>BSBN01000472.1:10000000-12400000 GCA_027924645.1 Cunninghamia lanceolata | reverse complement strand
TTCAGATCATGTATCTCCACCTTCTTCACCGATCACTTCTCCTATCCACGTAGATTCAGAGCCAGATTCGCCAGTTTGTAACTTTGATGCAAACATTGATTCATCAAGAGCTGATGAGGTTAGAACCAAGTTTCCAAAAGAGGATGGCTCATCCTGGCTTGAAAACATTTTGGGGAGGAAGAGGAGAAAGCCCTCATATCAGCTGGATTTAACAGAGCTAAAAAGTGTCTACCAAGACACACCAGAATAGAAGCTGAAGAAGCAAGTTCGCATTGAGAAGAATGCGAAGGGAGAAATAATCCTTGAAACTGCAACACCGCCAAAAAATAGAAGTGCTAATGATGTTGAGGTTGATGACTTCACGGTTGTCAAAGCTAACCTTGGCAGAAGTACCTGCCATACACACGTCAATCTCTTCAAGGTTGCAGCAGATAATTTGAAGGAAAGGGTGATGAAAGATGGAGAAGACAAGGCAGCTCTCAAAGCTGAAGTTCAATAGCTGCGGCAGTACATTTCTAACCTTTTCCATGGCACTTCACAGGCTGATTTACTGCTTCCACCAAATCTAGAATCACCAGCCGATCAGCGGCATTTCAGTCAGTTGGTTCTCTATGGGAGGCACATGAATAGTTGGGTGGAAGAATTTGTGACCAAAGGGAGAGTTGTGTTTTCAAAGCTTTATCAATTGAAGTACAATGCTCATGATTTACGCCAAGGCATACAGGGATTACAGCAAACCATGGCAGAAAATAGACCAGTGTTTGAGATCATTATCTCTGACTTGAAGATTGCATTTGATTCTGTTGATTTAGCTGAAGATAAGAAGGTAGTTTCTACTTGGAAAGCGCAATATCTTTTCACAGTAAAAACTTATGATAGTATGATTTCTGAGTTGACAGAATGGAAAGAAAAGGTAGTCAACATCTAAAAGTTTGTTAAATCTTTTGTCTCTCAGATCTCGTGTTCATATGAAAGAGAAGATGGTACCTTGTATGATCTCAGGGAAGTACAAGTAGAGTTCTAGACTCTCGTCCGTAGTAATTTCAATGATGATATCAGTGCCAGCAAGATGAGTCGTTTTGCCGCAATGACAGTGAAATTTGACAAGGCTGCGGGTGAAGTTCACGAATTTCTTCAGATGGTTGCCAATGGTGAAGAAATGTTAGAGAATCAGAATATCATTCTAGAGAGTATTAGTGTTCCTAGCAGAGATGCAGTCACTCACTTTTTAGAAGATATTGTTACCCAGAATATCAACGGATGACATCACCAAAAAGCAAGAATGTTGATGAGGATGCATTTCGAAATAAAGCAGTTTTTAAAACAGATGCTTTTTGTTTTAAATTATTTGCTTTCATCATAAGCTTATCCATTCTATATTTAGAAAGAAATCACCTTGTGATAGTCAGAATCTTCTTTGCTTTAAAGCACTTCGCTTTAAAGCATTTGTTTATTGTAATCTTTGTCTTAGAATAGGAATAAAGCTTGCAAGTTGGCAAGTTAGGGTTAATCAAGGAGATTTTAGGGTTCCCTACTCCTTTGATTTTAGTATAAATAAGGGCATCCTTGCCCATTGTATGAAATGACTTTTGGTGATAACATATTTTGTTGTGCCTATTCTAGCCTACAAATCTTGTTATTCCAAGTGTTGTTCACTCTGTGTTCATTGTAATGGTAATTATGATAGCAAATTTGTTGTGCCTATTTCTATCCTACAAATCTTGATATTCCAAGTGTCTATTCACTTCGTGTAATATGTTCGCAGGTGTTTGATCGCTTGTTGTATGTCTACCTTTTGCTACAGTACTGCTATCTTGGAGTTGTGCCAACTTTGTGATATTGAATAGAAGTCTCATGCATATTTTGCTCTGATATTCTATCTTGATTCATCAAGTTATCGTCGTCAAATGTGTAGCTTTTGTAGCTTTCATTTCAGCTTTCATCATTAAAGTACTTTTAGTCTTGTGGTGTTAATCTAGAAGAAAATTGCTTAAGTTTTTGTGTTAACAATCATTCTTTGTTCACTTTTAATTTCCTTTGCTCTGAATTTACTCAGGAGATTAAAAGTGTCGTTAGTCTTTGCTTAGTTGTAGTAGAAGTTTTAAAAAGGGAAAAAACCTCTTCTACAGTGTTTAGAGTTTTATAACCTTGTGCTCGGCAGCTGAGAATCAAAAAGAAGATAGGCAACGTTTCATTTAATTTATCTTTTTAGCAAGCATCAGCAAGAAAGGGAACTCCCCCTTCCAATAGGAGAGTAGTTTATCTGTGCATAGTTGTCCATCTCCAAATCGCATTCCAGAGGTGCGAATTGAAATGCCAACAGTTTTCTGGTGCCCACCGTGGGGCACGAGGCATAAAACTTCAAGCAAGCTTAGGCTTATGTCACGGGACTGACTCTCTGGCGTCCTTCTGCTCTAGTTCAACAACCAAATCTTACACCACCTGTTATTCAACCAAATCTTGTACAAGTGGAAGGAGAGCAAACATACATCATTAGCAGCCTAAGGAGTTTCATATTTGCGCAAAAGGAAATTTCTGATCAGTGGAGAAACGTAGCTTCTATCCTTGACAAAGAAGAACACAAAGCGGATCTTGCAGCAGGAAGACCAGTGTTACCACCTCCCACATGGCAATAGATAATCCTGGCTCACAGGGTTTATTCAAGAAAGGGAAAAGGTAGTGCTACGGATCCTTTCTTTCAAGATTTTGATTCTGTAAAAGTTGGAGAAGCATCCAACATAGTTTGAGAAATTTAGATAGTTCCTGAAGTCAAGCAGGGAGAATTACAAGAAGAACCAGTAACCCAGCCTAGAGCAATGGGTGATGCAAATAACAACAATCACAATGATTCAAATCAAAGGCGACCACCACGATTGCCTTGGGGTAATAACATTGGACCTTTGGCCCTGCAAGCACATCATGAGTTACCAAAGGGGTCAAGGAAGCCCCCAGTTCCACGGCGATGGAACTCAACATCCTGATGAACACATCTCTGCATTCACAACGGCTTGCGCTATTTTGCATGTATCACATGAAGATGTTGCTGTCCGTCTCTTCGTTGAGACTCTCACGGGAAATGCTACTGATTGGTTCAATCATTTGGAGCCAGGCATCATTACAAGTTGGGCAACTATGAGCGAGAAATTCTTGGCAAGGTTCAAGCCTGCCGAAGATGGACATAGATTGTTCACCCAACTCTCAAATTCAAAGATGGAAAATAATGAACCAATGAGGGAGTGTGGCAAGGTTTAATCGCCTGGTTACATGCCTTTCTCACACTCTCAATCCATCTCTGCAAATTCTATTGAGCAATTTTATTAATGCTCTTCCTTCTGAGATAGCCTTCTTTTTGAGATCGGCTAATGAAACAAAATTATCCAATGCACAAGAAAATGCCATCAAGTTAGAGGATGACATGATCACCTCTGGCAAGATGAAGACGGATTCGATGAGGCCTCTTGTTTAGAGTTCTACAGATCCACTGCTACATAAGGTAGCAAATGAAGTGACTATCATGAAGAGACAGTTACCTACTCAAGGGGTAACCTGCACAATAGCCATATCAGTCACCACAACAACAATACCAACCACAACAGTAGTACCAACCACAGCAACCATATCATCCTAAGAGGAACAATTTTTAGCCTTTCAATAATTATAGGCCCAGGTTGCTAGTACCACCACCAATACAAGCAGTTGATGCTGCTCAAAATGCAGTGTTTTGTTCTTTTCATGAGACTGATGCGCATATTGGAGCCACATGTCCTGAAAATTTAAGAATGAATCAAATCATGGGATATGCCGATGCTGCACCTATTTCAAACATTGTTCCTTCCCCAAGTGTGAATGTTGTCTTACCACAGACAGACAACTTCAATGGCAACTCTACTACGGGATACTTCCAGAACAAACCTGTTATAATGAAGGAAGAACAAGAGGATTTTCGTCAATATTCTCTTGCAGTGAACCATGAAAATCTCTTGACTCCTGTGTTTACACGTAGTCAACATTTTAAAGCACAGAAGGAAGGAGAGGATAGACAAAGACCAAAAGAAAAGGAGAAGGAAGTGGCTTCCACTTCTAATGCCAAGTCACCACATGAAAATGTCTAGTTTGCTCAAAATTCATCTTCGACGAATTTTGATATAGTGGATTCCATGATGAAGACAAAGGTGCAGATTTCTCAGCTAGAGTATCTTCAGGACCATCCAGATCAGTTGGATAGAATTGTTAGGTATGTCAAGAAAGAGACTGTCATACAACCAACGTTGCTTGAATCTTCTATTCCAGCAAGAGAGAAGCCAAAGCCTTTCTATATCTCTCTATATATAGGGGGCTATAAATTAAGCAATTGTATCATTGATTCAGGAGCCTCAGACAAAGTCATGCCTTTGTAGGTGATGAACGCTTTGGGACTCTCATGCACCAAAACACATGACAAGTGTTATTCGCTTGAGTCTAAATCAATGCCATTGGTTGGACAGTTGAAGGATGCTCAAGTACGATTGGTGGCTTGCTCAAAGAAGAAAATAATGATGACTATCTTGGTAGCTGACATTCCAGCCAGTTACGGGATGCTATTAAGTAGAAGCTTCTGCAAAGATCTCAGAGGAGAAATACAATTGGATTGGTCATCTGCAACCATTCCTTTGAAGAAAGGAAGTTTCAAATTGGAACCAGAAACCAAGTCACGGTTCACGGTGGTGAAATCTCAGGATCCTCAAGCACAAGTGCTATATCAAGAAATGGGTCCTGGTACATATGTTATGTTGTCTGAAATAACTAAAGAAAATCAAGAAGTTGTCCGTGCAATTGACAAATCAAAAGAAGATCCAAAGGTATGGACTTTGCAATTTGATGGAAGTTGTTTGATTGCCGGTTCAGGAGCAGGGGTTGTGATAATTTCTCCTGATGGTCATTTGTATCCTTTTGTGTATCGCTTGCAGTTCGAATGCACAAATAATACAGCGGAATATGAGGCACTTTTGTTAGGTCTCAAGAATGCAAAGGATATGGGTATTAAATTACTCAGGATTGAAGGTGATGCAGAACTGATCATCAAGCAAGTTAGGGGATAGTTTCAAGTAAAGAAAGATTGCCTTCGACATTACAGATATAGGGTGTGGAATGCAATCGATTGGTTCAAGGCATTTGACATCCGATACATTCCACACTCGGATAATAGCAAAGCAGATGCTCTGGCAGTATCTGCTTCACTTTTCATGCCTCATTCTGATTTTTGTCAGAATGCATTCTCTATTGAGCTAATATACAGGCCAGCCATCCCTGACAATTGTGACAACTGGCAAATCTTCGATGATGATAACCACATCAAAGAATTTCTCGTTATGGAATATAATTTCAAGGGGCTTTTCTTTGAGGGAAGTTTGGCTCCTTTCAGAGAATCAACAACTAAGATCAAAAATACTAAAGACAACAAAGATGAATCTGATTCATTCCTCTCATCTTTTGAAGGTTAGTTTGAAGAAACTTCTATGGAAACTCCAAGGGATGCGAAAGCAGTGGAAGAGGTGGATTCAGGTATTATCCAATTGAAAGGTAATAAAATTCCTAAGGGTCTTGTATCCTTGGAGGGTATATTCGACAGACATGATAGGTACATCCAAAATCAAAGAAGAATGGATGATAAGACTTCTGCAGAACATTATCAGTTGAACATTGGTTCAGAAGACAAGCCTAGGCTTGTTAATATAGGAAAGTGTTGTACAGAAGAAGAAAGCAAGAAGTTTATCTCTCTTTTTAGACAATACCGAGATGTTTTGCCTAGTCATACGAAGACTTGAAAGTCTTCACACCCATTGAATTGTCTCATACAATTCCATTGAAACTTGATACAAAGCCTTTCAAGAAAAAACAAAGATATTACCATCTACAGATTCAAGATACAATTTATGTGGAGATCCAGAAGATGGTGGATGCAAAGATAATATTTCCAATTCAGCATTCAACATGGGTGTCAAACATAGTTCCTGTACGCAAGAAAAATGGTGAAATCAGAATTTGTGTGGATTTCAGGAACTTGAACCAATCATCTCTCAAGGATAATTATCCTCTGCCAATCATGGAGCACACATTGTAAACAGTCACTAGTTTAGAGATGCTATCACTACTTGATGGTTTTTCTAGATATAATCAAATCGTTGTGGCTTAGGAAGATCAGTTCAAGATAGCTTTCACTACCCCATGGGGTACATTTGCTTATGAAAGGATGCCTTTTGGCCTCATCAATGCCGGTACTACATTTCAGAGAACTATGGATTTGGCATTTGGAGATTTGAAGAACAAGTTGATTGTTGTTTACCTTGATGAACTCACTATTTTCTCAAAAACACGAGGAGACCATTTTGACCATTTGGTGAAAGTGTTTGAAAGATGCAGATACCATGGCATTTCTTTGAATCCTAAGAAGTCCATTTTTGCAGTAACGGAAGGTAAACTGCTTGGCCATATCGTCTCCAAGGAGGGAACACGGATTGACCCTAGTCGGGTTGATTCTATCAAAAATTTGTCTCTACCAACAAGCAAAACTGGTGTACACTCCTTCTGTAAAATAAATTTCATACGAAGGTTTATACCAGACTTCTCAGAGCTTACAAAGGATATATCATCTATGATGAAGAAAACATCTGCTTTCAAGTGGACAGATGAAGGCAAGAAGGCATTTGTCGCAATCAAGGAAGCCATCAGCCAAATGCCAGTGTTAGTCCGTCTTGATTTTACTAAAGACTTCATCCTTTACTATTATGCATCCAAACATACCATTTCTGCCATATTGACACAAAAGTTGAATGAAGATGCCGAGTCTCCAATTGCTTTCATGAGCAGTAGTTTCAAAGATAGCGAAATGTGATATTCTCAAATAGAGAAGAACGCGTATGCAGTCGTGAGAGCAGTAAAGAATTTAAGATTCTATATTTTGTCGGCTCACACAACGATATATGTTACCGATCCAGCAGTTAAGAGCATGCTAACTCAGCAGGAGATGGACACTAGGAGAGGTAACTGGGTTGCAAGGGTTCAAGAATATGATTTGGAGATTAAGCCAACAAAACTTGTCCATGGCAAAGGTCTATGTCAATTGATAGCAGAAGACGGTGATATGAAGCACCAGGTTGATGGTGAATCTAAAACTGAAACTAAAGAGGATCTTCCTATGGTCCTATTTGTTGATTCTACCGATGAATGGTATGCAGAAATTGTATACTATTTAACTTACGAAGAATGTCCAATTCATATGGACAAACAGCAGAAGAGAACATTAAAATTGAAAGCGCAAAAGTTTGTGCTTTGGAATGACATTCTATACAAGCAAGGGCTTGATGGAACACTTTTGTTATGCATCAACAAAGATCAACAACAACATTTGCTGGATGCATTTCATAGCCAAGAATGCGGTGGTCACTTTTCATCAAGAGTTACTGCATTCAAGATCCTGCAAGCACAGTTTTATTGGCCAACTATGTTTCATGACGCATATGAATGGGTGTCAAAATGTCAGATCTGTCAACAGTTTGTTGGCAAACTCAAGCTAGCAGCCATTCCCCTCAAACTAGTAATTATTGATGGTCCATTCCAGCAATGGGGATTGGATTTC
Source organism: Cunninghamia lanceolata (assembly GCA_027924645.1). NCBI lineage: Eukaryota > Viridiplantae > Streptophyta > Pinopsida > Cupressales > Cupressaceae > Cunninghamia > Cunninghamia lanceolata. Next base: position 12,392,385 of record BSBN01000472.1, on the reverse strand, counting down.
GTTGGTCCTATCAACCCACGTTCCAGTAAGGGGCACATTTATGTCCTCACAGGTACAGATTACTTCACTAAATGGGTTGAAGCTATTCCAACCAAGCGGGCTACCTCGGAAGTTGTTTGTGACTTTTTGAAAGAGAATATTATTTCAAGATTCGGGGTACCACGTAAGATAGTGACTGATAATGCAACATGTTTCTTGTCCGAGGAAGTACTAGTGTTTTGTTATGATCACATCACCATGTTGTCACATTCATCAGATTATTACCCTTAGGGTAATGGACAGGCCGAATCATCAAACAAAAACATTGTCACTATCATACACAAGCTAGTCGATTCTAATCAAAAGGCTTGGCACAAGAAGCTTTATGATGCTCTCTGGGCCAATAGAATTACCCCCAAGAGAGCTATTGGTACTTCACCTTTCGTCATTATGTACAGTACAGAAGCAATGCTACCTATCATGCTGGAGTTGTCCGCTTTGAAGCTGGCATCCGCAATTGAAGATGATGAGTTCAAAGATCCTATTGAGAAGTGCATCCTGTATTTGATGAAGCTAGAAGAAGAAAGGGTGGAGGTCGTAGATAGAATCACTCAACATCAGGAACGAGTGAAGAAAATATTTGATAAGAAGGCTCGCCAGTGAGACTTTGAGATCGGTGATCAAGTCCTACTCTGGAACAAAAGACATGAGCCCAAGGGAATGCACGAAAAATTTGATTCCTTGTGGCTGGGGCCATACAAGATCCACGAGTTTGTAGGGGAGAATACTTGTATTCTCACACACATGGATGGCAGGCTCTTTCCACTGCCTTATAGTTTTTCTATTTAAAACACTTCATCCCTTCGGGGATGGAGTAAATCCAAACACTTTCTATTCTCGTAATGTGTTTCCCCTTTTTGTAATGTGATCGTTATGTCGTAATGTTTTTTCCTTTTCCGTAATGTGACAGTTGTGTTCCTTGTGTTCTGGAAGTTCCAACTTTTTAGGTGATTTTAGGAAGTCCAGTTTTAGGTGATGTAGGGAAAAGTCTTGTTCTAGGTGATTAGGAAAGTGACCTGACTCTATTGCCCAATGGATAAGGCACTGGTCCAAGCTGCAAAATCCATAGATTCTAGGTTCTCCTATGCCGTAAGTATCCGCCATGGTCCCCAGACATAGCCAATTGTTGTACCCAATCAAAAATTATACTTCATTAAGGCATTTTGAAACAAGTCTAGAAATTTTTTATCAAAAAGTCAAAAAAGCAAAATTTCTAAAAATAGAAATTTCTATTTTTAGCTATTTCTAAAAATAGATATCAGATTAGGTTTTCTAGGTTTCTTGAGATATGGATGCTAGAAAAACTTTCTAAAAATAGAATCTCCAACTCAGGTGTCACACTCGATTCTCATTGGTCAATTTTGCTTCACGATCGGCGCGGTCCAGACGGAATCTTCAAACGACCAAGTTTTCTCTACTAGGTCATTTCTACTTTTTCAGGGTGAAGCATGAGCTCTAAAGTCATCAACAGAGAAATTTCATCTGCCAGAGCTCATCGACAAGGTTTCAACGTTGTTCCAACGATGCAGAACCAATGAACAGTCGTCGACTCGACGATGCACACAAAATGATGCAAGATGGATCCAAGGTGGAATGAAAAGTTGGAAAATCATAAATTTGACTAAGTTTGGTGAAACCAGGCACCCTAGGTGACTTGGGGTGCCCAACCTCTCCAGTGTTAGATTTTTTTTCATGTTTTTCAAGAAACGTCAAAAATGCTTCTGTCAACTCTTTCGCAGTTGGTCAAACTTGGTCAAAAGTTAGTCAAAGCTGGGATTTCACCACATATATGTTTAGACTGCTCAGATCACTCTCCGTCCCGCCTCGACAGTCATCAGAACGACTGAAATCGAAGATCAAACAAAAGCTGTGGGCACAGAAATCGAGAAAAGGTACAAAAAGTTGAGTTTTTCAAAAACATTTCTAAGGCATGGAAGGATAGGTGCCCCGGGTGACTTGGGGCACCCAAACTCACTAGAGTTAGAATATTTTTAAAGATTTTCTTGAAAAACGTGAATCTCCTTCTGTCAATTTGGTCCGATTAAGAGTTGATCAGTTTGGCACATTTTTTGAGGCGAACAGAAGGTACAATCAACTCACTTTTCCTCAGGCCTACCTATTTGCTAGATCATCAGACTCAGTTTCATCCTAGTTGACATAAATTTGTAGCCAAATAGGTGTCTGCCGCCACCGGAATGCACACGCAAATCAAGAAATTGAAGAAGTTGCAAAATATGAAAAATTGGCTAAGTGTTGGAAAATCAGGCGCCCTAGGTGACTTGGAGCACCCAACTTGAGCAGTGTTAGAATATTTTCCATGTCCACAGTGTTTTCCAATAGTTTTGTGTCCAATCTTCACCCGTTGGTAGTTTTCAGGAGGTCAAACTTGGTCAAACGATGTCAAATCATTAGTCGGAGGCAGGGGATGGAATCTCAGTTGATAGGTCTCCAAAATGTCAGGATCAGTCAGCTTTTTCAGTCAACAGTGACATTTTTCCACCTTGTTGAAGTCAGAGAGAGGCCATATTTAAGTCAAAATGAGTGTTGAAGTGTTGACAACGAAGTAAAATTTGCTAGCACTTCTTTCAACTCGCGTGTTTGATGACATCATCAAAAGAAGATATTTTTCATCATCTTACACATGAAGCCATAGGCAGCTACAAAATAGGGATTCTTCCTATTCGAAGACATCCACTTGGATTTGTGCTTTAAAAGTTGCTTTCTTCATAGATGAGGTCCAAGTTTTATTCTCACACAAATAAAGTTGCTTTTTCGCCCTAAAGATTTATAAAGATAAGCATTTGGCTTCTTTATTTCATTATCTTTTGTAGTTTGCATTTAGAGGAAAAATTTTATTTTTCTTTCAACGAAGATTTGAAGACCCAAACCAAGTGTTTTTTCAGCGTTCTTCATAGTTTCGGGTTGAGGAAGAAGAGAGGCTTGCTTTTTCAGGGTCCTCATTTCAAGGGGATCATTTTTCAGAAATCTGACCAGAGCTTTTTCAGTTTTCGTCAAGATGGGTCCAGCCAGATTATTATCCTCTTGAAGATTGGAGTTTTGTTTTTTTTTCGGGAAACTACTTTTTTCTTGCTTTTTTAAGAAAATCTCCGCTTTTTCAAGATCCAACAATCTGGGTTGCTTTGAAATAGAATTGTCTACAAAACCCATGTGCCAGCTTTTTTAGCTCACACTCTTCTTTTTCTAAAAATCAGCAAATAATTTTTAGCCATTTGTCCAAGATTTTTCTAACATAGGCATGTTCACAGTTGATTTTCAAATCTTCCAATATGCAGTACTCTCCAACACAAATCAAACACAAAATGGCGTTGGTTCACGATTACCTGAGAAATTGTGAAACAGACTTGCATAAAGTTCTTCTAGTAATCAACTTACTCTCTTTGGAGGATGCAGGGAATAATGCTATAAGGAATCTTGGACACTCTGATTTGCTTGCAGTAGCATCCTTTCCCATCACAGTGCGAAGTATCGAGTTTGTGATTGCTTGCATGACGCATTACAACTCAGTCACAAGAGAAATCCAGTCAAGAGCTGGATGTGTGCTCTATAGCCTGAGGCCAAATGACATAGAGAAGTGTTTTACAACACCTATTTGGAGAGAAAACTTAACTGTTTCACTTGAAGAATGCAAGAGGCTTTGGAACAATGATAAAGAAAATAACCAGAAAAAGATTGGTCAGAGGTGGTTAAAAGAGAAGCAAAATGTCATGCCAAAGAATGTTGGACGTGGAGAATTCAAGGAAGAACATGCAATAATGATTACTATGCTAAGTCAAATCACGGGTCAAGCAGATGCTAACAAGTTCTAGCCTTGGATGTTTTACATCATGTCCCATATTGTTGATGGAACTGAATTCTATGACTGGTCGGCACTCATTAGTGATAGTCTCCACCAACAAATAATTGATTTTCAAAGGGCTCATGAATTCCACATGATATCATACATTATGTATTTGATGGTTTTTCAGGGTCAATTCAGAGGTTTGAATGTTGTTGGAACTCTGGGTACTCAGCATGTGTATCATCATTTCCCGCAGTTAGAGATCTCTCAAGCTGAACGACATTACAGGCAGGTGAATGATGCATTCTTCATGCATGCAATGCGAGATATGGACAATGAGTTGCATATACGATTTTCAGCAGAGGCTAGAATAGCAATGGCAAAATGGACTGATTGGTTTATCTAATTTCTCACTTTTTCCTACATTAGAGTATATGGCTTCTAAGGAGAGCTAGTCATGTTGCTGAGATATCCTATAGACGAAATTGCATTTATGGAATTTTTGAGGCAAGCCTATGAAGTTCATACATTTTTGCGTAGCAGACACAAGATGACTTTCAATTTTCCACTTGGGATGAGTATTTACAGATGTAGATCTGGAGCAGATGCCAAGGCAATCGGTAATGAATCATCCAGATATGGTCTTAAGTTTTTCAATAGGAGGTCTTCATATGATCCCCGGGGTGTTTATGCATCACATCTTGGACAAGATTATACGCACAAGCATGCGGTTGAAGACTTCTGGGCTAATTGCGCTGATGAGTTTGAAGTGCGAGAACGCAGTTACAATAGGTTCACTCTTTAGCAAATGTCTGATATCCTATCAGAAGATATAGAGGGTTTGACAGAGAGTGGTGAAGTTCTACTTCCCATGTATTTCAGAGACCAAATTGAGCAACAACCGTTGACACCAGTTAATTGGTCAATAAAAGAGAGCACTTCCATTGAGGAAAGAACAAGTCGAGTGGTTAAAAATAGTTTGATGTTCTTGAAGACTAAGCGGAAGGATGATATTCCGTTAGCAGAGCCGCTAGTTGTGTAACCATCAGAGCCTTCCACTTCCAAGCCAAAACGAAGGGTAAAAGCTATGAGTGTTCTTCCAGAAGGAATGGAAATGGCTAAGTTAAAGAGGAAAAAAGATGAGTCTCCAGCTCATGTCCAGCAGGAACAACCACCAGTTGAACCAGAAGTTCATGTTGAAACAATGCTGCATGTTGAAGTGTTATCTTCAGATCATGTATCTCCACCTTCTTCACCGATCACTTCTCCTATCCACATAGATTCAGAGCCAGATTCACCAGTTCGTAACTTTGATGCAAACATTGATTCATCAAGAGCTGACAAGGTTAGAACCAAGTTTCCAAGAGAGGATGGCTCATCCTGGCTTGAAAACAATCTAGGGAGGAAGAGGAGAAAGCCCTCATGTCAGCTAGATTTAACAAAGCTAAAAAGCATCTACCAAGACACACCAAACAAGAAACTGACTGCCAGAAAATAGAAGTGCTAATGATGTTGAGGTTGATGACTTCACGGTTGTCAAAGCTAACCTTAGTAGAAGTGCCCGCCATACAGACGTCAATCTCTTCGAGGTTGCAATGGATAATTTGAAGGAAAGGGTGATGAAAGATGGAGAAGACAAGGTAGCTCTCAAAGCTGAAGTTCGACAGCTACGGCAGTACATTTCCAACCTTTTCCATGGCACTTCACAGGCTGATTTACTGCTTCCACCAAATCTAGAATCACCATCTGATCAGCGGCATTTTAGTTAGTTGGTTCTCTATGGGAGGCACATGAACAATTGGGTGGAAGAATTTGTGACCAAAGGGAGAGTTGTGCTTTCAGAGCTTTATCAATTGAAGTACAATGCTCATGATTTATGCCAAGGCATACAGGGATTGCAGTAGACCATGGTAGAAAATAGACCGGTGTTTGAGATCATTATCTCTGACTTGAAGATTGCATTTGATTATGTTGATTCAGCTGAAGATAAGAAGACAGTTTCTACTTGGAAAGCACAATATCTTTTCACAGTAAAAACTTATGACAGTATGATTTCAGAGTTGACAGAATGGAAAGAAAAGGTAGTCAACATCCTCAAGTTCATCAGATCTTTTATCTCTCAGATCCTGTGTTCGTATGAAAGAGAAGATGGTACCCTGTATGATCTCAGGGAAGTACAAGCAAAGTTCCAGACTCCCGTCCGCAGTAATTTCAATGATGATATCAATGATGGCAAGATGAGTCGTTTTGCCGCAATGACAGTGAAATTTGACAAGGCTACGAGTGAAGTTCACAAATTTCTTTAGATGGTTTCCAATGGTGAAGAAATGTTAGAGAATCAGAATATCATTCTAGAGAGTATCAGTGTTCCTGGCAGAGATGCAGTCACTCACTTTTTAGAAGATATTGTTTCCCAGAATATCAATGGATGACATCACCAAAAAGCAAGAATGTTGATGAGGATGTATTTCGAAATAAAGCAATTTTTAAAATAGATGCTTTTTGTTTTAAAGCATTTTCTTTCATCCTAAGCTCATCCATTCTATATTTAGAAAGAAATCACCTTGTGATAGTGGGAATCTTCTTTGCTTTAAAGCACTTCGCTTTAAAGCATTTGTGTATTGTAATCTTTGTCTTAAAATAGGAATAAAGCTTGCGAGTTGGCAAGTTAGGGTTAATCAAGGAGATTTTAGGGTTCCCTACTACTTTGATTTTAGTATAAATATGGGCATCCTTGCCCATTGTATGAAATGACTTTTGGTGATAACATATTTCATTGTGCCTATTCTAGCCTGCAAATCTTGTTATTCCAAGTGTTGTTCACTCTGTGTTCATTGTAATGGTAATTGTGATAGCAAATTTGTTGTGCCTATTTCTATCCTGCAAATCTTGATATTCCAAGTGTCTATTCACTTCGTGTAATCTGTTCTCCGGTGTTTGATTGCTTGTTGTATGCCTACCTTTTGTTGCAGTACTGTTGTCCTGGAGTTGTGCCAACTTTGTGATATTGAATAGAAGTCTCATGCATATTTTGCTCTGATATTCTATCTCGATTCATCAAGTTATCGTCATCAGATGTGTAGCTTTTGTAGCTTTCATTTCAGCTTTCATCATTAAAGTACTTTTAGTCTTGTGGTGTTAATTTGGAAGAAAATTGCTTAAGTTTTTGTGTTAACAATCATTCTTTGTTCACTTTTAATTTCCTTTGCTCTGAATTTACTCAGGAGATTAAAAGCGTCATTAGTCTTTGCTTAGTTGTAGTAGAAATTTTAAAAAAGGAAAAAAACCTCTTCTGCAGTGTTTAGAGTTTTATAACCTTGTGCTTGCAACTGAGAATCAAAAAGAAGATAGGCGAAGTTTCATGTAATTTATCTTTTTAGTGAACATCAGCAAGAAAGGGAACTCCCCCTTCCAATAGGAGAGCAGTTTATTTGTGCATAGCTGTCTGTTTCCAAATCGCATTCCAGAGGTGTGAATTGAAATGCCAACAACTTCAAAATCTGCCACCTAACACTCAAAGTATGCCGCCTATCACAAATTCATCCACAAATTCTTTGTCACTGATATATACCTTGATTTCCCTTGAAGGGTGATATACATCTTTCACCCAATACATTAAGCCTACCACCTAATACATTAATTCTGCCACCCAATACTCAAACTTTGCCACCAAACTAAGACTATGAACCTCTGAATCTTCACAATAATGAAGGCTGGGAAAATCAAAAGTTAGAAGGATTAAAGTTGCACTTGACCTATATTTGAAATCCTCTGAGATTGTCCTTAACAGTCTTGAAAGCAAATTTTACACTCTGAATTCCTCCCTTGTTGATATTAGAAGTGTTTCTCAAATTCTTCAATTTCCTCATGGTGGAATCAACCCTTTCAAATATCTAGGGGTTGCTATCAGCTTCAATCTAAAGCATTCAAACTAATGAATCATCGTCTAGAAAATTTTGACAAGAGTATACAAAGTTACATCAATGGTTGGCTTTCTCTAACTCACAAAGCTACCCTCATCAAATATGTCATCTCTAGTCTACCCATATATCATCTTATGATAGATGATGCCCTCGCATATGTGCTCCAAGAGCTTGTTTAAAACTTGCTTTGGCAAGGTGGGAAACAAGACTCCAAAAAGAAATTCCATTTAGTAAGCTTGAAGAATGTGATCAAGGACAAAAGTCAAGGAGACCTAGGCATCATATCTACCTCTCATAAGCCTAGTTGTTGGTGCCAAGCTGGTTTGTGATCTCATTAACCCTCCCTTCTCCCTCTAGAAAAGAGGGAATAAGTGCAAGGTAATGGGGTGGAAAATGGTTATAAAGTCAAAAAATCAAAATCAAAATCAAAGTTTGTTATAGTTGGTGTAAAGATTTGAAGCACTTCTAAATAAAATATTAACATGGTGTAAAATTATGAAATGTAAAATTTTGTTTCTAGTTTTAATCAAATATACAATTTGTTTGAGTACTCAAATGATAAAAATTGGTTAAGTAAAGGATGTACAAAAATGACATTTTTAAAGTATATCAAAGGCCAAAACATGTATGTGTACAATCCACATAAAAAGTAGTAAATATAAGTATTTTTCAAAATCATTTATGGGTAAATGCATATGATGTTGAAGTTTGGTTTGATTTTTTTTTTAAATATTTTTTTATCAAATATATTTTTTATTAATTATGTAGTAGGATTAAAGTATAAATCTAAAATCCCTTGTGTATGACCCACATAATATGACTTTAAGTTATTGTATTATGATTTTTTTTGGTGTGTAGAGAATGGTGTCTAAATTGATCACACAGTTTTTTTTATATTAAAATCAAAATTATTAAAAAATAGTAATATATGTCATTTTAAGTTTATGAGACTTTATGTCTAAAAATTAAGAGATAAAAAAAATAGATTTAAAATTTAAAATTACATATTTGAAAACTAAGCATTCTCGTTTATAATGGGGTTTAATTTTGCCAAAAAATAGTCAAAATAAAGTCATCATCCATATTGTCAAAGTCAATTTTATCAATAAATGTTACCATGACATTGTACTTGCAAGTCCAAGGCTTAGGGTTAGATTTACAAGCCTACAACTAAAGCAAAATCATAGGGCAATAAATTGAATTCAAATGTAATGCATACCTTCTATAAACGAATACCACTCTTTTTATATCAAATATACACTTATATAATGGATATCCATTACTAACGAATACCCATTTCTAATATAGTTGTTGCACACCTATATTTAGGATAGTACAATAGGGGCAAAGTATCTACATTTATTATAATCACAAACCAACAACGACTATATATGTGAATATTTCATTCTAATGTCTCTTGCAGATCTTTTTCAACTATTATTATGTTAATTTTTTATAGGTCTTTTTCCTAAGCACCATTAGTAGAAGGAATATCAAAATATTTGAAGATTAGTTTTAAAGGGATCCAATCATAAGTGCTAGTTTTTAAAGGAATCAAGCACAACCACCATTTTCAAAAGGGATCTTTAGGGAGAATTTGTAAAAAGGATATTCAAGCACAAACACCATTTTTAAATAGAATCTTCAAGCATAATCACCGATTTTTTAAAGATATCATGTGCATCATTTTTAAAAGGGGCTTTCAACCACATTTTTTAAAAGTGATATTCAACAAAGGATCTATATCTATTTATATTTTAGAGATCTTTTGGCCATTCAATTGTTGAATTTTATCAAAATTATTTAGTAATTATAGGATCAAATAGATATGAACAAAAAAGGAAGGTCTTGACACATGAAAAAATGGAAGCACATAAAAAGGAGGCAAAAAGACAAATATATAAGAGAAGGTTTTGACAAATAGAGAATGTTGAAGCATTCAATTTGGTGATTGTGGAAGAGGCAAACATAAAAGAGAACATTAAAGATACAAACATGGAAGATGCAAATGTGGAAATGGCAAATGTGGAAGGGGAGAATACGATAATGGTGATTGTGGAAACAAGTCAATGTAAGTCTTCAAATGCACTTAATGAGGAAATTAACATTAGTATGTTAAAAGAATGTGGATATACCATTGTTGAAATAAATTATAATAAAAATAACACAATAAATTTTAATAACATAAATAATGATTTAAACATGAATGTAAGGAACATTGAACATGTAGACCGCAATTTAAACATTAATGTAAACAAAGATGTTAAACCTATTGATATTGAAACCCCTTATATAAGGAGGGAAAATGATTTTTTTTATTAAAATTGAAAGAAATGTATTAAATAATATTCATAGTAAGAAAATTTGGAGAGCAATTCAAAATCATGTAAATAGATTGTATTAATAATTTTATTTTTTTAAAGTATAATATTTTCAATATCAACTAGTAATGTAATTAATTAGAATGTCAAAAATGTGAACAATAATGACAAATTTAGGCATATTCATAAAAACTAAAAAAAAATATTTAATTAAATAAATTATCTCTAGTGATATTGATGTTGTTTATTCTATTGGAAAGAAGACTCGATCCAAAGATAGCAATGCAACACGGCATACAATAAAAACTACTTTAGTTAATAAGTCAATTTAAAAAAAAAAAGAAGAATAATAACTGAAACAAGTCAAATTTTAATTGTAAATGCTAAAACTTTGATAAGAGAAATAAAGAAAAGAGTAGGTATTGATGATGGTCTAATCAAACAATGTTGGGCTTTTAGTGATAGATTCCTAAGGTCTAACATGAAATTAAATAATGAAACTAGGTGTTTGATTGAAAAATATTGGCATGATAATACAAGGGTGTCTTCTAATAGTAGAGACGTTTTGAAATTAAAAGTGGAGTAAAAAAATCATGATCCTTATCCAAAACATTTATTAGACATGACTCAAAGAAAATTATATAAAATTTTATAGATGATTCAATTATGATAATTAGCATAAGTTAAAAGTCATTTGAGAAATGTAAATCTTGGTATGTGAAAATTAATAAACAATGAATCACTTGTAAAACTTGTGCAATTTTGTTATTATTATGATGTTATTAAATATGTATGTTCTAATTTGCATACTAACTAAATTGTGCGAGAATGTTGTATTAATATGCCACCTACAATAATTAGGGAGTTTAGAGCAAGTCTATTTTATGAAATTTTTGATGGACAATTGTTTTACTCAAAAGATTACATTTTTGGAGAATACAATAGATGTGGTAACCTTTCTTTCTTAGGAGAATGCATGCATGAAGATAGTTCACATGATTTTGGATAACAATTAATGGATGTGAAGAGGTTCAAGAGTGTTTAATATCCATTACAAAATGGAAATTTTGGAAAGCATTGTGAATTAGTAATAGAGCAAAGTAGTGCACACATGCATTCATCATAGAATTTAAGATAAGATTATCAATAAATATGTGAAACACTCTCAAAATGTTGGGTGGCTTGATGAACAATTTCACATATGTGGAGATACATTTCTAGTGGGAACTCTATTTTCAGTGGTTGACTTTGTCAAAAACTACACTCTTGCTCCAAAAGAGAATGTTTAGTCTCAATATTATAATTTAGTAAAGATAGTCATTTTTGTTTATATTGTATATAGAGATGTAGTTGACAGTACAAAAGATATAATTTTTTTGAGAGAATATCATTTCTATTTTAGTAATAACTTGTCACATTTGCCAAAGTTATGCAATATTGTTTCAGTGTATTTTATGATAGTTTAAATGGAATAAAATCTAAATCACACATCTCATATGGTCAAACAATCGTATAGGATAGTTCAAAAAGTCTTGAATGCTTTATTGGCTATGCAAGACCCATAAAGAAAATAATGTCCAACACATGTGGTGTTTCTTTGAAGTTAGGCATAGTAAAGGAGAGCATGATGGAGTTTCAGCATATGTGAAAAGAGCTCTTTCTAGGAAGCAAATAAAATTTTTGGATGTAGCAAGATTTAGAGATGCACATGAAGTTTTGAACAAGTGTAATACAAAATTGTCTATAGGATCTTCTGAAAACTCAAAAGTTCAACAATGTTTTTGGTTAGTTGAAGAAGAAAATGCTCTACCACAATATGATTGTGAGACAATTAGTGGATCAATAAAATGACATTCATTTAAGAGTTCAAATGCAAGCACATGGACTATGTGGAGTAGGGAGCTTGCATGTTTTTGTCAATTTTGTATTGGAGGTGAGTTGAAAGTATGTGAAAATACCTAGGTTGAAGAATGACAACATAGACCTCTAACACCTGTACAAACACATTGGCATGAGACAAAGTTTGAACACGATAACCAATTGTTGGAAAGAGATGACTATGATTGTGTTCCAAACATTGTACAGCAAGGTACATCAACAAGATCTAGTTTCATTAAATTATTTAGTGATCTAATTTAAACATGTGTATTTCTTTGAATTATATCACCTCCTACTTCATTGAATTAGTAACTTTTTTACAAGACATGTGCATGTTGTTGTTTCACCTCAGGGAAATGAAAAGGAAACAAAGTATTAGTTAACTCGATGTGTTGAGACAAAACATAAACTTATAGAGACTATAATAGATGATGATAACTATGAGTATCTGATAGGTTCTATGGTTGTTGTTGGGTATGTAATGTTTGACATGGAAGAATAGTTTGTCTACATTTTAAGAATCTTATGAAACACATAAGAGAATTATGCACTACCCACATTTGATTGTGGCAACAAATATACAATTAGTGAGATATCAAGGGAAACGTTTTACAAAAGAGTTGTGGATTCTTTATATAGAAGAGCACGAGACAATTATAAATACATTACAAAAAAGAAAGGATGCAAATGGTACAATAGAGTAAGTTTTAAATGGTTTGTAAGTATGTAGAACTGAACTCTTAATCTTTATTTTTTAAGTTATCTACTTTCCTTTACTTTTTATTTACTACTACAAATGTGTCTTAATGTAGGTAGACATTAGAGAAATTTTAAAGTATAATATATATAATGGGAAGTGCAAGAAGATGAGTTCACTTTTTGGCCAAAAAGTGGAAGTGTTTTTCTTGTTTTTCAAATTTTGTCGTACTTGGAGTGACAATTTGAAGCACTTGCACATAAAATATTAAGATGATGTAAAAATAAGAAATGTAGGATTTTGTTTCTAGTTTTCAAATATGTAATTTTTTCAAATGCCCAGATGATGCAAGTTGGTTTTTTATTGGATGTACAAAAAGTGGCTTTTTAAAAGTCCCCTTTTTTTGCAAAAGCATGCATGTGTACGGCCAACATAATTTGACCTAAATTAATGTATTTTTCTAATTCCTTTTGTGGAAAGATTCTCAGGATGTTGAATTTTGGTCAAGATTTTTTTTTTGTAATTTTTTGATAAATATATTTTTTTATTAATTTTTTAATGGTCCTAATTAGTGTTTTTTAAAACCCCTCGTGTACGGCCAACCTAATTTGAGCTAAACTAATCAATTCACCAAAAAACAAATTTCATCATGTAGAGAATGATGTCTAGTTTGGTCAGACATAATTTTTTTTCAAGAAACTTTTAAAATTAAAAGTTATTAAAAAAATAGTAACCTATGTTACTTCAAGTTTATGAGTTAGTTTGTTTGGAAAATAAATAATAAATAGAAAACTATTTTCAATAGTAGAAAAAATTACATATTTGAAAACTAGACTTTCAGATCTATAATGGGTTTTAATTTCGTTAAAATATTCTAAAAAAAAAGTCGTCAGCCATAGTGGTGAAACTAGTTTTTTCTCTTGCTGTTTTCATGGTCTCCTAGTTGCAGGTCCAAAGCTAAGGCTTAGGTTTCCAAGCCTAAAACTAATGCAAATTGGCGGGTTTGAAATTTTAAAATTTTAGAAATGGGTACCCGTTATAAACAAGTACCCGTTTTAAAAATAACGGGTACCCATTTCTAAAAAATAAAAAAATTAGCCATAGGCATGTAAAAAACAAAAAAAATGTTTTTTGAAAACGAATACTCGTTTCAAGCAGGTACCTGTTTTCCTTCGGGATCCCGATCTTAAACGGGTACCCATTCCAAGTGGCATTTTTCATCCGTAGGAGACTTCCGCGAAATGTATACTCAACTTCTTGCTTTAACCCTAATTATATATTTTACTTCAAAATCCCCCTAATGCGGGGCCAGACAAGCTTCCACCTTCACATAGTTGGTCCTATCAATAGAGAATATATTTAATCTCAAAACAAAGGAAAGCTCATTCCCTTATTTAATTAATTTAGTTTGATCCCCTTAACAAATTACTAACTAATTGCATGTCCCCTTAAGTGATCCCATAACTATTTTCTACAAATTAGGTAATTGATTTAGTTTAATAAGTTTGAGATTTAGTTTAGTAAGTTTAGGATGCAAAAAGTTAATTCATTTAGTTTTTCCCCCTTAGCAAATTAATAACTAATTGCATGTCCCCTTAAGTCCTCTTAAGTCCCCTTAAACCATCCCATAACTACATTCTACAAATTAGGTAATTGATTTAGTTTAATAAGTTTGGGATTTATTTTAGCAAGTTCAAGATTAAGTAAATAGTTAATTGATTTAGTATCACCACTTAGCAAAATAATAATTAATTGTATGTCCCTTTAAGCCATCCCCTAACTACATTCTATAAATTAGGTAATTGATTTAATTTAATTTGTAGGTTAGCTATTTATAGGTTAGTAAATTGTAGGTTCACTTTGAACTTGTACCTATTAGTTAATTTTGTAAGTTAGTAATTTGTAGGTTAGAGCATTATAGGTTAGGATTTGTAGGTTAGTAATTTGTAGATTAACAAAATTTGTAGGTACACTTTGAACTTGTACCTATTAATTAAATTTGTAGGTTAGGTATTTGTAAGTTAGTAAATTGTAGGTTCACTTTGAACTTATACCTATTAATTAAATTTGTAGGTTAGGTATTTTGAAGTTAGTAAATTGTAAGTTCACTTAGAAATTGTACCTATTAGCTAAATTTGTAGGTTAGAGCATTTGAGATTAGGTATTTATAGGTTAGTTATTTGTAGCTCATTAGTTTTCAAGTTAATAATTTGTAAGTTTAGTAAGTTTAGTATCAAGTAAATATTTAATTTATTTAATATCATCCTCTTAGTAACTAAATGTATGCCCCCTTAAACTATCCCTTATGTACCAAGCTTTTAAGCCATCCCCTTAAGCCCCCTTTTAAGACATCCCCTAAATATATTCCATAAGTTAGGTAATTGATTTACGTAGTTTACATACATTAGTTAACTCATAAAAATGAGTCAAGTATCAATTTTCACAACAAACGTTAGTAATGTATGTATGTATGTATGTATGTATAAATATATATATTCTATGAAATAAATGGTATTTGATCAAAAAATGTTTAGAGGTCATAAAAGTAGATGCTCAGGTCTATCATCATCAAAATCAAGATGCCTCTTAGTTCCATGTGAACTAGAGGCCTGCCCTCTTATAGTTCTACCACCTCCTCTTGGTATGAAGTCATGTGTTCTCCTAAACTTGGGAGACTACATAGAAAAGAAGCTTCAAATCAATATTTAAAATTTCTCAAGTGCACGTTTTATAATTAAATATTTAAAAGAAAATCATGAAACATGTAATTTAAACATAGTTTTAGATGTGCATACCACTAGATGATCATCTTGTGCCTCACCCTGTATAGGTGAGCTGACAAAGGTGGCATGTGCAAGATCCTACATTTAAATATAAAGGAATTAGACAAGTATTAAAAAGATTGCAAGCATAAAAAGACCTAAATTGCATAACATATAGTTTGCATAAAATACTATTACAAACCTCAAATGTGGCAAAATCAGGCCACTTATGATGAGCCACACCTTCTATCACCCCTAATGTAGTATCCTACATACATTTTAAAGATCAATTAAAATTACAAAATTATACAACTTTTTAACCAACATATGTAATACTATAAACTTTATTTAATGTGTACAAACTTTAAAATTGGACACAATGAAAACTTGTACAAACAATTTGCACACCAGTAATGACTGAAGAGCCTCTGATGGAGGATCGACAACACCTTGTAGTTGGTTTGATGTGGAATGTTCAGGACCTCCCAACTATTGTAAACATGATTAGGAATAATTATTAGAATTAAATATTATAATTTAAGGTTCTTCTAGAAGTTCACATTTTAGTTATTCTAAACAAGTACAAAACCTAATTACGTCTAATTTGAGTACTAATTACAAATGAACTCTAGGTTAAGGGAAATTTTTTGGTGTACCTTATAAGATGTAATGAGACATATAATTGTCACGACAAGATGATCTAGTCTCCAAGAACCACCTCTCATCTACACATGACAAAATGATATAATTTATAATCAATATTTGACGATTACATATACATGTTGCAAAATGTTTAGCATTAATTAGTATGATATATATATATATATATATATATATATATATATATATATATATATATATATATATATATATATATATATATAATGTACATAAAATGTGTCATACCTAAATAGAACTAGCAAGTCCAGTACTCTCTAAAAAATTAGAGAAGAGTGCCTACTTCACTACCCCTAAAGTGGATATGATAAGACTATAATAGAGATTATTACAACTCCTACATAAATGAGGTGGACTTCATACTAGTGTCAACATGCCTAGGGTGTTGCATCAACCAATACCATCTCCTTCACACTCTCTACTAACTTGAGTTGCAAACTAGATAGCTTGGTTAGTTATATTCTATGAGAGTTTGCTCAATACTCCTAGAGTTGCAATCATCCCTTCTTGGTGAATTGGGGCAGGAATGGTGAGTGTGGGAGGTGTTGGGTCCCAAAATAGCTTATCCTAATCCTTAGAACATTCTCCAATCTTTGAGGCCAGGGTTGTCATCAAGGAAATGGAAAAGAGGTTCATCAATATAATAAGGATGATTAAGGGCCAATGGTTGGGAATGGGTAATCTCCCCTTCACTTTTGGCTCATCTAGGCCAAGGAGGGTATTCCAAGAGCTATCCCTTAATAGGGATTTTAACAACAATGGAAGATGTTTTCAGGCTCATATCATTGCAAAAATACCCAAACTGTTGTCTTAATCCCTAAATATAGTCACTAGACTAAGAGAAGCTTGTTGCACTAAAACCTCTTTTTAAGCTAATGAAAATCACTTCTCACAATAATGGAATGTTCTAGTATGCATGTTTGGTTTGCTAGAATTCACACTTTGAAGATTCACTTAACAATATTTCCTGGTTACAACACAGAACCACTACAATTCATACAATAGTAACTATTTACTTCACACTTGATTAGATTTTTTTGATTTATAAAATGTTTTGGTGATCGAAAAATCATTTAGACCAATACCTTTAATGGGTTACAAAGTTTATAGATCAAAAGGGAGAACAACATTGAAATGATAGTGTATTACCTAATTGGGACACCTAGATGCGTGAAATTTGAAAACAGAACTAGACATGTACTTATTTATCCCTTCTCACATGACATTCATTCATATGCAATCTTAAAATGACTTTTACAACATGCAATATATTATCGACATGTCAAATCCTTCAAATGAAGATTACAATCACCCCACAAATAATGGCAAGATGAATCCTATAACAAATCAAGAATTCCCTAAATGAACATCTGCAACAATGGAGACAAATGATTCTACTCACAAATTTTTCATTGATTCATCAATACGATTTACAGAAAGTTGCCCCTGAAGGTATGAAACTTTTATAATGATCAAAACCCTAGTCGTACTGCACCTGTTGCCTGAATAATGTCAAAATGACTAACCCTTTGAAAAGAAGTTCAATTCGCTAGTTATAGCCTTCACAACTTGAGTCTGATCGAAGAATGGTCAGGAAAATCCCAACCATTCCAGCTACTGCACTAAAAACATTATTTTTTGCATTAATGGTGAACTACAGAGTTGGCGACATGTTTTCCTGTGCTTTTGGACATTTTTGGGACATCCTGCACGCTAATCGAATGCGGATATGCTACATGATATCTGGTTCAATCTGATCCTGGCCACCCTGTAGGTCTTACGTTTGGTCTTGTTCTAGATTCAGTTCTTCATCTTGGTCATTTGGATGTTGTTTTGTATCCTACCTTTATTCTGATCCACATTTGCTTCTTGATGTTTGACCATCGGGATGTGTCACTTCACCTTGATCATTATCTTGATCTTGATGTGGATTCTCTTCATGTTGATCAACTTGATGTTGATCTTCTATATGCATACTTTGTGCTCCAAGTGCATTCTCTTGTTCAACTAGATGTTGGGAAACATCAAGTTGAATGTTCACTTGTTGAGGCCCTTTTTCCTTTTAACCATTTGAAAGATGTACTTGGAAGATATCCATTGGAAAGTCCACTTGGAAGATATCTGGTCAGAAACAAAAATTCAATTGGATATGGAAAAGTCAAGTTTATATTGAAAAGTCAACCGGAATTGGAAATTCAACTGGATGTTGCACAATGGACATTTAGGTCATCCTATGTTCCACATCTAGTTGGGAATACAAAGGAACTCAATCAGGTCTGGAAATGAAAGACAACCGGATAGAAAAACAAAGTAACTTGAACCCGATGTGGCATAATGGATATTTGGTTCATCATATGTTCCACATCCAGTTAGAAATACAAAGGAACACAACCAGTTCTAGATACAAAGAAAACCTGTTAGGAATACAAAGAAGTGCAACTGGATGTCCAGACTTCTAGATGGAGCGATGAGCATAACTTAGCCAAAATTCATTAGATCTTCACCAAATTTGAACTATGAGTACCCATTTGGCTGGTTAGCAAGATGCACTCCTTACTTAGGCATGATTCCAATTAGATCCATAAAAAATTTGAACATCTTCCCATTAGGAAAATTTTGAGGATCTTGACAAGATCTTGCACATATGAGGCTCGAAAATAGGAATCCCTACAATGGCTTTGGTTGGGGATGTGTGCCAAGAAGTGGTACAGTGAGAATCATAGAAAATCTCTGGGAGTAGACCAAAAAGGTAAAAGAACAAGGGAGGAACAATGCAAGACATATTTACAAGGCATATAGTCATAGGCATGTGAAGCAAAAGGAAGGATGATTGTAAACAAAATTTTAGAACATTGCAAGCCAACCCTACAAAAGACTGATGAAACTACTTGCCCCTGTAGAAGACAAGTTGAATAAAGGAGTTGATCTCCAAAAACTTGAAGTTGCATTGATCACCTAGCAACAATAAAAAATATTTCTTCCACACATGCACCTGTAAGCTACCAATGTTGGTATCATCATGTTCGAAGTGAAATTGATAGTCAATTGGATAAGGAAGCCACAAATAGTAAGAGCCATTGTCATCTTCATCCATATGGCAACTTTCAACTTCAAGTTCTTTGGGAGAATGGTACATGTTCAAACCTGCACACAAATGTGTATGAAGAAAATAACTTTCTTGAGCATCTATCTGGAGTGTGCCTTGCCCTAATGTGACCTCAACCTAGGTTGTGTCATATGATTGCTTGGATTTTGGTAACTCAATTGTACCACCAATGCTAATGTAGTTTTTATAGTTGAGTCAAAAATCTGATCCAAATCTAACTCCACACCATCAACATGTAAATTAAAAATCTGAGGCACTTTATGTGAAGACTCACACTCTTCAAGTTGCCACTCTATTTTGTATTCCTTGACACACTCTATTGTGTATAAATTGTTGTTAAGAAAATTACTCATGATCTGCTCCTCCTCACACCGCAAATCAACAACTTGACCCACTTGAGAACACCCAACTTCAATGTTATCAAGCCCAACCAATGAGCTCAAAAATGTGATCTCAACACACTCCACATCAATAAGAGATAACTGCCCCAAACAAAGCTCTAAAAATGTAACTGTGATAGAGTCCTCATAGTTGGAAACTATTACCTCAACATCCCTAGTAACTGTAGTAGTGCCTCTATGAAGTCCAACTGAAGCATAATCTATATGAGAATGAAAATGACTCTTGCATGGTTGAGATAAATTCTCACATACACCTGCATGCTCCTCATCCTCACAACTCTCATAGGCAAGGTCTTCAATTTGAACCTCATTGGTTGCACCATCATTTATCTCTATAGCTCTATCATCTAGTGCAACCACATCTACATCATCCTCATGCAAACAGATGTTAATGGCTTCAATATCATTATTAGGGATAAAAGAGGGCAATACACCAAAAAAGAGATCAGCCTCATGTTCATTCTCAACATCATTTACATGCATACACTCTACATAACCAGCCTTAGGAACTAATTGAGTGAGCTCTTCATCATTGTGTACATACTCCTCTTTGTTCACTTGGTTGCCACAGGAAACAAGGTCATATTGATAATAAGGCATTTGATTGTCCCTTATCAAAGCTAATAGCTCTTTGAACTAATGCTCTTCAAACCCATTAAACTCTAAGTCACATTCAAAAAGTGGATTATCCATACACCAATGATAATCAATAATTATGCTACCTAATGGATTTGCATGCTCTTCATAGAAGACATTGTGTTTTGTACTCATCCCTTCATCATTATTTGTATCATCAATGTATGTATTCTCTATATAATCAACTACATGAGTTGATTTATTCAATTTTTTATTTGCATACATACCCTCCTAGAAGTCCACAATACTACAACAAACAGTAGGGTCATACTTCTCTTCATTAAATTGGAACTCATCATTGATTTTCTCATTTTCATCATTCACTGATGACTAGTCCAATTTAATGTAGGTGCATACACTACTATTTTCATCAGTATCATTGTCATACATTGCACCAACACCTTCTTTTTCCCTCCTACACACATAATCATCACTTGACATTATGCATGAATCACATAAAGCATCCATGTCCTCGCTGCCTACAACCTGTTCATTACTAGTTGCCTCTGCATCTGAGGATAAGGATTTTGCAATCATATCCCTCTTAGTCATCTCAACATAATCAATGAACAAGTATGCCTATTGCATGCTCAATAGATTGAACTCCTCCCGTATAGAACCTGAGCCTAAGGTAATGTAGGCTCTAAGATACATGTTGATACAAGTAGGTGAATTAGGTTTGCAATCTTTTAGGATGTGGGATAGGGAAACTACAAATATGTGGTTGAGATCCATATTGGACTCTCTCTCTTTCCATTTGATGTCCTCTAATTCTTGGGCAAGGTCAGTGGGGTCTAGATGCAATACAAACACATCTCCAAATGCAACAAGAAGTGCATTCCATGATGTAAAGAAATGTTCAAAAAAACTTTGGTGCCAGTCTCTTGCCTTTTCACATAATGACCTAATAAAGAACCTCATCCACATGTATTCATCATTAAATTGATGTTCTTCCATAAAACCAGAAAACATTCTAACATGTGCATCCCCTTCTTGAGGGCTATACCCATCATACCTTGGCATTAATCTAAAAGTCTCAGGTTTCATTGTTTGCCTATCATAGTTGACCCAAGAAAGGTCAATTTGCTTGTATATGGGATCAAGTGGAACTACTGGGGGACGGAGATATCTATTTTTCTGTAATAGAAGGGTGTTTACTTGATTGTAGGGCTCTGACCCTTTCTTCACATTGTCTTTCAATCTCATTGAGGGCATCTATCCTTAACATGTTTTGACGTATTGATGCCTGCATTCCTAAATGTGAGTTTTCATTTGGTGTTGGGATGTATGAACATCACTAACCTTCATCCTCATCATACTCATGGAAACTCTCTCTATCATAGTGTCTAGGGCTTTCATCATATGATGCATTTGAAAAAATTTCCCTAGGGTAAATTTGTCCATTCCATTCGGCCATGGCTGCTTATAAATCACTTGTGAAGGGATAAAGGAGAGCATATAATACATGTTTCTTTAGAAAGAAACCATGGTTCAAAGCTGGAAGAAAGAACATGTTCCTTAACCAGTTGTAGTCTCTTTGAATCATACACATGAGCACATGCACACAACAATAACACTTTGTTTTATTTGATAGCAGACTCACCACCTCTTCCAAAAAAGAGCAATTCCTTGAAGTAACACAACCTTCAAGGCTGAAAAATAATTCTGAGTTCTCCAACTAGCAAAGTCTTCAAATTCTTTCCAACCTAGCAATAATCTATCCCCTGCAATGGTGCCAAGATGTTGGGTCCCAAAATAGCTTATCCTAGTCCCTAGAACATTATCTAATCTTCGAGGCCACAGTTGTCATCAAGGAGATAGAAAAGAGGTTCATCAATAGGATAAGGATGATTAAGGGCCAATAGTTGGGAATGGGTAATATCTCCTTCACTTCTAGCTTAGCTAGGCCAAGGAGGGTATTCCAAGCGGTATCCCATTATAGGGATTACCAACAATGGAATATGTTTTCAGGATCATATCATTACAACAATACCCAAATTATTATCTTAATCCCTAAATATAGTCACTAGACTAAGACAAACTTGTTGCACTAAAACCTCTTTTTAAGTTGATGAAAATCACTTCTTTCAATAATGGAAGGTGCTAGTAAGCATGTTTGGTTTGCTAGAATTGGCACTTTGAAGATTCACTTAACAATATTTCCCAGTTATAGCACAAAACCACTACAATGCATACAATAGTAACTATTTACTTCACACTTGATTAGATTTGTTTGATTTATAAAATTTTTTGGTGATCGAAACATCATTCAGGTTGGTGCCTTCAATGGGTTACAGAGTTAACATATTAAAAGGAGAACAACATTGAAATGATAGTGAGTTGCCTAACTGGGACACCCAAATGCATGAAAATTAAAAATAGAACTAGACATACTTATTTATCCCTTCTCACATGACATTCATTCATATGCAATCTTAAAATGACTATTATAACACATAATATATTATGGACCTATCAAATCCTTCAAATGAATATTACCATCACACCACAAATTGTGGCAAGAGGAATCTTGTAACAAATCAGGAAATCCCTAAATGAACATCTGCAACAATGGAAACAAATGATTCTACTCACAAATTTTGCATTGATTTGTCAATACAATTTACATAAAGTTGCCCCTGAAGGTCTAAAACTTTTACTATGATCGAAACCTTGGTCACATTACACCTGTTGTCTGAATAATGCAGAAATGACCAACCCTTTGAAAAGAATTTCAATCCATTATTTATAGCCTTCACAACTTGAGTCTGATGGAAGAATAGGAAAGAAAATCCTAACCATTCAACCTACTACATTAAAAACATTATTTTCAACTACCCATTTTGCATTAATGGTGACTTGCAGAGTCAACGACACATTTTCCTACGTTTCTAGACTTTTGTGGGCCATCTTGCATGCTAACCGGATGTGGATATGCAACATGATATCCAATTCAATATGATCTTGGTCACTCTATAGGTCTTGCATTTCATCTTGTTCTAGATTCAGTTCTTCATCTTGGCCATTTAGATGTTTTGTATCCTGCCTTTATTCTGATCCACATCTACTTCTTGATGTTCTTCTTGACATTTGACCATCCAGATGTGTCACTTCACCTTGGTCATTTTCTTGATTGTAATGTGGATCATCTTCATGTTGATCAACCTGATGTTGATTTTCTATGTGCATACTTCACACTCCAAGCGCATTCTCCTGTTCAACCAGATGTTGGGAAACATTGAGTTGAATGTTCACTTGATGAGGTCTTTTTTTCCTTTTGACCATCTAGAAGATGTGCTTGGAAGATATATGTTAGAAAGTCCACTTGGAAGATATCTGGTTGGAACCAAAAAGTCAATCAGATATGGAAAATTCAACCTACTAGTGAAAAGTCAACCAAAATTGGAAAGTCAATCAAATGTGGACAGTCAATCGGATGTTGCACAATGGACATACGGGTCTTCCCGTGTTCCTCATCCGGTTGGAAATACAAAGGAACTAAACTGGGTTCAGAAATGAAAGACAGTTGGATAGAGAAACAAAGTAACTTGAACCTGATGTGGCACAATGGATATTCGGTTCATCCTGTGTTCCACATCTAGTTAGAAATACAAAGGAAAACAACCAGTTTTAGATACAAAGACAACCCAATAGGAATACAAAGAAGTGCAACCGGATGTCTAGACTTCCAGATGGAACAATGAACATAACTTAGCTAAAATTCATTAGATATTCACTGAATTTGAACTATGAGTACCCATTTAGCTGCTTAACAAAATGCACTCCTTACTTGGGAATGATCCCAACCAGATCCATTAGAAATTTGAACATATCCCCCTTAGGAAAAAATTGAGGAACTTGACAAGATCTTGCACATATGAGGCTCAAAAATAGGAATCCCAACAAGAGGAGCAACTAAAGGTGGAATAGATAGTTATCGATTTGGATCAACACGTGCACCAAGTCTAGACTATGGTATGTTGTCACCAACACCCTAGAATGATTTCATATCAAAGTGATTGGGTTTTAAACCCATCTCAAATTGGGCCAATGATTTTCTCAAAAAATATAATGGCACCTCAAGATTTCCATGTTGTTTGTGGTCAAAGACTATCCACCAATGGTCCTAAAAGTTAGTTGAAATCCTAGCATGCCTACACAATTTGATTGAGTTTTTTTGTTAAAAGGATGGGGAGACCAAAGAAGGGTCGATAAAATATGGTGCTAACATTTGTTTTATAATGTGCAAAATATTTATTTCTTTGTATGACAAACCATTTGAATAAAACTACCTCCTCTCCTCCCTCCAACAATGAAATCTATCCAAATCCAAATCTATGCTTATAACTAAATCTATCATTGTCTACATAGAAATGGCAAACCTACATAAATGAGGGGCAATATGAGGATCAATATGAATTAAATCTATTTTGGTTTGCAACATAATTAATTTTTTAGCTATCTCAACTCTCAACCTTTGTTCATCAGTTTGAGGCAAGTTTTGAGGGGTGTTTTGAGGTGGGAGTTTTGAGATGGGTTTTCAAGATGCTCAAGTAAAGGTTCATCTAATATATAATTTGGTGTAGTCACGGTTAGGAGGGTCCATGGAGTGAACAGTCCAAACCGTGCAGCAAGAGTAAACACAACGGAAGCAACTTGATTATAGAAAAAAAATGCAGATTCAGATGTTCAATATATCATAGATTCAAAATACTAACATACCGGTAACATGCGGGCTTACAAAATAGGGCTCACAGGCCTGATTCTCCAATTACAACATATGTGCAAGATATAGCTTTGAAGCACCTGATATGAAAGAATTCAAACTATTTAACTTATGAATTATGCTAACTCTAACTAACTACCTTCCTCTGCATCTATTAGATGATTATATATCATATCTAGATCACAACAATCCTCCGCGTTGGCCAAGAAGATTACAAACTCCAATGAAAGAGATGTAATGTGTGTACACGGATAGGTCAGCCCTAAACAACTTGTATGCCTCCACAAGTGAATGAAACAAGGTACGAATCTCAGGGAAGGTTGGCCATGTCCCAAACTATCTTGAATGATGTGTCTTTTAGTTCCACAAGTCATTGAAATGCTTTACAGTCTTCTCCTTTAGTTGTCTGTCTGAGACTGTCTAAATGCTCTGTTTTGAGAAAACAGTTGATCTGAGACTTGTGAAATAATCAAATTCTTACTTGAATTTACCTTCTCTACAACATCATTAGATTCATCTCTCTAAATTTTTAAGTTGTCTTCATCATATTATTTTCCTCAATACTACTTCATCTTGTGCAATCTTGGAATCTCAATACTCTCAAAATCTTCTTTAGCATTGAAAATGTTTTTCATTGATCAAAACTACATCTTCATCTCTGACACTTGCATTACCTCAATCACATTGCTATTCAAAATCAAATAAAGGCTTACTAAATCTTCTTTGATCACAAATTTTCTCTCCATGTCATCATATAATCAATTACTCCTCAAGAACATGACTCTTCTCAGCTTTGAGGTTAATAACATATCAAAAGTAAACTACAAGATAACAAGTACAAGACCGAATCTCATGATCAAAGATCAAGATGTCTTTTGGGTTCTTCTCTCTAAGAATGAGAGAAAACTTGTCTCAAGTTACAAACATCACTAGTTACCAACTCTTGTTGTTGAGAGATAACGAGAAATACAAGTACATGAACCAAAAGAATGGGACGACAAATTGCCCTCATACTTCAGAGAATGCTAACATTGGTAGTTGGATTGAGACAAGAGTACTAACAACAAATCTTTGAAAAGATTGATTTTAGTTCCTGATGAATGTGGAGGGATCCTAGTTGTAATTTCTTGAGGACAAGCAATCTCAGGCAGGGCGGACTGTGATATCCTGATGTTAAGTGTAATGTCCCCTTCCTAAGTTAGCACATGTTCTGCGGGCTAGTCTACTATACGGGTTCTTGTAGGCTAGTAATGTAGTTAGGGGGCCCATGGTGACTTGGTTCAACCAAGCTCAAACAACATTTTCCAAGTGATGAGATGGATTCCATGTGGCAGGAGTTGCCAGTTGGCTTTTTCTAGAGTGAGTTTGGCCCATTTGGCCAAACTTACTATTTATAGCATGGGGCATAGGACTCCAAGCGAGTCGGTACAACAGTCTAAAAATCATGTTGATAATTCATTGGCCAGCTCAGTGGTACTATGAAGGCTAGATGAGCCTGTTTGAATTAATATTTTAATAATCGACATAATTAAGTTAAATTAAATATATAATTTAACTTGTTTATTATAATTAAGTGACGTTGTATTATGCTATATACTTTATGATATATTTTAAAGTGCATAAAGTCACTTAAGTTGGGCACCCAAGGAATTAAGGAGAAATTAAAAGAGAAATAAAATAATATAACCCCAAAAGAGGCGTTGGGGGTATAAGGAGAAAAAAGAGCTTCATTTGCATTATTCACTTTGGAAAAAATTCTCTAAGTGTGAGCTTTTCTTTGAGCAAGGCCTTCGCACTAGCTTCATTAGAGACGAAAACCTCCATTGATAACAGCATCTACGAGGTTCAAAGACACTCCCAGGGTGTTTATTGGAGTGGCTTCATCTAGGGGTCACCATTTGAGCTTCATTGAGGAAACCAACATTGTTGCGGATTACTTTTCATAGCAATATCTTCTGGTTATTGGCATGATAATTCGAAGGGGACATTGATGAACATATTGCAAGTGCTAGGCAGTGATTTTGGAGGGGTTTGATGTCATTTTGGGTCCCTATATAGGTCGTACATGCTGTTGTACGTAGCTGTACATATGAGGATGTGTTTGTGGTTTTTGGTGGGCATTTGTGCTTGGTTTTAAACTAATATTCTTCTCTCATCCTAGACACCACAACTGCAAAGGTATTTGGACTGTTTTATGAGCATTCTTGGGAGATATAAACACTTTTATGTTGTTGTACCTTGCTACCAAGCCATGCCAACCAGCAACGAGGACGTGGGTCCTCATTATCCTCACATTCTAGACACTCATTGCATTGTAAGCACTTGTATTTGATAAGGCTCCCATTCTTGAGAAGTTTGTATGCATTTTCCATGGTATAAAGGCAATGATGATCATCTCAAGTCTATTGTACCTCCATTTCTAGCCCTATACTTTCATGAACAACAAATGGGTATGTTGAAACCCTAGTATTATTGAGCATAGTTTATATGGGTATTGTTTCTTATTGCATTGTGGAACAATTCTATCAAATATAAGCATCTAGGTATTTTTATTTCCTTGTATTTTCAAAAATATATGTATGCCCATGTGTGTTATGTCAAATGCAAAAAACCCAAAACACAACAGGTTTCAACTAAACATCAGTAAAACAAAAGGGGTGGGATATTACATGAAGGAATTGTTTAAATTAAAGATTTAAATGTCATGTGATTTTTTCGTGTCCTCTCCATGGTCAATTTGAATAATAGAGAATGCTTCTAGTAATAATTGTATATATACTAAATAAACATATATTATTAATATATAATATTTAATAAATAATATTGTCATATAAATATTTTTAATATAGTTAAAATATAATATGTTTATTTTAATTAACAAAGATATATGATTATATTATATAAATAACAAATTTAAATATTATGAACTTAAATATTATTATCATATACTATATAAACTAATATAAATAAAGGAAAGTAGTTCGTGTACACTCAAAATCGTGACCTCAGTTGCTTGGGGCTGTCGGGTCAGATTTCAGCACACACACAAACCCTTCCCTCCTTCTATGGGGTGATCTGCCACGTCACTCTCACCCTCGTTGAAGTAGCCAGTCGAGAGGAGGTGAGACATGGTGGGGGTCTGGCTCGTTGGAGAGCTGGACTTCACCAAGAGGGGTTGGCACGTCCTAGGGCCTTTGTCGTTGTGTGCTAATGTAGATGTTTCATTCGATGACTGTTGTTGTAGAGATAACCCTATGACCCAAAGGGTCACTAGTTACTCTTCATCTGTTAGGGTCTCTATTGTTCCCCCTCTGTCTGGGTAAGCTATTACTTTCATTGATGGCTTCTTGTCTTTTAATTTGTTGAATGATTGCATGTTGTGTTTGAAGTTGTCTATGTTCTGTCAATAGGAGGACAAATGGATCTTGTTGTGGCAAGGCAAATGTCTCATGTCGTGATCGCAGATGGATCTCTTCAATCTCGTCGAGGACTGTCCTCACCCACTCACCTCTTAACCCTAGGCACGTTCATGAGCCAAGATAAGAGATAAATGTATGTAGACTAACTTTTGACTAGACTTAGGGTTTTGACCTAGGGTTTAGTCGTGTGTTGACTTTTGTTGACCTTGTGATGTTATCAAGGTTTTGCAATGTATCTATGTGACTAATGTTTTTGGTATTTTCTTAGTTTTTATGCATGCAAAGCTATATGAAGTGCAAACTTATTTGTGTGCTTTTTGATATTTTATAGAAATAAAGATGCTTTTTCTATTCTAATAATTGAAATATGAAATGCAAGCTAATATGACTTTTCCTAATGCAATTTTAATCTATGTTTTTTGGGGTTTTTGATTGTTTTGAAGTAATCTAATCTAGAGAGGGAAATTGCTTCTACAAATAGTCTAGATCTACGAATTTGAAAATAATTATTCCAACATGCAAGATCTAATCTATCAAGGAAAAAGCAAAGACTTACTATTCCCAAGAACAATTTCCAAATATCTAATTACTATGAATGGAACAAAGCATAGAGGAACTTGATAATAGATAAGATTTGTGTGACTCCACTACCCTCAACGATCCTTGATGGCAACCTTGTATCCTCTTGAAGCAGTGGGAAGACCACTTGATGACAAGACAACACAAAGAAGCAAAAGAAGCTTAAGAAAGCTCAATGGGAGCTTTTGATGAGCATAATGGCGTTGATTGAAGCAGCATAATGATGCTTGAAGAGATTTATATGAAATATTTATGAACAATGAATAAATAAAAGGCACCTTCATCCTGTGTGAGCATGAAAATGCCAATTGGAGAGCAAAAACTTAGTAAGAGTTGTGTGCACAATGAACTTGCCTCCCTTTGTGCTTGAGGGAGGGGGTATTTATAGGTTTGAAGAAGGGAATTGATTGAGAAGTTAACTCAATTGATTGATGAGTTAACAAGGATTGATTAGGGAGTGAACTAGATTGATTACCCAACAAACTCAGTTGATTAGAGAGTGATAAATCATTAATAGCTTATCACTTAAGAGGAACTCAAGTTAGAAGAATGCATGGAATAGAATGAGTTGTTAAATTTAGATCAAATGGAGTTAATTATGCATGTGTGGGTGCATGAAATAGTCAACTCCATATTAGGCATCAAAAATCATGCAAACTAGAAGAAAAATGGATGAAAACAGAGCTATTTTGAGTGAGAAACTCGATTTTTTTTGTGGCTAGAAATGCGATAGGGTCATCCCTTTTGCTAGTAGGGTTGACCATGGGTTGCCCGATGGGAGATCCAGAAAAATAGGGGTCTGAGAGGAAATGCATGATGGGAGATGGTAGAGAAGATGAAAAGGAGGTGATCTACCTCCGGAAACAGGTCAGTCATGTGCAATAATCCAAATCTCCACTTGCAACGCAGGATCTGCCAGGGGGTGATCTGGAAATAATAGGAGGAGATTTGGATTGGTTGAGTGAAACTAAAAACTGAAAGTGGGAGATGGATCCATGGGACGTCTAGAAGGCTTCTAGGGGGTGGAGAGGATGAAAAACATAGGGGAAAGGTGAAAACTCACCTACAAGATGCTTACAAGGCTTAGGAACAAGGTTGAAAGCTTAAAAACCGCAATCGACAAGTGTCACAAAATTGTTGAAAAGCCTTAACAATGAAGAGAGAAAAAATGACAAAGAAGATGCAACACAAGACAAGAAAGAAGACACGTCATCAAGAGGTTTGCTTCTTATAGGACATTACTTTCATGCTTACATGTACGTGACAAGGATCAAAATCATCAGAGGGGTCCTCGTGGAGGCTGTGCGTGATTTTTGTGCTTACATATTTGCCCCCTCGAGGATGGTAGTCTACATGAAGGGTAGGTACCGTTCCTGAACTAGGCCTTACCTGTTGTCAATTTTCCCGCAATTGTACTTGCAATAACTAGTATTAGTCTAGCATTTTAAATATATCAAAATGAATAATGAAAACTAAAATGACACACTTACCATAGATGGTTCGAGTTCAACTAGTTGTTCGCCTTTGTCAGTGAGACTTGTAGGAATGAATGCACATAAAATGATGCACCAAAGATGCATAAAAACATAAACTTGTCTAAGAATGTATAAAAGAAACTAAGCTAAGGGCAAACAAAGCAAGCAAATTTGTGAGATCGGAGTGAATCGGCAACGGAATTAATCGTGTGAGTAGTCGTTGGGAAGGTATCGTTGAGGAGATTGCGAAGATGGTTGCCTCTTCTATAGCTATGGAGAGTCGAGTATGCAAACAGTGAAAAACCCTTCTCTAAACCGTAGTTTGAATTTTGTGAAAAATCTCTTAAAATGGTCTATTTTTGGTGACTCTTCTTGTTGCATTGTCTTTGTTTCGTCGTTTAGAGTAGGATAGGTCTTTCGTTTTCTGAAATCGGCTAAGAAACGAAGATTTTAGGACATTTTTAGCTTGAGGGATCTCCATTTAGGGTCACCCCTTTTGTCAGGTAGGTCACCCGGGGGGAGATCTATCTGGTAACAAGGTCACCTAGGGGGAGATCCTGCAAACAACAGGGTCGCCCAGGGGGAGATCCTACTGACATCTGGGTCACCCGGGGGGCGACCCTGTTGAGTAAATTCTGTTTTAAATTTGATGTTTTCTTTCGTTCATTTCACTCTGATCTGACTTAATTTGACTATTGTATTCACCTATTTATTGCAATTTTTGATGGTTATATGCTTTTTTGTGTAAGGTTTTCTACAATTTTACGATTTTTAGGGATTTTTGCAAGTTTACATGATCTAATTTAAAGTTGTTTCTTGATTTGTAGAACATGCGCATTTGATGGAATGCCTGCAGAGAGCAGGTGTGGCTCTCGGAGATGTTTTCTCATTGAGTGATGAGGATCATGCTATTCTGAGGAGGGTGAGCTTGGCTAGAGTTTGTCATGTGCCAGTTGTTCATCTTGTATCATTCATATGTTGTGACATCTCAACTTACTGAGATGCAGATAAGAACACTTTCAGGTTCCCACAGGTTTAAGGAGAGTGGACTATCACTCTATTTGACATTTATCACATACTTGGAGTTCCTGTGAGAGGACATCCTCTAGTCCTTCATACTAATGAGTCCCTTGAGGACAAGACATCTTGGGTAGAGTTCATGGGGGTTAGTCACCCCGAGGACCAGACATGGGTCTAGCTTACTTCAGTGCCATGGATTTGCATTCCTCTTTTGAGATGGTTTTTGATTGGTTTGATTGCATCGAGGTTGTCTGGAGACAAGGCCTCAGCTCGTTTGAGATGGTGTTGGGCACCCATCATACACAGTCTTGAGTAGGGCAAGGTCTACGCTTGAGGGCTAGACATTTTGGCCATGGTATATAGGGACTTCTATCGCATTTCATGATGAGGGGCTCTAGCTTTTAGCCACTCTTCCTTGACCACAACTTGGATTTTTTAGCACATCAGGCCCTACTAGAAGCTTGTTCTAATTCCTGATAGACGACTACCGAGAGTAGCTAGATGGATGCAGGTGGGTCATTTTGATGCTTCTTTGTGTGTTGTGGCTACTCTCATGGATGAGGATATGATCTTTGATCACTATCTTGATATGGAGGGAGCTTGGACTCGGGATGGTGAGATTCAAGAGTACTGTCATGGAGTGTTGGAGGTTTCATATCGTAATTGTCAAGTTGAGGCTCACCACATTGAGCGCATCTTACAACAATTTGGCAAGGACTTCCCTAAGGAGTTACCCCTAGTGCCTACTTGTTACAGGTCTATCCAGGAGATGGGCGAGGTAGGTTAGAGGACAGTTGTTTAGTCTCCTTTGACTCCTAGAGTGTTCATTACCAGAGTTCCTAGATCTTCACAAGGAGGACAGAGGGGAGGGAGAGGGACTTCTTCTTGATCACTAATTGTGATTAGGGACTCTAAGTCTACTGACAAGGACTATGTTCGTGATGGTGATGATTCGTCAGATGAAAGCCTACCCGAGGATGTGCGGGATGAGGGTCTTGGTGATACATATGATGCAGATGATGTACCTGACATCCCTAAGGGTTAGTCCGTGGTTCTAGGACCTCCTCATTTTGATGAGGTGATGCGACAATTTGACCCTGCCTGGCAGCCTAGTGATCCACATGAGTTTACTTTTGTTTATCATTTTTGCACTTTTGTCCTTTCTCTCTTTTCCTCCTTTTTGTGAGGAACTAACATGTCTTTCTCTTTTGGTTCACTTTGCAGCTAATGTCGAAGAGTGGAGGGCTTTTGTTTGTGAGATTAATGTTGGCTTGATTGCCCCCTTCACTAGGATGACTCGAGAGAATCTCTTGGCCGATCCTAGTATGCCCCCTATTACCGGGTGGCATACTGACATTTTTGCTCATGTCTATCATGGATGTCAGGTGAGTATAGATTTGAAGGCTGAGATTCACACCCTTAAGGGTGAGAATCGGGTGCTCCGAGAGATGGCTCATCTTAGTTTTGGATGACGAGATGCTAGTATGGCGGGGCCTTCACAATCACATGCTCACAGCAAGATGCCTCACTCCCATAGGTCTCATGGAGCGATGAGTGACACTCATAGGTAGAGGAGCAGAAGTCCTGATGGTTCTATTGGAGAACTGACCTTGATATTACTTTTTCTTCTTTTCTTGAAATCATGTCCCCTTGCATAGGGAGCCTCTGCTTCTCTTGAGAGCATTTTGTCCTAGCTATTTGATACTCTTGTATGTAAACTTCGGATGTATCTATGAAAGTTTATCCTTTTATGGTTTTTGTCTATCAGATTTGTACTCATCTCTTGTACATGGTTGGAAGTATTAGAACTTTTTTATTATGTTTTTGACCTTTCAACTCTTTTAACGAATGCAAGTATGATAACGATGACATGTTTTTGTATATTTTTTATGGTATATGTATGAGATGTAGTTTACAGTATGCAGATGTAAGAACATAAGAAATGCTAAAATGAAACATTTACTTCTACTGAATGTCATGAGATATGGCATTGACATTATTGCTTTAAGACTCCTTTTCTGATTTTGGTATGAATGCAATGTGGAACAAACAATGTGACTGCTCTTTAATATGATTTTCAATCCAGGGGATTGCAAGTTGTCGTGATATAGGATACCTATTCAAGGCTATGAGATAGGATTTAGAACTCAAGTGGGGAGTAGAAGTGAAATGGAGTGCTTCTGATCTTAGGATTTGCTAAAGGCTAAACACTGATCCTTATATAGCTAAGATAATTTGACAAGCTTTCAACTTTCTACAAGTAGCAAATTTTATTGATGTTCGCTAGACTTAGATCGTAGATGGCAAGAAAGATAGACCTGGGGTAAAGGATAAATAGGAAAGAACCAGGGTCCCTAGATAGAAGATGATCTTAAAGACTACTAGACTCTCAGCTTTACTCAACTGGTGTGTGTGTGTGTGCTTCGTACCTCTCTTTCTCTGTTAGAATGTCACCCTTGAGGCTTCGAGCTTAGACTGATCTCCACCCAAGAGTACGGACATTCAACAATCTTCTCTCTTTCACTCTTTTTTTTGTATCTCTCTTCACTTGATTTCTCTCTTTTTTTGGATTTTGACTTTTTATGAAAATGAATGTTTTTTTGGAACTTTTGATATGCAAGCTTGATCTCTCAATTCTCACTTTTTTCAACACTTTTATTTTGATCACTCATTTTTGTATTCACTCAAATTTTAGATTGCTTCCTTCAGAGTTTTGATCCTCCTGACATTTTTGGCCAAGAAAGATAGGGGGCTAAGCACCACCTAAAGTTTTTGTAATCTGGTCGGACTTCTCTACTACTAGGGAAGAATTGGGAAGATCTTCTTGCAAGCTTCCTTTGAACACTGTAGGTTTGAATTTTGACTTTGTTTAGACCAAACATCTTGACATATTAAGACTGGGATCAGTGTGAAGCTAAGAGCTAGGCTTTGATTAGAATCACTGGGAATGAAAAGGGGATAATGGCGATTGTGAAAATGTGGGATCTCTAGGTCTTGAAAGGATGATGTATATCTAGGCAACGTTAGACTCCTTACTGAAAAGAAAATAGTATAAGAGCAAGTCACTAACAGAAATGCAAGATGAATAGAATGATGCTGAAATGCAAGAAACAAATTGTTTTTGACATTTTTTATTTTTGTAATTTTTTGTATTTTTATGTTTTATGATTTTTTTGGTTTTTAGACATAGTATTTCTTGAAGTGAAAGCCATTGACTGTTTCACCAAATTTCTCTCCCTCCATTGTGCACAAGAGATAGGCATCGTTTCCAACATCTTCTTTGACCATGTAAGGACCTTTCTAGTATTCTGAAAAAGCTCTTTTCCATCTTCTTTTCTTATTCTTCATGCTACCTCTTCTTAGGACAAGTTTTCCTATTCTATAAGGTTTGTCATTTGTTTCTGTTGTTTCTAACTCAGTGGTTTCCCTTGGTAGTGTGAGACAAAGTAGGTCTCGAAAGGCTTGTTGATGGGAAGGGGTCTAATACAGGACTCCATCACAATTTAATAACTCTGCTAACAGGTCAAACTATTCTTGCATGTAGATTTTCACCTCTTGTCTCTCTTCAATACTTTGAAAAAATTGGAACAACTTGAGGGGAGTTTGTGGGTCCCTTTACTCATCGGGAGGGACAAAGCTTATACTTGTCCTCCCATTTGGTTTTGGTCTTAAGTCCATAGAATATCCAATATAACTCCCTGATGGCTCCAAAATGATAGGGTCATCAGTGCTGACTGAAACTCTCATTTTCCACTCTCTGTGAAATGTTCCTTCACTTTCTTCATCTTTGTTGGGAAGTCTTTCAACCATTTCAATTTGTACTAAGGGTGCTTCCCACTCTCCAAGTTCATTTGATTGAACCGAGGTGGAGGTGGTTGGCTTCTCTTGCAGTTGAGACACCATGAGCATCCTAGGTAGCATTCCTATTGCATTAGTCAATTCATTGTCAATAGAATGCACCTCCTCCATGGGTGTCAATGGTCGATATGAATCCTCTATTAGTGTGAGAGGCTTATAAGATTCTATTTCTTCTAGTGTCTCGAGGACACGTGATTCACTTAGTGGTGACAGGGGAGTGTAACTTTCTATTATGTCTTCCTCAGCGTCTAAGAAAGTGTGTGGGTTTGCATTTCTCAAAGCTAATGTAGTGGTTTCAAACACTGGTCCATCATTTCTATGAGGTTTCTCCCCTATACAAGGGAAGAGTTTGTAGGTAGGTTGAAAATTGATCATGAGCACTTCTAGAGGGAATTGGAGAGGACTGTCCTACTCTATCCATTCCATGATCTTAATTGTTTTTTCCTTGGGAACAATTTCTTTTGGTTTCGACGATGGCTCATCTTCTTGAGTTTTCATCTCTGTAGTGTTTATGGTTTTCTATGGAGTTTCTATTCGCTTGATGCATATTGATTGTGGTGTAGGACTAGGGACAGCCAATTTGTTGGTAGGGAGTTCATAGTTTATGGGGATGCCTATACGTTTGTTTAACATGTTTGACTTCAACATGTTGAAATGTTCTGGGTCTCCTTTCATGATGTATACCTTCCCCAAGTGTAAGAATTGAGTTTCTTGAAATAACATGGATGGTATTGCTTTCATTCTAAGGATCCATGGCCTGCTGAGGAGTAAATTCTATCATGTATCCTTGTCAATGACGTAGAATGTGGTAGGGATGATTTTAGGTCCCAAAGTCACTGGAAGGGTAATCTTACCTATCGTGGCTACTTTTAGATTATCATACCTGCTCAAAGTATCCGGTGAAGCTGTGATATTGGTGTGTCCATAACCCATCCTCTCTAGCAAGAAGAATGGAACTATGTTCACTGCAGCTCCATCATCGATTAAAGTTTGTTTAATGCAAGTGTCATAAATCCAAACTTGCAAGTATAACGCAGGATCTCCTTTCTTGGTTAGCTTGGCCTCAGAAGGCATTTGCTTTAAGTCAAAGAAGAACCCTAGATCCTTGAGTTCTGAGGTTGGTGGACTGATGTCATAGTCCACATGGTTGATCTGCTCACTAGGTGGTAGTGTAATTTGGTCAAGGTATTTTATCCCTGTGCCTTTAGCAGTGCTGAGCGATGTGAAGGGGAGTTTCTAAGCAAGCCAATGAATGAAATGTGAGTGTATGTCTTATTTAGGTCCTCAATGAGTTCATAAGGTCCGATTGGAGTAGGTATTGGTTCCACTACCGAAATGGTACCTTCATATATTTCAATTTGTTTATTTTCATTCTCTTGATCTTCCTCTTCTTCTACGTTGTGTAGGATCTCGACTAATCCCATCATCCTAGTTTCACCTTTCTGTCCCAATTGTGGTGAGATGCCTATGTTGCTACCTTGAGCTACCTCATTTTGATTTGATGTCTCTGCATCTTTATGTGTGGGAAATGGGTCCTGATAGATTCTCATGTTTGCATTTTGTGGGGCTATTGGGGCTTGAGTTTGTCTTGTGCCCTTGTTATCCGATGTGACTTCCTATGAGTTCATGAACATTTCTATGAACAACCATTATTGGTCTTCTGGTAACCTCACTATGAACTGATTATATTCTCTACAGGATTCTATGTTGTGCCTCCTTGTCCTATGAAAAGAACAAAATTGATTGAACTCATATGGGGGTCCCTCATATCTTCCATCGTTTCCATTTCCATTGTGATTCCAATTTTGGTCATTGTCTCTAGGGTAATACCCATTGTTCCTAGGTCAGTCTATCGCAATTATATTAGGAGGTTAATAGTCTCTCCCATTGTAATCGTCTCTTACTTTCTTCATTTAGGGTTGATCTGTTACCACATCTATGGTTGCGTTTATGTTATTCTTGAGAATTTTGATGACAGAAGTGTTGTTCCCTATGTCTTCTTTTGTCAACTTTCCATTTGACCCATAGACCTTTCTTCCACAGTCAATGGTGGCTTGATCAATCCTCAAAGCACTTTCCAATGCTTCTTCATAGGATTTGTATGGCAATTTTTGAACGTCTTCTCTCATGTCTTTGTTCAAGGCATGTAAGAAAAGATCACATAGTTCACAATGGTCCATATTCGGGGCACTGGTTGAGGAATAGAGGACTTGCCTCCATCTGGTCACAAAATGGGCTACAGATTCATTCAATTCTTGCTTCATGGTGAGGAATTCTTTGATCCCTGTTTTGACAAGTTTGTTCATGTCGAATGCCATGACAAACTCTCTGATTAGTTGTCTAAACAAGTGAGTTGAAGCCTCTGGCAAATGATAGTACCAATCTAGAGCTATTTTTTCAAGAGTTTTCAGAAAGATTTTGGCAACAACCCTGTCCCAAGGGAGGAGTTCTCTAATCGCAGTGGTGTAGGCTTTAATATGGGAATTCAGATCTCCCTCTCCTTTGAATTTCGGGAGATCTGGTAATGGTCAAGGCAACTACACATTCCTTATGTTTTGATCAAGAGGTTCTTTCAAATACTCAAGATATGTTCTCAGAAAGGCACTTTGAGATTGTAGGGTTGATAACAATAACCCTATAGGTGAGTTTTGATAACCCATTGTCGGATTTGTTTGATTGTTCTGAACAGGAGGGTTCCCATTCAAACATGTATCATTACTAGCATTTCACGAATAGTAATTGAGATAGGGGGGATTTTGAGATGCCCCCTAGTCTTGTTCATGAGATTTTTGCCTTCTTTCAAGAGCAACTTGTTTTGCTTCTAAGATTCTAATCCTTTGCACTAGAGTTGCAATTATGATGCAAGTGCACCCTGAGCAAACTGACGATCTACATAAAAAATATATATATATATATATATATATTCAAGTTTTTTATTTTAATTTTGGCTTGTTTTCCTTTGGTTTTGTTAGTTTTTCTTCAGAAGATTGGATTCCTCCATATTTAAGTCTCCAGGTTTCAGTGGAACTAAATAAGAAACTCAGAACTTTCCCAAAGACCTACCATTTTATCTATGCTACTAAGAAGACTACAAAATCATTTGGAGTCACTATTACTTCAGGTCTTTTTGGAATTATCCTTTCGATTTCATTAGGACACTGCATAAGAGTCAATGGTGGAAGCCTAGCTATTTAGAACCTCCTTTCAAAGATTACATCAATGAGGATTAGCAAGATAATGATGGAGCATTAAATACCATCTCAATGCTTTATCCCCATTTTCCTGAGGCTCATCTCAATTACTGTCTCAGTTCATAGTTCAAAGACAGCTACTCCTTGTAACCAGGTGTTTGGTATTACATAATTACGGAAGTTGATCCCATTCTCTTCATAATTAACTGAGAAAGAGCAAGGGTACACTTTGATATATTGTACAATGGCATATTTCAGAGATCACGAAAGGAGATATGATGGCCTTCCAGCTGTTGCTTGCCAGTATCAAGAATTTTCTTGGAACACCAATCGATTACATTAGTGTTAAGCCCAATTGTGGTGATCTAATAGTCAAGAAGGATACCAAACTATCATGGACATGAATGCTTCCTATGTGGGTCATGAACGTGGTGCCATCAGACTAAAACAAAATACTCTTGGTGTCATCTACACGAGGGGATTGATTGGTATTCATCAAAACTGGTGTAAGGCTTTTTGACATATCCCAAAACTTATGAAATGAACAACAGTCGTGGTGTCTTTAGCATGTACCAAGACAATTGTGACATAACTAACATTCTACTTGAAATGGACCAAATCTTACATTCTGAAAGGACTATGATCTGGTTGATGTTCTAGTAAAGTAAAAGCCTTAACTGATAGCATGAGATGGCAAGTCAGATAATGGATCATGAAGAGAAAATCTTTGTTGTTGTTAAGAATTATTGGACAAGCAAAATGAAAGAGGGAAGATCAAATGCCTCTTTGTGAGGCTCTGCAACTACCACGTTTGTAAAAGAGAAGGCATGATGGAAATGAAAGGCCAGTAGATTGCATATTATTTAAAATGCTATCTTTGCACGATGAGAGGCAAATTTCTTAGGTAGACTTTGGAGAGAGAGATCTCAGCCTGTGGATAGAAGTAGAACTATATGAGTGAAGGAGGATAGTTTTACTGTAGATTTGAGGAGCCATTGAAGGCCAAGTTGTAATTGCTTAGTTGCAAGTGCGTGCAGTTGTTTATTGAATTTGTAAGCAAATAAAATTATGGTAGGTTTTGTTGCAATCTAAATGGTGTTGTGAGTTTTGAGTTGTGTGTGGCAGAGGGAGTACCTTTACATCAATTGGTATCAGAGTAGGTTGTTCTTGAGCATGGAGAGTATCCACCAGGACCTATGGAGTAGTAGAGAAGGCAATAGAGAAGATCTTGAAAGGATTGTTGCAGGTGTGTGAAAGTCCTGATCGGTTGAGAGTTTGAAGCCATGAAGATGAGAGTGAAGATGTGTGAAAGGTTGCAACAGTAAAGTGTCTAAGAGAAGCTTGAAAGCCTGGGGTAGGTATGGAGTCCTACAATGGTGAGAGTGAGAGGAAACATTACTGTGAAGAGAAAAAGAACAAGAGGAAAAAGTGAGGTTTTGTGATTGGCTGGGTGTTGAAGATTCCTGTGTTGAAAAAGGGAAGAAAGAAAAGATTGATACTGCAATTGAAAGAGAGGCACAAAGGTTTCGAGAAAAACTGGGGCAAGAGTTGAAGGACAGCGTTAGAGAAATCATTACGGAGGAGAAAGTGGGTAGGAAGGAGTCCCATGTTTCTTTTGACGAGTGTTTGTTCACAAGTGAGTGTGCTTGTTTGTAGGTGAGTATGCATGTGCAGAAGGTGATGAGAAAGTTGTAGCAGTAGTGGAAGAAAGTCCTTTGGAGGATGAGAATACAATAGTAGATGAGAGCATGGTTGAAGAAGATGAGAAGGTGAAAGAAAGTCTAGAGGTTGAAGCAAACAACAAAGATGGAGATGATATATTGTCAAAGATTTTAGCAGTGGAAGTGGAATGGCTTGAAAATATTGCCGATGGATGTGCGAAGACAAACATTGCAGATAAAGATGAGAGTAAAGAAGATGTTGGAGGAGTGAAGGAGAATGAGGTAAACGATGAAAATTTTGAGATTAATTTACCTTTATTTGCAAGGGTTAAGGTCAGAGAGGATGTAGTTGCAGATTTGCATGTGGATGTTGGATGTTTGTGTGTAAAGCATGTAGAGGATGTGATAGGAGAGATTTGGTGGAGGTGGTCGGTCTATGGTTGGTCTATGGTCAGTCTATGGTTAGTCTATGGTCGGTCTATACTGGAAGAGGCAGAGGAAGAAATTCTTTCTGTCTTCATCAGCGATGGAGTTCACTGCAGGTTGTGTTCAACTTGAAAGACTAGTTTTACCATTCAACTCTGATTTGTGAACCCATGCTCACAAACTTTTTACCCAGTGTGTCTGATGCAGGTGCACCCCAGGCAAACTAGCGATCTACATCAATAAAAAAAATATATTCAGGTTTTTTATTTTAGTTTTGGCTTGTTTTCCTTTGGTTTTGTCAGTTTTTCTTTAGAAGATTGGATTCCTCCAGATTTAAGTCTCCAGGTTTCAGTGGAACTGAATAAGAAACTTGGGACTTTCCCAAAGACCTACCATTTCAGCTATGCTACTAAGAAGACTACAAAATCGTTTGGAGTCACTATTCCTTCAGGTCTTTTTGGAATTATCCTTTCAGTTTCATTAGGACACTACATAAGAGTCAATGGTAGTAGCCTAGCTATTTAGAACCTCCTTTCAAAGACTACATCAATGAGGATTAGCAAGATAATGATGCAGCATCAAATACCATCTCAATTATTTATCCCCATTTTCCTGAGATGCAGATCCCAATTACTATCTTAGTTCATAGTTCAAAGATGGCCACTCCTTGTAACCAGGTGTTTGGTATTACACAATTGCAGAAGTTCATCCCATTCTCTTCATAATTAACTGAGAAAGAGCAAGGGTACACTTTAATATATTGTACAATGGCATATTTCAGAGATCACGAAAGGAGATATGATGACCCCCCAGCTATTGATTGCCAATATCAAGAATTTTCTTGGAACACCAATCAATTACATTGGTGTTAAGCCCAATTGTGGTGCTCTAATAGTCAATAAGGATACCGAACTATCATGGACATGAATGCTTCCTGTGTGGGTCATGAACATGGTGCCATCGGACTCAAACAAAATACTCTAGGTGTCGTCTACACGAGGGGATTGATTGGTATTCATCAGAACTGGTGTAAGGCTTTTCGACATATCCCAGAACTTATGAAATGAATAATAGCCATGGTGTCTTCGACATGTACCAAGACAGTTGTTACATAACTAACATTCTACTTGAAATGGACCGAATCTTACATTTCGAAAGGACTGTGATCTGGTTGATGTTCTAGTTAAAGTAAAAGTGTTAACTGATGGCATGAGATGGCAAGTCAGATATGTTGTTAGATGGAGCCTAATCAGACTCATGAGGTTAAATTTTCCCCACTTTTATCGACGCAGTTTCCCCCCAAATTATTTAACGAGGGAGTGCAGGGGGGGCAGAGCCCCTTTTGTGGGGCCCGGGGGTAGAGCCCATGGTGGGGGTTTGGGGCAACGCCCCCAGCAAGGGCTGCTAGGGGCTCAGGGGCAACGCCCCCGAAGCAAAAATTGCCTATTATTTTATAAAGGTGTCGGGTGTTATTATTCTATTGACCAACATTAAAAAACCCTATTTTGTAACCGACAAAAAGGCTTGATAAAAGTGGCTAAGGGTTAGGGTTTTGATTGATATTGTATTGTAGCATTTGCAGCGGTATTGAGTTGCAGGGATTGCTAGTTGTAATCGGTTTGATTTACTGGATAATAATATTAGACTCTCTATTTGGTGGATGTAGCCCGAGTTTGGGTGAACCACGTTAAAACTTGTCTCTCACTGTTATTAATTCTGTGTATTTCCATTCCTCTATTTAATGTTTATTTGCATTTAATTGATATCTTCTGCCGGCTAACCCTAACAAGATAATGGATCATGAAGAGAAAATCTTTGTTGCTGTTAAGAATTATTAGATAGGCAAAACGGAAGAGGGAAGATCAAATGCCTCTTTGTGAGGCTCTGCAACTACCACATTTGTAAAAGAGAAGGCGTGATGGAAATGAAAGGCCAACAGATTGCATATTATTTAAAATGCTATCTTTGCACGATGAGAGGCAGATTTCTCAGGTAGACTTTGGAGAGAGAGATCTTAGCCTATGGACAGAAGTAGAACTATGTGAGTGAAGGAGGATAATTTTACTATAGATTTAAGGAGCCATTGAAGGCCAAGTTGTAATTGCTTAGTTGCAAGTGTGTGCAGTTGTTTATTGAATCTGTAAGCAAAAAAATTGTGGTAGTTTTTGTTGCAATCTAAATTGTGTTGTGAGTTTTGAGTTGTGTGTGGTAGAGGGAGTACCTTTGCATCAGATTAAATCTGCGAGAGTAGCATCTCTAGGTGTTTCCTCATTTCTAGGATTTTATATTCGAGTATTTTAATGGTGGTATGCTTCTTCTTGTGCAGCATTTTCTCTTTGTTCTTCTCTCAAGGAAATTCTCAATGCCTCTTGAGCATCTTTTGCTTCTTGTAGATTTTTTTCTGATCGCTTGATTTCCTCACCAAGATGAGTACTTGATGTGCTTGTGGAAGGTTGATCGGGTCGATGTATTTCTGACCTTATCCTTCTAGCTTTATGTGGTGCATTTGGTATGGCTGGATTGTTTTCCCAAGTTGGGTTGTTGAAAGACAAAGAACGCCTGGATTCTCTTTGATCTTATTCGTAATCCGAATCTTCATAGTCATAGTAGTTGGTGATTGGTGCATCCAAATGCAGTGGCACATACCTATCGAAGGAAGGAGTTTTTGGTTCTCTCGAGGGAATATTCCCTTGGTTCAAATTGGGTTCTATCATATTTGGGGCTGCCATAGACACCACAAAATAAATGGAATGGATGATGGCAAAGGCGATAGAAGCTGAAGTGGTGAAAGTGGCTATGAAGAATAAAGTGAAAATGCTTTGAAGTTTTTATTTTTGAAGCATTTGAATGTTTGAGTTGTGATGTGATCTGCATGTTTAGAACGTGAAAAGCATAAATAAAAGTTTTTGCTCTTCACGTCAGGTTCACCAAAATATGTATGCTCAAAATCGTGACCTTGGTTGCCTGGGGATGTCAGGTCATATTTATGCACGCACACGGACCCTTCCCTCTTTGCCACGGGGCGATCCACCATGTCACTTTCGCTCTCATGGAAGTAACCAGTCGAGAGGAGGCGAGACATGGCAGGGGTCTGGCTCGTTGGAGAGCTGGACTTCACAGAGATGGGTCGGCACGTCTTGGGGCCTTTGTTGTTGTGTGCTAATATAGATGTTTCATTCGATGAAGTCCTATTGTTGTAGAGATAACCCTATGACCCAAAGGGTCACTAGTTACTCTTCATTTGTTAGGGTTTCTACTGTTCCACCTCTGTGTGGGTAAGCTGTTACTTTCATTGATGGCTTCTTGCCTTTTAATTTGTTGAATGATTGCACATGTTTGAAGTTGTCTATGTTCTTCTGTCAATAGGAGGACAAATGGATCTTGTTGTGGCAAGACAAATGTTTCCTGTCGTGGTCGCAGATGGATCTCCTCAATCTCGTCGAGGACTGTCCTCACCCACTCACCTCTTAACCCTAAGCACATTTGTGAGCCAAGATAAGAGATAAATGTATGTAGACTAACTTTTGACTAGACCTAGGGTTTTGGTTGACCTAGGGTTTGTTCGTGTGTTGACTTTTGTTGACCTTGTGATGTTATCAAGGGTTTGCAATGTCTCTATGTGACTAATGTTTTTGGTATTTTCTGATTTTTTATGCATGCCAAGCTATATGAAGTGCAAACTTGTTTTTGTGCTTTTTGATATTTTATAGAAATAAAGATGTTTTTTCTATTCTAATAATTGAAATATGAAATGCAATCTAATATGACTTTTCCTAATGCAATTTTAATCTATGTTTTTGGGGTTTTTTTATTGTTTTGAAGTAATCTAATCTAGAAAGGGAAATTGCTTCTACAAATAGTCTAGATCTAGGAATTTGAAAACAATTATTCTAACATGCAATATCTAATCTATCTTGTTCAGAAAGGAAAAAACAAAGACTTACTATTCCCAAGAGCAATTTTCAATTATCTAATTACTATGAATGGAACAAAGCATAGAGGAACCTAATAATAGAGAAGATTTGTGTGATTCCACTACCCTTAGCGATCCTTGATGGCAACCTTGTATGCTCTTGAAGCAGTGGGAAGACCTCTTGATGACAAGACAACACAAAGAAGCAAAAGAAGCTTGTAGAAGCTTGAGAAAGCTCAATGGGAGCTTTTGATGAGAACAATGGCGTTGATTGAAGTAGCGTAACGATGCTTGAAGAGATTTAAGTGAAAGCTTTATGAACAATGAATAAATAA
Source organism: Cunninghamia lanceolata (assembly GCA_027924645.1). NCBI lineage: Eukaryota > Viridiplantae > Streptophyta > Pinopsida > Cupressales > Cupressaceae > Cunninghamia > Cunninghamia lanceolata. The sequence goes on along the minus strand of BSBN01000472.1, from coordinate 12,347,542 downwards.
AAGGCACATTTGTCCTGTGTGAGCATGAGAATGCTAATTAGAGAGCAAAAACTTAGCAAGAGCTATGTGTACAATGAATTTGCCTCCCTTTGTTCTTGAGGGAGGGGGTATTTATAGGTTTGAAGAAGGGAATTGTTTGAGAAGTTAACTCGATTAATTGATGAGTTAACAAGGATTGATTAGGGAGTGAACTAGATTGATTACCCAGTAAACTCGGTTGATTAGAGAGTGATAAATCAATAATAGCTTATCACTGAGAGGAAATGGAGTTAGAAGAATGCATGGAAGAGAATGAGTTGTTAAATTTAGATCAAATGGAGTTAATTATGCATGTGTGGGTGCATGAAATAGTCAACTCCATATTAGGCATCAAAAATAATGTGAACTAGAAGAAAAATGGGCGAAAACGAAGCTATTTTGAGTGAGAAACTCAAGTTTTTCTATGGCTAGAAATGTGACAGGGTCACCTCTTTTGCCAGTGGGGTCACCTGAGGGGCGACCCTTGGTCACCTAGGGGGAGATCCTACAAAAAGAGGGTCACCCGGTAGGAGATCCGAAAAAATAGGGGTCTTGAGAGGAAATGCATGATGGGAGATGGTAGAGAAGATGAAAAGGAGGTGATCTACCTCTGGAAATAGGTCAGTCATGTGCAAGAATCCAAATCTCCACTTGCGACACAAGATCTCCCAGGGGGGATCTGGAAATAATAGGAGGAGATTTGGATTGGTTGAGTGAAATTGAAAACCGAAAGTGGGAGATGGATCCAGGGGACCTCTAGATGGCTTCTAGGGGGTGGAGAGGATGAAAAACATAGGGGAAAGGTGAAAACTCACCTACAAGATGCTTGCAAGGCTTAGGAATAGGGTTGAAAGCTTAGAAAACGCAAATTGACAAGTGTCGCAAAAGAGTCGAAAAGCGTCGACAATGAAGAGAGAGAGAAAATGACAAAGAAGAAGCAACACAAGACAAGAAAGAAGACATGTCATCAAGAGGTCTGCTGCTTAGAGGACATTATTTTCACTCTTACATGTACATGACAAGGATCAAAATCATCATAGGGGTCCTCGTGGAGGTTGTGTGTGCTTTTTGTGCTTACAGTTCGCATGAGACAAAGTCAACAATTTATTTACATAACAGGTGATTATATAGATAACAAGAGGTGTGATTTTCTGAATGTGTGAAAGGCAGCGAATGACATTAGGAAAGGAGTGTTCTTCATTTAGTAAAGACAAACTATTGTAATAAAGGTGCAGCGATTAAATATGGATAAGAGCAGTGATTATATTTATGCAAAGGGTAGCGATTAAGACCTTCACACAAGGGGTACGATTCCACAAGGATAAAGTCAACAATCTCATTGAAGGGACATGTCTTTGGAAGCTAGAGAAAGTATAAAGTGGAAATCACCAATGGAAAGGAGGCATCAAGGAGTCAACAAATAGAATCACCTGCAAGTCTATTAATCACAGAATCATTGAATCATTTAGAATCTACAACAGACATTCGATCTGCAGAAGTATATATATTTGCACAGTCATATGGACTCTTAAAGGACATAGCATATATGTTGTTAAGTCTGAACAGAACTAGAAAATTCCATAGAATCATCTGCAAAGTGATTAGAAGAAATTGTAGGCATACGGGTATGAACTATAGAGTTAGTATGCGATGATAAATCTATGAATAAGTTTGATTTCTCATACATGCATATTTAATAGTACTGTTGTGGTGGATTAATACTTAGATTACATTACTTTAAAGAAATAGATTATATATATATATGAATGCTTTTATCCCACGATCAATCAAATGTAAGGTTGAAGGAAACAAGCTAGGAGGATGCAGTTTACAGGCTCTCTCAGGCTAAGTAGCCCACCCCAAGGGTGGAATTGTCTTGGTTTGGACATTCCTGCTGCTTAGGGCCAAGGGATGGGTTGTCTTGGTTAGACGCTCGTACTCTTTGCCTTAGATGGGTTGAGTAGTTTACAGGCACTCCTTTTAATGTTTTCCTATCAAGCCAAACTATGATTAGTTGCATGGATTCAAGGAGTTTCAATCATAAGAGGGATAGATGAGACAAGCATGGATAGGAAAAGAAGATACAAGTGTATCCACTAAGTAGCCCACCCCAAGGGTGGAATTGTCTTGGTTTGGACGTTCCTGTTGCTTGGGGCCGAGGGATGAGTTGTCTTGGTTAAACGCTTGTGCTCTTAGGCTTGATGGATGGCTTCGGGCGGACTTGTCATGTTTCTCATCCGAGTCCTATTATGATTAGACTTTCACTATGCATTATGGTTGATCTTCTATCGTGCACCATAGATATTGTATAGTTTATATAGATTTGAAATAATTATATATCTTACATGGTTTAAATAGATAATATATTATATATGTTCTTGATCATATGAATTACATTTCAAATATTATCTAACATGATCGTAGGGCCTAAACTAGGATTTACCTTGCTTACAACATTTGATTGGTAAATTGTAACCCTAACTTGTGATTCTAGGGTAAGATTTAGGGTAATCCCAAAAGGGGACATTACACAAGAGTACTACATAGCTAATTTACCTAGATTAGGAGCTAATGTTTTAACTAATTGCTTCAATACTAGCAAATATATCAAGATATATACTAGTATTCTCAGGAATTTCTTTATGCTTTAATTATAAATTATGTCTCCATAAGTTTATCCTTGATTTTTGTATTTATCCAAAATTGTTTTAGGTATAGTAATAAGTTTATTTAATGTCATACTTATCATTTAACAACATGCATCAAAAAGTAGCAAATCTAACTTGTCGATAAGGTTTTATCATCCCTTCACAAATCAAAGTAATAACTTTTGAGTATGTTAATATGATATGTGCCATTGAGAAGATAAGACTTATGCATTTGGTTCCCTTATCTGTTGAACATCTAGTAACCTCTATTTTTAGGAGGGTTTAAGAGGAACATACATTTGCTTGTGAATGATGTATCTCAGGTATTTAATACTGAATTAAAATCATGGAATATACAATCTACAATTCATGGATAAAATAAATTTGTCAAACTATTTTTAAGTACACAAAACTTTAATCAATGTTTGAACCTCCACTATTATCATATTTACATTAATTGAACATCTATATTTCTTATTATTATAATGAATGTTGATAGCTTGTTTTATCCATATATTATTTTTGAAATGATATAGTATAATATAATTTCTCAAATAAACTTGTCAACATACATGTTGGAATTCTAATAAGAATGAAGTTTAAATGCATATACAAGTAACAAGGGATATTAACAAATGAACTTTCAAAATGAAGATAGAAATCAAATGCTTTCTATAAAGAAATTTCGGTCATTTTTATATCTTGTGAAGGATTTAGAAAGGAACCACTACGAATACCAAAGGATGATGTACTAGGAGAAATCGTAAGAGATTCCATAGCATTCTCTAAGGTGTTGCTACTAGAGGTTGAGATATAATGATCAACATGGTAACACACTCTAGGGAGTCTAGTAAAGATAAGCATAAATTCATTTGCTAAATAATGGAATAAAATAAAAAAATATGATAAAAAAAAATTGCAAAGATTTTTCAAATAATCTCTTTTCAAACTCATTTACCAAGTATGTAGTATCATGTTATTCATATAGGATGAAGAAATGAAATATTTTGTTAAATATTTCTATCAAATTAGGCCATCTTAGGTTTCCTAATAATATGCCCATCTTGAAACATGAAGCTAATGATCATGGGAAGAGAGACACTAAGGAGGATATTATCATTGTAAGTCAATAATTTCCAAGCTCATCACTAGATGTATCACCATAAGGAGGTAATAGACCTAGATGTAAGTCACTAACATATACCATGCACACAAGATTGACATCATAAAAAATGTTGTGCGTGTATATTAGTCATGGCAAATGGTTTATAATAATTTATATTCAGTAAGATAGAATCGATCAAAGATCTATGGATCCTAGGGTTGGAAGATCCCAATATGTAGCAATGAAAGAACAATAGGTTAGATCTAGAATTTGAAAGCAAATGAACCTTCCACAAATTAGAACTTTAGAAATGATTCCAAAATACTAAGTCATAATTATTATCTTATGTACTAGTCTCAACTCAAGATATATTAATCATTTAGTCTACTTAGATTACTTAGATGTATTAATGAATCAAATGACCATGCATAGAAAGGGTTTAAGTCCTTAAATCATCTTAGCATAATAGATCCCAAATATCTATTCATCAAACTTCCCATCATAAGTAGTTTTATGAAGTATAAGTATGAGATTAGGGTTTATGGTTTAACCCTAATTACATTTTACTTTTAAAATTTTAGTTTACATACAATGGTCACCATTATTTAAATTTATTTATAATGCACTTGAATAAATATGATTTAGGGTTTATAATTTACAGTATTAGGGTTTACAATTTTAGAGTTTAGGCTTTAGAGTTTAAGATTTAACCCTAAATACATTTTTCTTTAAAAAAAAGTTTTAAATATAAATTTTACCAATATTTAAATTTATTTCTAATACACTTGAATAGTGTTTATAGATTCAAGTTTGTATTTTAGTTTTTAGGGATTAGAGTTTATGGTTTAAGGTTTCATAAACCTAAAAACTATAAACCCTAAACCGCAATCTATAAACCCTAAACCCTAAAACCTAATTTTTAACCCTAAAACATTCCAAAAAAACATGAAAAGCCTACAAAATGCACTAAAAAATGCGTACCTACCCTAGAAATAGATAGCTTGCAGTCGTGAAGGGAGGAGGAAAAGTTTAAGGGGCGTAGTGGTCTCCATAGGAGAATATCCATTGTCTCTACCGCTTATGCTTTTTTCACTGTCATAAACAACAAACAAATGTCAATGGGCACGACCAAAAAACATCAAATACTTTATACATTTTTCAATTTATTTTATTTTTTATCTCCTCCCCCTCCCTTCCTTTTTCCTTCCTTTCCTTCCTTCTACTCTATTTCCTTTAAAGAGTTCAATCCCACTTGGGAGCATGGGGATAAAGTGTACTTAAGGGCTGATCTTAAAGGTAAGGCTAGGCTCTTAGTGGCACAATTAAGGACCGGTTCACACCATCTTAGATGCAAAATTGGTAGGTGGACAGTTCCCAAGGAAAGGTGGGAAGATAGGACTTGCATTTTCTGCAGTGATAGAGCGGTTGAAACTGAGCAGCACTTCATTAGGGAGTGCGATGCATACAAGGATATCCATATGCAGCAGAATAACAATGTGAATGTTGGCAGTTTTAGTGAATTATTTGAGGAAGAGAGGCTTCACAACACGGCCCAGCTATTGGTAAAGATTCATAGAAGGCGGGACGACATCGAAAGGAACCTGAAGAAATCCTAGTGCTTTGGACACTTGGTCCCATAGACTGTTTTGGTCTCGTGGACATTATTAAAACTCATTCATTCATTCATTTAAAAAGTTCAAGTCTGCCAATTCAATCTAAAGTTCTCCTCTTCTTGATGATGGATCATTGAACATGATCTTGATGCAAAAACATACACAGTTGAATCCAAAAGCACTCTCATCAAATACTTTTTCAAAATGGATATTGTTAGTAAACAGATGTTCATTCATTTTGTATTCCCTTAAGTAACATATATCCATTATGAATAGACCTCCATTTGTGACAGACACCTACTTAGGTTCGAGTATCCGATCTAGAACAGATGTCATTTCTGCATTCTGAGCAAGGACTTTTGGCCTCATATTTTTTTCCCTCATTGTGGACCGAATTTCTTGCACTTATCCATGGCAATAGTCTTCATGAACCTTCTCAAGAATCACTCTTCTATTAAAGGCACTTCAATTAAAGGCACTTCAGGCTATTGTTGGTTGGCTTATAGTTGCGGGCTGTTCCAGAGATATCCCTATCCCTCAGGCGACTACCTGACCGAGAATTTGACATTTGATTTGCTCTTCTCATATTATCGGTGAGAAGTACTCTTAGCTTCTAGGTAATGGTCAGAATATACATTGTTGGGAGGATTCCATCCTTGGTAATGCACCCCTGGCTAGCCTCTTACCTCCTAATCTTCTTCACTCCTTCCAAAATCACTAGGTAGTTCCCAACTTATTATGTAGGATGGCTACCTTCCTTCTTGGGAAGATATTCATGGCCTTTCACAACCTAAGCAAGTTCTTTAGCAACAAATTAGGCAGCAATTGTTTTGGGCTAAAGCCTTTGGCTCCTAATGAGGAAGACATTAATTTTGGGAGGTCTCAAACTCTTTTAGTTGTTACACGGTTCATGCTTATACTACTCTCATGTGGTTTCATTTCTCGAGTAATAAATCCTTGCATTCTATTTGGATCAAGTCTCTCACTCCCAAAGTCCTTATGTTTCAATGGATTTTTCACCAAAACATAACTATGACTGGCGACAATCTTTTCAAAAGAGGTATTGTGGGACGTCAAATATGTAACATAACATGGGTTTTAAAAGTGATAGACTATAATTCACCTCTTTTTTTAGTGTCCTTTTGTTACTCAATATTGAATCTCCCTTATTTTGGGAGGATTGAAAGCATTATATCTCTTCAAATTAGATGTAGAGAGGTAGAGTTATGAGATTGGAAAATGACTCAGGTTCTTTTTGGGCTCTTGGTGATTCCGGTGGTACTTTATGGGTCTAAATTGTAGGCTAACAACACCTTAGATTCAAAATGGAAACAAATTGAGAAATCCAAAAGTGTTTGATCATAAACAAGTTTAAAATAAAAGGTTTGGTTCCTTATGAAATATTGCTAAGTGAAATAGGGGCAGCTCCTATTAAAGCAATTGCTATGGTGAGTCGCATAAGGTATTTAAAAAGAATTGATCAAATGGAAGTAGGTAGATGGCCTAAAGTTTTTTTCAATAACATCATAAGCAAAAGAAAGAAGACATGGATGAAACAAAACAGCAAATGGATGAACAAATGGAATATCTACTTGAAGACTTGCCCCACAAATAACAAAGAGGTAAAGGCTTTTGTTATGGATAAGCTTAGCAAGTGTACATGGGGGAAAGAGCTAGGGAGAAAGAAAAAAATTACCTTGATGAATTCAACCCCACATGTGAGCTCAATTAAGAACTAACTCTCATCAACTTCGTTGTGAAACGGGGCGATGGAAAAGACCTAAATAAGCATGGGATGAATGACTGTATTTTTTGTAATATCGGGGCAGTGGAATCAGAAAAAACACTTTATTATGGAATGTGATTCTTTCATAGACATTAGGGACAAATATGTCAATAGCCTAACAGCTGCCTCTTGGTACAATGTATTCAAGGAGGGAACTGTTGAGAAGTTGGGGGAGTGATGCAGAGGGTAAAGGTAGAGTTGTTGAAGTTCACACAATGAACTTAAATCTCAATGTTTTCTTTAAGAGATTCACAAAGGTGTTTGTGAAGTCAAAGCCTACTCAAGACTATTACTGAGATTGACCCAGCCTAGGACCACTATCTAGTGTCCTCCTCACAGGTTACCCATTTCCCACGTTGGAGAGTCACTGCTCAATCCAATCTCTATGCACAATCCACCTTTTAAGGACTCACAACCTACTACCCACACCTCTACCAACAGTGTCCACATATAACTATTAACACATACTTGTCAAGAAATCATGACTGTCATGAGGTCTCTGACCAAAAGACTAATTTCTGCATTCTCTAGGGCAGTGGACAGCAACTACAGTAAGATTGTTCTAGGACAGTGTTAAGAAGGCTTAACCCTTATAGAATTGATTCAACCAACAATAACTTCTCAAAGGCCTCAATGAACATCAGTGCTTAATGCCTACTAAATACCTAATGTGAAAAGCAACCATTTACTCACATGCAGACCCACACTATATGATACAGGACAGAGGACAGCAAATAACTATGTGATTGTCCTATGACAGTTTCAAAGGAGACTACTTCTTTATATTTCTTAAGATTGATCCACATAAAACCAAATTCTCAGACCTTCCAATGGTCATGCAGACCTTATACCCATCAAACCATCCAAGATGGATTCATTACCTACTGCAAACATACAGAACCGTACTCTGTCAGCATGGATTAGGACAGTAGACTATTTTTCCTATCAGCAAACTATTTTTTTCTTCTAGAAACCATTCTAGTTTGAGGGTAGGAGAAAGATATGTTTCAAGGACCCTTTGCCTGGATCAGTAGGGCTCCTGTGTAGGTCTGCCTTCCTTCTAAAACACAGGGATCAACCACCATTTGATCAAGTCTTTGACTGTTCTTGCATTCTTGTTGTCTTCTACCTTTACAAAACTAACTAGTCACTATTTTTGACTAGATAGAGGCATACCACACACCATGGAGGAAGGAGAACAACCAAACATACATCAAAAACATGAAAACTACTCTAATTTCCTTCGTCCCACCAAGAAATGGGCGACCACCTTCAGAGGATACAGGAAGAATAAAGCATTTTGTCCAAAACCCTAGCTATTGAGGGTTAAAAACTAGTCCGCACACAATGGATTCAAACAAAGCAATAGAAACGTTTCAAAAGCTCCAAGTAAATACAAATGAAAGGTGATTCAACCTACAACAACATTTTCCAGACCATGGATCTCTTGTTGTCTATACCAGGCCGTACAAGAAGGTTGTTTTCAACAAAAAGTAGAAAAATACAATTTTTTTCCTTATAAAACTCCTCCTCTCCATTCATTATTGGCATGCTTTAACAAAATGAAGTTTATAGAAAGTTTTCTGACCTTTCCATTTCCCATTCTGTCCGTACAACTGCCATGAGAGGCAGTGAAACGATGGGAAAAGCTTTTTTCTTAAAAAACACCAAGTTTCTAAAAGGAGAAACCTATAGAATAGGCCTAAGCTAACTCCATATTGGACTAGTCAATTAAATAAACTAAGTCCTTATTACATAGTATGAAAATGGCTTTCAAAGCCTTAGGGATAACCAAAATATCATGAAGACAACTAATAAATAGCCAACAAAATGACTAAACTAGGGAGCTCCTGCACCAGGGAGCTCATCATCACCTTGAACACAAAAAAGATTGAAATGCAGAAGACAAAAACAACAAGGCTGGTAGTCCCATAAACTATTTTTAACCTAATAGACGTTAAAATTTATTCATTCGTTCATTCACCAAGGCTATGAGTATGGATGTTTCTCTTCGTATCAATCTAAATACTCAAAACTGTCTTCTCACTACACGAGCAGCTTCTCTCATAAACCTTTGCTTAGATATATGGAATGCCATTTTTTATTTTTTTTTGTGTTTCGCCAATTTAGCTAGACAAAAATCAAAGAATATTAAGTGACAATGCTACTAGCAACCGCATCATTGCTTTCAAAGTAAAATCCAAGATCACACTCAATGCCAAAGTTCGATTTAAGCAAAAACAATATTTCTGCTACTGAAACACATATCATAAGTTAGGCTAGAGATTCCAAATTATTTTCTCTTTCCCTTTCTTGCTTTCTTCATTGACGGGGCATCCAAATCCAAACCCAGAGTTACTGCTACTAGCGGATTGATCACGATTAACTCGAACTCCAAACCCCTTGATTTCCTGCATCAACCTTGGGAAGGCTACTAACAATGCTGCTAAGCCATTGGCCTATGAATTTAGACTTTGAATGGCATCCAAGACAAATACAAAATAGCTCATTATTTATAGAGTCTCAAAACTTTCAATTCATGCTTTGAAAAATTAAAAAAAACTTATATTTTTGTTCAACTTTAGATTATTTCTGATAGAATTAAAATCTTGATTGATCCTTTTGATACTATAGAAAGCTAATAGATATTCTAACAAAAAAAGGCTAATGAAGAAATCTTAGCCCCTATTCTAAAGCTATAGTTTAATGATATTTTGATCATCTTTATGATGAGTATCTTTTGTCTTTCATTAGTCCCTAGTCTAAAGCTATAGTTCAATGATATTTTAATCATCTTTATGATGAGATTTTTTTTATAATGAGGGCTTTCTATCTCCCCTTTATTCTTGTACCTATTTTATTTTTTTATTGATATATATAAATATTTTTTCCTTTTAAAACAAACATTGTATTACATGGAGCATTCAAATAGTCGAAGAGGATGAAATACTAAATTAATAGTGACTAAATCTTATTCAAAATTAATCCCATTGATTGAAGGTGATTGAGAGTTCACCCACACGATAAGTGTAGTGAACTCAATTGTTTAGTTTCACATTGAGTTTAATTAGGAATTGAATTAGGGTGCTTACTAAGATGTTAATTAGAATTCACTTCTAGTTCTACTGATTGAGGTGGATATTATGAATTATCCACATTTACAAATTAATTATTTGTATAAATCAAATAATCTAACCTAAGCTGCCTAGATAAATTAAGGCAAACTTGGCATAATAAAGTGTATACATATTATGCAACAACAAGAAGAGGATATAAAGTATTGTTTTATTAACTTGGGTGATTTCTTCACTCAACCAGCAAGTTTATTTTTATCTTAAAATAGTTTTAAAGAACCAAAATATTTGAGAGAGAAGGATATGAATCTCAATGCTCTTAACTCATAATAATTCATATGATATAATGAAGCACTTCCACAAAAATATGGTCAAACCAAATGCCACCAACTTGGAGCTTTTGAAATAATATGGTTGCATAAATTCAAAGTCCCCAAATTATTGTTACATACTCTTAAATATATTGACTTAATAATTATGTTTTTGATATCTCATGTCAACAATAGTATGGTAGCACAAGTATTGTAATTTCCCTCTCCCTAGCCTCAAATATTCAATGCTTATACTCCTTTAGCACTTAATTTGCTTGTCCATAAACTTCTAAAACCAAAAGGATTAATTTGTAACTCCTCTATTGTGTTGGGGTAGGAGAGTGGAAAACATTGTTTAAATGCAAAATAAAATTAGTATTTGCAACTCCAACCATAGATTAAGTTTCGACTCATTAACATCATAATTAATGTGGTCAAGTTTTTTTATTCCATGCATGGAAACACTTTTCCATGTTTTCTTGAAACTTATTTTGCTTGGCCAACAACCTATTCAACTCAAGATTACTTGGGGCCCATTAATGTTTGCATTGTCCCACACCTATTTTTATCATACTATGTCCCACTTAAAACATGAAAAGATGTGGGGTCCCACCAAATCATGAGAGGGCATTCATGATGTTACAATTCCCACATGTAAATATAATTTCTTTAAGATAGAAAGGGGCCATTTTCCGCCCATGCCCCCAATAACCGCTATGTTATTGTGCACTTGATACCCCAATTAAATTTTTAAAAAGAACCAATACATGTAAAATACCAACCTAATAAATTAACACAAATGCACCAATACATGTTTACAACTCCATGTATGGGGCGACATGTTGAAATGACACTTTTTTGATCCATGTGCACATAATGCGTCCTAGAGTGAAATGTATAAGTGCCCACAAGCTGAAAGAATAGCTTTAAGCTCTTCGGTCACATACAGAGAAACCCAAAAAAATTCGTTGAAATCCAATATGTCTAGCTATGAGCTTGACAAACGCGAGCGGTTACCGGCACATCATTGCGCATGTATGGGGTGACATGTTAAAATGACACTTTTTTTACCCATGTGCACATAACGTGTCCTAGAGTGAAATGTATAAGTGCCCACAAGTTGAAAGAATAGCTTTAAGCTCTTCAGTCGCATACGAAGAAACCCAAAAAAATTCGTCAAAATCTGATATGTCTAGCTATATGAGCTTGACGTGCGCGAAGTTAGGGTGGGCGGCTACTGGCCCCTTTCCCCTAACACCACCTCAACGAAATTTTACAATTGCATGCCACAACTCTCAACCATTGCATTAGGTTGTGAAGCTCACAATAACTAAAGGGTTTGGAATTAGACTTGACTATGTCACCTTAAAGTTGTTGATAAAGGGTACTAAAGAATGATTTCAAATCATGTGTTAAAAATTATTTAAAGCATATACAAGAAATTACAAGCACTCATACTCAACTTATAGACTTCTTGAGATTCATTACGGTTTTGTAGATAACTAGTATATTTATATTTAAAAAATATATCTACAGTACGCCTAGAGATATCTTCCAATTTTTTTTTTTGCTTTTTGGCTTTTGATTTTGATTTTTTAATTTTTTATACTGGCAGTTAGAATGCAAGCATTTCATTTCCCATTTAAATATATTTCTTATTCTTAGCATTTATAAATTACTTGCATCTAGAATATTTACATTTTGGTTTAAAATAGAAAAAAACATCTTTGAGAGTGGTGGCACATTTAGTGGTGTATTTATTATGGAGTTTCATTATGATCCTCTATCTTAATAGTCTAATGCATATAATTTTTTTTTTAGATTGGAATCTTATAAAATTACACGGAATCTTGGAATCTTTCAGCTCTTCAACTCCACCCCTGCTGTGAATGTAGAACGCCTCTCAGCGTAATTAGAAACTTGGGTTTTTAGGTGTGCATAAAATTATGTTGGAGACCTTTCTTTATATGTCTAGCTCAATGTGATTCATTGGAAGCATAAAAACTCACAAGTGGCCTATGAAATGTCAATGTCTCCTAATAAAGTTCATAAATTATTTTTCACATATGGATAATTATAAAACTCGAATATTGAGGGATTTCCTTGCAACTTTTCCAAGGCATTGGTGATATAATAGCATGTGTTAGTCAAAGTTGATACCAAGTTATTATTTGGAGAACTATAGCATTGTTAAAAGTTTTTATAAGACCAAAGCTAAGGCATTCTCACTTCAACTATAGAGTTTTGTAAGTTAGAATACCAACTCCTATCTATTTTCTATATCATTTTGGATTTTGAGGAATGGACTCATGACTTAAATCAACCTATGAGTTGGGTGCGATCATACCAGCGTTAGTGCACCGGATCCCATCAGAACTCCGCAGTTAAGCGCGCTTGGGCCGGAGTAGTACTGGGATGGGTGACCTCCCGGGAAGTCCCGGTGTTGCACCCTTTTTAGTTTAAGCCGATGATGGCATGGTTCGGTGGTTAAGTCGCTCGGTTGTAGTGGCGGCCACCAGAGTTCAAACCCCTGCTGGGCCAACGAGCTCGCAAGGCTTTACGCCTTCGCTGGGCCAATGAGCTCGCGGGTTTGAAGTGTTCTTCCTAGGGGATGAGGTCCCCCAATTGTGGCCTCACCAGTTCATTGCTCTGGGCAAAAGCATTCGAGTGGAGCCGGAGGGCGTGTCGCACCAGCGTCACCGGTCACGTTAAAAAGTTTACCAGGCGCATTTCAAAAAAAAAAAAAAAAAAAAAAAAATCAACCTATGAGTTTCATAAAAATTGGTTTTGAAAAGAATAATGATCATATTGATTGGCCATTTATTTTAGCAACCATTAAAGAATGTTTATCTATTAAAGTCACCAAAAGGACTCACAAGAGTAAGAATCATCTACAACACCAAAATAACCTTCCACATAAGAGAGAAGCATTGAAAATATTGTAATGTCAATATTCATACAATAGTATACAATGCAATGGAAGGAAATGTACATAGAGGACCCTTGTATATATAGGCAAGGGTGAGACATAAGACAACATAAGATTATGATAAGTGTTATGATCTCATGACTTGAGACACAAAAAGTAAATGCCCTAAGTAAACTTAACTAACTACGTGTGAAAAAGACCTAAAGGAAAACTGGTTAGTTAATATATCCCATTCACACCAACACTCCCTTTAAGTGTAACTTAGGGAGGAAAAAGAAAAGAGCAAAAGACTCAAAGATGGGTCCCGAGAACAAGGCCTGATGAATGTTGGTGTGAACGAGGTATATTACCTAACTAGTTCCACATTAGGTCCTATTCACACTTGACTAGTTAGGTTTACTTAGGGCTACTTAGGGCACACTTAGGATAGTTATAATTTTGTGTCTCAAGTCATAAGATTAAAACACTTGTAATAATCTTACGTTGTCATATGTCTCACCTTGGCCTATATAACTAAGAGCTTCTCATTGTAATTGCATAATGTATATTGATGTACATATTGTATGCATATTGCATCCTTTAATAGAATAGAATTATTCTTTCATGTTGTGTCTCTCTTTTGCTTTCATTGAAGCTCATAGATCTTGGGTGGCTAACTTCATAGCTAAATCTTGCATGGTATAGAGCATGCTATACCAACTCTTACATGGTATTAGAGATTGTAGGATTACTTTATGTTAGTCTTTTAAGAGATCTAGGTTACAAATCTGGGTTGATCTTGAAAATTAGGTATGCTCTTCTCTTGGATCATATGATGACCTAGAGAATCACAAAAAACTTGATAAAAATTATATATTTGGGAGGATTTCTTCTTTGTGGCTTTGCATTGTAGGTTCATTTTGGAGCATTTTGATGCAAATCTAAGCTCACCATTGAGTTTAGGGTGTTTACAAAAGTTAGTTTTGTCTTTTGATTTGTCCAAATTGGACATTGGAGGCTAGATCTAGGGTATAGCCACATTTTTTGAGCATTTTGGGTTAAAATTTGACTCTACCATCACATCCAAAAGGCCTAGTAACCTAAAGATTGACTATCAATTCATCAACTTTGGACACATTTTCCCTAGGTCATCATAGAAAATTTTCCTCTATCCAATTGTACAAATCATACCATCAGAATCTGGTCATAGAATATTCTACAAAATCTTTGCATAGTGTTGGCATGTGCAAGAATCAAAAGAATCTAAGGGTGTAGTATTTCTGCTAGGTAAATTTTTTATTTTTGTCAATTAAACGTTTTAATCGCTGGATATTTGTTTTGTTTCGTAGATTATATTTTGTTCGTAGGTTGTGCAAGTTCTATAGGTACTTGCACCTCTCACTAGGTGACATGTGGTCATCTGTCAACCACTAACCACATTTAGTGGCATCTCCATCAATATGGTGAATATTCCCCTGTAAATTGCCCGTTGCTAACTCAAAACCACCTAGCGGCGATACTGTTAGGCCGTAATACAGCCCTCCACCTATTGGCAATATAATATTTAGAGAATATTCCCCCATCCATTACCACTAAACCATTCCCAGTTTCTCAAGGCTAATTTTAGCATTTTGATCAACGGTTTCACACTCCAAAACGTGGTTCTTTAAAAAGCAATGGCAATTTTTCAAACTCAGGGGTATATTCTAGCCAAGGAAGAGCATATTATATCTAGTCAATGTTGATGTCAGCATGACATCATCAACCATCTCCTTCCCCAACCTGCCCCCTCACCATTTGCATTCATTTTTTGGTAGTCAAACTTCAGAGGCTTCGTTCTCAATCATATTGGCTCTTTTTTGTGAGATTTTTTTTTATTCAGGGCAAAATTTAGAGAGCTTTGCATTGGTGTAACCAATTTTTTTTATTTTGGTGTCTAGTTTTTCTAAAAATTGTAGTTTTTCACAGCTATTGTTGATCAATTCTCATTTTAGGAACTTCCAAGACTCTATTTGGGCTCATATGGTAACATTTTTTGGTGCAATTTTTTAAAGTGCATAATTTTTTAATGTAATTATCAATGATGTAATCAGATTGATCTAATTCTACATCAAAGTTGTACTTTCAATTTGTGGCCTAATTTGGCATCTACATGTACCAAGATCAAGATCACTTTGTTGATTTAGCAAGTGGCAGCTCTAATCGCACTAAATATAAAGTGTCAAGATCATATATTGTTGGGAGGATCATTGACTGAGTTATAGGGGTGTACTGGAGTTGTTTCTTTTCTATACTCTTGGTTTCTCCATCATGGATCAAAGTTTGGTTCATCTTCTTACACCATACAACTACTATGAGTGGAAATCTAAAACAATGATATATCTAAGAAAATTTGGATTACATCAAATAACTATGGGTTTAGAAGTTGAACTAACTTTCATTGCAGAAAAACCTAAGTGATTTAATAGATGTGATGAAGCATTTAGAGCATTATGCATGTCAATTTCTCCTAATCACCTATTTCACATTGAATCTTCTACTACACCAAGTCAAATCTAGACTGCATTAGAAAGTTTGTTTGGTAAGAAGGATGTATTAAGAGGTCATCAGTTGTAGAATGATGTCATTAGTTTGAGTCCTAGTAGTTTTGACATCATCCATAACTTCTTCACTAAGTTAAAATGACTAAGATTATAGCTAAAACAATGTGGTATTGAGAAACATGACTCCCAATTGATTTTGTCTATTCTTGCCAAACTTGGTCCTAATTATTCAATTTTTATTTCAACTTTTTGTGCAACTAAGGATGCTCTTATAATACTATACCATCAATTAATGCATTTGCTACCTCACTTACTAGGGAGTAGGATAAGCTTGTGCATATGGGTACTCTAAAGTCCTATAAACCACAAGCATTGGTGACTAGTGAGCCTAAGGCACAAAAAGAATCAAGGAATCTTGAAAAGAAAAAAAAAAGAACAAAAAGAACAAGATATAGAAAGAAGAAACACAATCTAATTATGAATCTCCCTCACAAAGAGAATCATATAAGAAGGAGAAGCCCAAGTGTGCATATTGCAAGAAACTAGGGCATGATGAACATAATTGTTACAAAAAATAGATTGATGAGTTGAAGCATCTTCTTCAAAAGAACAATATCAAAGTTTCTTCAACAATGTCATCTAGTTCATCTTCTTCTTCTTCTACATCACATCATCTATAGACTCAAGAATAGCTAGATTTGCTAATGGGACAAAAATTATGAAGGTAAAGGCACTTTTTGCATCTACAAGTCTTAATTCAGGGAGATGGCTTCTTGATTCTGAAGCTTCCCATTATATGGCTTCTTCACAAGGTATGCTCTCTTCATTTGAGCCTTGTACTATGCCACCTATTTTGATGGGTAACAACATTTATATGAATGCAATTGGGAAAGAATCTATTGATATTGGAGAGGGTAACTTTAATAATGTATCAAGTGTGTGCCTTCTTTGTCAAACAACCTCATTTCTATATATTAGATTACCCATAGTGGAGTAGGGAAAAATGTTGAGTACACCTGATTCAATGTTTATTAGACTTAGAGAGTAGAGAGATCATTTCTATTGGGATGGTTTATCATGCATCTCACTTGTACACCTTTTCCATTTTTCCCCTGATGATACTGAAGTTTCTTTGACTAATATTCACACTCATGTATCTAGTGTGGATTGTATTCTTAAGGAGGTACAGTATGGTCATTTGAATCTTAGTGTTCTTTAATTAACTGAGGTTCTAAAGACATGTGTTGACACTCTATCTCCTCCATAATCTCCTATTGATTTTATAGAATTTATTGTTACTTCAAATGGGGCTTCCAGTGATTCAATGCAACAGGATCATCATATTCCAAATACAGCTACATGGGATGAGTCCTTGATAAACATTGCAAGTTTGTTTTGTGAGTTCTATCTTGCAGATTTAGAGGACACTATTGAAGACATTCATCTCTGCTTTGGTGTTAGCTCATATGGAGTTGCATCATCTTCTCTAGATGCGATGAGGGAACATTCAGACCCTCTTGTTCTTTCTCTTCCTATTCACTTGTCACAATTTGACATTGGGTTGGAGATCCTTGAGAAATATTTGGAGGATTCATCATCATCTTTGGATCATGTTCTACACCTATTTCCACTAGTTTCTAGATTGTCACCTTCTTCAGTTAGGTCTAGGGCTCCTAATTTGATTGCGGCACCTTTCAACACTGACATGGTGACACCTGAGCAACTTTCAAAGACTTCATACATCTTGAGGTTTATTTTTCATATTCCTTTCAAGAATGGAAAGACGTCCTACATACATCCTTGGCTTTGTTTCTTCCCAAGGGGAGAAACGTTGTTCAACATTCTTGGATCATCTTCAACATTCATTATTGAGCATCCACCATCAGTGTAGGAGATTCTACATTGGGGGAATACATGGTCTCTCTTCTTCTCTCTTATGGGGGGGACTTTTTTCTCACATGGGGTTTTTTCCTTCTCATACTTTGGATAGCATCTTTCTTGTGTTTTCTCTCTTTTGAAGAGGGGTTTTTCCTACGACTTTTTATCCTTATTTTCTTTGTGAGAGATTATTTTATACATGGGTACCTAACATGGCCTTATAGCTAGGACCCATATTTGCATTTGTTTTGTCCTCCCTAAGTTGCACTTAATTGGTGGTGTTGGTATGAATGGCATATATTACCTAATTGGTTCCACATTAGGTCCTATTGACACTTAACTAGTTAAGTTTACTTAGGGTACACTTAGGATCATTATCTTTTAGTGTCTCAAGTCATAAGATTAATACACTTGTCATGATATTATGTTGTCCTATGTCTCACCTTGGCCTATATAACCAAGGGCTTCTCATTGTAATTTATAATGTATATTGATGTACATATTGTATGCATATTGCATCCTTTGATAGAATAGAATTACTTTCATGTTGGGTCTCTCTTAAACTTTAATATTAAGGGATCTAAGTTCAAACCGCTTGCTTGTAGAGTCAACGTCCATGCACTCGGATATCATAGCACCTAGGTCATTTATACCTTGGTGGCAAACTATCCATGTGCTATATCAAAAATAAGGATTGCTCTTTATAAACATTTGTGAAATCGTTGCAACAAGTTCATCCATTTATCCATGTCATTATATAGTTTTTCAAGCAAAGATCGATCAACAATCATTTCTATCATGTTCTCTTCTATCTCCACTTTCTTCTATCTATCATCAATCTAACCTTGTTTGTCTCCAATGCAATCTTCTAGTCGAGCGTCAACCCAGTTCTTCTGTCACTTCCCTATCTTTCCTCTCAAGGGGGCATCCTACGCCATCTACACTGGGGCATCAAAATTGTATCATGTCTTCAACAATCATTTTCTTTGAAGCAACACTGTAAACTGCATTGCATCAAAGAGTGGCAAAATGTAGACATCCTAAAATGACCATGTCTTTGAATCACTTGCTTTTCATCAAATCTATCAAATCACCTACATTTCAACGTTAATTAAATAATCTAATTATTTAATTAATTTCATCAAAGTCATGAAATTCTTCCAAAACTCCAAGATTTAGGAGTTTGAAGCTCCTAGATCTTGGATGGCTACCTTCATAGCCAAACATTGCATAGTGCTATGTAGGAAAAGGGGGGAAAGGGTTGATTTAGTGGCATATATTACCGAATTGGTTCCACATTAGGTCCTATTGACACTTGACTAGTTAAGTTTACTTAGGGCTACTTAGGGCACACTTAGGATCGTTATCTTTTAGTGTCTTGAGTCATAAGATTAAGATACTTGTCATAATATTATGTTGTCCTATGTCTCACCTTGGCCTATATAACCAAGGGCTTCTCATTGTAATTTATAATGTCTATTGATGTACATATTGTATGCATATTGCATCCTTTGATAGAATAGAATTACTTTCATGTTGGGCCTCTCTTACACTTTAATTGAAGCTCCTAGATCTTGGATGGCTACCTTCATAGCCAAACCTTGCATAGTGTTATGTAGGAAAAAGGGGGAAAGGGTTAATTTAGTGATATGCCTAGATCCTCCTTTCACTACATACCATTCAAGGACATTCAACCGAGTTGAATCACAACTTTTGTAAGAGGATTCACCTATAGGTTGATAGTCACTTGTAATGATAGGAAAAATTGGAATTTTCTAATTAATGTATTAATTTAATGCCCAATTATGCTTAAAACCCTAATTATGCAAAATCGTAAATAAATGGATGAATCCTGACAAATGCCCGCACACAGAGATATCAAATGACAATTAGATACATACTAGGTTTTGAGATTCCAGATACGAAAAAGTTGAGGGCTAAAGAGAAGGCACCCAAGCCCACGGTGGCAACTTCTTCAGAGGTTTCCAGAACTTGTCTACAACTGATCACTGTTGTCTCAGGGATTTTCTATCCTGAAAATCTAGAGGACTTCGGGGCAGGCGCCCAAGCTCTTGTAGTGCTTTTTCCTTTAGATACGGGATCTCCACACTCTGTCACAACCTCCTGCAACTCCACTTCCGTAGAACATGACAACTATTACCTGCAATCACAAAGAAAGGGGTTGGGGGTTGTGGTGTTTATGAGCTTGCCTCAGTCAAGCCTCGGAATGGCATTCAAGCCTTCCAACACTATTGTTTGATAAAGAGTGTGTATCCCTATTAGATAGAGGCCAAAACAAATTGATAAATGATTGATTCAACATAAATAGATATAACCTCGGAGGCATAGCTAGCATGTAGATGAAAATCCTTCAACACATGAGAACATGAAGCTAAATTTGCATAACAAACACAATAACAAGACAAGTCTGCTCTGCCACAATGAATGCTTTGAATGCTCTAAAATCATAAATTCACCAAAAGTTCATAATCATCTTCTATTTTTACAAATGGAACCCTAAACATGTTTGTATATGCATTCCTGTTACAAATTTCATAATTCAAACTTAAGATGTCGCCAACAGAACCTTTTAATGATCACATAACCGACATTTAAAATTTAGGTCCTGACCAAATAGGGTAGGACTAGGGAGTGAGTACCCAAGCCCCATTTTCAAGGTAGGATCAAGCTCCAAAGGATCCCCTTAGTCCTATTTGACATGGGTTTTCATGGATTTTGCACTGGAAGTTAAAATGAACATGCAATATGAAAAACAAGGGACCCAGGAGCTAAACTTAGGAGGTAAAAATCCTAGGGGGACATTTTATGACATAACAATTAGCCCCCACTTTAATGTATATATGATATTACGACCCATACATGTAAAAACATAACAAACACACCAAGCACTTGAAGCTAATGCATTCACAAAGATTGAGGAACTATTCCTAGCCCCCAGTCTCAGGTAGACATTAGAGAAAACATGTCACAGACATGCCAAACACAGTGAAGGCAGTAACAAGCATGTAAAACATGAAGAAGACACTAACAGTCACGCAAGACACAAAGAAGATAGTATTGAAGACACACAAAACACAATGAATACAGTGAATGTAGTGATTATTTCTTTTTTCATTTTCACACACACACACACACACACACACACACATATATATGAATGAATGCAAGTACATGGAAAGTAAAAAATGCAACACACGACCCCAAAAGGAAAACATGCCAAACAAAACTCAAGTGTAGGTGGAGCCCATCGCTACACACACAAGAGTGGAAAACACGCCATACAAAGCCCAAGTGGGGGTTAACCACACAAGGGGGAAAACACATGAAAGACACACAGAAAACACAAGCGTCGTATAGCATGCCAAAGACATACTATACGTCCAAAACATGGCAAACAAGGTGATGGGAGGAACTTATTGCTAAGCCCCCACCATCTCAAGCATGCTATAGGCATACCTAATGGTTGGGATTATGCCACAACAACCGCCAAAGACACGCTTAAGGGAGGATAGTCTCAGATCCTCCCTACCTACTCGGAGAACTTTTGAAATAAAAAAGATGTGCACTAGCCCAAGAGATATATCATCCCTGCCTCCACAGAGGACTTTGAATAAAAGGATATGCATGATATCTTGCCTCCACAGAGGGCTCATTTATTGCAATATAGAATAAAGATGTGCACTCATACCGAAGATACAACATCTTGCCTCCGCAGAGGGCTTACAAACACACTTTGTTAGTACCAAAATCATCAGACAGCTTACCCTTATATGCCCCCACCTTAAGGTGGTTGATATCATGTACTGATATCAAGCACATTAAGGTAGAGAGAAAACACACAAGGGAATAAGAGCTTTCACAAAGCCCATGCCCCCAAAGGTGGCATGTGCTCACAATCTCCGAATGTTCCCACTAACACATCTTAATCTAAGCAATGTATGAAAACAAAGAAGCCAAGGCTACACAAACGGGTTCGAGTCCGAGTATAGTCATGGGGCTTATACTGCAGGTATCTCATAACCGAGTGTAATAACAAGGCGAGACACTCAAAACAATCAAAGTGCATGGAGCAGATGTATTGTTATGATTTGTTAGCAAAATAAGACAACATCAAATATCACATGGAGTGATTCTACCAGCCAAGCGTTGGATATATATAAATCAACCCTATCTTCATATATGGACTAGGTCTATTTTTGCTTTGCTTGCCAAAGGGACACGAGATCCATATCAATATATGTTTGTTTTTCGTCATCCGCCAACTAGATAGAATCAATAGAGGAAGGTAAATAATAAAAAGAGAGAGGAGAACAAGTGTCTAAGGAACAATCACATAGGAGGATACCCCTAGGTCATCAACCGCAACACTATGCACCTAAGACACAACACACAACAATGAAAATAGAGGAGAAGCAAGATAGAAGAATGACAATATCAATCCCATAGCATTTTTATGCTCTAAATGAGACCCTGTGAACCTTTTGCTTCTGTTTTACCTAAGGTTCTTGCATTCAATTCCTAGTTTTCTTAGGGAAGGCTGAGAATTATTTACATACTTGTTTTATTTCTTGAGATAATTTTCTCTTGAGACTCAAGCTTGTACAAGCAATCCCATAGCATTTTTATACTCTACATAGGACCTATGAGCCTTTTACTTTATGTTTGTTAAAGTTTCTAAGCTTCTTTCCCATTGCAAAATTCCCCCAAATCCCCATGTTTTCCAATCATCAAGTAGAGGGCCCGATTGCTACAGAGAAGGTTACCAATCAAAGATGGACCTTTGAGGACACAAGCTTGGCACTAGCATCTTTTCATTGGATTATAGGTTCTTTTATTATTTTTGTAGATTAGAAGTAGTAATTAGCAAACACCCTTGCCCTTAAGAAGTAAAACTCGTCTTTTATTTTCTCTTGGTTTATTGCTTTTCTAGATCTAATTTTCAATTCATTGCATTGTTAATATAGATGCACGTTTATTTATTAGAATAGATTCATTTCGCAAACCAATCTCAAAAATACCAAAAAACATAGATAATTGCATTAAGGAAAAGTCATTTAGAGTTGCATTGCATATAGAAAATTTTGAATTATTAAATAGTAATTAAATCATACTTAAAAGATTTGAAAGTTAAAAAAAGATAGTTGCATACATTTAGAAGTAAAATTGCATTAGAAATTCATCCAAACATGAAAACAACAATAAAGAAAAACCTCAATTCCATCATGAGGTAAAAAGATTTCAATAAAACAAGTGAAACAAAACATCCCTCTTCCTTCACTCAGAGCATACATTCAATGTGCTTGGGCATGAAAAAATATTGGATCAACCTTAGAAGAAATCAAGGAGAATCTCCCTACCCAAGAAAACCCTGCTAAGGAAGAATCCCATGAACAAGCAGAAATCTTGAGGCAAATTGAACAATAGAACAAATGAAAACTCTGAGAGGAGGTTTGAGCAAGAGAATTTAGACTCCTTGAGGAATTAATCAACTTAGAGCAAAGAAGACTAGATACATTATGTCGCTTTGTGACCAATGAGTTTAATAGAATCAGACAAATGCCCCTACAAGTCACATCAAAAAAACTACAACGCACATCCAATCTTTACATCAACAACATCAAACAATCCTTTGTAACAATCAAAATAATCATCTGACACACATCAACATTTAAAACTACACAAACAACCCAACTGTTATCCACGACATTTTGCTTCCCTGCGAATAGAACAACTCGTTAGTCCCATCTCCATTCGATTGGCTTTTGTCACGAGAGCAAGAGTGACTGGATGAACGCCCTTAGCAAGGATGCAATTTATGTGTTGCATCAGAGTCTAACTCATCTCGAGTCGATTATGAACAACACATGTTTTGGTGAACCCAACATATAGAGCAAATCCTTTTGGGACGAGAGCACGAGTGATTGGCCGAGCGCCCTTAGCAAGGATATGGTTCATGTGTTGCATCAGAGTCTAACTCAACTCGAGTCGATTATGAGCAACACATATTTTGGTGAACCCGACATACAAAGCAAATCCTTTTGGGAGAGCTTATTGTGTTTTTGCACTTCCATTCCATCTTCATCCTTCTCTTTCATTCCATTCCATTTATTCTGTGGTGTTTCTTGCACCCCCAAAATATGACAAAATCAAATAAAGTTTAGGGGTGAATCCCCACAAGTGAAACTCACTCCTACCTTCAAAAGGTATGTGCCACCAGATTTGTTGGCATCAATCTGAAACTGTTATGACTAAAAACTTTGACTACGAGTGTGGCCGATGATAACCATGTAAAAATCTTAACTTTCAACAATCCATCATGAGAATAGAACTTTGTCATACAACCAAATCATCCCAAACAACTAGGGGCACACAGAGTGCCTGTTTGGTCTAAGATTCAAAAAAACAACCATCCCATTACTAGCCATAGAGACAGCAACCCAAATGGACAATGAAGTGGGTTATCTAGAGAAAAACTCACAAGAAGCTTGGGAGGCATGAGAAGACCTCCACATAGCATATCAACCTGAAAGATGTGAGGCCCATCAAGTGTCATTAGAAAACATTCAAGAAGGAAGAATAAATGAGGCTACACAAACCTCAATGCAAAACAATCCACTGCAAGGTGGCAAAACTCAAAGAATAGAGGAAGCCACACCCACAGACCTTATAGTAACCTTGGTCCAACGAATTAGGACAGTTGAGGCTAGAGGTGTTGAGCAACCTTGCCAAAACAAAACTAAAGAAAGACCAAGGTTGCAGGAAAATCCTTTTACTAATAGAGTTAAATCAAACTAGAGGGCAACTCAATTATCCCCCTACTTAAATTTTTACTCTCAAAACACTAGAAATGAGGCTTTTGCGCCTCCCTAATAAAATCAAAGTTGTAACATGCAACCAAGTGGCACTCTCACAACATAAAAATATATGATGCCACCTACATACCAACAAGTAAACAATCAACAAGCCTATCTAGTCATATCTGGATACTAAACAAACTTTCAAAATTAAGTTGGAGCACAAGTCTCACCCATTGGGCTTATGTTCACAAGTGCAATGTCCACTTCCCAAAATCCCTTCTCAGGAACCTATTTGGAATATTTAAAAGAGCCTTTGGACCTCAACATTCACAATGTCTTGTTGCCACATCGTCTCCCTGATTTTCCAAAATTTAAAAGGGAGGGAGACCTAAATTCACACATCAAATCTTATACAACAATATTGAGAGAACTCCTCCCTTGGGACAATGTTGTCGCCAAGATATTTCCCAAAACACTTGAAGGAATCACTCTTGATTGGTATTATTGTCTTCTTGAGGCCTCAGTACATTCCTTTAGACAACTTATTAGTGAATTTGTCATAGCTTTTGACATGAACAAGTTAGTGAAGACATGTATCCATGAATTCCTAAGCATGGAACAAGACACTATGAGTTAGTAGCACATTTTATCATGCATTGGAGGCAAGTCCTCTTTTCGTCTACAAGTGCTATGAATATGTATCACCAAGAGCTTTGCGACCTCTTCCTACATGCCCTCAACAAAGAAACAAGAGAAGACGTCCAAAAGTTGCCTTATAGATCTTATGAAGAGCCATTGCAAAGTGTGTTAAGGATCGATCAAGCATTCACAATGGACAAAGAACATATGACATGAATGGAACATTTGTGATTATCCAGAACAATGACAATAGCAGAAACAACCCCTCTTGTTAAAATATTGAAAAGAACTGTAATGCAATAATGGATGGAGTTACTGATAACAAGGGTTACAATAATGGTTATGGTGGAAGAGACTATATCCCACAAGGCAATCAAAACATCAGTGATGTTGACCATGCATAAAACAATAACTATTGTCAAAGAGATAATCAACGATGTGGAAACTGTCAATATAACGATAACCAATATGATGCATATTGATGACCTTGCAAACTAAGTCGATATTGCTCATTTCATAAAGTAAAAGGGCACAACACCAAGAAATGCAAGAATACAATAGGTTCATCTCTAAGTTGACTAAAGACCAACATCATTTATTCATTGAAATGTTCCTCAACCCTTAATACATGACACCCAACAATAAAAATGCTCAACAAACTCCAATTACCCACAAAATGTGAATATGAAGATCTTCCAAGATCCTTTTCCTATTCATTGTGGTACCAAAATTGAAGGCCAAAACACAACCACTTCAAGGTCAACTAGTGAACCAAATAAGCTCAATCAACTTGGGTCAAAGGGTGAAACAAAAATGTTACATCTAGCAAAGATCATCTTTGATGAAACATTGAGCCTACTATAAAATAGGGGACAAAATTTCATGGGAACATTTCAATAGTAGATCGAACACCACCTCCCATTAGACCCATGATCTCATGGAAGATCTCAAGAAGATGTATGTGAAAATATATTTTATTGATCTTCTTAAAAATTCACCCGCATTGCACAACTCTCCTACAAGCAATTGGCTTAAAATATCTTAATCGTATCACTCCGCCTCTAGAAGAACAAATAAACTAGGTAGAATTAGATATAAACCCTCCAAATGTAGAACTTCAAGACCCTAGCTTATTCTTTGACTTAAAAAAAAATTCATACCGAAGCAAAGTTGACAAAAAAAGGGAATCCATCCATGTACTTATAGGTTTAGATCTATAACACTTGCATAAAGAGAACATTAGTTGATGATGGGGTGGCAATAAACATTGTCCATTTTCCCTTCTCGAAAGGATGGGATATGGACATACTTACACAACTTCCTATAGAGATATCCTCCAAGGATAGGACAATTTAAAAGCAATGACTATCAGAAAAATAATGCTCCCAATCTCCTTAGGACCCAAGATGGTCCCAACATTGTTCTATGCCATCGACAAATACATGGGCTATAACTTGTTATTAGGAAGACCCTGGATACATAGAATAAAGATAGTTCCTTCAACTTTATTCCAAGAGGTTAGCTTCTTGCATTTGGGAAAGATTTATGTTGTGAAGGGAGACCCTAAGTCGTTTAATATGCTAAAATCAATGCAACCAAAAAGAGGATAGGCACCCCTATAGATTATGAATTATCTACCAAAAAAATAGCCATATTAGAGCCTACTCCTCAAACTTTATGGTTAAAGAAAAATGATGATTCCACTTGAACCATCACCAAGACAAGAAACAAAATGGTAGAGAAAGGAGAATCATCAAAACAAGGATTGATGGTCTCAAAAGAAACAATGGCAAAAATCATGGAATTACTTGAATGAGATAGCCCAATGCAATTCCCCTTGGACGTTTGTATCATCAACATGGTCCCAAAAGTAAATACACCCATCGATGTGAAGGAAGACAAAGCCATTCAACTAAGTAGACCTATCCAAACAATAATCAAAACTTACCCCATGTCAAGATGATCCATTCCTGAAAATCAAATCCAATTGAAGACGATTGACTTAACTGAGATAGATCATAATGCTTTCGCAGACGCTGAAGAAAACTTATCTGAAGGCTATACTCCATTAACACCACTTAGGGAAAACTTGTTGAGTGAGTCATACACACCCTTAACGCTAGTGCCAAGCAATTCTTACATGCCTCTCACACCCCCTAGTGAGTCTTACACTCCTTTAACACCACCAATGCAAATGAACTTCAAAGATCACCTTTACGCTAACTTAATTGATAAAGAGTACACAAATGATTCTAAAATTTCTTCTAAATCCTTTAGGGCACACAATCCACATGACCCATTTTCACCTTCAACCTTTATCCAATCAAACAACACATGGGAACCACCACAAGTCCAAATAGAAATGATCAAAAGGTTCCTAGATGAAGATGAGGTAAATGAGGGTGAATTTGAAAAGGAGAAAAAGTTATGAATAACCATTAGATTAGAAGACCCTACCATTCTAGAGCTACTTGAAAGATACAATGGACATCAAAGGGACCTAAAACTAGAACCAAATAGGAAAACAAGTATAAGCTTTATTCCTCCTAAAGAACAAAGGGAACCACAAACTCCCTTCCAATTGTTCTAGTTCTTGCAAAAGATCCAAGAACACATTGAAGTTACGATATACATGCAAGATAAGTTTGACCTACTTATAGAGTTGTTAGCTTCAAATAGGACCATGTACGGGACTCCATCTCATACAAAATCTTTCCTTTCTCTTAAGCATCTAATAGGACCACCACCCTCAAAGGCAAGAAATAGAAAAGTTGCAAAACAAGAATCAACAGTTCCTTTCAAAAAAGGGGAATTTGTCCTCAAAAAAGGAGGTGTAAAAAACAAAAGACACAAGAACGAATGAAAATTGCACGAAGATTGGAAAGGTCCTCATATAATCAAGGCAATGATGCCTATCTCTTGTGCACAATGGAAGGAGAAGAGTTGGTTGAAACGGTTAACATTTTTCACCTAAAGAAATACTATATTTGAAAATATCATAAAATCATAAAACATGAAAATAAAAAATAATAATAATAATAATTCAAAAATCATTAAAAGTGTAAAATCAAAATCAAAATTTCATGCATTTCATTCTATTCATCCATGCATTTATTAGTGAATTGCTCGTATTCGATGTTTATCCTAGTAAGGAGTCTCAAAGTTTACTAGTATAGGTTGTCCATATTAAGCTTTAGAGATTCCTCAAAATTATCATTATTATTTCCCCTTTACACACCCAACAACTTCAAATAAAGTCAAACTCTATGCTTTGTATTGATCCTCATCTTAACCAACATATAGTCAAGTCTAAACAAAGCAAGTTTTCAAACCCACAGTACCTAAAGGAAGCTAACATGAAAGTCTTCCCATTTCTCCTCATCAAGGGGGAAGTCTTAAGAGTCAGTTACCCTTTTAGTTGCACCTAGTCCCTTACTCACCTTGCCTAATCTTTGGTGGTGAGCCCTCACTTCCTCGTAGTGTGAGGTTAGGTTAAGGGGGTCAAAACTCCAATTCTATAAAGTCAAGAGTATGTGTGTGTGTGTAAGGAAAAATAATAATGCCAAACACTCGCCTAGTCTAATCCTTTGTGATAAGCCCTTGCTTTTTACTAATTGCATTGGGTTACAATATGGGGGTGACATCTCAAAAGAAAAAGAAATTATAAGCTAAGCACATGAATGCACAAACTAGGTAACCAAGAGTCTAACCTACTTACTAGGGCCATCCTTGCTAAGAGTTAAATCCTTTACCCTAGATTGACCTATTGGATATCTCTTTTGATCTAAGTCTAGAGGATACCAATAAATTGTGTTGTTTATCTACGTTGAAAACTAGTCTAAGTGTTTGGACTAGATAAGGATCAGTATTTAACCTTTCTATGAAACTTAATCTAAACATCGTTCCATCACCTTCCCCATTCACACTTGTCTCCCTAAATAAATCCTATCTTGAAAGTTTAGTAGGTCACCCTATGCTAAGTCAACCTACAATTTAAGAATCCTATTAAAGAGAAACCACAATGTTAGTTCCATATGCATATCATTATAAAAAGGCAAGCAATAAAGCATGTCATAGTAAATGGCATTCATTAAAAAGTAAGCAAGTATTTTTGCATTTCTATCCATGTGTACATATGCCATACTCATACATACTTTGATCACATGCATCTCATAGAAAAAGTAAACAAAGGTATATCATGAGCATATGTTCATCATACATCTATAAGCATAAGAATCATAAATGACATCAATAAAACTCTAGCCAACCATGTCCACAAGGGGGAAAGCAAAGTACAAAACATCGACTATGACTATATATAGATCAAAACCAATTGAAGTCATTAAAACAAGTGTTTAAATAATATATCTGAATACAAATGGCTCCATCAATAGAGCCCAAATGAGCAAAAGCATGCACACATGCATGCGAATCCTCCCATGCAAGGGGGCAAGTATAAAATTTTTGTAATAAAAATTAGGTCTCTCAGAGATCTCAAGGACAACTCTGACCAACAAACCCCCCAGGGATCCTACTTTTTGGTCTCGTCTTGATATCTACAACATCTAAAGGTCTAGGAGTCCTATAAGTATACACTGATGAGGGAACATGGCTATAAATCTGCAGGTGTGAAGGTCCTAGTGTCAAAACTCGTGAAGAAGTCCATCCATGAACCCCAAGATTGGCCATCTCTCAAGCAAGGTCACCTCAGTCTGCAGCACTACAATCCCAGTCCTCTAAGATGCCATATCCCAGCCAGCATGATAAGTAGGAGCTGGCACATCTATATAATGACCCAGTAGGGAAAGCATCCCAACATCCACCAAAAGCACCTCTCTAGCACATCCATCGACAGGGAAAAAGATATCCAAAGTAGCATTCCTGATAAGATCCCTCAACCCGTAAGCAGTGTCTATAAAGAAGTGAAAGCAAAAAGAGTGTTAGTCAATACTAGAGCTTAAATCATTTCTGAAAGAGCAAGTAGAAGAAATTGAAAAGTAAGATGGAGTAGATTAGCATAGTACTCATGAAGATCTCTAGGACTCCATGGGGGATCTCCAATCCTCATCTCCTTTGTCAACTCCGCGAAGGAAACAACTTGACATGCATTTGTGGCCTCCACTAGCACTACCTCCTCATCCTCTGGAGCTAAAGCCTCCTCCTCTGATGCTATCTCATATGCCTCGTCCTCACGAAGGTAGTCCTCATTTATCTCATCATCTAACTTATCAACCTCCTCGACAATAGGTCTATCAACCTATCTAGGTTGTCATTGTCTCGAACCAAGTCCTTGAAGTGATCATGTAATTAGAACACCTAGAGGAAGTGGGACCCACTGAAGTGTTGCAAATTGTGCATCAGTCACCTCCTAAACAGATCTATAACATGGAGGCATGAAATTGTTGAGGGACCTGTGCAATGGGATGTCTCCATCAAGTCATTCATATATGTTACTTGGACAACCCCTCGATAATAGGATCAAATAGCTCTATCTCCTAGCCACAATCCCTCCATATCTCTGTAGAGGTCCAAAATACAATCTTCATCTATCAATGTGGCCATAGCGTGTGTAGAAGCATCAAAATGCCCAAGTTGACCCCATCTCATAGCTCTTGGTAGCATCAGGTCCAAGGGGGCATCTTGCACTATAAAGCAATAATATGCTCAAAGATCCATGGCATAATGAGAGAAGTGTGATTGAATCCAAGGGCCCCTCATTGTAAAATCCTATAGAGGTCTCAGTAGACTAAGGCTAGTGTGTCAATGCCCCATGCAAAGATCATGCCTTGCTCCAAGAACTAAATGATTGGTTCCCAGCATCACCTAAGCATAGGAACCTTCTTGCCTCCCAACAAGTGAGTGGCAATCAGGTCAATTAAGACCTTCTATAAGGGCAGAATGGCAAGTCCAAGAATAGAAGTAAGTTAAACACCAAGGTGATCTCTAGGTCGAGTCACTCCCATCATAGCAACCCAAGCTACTCTCTCTCACTCAGACTCCCTCTTAAGCAATGTAAGTAGTTCCCCTCTTACAAGAAGACCTAAGAAACGATAAATGTCATAGACAGTGATCATCCACTCTCCAAAAACCAATTTAAATCAAAAAGTATTCCAATTAACATCCCAATAGGTCAGAATATTGTAGCATATGCATGATGATAGACGAACAAACAAAATCTATGCAACCCTAGTCAATCTCGTCCTTTGGAGTATGGCATAATCCACAACAAATAATGCTAGGACAACATACATGTACCAAGACTACTCACAGGTGCCATTCCACCATATATAAGTATCTGTAAGCACTGAAAAGACACATGGGCCTACATGGTAATCCTATGATGAGCTGTGATCCTAAACATGTATATGTAAGCATGTATATATGACCTCTCAGCAAGTGTTCCTCTTGATGACATGTGGATTGGATTTCCCCTCTTCTTTCTTCCTTTGTTGACTCCCCATCTTCTTCACTTTCTAGCCTTGTCATAAGACCTACAAGTTTCGTGTCCTAGGGAACCTATATCCTGCTGACCTATTTCATCTTTTTCTAACCTCTAGAAACCTCGAATTGACATACTGATTTCATCCCCAACCCCAGTTTCTGTGCACCTTTCAAATGGACTTAGTTGCCCCCTGGATCCCACTGGTAATATGGGTGACCCACCCTTCAGGCATCAATTTTACAAGTCAAAGTTGCCAGGTGTCTTCTCTAGCCTCCTAGGATCATTCTCCATGACTCTGTTTCCACCCATAACTTTGTTTAACGCTGGCTGCCCCCCATTTGACCAAAGCCCCCACGGTCAACTAGGTGTCGCCCCTTGAGTGACCACCCTAGTAAAAGTGGCAACCCTGTCGTGTTTTCGTCTACGGATTTACTTGGAGTTTGAGCTCGAAAAAGCTCCATTTTTGCTCCAATTTGCATGAAATTTTGAGCCTAACTTAGAGTCATCTATTCTTAACTTCTCAATCAACTTTAATCATGCAAATTTAGCTCAACTAGACTATTCTTAATTCCTCCCTCTCTCATGGTAACTCCATTTTCTCTCTCGTGATAAGCTTTCAAGCTTAATTCACTGTCTCGTCAACCCAATTCACTAAGAAATCAACTGAGTTGTCTCCAATCAAGGGAGTATCTCCCCAATCAATCCCACCCATCATTCTTCAATCGAACCTACAAATATCCCCCTCCCCCAAGCTCAAAGGAAAGCAAATTCATTATTGCAATCATGTTTTTGCTTAGCTTTTGCTCTCCACTAGCATATCCATGCTCGCTACAGGACTTATGGGCCTTTTATTTAGTGTTATTTTGCCCAAGCTTTTCAAAAAACTTCATACAACGTCGTTATGCTAGCCATTTTTAAGCCTAAGTGCTTCAATCCAAGTTCTCATAGCTCAATCCAAGCTTTCACAAGCTCTCGTTTGAATCAATTATCGTCCAATCCTTGTCGCCAAGAGGAGTACCCACTGCTATAGAGGAAGGACAGGTTGCAAAAAGGATCTCTGAGGATACGCCAAGCTCATGCACCTTTGGTTTCAGGTTCTTTTATGCTTTCGTAGTAATTAGATAATCAAAACTTGCTCTTGAAAATAGTAATTTGGTCATTGCAATTTCCTTGATAGGCTAGTTAGATTGCATTTAATTAGTTTTCTTCAAGTACATTGCATTGTTAGATTAGATTTATAATTCTACACTTTCATTTCTTAGAATAGTTGAAAAGACCTTCAAAAAAACACAGAAAAAATAGATCAATTACATTAGGTAAATTTAAAATTAGTTGCATTCATTTTCAAATTCCTAGATTAATTAGTTCACTTTTATTTCAAAAATTAGAGAAAAGATTAAAAATATTGCTTTGCATACATTTAGATTGCATTCATACAAAAACATCAAAAACACCAAAAATAATAGAAAAATAAGAAAAATAAAAACAAGCAAGCACGACACCCCTCGATTCCATCACGAGGTCAACCTATTCAACAAACAAAGTGAAAATGAAACAAACCTTAGGTATTCACACTAAGTCAACACAAAGTTAACTTGTGGTAAACTCAAACCAACTCTCTCCGTCCAGGCATACGAATGTGCCCTAGACTTAGAGGTGAGTGGGTGAGGGTGATCCTAGAGGAGAACGAAGCTATCCACCCTAGGCCTCAACAAGCACAACCAACAATTGAAGAACAAGAACATAGGCTTAGGCTGTTTGAACCAAGACAATGCATTCAACAACTCCTTCAACCAGGAAAGGAAAGATTTCAGCACATTAGACTTATAAACGATCACAATAGACAACCATCTAGGCATTGGAATCTTGGGAACCCAAACAAGAGATTAGTAACTAGTGATCCTTTGGGTCATATTATTATCTCCACAACAATGGTCATTGAACATAACATAGCAAACAACCCCCAAGAAAGGCCCCAGGACCGGTCGACCGCTCTTTGCGAAGTCTAGCTCCCAAGCGAGTAGGACCACCCCCATGTCTCACCTCCTCTCGACTGGCTTCAAGAGTGACGTGGAGGTTCATCCATGGAAAGGAGAGGGTCCATGTGCTCCGTCAAAGTTGATTCACCCACCTCGTGCTAGTAAGCCATATTTTGAAGTGTGCAATATCTTGCAAGGAAAGAATGTTAGGTCGAAACCTTTGCAAAATTTCAAAAAAACCCTAAAAATTAGAAAAATTTAAAAAATCCTAAAAATCGTATAGCTCTTCAAAAATTCATAAAAATCAAATAGGATCTTCAAAAAACTAGCAATAAACAGAGAAGTGAGTGTTAAAATCAAGAAAAGTGATCAAATTTAGGTGTCAAAATCATCAAATTTGCCTTTGATCCTATCAACAGAAGCTTTGGGTCTCTTGAGCGACCCAAATTGAAGTGTCAAGGTCACCCAAGCAACCTATCGTGGTAAAAGGGGCGACCCAGGGCCACGCCCCAAAGTGCTCCAATAAGCTGAGAAAACAAAAAAAATGATCGAAAACATAAAAATGAAAGCAAAGTAATAATGAAACACTAAAAAACCTAATCAAATGCAACAAAAAATTTTGAATTTAACAGATGATTTCAAAACAAATCTAGGAAAAAAGAATCTAGGGTTACAAAGAGGGGTTTCTCATTTCTCATACTGGAGATCCATGGGAAGCTAAGTTGTGGTCATAATCACGATCTCCTCATCACAAGTTTTTATAGATTATTTTCTCACGTAGTTTCATCAACGTTTCATCGCTTTCTCTCATTTTCTGCTTTCTTCTCCTCTCCTCTTAGCTTTGTTTGTGAGTTGTGTTTTGTGTAGTTTTACTTTTATAGTGTAGGGTTTTTGTCCTCGTTTTGTGTTCCTCTCATCATCTTGGCAAGTCTTCATGGCAAGGTGAGGCAAGATAAGTAAAATTTAATCTCACATATCAATGGTACATTCTCTCGTCTTCATTTTATGTTTATTAGGCTTATCATAAACTGAACTTACACTTGTGCTATCTTGTCTATTATAGGTCTAAATGTGGGGCAACAAAGGTAAGAGACTATATCCCATAATGCCAAGCTTCAAGAATGGTAGCTACCTTTCATGTAGACTATCGTACCCGAGGGGGCAAATATGTAAACATTTAAAAAAGTTGAACAGGCCAACATGGCAATCCGATGATGTGGCAATCCAACTAATGACCCTCGAAGGCATGAATTATACTTCTCTCAGCAATTTTGAGCTTGCGCATCCTCTAGCCTTTGTAGCCCCTTAACCACCTTTTCTAACCTTCGTACTGACTTCCAAGACTATGCTTTCCAAACACCCCTTCACAAATCCTCAAAAGGAGGGTTGCTCGGGAAACCTGCTCTCAAGTTGGAGGGTCGCCCTGGCAAAAGGGGTGACCCAGGTCTTGAAAGGGGCAACCCTGTCATCTTTGGATGTGCGTAAAATCTTAGTTCCAACATTTTTCCTTAATTTTTAGCTCGTGTTTGGGAGTCTTTCCCTTCTAACCGATCTTCCTCTCCCATTATTTCCCATGCAATCTCTTGTTCACTTCCACTCTCTTCCAAAAACTTTCTCAAGTAACTCTTGTTCACTACCAATCTCCCACGGAAAGTTTCCCTGTTTACTTCAATTTTCTTCTTGTTTTGTTTTTATTTCCCCACCATTCGAGTTGCTTCCCAACCTATAAATACCCCCCTCCTCTCTTGTTTTAGATGAGGTTGTTTTCATGTATTCTTGTTCATCAAGCTTATGCATAGCAATCCCATAGCATTTTTATTCTCTACACAGGAGCCCATGAGCCTTCTACTTCAATTTTTCCTAAGCTTCTTGCATTCAATTCCTAGTTTCCTTAGGGGAAGCTAAGAATTATTCGCATACTTGTTTTCTTTCGTGAGCTAATTTCCTCTTGAGATTCAAGGTTGTGCAAGCAACTCTAAAGCATTTTTATGCTCTACACATGACCTATGAGCCTTTTACTTTCTACTTGTCAAAGCTTCTTAACTTATTTCCCATTGCAAAATTCCCTCAAATCCCCATGCTTTCCTGTCATCAACTGGAGGACTCAAATGTTTTTGAGAAGGTTGCCAATCAAAGCTAGATCACCAAGGACACAAGCATGGCACTAGTGCCTTTTCACTATATTGCAGGTTCTTTTATTATTTTTGCAGATTGGAAGTAATAATTAGCAAACAGCCTTGCCCTTGAGAAGTAAAACTTGTCTCTTATTTTCTCTTGGTTTAATTGCATTTCTAGATCTAGTTTTCAATTCATTGCATTGTTAATATAGGTGCACATGTATTTATTAGAATAGTTTCATCTCACAAATCAATCTCGAAAATATGAAAAACATATACAATTGCATTAAGGAAAAGCCATTTAGAATTCCATTGCATGTAGAAAATTTTGATTTGTTAAGTACTAATTAAATCATGCTTAAAATTTTTGGAAATTACAAAAAGATAGTTACATACATTTAAAAGCAAAATTGCATTAGAAACACATCGAAACATGAAAACAACAATAGAGAAAACCCGCGGTTCCATCATGAGGTACAAAGCTTTCAACAAAACAAGCAAAAACAAAACATCCCCCTTCCTTCACTTAAAGCACACATTCAATGCGCCTTAGAAGAAATCAAGGAGAATCTCCCTACCCAAGAAAACCCCACTAAGGAAGAATACTAAGAACAAGCAGAAATCTTGAGGCAAATTGAACAAAAAAATGAACAAAGACTCCGAGAGGAGGCTCGAGCAAGAGAATTTAGACTCCTCGAGGAATTAATCGACTTAGAGCAAAGAAGACTAGACACATTCTATCGGTTTGCGATAAATGAGTTTAATAGAATTAGTGTAAATGACCCTCCAGGCCATATCAGAATAAGTACATCAACACCCATTCAACATTTCCATCAACAATATCAAACAATCCTTTGTAACAACCAAAACAATCATCCGACACATCAACACTCGAAACCCCACGAACAACCCAACTGCTATTCGTGGCATTCTACTTCCCCACAAATAGAACAACCCCTCAATTCCACCTCCACTCAACTGCCTTTTGCCACGAGAGCATAAGTAACTGGGTAGACTCCCTTAGCAAGGATACAGTTCATGTGTTGCATCAGAGTCTAACTTAGCTAAAGTCGATTTCAAACAACAGAGAATGCTTAACCTTTGGCTCTTCGTTGACATTCTTGGTAAATTTTGAAGATGAGGATGAATCAAACTACAATAAATAATTCATCGTATCTTTAATAGATGACCTATTCTCAAGGTGTTGCAAGAAAATATCTATGTCTAGCAGTGAATCTTCCATGCATGCCTCAAATATAATATAGGCTTCTAAAAATATATCATCCATAAATTGAAAATTGTGTTTTCCATCCATTCATGTTATTTCTTCTACTTTGTCCAACAGAAGTTCATTAAATATTCCCTCAAATGCAAAGAAGAATTCATCTGAGGTGTATTCACTCATTATGCAGTCCATGCCTTTCATCTCAATATGAATAATTGGATCATTATTTATTTCAGTATACGCTTCCGAGACTTTATCTTCTTCAACAAACAAGTGAGATGCAATTCCTTCAAGTCTTGACATGAAAGTTGTTTCCCCTCTATCATAGAAATTGGACAATGCATGTGAGGTAGATGGAAAAATAAACTTCATCGTCATTGCTTATCAATGACGATAGCATGCTTTTGAAAACAAGTCACCATTGGAGTCTCCTTCCAAGGATATTCTTCTAACACTTTCTTCCCTGTAGCTTCTTGACCCCATGAATTTGTAGTCTTTGAAAGTATTCACTTTTTCAACATGAAAAGATCCATTTTGAAAATATCCTATCATAGAGTCACTATCAACTTCATCATGAAGATGTTGTAGGTTACCCAAAAACATTTGGTTGTTTGTCTTTAAGGAAGCTATGAGTTGCATCATGCAATGCATCTCTAGACAATTTATAGCACTATGCTCATTTGTCACATGGAAAGAACAAAAAGTTTTTAAGCTAATTTTAGGAGGTGCTTCTAATGCAAGTTTTCCAGATGGAGGGGGCAATCTAAAATGATTGTTTTTTGTTATTCCTTTGAAAGTGTCCTCGATACTATTGTACAAGAACATCTTGCTAAAATTTCCTCCTTATGTTTGTCAAATTGGTCACTACTTGTTATAGGAGACGTTTTGCAAAATTTGGGATCATTTGCTTGATTGATCCTTTCTTGATTTTGCTAGTAGTTAACATGGCATCTTCTAGTTTGACTGCTCGCTCATGAGCTTCTTGAAGCTCACTAAATCCCATGGATTTGACCAAGAAAGCAATCTCTAATGGAAGAGCAATTATGCAACAACTCAAGAGGATTTTGGATATGGCTTCAAAGTTTACTTGATCTTTCTAGCTAGGCAATTGAATCTCACTATAAACTCCCTCATTGGTTCATTGTTATCCTCCTTTACATTGGAGAATTGAACAAATACAACATGATTGTCCTTAGCTGATTTCAAGCATGATAGGAATTTCATGCACATGGTTTCCCAATTGGTGGTGGAACTAGCTACAAGATGGAACCATTATGTTTCTACTCCAACCAAGCTTTCAACAAAAGGTTTGAACGCAACATCTTTGTGTGCTACTCCAAGAATGCTACAAGCTATGGTGAAAGCAACAATATGTTCATCTAGATGTTGTATGCCAGCACCATGAAATTTAGGAAAAAAAATTCCTTGAGCCTTGTAGGAAGTTATGGCACTTAACAAATGCTAAGGGACCATACTGGCTCCCCATGGTAGCAGAAGAAGTGGGACTTCATCATTGTTGTTGTGATCACCCATTACCTAGTCGAATGATTCTTTATCAAATCCTCTTGTTCTTGGTCAATTGAAATTAGGTTGCAAAACAAGAGCTTGAATGACTATGAGATAAAAACTTTCAGGACCATTGGCCTCACGATATACCCCAAAAACTATTAGTATTTTAATTTGTCACTTTTGTGACAACACAAAACAGAACAATGTGTAAGGAAATCCTCTCTTCAAATTTGCAAGGGAAGCTCCCTCATCTAATCTACTCCTACAATCTAAAACAAATAAACTAAATTACTACTTATGCATACTATACAATTTATGTTTTGTAGGTTTTGCATGAGAGTAAAGTGTTGAAAACAATTTACACCTATCTTTTTTATCTCAAAGGTAGGAGCACAAGGCCTAAAGTACTTTATATCACCATGAGTTTTATTCTATCTATTGATTAAAGAAGAGATCAACAAATTCGTATTAACAAAAATATTAGATTTGAACAAAGGAAACAATATTAATGATAGCAATAAACAAATCATGAGATTGAAAAAGAACAACCCAAAAGCATATAAAGCTACTCTAATGGATAGAAGATAGATGCTATGCAAAGTTAAGCTCAAATATTTATAGATAACTTAACAAACTCTCACACTTGCAACATAATAATCTAACTCTTCAACTTGAATGGAAACTTCGACAATAGAAGTCTAACACAAACTCTCATTCCACCTATTTTCTCAAGGAACTTATTTAGAAGCACTATAAGAGAAGCTTAAAAGAAAAATAATAATAAAATAATATCCTTAAAGCTGCTTTAAAGCATCCTTATTCCCTATTATTTGTAAAGGGGAAATAGAACACTAAGAAACCACCTAAAATAGGCTCCTTTCTGCTTGTAATCTTAGCATTTATCTTAACATAGGCCAACTCGAACATGGTGGCACCATGAGTGATTGTTTTTTGCTTTAAAATAGTCTAACTTGGAATTCATCTTGAACTTAGGAGATTTGACCTACCTATTGTGTTTTATGGGTGGCATTGCCACTTGAAAAGTGTGACTTACTTTTACTTTCTTTCATTGAGTTGTTGTCACATTTTTCTCACATGTTTGCCATTCAAAAAGTGTGATTCATTTATATTTGTTTCCCTTTATATGCTAGCCATGCTTTTAGATTGTCTTCCCCACCTTTGTCAAATAATTTAAGTGGTTAAGTCATGCTAAAAGTACAATTTTTCACTTAAGTTGTCTTTTTGGGCTGTTGCGAATTTAGGTTCATGTTCTCATCTTTACTTCTCATGGTTTTATAACATCATTGCCAGTGTGGTTGCCATTTTGGAGTGGCGTTGCCACACCAAAAGCATGACTCAAGTGTTTATTTTCTCTTTGGTCGGGCTTTCACAACCACTCAACCACTTGAATTGCCATTTCTCATTGGCATTGCCACTTAAAATATGCAACTTTCATACTTAGTAAAGTCTTGCTTTGCTCTTGTCATGCTTTTTGTCCCACTTAGCTACTTAACACATGCTTTTGGGCTAGTTATGCCACCTAACTTAACACTTTAGTTTCCTTCTTTGTTGGTTGCACTTTGGGTATGACTTCACCATCTAAATCGCCATTTTCACCTAGCAATGCCATTGGAAAAGTGCAACATACTTACCCTACTCCATCTTCAAGACTTAATGTAAGTCTCTTAGGCTTTAGCCACTTCGGCACAACTTATTTACACCATTGCCACTGAGTCAGAGTTTCTAGACTAGCAATGCCACTAGAAAGATGTCATCCTTCCCTTAGATGAATGTGTTTTCTCCTTATCGCCATTTGAACTGAATGTAATGTCGCCTTCTAGATGGACCTTTATTTTCCAATCTATTCACAAGAATGACTACTAGATAGAGACATTAGTACCAATAAAATTCCATTTAGTAATGAAATCACTATATCATAATAATAATTAATGATAATGAACAAGGATATAACATAATTGAGAGAAGCATTTATTCAATTGTTTCTGCATATTAATACATTTATAATTGATACGTCTTTCACCTCATGATATACTTTGGGAATAGTTATCATCGTGCCTAGTCGCTAATCTAACCTAGCCCTAGCGGAGGATAGGTATATGATGGTTAAGGCGCTGGATAATAATATTCATAGGCCCAAGGGCTTCATTGCACACCTGGCAATTCCTCACCACTTGGTTCAAGGGCTTCATTGCACACCTGGCAATTCCTCACCACTTGAGGGTCACCTTTTGTATAAGCTAACTGGTACTTGTCCTCCACTGCCATAGGCCCAAAGGCTGCATTGCACACCCGACAATTCTTCACCACTTGGCTCTAGGGCTTCATTGCACACCCGACAATTCTTCACCACTTGAGGGTCACCTACCATGTGAGAATCAATTAACAACTAATCTGCCCTTCCTTAACTACTCAACCATCCTTGTAGGGGTAATAGAAAAGATTAATGATGTGGCACTATTCACTTATCCCTAGTATATCATGGGCAAGACTTGATTAGTAAATGTAAATTAGAAATATCATACTGATTTGACAGTTTGCTCTCCTCAAGGAAATATAGGTGATCTTGTAGATAACATTGATGATGCTTTGCCTTCACAAGGCTGTCACAATATTTATAAATCCTTATGCAAGGATCTATATCAGATTTGGAAGGATTTCCACCTCTTTGGATGGCTCCTTATATGGAAATCTCTACCTATATTATTTAGATATTTCTACCTTTTTTGACTGTTGAAATCTACTTAAGTGAGCTGATGTAATGATTTATATTCAATGCTGATTGTTTTTGGAATGAATGATACAGATGCAATGCTTATTTATGATGGAATGATTTATATTTGAATTGTTTTCTTGATTGCTGATTTGAATCAGATATACTCTGTATGTGAGATGAGATGATATCCTTTATTGATGCCTCCACCGATTGATATTAATAGATTGTGAAGGGTTGCTTTCTTGTTAAGGGACGTCACTTCATATGGTGATCGCCACTCTTCCAAATCTTAATCGCTTTACTTGTCTTTATTTTATAATTAGTGGTATTTCCTAATTTGATTCCTTTGTCTTATTTTCAACAGCAAACGCTCCTTAATCGCTTCCTTGATAATTTTATTGTTAGTCGTTGGCATTGATTTGTTTTCTAGTTATTATCTCATCGGTTTCTTTGACTATCGATATTGTTAAGTTCCTTTGACCATTGATTGCCTTTGTGGAAGTGGTTCTTTCCTGAGCGCTAGCATTACCTTTGCAAAATCGGTTGCTCTTGACCCAATCCTTCTTGATCGCCTTTTACCAACCATTACATATTGGCATCAATTATTTATCTAAGTTTATGAGGTTGATTGTTATTCCCAATCGATGCCTTTAGTTTATCCCCAGAATCGCATCACATATACTATTCAATGTGTTTGCCATTTCCCACGTGCTTTCCCTAAGACTGGTCAATCATTAATATTTACTTGTCATCGCTATCTTTTAAACTTAATCACTGCCTCATAGCGATGCCTATAGCAAAGATATTCGTTGCACCTTAAACATGGAAATCGCACCTTTGTCTTTCCTTAATCGCTCACTTCATGATCCTTTACAAAAGACATTTGTCTTATGCGTCACTTAATTAATTGTCTTATACTCTTTAAAAATTCTAACATGAGTCATCGCTCCTTATATTGATTGCCTTTCTTTTTGTGTTGCTGGTTGCCACGTATGGTATGCCATTAATTTATATTAATCCTTCTATAATATTCAGATTATTAACACATTGATATATATTTTAATATTTATGTTTATAATATAATATTATATATTTATATAATAATTATTATTATTATTATATTATTCATAGATATATTATTATATAATAAATATCATTATTATAATTTATATTTATATTTAATAATATAATAATATATCGTATTATATATATATAATGATATTTAATATATGATATTTATGAAATATATATATGGGGGCATGACAGCCCTTCCCACTAAAAATTACTTGTCCTCCAGCAATTAAAACTCGGAAAGCCACCGATCTCTACGAAGAATTTTGTTAGTATTCTTGTAGAACAATTACTGAATGATGATAAGAGAACATGGAGAATGATCCTGGGATTTGTGGCTTACAGGCCCACAATATAATCAGCATAGGTTTATGTGACAACTTTGTCGTAGCTCGATAGGTATTGAACTTAAAAGGAGACTCTTGGAAGGAGTCATCTAATAATTTACTAGATCAATTTGTAAGTTACAAGGTTGACATGTATATTGTCATTGTTTCTATGAGTGTGAAACAGAAACATAGTGATATGATGAATTGTGACATGAATATTCGAATGTGGAATGCTAGAGTAATTGATATTGCTTAACATGTGTAAATTAAGGTTATGCCTAAAAAGATTAAGGGTAATAGTAGAGTACCTTGCTAACAAGGTTAATTGTATTTTACCTTAGATAC
Organism: Cunninghamia lanceolata; assembly: GCA_027924645.1. Lineage (NCBI taxonomy): Eukaryota > Viridiplantae > Streptophyta > Pinopsida > Cupressales > Cupressaceae > Cunninghamia > Cunninghamia lanceolata. The sequence continues at coordinate 12,304,450 of BSBN01000472.1, read as the reverse complement.
TTAGGGGTAAATACATTACTATGAATTGATTGAACATAGTCTATTATAAGGACATAGCATAGTGCTAGACCTCTATTGTTAGGTTGGGGCTCCTTGTTCTTGATTATCATATCTCCTTCTTTTAGTAGGGGTTTCTTCTATTTCTCCATCAGATAAGCCTTCCATGTGGCGGGCTTGTCCCTTGGTACCACACTTGTGTTCAGGTTCCCATTTTTCTTTACATTTGAAGGACAAATTTTTCTCTCTTAATTCTCTTTTTTCACAATTATGACCATATTTCCAAGGTTCTTTACATTTATAGCATAGGTTTTTCTCTTTCTCCTCACCTCTGGGATGGAATGGTTTGTGGATTTTTTCCTTATTATTGAATGGTTTTGTGTAAGGGGTGGCAGGTTTGTTCTTTTCTAATCTTAGTGTCGTTTCAATGGCATCTTCAATGGTTGTTGGTTTGAAGGCACTTACTAGGCTTCGGATTGATTCATCCAATCCTTCGACAAATAAATATGTGAGTCGGTCATCTTCAACTTCGAAGACCCTTATAGGTATTTTCTCAAATTCATTTATGTATTCTTCCACCATTCCTCGTTGTTTCAAGTGTGTCAACTCCTTAAAATCTTCTTGAAGATGCCTTCAATCAAATCTCTTAATGAATTTTTGGGAGAAATCCTCATATGAAGTTATGTCTTGATGACCTTGATTGTGTTTTCCATGGTGCCACCATTCATATGCTAATCCTTCCAAGTGTAAGATGGCAAATTGTAAAGCATCCTTCTCGGTCATCAGGTTTAGATGGAAGTAGTCATTTAGCTTTTGCAACCAAACATGGGCAGAGATTTATTGGATCCATCAAAGCTTGGTAGGTTTACCTTGTTGGCTTTGTGTTTCAAATCTTTATTTGTAGTCTTTCTCTTCTAGATGTCTCATTCCTCTTTGAATTGTTGTAATCATTGAATGATACCACCCTCCTCACCTTGGGTTCTAAGATTGCATAAGCCCTTGCCATATCATATGTGCTTATCGAGTTTGGTGTGGTCTCTTCCATTCTTGATGTTTCCTCTTCAGGTAGGAAAGATGGTTTTGGAATCCTTGGATTTGATGTTGCATTGCTATTTTCGGACTGGTTGGATCCTATTTCTCTTGCATTGGTTGAACAAGTTTTGAGATTGTCGATGACATTTTCCATGCTTTGTAATGTTTGTTGAAGTGTTTGGGTAGCCTTGGTTTGTTCCATCATAGCCTTTGTGGTCATTTCCATAAAAGCCTTCAATTCATTGTTCATTTGTACTTCCATGTTATTGTTGTTGTTACGTGCGGAACGTCTTGTGTAATGTTGCATACAGGATGGCAAGATGACTGTTCTAATACCACTTGTAATGTCCCCTTCTAGATGGACCTTTATTTTACAATCTATTCAGAAGAATGACTACTAGATAGAGACATTAGTACCAATAAAATTCCATTTAGTAATGAAATCACTACATCATAATAATAATTAATGACAATGAACAAGGATATAACATAATTGAGAGAAGCATTTATTCAATTGTTTCAGCATATTAATACATTTATACTTGGTACATCTTTCACCTCATGATATACTTTGGGAATAGTTATCATCGTGCCTAGTCGCTAATCTAACCTAGCCCTAATAGAGGATAGGTATATGCTGGTTAAGGCGCTGGATAATAATATTTATAGGCCCAAGGGTTTCATTGCACACCCGGCAATTCCTCACCACTTGGCTCAACGGCTTCATTGCACTCCCGGCAATTACTCACCACTTGAGGGTCACCTTTTGTATAAGCTAACTAGTACTTGTCCTCCACTGCCATAGGCCCAAAGGCTTCGTTGCACACATAGCAATTCTCCACCACTTGGCTCAAGGGCTTCATTGCATACCCGACAATTCTTCACCACTTGAGAGTCACCTACCACATGAGAATCAATTAACAACTAATCCGCCCTTCCTTAACTACTCAACCGTCCTCGTAGGGGTAATAGAAAAGATTAATGACGTGGCACTATTCACTTATCCCTAGTATATCATGGGCAAGACTTGATTAGTATATGTAAGTTAGAAATATCATACCGATTTGACGGTTTGCTCTCCTCAAGGAAATATAGGTGATCTTGTAGATCACATTGATGATGCTTTTCCTTCACAAGGCTGTCACAATATTCATAAATCCTTATGCAAGGATCTATATTAGATTTGGAAGGATTTCGACCTCTTTGGATGGCTAAGACTTATATAGCAATCTCTGCCCATATTATTTAGATATTTCTGCCTTTTTTGACTGCTGAAATCTGCTTAAGTGAGTTGATGTAATGATTGACATTCAATGCTGATTGTTTTTGGAATGAATGATACAGATGCAATGCTTATTTATGACGGAATGATTTATATTTGAATTGTTTGCTTGATTGCTGATTTGAATCAGATATATTGTGTATGTGAGATGAGATGATATCCTTTATTGATGCCTCCACCAATTGATATTAATAGATTGTGAGGGGTTGCTTTCTTGTTAAGGGACGTCGCTTCATATGGTGATCACCACTCTTCCAAATCTTAATCGCTTTACTTGTCTTTATTTTATAATTGGCGGTATTTCCTAATTTGATTCCTTTGTCTTCTTTTCAACAACAAGCACTCCTTAATTGCTTCCTTGAGTCATTGACATTGATTTGTTTGCTAGTTATTATCTCATCGGTCTCTTTGATTATCGATATTGTTAAGTTTCTTTGACCATTGATTGCCTTTGTGGAAGCGGTTCTTTCCTGAGCGCTAGCATTACCTTTGCAAAATCGATTGCTCTTTACCCAATCCTTCTTGATCGCCTTTTACCAACCATTATGTATTGGCATCAATTATTTATCTTAGTTTATGAGGTTGATTGTTATTCCCAGTCGATGCCTTTAGTTTATCCCTAGAATCGCATCACATATACTATTCACTGTGTTCGCCATTTCCCATGTGCTTTCCTTAAGACTAGTCAATCATTAATATTTACTTGTCATTGCTATCTTTTAAACTTAATCGCTGCCTCATAGCGATGCCTATTACAAAGATATTCGTTGCACCTTAAACATGGAAATCGCACCTTTGTCTTTCCTTAATCGCACTTTATGATCTTTTGCATAAGACATATTTGTCTTATGTGTCACTTTATTAATTATCTTAGACTCTTTATAAATTCTAACATGAGTCATCGCTCCTTGTATCGATTGCCTTTCTTTTTGTGTTGTTGGCTGCCATGTATGGTATGCCCTGTAATTTATATTAATCCTTCTATTATATTCAGATTATTAACAAATTGATATATATTTTAATATTTATGTTTATAATATAATATTATATATTTATATTATTATTATTATTATTATTATTATTATTATATTATTCATATATATATTATTATATAATAAATATCATTATTATAATTCATATTTATATTTAATAATATAATAACATATCTATTATATTTATATAATGATATTTATGAAATATCAATATATATATATATATATATATATATATATATATATATATATATATATATATATATATATATATATATATATATATATATATATATATATTTTATGGGGACATGATAGCCCTTCCACTTAAAATTGTTTGTCCTCAAGCAATTAAAACTCAGAAAGCCACCGATCTCTATGAAGAATTTTGTTAATATTCTTGTAGAACAATTACTGAATGATGATAAGATAACATGGAGAATGATCCTGGGATTTATGGCTTATAGGGCCACAATATAATCAGCATAGGTTTATACGACAACTTTCTCGTAGCTTGATAGGTATTGAACTTAAAAGGAGACTCTTGGAAGGAGTCATCTAATAATTTACTAGATCAATTTGTAAGTTACAAGGTTGATATGTATACTGTCATTGTTTCTATGAGTGTGAAACAGAAACATAGTGATATGATGACTTGTGACATGAATATTTGAATGTGGAATGCTAGAGTAATTGATATGGTTTAACATTTGTAAATTAAGGTTATGCCTAAAAAGATTAAGGGTAATAGTAGAGTACCTTGCTAACAAGGTTAATTGTATTTTACCTTAGATACTTAGGGGTAAATACATTACTATGAATTGATTGAACATAGTCTATTATAAGGATATAGCATAGTGCTAGACCTCTATAGTTAGGTTGGGGCTCCTTGTTCTTGATTATCATATCTCCTTCTTTTAGTAGGGGTTTCTTCTATTTCTCCATTGGATAAGCCTTCCATGTGGCAGGGTTGTCCCTTGGTACCACACTTGTGTCCAGGTTCCCATTTTTCTTTACATTTGAAACACAAATTTTTCTCTCTAAATTCTCTTTTTTTAACAATTATGACCATATTTCCAAGGTTCTTTACATTTATAGCATAGGTTTTTCTTTTTCTCCTCACCTTTGGGATGGAATGGTTTGTGGAATTTTTCCCTATTATTGAATGGTTTTGTGTAAGGGGTGGTAGGTTTGTTCTTTTCTAATCTTAGTGCCGTTTCAATGGCATCTTCAATGGTTGTTGGTTTGAAGGCACTTACTAGGCTTCGTATTGATTCATCCAATCCTTCAACAAATAAATGTGAGTCGGTCCTCTTCAACTCCGGAGACCCTTATAGATATTTTCTCAAATTCATTTATGTATTCTTCCACCGTTCCTCGTTGTTTCAAGTGTGTCAACTCCTTAAAATCTTCTTGAGGATGCCTTCGATCAAATCTCTTGATGAATTTTCGGGAGAAATCCTCATAAGAAGTTATGTCTTGATGACCTTGAGTGTGTTTTCCATGGTGCCACCATTCATATGCTAATCCTTCCAAGCGTAAGATGGCAAATTGTAAAGCATCCTTCTCGGTCATCGGGCTTAGATGGAAGTAGTCATTTAGCTTTTGCAACCAAGTATGGGCGGAGATTTTGTTGGATCCATCAAAGCTTGGTAGGTTTACCTTGTTGGCTTTGTGTTTCAAATCTTTATTCGTAGTCCTTCTTTCTCTTCTAGATGTCTCATTCCTCTTTGAATTGTTGTAATCATTGAATGATACCACCCTCCTCACCTCGGGTTCTAAGCTTGCATAAGCCCTTGCAATATCATCCGCGCTTATCGAGTTTGGTGTGGTCTCTTCCATTCTTGATGTTTCCTCTTCAGGTAGGAAAGATGGTTTTGGAATCCTTGGATTTGATGTTGCATTGCTATTTTCGAACTGGTTGGATCCTATTTCTCTTCCATTGGTTGAATGAGTTTTGAGATTGTCGGTGACATTTTCCATGCTTTGTAATGTTTGCTGAAGTGCTTGGGTAGCCTTGGTTTGTTCCATCATAGCCTTTGTGGTCATTTCCATAAAAGCCTTCAATTCATTGTTCATTTGTACTTCCATGTTATTGTTGTTGTTACGTGCGGAACGTCTTGTGTAATGTTGCAAACAGGATGGCACGATGAACCTTTATTTTCCAATCTATTCACAAGAATGACTACTAGACAGAGACATTAGTACCAATAAAATTCCATTTAGTAATGAAATCACTACATCATAATAATAATTAATGATAATGAACAAGGCTATAACATAATTGAGAGAAGCATTTATTCAATTATTTATGCATATTAATACATTTATACTTGATACATCTTTCGCCTCATGGTATACTTTGGGAATAGTTATCATCGTGCCTAGTCGCTAATCTAACCTAGCCCTAGCGGAGGATAGGTATAGTTAAGGCGCTGGATAATAATATTCATAGGCCCAAGGGTTTCATTCCACACCCGGCAATTCCTCACCGCTTGGCTCAAGGGCTTCATTGCACACCTGGCAATTCCTCATCACTTGAGGGTCACCTTATTGCATAGACCCAAGGGCTTCATTGCACACTCGGCAATTCCTCACCACTTGAGGGTCACCTTTTGTATAAGCTAACTAGTACTTGTCCTCCACTGCCATAGGCCCAAAGGCTTCATTGCACACCCGGCAATTCTTCACCACTTGGCTCAAGGGCTTCATTGCACACCCAGCAATTTTTCACCACTTGAGGGTCAGCTACCGTGTGAGAATCAATTAACAACTAATCCGCCCTTCCTTAACTACTCAACCATCCTCGTAGGGGTAATAGAAAAGATTAATGACGTGGCACTATTCACTTATCCCTAGTATATCATGGGCAAGACTTGATTAGTATATGTAAGTTAGAAATATCATACCGATTTGACAGTTTGCTCTCCTCAAGGAAATATAGGTGATCTTGTAGATCACATTGATGATGCTTTGCCTTCACAAGGCTGTCACAATATTCAAAAATCCTTATGCAAGGATCTATATCAGATTTGGAAGTATTTCCACCTCTTTGGATGGCTCCTTATATGGCAATCTCTGCCTATACTATTTAGATATTTCTGCCTTTTTTGTCTACAGAAATTTGCTTAAGTGAGTTGATGTAATGATTGATATTCAATGTTGATTGTTTTTGGAATGAATGATACAGATGCAATGCTTATTTATGATGGAATGATTTATATTTGAATTGTTTGCTTGATTGCTGATTTGAATCAGATATACTGTGTATGTGAGATGAGATGATATTGTATGAGATGATATCCTTTATTGATGCCTCCACCGATTGATATTAATAGATTGTGAGGGGTTGCTTTCTTGTTAAGGGACGTCGGTTCATATGGTGATCACCACTCTTCCAAATCTTAATCACTTTACTTGTCTTTATTTTATAATCGGCTTACTTGTCTTTATTTTATAATCGGCGGTATTTCCTAATTTGATTCCTTTGTCTTCTTTTCAACAGCAAGCGCTCCTTAATTGCTTCCTTGATAATTTTATTGTTAGTCTTTGGCATTGATTTGTTTGCTAGTTATTATCTCATCGGTCTCTTTGACCACCGATATTGTTAAGTTCCTTTGACCATTGATTGCCTTTGTGGAAGCAGTTCTTTCCTGAGCGCTAGCATTACCTTTGCAAAATTGGTTGCTCTTTACCCAATCCTTGTTGATCGCCTTTTACCAACCATTACGTATTGGCATCAATTATTTATCTTAGTTTATGAGGTTGATTGTTATTCCCAATCGATGCCTTTAGTTTATCCCTGGAATCGCATCACATATACTATTCACTGTGTTCGCCATTTCCCACGTGCTTTCCCTAAGACTGGTCAATCATTAATATTTACTTGTCATCGCTATGTTTTAAACTTAATCGCTGCCTCATAGTGATGCCTATTACAAAGATATTCGTTGCACCTTAAACATGGAAATCACACCTTTGTCTTTCCTTAATCGCTCACTTCATGATCTTTTACATAGTGTCACTTTATTAATTGTCTTAAGACTCTTTATAAATTCTAACATGAGTCATCACTCCTTATATTGATTGCCTTTCTTTTTGTGTTGCTGGCTACCACGTATGGTATGCCATGTAATTTATATTAATCCTTCTATAATATTCAGATTATTAACACATATATATATATAATGATATTTAATATATGATATTTATGAAATATCAATATATACAATTATATTATTATGGGGACATGACACTGAAGTAGCCATTTGAACTTCTTTCCCTCATGGAATTGTCATTCACATTTGTTTTGCTTGAATGTAGTGCTAAAGAGACTTTGAAAACTATTTCCCTAACCTTGTCCTTGTCTTCTAGTCTTCAAAAGCTTGACTTATCATAGTTTACCTATCCTCATCCATGAATTATCTGCAAACACTTATTAGTAGACAAACCAGGCCATGATCTAATAATTTGACAGATTGATAAGAAGGATAACATAACTAACATTAACAAGACAAGGATACTAACTATAAATCTGACATGAAATGCAAAGTTTCATAGGAGTGCCAATTTTGGTACCAGCACATTCTTAGAGGACTGCCCTTGCCATCTCATCTTTGGAGTGGATAGGCTCCATTATCACTAAATGATAAGCCATACCCTCACTTGGAGCTAGTCATATCACCTATGAAGCAACAACAATAGGAAGTAAATAAAGAATGTAATGAAGACATTGATAGTTAGAATGTAAGGGCCAGAAAGTGGTAGGATTCACAAGAATAACCCCAATCATCTATTAAATGTAGGCATCATGGCTGCATGTGCTTGATATTTTATGCACTGATAGCTTAGCAGCTTTTAATGTTACCATAAGATGGTGTTGAGTTTTGGTTGAAAGACATCAAGGCTTAGTGTCATCTCACATTTTGGTTAAACTTTGTGCTAGTTTTACCCGGTGGCATGATACATTTCCCCTATTGTTTTTATTGTAGAAAACCTAGCACTTAGTGTTCATTAGTTTAAGGCTTTTTTAATGCACAAAAAATATATATATTTATATTGCACAAAGTCATATGCTTATGGTCTGAGCTTGTCCTAATATGTTGATCTGTATAAACAAAATAAAGTAGGAACAGTTTGGACAGGATATTCACTTTAACACACATTAAAATCTTTGGGAGCAGGTGCAAGTTAAGTGACTTCATCCTTCACATATGTTTTATGCCTTTTGTGATACTCCAAGTCCATGGTAGTAATATCAATATACTAATTTATAAAAGCAGAATTAGTCTTTGTATGCTCTTCTTCTTCACTAATCCAATGTTGAGGATCGTATATGATATTACCTTTTCAACTTAACAAAGCTTTAAAGCTGTTTTGTTGTGGATTTACACTATTTGGGCCTGTGATACTGTGCAGTACATGTTTGATGTTTTAACACTTTCAGCACATACGGTTGTCCTTTGCCTTTTGAAATAAGCATATATATCATTTTTTCTGCCATATGCATTTATACTAGATGTTACAACCATTTGTTGAACTTGACAAACATTTCAATGTTGTGCAGTCCTAAGAACCCCAGATAACTCAGGGCAGTGTTTTCCAGCCATGTTGATCTATAGATAACCAGTTTTCACTTATGGTTCCCCAAATTCACTTACAAAACTGAGATTGACCATGGAGAATCAGATTGAGGGATGTAGGATCATAGTTGCAGTCAATGGCAAGCCACTCAACAAACTAGCCAACATAGTCACAATGAAAAGGATCACACTTTGTTTCCTCCTATACACATGAGATTCAAATTCTACTACCAAGTGTTTTGAAGATTGTCAGGCTTCATCAATAGGTAGATGAGTATCATCTGTGCACAAAAAGGCATATTCCAAAACAATAATAAAAGAACTAAGACCCCATCATTTTGAGCAAAAATGCATATTCAAATGCAGTATCCTTACAATGCCTATAACGACCACTCTCTCCAAAATGGCCAGTGTTCATGTTTGTCTTCAGAAGAACAGGCCGAGAATAATCTTGCACTGTAAATTCACGCACCCTAGCGACCCACTTGGCAGCTTCCCAAAACCCAACCCTGAATATCAAGCATCAAATATCAGCCTTATATTGGAATGTCTAATGCAAAAACCTCAAGGAAGAAAATAAAGGCTCTCTTGAAAAAATAAAATACACAAGCAGATATCATTGTTCTGACAAACAGTATGAGATTTGCCAGAGGCCATATTTGATGCTTTGTTAAACAATGAAAACTGTAGACATGCCTTGAATCATGGAAAGATGCTGTCACCAACATGGCAGGGTAACAAACCCCTTTCTGAATATTCTCATATGGAGAATAACTACGAATAGTTGAAAAATCAGCAAAGTTCCTTGGATCACCAAATTCTTCATAATCCAAAACTGTGAGCGGCAAGCTTGGATCCAATAATGTGTTACAAACATCTAGAAAAGGAACCTGCATGCAAATTTTTAGAAAATATATCTTCTGCTTGAAAGAAAACAATAAGATAAAGATTCTAGTACCATTGCTAGCTAAAAGCTAACGTAAGTCAATGGTCGTATCAAACATAAAGACAAGTGATGCTTAAAAATTAACAAGGAAGCAAGAGAAAATTTTAACCAAGACATCTTTAAAATCTACCATTCATGAAATTTTGTCTCTAGAGATCAGTGAAGGCATTTTCTATTAATTTATTTCGTTCACAAATATCATTTTTCACATACTCAACCTTCAGAATTATAGTCCGGTATAAGCTTGGACACATGTTGACAGCTGAAGCTACCAGAAGCCCGCCTGCACTGACGCCCATGGCTCCCAATAAATTTTTATGCACATATCCCTCCTCCACAAGATATTTGCTGCAAGCAATGAAATCAGAGATGGAGTTGGTCTTCTGCAACGCTTTGCCTGCATTATGCCAGGACTTGCCTCCGCCTGCACCTCCTCTATAGAACCCATGTGTAGAATTAGTACCATAGTCCTAGGCATTGATGAAAAAAGAGTAAACAAACATACACATCATTATAACAACAAATAAGTTCATCTTTTCTGATTTCTTTACTTTCTGAAACAAAATAATAAATACAAAAAAAAAAAAAAAACTTCTACCAACCCAAGCACAAAATTAATGATGGAATTCATGGATTTTTTTTTGTGGTATGGATAAATGCTCTTTTAATAACACCAAGCGAGCTATGATACCTCAGTTGACATTGAACAATTTTTTGGAAGTCAAATTCCTCTCCTTTGGGGCTCTAAGCCTGTGGAGTTTGAACCAAAGCTTTTTGCCTGGGAATATCGCTTCTCAGCCATTTAACCAGTACAACAGACTTTATCTATGGGATGTCATTCTTTTTATAAGTTTATATTATGACATGGCTAATGCAATGGTACACTTAGTCACCAGACATGAATTCGGGAAGGCCCAGTCTAGCTGATTCCTGGCAAGTCAGCTTATATGTAAAACTTTTACTAGCTAGTAGATTCAGACATCTGGGATTAGAATTACAGATACAAAACAGAGTCTACTAGATAAAGACTATCTAGAAAACATTTACACCATAGATTCAAGGGCACAACTATTTTAAAGTTTAAAGCAGTGTTTACTGTTAAGCAACCATCACCATTAAGTCCCATATTTGCCTTCTATTATCTTTAGACTAGATGCCTTCAGAAAGGAAGCTAACACACATTACAAATAGGACGGAAAGTACTTATAAGCAAAAGGAATTTAAAAATACTATGAGAAGGCACACTCTCTCTTCAGAGATTTTCATAGGCTGCCCAGATAAAGCCTAATTCCCAATTTCCAAAGTGAAGAAAGAACTTTTAGTAACAAGAATACAATCACAGGGCCAATTAATGTTCAATTAGTAACGAAAGCTTGGAAGACAGGTTATTCAGTGACAGTTTATTGAGCAAAAGGCTCCTGAATTGAAGCTGACAGTTAGATGGCTTTATGGTATAGTCTGCAGAAAGCTATTTAATTGCCCTATTTTACAGTGAAAGCACAGAAATCCCTGGAGAGGTGACAGTGGGTAATAACAGGTTCTGCATTGGAAGGCTAAAGCTTAAATATCTAATTGTAGTTCCAATATATAATCAGGTAAGGGATTTTCCATGGTGTTCTCCTGTTCGATCCAGGGTTTGAAACTAACTTTCTTATCAGGAGAATAGATGGGGTGATTCAGGTGATATTGACAGCTAATGAAATCACTCTGCAGTGCAGTTACTAATCCGTACATCTGTCTTATTCAGCTTCAGATAATCTGTACATCTTCAGTCAAGGTGGAAGGGCTGAGTTGAGCTATCCTCCCCTGTTGAGTTTCTTGATAAAGTCTGGCCCACTGTCACCAATGAGGAATGAGTATATGAGAGGTGACTTCAACTGCAACCATCCCAGTAATTTGACTTGTTTCCCTGTTAGAAAAATTCAACCAGAAGTGTCCCTGGGCCTACTATTATCTCAGAATTGCTCATTAAATGGAAGGATCTGCCTGCTGAAGATGCCACCTGGGAACATGCAAGCATCCTCCAGAAATTTTCAACTTTGAAAGCTTTGAGGACTGCATTTTCAGGCTTTTCTTTCTTCTGTTGCTTTTTCATTTCATTTTCAAGCAAGAAGGTGTCAGCCCATCTTTATCCGGATGTTACCTAGGAACCCTATTAAAATATATACTAGGCCTGTCTCTCAAATAGATCTAGATCTCTCTTTCCTCCTTTTCTAAGTTGGCTGGCTGGGTGGGTTGCAATCGAGTGATAGTCATGAGCTGGTATCTAGCTGTAGGTCATCCTATATCCTATCCTATCCTATATAGATTATAGTAATGAACTATAGTATAACTATACATCTATTGATCGAATATTATATTACAACATTACTATAGTATTTTACAATAGTATATTAGTGGGATGTTTTGTTGTTTATCATCCTCTACAGGAATGGTGGTTAGTTGGTGGATAGTTATGGAACTGCCACCCTTTTCTGATTGTATAAAACAATGTTTCATTGAGCAATACATTATCAATTCAGATTTGCTTAAGATTCCATCCATTAAGAAAGCATTGCTATTAAACTAAGTTTCCATACTGAGATTACATTAATGGCCCTAAAGCATTATTTTTAACTCACTAAGATCAGGTCTACTAGCTTGTTGCTAGGTTCATAAGATTATTGCAACACAAATAATCATGACATATCTAGTCAAGGTATAGATGATATACTTTTGTAAGGAAGAAGGAGGTATGAGTTACACAACTACGATATAAGTGCCCTTTAAGATACTCAAACAACTAAAATAACTCAAAGCTATGTATCTTAAAGTATTTCAGCAAGCTAAGATACTATTGTTTGAAAACTTAAAACATAACCCCATAATCCTTATGGTGTGTTTTAATAAGGAAACAATAGACTCTTTTCAAATGAATCCAAGATTTAAGGTTCTATAGGCTCATAGGGAACAAAATTACAATCTCAAGGTACATATTTAGTTAAAACTATCAATCATTTGCAACTAATAACATTAAACCAACTCACACTCCATTTAAAACATAATGACCCAAATGCACTAGAAGATTGATATTGAACCCCTCTAGATGGCACTTCAAAAATTCAAGCTCCAAAAGAACACACTAATCTAGTTAAACAACACACCTTAAAAGGTAGAAGCTATCTTGGCAAGCATGCCAAGAATTTGAGTTCAAAACCTTGTTCTAATAGGCATTTGAAAAGGAGTTGAGAACGACATTGCAAACAATTGTTAAGTCCTCAACAATATTGGCATAAGGAAGATCTCAATTCTATAAATAATTTCAATATGATTTAATGTATAGTTCTATGTAGACAAAGGAAAGCCGAGAGATTCAGGATAGACCACTTAAGAACTTTCAAGGATGGTGAAAGGCACACAAGAATGAATAATTTAAAGATTCCCTTAAACTTTCATAGATAAAAACCAAAAGGCACAAGGACAGAAGGTTCTTAAGCTGCTAGTAAATTCCTTATGGCGCCAGAATTAAAGGATTAGAGAAAGGGTTAGAGGATGGATATGAACAAAGAATAATTTTGAAGGCTTTTAAAACCTTCATACCAAGCAAACGGCATGTCCAGATCTACGCATTTCTGCATAAATGTTTGAGAGAAGAGGAAGAATTTATATATATATATATATATATATATATATACACTGGGCCTGACACTAGGGTCCATAAGTGTTAGCAGCTTCACTAAAATTTCTCCTGAGTCTATATTTAGATGAGATCTACAGGCAACAGGAATACGCATCCACACCAACTCTACAGATTTAATCGGCATCATAATGACAAAGCTAGGGTGTCGTCATGATATATACTCAATGTTGTGGAAGAATAGGAAAAGGAATTATTCCTCTGCTGCCATGGTTAAAAGTTGGCAATTGAAAATGGTTTGATAAGCACACCACGAGGATCAACTATTAGAGTTGTCAAGAACCTCCGAGTATGCGCTGATTTCCATGCTGCAACAAGGTTTATCTCCAAGATTGACACGAGAGAAAAAAGTTGAGAGATATGAATCATTACCATCATTTAAACAGAGACAAGTTCTTGTGGAGATTATTGGTGATGCTAATCAAAGCAATCTAAAAATAGGCATGCACTATAATAATGTGCATAGTGTTTGTTTCCAGTAATAATGAAGGACATCCAATGAGGCATAACAAAAGGGGAATTAGTAACAGATGTGATAGTTACACCTACCGTGTTATACATGCATGCAAGGTATGGAATCTGTAATGTCCCCTTTTAGGGTATCCTTGCCTTCTTAACTTGAACACAAGAATAACTACTAGAAAGGAACATTAGCAATATTAGAGATTAATAATGAGATCAATATATAATAATCAAGGTTAGTAACATCATGATCATAATTGATAACAATGACAAATATATATATCCAAATATACTATTTCTCATACTTATTCTTTCTACCATATTTAGGCCTCATGATATACTTCGGGAATGGCGATCGTCATGCCGAATCGTTAATCTAACCTAATCATTTACCCTAGCGGAGGCGGAGAATATATTCATTAAGGCACTGGATAACAATGCTCCACTGCCATAGGCCCAAGGGTTTCATTGCTACACCTAGCAATTATTCACCACTTGAGAGTCCCCTACCATGTAAGACTATTAATAATAATAATAATAATAAATTGCCCTTCCTTAACAACCCAAACATCCTCATAGGCATTAGACAAGATTAATAACGTGGCAAGGTTCGCTCATCCCTAGTATATCATGAGTATCATTCCTTAAGGTTAGAGAGATCGTACCAATATGAGATTTGTCTTCTTGAATGGTTTGAGATATTCTAGTGATCCTATGGATCACGAAGATAATACTTTCTTATGAATATTGTTCCTTCAATGGAAACTAGATATCATACCATCACTATCGGATGGATAAATATATGGCAGTTTACTTGCCTCTAGTATATCAGATTTATCAATATGTATATATATGTATGCATTCATTGACTAAGTTGCTGATAATAATGCTCATATGATAAGATAGATAGTGCTGATATGAATACCCTGTAATGATGCTATAATGGCTACTCCTTGAAGAATATAATGTGCTGATGAGGATAAGAATTCAGTATTTGTCTTATAATAGAATGAATGATATTACTATTGCCAGATATTGCCGATCGATTGCTTTGGGAGGAGAGAGTAAATAGCTTTATGCTGATTTGAATGTTTGAGACTGTTGATTGATTATGTGCTGCTGATATGTAAGGATATATATATATATATATAATTCAGATTGATTGATGCATGGGAATAATCGATGATGATGGTGTGTGATTGATTGATATTTGTAGTTATCTATATGAGATCTAAATACTGAATATATCTTCCCTTTTCTCCTTCTGCCGATGTATGTATATGTAATGTCCCCTTTTTGGCAGTTTAAAATTTCTTAACCTTGCACACAATTTTAACTTGTAAAAGAGAACATTAGTAACCAACAAATCCTTATAATATCAACATATTGCAATTAGGGTTAATAACCATATAATCATAATCGATATCAAGTTCATTAGCATATATACCCTTCACATTTCCTCTTAGGGTTAGTAACCTTATAATCATAATCAACATTAAAGTTACTACATATTTGCATTTCATATTCTCATTTCTTTCACATAAAGTTTTCCATGATATACCTCGGGAGAGTCATTATGGAGGCTGATCGTTAATCTACTCTACTCACGCACCCCATATGAGTACGATTACGTTAAGGCATTGGTGTAACCATCCCACCATAGGCCCAAAGGCTTCATTGCAACATGCGGCAATTCTTCACCATTTGGATCAAGGGGCTTCATGCTACACGTGGCATTCCTCACCCTCTTGAGAGTCACCTAAGGTTGGGCACATTTATTAGGTTTACATAACCTTAGGCCCAAGGGCTTCACACTACACACGGTGTTCCTCACCTCTTGGCTCAAGGGACTTCACACTACACGCGGTGTTCTTCATCGACTTGAGGGTCACCTAGATCCATTAGTCCGCCCTTCCTTAACTCACCACCATATTCGTAGGGTGATAGAGAGATTAAGGGTGAGGCTACGTACTCTCTGAGTATATCATGGATTTATGAATCATAACTTATTAACTTATCATTACTATCTCATGATCCCCATGGATCACGAGATGGTACAATTGGCCATATTATTCCTCTTGGGAATTCATTTGTACTATCTCATTGATCACATTACTTGGCAATATGCTTCCTTATAGGAATATTATTCATCACATAAACATTCTTAGGCTATTCATTCTCATTCTATCATAGTTATGAGCATTTTCATGTCATTAGGATTATAACATTTTCATCCTATATCTCAATCTGTTCCATATACTTATTCATTCTATGATAACTTATTCATTCTATGATAATCTTTCCAATTGATTCTATACTTATTTATTCTATGATACATCTCACTCTACATTAGTATTTCATTCTATAATTGTTCTATGATAACAATCAATCTATGATTCATACATATTCATAACATTCATTTTATATTTCATTCTCTATGTATTCATTGACAGCATTCATTCTATTTATATGCATTCGATTTTATCATTTTTCAAGTTGTTATCATTTATCTTTATTTCTGCATTAGAGATTTATGTTTGATAAGATAATATTGAAGTAAAGGATCATATCGGATGGATAAATATATGGCAGTTTGCTTGCCTCTAGTATATCATATTTAGCAATATGTATATATATGTATGCATTCATTGACTAAGTTGCTGATAATAATGCTCATATGATAAGATAGATAGTGCTGATATGAATACCCTGTAATGATGCTATAATGGCTGCTCCTTGAAGAATATAATCTGTTGATGAGGATAAGAATTCAATATTTGTCTTATAGTATAATGAATGATATTACTATTGCCGGATATTGCAGATCGATTGCTTTGGGAGGAGAGAGTAAATAGCTTTATGCTGATTTGAATGTTTGAGACTACTGATTGATTATGTGCTGCTGATATCTAAGGATATGTAAGATGCTACCCCAATTTTTTTTTAAATGACATACAATGATAATAGTGTTAGCTCAAATGCATAAACCAACTAAATGCCTCACACTTTCTGATCACCCAGATCCCAGAATGGGCAAGGTGAGAGCATACGATGATGTTGGCTTGCAATGAACAACAATGCAACAAGAATATTCAACTCGTCAGCTGTGGCGGGCATCCACGTATCGTGGGAATTCACCGCTTTCTAGTGGGTAAGAAACAAACATAAACAATTACAAAGCCATCCACTTATTCAGTGGGAATACTCCACTTATTCAGTGGGTGATGGAAGAAAGATAAATAATATAATTTCCTCCTCACTGGCGGTTGAACCATCCAAGGGTTAATATGTGAGAAACAAGATGGGAAATGATTACAAATGATATCAACTAATTACTACAATTCAGAAGAAAGGTAATTAGAACTTGATAACACTTCCAAGAACTATGAACCGCACACTAACCCTGCATCACAAGAATGTTATTATCTTTATATCTTCAAATGCCAATGATATTAGGCCAGGCATATTCTACTTTTCATCTGATCTATATCTTTTCAGATTGCCAAGGTGCTATATGGCTGCCCAACTCAGTAATCATCTCACAAAATGAACATGAGATGAATCACCCTTTCAACTTTAAACCATTATAAAGACATTTCCCAACTATAACCAATGCAATAAGAAGTAATATGAGTTGGTAAATTAATGCCAATATCCACCATGCAGAGCTGTACGGCCTTGAAAGTACAAAATCAATACAGCATCATGAGAACTACCCAAAAACATCATAAACAGGTTCAAAAGAATCACCCTTGCATATCCAACAGCTTTAAAAGAACACAACTGATCCCAGAGACATACATTATTTCTGAGTGCAAATTGCCCAGCTTGACTGGTACGGTCATGGAAGCACCAAACATAGTATAGCAAACTCAAAACTTCATCAATGATCATGGAATCAATCTTAAATGAAGCACCTCACCATAGCAATGACATCCCAAACAATATATGCATTCAAAGAACTCTTATTATTTTTTCAATGCCAATCGCCAAAACTATATGTACGGCACAGCAAGTACGGACACAGCCAAATAAACTTCCAAACTCAATCAATCACTCTGCATATAGATCCAATGTATTTGTCTCTGCTCAACAATCAATCTTCAAACAAAAAAGGAGGCTAGAGTTTCAAGATCTAATTTCCACTTGACTTGACCACTCCAGACAGCACCGTACTGCACATGGGTACGACTATTTCATAACTTATGAATCTTTCATTTAAAACACTACCAAATATATTCAAAATGATCGCCTAGACCATACAAAAAGACTGCAATCAATAGTAAATACAAAGGAGTTGATAACAATTTATGAGGTGGATCGATCAATTTCAACTAGTACGGCTCATAAAGTACGGACACCACCATAGCAAATTCAAAACACATTCAGACCACTGAAAATCAGATCCAAAATGATTGTCTAGGCCTACCAATCATAATGCAAACATAAGGAAATGTCAAAACAATCTTAATATTTTTTTATCAACATCATAAGTTTCCAGCATATACGGCCATGGAGTGTACGGCCAACACCAAACTCACTCTAAACAATACAAATTATGAATTAAAAATGTACTTTATCATACCAAAACTGCATTCTCACTGTTCAAAAGGATCACAATATTAAAACACAACAAACTATCATTCTCTGTTCAGCTCTATGCAATTCCCTGAAGTAGAAACCACCATTACCAGCTAGGGTAGATATCACACTACCGAAACTGATCTTATTCGAGTGGGTTTCCGTCCACAAGAAGGTAGGAAAAAGGAAGAACATGCAGGTTCAATCCAATAGAGTAACAATACAAATTCCAAACATGCCCTCCAAATGAGCTATCACTCCCTTTTTAAAAGCCTCTGGAAGTTACAAAATGATCTTTCTTGACAATAGAGCCTTTTCTCCTCCCACTTATAAAATATTTATATTTCCAAGTTATGTGCACACTTTAAGTGACTAGGGAATAATAAATAAAACATTTCCTTTTTTTCCCCTCAAGACATAACATTAAGTCACTTTAAATAATCCAACCTTATACTTTAGTGCACAATAATTAAAATGACCTGTTTAATTATCAAATTAAATAAACTCCTTATAACTACAAATTTGATAATTAAACCGGACCAATATCTTCTGACAAATAACTTTGACAATCTGTGACGAAATTGCAGACTTGAGATACCCACAACTGCTCTGTAGATAGAAATAAGATCACTCCAAGAAGTTTGGAGATCACCCAAACATGTTAGATAGCCTTCAAGGAATTAGGAACAAGCACAATGCGCACCAAAAATAAATGCGCCAAAAAAAGGAACATTACAGGATATATATATATATATAAAATTCAGATTGATTGATGCATGGGAATAATCGATGATGATGGTGTGTGATTCATTGATATTTGTAGTTATCTATATGAGATCTAAATACTGAATATATCTTCCCTTTTCTCCTTCTGCCAATGTATGTATATATATAAGAATATTCATATTAACCTCGACTTGGTATGGAGATGATCACTGATAATATAAGCTCATGTTTGATGAATAATAATTGATCTATGTAGGATGCTACCCCAATTTTTTTCAAAAATAATGAACAGTGATATGACAGTGTTAGCATCAATTGCATAAAACCAACTAAATGCCTCACACTTTCTGATCACCTAGATCCCAAGATGGGCAAGGTGAGAGCATACAGTGCTTAGCTTATACAAAGCAATTATGCAACAATGAAATTACAATTCGTCCGCTGCGACAGGCATCCACAAGCTAAGGGAATTCACCACTTCAGTGGGTAAAGAACAAGAAAGAAAGATTACAAAGCCATCCACTTGTTCAGTGGGTGAGAGCAAATAAGAAAAGTTCTTTCTCCACACTAACGGTAAACCATCCAAGGGTTAATATGTGACTTGCATAGAAACTACAATGAAACCAAATACAGTGATATTCATTAATACATGATTAGAACTCGGAGATGTTGTTCTTGAAGATGATTGAAAGAAGAGTTTTTACCATGCAAGATACCACTAAAAAATGTATGAAAACATTGCTGCACCAAGTTGATCTCACTGCCCAATCTGAACTGTAGCAAAATCAGTCATATCTGAGACTGTATGGCTGCCCAGGTTGAAGAAACAATCACATATATCCACAAGAAATAGTAATCCTTTCAACCATACCAACTGAAATAATAACAAACTAATATAATGCCTCTGCAAAGACAAAGAACAGGAGATATCACATTGCTCAATCAAAAATCAAAAATTCCTCTCAGGGTCATACGGCTCCATCTGGTACGGATGTCTTGTGGCACATTTGATATCCAACAAAATCACTATCAATGGGGTCGCCCAGGCATGTCAAATAATCTACAATGAGCAAGGGATGCAGATATGCTTCTATTAATTATTGATCATCATCAACCATTTCCCAGCCTGTACGGCCATGGCAGTACGGACAACTTGATCACAGTCTCATATATGCTTCAAACCCACATCCAATATGCTTAAAAGAAGTGTTTTGGGCATACAATGATATCACAATAAACTTTGTTTTCAAAACCATCAACATTTATTTCTATTATGCATCGTACCATTTCAGCTGGTATGGCTCTCAATGGTACGGCTATCACCAAAAACTCCCAAAAACACTACACGCTGCAACTATCTATCACACCTAATATTTTATATGAAATCAATGAATATTTCAAACAATAACAATGCATATTTCAAACTGCTCAAAGGTAATGAAGAAAGTCCCAAAATCCAATCATACCATGAAGGTACGGACTGCAGAAATGTACGGATTTACTCACATAAAATTCAATCTGCATTAACAACACAAGAAATCCTTTGGAAAGTGACACCTATGCCATAGGATGGCATTGCAATAGCAATCTGGTCATATAACATCTTCATTTATTTATTTTTACAAAACTACCCAAGCTGCAAGTACGGCAACAAGGGAAACTCTTAACAATACAAAGATTTGAATCTAAAACACACACTACAATATCAAAAACTGCTTTCCAACTATACAAAATGGACTACAATGCATATCACAACAAAATCTGTCAATCTCTGATCAGCTCCATTGGTTTCCTGAAGTAGAAACCACCATTACCCGCTAGGGTAGATATCACACTACCGAAACTGATCTTCTTCGCATAGTTGAAAAACTCGGACTCGGCAAAAACTTGACAGACCCAAAAATTTTAAAAACTCGGGACTCAGCAAAAACTCGGGGAAAAACTCGGTAATAACTCGACAAATTTATCGAACATTTAAAAATGCATAATTTTTTAAAAATATTCTTAAAAAACACACATTTATGAAATTGTAGAATGCATTGCTGATTTCCTTCATATATAAATCAATATTAAGAGTTTAATATATATCATAGACAAAAAAAAGAGTTCAACCTTCGAATACATATGAAATTCTAGTTTGATAATACATATTATAGACCAAAAAAAGAGTTCCATTATCACTAGAAAATATAAATCATAAATTTCTTCTACGACTAAAGCTCAAAAGAGTTTTGTTTCTCTTTGTGGGTGGTGCGGAAGTGGCTGGGCCTGGTATAGCTGGGGTATCCTCAACAGGATCCTCATCTATAGGATCAAGCGGTACATGTGAGGAACCCGCCCCTGATGGCACATCAATATCATCATCTGAATCTATCTCTGAATCCTCATATGCTGCGACATTCACTTGCCATTTAGTTGTATCCCTCTCCATAGCAGCTATATCATCATCATCACGTGATGGATCAACATCAACATCCTCAGCAATCCAATTTGAATATGGATCAATGTTGTCAAGGTCCAATGCCTGATATGGTTCTTGGCCTTCTACCTTCTTCTCATGTAACCGAAGGTTGTACCGCACATAGACAAGGTCATTCAAGCGCTTTTGAGTCAACCTGTTGCGCTTCTTTGTGTGAATGGCCTCAAAAACACTCCAGTTGCGCTCACAACTAGATGCACTACAAGGCTTGGATAAAATCCGGATGGCTACCTTTTGTAGATTAGGCATTGAGGCACCATAATCTTCCCACCATAAATCTGCAAAGATAACATTTATAACTTCGTAAGGATTTTAGTAAACTTAAAAATTAAAATAAATAGTAAATGAAAAATAAACATGTGTTTTACCTGGTTGCAGAGTGGATCTCCTACGAATGGCATCTCTTGAAGAAAAAAAAGGCCCATCCGCATTCTTATAGGCCTGTAACTCATCGAGTATGATGTTTTGAAGGTTATCATTAAAGACCAACCTCTCCATGCATGTGTTCAGGCCAAGCTTAACCTCTGCATTTGCTTTGAATGAAGAGGAGAAGAATAGTAACCAGCAGCATGAATATGTTGGTGGAGTTGTCGATTCCACCTCCGATCAATAATGCGCCATATGGGTTCATATTTTGTTTTATTCGACCCATACAAATGTTGAATGGCCTCTTTGGCCTTATCCATGGCCTCGTATAGATACCCCATGGGCTTTTGATCCCTATCCACCAATCGTAGAACCCTAACCAACGGTTCTGACACCTAAATCAATAGTGGATGAAAATAAAATTAGAGAATTATAGTAATTGAAATTCAACAAATATAAATATAATTTTTTTACAAAATCAACAAATTTTAACATTAGCAAATAAAAAAATAAATAAAAATTAGTGTTTGAAAACTTACCTTGATGATCTCCTCCATGGCTTTTTCCATGTCACCATCATAAACTGCCTTCACGACCCTCTCTGCTTCTGGCTTCCTATGATAAGGACTCTCCAACCACCTTTCGGCCACAAACATGCGCCTAAGGTGGGGCAATAATGCTGCTATACTCTGCAAGGTAAGGAAATTAGTGGCAAAGCGTGTGACTCCTAATCGTGTGAGCTCCTTGCCACTAGTGTGCTCTCTCATAAGATTTAGGACCCATGTGTGGTTGTAGATGTATTTTGTGATATTTCTTGCCTCTTCAACCACATTCTTCACCCAGCTTATTTTTCCAATGTCCTGAAGAAGAAGGTCAATATAGTGGGCAGCACAAGGGCTCCATAAAATGGTTGGATGCCTCACCTCTAGAAGTCTATCGGCTGCCACATATGCAGCTGCATTGTCAGTCACTATTTGGACGACATGTTCCACTCCCACCTCCATCATCACCTCATCCAACATGTTGCACAAGGTTTCTGCATTTTTTATTTGATTGGAGGCATCAACTAACTTTAAAAAGACTAGCTGCCCCGCTGAAGCCACTAAAAAATTGATGAAAGTCTTATTCCTGGCATCTGTCCATCCGTCAGATAAAATAGTGCAGCCTTTTCTTTCCCAAACTTTCCTCTGATCCTGTACTAGTAGATGTGTGTGTTCGACCTCCTCCTGCAACAATGGGCCACTCAACTCATGACAACTTGGGGCCTTGAACCCCTTACCTGCCACAATCAATGCAGTGACCTAGTGGTCCCAATAAGGACTCGAAGCGACATTGAAGGGAAAATTGTTGTAGTACCAAAATCAGGCACATGCCAACTTCGCCTCACGATGCACCTCTCTATTCCATGTATTTGCAAGACCATCCAATGAAGGTTGCGCACCAGGAGTGTTCCGAGGAACAAAAAAGCTATCAAGCACTTTGCCTGATCATTGTATCTGTGGCCCAATGGAAGGCGTAGAAGAGACCTCTACACTTACACCTCTATAATTTGACCTTGTAGAACTCAAATCTTGGTTTGGGGCTGCCATTGCCTCTACTGCTCTCTTTTTAGCTTCTTTCTTTCATTCATAATCCATAAGGAGGACGTGTGCCTCCCTCTGAGCCTCCACAAGAACTTTGTCACATATCTCAACATCATTGCAAGGGACCTGTGCAAGGTGGTATTTAAGTCGATTAACGCCTCCGGACATATGTTTAGTGCAATGGTTACAAATGACATCTCCTCTCTTTGGACCTGGTGTCCCATGTTTCCAGCAAGGATCCTTACGTTTGCCACCGGTTCTTCTACCTCCAATTCCACTTGCAGAAGCTATAAGTTATAACTTGATACCTATCAAAAAAGAGACAACAAAAAAAGTACAATTAAAAATTTAAATTTGACAATAACACAGTTGCTGTATTTTGACATTTTTGCTATAAAAAACAATCGAGATTCAAAATTATAAAAAGACTATATCATATGAAAGGAGAGATTTTGGACTATATTATAATTTATTTATAAAATATGTGTATTATTTATAAAATTTTGACAGTAATTTCCTATATATTATTAAATGATTGGTCACTATATTATAAAAAATCAAAATTTTAAAATGACTATCATATGAAAGAAGAGTTTTTGGACGAATTGTTAAAAATTATATAGGATTATGATGATTTTAATTTTTGATTTTTTTAGTCAATGACTAATAAAAAAATCGAAATTTTAAAAAGACTATCATATGAAAGGAGAGATTTTGGACGAACTGTCAAAATTTATATAAATTTTGACAGTTCGTCCAAAATCTCTCCTTTCATATGATAGTCATTTTAAAATTTTTAAATTTATAATCGATCCAAATTTCCAAAATTTAACAATTCATCCAAAATCTCTCCTTTCATATGATAGTCTTTTTAAAATTTCGTTTTTTAACAATTCATCCAAAATCTTACCTTTGTCCTCGATTTCGCCTCTAAATGAGAAGATTTCGCCTCTGAATCGCGCCACCGGGAGGGAGAAAGGGTTTCGCCGAGTTCACAAAATGAAAACTTTATGCTTTAGGGTTTTCGTTTTATGTCTTTTAAGTGTTTAACATTTAATACTTTTTATGTGCCGATTTTTGGAGGAATGACTCGCGGTTTTTGGCGATTTTTCGTTGAAAAACTCGCCCCAGTCTTTTCCTCCCGAGTAATTGCACGTCAGGCGATTTTTTAGCGAGTTTTTCAACCTTGCTTCTTCGAGTGGGTTTCCATCCACAAGAAGGTAGAAAAAATGGAAGAACATGCAGGTTCAATCCAACAGAGTAACAATACAGATTCCAAGCATGATCCTCCAAATGAGCTCTCCATCTACTTATAAAGGCACCTGGAGGTTACAAACTCACTTTTCTTGAAATTATAATCTTTTTTCTCCTCAACTTAATAATGTTCTCATATTCCAAAGTGGTGCTCACTTTAATAATAAGTCAAGGAGAAAAATATAAGTATGTCCTCATCCCACACTTAAGTCACTTTTATAAAATGCAACATTATAACATAAGTGCACCAAAAATATAAATAACCTGATTAATTATCAATTTTTCCTCAAATTACCAAAATTGATAATTAAATATTTACTCCAAAGGTTTGGAATGAGGATAAGTGCCTCCAGAATGACTAGGCTGAAAAAGCGAACATTACAGTCCCTCCTCCTTGAAATTGCTTGTCCTCAAGCAATCATATGCCAATCCGCTGCTCCACTCTGATATACATGTCATATAACTATAATACCTGAAGCAACTCACCGCGATCACTGAGTACCAATGCATCATCCTGTCAATACCTAGATCCTAAATCAACTTGTCCATCCGGCTATAGGAGTAGAAATAGATATCTATCATGACCTAATCATCACATATCATCCATCTATATGAGTAGACCATCAAAAGGATGTGAAAATCAACTCCCAAATGCACATAGATCAACTTATTAGGCCACCAAATGCCGCTGTTGTAACTCAGGCCAGCAACAAGAATGAAATCATAAGTGTCAACATACCCATACATACTAAGGAAATCCATCAAATACTCAATGTCCATCAAATAAACATGCCTCCACACACTCCCAAGCAACTGAATAGCTGGTGTAGACCATGAAAAATCAGAAAGTGCAATGGAATTCCAAGTAGGACAACTACTAACCCATGACGAATCAATGAAGATGAAGTCACCAATCAACAAATAAAAAGCTGCCATATCATAATCAATTGGTGACATAGCCAAAGATGAGTTATGGATGCCTTCAACACCCATCAAAGACAACTCTTGAGTGGCTGGTCCACTATGGGTGTCATTAACAAAATCACCAACTAAAAATTCTGAAATCTTCATTGAACCATCCAAATGATATGTCTCGTTAATCTCATCACTACAAACATATGAACAACATGAATTTTCGGATTCATATAAATTCATTTGTTCATTGTGTTTGGCTGTCAAAAGAGGCTTGTTCATGACATGATCAACCTCATTAACATCATTCGTTAGAAAAAGAGATCTAAGATAAGTCTCCCTTTGTTGTCTTGTTTGATCTATGTGGTGAATTTGTTCTTTAACTTGTAGTAGATGTTTTGCAAGGGGAGCCACTAACTTAGCCTCCTTAGCCCTTTGTGACCATATATCACACAAAATTTGTGTCTTTTCCACATCCACCCAAGTCTGATATAAAAAATCAAAATTCTTATGATTTTCTTGAGTGCCATCTATAGAAGACTCCATGGTAATATCATCCTCATGTGGAAGGAGTGTTCTCTCTTGATGGAGTAAAGAAATATGACTACTGTCATAAAAATCAGAATGCCTGTCATACTCTTTTGCCATGTCTTCAATCTTCACAAGTGCATCTTCTTTGAAATTTTCATATCCAACACTTGTACTTTGAGTGCCAATGCTTGTAGACTCTTCTTCCTTCATTTCTCCATGTGTAAGAGTAGCAATCTCATAAGAATGAGGAAGAATATCGCTGTCCCAAATCAGACCTTTGGAATCCTCTTTAATGCTTACATTGTAATCATCAAACACCATCAAGTCTTGATTTGTCTCCGCTTCTTCCCAGGTGATTAGGGGTAGAAGTGGCTCAAAAAAGTCTTCATTACTAAATGTCACAAGGCTGCAAGGTTCCTTATTGTATGATTCTTCAATCCTTTCCTCAACTTGTTCAACTCCTACACCATTTCCCCTGTCATCTTGTATCCTAGGAATAGCTGTTATAAAAGACTGATGTTCTAAATTATGCAAGGAGTGATTATGCCTACTCAAAAGTAGACAAAGTTCAACAATCTCTCTATCTTGATCTTTCACCAATTGGATAGCCGTGTCTCTATCTCTAACCATTTGTAAATAGTCTTCTTTTATCAACTCCAAACCCTCTTTGAAAGGGTGCAAATGATTATGAGAAATACCATGTCCCATTCCTTTTTGTCTTTCCTCTCTTTGGGCTGTCCAAATGAGGTCTTCTAGGTTTTTGTGAGTGCTATCCATTCTTGACAATACTTGAATTATTCTATCTTCCTTCACCACCATTTGATCTTGCAAGTCTTTCCATACCAAGGGCTTTTGTTCCAACTGTCCTTAGCTGCCATAGTCTGATTTTTCATCATGTGTAGGTGAAGAAGCAATATGATCACCCAAAGAATCCATACCATTGCTACCCATATCATTAACATGCTCTATGCTAGCCTCTAATGTAGAAGCCTCAAGTGAAACCTTATGCAAAGATGATGTAAACAATGTCATGTCCCTGCATTATGTATTATTCATTCAAATCAAAAATATGAATGATATTATAAATTGAATATATTTAAATAATATTTATTTAAAACAATTAAAAGATATATTATTATATTTATAAACAATAATAATATATTATAAATATATCTAATAATATAAATATAAATATTCTTATATTTATCTTATATTATAATATAAATATAAATAATATAATATAAATCATATATCATTTATTATGATATAAATGATATAATATAAATAATACAAAATAAATAATATATCATTTATTATAATGATATAACATAAATACAAATAATATAAATAAACTATGTTAAGGGAGTTACGTATGGTTACCACAGGTCATAGAAGGGAATAACATAAAGTAATAAAAATTATAAAAGGGTAAGTATGTCTTTTACCACCAGGCATAATAAATATCCCTTGAAAGGGAAATAAATAAAGAAAAGAAGATGGGCAATAAATAAATAATATCCCATAAATAAATATATTTAGATCCGCATTATATTTATATATATTTCTGAGTCATAACTAGAAAAGATATCATAAATATATATAGGGAGGAATTATTCAAGTAAAAATAAATATAATAATGATAATATATAACAGTAAATATATATTTATTCATTGCATAATATAAGGGCATTCATATATGGAATCGCGCTGTTGAGAAGATGCCAATCTCATAATAAGGAGCCCTTAACTAATACAAACAAATATCGAGTATCAAAGTTTAATAATATTTATTTATTAAGGGTGGTGACGGGTGGTGAATTGCACCCCTTCAAACTTATAAATATTAACAGGCCCATCTAACAAAGGAAGGAAAAAAAAAAAAAGGAATAAAAAAAGGAAGGAAGAGAATAAAAATCTACCGCATCCAAAAAGGTACCTGCAGATCGTCTAAACAGCAGGTAAGTATTTTAATATATTTAATTATTAACAAGTAAGTATTTTAATATATTTAATTATTAAGATGCAATGTATCTATATATATGTATATATATATATACAATAATATTAATAACATATATAATAATACAATGTAGAGATATTATTAATATTATAACAAATATTATAATATATAAATATTAAAGAATAGGCAAAAGAGAATAGAATCCAGTGAGCAGATTCAACAAGACAAGTAGCATAAAGAGGTACGTGCACTTTCCTTATTAATAGGTTAGGCAATATAAACGTTGTAGAAGAATAATATGAATATAAATGGACTGTCAAGTTAATTGATATAATTATGATGTTAACTATAAATAAATGCACTTAACTTAGACAAAACTATGAATGTGCATAAACTAATATAATGAATAAATGTAATGATATATGATCAATATTAATATAAGGCATCTTGTGTTAAATGTCAATAAGAACAATTATGATATTTATTAAATCAAATAAAAAGATAAGTTGGTGGTATGCTTGGAGCTGACTCAGACTCTCCCTTTAACCCCTCTATCACCTCTAAGGTATGACGTAGTTGAAATAGTTTATTTTAACCCAGGTATCTCTCGACTGGACGTAAGTCCCTCGACCAAGTGATGAGGAATCCCGTGTGTGGGTGAAATCCTTGGGCCTGGAAGAACTTGTAAAAGTTAATTTTGCTCTACGGATGGTGACTCTCGTCTAGATGAGGTACTCCGTGTGTGAGTGAAATCCCACGAGCCAAATGGTGAGGAACTCTGTGTGGGAGTGAAACCTTTGGGCCTCCGTAAGAGATGGAACTATTTCTTTAATGAAATCATACTTGGTGATCTAGAGCTGGTTAACGTAAGAGTCTACCATAAGTCCCTCACAAGTTATATCACGAACCAATGATAACAATGAATAATATGAATGTGCTTATAAATTGAGAATGTTTCAATGCATGATGACGAAACAAATATATGAACTTAATATGAATCTAATCTAATATGTTATAGTCTTAATGATTATATGTTGAAGGAAATGATTAAAAGATTACTAATGTTCTCTTTTACTAAATTAAAGCTGTGTTAAGTAGTGAAAATTTCAGCATACTAGGAGGGGACATTACAGTGGTATCAGAGCAGTGATCCTGCCATCCTGTAAAAATAAATAAATAAATAAATAAAATAAAATTTTAAAAAAAAAAAAATCAATGAAAATGGTAGGTATGAATTTCGTGAATTGTAGGAATAATGTTGTTTAATACATTGCTAAAATATATATTTTAAAAAAATATATATTTATGATGTAACATTAAAAAATTAAAATTTACTTGCAAATATGTAATAAATAATGAGTAAATGAGGTAAAAAATAAATAAAAATATAATAACTCTTTAATAACAATAAAATTACATTAAGTAAATACTCTAAATGAAGTAGTAAAATAAAGTAACTCTATTGAATTCTTATAAAGTAATATATTTGACAAAATTATTTTCATCTTGACTTAATGTTATTTTATAACTATAAGATTATATCATAATATATAATATTATAAATATTATGTGTTGTATAAATACATCATATATAGTTTATATATAGATGTATTTTCAAGAAACACATATAAATTAATTAAGGATGAATATAAATATAAAATTTGTGATCATAATAACCATGTGATTAGACCCACAATCCTACTAAACATAACTATAACTTTTAAAATAAATAAATAATAAAAAAGTATTATATACTTTAATATTAAATTTATTATTACCATTTTTAATGTATACTTTAATATTAAATTACTTATACTTTGGCCTAATCCTTTAACCATAATAATTGTGATTGCTTGAGGACAAGCAATCTTGAGTGGGGAGGGTTGTCATGTCCCTGCATTATGTATTATTCATTCAAATCAAAGATATGAATGATATTATAAATTGAATATATTTAAATAATATTTATTTAAAACAATTAAAAGATATATTATTATATTTATAAACAATAATAATATATTATAAATATATCTAATAATATAAATATAAATATTCTTATATTTATCTTATATTATAATATAAATATAAATAATATAATATAAATCATATATCATTTATTATGATATAAATGATATAATATAAATAATACAAAATAAATAATATATCATTTATTATAATGATATAACATAAATACAAATAATATAAATAAACTATGTTAAGGGAGTTACGTATGGTTACCACAGGTCATAGAAGGGAATAACATAAAGTAATAAAAATTATAAAAGGGTAAGTATGTCTTTTACCACCAGGCATAATAAATATCCCTTGAAAGGGAAATAAATAAAGAAAAGAAGATGGGCAATAAATAAATAATATCCCATAAATAAATATATTTAGATCCGCATTATATTTATATATATTTCTGAGTCATAACTAGAAAAGATATCATAAATATATATAGGGAGGAATTATTCAAGTAAAAATAAATATAATAATGATAATATATAATAGTAAATATATATTTATTCATTGCATAATATAAGGGCATTCATATATGGAATCGCGCTGTTGAGAAGATGCCAATCTCATAATAAGGAGCCCTTAACTAATACAAACAAATATCGAGTATCAAAGTTTAATAATATTTATTTATTAAGGGTGGTGACGGTTGGTGAATTGCACCCCTTCAAACTTATAAATATTAACAGGCCCATCTAACAAAGGAAGGAAAAAAAAAAAAAGGAATAAAAAAAGGAAGGAAGAGAATAAAAATCTACCGCATCCAAAAAGGTACCTGCAGATCGTCTAAACAGCAGGTAAGTATTTTAATATATTTAATTATTAAGATGCAATGTATCTATATATATGTATATAAATATATATATATATATATACAATAATATTAATAACATATATAATAATACAATGTAGAGATATTATTAATATTATAACAAATATTATAATATATAAATATTAAAGAATAGGCAAAAGAGAATAGAATCCAGTGAGCAGATTCAACAAGACAAGTAGCATAAAGAGGTACGTGCACTTTCCTTATTAATAGGTTAGGCAATATAAACGTTGTAGAAGAATAATATGAATATAAATGGACTGTCAAGTTAATTGATATAATTATGATGTTAACTATAAATAAATGCACTTAACTTAGACAAAACTATGAATGTGCATAAACTAATATAATGAATAAATGTAATGATATATGATCAATATTAATATAAGGCATCTTGTGTTAAATGTCAATAAGAACAATTATGATATTTATTAAATCAAATAAAAAGATAAGTTGGTGGTATGCTTGGAGCTGACTCAGACTCTCCCTTTAACCCCTCTATCACCTCTAAGGTATGACGTAGTTGAAATAGTTTATTTTAGCCCAGGTATCTCTCGACTGGACGTAAGTCCCTCGACCAAGTGATGAGGAATCCCGTGTGTGGGTGAAATCCTTGGGCCTGGAAGAACTTGTAAAAGTTAATTTTGCTCTACGGATGGTGACTCTCGTCTGGATGAGGTACTCCATGTGTGAGTGAAATCCCACGAGCCAAATGGTGAGGAACTCTGTGTGGGAGTGAAACCTTTGGGCCTCCGTAAGAGATGGAACTATTTCTTTAATGAAATCATACTTGGTGATCTAGAGCTGGTTAACGTAAGAGTCTACCATAAGTCCCTCACAAGTTATATCACGAACCAATGATAACAATGAATAATATGAATGTGCTTATAAATTGAGAATGTTTCAATGCATGATGACGAAACAAATATATGAACTTAATATGAATCTAATCTAATATGTTATAGTCTTAATGATTATATGTTGAAGGAAATGATTAAAAGATTACTAATGTTCTCTTTTACTAAATTAAAGCTGTGTTAAGTAGTGAAAATTTCAGCATACTAGGAGGGGACATTACAAACAAATCATTACCCAAAGTTGTCCTCATGCCCTCTTGAGTCAAATCATCATGCCTAACAATTTCTTCATGTAAATTTTTGCATACCATATGTGAAATTTCTCTATCCTTATGTTGTTCAACCAATCTCGTTAACAACTCATGTGAGCTATCCATACTTTAAACTACTTGTATGATCCTCTCATCAAAGACCATGAGTTGATTCTTCAACTCACATAACTTACTAGAACTTTGTTCATTATGGTGTCTTGATTCTTCAAGAAGCATAGATTCGGAAAATTCCTTTTCTGCAGGCACCACAAGCTCTTCAAACTTAATCTCCTCTTCAAAGTCACTTTGATCAAAGGATATGGTAGCATCATACTCAAGCGTTGAGTCATTACTAAGAGCTGATGTAGAGCTATCATCTAGCTCCACTTCAACATGTTCTTCTTCTGAATCAACTAAGAAGTCAAATTGTTGTTCTTGCATGGTAAATTTCCACTCAAAATTGGGATTGCCATCACTAGATTGATGTTGATGCTCCATGTTAGGTGTTGTCCCAAAAGTTTCAGCAGCTTCAAACTCTTCAACTGCTGCAACTATACTTTTCTCAAATTCTTCAAGACACTCAACTGCAACAATCTTAGGTTCACTTGATATTTTTCCTTCTAACATCCCATCAATCATTCTTACTTTTGTTTCTAAAGAATTGGCATCCTCATAGTCATTAGGCTCCTCATCAAATTTAGGATTTGTAAAGTCCATTCTTTCAGCTTCTAGGTCTTCTTTGACTTCATCAAGAAAACTCCAACACACTTCCCCTACACTTGCCATAGGAATTTCAGCTTCACCAACCTTTTTTTTTTATTCTAACATCATTTTTGTCTCTTCTCCATTGTTCTTACATTGGTGACTTGGCTCCCAAGTTTCTTTGCATTCAAAACAAAGGCTCTTTCTCCTAAATTCATTCTTACTATTCTCATCCTTCTTCGTAATAGGAGAATTTTTCTTCTGCTGACTGGAAGGTGATGACTTGGAGTAGTTTGTGATCTTCGTCTTGGGTGATCTCAACTCCAACCTCCTCGATGTCACTTTCATCATCCGTTCTTCTTGACTTAGTTTAGTGGTCTCTAGCAATTCTTTTTTTTGGACTCGGTCTTTCCGAGGTTTAGCCAAGTTCTTTATGGAGCCATATTCAGCAAAAGACGACAACATGAAATTCAGGACCCAAAGACAACCATTCTTGCCAATTTGTCTCAAAATTCTCTTTCTTACCCTGCGGATTTTTGCCATCAGTATTCTGATTTGTCACCAAATGAGTCAACAAAAGAACCAATTCTTGTTGTCCTCTAATCATTTCTTGCTGCTCTCTAGCCAAAGCATTGAGGATGTCCATCGTGTTAGGATCCTGATGATCCATGTCACCCATTCTGTTCTCTCTTCTGAATCTGAACTAAGATATTTTTGTCTTCTTTCACTGACACTGCAAAAGATATTGGCACCCAAACACGCTGGCAAGAAGACCAGCTCTGATACCACTGTAAGATGCTACCCCAAATTTTTTTTTTAAATTTACATACAAGGATATGGCAATATTAGCTCAAATGCATAAACAACTTATGTGTGCTGTCCAAATGTGTTAAAGCTTGCACAATCTTGTCTTCTGTGACTAACAACTAATTCTTGAAATCCAAACCAACTTGATCAAAAGAAGTGGCATCACCAACTTCCAACGATGAGCCAACAATTGGGGCTGATTCAAGGCTTCCAACAAGCTCCCTTCCATCATACTCAGCAATTGATCCCTCTGAGAAGACAAATTGTTCCTTCAATTGCATGGGAAAATCCCATTTACAATCAGCACTACCTTCACTCGGATGATGAAGATGCTCAACATTAAGGGTTGTCTCCCAGTTTTCAGCGGCTTCAATTTCTTTACCGGCTGTAACAAATTTGTTCTTCATGTCTTCAACAAGGCATTCTGCTGATAACATCACAGGCTTGCATGAAGAAACACCATTTAACATCTTGCTAATCATTTTCATTTCTATTTCTAGAGGGAAGGAATCATCAAAATCTTCAAACTCTTCATCAAATATAGGATTTGCAAAATCTTTTCCTTCTTTTTTAAGGACTTCACTGATTTCAATAGGAGAATTCCAACCTTCAATCTCTTCAATTGCTATTGGATTTTCACCTATAACATCTGAAAATTCATCATACTCATTTGTGTCTTCAAGGTCAACAAGATTCTCACAAGCTCCACTAACTTGCTCCAAAGTAAATGCTTTGTCATCTCCATCAAACACATCAGAAATTTCTGATGTCAACTCTTTCCCATCAGCTTGTTCCATCCTCATGCAACCATCCTCTTTCCACTTTGGTAAATAAGGTCTTAGTTTGCCTTCACACTGAATCAACACCATGTCAGCTAATACTTGTTCCATTGATAAGGATTCTCGATCATTCTTCCTTAGATTTGCCAATAAAATAGACAAGAGTGGCTGAGATACCTCATCACTCTCATTAACAATCAGGGCCATAATGGCTTGCATGGCTGTTATAACTTGGTCTTCATGAGAAATGCTAATGGTAGCAAAGACATGGTGAATTAGTTGTAGAATCTCTTCCTCACACCCCAATCTAGCATGATGTTCCCAAAACCAAAATTTGCAACAATTCCAAGTATTGCTGCCCTCTTTACAAAGGAAGGACTTTCTATATCAGCCAATCCACTAAAACTTTCAATTATCCTTTGAAACATTTCCTTCATTATGGCTTTTCTGTAAGGAACTTTAGGAGCGGTGATTCTTGTAATCTCACATAGACAAAGAGTGAATGCAAGTCTTACATCTTCATGAGGATGTTTCATCAGCTTAGGTTGAACCAAAGCAATCATTAATCACTTCAAAGCCCACTTCAAATTCCTACACTCTGATTGTTTGATTGTTTGACCTTGGTCAAATGGCTCTCAACTTCTCCCAACTTGCTGAGGAGAGCATTCATAGACATGTGCAACATCTCCAAATCATTTCCTAATGTAAATAGCGAGCTTCCCGCTACTCCTTTCCACAAGTTTCTAGGTTGGTCATATTTGAAAGAATCCTTGAAGTGCTTCGAAAGTGAACTTCTGCTCTGATCCTCTCTTGACACAATCTTCCTCTGAGACAGTTTTATCCATTTTGACTAGCAAAGGTGAATTCATCAAGCCACTGAAATTTTCTGACATGCAACTTGAAATTCTGAACATGCACTCTACACAAAGTTATCACCCAACAGGCTAGCAGGCAGAAACCAGCTCTGATACCATTGTAGGATGCTACCCCAATTTTTTTCAAAAATAATGAACAATGATATGACAGTGTTAGCATCAATTGCATAAAACCAACTAAATGCCTCACACTTTCTGATCACCCAGATCCCAAGATGGGCAAGGTGAGAGCATACAATGCTTAGCTTATACAAAGCAATTATGCAACAATGAAATTACAATTCGTCTGTTGCGGCGGGCATCCACAAGCTGAGGGAATTCACCACTTCAGTGGGTAAAGAACAAGAAAGAAAGATTACAAAGCCATCCACTTGTTCAATGGGAATACTCCACTTATTCAATGGGTGAGAGCAAATAAGAAAAGTTCTTTCCACTTGTTCAGTGGGAATACTCCACTTATTCAGTGGGTGAGAGCAAATAAGAAAAGGTTTTTCTCCACACTCGCGGTAAACCATCCAGGGGTTAATATGTGACTTGCATAGAAATTACAATGAAACCAAATACAGTGATATTCATTAATACATGATTAGAACTTGGAGATGTTGTTCTTGAAGATGACTGAAAGAAGAGTTTTTACCATGCAAGATACCACTAAAGAATGTATGAAAACATTGCTGCACCAAGTTGATCTCACTGCCCAATCTGAACTCTAGCAAAATTAGTCATATCTGAGACTGTACGGCTGCCCAAGTTGAAGAAACAATCACATATATCCACAAGAAACAATAATCCTTTCAACCATACCAACTGAAATAATAACAAACTCATATAATGCCTTTGCAAAGACAAAGAACAAGAGATATCACATTGCTCAGTCAAAAATCAGAAATTCCTCTTAGGGTCGTACGGCTCCATCTGGTACCGATGTCTTGTGGCACATTTGATATCCAACAAAATCACTAAAAATCACTATCAATGGGGTCGCCCAGGAATGCCAAATAATCTACAATGAGCAAGGGATGCAGATATGCATCTATTAATTACTGATCATCATCAGCCATTTCTCAGCTTGTACGGCCATGGTAGTACGGACAACTTGATCACAGTCTCATTTATGCTTCAAACCCACATCCAATATGCTTAAAAGAAGTGTTTTGGGCATACAATGATATCACAATAACTTTTGTTTTCAAAACCATCAACATTTATTTCTAATATGCATCGTACCATTTCAGCTGGTACGGCTCTCAATGGTACGGCTATCACCAAAAACTCCACAAAAACACCACACACTGCAACTCTCTATCACACCTAATATTTTATATGAAATCAATGAATATTTCAAACAATAACAATGCATATTTCAAACTACTCAAAAGTAATGAAGAAAGTCCCAAAATCCAATCGTACCATAAAGGTACGGACTGCAGAAATGTACGGATTTACTCACATAAAATTCAATCTGCATTAACAACACAAGAAATCCTTTGGAAAGTGACGCCTATGCCATAGGATGGCATTGCAATAGCAATCTGGTCATATAACATCTTCATTTATTTTATTTCACAAAACTACCCAAGTTGCAAGTACGGCCAACAGGAGTACGGCCACAAGGGAAACTCTTAACAATAAAAAGATTTGAATCTAAAACACACACTACAATATCAAAAACTGCTTTCCAACTATACAAAATGGACTACAATGCATATCACAACAAAATCTGTCAATCTTTGATCAGCTCCATTGGTTTCGTGAAGTAGAAACCACCATTACCAGCTAGGGTGGCTATCACACTACCGAAACTAATCTTCTTTGAGTGGGTTTCCGTCCACAATAAGGTAGAAAAAAATGGAAGAACACACAGGTTCAATCCAACAGAGTAACAATACAAATTCCAAGCATGATCCTCCAAATGAGCTCTCCATCTTCTTATAAAGGCACCTGGGAGTTACAAACTCGCTTTTCTTGAAATTATAATTTTTTTTCTCCTCAACTTAATAAAGTTCTCATATTCCAAAGTGGTGCTCACTTTTATAATAAGTCAAGAAAAATATAAATATGTCCTCATCCCACACTTAAGTCACTTTTATAAAATGCAACATTATAACTTAAGTGCACCAAGAATATAAATAACCTGATTAATTATCAATTTTTCCTCAAATTACCAAAATTGATAATTAAATATTTACTCCGAAGGTTTGGAATGAGGATAAGTGCCTCCAGGGTGACTAGGCTGAAAAGGGGAACACTACAATCTGATTCTTCGATGCCTTGAGATATGTATTGCTGATTCGCTGAATGATGTGAGTGTTGATCTGATTTATGTGTAAGACTGCTATGATATGATTATTGTATGATATATTATTTTGTTGTGATTGAGCTGATCCATGGATTGCTTGATTGATAACTTGTATTTCTGATTCCGTGCCTTCTTACTCTCAATCGCTGGCTTTATTAGTGATCGCAGCATATCATATTAGTTACTCTTCAATATATATATATATTAATCTTACCTGCCTTCTTTCTTAATCGCTGACTTCACTAATACTTCCCTTATCGTGTGATCGTTGCTGATGGATGGATGATATTTGAAGTGCTTGCTGGAATGATGATTGCTGAATTGATTCCTTAGAATAAGAGGATGATCAATTCTATGATTGATAAATCCCTATTGCTCACCCATCAATTCTCCTTTATACCGTGGGTCTGTGCCTTTTTATGAATAGTCACCACCGCTGACCTTAGGAGATATAACTTCATCACTGGCCTTAACATTAATTACTAATCGATAGTCTTAATCAGCGCTGCTTTAGTGATCATTTTATTAAAGTCTTGGCACTTTGTCTTATGTGTTAGTTCCTCCTTTAGTAAAGCGCCGATGACTCTTTGTCATCGCTGCCTTTGGACAGCCTTAATTTGGATTGATCTTTCCATTGTATATTATTCATTTTTATACTAATAATTATATTTATTATTTGTAATGTCTATAATATTTGATATATCATATTTTATAATATTTATAATTATTATAATATATTTTATGTTTATATTAATATAATGTATATTATATATTATATTATATTATATTATTATTATGATTATAATAATATCTAAATTAATAATATTTATATTTATATTTATTTTATAAAATAAAATATTTGTATAATATTATTTATTTTATATATATATAATTATCATTTGAATTTACCAATTTTCAAGAAAGCAATCGTATATCATGATGTTTAATATCAGGACATGACAGAATCTCGGACAAAGCGTTGTGCAAAGATGAATGCTTTGAGAGCTTCGTTTATCTTCTTGATAGTGCTAGCTATCTCGAGGATTTCCTATAATATACAGATGTTGATAATATTGCTACGGTTTAAGCAGGATCCCACATCCTCTGCTAATGCCTTTTCTGCCCATATAGGATAATACCACTGGAACACAGTAAGGATGCCCACCCAGCATATTGTTCAGCTGGTTTTAAAGAAAACAAGGCTGACCCACATACAGGGTGTGATAACCCAAACAAGCTCATGAAATATTTACAACATAATTTCAAAAGCAGAAAAACTATTATCTAATGCCATGCATGGCTCAGGTTTAGCACAAAGGAGATAAGTAAATTTAAATACATGGTATTTGCAATGTAAGGCTTGCTCCTAATCTTGCCAGAGTAATGGAAAGAGGTAAATTGCTCATAAGTTTTTTAACAATAAAATTTGGAAGATTTAAGCCCAATGATCATGTGCAATATACCTCTCTCGGTTTGAGGAGTAGTTGTGAATTCGGTGCCAAGGAATTGCATTCTACCGTGTCTTGAGCTTTTGTCAAACTAGACTCTTGGATTGAATTAGAGAATGAAGAAGAATGAAGGTGCAGATTTTCCACCAAGAAAGAAAACCAATTCCTCTCGGTTCTCCAGAATAAACACTCTTATTTTCTTTTCAAAATTTCCCGCTGAAGTCCCCCTAAATCTCTTCTAGTTTCTAGTTTTTAATAGACTCTGATTTTTTTTTCCACTGAATCTTCTTGTCTCCTCCATAAAAATACACGCTCCAAAAATAAAATAGAAAAAGGTAATTAGTTCTATTACTGTAATGTCCCCTTCTAGTAAGCCAAAAATTTCACAACCTTGCACAAAATTATAACTTACAAAAGAGAACATTAGTATTCAATTCTTCTTTCCATATCATAATTAGAGTTAATAATCAAATATCAAATCTATATATTTTCCACATTTATACTTAAGGCTTGTAACCTTATAATCATAATCACATATTTTCTCTTTACATATATAATCATATTAAGTTCATGCATTTCATATTCACATTCTTTCATTCATAGTTCCCATGATCTATCTCGAGGGAGTCCTTGAATAGCCCTATCATTAATCAACCCTATTCCCGTATGAGCATGGTTTGTTAAAGCGTTGGTATATCCATCCCATCCGAAGGCCCAAAGGTTTCACACTACATGCGGTGTTCCTCACCATTTGGCTCAAGAAGCTTCATGCTACACGCGGCATTCCTCACTTACTTGAGAGTCACCATCCATTGGGCACATTATAATCGTTATGAGTTCATATTACCTTAGGCCCAAGAGCTTCACACTACACCCGGTGTTCTTCATCTCTTGGCTCAAGGGACTTCACACAATACCCAGTGTTCTTCATCCACTTGAGGGTCATCTAGGTTCAATTTCCGTCCTTCCTTAACTTAACCCCATACTCATAGAATGATAAGATGATTAAAGATGAGGCTTGAACGCCCCTTCTTGATTATATCATGAAACCATGAATTATAAATCAACATTTGATATTACTATCCTGTTTATTGCCATTCACTTGGCATCATACTTTAACATGCTAGTAAGCATTCTCATTTGTTCTTCATGTTACATTCTTTGATAACATATTAATTATTGTATTTATAATCATATATCCTCTTATTCACATGAAGATCCTTATATTATCTAGCTTATTCATATTCATTTCGTGTCACTAACTTCTATCTTAAATGCATTCCATTAGCATAAATCTGAGTACCTATTCTAAGACATAATTCGATTGCCTTATCATATTCTAGCTTTCATATAAGACTTATAATCAAACTATGATAATTTCATGAGTGCAATTAAATCATTATGCAGCCGTGCTCATTTTAATGAAAACCAATGGAACTGAAATTATAAACATACCTTTTATGGATTAACCGTTGCTCTTCTTAGATTGGCACGACTGTGTACTGCTTGTTGGACTGTTATAAGATTATGTATGGTAATTCCCTGGATTAAGCTTTCACTGGTCTGCTGTGATTCAATAATGCTGAATCGAGTTGTCAGTCTATAACTAGATGAGGAAGAGATTTCCAACTGTAATTTGCTGAATGCAAGAGGTTAATGTTTATTTGAGATCTGATGATGGTCGATTGATAAACTGAATAATAATGATGCTGATGGTGATGAGTAGATATCTCCTTCGATTGAGGTAAGATGTTCCCTGATTGTTGATTGCTTGAGTATTTGATCCAATGATCCCATTGTGATTGGATTGTATTCTCTTTTATAGGTTCCAAGGGACTTGTCAATATCAAGGAATGCAACCTTTTCCAACAGTCGCAGCATTGCAGCCCTTCATTATACTAATACAAAGTATTTATCTATAAGCGCTGCCTTTGTCGACTAACACAAGTGCTGCCTTTTATATTAATAATCGTGGCCTTTATCAATTCTTATCATATCAGATAATAAAGTTATGAATTGCTTATTATATATGGGTAAGTCACTTTTTTAAAGTTTGTCTTAATTCTATGGATTGCTATTGGTCAAAGGGATCGCTGCCTTTTTATCTTATTGGTAATCTTAATTGCTGTCCTTCCTCAATCCCTTCTTATTGTAATGATCGCTATATATCCCCTGTTGCATTTTTATTTATAATCGCTGCCTTACATAAATCGTTGCCTTCACATGTTAATCGATCTCCCAACGTCTTTGATTAATACTAGTTTGGGTTTGATTTAGTAATTTACTTCCTCTTCGTCTTATTCAAGGAGGGCTTGATACTTGTTAAGAATCATTGCTCCTTTCATCATTAGTATATGGGGGTCGATTCATGACTTAAAGAATATCGGTTCCTCTTATAATAGTCAGTTTATAGTCATAATGTTATAACATATATATTATGATAACATTAATTATTAATATTATTACTATTACATAATATCTTATATATATCTATTAATAATTATGTTAAAAATAATTATCCTTGTTATTTATATTTAATAATATATTTAAATAAATATATATTATATTTTATATATTTAATTTATGTATTTGGTTTGATCATTTATGATTAGAGACATAATAGATTCAATTACAATTTTCCGATGTGGGGACATGACAATTACCTACACCTTTTTCCCATATTTTTAAAACCCACAGGATTTATCAAGTTCTCCCTTAAAAAGACGCTGAAATTAAAATCTAATATAGTGCCAAAATACGCTAAACTTAGAACTTTCTATCCTTTTAAAAAAATCAAAACTAAAATTGCTTTATCATAAGGAAATTTCTAATTTTATAGCTGATCCTTCTAAACTCCTTCCCTCCCTTTTTCCATGTTAGATTTTTCTTTGTTTTATAGCACAAGTCTAAAAATCCATAAATAAACTTATTTTGCTTTTAAAACATTTTAAAAAAAAAATTATTTAATTATATATGGATAAATAAAGCATGATTTGTAAGTTTTATCTTTATAAAACTCTATTATTATTTTTTTTTAATAAAAGTATAAATATATTTTGTTTAGTGTGAAAAGGGGGGATTGCGAATGGGGTTTGTTCAATGGTTTAGATCCTCCTTTCACACCAACATTCAAGGACATTCAATCAAGTAGAGGAATCTACTACAGATCTCCTGTCACTTGGAACAAAGGGCAAGATTGGAATTGTGTAGATTTGTTGTTCAATTAAGCCCAATTATGCTCAAAACCCTAATTTCGTAAAAGCGTAAACAAACAGACAAATCACGGAAAATGATTGCACACAGAGATATCAAATGGCAATCAAATACATACCAAATTTCAAAGTTCGGTGTGCGGAAAAGTCAAGGACTAATGAGCGGGCGCCCTAGTCCAGTGTACCTGTTTCTGTCGGGATCTCTGAAGAATGTCTACAACACAATTCTGTTGTCACAAAATTTCACTGTATCGGAATCCGAAGGACTAATGAGCGGGCGCCCTAGTCCAAGCCCTAATTTTCTTCTTTGCTCTACTCTTCCGATAGGTTGTAATACCTCCCTGCCACTCCACTTCTCCCGTTTCCAAAACCTGTAACCTACAATCACAGAAAAGTGGGTTGGGGGTTGTGGTGTTTAGAGGCTTGCCTCGGTCAAGCCCCGAAGAGACATTCAAATCTTCCGAACACCGTTGTCAGATAAAGAGTGCATATCCTTGCGGGATAGAGGCAAAAACCAATTGATGAATGATTGAAAACACAAATGAATGTCACCTCGATGGTGTAGCTCGCATGAACATGAAGATCCTTCACATTATGAGAAGATGAAGCCAAATCTGCATAACAAAACAATATTGCTCTGCAACAATGAATACTTTGAAAGCTTTCAAATCATAAGGATGCCAAAAGCTCATAATCATCTTCCCCTAGTTTACAAATGAATCACTAAACATGCTTATATATGCAACTAAACAACTTCCCGCCAAGAAATTCATAATTCAAACTTGAGGTGCCAGCATAGGACCTAATAACGGTCACATAACCGACACATGAAAATAGGCCTTGACCCAAAATAGGGCAGGACTAAGGCGCGGGCGCCCAAGTCCTCCCCCCTATTTCAGGCAGGATTCATCACAAGTACATCCTCTAGGTCCCATTTGTCATAAAACTCAGGGGTTTCTTCACCGGAAGTTATCACTAACATGCAAGATGATCTAAATGCATTCTAAAGGACCCGGGAGATAAACATAGGAGGGAAAATGCCCTAGGGAGACATTTTCCGACGTAACATTTAGCCCCCACTTTAATGTATGCATGAACGCGAAGCCCATACAAGTATTAAAGTACAGTCAATAAACACAGCAAACACGCCAAGCACATAGAGCTAATGCATACGCAAAGATTGAGAACTATTTCTAGCCCCCAGTCTCAGGTAGACATTAGAGAAGACACGTCGCAAACACACCAAACACAATGAAGATAGTAACAGGCATACAAAACACGGAGAAGACAGTAACAGTCACACAAGACACGGAGAAGATGGCATTGAAGACACGCAAAACACAGTGAATACAGTGAATGCAATGATTATTTCTTTTTTCATTTTCATTTTTCCCATATGAATGCAAATGCAAGTACAAGAAAAGTAAACACACAACCCATAATGCAGGAGGGACTCATCGACACCAATCTTTAGACTACATATGGAGCAACAGACACGCAATACAAATCTCAAAGTGC
This sequence comes from Cunninghamia lanceolata, assembly GCA_027924645.1. Taxonomy (NCBI): domain Eukaryota; kingdom Viridiplantae; phylum Streptophyta; class Pinopsida; order Cupressales; family Cupressaceae; genus Cunninghamia; species Cunninghamia lanceolata. The sequence goes on along the minus strand of BSBN01000472.1, from coordinate 12,260,490 downwards.
AAGAGGGACCCATCACCACCAATCTTTAGACTGCACTTGAGAACAAACACGCCATACAAATCCCAAAGCATAGGAGGGACTCATCGCCACCAGTCTTTAGACTACAACACGAGGAAAAACACACGGAAGACACAGAGAAAACACGGCAAACAAGGCGATGGAAGAAACCTATTGCTAGGTTCGTATAATGTCCCCCATTTAGCCCATGTGATCAGTTGATGGAAATTAGCCTATCATTGGACTCCCGTAGGCTAATGACAGTGGTTAGGGGGTCTAATTGGAGACTTACTATTTATAGTAAGTCGGGTCAAAGCGACTTGCTATTTATAGCAGGGCAGATGTAGGGGGATCCTAGCACGAGATTCATGGTTTCGAAATACCCAAGCATTATTTGTTGAAATATAAGTTAAATTAAAGATTTAACTTATAATAATTTTCTAAGGGAAAGTGACTTATGTTTTAAAGTAACTTTATATTATAAAGTTAAGTCACAACTTTAAGTTGTATGACTAGGAGTTGGGCGCCCAAGGTGATATAAGGGACATGAAGTCATAAAATAAAATAATAAAATATGCACTTCTTGGGCGTTGGGACAAGAGGAGAAATAAAAGAGCAAAGTGAAGTTCATTTTACATGCTTGGATTATTATTCTCTTTGGTTTTGATATTCTCGTGCATTGCTTTCGAGCTTGGCTTCAAGGGTTTGGAGATTGACTTGCTGAGATGAAAACCTCTGCATAGTCACCTTTCTTCATGTGTGAGAGACCACATCAGGAAAGGATTTGAAGGCTTCACTCAGGAGCTTCATTTGGGCTTTCGAATGATACATTTTGGTGAAATTTTGAGTAAATAGTGGAGATCTTTTGATGCAGATTTATGTTGATATTTGAAGACAAAGAATACAACTCAGATTTGAGGTGTTGAGAGTGCTGAGATTACCTTCTTTGCTGGGTCGTACCTTCCTAATATTGGTCGTACATGTGCTTGGGCTGGCCGTACTAATTTAGAGGGATATTGTGAGTTCATTGTGTGGTTTTTGGCATTCATTAACATCTGTTTTGGGTCACCTTGCTCCTACCATCAATTTTAGACCAGTTCAAAGGTCTTTGGGGGCAGTTTATAATATCTTGTTGCTGATACAAGTCTCCAGACAGGCCGTACAGCTACAGGCTGAACGTGGGCTTCCAGGAGGAGCTAAAACTCATAACTGTAGCTCCATATCTTCATGAAAGTGTTGTCTAAGGTCTGAGAACTCATTGTATATGCCTGTATTGCATTATCACATCATGTGTAGGCGTTTGGAGTGATTTTCTATGGCTTATGTTGCTGGTTCACCTTCAGCACTGGCATGAAGTTGTAAATCTTGACATGGGTATGTACTCATAATTCATCTTCTGACATAATATAAACTGAATCTTCGATATTTTGTTGATATATGTTGTAGATTTTTTGGGTTTGGTTTATATGCTTTATATTCCATGTTTTCAATGCAAAATCAAAACATGCAAAAACAAACATGAAACCCTAAACTTCCAACAAGCAGAAAACAAAACAAAAAATTGATACCGAAACCCTAGCCGGAACAATGTATGTTACAATGGTATTAGAGCAGTAGTATCTTGCCATCCTATGTGGTTAGATCAAACATGCAGAAAGTGTTTTGAGGCATGCAGCCAGGTACAAGTAGGTATTACCTGAGAAGAAACAGGTCACAGCTAGAACTTGAGGTACCGCAAATAGAACCAGAGCATGAAGTGCTGCGAATAGATCCCTTTTCAGGTGAGGTTGAGGTGCTAGTTGGAGAAATGGGTGACAAAGAAAATGAAGAACCTAGTTTGCGAGATATTCTGAACTCGTTGGCTAGAGGACAGCATGATCTTGAGAGGATTTTTACTTGGATGAATGAGACAATGTGAGATTCACAGACAGAGTTGGCACAGATCCTTACCTAGTTGATACCCCGTGATGCTAGGAATAACAGGGACAACAACAACAATAACAATAATGGTAGGAACCAGAATAACTTTGGAGATAGAAACAGAGCTAACAATGGAGGTGACAGGCACACTGGAGACAAGCACAGAGATAGGGATGATTAGGGCGAAGCGTCAGTCACTAGCAGGAGAGCTTCCCAATTGACAACAGGTGATAGACCTGGTATACCTATATTTGCACCTAGGAACAATGTTCCTGAACAGGAGGCTACACAGATTGAGTTTCAGGATGAGATTCTGAGAGATTGGCAGGATTCCAGTGAAGAATTTAGAGCTGAGATGACTTTTGGAGAGTATTCAAATCTCAGGATGAAACATAGACCCCACAAGCGAAACTCTGTAACATACACTATTCTGGCTGGGGATTCAGTATCAATTTTTTTGTTTTTTGCTTACTAGAAGTTTAGGGTTTCATGTTTGTTTTTGCTGGATCATTCTTTTAGCATCACCAATGACATTATTCCTCTCACAACAATTTCTCTCTCTGCAATACTGGAGATATTTTTTTTTGCAGTACGAAAATTAGCACATTCTCAAAGGATCTGATATGATATTGACAATGACAATTGTGGACATGTCGTTTCCTAGCCCTAGACTTCGGTTAATTGCATTTGATTCTGATTCAGACAAACTTCCTCGTGTGAATAAAATTGGTGATTTTGCTCATCTTAGTCATGTTCGGGTTGAATTTCACAACAATGCAAACAATGTCGTTGCCAAAAAAAAAAAGGTCATCTTTCCTTCTTTTTGAGGGAAATGGTGGATCTAGTTACAAACCTTATCAGTCTTCTCGTGATGGTTAAAAACTTACAGGCCATGATGAGTAGCTTATAAGTTCTCTACGAAAGTGGCTGTAAACTTTTCCTCTTTACATAGGTATACAATAATTAAATATGCTATCAGTCCTTGTTTTTACCAATTTTTCAAAATGTTGATTTGCTTGCATTAAAATTTGAGTTGGAGTGTTTAATTAGTTGTTGACTCTGGTGCTTGGTCCTTTGTCTCCTAATTTTGTTTACAAAATAATTGTTTTCTTCTCTGAACATAATTGGCTGATGTGTAAAAGTAGACATTAGCTGGCAATGTGATAGTGACTCAATGCAATCTGGGAATAACATTGACATTCTGTTATCACATTGAGAGTCTATGTAAAAATAAAAAATGATGTTTATTTTTTACCAGAAATAACATAATTGAATTGAAGTGGTTTCTTTATAGGTGCTTAGCATTGCAAATAATAGCAATTTTTTTTTTATCTCCATCAGCGTGCCTCTTATTTTTCTTGATCTTAAGAATTTAAGAATTTCACGCTTAAGAATTTTAAACCTGCTATACCAATTACAATATGACGAGGTATGCTTCTTTTCTTAGCATATTGTAACTCTTAAGAATTTTCTAGAACTTATGGTTAACTAGAATATTAGAGTTCTAAGAGTTTACTAGAATATTGAATTTTAAGAGTCAAATTAGTAGTAAAATATGATTTGTTTGATAATATCAATAAAATTTTTGACTAATTTGAAATTTCTGTTACATGGTTTTTCATATGAGAAATGTAGAATACCAGTTTTATTATTTTCATTTGATGAGGCCGATTTCAGTCAAAAACTGCTCGCACTCCATTCATTATACCTTGAAGTATTACTTCTTTCTCGTCATCCTTGAATTTTAGCTCCATGGTGAATTCTCCAATAGGATGAAACCATTGGAGGGCCCATATTTCCATAGCCTTGTCTTCAAGTGTAGAATTTGGCTCCAAGTTGTGACCTATGAGCCGTGAGCATTGATCCTTCACAACTTTATTAGAATTTTCAACATATCTTATATAATCCGTCATGAACTCCTTTTCCAATCTGCTGTCCAAAACTGATGTGAAAAATCTGATTGGAAAATCTGCTCTTCCGCTCCTTGAATCTCCAATGAAGTGCAAGTAGACCTCCGTTATGAAGCCTTCCCAAGATGGATTAGGTTTTTGTCCAATCCACCAAGTATTCACAAGGGTTTTCATCCTTGGAATATGCTGCTCCAAAGTGCAGTCCCAAAAGGAATAAAAGACAAGTTCTGGATGATGATTTGAAATGAACCAAAGCCTCTTATATTTATACATGATTTTCACCTTCTTCTCATGCTGGCCGACCAAGGCAAGATTTCCATTATATTTATTATTTTTTCCCTTACAAGGAGGCCGATCTCCCTTAGGTAAGCCTAGCACACAATAAAAAACAAATAAAAGATTCGTTTTTGGGTGTTTAACTTCTCTTAGGCCGACCCATCTCAAGGTAAAGATTGGCACCCAAATTAATTGCTTGTCCTTCATATTGGCCGACTCACCACTTGTCTTCACTTTGGCCGACCTAGTAAAAAATATTAATGTTTTATTGTTTTTCTTCACAAGGCCGACCTTCCATTGATAGCTCTTGGCGCCCAAAATTTAATAAATTTCCATAGCCCAACCTAGGCACTTCCTTACTAGGCCGATCACCTTCAAGGTAACATGGCACCACAAATTCAAATTGAAGATTTGAATTTGGAACTTCCTTTTCTCTCCTCCAAGATGTCTTCTTCCACACGCCACCAAGGAATAGGCATTACTATTTAATTTTCCTTCCCAAGTCATCCAAACCAATAAGAATGAAACATGCCTTACGCCAAGCTGCCCTTCAAAAGACCAATTTCCATACTCACAACTTCTTAAAGTGGTTCGTTCCATGTGTAGATAAATTATTTTATTCAAGGTAAATGCATCAAGGATATTAGAAAAATATGTCAAGTCACCTCCAACATTCGAAATGCCCTCCAAAAATCCCTAAGTGTGGAAAATAGAACATTGGATCTCCAAGCTGATTACTCCGATAAGAGGGGGCATTACATTAGAAGTCAGTAAAACATCTACTATCAAAGAATCTTTACCTTCAACTTGCATGTTGGGTCCCTTTTGTTCTTGCTCAATGATGTCTTGTGGCTCTGAATTTGACTATTCTTCTTTCTTCTGTTCCACCAATTCTTTCCTATACATTTGGAGATCCTTGTGGGTCCAATTCTGTTGAAATCTTCTCCTGGATGGGGATCTCATTCCCGTGTTGTAAAATCTTCAAAAGATAACATCTCTTTAATATCAGGGTCTCGAGTCTTATACTCATCATAACAAGCAGTGATCTCATCTACTGGTTGTCTCTGCTTTTCACTCATAGGCAGTTCTTTTGATAAGAACCTTGGATGGAAAAGATGAAGTGTGGGATTAATCATTGGTTGATCATTTGCTACTACACAAAATTTCTGTATTGGACCAGTAGTATTCATGTTTTGCAATGTTTGCAACATTTGTTCTAATTGGCGGTTCATTTCTTGTTGCTCTTAGATCCAATTATCCATCTCTATCTTCTGGTAAGTCTTCAAATCTGTCTACTTGGATGCATCCAAAATGTCATCTTTTTCCCTGCATGCTAGTAGGATCAAAGCTCTAATACCGTTGTAATGTCCCATTTTTAAGACTAAGTCGATATTCTGATTTTTTTATTAAATTTCCCATTTCTAATGTAAAACACAAACTGAGACAACAAATCAAAATTGAAACAAATCACTAGAACTTGTTACCAAAATCCTCGATTGGCTGAAAACAACTTCAACTCCACCTAGAATGGCAATAACCCAAATGAAAAGAGTTGGTTATAGCCCAATATGAAAGGGACAACCATCTTATCACCCTTATCATATAAATATACTCAGATCTGAGTAGTTAGTGCACACATTTTCAAGCACTAGTGATGATATGACTAAAAAACTAGATGAATTAACTCTCAATGTCAACAATATTCAAGAATGGAACACTAAAGGAGTGAACATGCATGGAACTCAGTTAAACATCTTCAAAATGCAACATAAACCAGATTTGAGCAAGATTACATCACTAATAATGGCTTTACAGACCTGATTTCATGATTAAGATAAGCCCTAAGAAGTCGATTCTATTCAGATCTAAATCATAAACAATTATTGAATCCTCTAATGTTGATCCCACCATAAGGATAATTGTTGGAAACCACTGAAATTGATAACAATTGATGCAATCAAAAATGCATTTGTGATTATGCCCAGATCAGACCTGAAATCCTCATAGAAATCGTCAAGTCTGATGTTGATAATGGTACAGCTGCCCTTGGAGGAGTACGGCAGCAACCAAGGAATGTTCAGTTGGGCTATGGAGGGTTGTACATTTGGTATAGGGCTGGCAACAGCTACAAATCAGTTCCAAAACCCTGTATAAATATTCAGATCTGCCTCTCAATTGAAATCACCACCAAAGGATGATCAAAGATGCTCCCAAAATTGTTGATTTGATGATAAGTTATTGTAGCGACAATATAGTGGCAACATGGAACCTTCAAAATGCTGGAATCTTTGATAAGTTATTGTAGAGACACTGTAGCAGCAACATATAAACTTGAAACCTGATCAAATATGCTGAAAATTCCTTTTAAAATTTCCCCAATCTTGTTTTGACACAATTGAAAGACATTTGCTTGCAAATCAAATTAGGTCCTTTCTGAAATAAGCTTGAAACCTTGAAAAACTGGAACAACCTGGATTGGAAACAAGGGCTTTCATCCTTGATCCAAAATGATGAATCCCAAGAGGGTTTTCGTCTTCTAGAATTCGAACACGCCAAGGGTTTTCGTCATTGGATGCCCAAGATTGAACAAATGCTCAATTCTAAAAATAGTATGAAAAAGGATAACTTGAATGATGATCAAAATGAAGATAGGTGCCTCCTTGATATACCTTTTCAAATTAGGCCCTTGGGCCCTAAATTTGCTTCCGAGTATTTATAAACACTTTTAGTTATTTTATTTTATTTTTATTTTAAGTATTTAAAAGTACTTTTTATTTTAATCCTAGTGTTTAAAAACACCTTTTATTTTTATTATAATAATATTATCAAGTTGCCCCCAAAATTAGAAATTACTGGGCCCGACTTAAATAATATCCATTCATTGTTTAGTCTGAAAAAAGGGGACATGACAGATGGCCAATGGGCACTTCAACAAAAGCAAATTGTTTATACACCTTCCTTTATGTTCCATGGGATGGAAATGATTGATTCTATTTTCCATAGATCATTTCCTAAGTTGTCGGGTTCTTTGGTGTAAGGCTCCGGTCCCATATCGATCAAGAGTGAGTCCCAGAGCGGCAACGGGAGCGAGCAGGGCATGGCTCTGCCGCCCCAGGTTCCCTATGGGTTTGCCTAACTCGAGGCAACAAGGTCGTGCCCTGCCTACTCTCCGGCGCTCCCAAGCACTTCGAGGTGCTCCCGGCATGAAAAAAGCGCCATTTTTTAAAAAAACATCAAACCTACTGTAACGTCCCCTTCTAACGAGCCAACATTTCCGCAACCTTGCAAACAATTTCAACTTGTAAAAAAGAACATTAGTATCCAATTCTTTCTTTCATATCATAATTAGGGTTAAGGATCAATAATCAAATCAATATACTTTTCTCAAATGTACTTAAGGCTTGTAACCTTATAATCATAATCATATCAATTCTCCTAACATAATAAACATATGCCTTATGCATTCATATTATCATATATATATTACATATTCACATTATTTCTCTTTACATGATAAACATATGCATTTCCTATTCACATTATTCTTACAACATATCATTACTTTATAAGCATAAACCATATGTTTACTTATCATCATAGATCTATTGTAACCTCTCATGATACCATGGAAAAGATATACTTATGCCCTTGTTAATCAAACCCTCCACCTTATGAGAGTGAACTTGTTAGGTTGCAATGTTACACCAACAGACTTAGGTTCTTCTTTCCCTTGACTTCAAGAGGTACCCTAGACCGACTTGAGTCCATAGGCCATCCTAAGGCCTTCCTTTGACTCGGGGTGCCCTAGACCACACAAATCAAAGGCCTAGCCACTTGTCTCATAAGGTACCCTAGACCATTTGGAGACAAGGGCCTTTTCTTGAAATGGGTGCCCTAGACCTATCTAACCAATCCTTGGTCAATTGCCAACCCTAACCTTGATTTCCTCTTCATAGTATTGGGTGGATTAACATTAAGGGTCACTTATCTATCCTTGGTAATCATGCCTCTTACTACTTTCTTTCATGTACATTTATACTCCTTTTGTATTCATTATCTTGTCTAAACAATGTTCATGTAGGCATTGTTTACGTAGTTCATTTGTCATGGACATATCATTATGAGGTATAGAAATATATCTAGTTCTAATCATGTATTGCTTAATCAATTCAATCAAATAAAGATTCTTATTAGTGATTCATTTTTGGATGAGATCATGTTTCATTAATATAATAACATCTATTAGAATGTCATTACAATTTCCATTCATATCATAAATATATCATAATTCTATTAGACTATATATATCTTAGATTTCACTATTTTATTCATCCTATTATTTAATTACTATGTGAATCATATATATGTTTATTACTTCTGTGATTTATATATTTATATATATATTATTCTTTTATATATAATGTTCTGATCATTAAAAGTTTCTAGTCATTTTTGTAACATGCTAATGTCCATACTTACCTGATCGCTGCCTTATTGCTCCCTTATTCCTTCTATTTCCTTTGCTTTCTGCTGTCTGCTATTTTCTAATATTTTTTCTGTTCTTTTTCTTTTCCTTTACTGATGGAATCATCTATATATCTCTTAATGCGCAGCGATCTCTTTTATATCTTCATTCTTCTCTAATGGTGTAACTTTTCATTGATTGCTGTCCTTTAAAGGGACATTACCCTTAGTAACTAATCGCTGCTAATTTGCAGCCTTCACCGTAGCATACTAATATTTGTTTTAGGCTAGTTTCTTAGAATGATCTTCCCTTAGTTATTAGTGGGTATAAGTATATATTGTTATATACTTATTTATATATTATAATAATAATTGTTTCTTACTCTCATAATAATATATATATGAGTATAATTTATAATTGTTCTATATTATGTATATATTATATTATTTTATTATTATAATTATAATAATATCAAATTGATAATATCATATTTGTATTTATATTTATTATTCATAAATACAATAAATATATTATATTTTAATTATATAAAATAATATTTTTAATATTATTATCAATAATATTATTACATACGTGATTACTATCCAAAATGGCTTCTCCTTCTTATCATGATGTTTAAATCTTTAATTTAAACAATCTCTTAATATGGGGACATGACACCTACTTTTTTAATGTTTTTTAATGATATTTATGAAAACAAAAACCCTAAAAAGTGTCTAATATCAAAAACACGCCCATCTGACTTGTCATTTGACAACAACCCTATTTCACAAGAGCTCTTCATTGTTTTGCCATTTTTGCATTTTGGAGGGCTGCTGCTATATTTTTAAAGGAAATCGATTGCAAAGTGCCAAGGGAGGATTCTAGCTTGCACAAAGGTCGTCCATTGATCTAAGGCTATGTTCCCCCAAGTACCAGGGACGGGGACGGGCGGGGATGGTTGGACAAGTTTCAGGGACGGTGATTTTTTTGGCCATTTTTTAGGGGACAGCAGGGGACGGCTACTAAAAAAAAGGTTTTTTTTTTAAAATATAAGTAAATTTCAAATATTTAGATGATAACATTGATAAGGCATTCATTCTAGACATTATAGAACATTAAAACATGCATACATAACCATAACATTACACTTGAACTTAGTTTTCAACTTGTCACATGAGAATTGGCAAACAAATAAACCAAATTTAATTGTTTTCAATGACAATCTGCATATATATTATATCAAAATGCTCAAAGGCTGCAAGTTTCAAGTTTCAACAACAAAATGTTTCAACAACAAAATGACAAAAACATAGAGTATATGGCTATCTGTAATCAGCCTCTCCTAATACTGCATCAAAATCAGAATCTGAATCCGAATCACTCCCACCATGAGGGTCTAGTAGACCCTCATCCAATGGAACCCCAACCAATCCCTCCTGTGCCTCCTCATCAATCTACATAACATCCTCTGGATCAACATCCCAACGTGCAGCTGGAGTCTGACGATACTTAGGTCTCTGTCGATCCTGTAGCCGCAAGGCACTATGCACTGCCACCAACTTCTCTGATCGTCTAGAGGTAAGTTTGTTCCTCTTCACTGACTGAATGAAGCTATATGTGGACCAATTCCTCTCTGCAGCAAAGGAACTGGCAATCTGTCCAAGCAAGCGAGTGGCGAGTGTCCTCAATTCTGGTGCATCCATGCCATGCCACATCCACCATCCAATAGGGTCAGTTTGAGCTAATGTAGCTCTATCCATCCTCGCCTCTTTTTTGCTGAAGTTTGGACCACGTAGATTGACAAAGGCCATCCATTGTGAGCGAAGTAGGAAGCCTCCTCCTCGGTATACATTTTTTCAAGGGCCCTCATGAACCCTTGTTTCACCTCATCATCATGAGATGGAGGCACTCTTCCAGGTCTAGAAACATACCATTTGGGATTTAGAGCATATGCTGCCATATGAAGTGGGGTGTTCATAGTGTCCCACCTCCGCGTCACAATGGGCCTAAGATGCTCCTCATAAAATCCCAAAGTAGGATGCTTGCTCTGAATGGCTTGCTTCATTTTCCCAAGCATGCTATCAAATGTCTCATAAATCTCTCCAAGACTAGGAGAGTCTGTGTCAGCATATCTTATGACATCCACAACAGGTGCAATGAAGGAGCAAACATAGCTGCAAGTGAACACAAGTTACAAAAATCAGCAATTTAAGAACAAAAATTAAATTTTTAATAAAATGATAATATCATAATATAAATAAAAAGAAAATCAGCAATTTGAAATTTCAATTTCATACCTTATTGTGGACCACCAATCATTGTCAAGGATCTTTTGCCTCACACTTTTTCCTTCAGCTGAATTTGACTTTGGCCATCTATTCCATTCTGCATTAACCACCAATAATTGTAGAGGCTCCTTCACCTCAACCATCCTCTCTAACAAAATGAAATAGCTGGCATATCTAGTTTCCACAGGCTTGAGGAATTCCTTCATTGAAAAAGTCCTGAAAAGTGCAAGTGAGGTTTGATGGTTGCAAATGAACATCTGTATATCTCTAGCTTCTGCCACCACTTCCTTCACCCAAGCAATCTTCCCAATGTCTTTCAATGCATTGTTCAATGCATGAATACAACATGGAGTCCAGAAAATGTGCTTATAAGCACCCTCCACCATGAAACCAGCTGATTTACATACACGGGCTGAATCTGTTACCACTTGGACAACATTAGATGCCCCAACCTCTTCAATGGTATCCTTCAAAATCTGAAATTGGAAGTGAGCATCCTTCCTCCTCCCTGTACAATCAATAGCTCTAAGAAAATAAGAGCCAGCTAGACATGTGACAATGATATTGATGAGTGGCCGACGTTTGATGTCGGTCCACCCATCCATGACAATAGAGCAACCATCCCTAATCCAAGTTTGCCTCATGTCCATCAAGATACTCACTTGAGAATATTCCTTGTCAAGTAAGGTGGTGCGTAGCTTATGTTCTCCAGGGGGGACATATGAAGGACCAACAGCTATAACATCTCTTAACATTTGTTTGAAATAGGGAGAGCGTGCCACATGAAATGGTATGGCATGAGCAAAGAAAAATTTAGCAATGGAAGAGTCAACCACCTCTTGTGTTTGTGCATTAAACAACCTGCAACAGTAGTAGCTCTTTTCTTTCCCCTACTAGAAACCTCTTCCACTTGGCTTTGTGAAGGCAATGACTTAGGCATACTAGGCATATTCTCCATTGACAATCCCTTAGATCTTGCCTCCCCCTCTATGTGCAACCTAGTTGCCTCGACCTTCTCAGCTAGGGTAATTTTTCGACAACCTTTTACCCCCACTCCACCCAAGTGCAAAAGGTGAGAATAAACTCTTGTATAGCTGCCCCTATAGGTTTCATTGCAAATGTGACAAAGCCATACTTTAGACCCCCCAGTATTCTTTTGTTTGTCAGTGTCTATGCGGGTTGCAAATTGTAAGACAGGTTTTCTAGGATTATATGGGCCTTTTGCATGAGTGGCAAGTGTTTGGGAGGGGCATTCAAATGGATTGGATTTGGATGAACTGACATTCTCTGTTGTACCACTGCCACTAGCAGAACCCCCACTCTTTTTACGGCCTCTAGTTTTACTTGTTGCCGTTGCACTTGAATTTCAATGTCATTTTCAGAACTTTCACTATTGTCACTGCTGCTCATTGTTTTTTGTTTGAAAAAATGCTAATAGACAGCTGCAAGCAAACATAAAAATAAATAAAAAACCCTCCCCATGTGTTTGAAATTGAAAAAAAAACTAAAAAAAAATACAAAGGAAAATGAAAACAAAACAAAGAATGTCAATCTTACCTTAAATGACGATGATCTGATGCCCTATTGCCTTCTCTTCACTGTTGTTACCCTCCTCCAACTGCTATTTCTCCTCTTCAAGCTGCTGTTCAAGAGTGCCAAAATGAGGTAACAAGTTTATGTATTTTGTTTTTGCATGATATAAGGTCTTTTTTAGGTTTAGGTATGTTTATGAGGGATGTGGGGGTCCTTGTGGGCACCCCCATCCCTTTTTATTTATTATTTTAGTGAGTTTTTTTTTTGTTTTTTACGTTTGAAAGTTGCTGGGCCCTAGGGGACGGCTAGCCATACTTGGTACGGCCAGGGACGTCCCCTACCGTACCGGGTACGGCTAGCCGTCCCCTATGTTTTTGAAAAAAAAGGGGACGTCCCCGAGAAACGGGGACGGCCAGGGGACGTTTCCTGTCCGTCCTCGAGACGTCCCCGGGACGGGTACGGGCAGAAAAGTATAGGGGACGCATCCCCGAGGAACATAGATCTAAGGTAAGTAGTTTAACCAATTCTTTCAAGTTTTTTCTGAATTTTTTCCAATTTTTTATGTATTTTTTCAAGTTTTCTAAAAAAAAATTCAACATTTTTTTAGAAAAAAATAAAATAAATTTTAAGATTTTTTGAAATGTATTTTAGTGTTTGTCTTGAATGTTTATTACTTTTATTAGTTTATATATATTGTAGGGTTGCATTTTTTAATTTTAATTTTATTTTAAGTTAAATTTTGTAATTTCTTATAACAACAATCTATTTGAAACTCTGAAATGGCTACTAGTTCAAGTTCAGTGGGTCTTGAGACAAATAAATAATTTAAATGTCACGATGCTTTAACAACTTCTAGGAGGTGGAGCTTTTGTTTGGAATTGTAATGAATGCAAGGTCACATATAAGAGCTCATATAGTCAAGTGAAAGCTCACTTATGTGCCATAAGTGGACATGGATTAAAAATATGTGAAGGGCCAAACAAGAAGGGGTTGCCTAAAGGACAAATTATGGCATTCATTAAAGAACAAGAAGAAGCTAATGTTGTGAGTACGAAATTAAAATTAAAATCTCATCCTTTAGCAAAGAAAACATCAGTGAATCCACCTACAGACACTCCAATAATGGTCCAACATCCTTTCTTGGAGACGTCTATCCAAGAAGAAGATCCCTCTCCTTCCCGCAAAAGAGGTCCATTGGATGAGGCATTTCAAAATGAAGCAAGAGATATTGCGGATGAAAAAATTGCACATTGCATTTATGCCAATGGTCTTCCTTTCAACTTGGTGAGATCACCGTATTTGCGGGAAATGGTGGTAGCAATTAATAACACACCTTCTGGTTACACAAGTCCTGGTTATGAAAAAGTGCGCACCACCTTATTGGCAAAAGAAAAAGAAAATTGTAGAGACATCACTAAAACCAATTAGGGATTCATGGATTGAAAAAGGAGTGTCCATTGTTTCTGATGGATGGAAAGATTGCAAAAAACAACCTTTAATAAATGTTATCGCAGTATCCCCCAAAGGGGCAATGTTTTTGAAGGCGGTTGATTGTGAGGGGCAAATCAAGGATGCGAATTCATTTCCAAAAATCTCATTGAGTCCATAGAGATGGTGGGTGCCAATAACATTGTCCAAGTCATTACGGACAATGCAAAAAATTGTAGGGCAGTAGGTGCTTTGGTTGAGGAAAGGTAAGCGCACATATTTTGGAGAACAGGTACAAAATGATAGCATTCATTCATTTAACACAAAAGGATAGCATTCATTCATTTAACACAACTAATGTTCAAAATTTGAAATACACACAAATACTCAGCCAAGTCTTTGGTATCAAGGTCTGCCTTTATCAAGACTTCAACTCAAGTAACATGCCATTGTGATTGCACATTTAAGAGCAAGCACTTGCCAAGCACAACTTTGGTAGAAAGATGATCTGTTGTTTTTTTGTAATAGCTACTCAAGTCAAATTCGATCTTAATGACTTCTAGTTGGCTAACTTGCTAAGTTTTGTCCTTTCATAGTCCAAGCATAAGCCTATCTGTGATGTCCCGACATTAAGGCATTGTTTAAATTAAAGATTTAAACATCATGACAAAAATGGTGGAGTTGTTTTCGTAAAATATCAATTCGAATGATAGGAATAATTACATATATTATTATTAAAATTATTATATAAATATTTTTAATATAATATAATAAATGATATTATATTATATTAATCAATATTATTATATTTAATAACAAATATAAATATTATCAATTTAATTATTATAATAATTCTAATATAATAAATAAAATATAATATACGAAAATAAATATTATAAATATAAATATAAATTAATTATTATAAATATTATAAATTATATATAAATCAAATATTATCCAGGCCCTGATCAAAAAAAAAAATATTATCCAGGCCAACCTTTATTATGGGAGACCATAAAGATCAATCCCTATGTTAATGTGAATACTGAGTTAATATTATAAAAGCAGCACATGTGGAAATAGGACACGATTGTTAATAGGAATAGATAACAATTATACGATTCATGTTTAGCAAGGCAGCGTTAGTTGTTTTGAATAGTTATTGCCTCTTGGCAATAGTTGCAACCACTCACCTATACCTTTGAAGACATAAAAAGGGATTGTGGAGTGGAAAGGAAAAAGGGGAGAAGTAAGAATAAATGTAGATAATATTCTGAGTTATGAGTTTTAAGCATATATATATATATATATATTCGAAGGAAAAATCAGATCTGAGTTTTAAGTCTCCATAAGTCATCGAAATGCAAGGAATATTCATAGACTGCAGTCGTAATCTGCACCAAGTAAAATAGGGGAAGTCTAACATCGGTCTGAGTTGGGACCAACAATCACACAAATTGGGAAATAAGAAGTATATATAACAGTCCCGAGTTCCAATCTATCTTAAGCATAAAAGATCAGCATTCCTAAGCACAGGGAAGTATATATAAAAAGATGGAATCCAAGGAAAAAAGACATCTGATCTAAATCTTCAAGTTACAGCAGTAAGACAAAAAGATACCAGCAAATCAGATAAGTAGCAGCCACCTTAGTAATAATAAGGTTTGATTATTATTGTTCAATTATCTAATGTGCATTGATATATGATCTTTCATAATGTTTGAAACTAACGTTATTATGGAATTTGTATGGTTACTATGATGGTCATTAATTCATGTACGTAATCATTCATATAACTCATTATGCATTGCTGATATGATTGTTTGCAACTATGAGTTTGATTCGTTTATTATGCATTAATGTGGATTCTTGTATGGATGTCATGATGAGGGAATTGAGGGCCTACGAGGAGGGGAAACGGCGTTGGGATCATCTTCTAAGTACCCCACCCCATGGTGGATAGCTGAGGCCTGCCACATGTGGGCCAAGGTGGCATAAGAGACCGCTCTTGGGCTTAGGAGGAGTGATTTCCGGGACACCCTGCTGTAGTTGCACTCCAACCCCCCATCATGGTGATAAATTGAGTCATAAGAAGAAGCAAAATGGTTTTGATAAGGGGAACGGTGATAGGACACCTCACTAGGCACCCCACCCCATATGGATGGCAAGAGGCCACATGGGGCCAAGAGGGTGAAGCACCCGCTCTTGGGCCTAGGGTAGATGGTTTCTTGGGCACCCTATCAAACCATTTGGTTCCAGGAATTAGAAACCCTAACCCTAAACTTGTGGGATTTGAATTTTTAGGGCAAAATTAGTATTTTCCAATTGGGGGCATTACACTATCTCTAAGCTCTCATAAGATGCACTCACTACTTCATGAGAGGACATAGTGCTATCTAAGGACCTCACCACCACCCTCAATCAAGCTAGGAAAGACAAGATAGGTAAGCATTGTCATGTTTATTTCCTTTAACTTTCAGTATTTGAGAAAGACATGTCTAACTTATTTTCTTGGAGAGTTTTTTTTTTCCTTGCAAGTACTTAGGTAGATTTACATTCTTTGCTTTGTAATTGATTTTAGTTAGGCCTCCTCCTAGGCTTTTAGCCCTCTTGAGCCCTCGTTATGATCGTCAATGTCTTTTAGTCATCTCTAGTAAGTGTCTTTGCAAGGCCATCCAAAGGAGCTTTCCAACACATTCGACGAAGCAAGGATCAGAGCTCAAACAACAGAGAAAAGGTGAAAATTTTCTGAAGGCATCAAAAAATGTTGCCCAATGCAAGGGTGCATGCCTCAATTAAAAAGTAAAAGTTTTGCCAAAAGTCAGAAAAGTGCATCACAATGTAATGGCATGCACCTGACCAAAGAGGAACACGAATTAAAATTTGGAAAAATGTTTTCCAATGTAATGGCACATACCTCACCAAAGGGTGCATCAAGTGTTGAGAAAATGTTAAATGAGAAATGTTTGCCAATGGAAGGGTGTGCACTGTAATGTCCCCATTTTCGGAGTGATCACCATGGAAGAGCGGATGGGTTAGTTTTCACACTCCGGAATTGTTGTAAGGGTTTGAGATTGACTTGGCATATTTTTCTAATGGGTTTCATGTGTTCCTTGCAATTAATATATTTTCTTCCCATTGGAGAGAACCTTCTTGAGGTGTTCGGGTGTGGAGACTTGCCATACTAATGAAGGGATAAGTTCTAATGCCTTGGTTTTGTGGAGATCTAACTTGGTTTAGGCACAACCTATGAAGGAGAATAAATAATAAACTAATATCTTTCCTTGGCAGGAGATGGCTTTGGAGAAGAATAAAAGAAGAACAAACCTTTGATTTGATTCTTGGGCGCCTAGAGTTCTCATACTAGGTCGGCCCAATTAAGAAAAAGACATAATGCACATTCCTAGGTTGGCCAGAGACAAAGCATAAGGAGGTCGGCCCTCTCTAAAGGGAAATTAATAAATAAAAAATATTTTTATGACCTAGGTCGGCCATCATGAAAAAAGGAGTAAAAACATGTATAAAAGCAAGTTATTTTGGTTCATTTCAAGCATCATTCAACTATCAATTTATACCTTTTGGGTCTGCAATTTAGAGTAGCATATTCCAAGGACGAAAAACTTTGAATATGAGGTGAATTAGACGAAACCCTAGTTCATCTTGGGAAGACTTCATAACGGAGGTCTACTTGCAATTCATTGGAGGATTACGAAGTTTGGAGCAGAATTCTAATCAGCTTTTGGAGCAGCATTTCATCATCTTTTGGAGCAGCATTTCATCACCTTTTTGAGCAGAAAACTAATCATTTTTAGAGCAGAAAATTATCATCTTTGGAGCAGCTGCTTGGAGGCCATTTTATATCATTTTGGAAGGTCATATTGCATTGTTTTTGGTATGTATAACTTTCAGATTTAGGGCAGAACTATGCTGGGCATGTTCTCATGTTTGCCCTAATTTGTCAATGTATTTGAAGACATAATATATTCAGATTTGTAGCAGCAGACTTCTGCATTTATTTTCAGTCAATTGTGTGGATGAATTAAGTGGAATTGTTGCTTATTTGGTTGTGGATTACAAGTGCATTATGTTTGTGATGATATCATGTGGATTTGAGATGTTTTATGGGCTGTTGCATGCATTTGTTTAAGTCTGATTTGAAGTTCATAAGTGCAAAGGGAACACAATAGCCTTTGCATGTTCTAAAAAAGGTTATTGAAGTGCAAAGGGAACACAAAAATAATCGCAGCCTAACAAAATGTAATACTTTAAGCATGGATCGCTGACCAAAGGTAGCATGCACCTCTCCAAAGGAAGACATCAAGTTGGGAATTGAAAAAATGCAGCCATATATAGACACACACGCTTGTATGAAGAGATGCAAAACAGAGGAAAAGTGAAATGTTGCAACTCAATGCAAAGAGGCATGCCCCATCAAAGAAGGGTTTTTGCATATTCTAGGCTATAGAGAAAAGTGTTTAACAAAAATCTCTCATCCATTGGTAAAGGTACAACAAACATTCAACATCCAACTAGGGCACCAAAGTCATTTTCAGCGATTTTTTCCTTTCATATTCAGGTGCCTAGGGTTTCCAGCATTCTAGGTTGAATTTTCAATCACCAAAAACAAATTTTCTGTCATTCCATAGGGTGCCTAGTTTTCAGCAAATGTTTCTCTCCGCTCAAGAACTAGGGTTTCAACTTTTCTAAGGGGTTTGTGGACTTGTTTTCAGCAACTTCCATGAGGGTTCGGCAAGTGTTGATAGAAGTTTTTTCAAGTTTCTTAAGAGATTTTGGGATGAGCAATTTTCCCCAACACCTACAAAAGATTTGAGCAAGCATGTTTCATCTTTAATTGCTGATTTTTCAGACATAAAACAAGAGTGTGTGGCAAGTTTCATCAAAGAGCAAAAGCAACAGCAGTCATAATTGCAGATTCATACAGTTTCTGGATCATTTTCATAAACAAAACAACAATTTTTGTACACTCTAGGGTGTCAAAGTATCCAAGGTTGCAGTTTGGTGAAAAAATCAGTAGAAGAAAGGATTTTCAGATTCAAGGAACCTAGATTGGTCTTCAGGGTTTTAGCACTTCTTTAGAGGAATTGCAATGGTCAGAGCGAAAGAGCTGCATCAAAATCACTGCCAGGATCCAACTATCAGATTGACTATTTTTAGCCTGAGCCATTTATAGCCCATTCTATTTTTAGTTGTCACTGTTTTTGAGGAGATAACCATATTCTAGGAAATCTATATTGAGAACAGCTATTTTAGATCAGCTGTTTTTAGAAGATCTTCTAGGTCTATTTTTAGTTGATAGTTATCCTTATCAAAAATCTATTTGAGGATTTCCTAATTTAAAGTTTGGAATTTGTGAAGAAAACTGTATAATAAGCTTGCTTTGTATGCAAACAAACTATTCATAGCATAGAAGTTCTAAATACTTTTTTCATAATTTCTCATTAAAAACTTTGTAAACACCTATAAATAAGTGTCATCTGCACTTAGATTTGGAATGGAATTTGGTATGCCTATTTTTCTGTTGAAATCATTGTTCAAAAGTCTTATCAAAGATCTTGTGTATGTGTGCTTAGGTAGATAGAATTGCTTTGTTGAATTTGCAAGCTCTGTATTGCATGTTTTTATAAAGTTGATGATTGTGGCTTTGTACTCAATTCCTTAATTCCTTTTAGCAAATTGTGTTTCTTTTGTTCAAATCAATTCAATCCTTGTGTTGTACTCGCATTTTTGGTTTCTTCTTTTAGCCAAAAAGAGTGAGTGTTCATTAGCTGCTATAGGTTGTTTGCTTTAAGTATAATAGAAATAAAAATCTCTTGTTATGAGTAGAAGTGTTGATAAGCCTTATGCTCTTGCCAAAGAACTAGAAGATAGGTAACTACTTAGTTTCTTTTTGCAATGTATGTTCAAAACCCCAAAAGAAATTGTATATATTGTAAAAAGCTAGAGGTTGTGTCCTTAGGTTCTAGGGTTTTCGTTTTATTTTTTGTTACAGGGAGCTTCCCCTTCCAAGTTGAAGAGAGGTTTATCTTCTACCCTATTCCATTTTGTGTTGCATCAAAAGGTGCAAATTAAAATGCTGCAAGGTTGTTATGTGTTTGCACTTTGCAGAGAACATGCAAAGTCTGTTGTGTTACCTTTGCACCTTCTATAATTTTCTTAATTATGAACAGAAATTAAGGAAGATAAAAAGTCACTCCTACAATAATGCATGTATCTGACTATAAAAATCTTATTTCTGTGCCAAACTACAATGCAAATCTGAGGCTTTGACTCATCTAGGAATTAAACAGGAAAGGAAAATAAATGAAGCATTCTATAACTAATGAAGCCAGAAGCATATAAAACTTGCCTTACATCAGCATAGGCAATAATCCATCCACGATCAAGTAAGCTCATGTGGTCACTGCACCATCGCTTATCCAACATTTCTCCATATGCTCCATAACCATGTATAATACCTGCATTTGTGCCATCTTGTTTTACTTTTCGAGAATAGATGATCGTAAGAGGGATCTTGACAGCATCACGTGAAAGCACTTCTCTCCGTTCACAGCAGTAGATTTCTGCAAAATCACTCCAAACCTGAACTCTCTCATTTTCTTTGCATGCTTTAATAGACAGAATTTCTGGAATGTCAGTGGATCGAGGTGATGCACTACAATTCATTAAGGACTCTGATTTTTCAGCATTTCTACTAGCCCCTAATACCTCCTCTTGCTGCACTAATGTCAACTGTCGCCTCGATAAATCATAGTCAATTATTGCCTCAGGCATCTGCAAGTACTCCAAAAGTAAAGACACGTCACTTTCCAACAATACTGTCAATATTGTACTTCAGATTCTTCCAGGCATTCACACATGACATTCCATACAATATAAAGTAGTGACTAATCTATTTATTGAGAGAATATTCAATATACTATCTCAGTCAAAACTGATTAAAAAACCCAAGGTTTATTATGTTAAATCTTAGTTTAGCGGCAACCAACTTGTATCACAAAGCAGACTGCAATCTCTTATAGTGACTAAGCAAACTACCATTACAAGTCAAAAAAACTAATAAAAGACTACAAAGTAATGAAGGATACCACAGGAGATGAGATCACTGCACGGAAAACAGAGGAATTGAAATCATTATTTGCAGCCGGAATCACAATGTATGTGCCAGCTGGCATAGGTAGGAACCATGAGTTAAGGTCCTCAAGCTGTTTTCCATCCTGCAAATTTGAAACTGGTTACTTGCCATAAAAAATGTGACTACTCTTTTCATGACCATCAACATGCACACACCATTTCAACAGAATTCTCAAAACTAAGATTATTCATAAAAACTAGAAACCTGTCAAATTTTAACTAAATAGTTCATAAAAATTTGCCATATATTTTGGTTTGATTCCTAGGATTATATTTGAACAGCACAGAATAATGTGCCAACCAAATCATTTCTGTCATGTCAGTTACATGTACAAGTATTAAGTAGTTGTAATGTCCCCTCTTTTCGGAGCGATCACCTTGGAGAGCCGATGTTCTATTTTCCACACTCTGGGATTTTTGGTGGGCCCCAATAGATCCCTCTCTAATAGTATAAAAAGAAATATACAAGTATGTCAGACTCTTTGTGAGAGTGTAAGGTCATGGGCACTAAAACTGCTTGGCTGTCATCAACATTTTGATCAATGGCAAAGGAGAAAGTAGAATATCAAACTTGGCTGCAACATACGCATGACAATCATAATTTATTCTCTTACTCAAGGATATAGAACATAATGACTCTCCATTAGGCCAAGTGCATAACATAAACAAGACTTATGGACTTCCCTACCAACACTTCAACAATGATAATTGGTTGGGGGCTTGTAACATCCTGAGTACTAGGGAGGGCAGCAGCAGAAACTCCCTTTGGAACCTTTTGTGTGTCTGCCCCAATCTCCAAACTGTGGCTGCTCCCACAAAGATGATGCACAATAGTAGTCGCTCAAAGGTATTCCTCCATGTTATATTGTTTATATAAAAATGTGGTCCATATGCTAGACAACAGTTTTCAGGTTTGGCCCCAGAAGGATTCAGGTCAACGACCTGAATTTTTTTCATTTTTTCTTTCATCCAAAATCAAACTTTTCCAAGAAAACTTTGTAACTCACTAAAAACACAAACAAGTGAATTTGAAATGGATTTCTATGGACCAACTTCCTCGTTATGCTCTTTTGTCTCTACCGACAAGACTACTTGATCTTCCTCTTCCTCTCTTGTTTAATTCCGTTCCCATCGACTGGCATGACCACCTTGTACTTGCGCGGCAGGACAAAGGCGCGTTCCAATGCAAAGAAAGTTTTAAAATTAAAAATTCTTGTTTAGTGTAATGGCATAAGGCAAAGGGCACACCAATACAAAGCAAAGAGTATTCACAATTCTATGCAATGGTGCATGTAGGTTCAGAAAAATGTGCCTTTAGATGGAAAAGTGGTGAAGTAGGGTCAAAAGCATGCACTTTTCCAAGAGATCAATGCTTTGCATGCCAATTCATTTAGGCATGTCAAACAATATGAAGTGCACACCACAATAAAAAGAAAAAGGTTTTTCAATATTCAAGTGCTCCTACAAGATCATATGCACGCTGATGTAAAGGAGGCAAAATTTTGAAAATGAAAAATCTAGTGTATAGGCGCACGCCTAGACATTAGCACATGCCTGAACAAAGAATTTGTTTCCTAGTGAAAATTGGCTTCAATATAGTGGCATGTGCTTGAGGCAATAAACATGTCAATAGAAATGACTGTCAAGTCTATATTCAGGCACCTGCAGGAAAGAAGTGGCATGTTCCAACAAACAGGGCGAAGTTTTAAAAATCTAAATATCCAATGTATTGGCACACGCCTTAGCAATGGCATGCACCTAAACAAAGCTTCTTTATTTAGATGTGCTTGAAAGAAAATTATCACACCTGATCGAAGGGGCTAATTTCATCTGTTTGAGTGCCTTCTCCAAACACGTCTAGGATGGTGTTCAAGCATGCCAATATAAAAAAGTTCGTTTCAATCAAATTCTCTACTCAAGAAAAAATATGATGGACAAGTTTTGTGCAAAGAAATTTTTGAGAAGGCATGTAAAGGAGAGCCAAACACATCAAGTTAAGAACTTGAACTCAGTGTATAGGCACATTTCTAGGAGGCTCGCACTTACCAAAGCATCAGTCAACAAACATCTAAAAAAATTTTGAGTCTTGTACAAACGTATGCCACAATGAAGGAGAAAGTTTGAAGGCGCACGTAGAGAACTTGAACTCAGTGTATAGGAGCACACCAAGGATTAGGCACACACCTCAAAGAAAAATATCATTTTGCCTACCACCAGAGGAACAAGCATGCACTTGCGACAGCAGACAACGAACACGCTTGTACAAAGGATTAGTGTTTTCCATGAGTCCTAAGGCACGTGATGGATAGTAAAGGCACATTTCTAAGATGAAAATGGTGAAAATTTTTAGTTTGTTGGCACACCCCAAGAAACTAGCACATGCTAATACAAAGGAGGGCAATTTTTAAAAGGTTTTCCAAGCTAGCATATAGGCACGCACCAAGAGACTCACATAGACCAATACAAAGCAGGTATGTTCAAATCGCAGTCAAGTGTTCAAGCGCGCCTCGAACTTGAGATGTAGGCTCCAAAAAAGAAAGTTTTGATTTCAATGTTTAGTTGCGTGCTTGCGAGCAGACATGTGCCTATACAAAGGAGGGATGTATGAGTAGATTTTCAAAGTTTTTCAAGGGATTAGCCATGATCAAAGGAAAAGTTGCAGAATCATCAAAGTCATCTAGAGCCGCCTATCCAAAAGTCTATTTTTAGTTGTCACCATTTTCAAAGAGAAGAGCATATTCTAGGATTTGATATTTTTACTTGGAACTATTTTTAGCTGTCTCTATTTTTAGCCAAGGAGCCCATGCTATTTTTTCTGCTATATTTAATAATCGCTATTTATAGCCTAGAGTTAGCTATTTTTAGATCTCTAGCCATGCGAAAAATGTGAGCATTAAGTCATAATTTGTAATAAATTCAATCTAGAACTTAACTAGAGGTTGCATGGTTTTAGTTTTAGTATTTGAGGACAAGATTTTGTAATAAAATTTGCATTTCATGCAATTAGTTATTCTTAGAGTAGAAGTAACAGTTAACTTTTTATTTATTTTCATGCAGTAGCTTTGTAAACAGTATAAATAAGTGCCTTTTTTCACTTAGTTAGAGGGATCAATGGTAATTCTCACGCCTACATATTGTTGGAGTTGTTATTCATCAAGTATTCAGTGTTATTGTGATCCAAAATTTGTTATTCTATGACATTTATTATGCCTGTCATACTTATAAATGGTTATTGAGATGTCTTGATTGTGTGTTGAGGGTTAAATTGCTTTAGTGAATTTGCAATCTTTGTATTGCAAGTTAGTTCGAAGGTGTAGATCGTGGTTTCGTACTAACTTCTACATTTAATTTACCACAGAGTTTATGTTTATGTGTTAGCAATTTCAACTCCATATGTATACTTGCTTTGTTCAATCTCTACTTTTAGCTAAGCAATGCAAGGGTGTAGTTATAGAATTTAGTTTTAGTTAAAAAGCATAAAATCCTTTGCCTTGCATTGAAAAAGCATCTTAGCCTTTTACACTAGGCAAACCTAAAAAGATACACATTTAAAGTTTATTCAACTTGAATGTGAAATCATCCCTGAAAACAATGTAAAGTTTGTAAATTGCAAGTACATATTGTTTATAGTAGGTAAGTTTTATTTTACAGAGAGTTTCCCCTTCTAATACGAAGAGCAGCTTTACTGCACATTTGTTATGTTTTGTGAGGCACTAAAAGGTGTTAATTAAGACACTAACACAACAGAGCCTAAGGGGAAACGTAGAATGACTACTAGTGATGTTGCAAACATGGTGGCAAAGTTATTCAATGTACAAAATAAGGATGAGGAAGATGATGCCTGTTGTGACCTAATCACACATCGCCCCATTGCAAATGGGGACCCCCCCCTTTTTTTGAGCTCTGATGCTTTGCATTTAGTTCTGGATGATGTTTTGGGTTCGTTTCCTCTGCCAATCTAACAATGAGTCTCTCTCCTAGAAGGTTTTGCTTTATAACTGGAGGTCTCCTTTGGAACATGAACTTGCAGAATTGAAGAGTCTTGATCAAATTCCATCCAAATGATGAACACTGAGATCAATCCTGATGTATGTTTGAGATCCTGAAAATGACTAAGTCTGGTAGCCTGAAATCCTGAAATCCTGAAAATATGACTAAGTCTGAAATCTAGTGGATCCTCCAAATTCTAGATTCTACATGTTAAATCCGGTGGATTCGAGACCTATCTCAAACAACCTGAAAGGTATATTGAAAAAGATTTAAAGTATAAGAAATTCACTTAAATATATTTTTCAATATACCGTTGCCCTAAGAGACCCTGAAAAACGCCTAAGTACTAAAGAGAGCACGAAATCTTGATCCAGTGCGACAAGATATAAGAGTGGTGCAAAATCTTGATGAAGTACATCACTTCCAACTGGAGATCAAAATCATGATCTAATGCGACGGATCTAGTGCACCTCATTCAATGCGCCTTTATAAAGGTGTAGATTGAGGTTCTAGGTGAGTTTTAAGAAGCGCTCAAGAAGTAGATCTCTTGCGCCTAGACCAATGCGCCATTGAGATGAAGAGAGATTAATATCTAAGAACCAATGCGCTAATCTCAAGGAGATCCCAAAACTCTAAACCAAGGTGCCAACTTTGACATCTTCAAGGCAATCTCAAGAGGATCCAAAAGTCTGATCCAATGCGCTCATTGCAAGGAGAATCAAAATCTTCAAGTGATGTGCCATCTTTGGGAAGCTGATTTAAGTTTAAGTTTTAACATCATGTTGAAGGAGAAGTCAAAATCTCAATCTAATGCACTAAGGGTAATTTGGGAGTTCTAAAGATTCCATCTGTTGTGCTCAAAATTACAAAGCTAACCTTCAAATGAGATGAAGATCCCAAGCTTATGATCTAATGCGCCACTTGTGGTGAAGATTGATCCAACATTAGATGATCATTCAAACAAGGATCCAAAAACTCCATCCAATGCGCCCACTCATTGGCTGCTTTGAAGATGACTTCAAATCTAAATTCTTGTCAAACAAAATATCCAATCTACTCATCCATTGTGCCAATTATGAGGAGGAGAGGCAAAGTCTTGAAAGTCATATGAAGAGGATTCAAGAACCTGAACCATTGCGCCACAGTTGAGTCATGATGAAGTCAAGTCTATAAGATAAAGAGGTTTCAAAACATCCAACCAATGCACTGCCCTTTGGGTCAAACAAGTAAAATTTCAAGTAGAAATCAGAATTTTATCCAATGCCTTACCTTTTGATGAAATTTTATGAAGGATGTTGAGGAGAAAACCAAGATGTTCAAGATCTGGCAGCCAGTAATCAACCAGAGACAAAATTTTGATCCAATGCGCTCACTTCAAGATGGACTTAAAATCATGATCTAACCCACCTCATGTGATGTACTTGTCAAGACAAGGTAAGGTGAGTTTGTAGGGAGTAAGGAGGAATCAAAAAATTGATCTGCTGCGCTTTGTCAAGAGATAAGCTTAATTCTTCAACAAGAACTCAAAAACATCAACTACACCGCCACCTTGTGGAGGGAAGACTTAAGTTTAAGACATTTTTTTATGAGGATCCAAAAACATCAACTACAGCGCCCTTATTGTGAAAAATTCAATGAGAGATCAAATTCTTTAACTAAAGCGCCCTTATGATGATGAGTTCAAATTGGAATCCAAAATGTCTAACCAATGCGCCAAAGGGATGAAATAAGGTGGGTTAAGAAGAATCAAAACTTGGTAATCAAGTCTCCTCCATGAGAATGCCTATGCAAGGAGATTAAGTTAAGCCTCGTGAAATAAGATCCAAAAAAATCCTATCTGCTGCAACAAAGGAGGATAAGGTAAGTTCTTGAAAATATGTGGCAAGAGAATTCCAAATTCTTATCTAATGCGCCATTTAGGAGGGTAAATTCAAGTGAGTTTGAAGATATGTTAAAGGAGAACACAAGGCATCCATCTAGAGCGCCAATATTAAGAAGAAACTCAAACTTCTATCTGCTGCGCCAAGAGTAAGGAGCTTTAAGATATCCATATCTGTTGTGCCAAACCTTTAAAGACAAAATTTCAAGTTTCTGATCTGCTGTGCCAGGAAGGAGGAGTTCAAGAGTTTAAAGGAAGATTCAAAGACTCCATTCAGTGCTCTACCTTCTATATTGCTTTCATGTTTTGATCTTCTTTAGAGTTTAAGCAAATGATTTTTATGTGTTATGAAATGATGTTATAAAGTCAAAGGATTGATGTTGTTTCTTTCTTTATGTTGTAGCAATAAGGATGGAGCTGAGGAATCATCTAAGGAACAAGTGATTGGAACCTTCGATAAGCAAGGAATGAGAAAAGGAGAAGGCATCATGTAGCTGCTTTAAGAAGTCATTTCAAAGATATCCTATTGGATCACTTCAAGATCAACATGCTTCATCAATTGCATCATGTTCAAAAGACAAGGCTTTCATCCACTTTTCTTCAAGTTCTTTCAACCTTCAAGATCAGCATGTAGCTGTTCCAAAGGGACTTCTCATCCTCATTAAGCATTTCAAGAACCTCCAGTACATTCAAGCCACCTTGGGAAGTCAGCTACTCCATATATAAGGAAGATGTCATCAATTTATACATTCCGAAGGATCACTTCAAGATAATCAACGAGGAAGCCTTTCATCATCTACATCAAGTTCAAGTACACTACTTCATCTTCAATGGCATTATGTTAAGATTATCAAGTTGGAATATTTCTTCATTGAACATTCCAAGACACTTCATCCATTCAAGCTTCAAGACTCTTTGATATTCAAGTCTAAGAGAGATTTCCTTCTTCAAGTATACATGGAATCATAATCATCTTCTACTACTCACTCTTCGAGAAGATGCATCCAAAGAAGATCATCATTTATCCTACAAGAAGAAGAAACATCATGAACTTAATCAAATGAAGCAACATGTATTCATCCAGTTTACATTAAGATGAACAAGGCAAGATCTACAAGATGTATTCCCAAACATTCAAGTATCAAAGCAATCACATCGAAGACATCACAAAGATGATACAATTTGGGAATATGCCAAGGTGGCACCTACATGGTAGACACTCATCATCAAGCCAATCACAAGTCGCCACATCATTCGACAAGCAAGAAGACAAAGAGGACGTCCATGTGGAAGATGCTCCAAAGATTCTATCTTATCTTATCTTCTTGGAAAACGTGCCTTCATTGCCTCTCTCATGTATTAAAAATAGCAAGTTGTTGTAACTACCTACTGATGTGGCATGATCTGAGCCCTTGGCTACGTGAATTGATCTTAGCCATTCATTGTATTTCTGGACCACTATATAAAGGCCTTGTTGCCTCATTTGTAAAGAAAGAGTTCAGTTTGTAGATTTTAGGAGTAGAATAGAAGAGACTCTCGAAATTCTCTGAGAGGACTTGAAGTTGTTGTAAATATTTCTCAAGATTAATGCAAAGACATTGGAATTTATTTGGTGTTAAGTGTTGTCTTGTGCAATAACATGGTTTCTTGTACTTTGATAAAGTTGAGAGATGTTTCAAGTAAATTAGAAGTAGATTAGAGTTCTTTAATGTAATGTATGTTGTATTGAATATTTGATCAACTCCTAGCTCATGTTTTTAACATTCATCGCTGGTGAAGTGTTGTGTAAAGCTAGTCTGAGCCTTATCATTTGCTTGAGTTCGATTGTGGATGTTTGTTTGAGCTGCGCCATCCGATGGGTGTTTGTATAAGCCTTCATGATTTGAAAACCATTCGCATACCTTAGGAGATTGCACCAACTTCATGTAGTTGTAGGCATCCTTGGCGAAGTGGAGTTAGGTTAATCAAGGAGTTTGTCTATTCGTACATCATCATTGCTTCATTGACCTTAGATTAGTTTCCCTAAACCCTATCTTTTTCTTTTTTTTCATTATTGAAACCTTGTACATACATCATCCACACTGAAAGGAGAAATAAGCTAAATGAAAGAAGAGTCTAATGTAAGTCCCTTTGTGATAATCAGTAAGATCACATGTAATCACTGAGTTTATCCACCATAAGTTATAAGAAAGGAACCTTGTAGTTGTCTCGATTGATCACACAGTTTAGCATTCGAGAGGCTTTATTCAAGAGAGAGTGGGATACTCTAGTGTTTTACTTTATTGTTGACTTGTCAAAAAACAATCATCAACAATGCCATTGGCAAATTCTTCTTTGCCAATGGCATTCCATTCTATGTGGCTCACTCTCCTTATTATATGGAGGCTATGGAAAAAATAATAAGAGCGGGACCATCATATGTGCCACCAAGGAGGACAAAACTGAGGACAAAAACCTTGGATAAGAACTATTCCAAGATTAATACTCTAATGAAAAAAATGAAAGCTACCTGGGTCACTAGTGGATGCATCATAAACCTGAATGGGTGGATGGACATCATCCATCGTCCACTCATCAACATCATGGTCACATGTGCAAATGGCCCTTACTTCCTTATGGCTATGGATTGTTTAGGGCACCGCAAGGATTCTGATTTTCAGTTCCAAATCCCTAAAGATGCTATTGAGGAGGGGCCAGAGAATGTGGTGCAAGTAGTGACAGATGCAACATATGTGTGCAAAGCTACAGGGAAATTAATTGAGGCAACCTACAAGCATATTTGGTGGACTCCTTGTTGCGTGCATGCCATGTATAATGCACTCAAGGACATGGGAAAAATTAGTTGGATCAAAGAGGTGGTTAATGATGCTAAAGATATGCAAATGTTTATCTACAACCACCATGGTTCACATGTACTCTTCAGGACCTTCTCTAAGAAGATTTTAAAACATGTAGAGACTAGATATGCATTGTACTTCATTCTATTGGAGAGGATGCTTGAGTTGCAATAGGCATTGCATCAAAAGGTCATGAAAGCAGAGTAGAATCAATGGCCCGATTTTAAGTCAGAGCAGGGGAGGACAGTGAAGGAGGTGGTGAAGAGTGATAGTTTTTGGGCTAATGCGAGATAAATTGTTTCCACCATTACTCTAGTCTTCAAAGTTATTAGATATGGGGACGCTAATGCACCTAGCCTTAGAGAGGTGTATGAGTGCATTGACAGTATACTTGGCCATATAAAGGCCATTGTACAAGAGAAAGACCCCACATTGTAGTTCTAGAATGAACATATTCAGCCAATCATTCATCATCGATGGGAGAAGCTCAACACTCCCGTACACATGGTTGCCTATGCATTGAACCCAAAGTGGTATGTGCAAAGGCCTGACAAAGTTACCCCTATACAGGATGTTGAGGTGAAGGCAGGGTTCATGAAGGCTATTCAAAAGATGTATGATTCTACATAGGCCAGCATCATTTGTACTGAGTGGACAAAAATTGCCACTCTTAGGGGATATCAAGAAGAGGCCAAGATGGATAGGGAGACTATGGCATCGGAGGACCCAATTCTATGGTGGACTATGCATGGGTCTAAATCTTTGACAACCACACTAGCCATTCGTCTGTTATCCCAGGTTTTTAGTTATTTTGCTGCTGAGAGGAACTGGTCTACTTATAGTTTCATCCACTCTGTTAAGAAGAACTGACTTACCTCTAAGAGGGCGGAGAAGCTTGTAGTTGTACATAGTGCCTTGCATCTCATTGACTACAACACACTTACATACAAGGAGAGTCCACCAACCTGATAGCATGTAGAGCTAGAGGAGCCAACACAAGTTGATGATGATGCAGCATAGATAAGGCTGGTTGGTATCGGTTTGGAGGAGCTTGACCTCGAGGAGTCCAATGGTTCGAGTGATAAGGAGTTTGGCGTGGACTTTAGAGATGAATGATGATTAGAGGCATTGGGTCATTGGCCAATTGTATTTGAATTTTGAATTTTGAATGTAATCATCATTTTGAATATGATATAAATATACTGATATTCGACATTTTCATTGTTCAATGCAATATGTTTGAGTATTTCAAAGTTTCATTTGTTATTCCTTATACATTTTTTTCAAAGTTACCAGGAGACACGTCTCCCACCCCCCAGGACGCGTCTCCCATCTCGGAGACTTGACTAGGTACATCTCCCTTCGTAGGAGACTTCTGGTCGCGTATCCAAGTACCCTGCATCAATAAAAAGGCATCTCCACTTTTTTTATTTTTCTACCTTTCATTTTTTTCACCATTTTCGCACGAGCCCAGTGGATTCTTATTCCTACGAACTTCAAACCTCAATACTAGTATCTATAGTAATATATATACAATATGCTATATTAAATTGTTACAAGTAAGTTGCAAGTAATACATACAGTAATATATATTACTGGCTATATTACTCTATATATTATTGTCTATAGCTATATATATAGTAATATATATATATATTACTGTATAATAGTATATATATATATATATAGCTATAGACAAATATACAATTATACAGTAAATAAAGTAATATTAATATAACAATAATATATATATATATATACTTAATACAAAAAATATATATACTTATATTATTACTTTATATATATAGCTATACATAGGATATAAAGTAATATTTTTTTTTTGTTCCGTACTGAAAATATAATATATTAAACTGGAGAAAATGAAGAACATACTACTCAAACTTGAGCTAAGTCTGATAGATCATGACCAGTCCCCTAAACCTCTATACTATAACCAAAGATTGACCACGCAAGGTCTATAACCAGGCCTTTAAACAGTATTTCAGATATAACACCCTAACTATACTATTCTTGCAAGCTTACTACGACAAAATGAAGCCTGTTTAATCTACCAAATACAAAACCCAGCAATCAAAAAAACCATTCTAGAACCTGCTTACTCCCTATAATAATCTGTGAACAGAAGATTAAAATCTGCAACCCACTAGTAACCCTCAACCTCCTCCAATTCCAGCATCCTCTTAATGAAAGTCAGTGCCACCATTGCTTGATCCTTTAGTGCTACCAGCTCAAAACCTTTTATATCCAGTATGAAAGGGTAAAGTTTCAATACCTCATCAGGATCATAAATGAGGCCCAAATCCCTTGGCCTTGGGATGCCAACACCTGGAGAGGCTGCTTGCAGGGTCTCCTCCAATTCACCTAACAATTTAGGAATAAACAGAGCCTTCATTAACACTGCCACTTCCTCCTTGGGCGTTCTGAGCTCCATGAGCATTGCTAAGACTTGTGACGGGATGTCCGAGTCTACTCAGTACCTCTCACTCCCGGCCATGTAACTTTTACCTAGAACCATCCTGATAGTGCCCACCATTAAAGGGTCTAAACGCAGTAGAATTCTCTGCAAGCGGAGCTCCGTCACCTAGCCTAGGAAGGCCATTTGTCGCTTCCTACTAACTAGCCTTACTGGTGTGTCCATTCCACCACACGGAATGGCGTCTGCAGTGAAGATGACTACAAATTGGGTTCGCATATGAGTAGGCAGAGAGAAGAGAGAACACCGCCAAAAAGCCTTCCACAAACCAACAAACATTCCTTTTTTGTTTTAACTGCTTTGCAAATGATCGAAGGCTCTGGAAACCAAGGGAAATCATTATCATACAAGCCTCCTTCCACTTGCTCTGACACCTCCTACCAACTTCCAGCTATCTCCGTACCGATTGGTCACCCGGCCTTGCCACCCCATCTCGGTGGCAAGGCGCCCACCCTTCTACCCACGTATATAAAGTAATATTAATATAACAATAATATATATTTATATATATACTTAATACAAAAAATATATATACTTATATTATTAAATTATATTAAAAAATAAATTATTAAATTATATTAAAAGATAAATGGAGTCTCCAAGTACTCCCATCTATTTTCAAAAAATAGACGTACCGGTACCGGTACCAGCCTCCTGTACCAGTACCAATACTGGTCTCCTAGCAACTATGATTTTTTTATAACTATTTTTAAGTACTATATATATTTGCACCACCACCCCACCGTCCCCAAATCTAGGCCCTTGGTCCCCTCGCCCCGTGGAGCATAAGTATAATGGTAATTCAAACCATCCTTAGAATATAAGCTCCTCCTTTTCTAGTAGAATCTAAGAATAATGTTGAATGCTACAATTTCTAAGTACCCTTTGAGCACCACCAAATGCATCAAATTCAGGGTTCAAATAGTTGTTCTTCCTTCTAGATTCCATTTTCCTGTGATGAAGCTTGAACTTTCTCTAGAACCACCTTCTCACCCTATCATCCACTACCATTCTCCTCTAAAAATAGAAAGTTGGATTTTTTAGCTCCTCTCGCCATTCTTGGAAAATGCATACTACTAAAACTAGCAATTTCTAAAAATAGAAAGTTTGATTTTTGAAAGGCAATGAAACTGCTGACTTGAATTTGGAATTTCTGTAGTGGCAATTTCATGCTGAAAAGATGACCTTATTGTATGATCCTATCTCAATGCACCAGAAGAGATTTGCCTAGCATCTGCCACTCCAATTGTACACCATAGTCTTTCTCTTAACTTCACTCCTTCCTTCTTCTACTTGTGTTGGAGCTTCCTTTAGAATTCAAAGCTTGATAATCTTCATGGCGAGCATCCTACATACATTATTAGTGGACCAAGACATACCAACACTTGAGGACTTGGCTATTTAACAAGAAAGATAACATAGTTGACATTGAAGTAACAAGAATGACCTAGTTTTTGGCTACAAATATGATTGAAGGTGAAGTTTTCTAGGGGTACCAATATGGCTGAAGCAGAGAGTGTCGTGAAGATCATTTTTGATGATACATTTGCCAAGCACATGGAGATCTTCAAGG
The DNA here is from genome assembly GCA_027924645.1 of Cunninghamia lanceolata. Taxonomy (NCBI): domain Eukaryota; kingdom Viridiplantae; phylum Streptophyta; class Pinopsida; order Cupressales; family Cupressaceae; genus Cunninghamia; species Cunninghamia lanceolata. The sequence goes on along the minus strand of BSBN01000472.1, from coordinate 12,226,748 downwards.
TAAGTTTTTGTTAAAAAATTCTTCTCTTTTTTAAAATTATAATGTTACAATTTGTTGCTTTTATAAATTTTTGATATTTTAATTTGTTGTTTTTTTTTAATTTTTGATTTAGTTTAATTTTCTGATTTCATTTTTATATGCTCTCTTGTTTTAGGTGTCACAACAGTTGGTTAGAGTCCTACAATTAGTGGATGGGGATATAAACCCAACAAAGTATTTATATAATATTATAAGTCCATGGAGAGGACAAAAGAGGCAATTCAACATTTGTATGGGTGCAATAGAAACAAATATGAACCCATTTGGCGCATTATTGACTAGAGGAGGAATAAACAATTCCACCAATATATTAATGTTGCTATCTACTATTTGAACCCTAAGTTTTTCTTCTCTAGTTCATTCAAAGTAGATGAGGAGGTTATGGCTGGCCTCAACATGTGTATGGAGAGGTTGATTCTCAATAAGAACCTTAGAAACATCATACATGATGAGTTACATGTTAATAAGGGGATAGAGCGATGGTGGTGCAGTCAAGGATCAGGCACCCAACGAAGGGAAGCTAATCCTAGCAGCCACACACAAAGACACTCACAGCCATTGATCTAATCAAACATGGCAAGAATTTGCAGCCATTCCAAACACACACTATGGAAAACAATAATAGCAAGCAATTTTCTCTATTAATCAAATCTTAGATAACAAACTTGCCTCATAGGAATCTAGTCCAACAACAGGACTTACAATTTCTACTTTACCTCACATACAAACATTGATAAGCCTTCAACGAAGCCAAGGATTATAATCAATCTCACATCACATAGCAACAGGTTCTTACATCAGCCAATCAAAGAAATATTGTTGTATCCTTTTGTTACAACCCTCTCTTCCTTTTTCTTATTCCTCAATCGTCAGTGAAGGGAGGAGAATATTCACTAAATACTCTCTATACTCTCCTTTTTTCCTTTCTTCTCACAGCTCTCCTAATTATTTATACATCTCCAACTTATTACCCAAGAAACTTTGTGGGTCCTAGGAGGGATGCTTGCTTCGTGTCCATGACCTCTACTATTTTCTTCCCCATAATTTTCTTCACATACAGATGCATCTTAATAGATAGGCATTGGAATAGACAAGCTGCCAACTAGTCAAATGCCCACCATAAACCAAGGTAACTGCCTTCACAATAAAGGATGTGTTGGGACTTCTATTTTTCAAGCCTCTTATTGTAAAATCATGTCAAATTCATCAAATTTTCCTAAGAGGTCCCTGTGTATTTACCTCGTTTTGTGTTCCTTGTGTTGTACCCACTCAAATTTGACTAAGTCTAATAAATTATAAGATCCTCCAAAACCTAGAATTTGCATTATAACTCCTAGAGAGCCAAAACCATTCTCAAACATCCTGAAACTATATACATGAAATATAACTTAAAGTATAAGTGACATTTACTTCCTAAATGTCACTTATACTTAAATGTTTATTTCATGTATACCTCCAGTAGGAAACGCTTGTAACAATACACCCATTTTTTTGAAGTATATACTGCTACAGAAACACTGAATATCAGAAACCTTCAAAATGCAACATACCCATGAAACCAAACTGCTGTTATAATGAGATCTCAATGACAAACAAGTGAGTACAGCCAAATAGAATAGTTTGCACTAATACCCAGTTGGTCAAATCATTAAATAATCACTTATTTGACATATCCATAAGCTGCAATCCATTTACAGGCCTGCTACAAGGTCTGAACAGCAATACTGGGGCCTCAAAATGAAGATATACGCTTCCCAACTGCACCTCTCCCTTCAATGGATGGTGGCTATGTGATGGGTGCACTTGGGGGCCTCCAAACAACCCAGAAAACTTCCAAAAACCTAGGTGATTTGGCTTAGAAACCACACGTCCAGCTGCAACAGTTTGTACAGCCCACAAATGAAGATTGATAGCAATTAAAACCCTTGTTTAAGTCTTCAAATCTGCATAGGAGACCCTTCTATCCTTTAGCACCAGTTTTTACAGCTCCTAACAACAGCAAAAAGTGAGACAAACACCTTAATCACACCCAAAATAGAATACTAGAGTTGGTACGGCCAAATTGGGAAGGGTACGGCCAGCGTAGGAAGTAGCAAGCTGTTAGAAACTTTCCAAAACTTTGAACCTGTAATTTGTCTCTCCAAAAATCTTTATTCAAAGAATCTCAAAGATTTTGCAATTGCTCCTCTTCAAATTAAAACTGGTAATCGCAGCAATGAAGCACAAGCATAGACTCAGGGTGAATCTATCAGCAATCACCCAAGGTAGATCTCTCACCACCAAGAATGATATTCTCCATGAGGGTTTCCGTCCTCAAGAAGTTCTTGGAAGAACCAAAGTTTGGTCCAGCAACATAACAATATCATAAAATCTTCGCATATGCAAACAAGCTCCCAAAAAACCCTTTTATATTTTCCCTCAAAACCCAATGCCCCTTTTTGGCGAATAAAACTTTATTTTATGAAATATAACTTCCTTCCAACATGGGCACCCATCTCAAAGGGGTCTAAGTCACTTAAATTTTAAATAAATACTTAAGCTCACTTTTTAATAAAACATTATAACTTAAGCATTTATTTAAAATAAACCACCTGATTTGCAGAAAGCACCGCCGAGGCATCAAATACGGAAACTAAGAGTACCAAGATGATACTACCGTCAAGGGACTAAGTCAGTGCCGAAACGGTGACTTTCTAGAAATAGACATGGGCCCCAAGAAATGTGGAGCGTAGACCCAATGTCCAAAAACACTTCTGAAAGCGTCACTGTGAACCTCTCTCCAAACTAAGCTCAATGCCACAAAAGGATAGTCCACATAAGCTGCTGACGACTCTCTAAGAACTATGGAGTTCCCCCAGAGAATAGGCTAATGGTCACCAAGCTGACTAGGCTTGAGAAGGGGACATTACGACACTTCACTTAGGAAAATGTTAAAACCTTGTCTAAACTCTGTGAAAACTCTACAAAAAATCCTAAGTTTCCTTGATCTTTTTGTTCCTGGCAGAATTTTGGCCCACCTCAAGAAATGGCGAAACATTCATATGGTTCAGGACATGTATCCCACCCCCTAGAAATCCCGCTTTTTTCCTCACTTCTCCTCTAGCGGACTTATGGCTTGGATGTGGATTTTTTTCCACAACCCCTTGGAACTTCCACTTTTCTCCTTTTGCCTTCTTTGGTGGGGCTTTGGCTTGGTTCAAGATCTATCCTGAAACCCTCTCTAGGCCCGCCTCCCTCTCACCTCTCCTGGCCCGCTTTTCCACATCCTCCTCAATCTTTCGCCCATCCTGCACCCTTATGTTCCTCCGTCAATTTCTCTCCTCTTCCACAATGTGGATTTCATACCAATTTGGATCCATCTTGTTCTACCTCCACTTCCTCTTTCCAACACGCATCCTGACCTACCTTGAATCCCCGCCACACCCTGAACACCTTCAAAGTTCTACCAACCTTCCTTTCCTTGTCTTTTGCGATGTTCCAGTGGAGATTTCATGTCGATCAGGATATATCCTGACCCCCCCCCCCCCCCAAAAGTTCTACAATATCCAAGACCCCCTAAACTTTCGCATCCAGTACCCCCACGGATTTCTGCAATTTGCCAAAAAGCATGAAAAATGAAAAGTGACACTTCTCTACAACTTTTGGATGGACGTCAAACCATGCAAGGTCGCCATTAATGTGAAATGGGTAGTTGAAAATGATGTATTTATTACAATTGGTGGGGTTGTTAGGGTTTTCCCATCCATTCCACCCTATATCCGAGTTGTGAAGGCTGTAAATAGAAGATTGAAACTCATTCAAAGGGTTTGTCATTTTGGGGCAAAATTTCTCTCCAGGTGCCAAACGTCCAGCTGCAATTAGGGCTTCAACCAGTGTTCGATCCCAATTCTCTAGGAAGCATTTGTCAAAGGTGTATGTGGATTATATCGTAATTTTTTTATATCAATATGTGTTTTCTCCACTACTGTAAGTGTTCTTTCAGGAAAACCTCTGAGTGCAATTAGGGTGTTCTCTTGCCACATTTCATGGTGTGATTGTAATCTCTGATTTGAATGAATGTGACATTTCTTAATTTATTTCAAGCATTTGTAAATGGTGATTTCAGTATTACACCTGGATGAATGTTGTATGGTGTTGGATTAATAAGTATTTTCATGGTTTGATATTGATTTCTATGCATCTGAATCTTTAAATAGGCAGTCATACACCTTTTTGCAATTGTTTTTCTTTGATAAACGTGAGACTCAGTAACCCATTGGATAGGCACCGGTCTGAGAAGCCTATGATCGCCTACACTCCATTAAAATATCAAAACAATACATCAAGTGTAGTTATAGTTATGTATGCATCCTTGTTGTATGTTGAATTTAGGTTATATCCTTTTGGACAATAGTTGTGTTTTATCTTTTCAGAACATGCATGTATACCTGCATCTTGCAATGATGCTATATTCAACTTAAGGAGACGTTATTTGAGGCAGTGAGCTTTTGTCTAAATCGGTAACAGTTGTCAAGTCTAGAACAACACTTTGGGTATCACTGCCCTTGTTATTGTCCAATAAATATCTTGCATGATAGTTAACCCTTGTTTAAGGATACCTCTTGGAATACCCTCCATAGTCTAGTTGAACCAAAAGCGAAGAGAAGATTACCCACTCCTACCAATTGGCCCTTAATCACCTTCATCCTGTTGATGAACCCCCTTTTCACCTTCTTGACGACATCCCTAGCCTCGGAGTTTGAGTATGTGTTCTAGGGATTGGGATTAGCTGTTTTGGGACCCAACAGGATGTGTTTAGGTGTAGAAGTGGGGTCCAACAGAAGGAATGTCTATAGCAAATGGGCAGAAAATTGATTAAGTAACACCTGAGGCATATTTTCTTTTGTAACTGCCTAGTAAATCAATGACTACAACCTATCAAAAGGTGGCGTGAACAGTCAAGGGAGTATAATTGCTCCCCAATAAATGTAACTACTAGAACATCCACGTCTAGAACAATGAGAGCCGCCAAAAACAAAAATAAGTCTTGCCATTTTATCTAAGCCACATCCAATAGTAAGGAAGGAATGTCAATCATGTGGGCCTACCCAAAAATGAGCATCCAACACCAAGTTTCTCTATGTAGCACTTAGAAATTGGAAGTCATGTGGGTCCCAAGGGGACAACTCAGCAAACAAGAATCTTATCCATCCCGGAAAGGGGACAAAATGTGTGGGCCCAAACAAATATAATCAGCAGGCAAGCTAATGCAACACCCAACATAGGAATAAATTATCATTTCTAGCTCCCTTACACCCAACAAAGATTTTAAAATGACCAAAGAGGATATGGCAGGTCCCAGCCAGCAAATACAGTCCAAAGCAATGCTAAACTGCCATGTTTAAAATAAAACAAGTAATTTGCCTACCTAGTCTAGAAGCGGGTCCAAATATTATGTAAAGATTGAACTTCCATATGAAATCTAGCGGCCAAGTCAACATGTGGGCCCCACACAAGACAGCAATGCTCAAGCAAATGAAAATCATTTCAAATAAGGGTGTGGGTCCCACTCTAGAGCATGCACCAACTAAGCATGTGTGCCCCGCCAATGAGCATTTGTTTGACATCACCGAGATTGAGAAATGCCTTGAAGCAAAACCCAAAAAAAACACTGACAAGGAACAACATGAAAACAACCAAAATTAAAGCGAAAAGCAACAATCAAACTGCCATGTTTTTTTGGGTAATGCAGGATCACTCGTTGACCTAGATGCTCCTGCATTAGGTGGTTGTTTGCTTCACCTCTCTACATTCGAAGGAGAGCCACTTTTTAGCTAAATAGAAAAACATTTATATTTAATATTAGTTTACTAAAACCCTTACAAAGTTATACATGTCCTTGTAGATTTGTGGCGGGAAAATTTTGGTGTAACAACACCTAATCTTCAAAGTCTTGCCATCTGCATTTTGTTCCAGCCCTATAACACTTTTGCTAGTGAGTGCAACTAGAGTGTTTTTTAGGCCATTCACATAAAGAAGCACAACAGATTGACTCAAAAGCACTTGAATGACATTGTCTTGTGCAATACAACTTTCAGTTGCATGCAAAAAGGTAGAGGGGCAATAGACACATTAGGCGCTTAACCTCAATGATATCAATACATATTTTGATTCGGTTGTCGATGATGTGGAACCATTGATAATTGAGGATGATATGGCTGATTTGGAGAGGGAGGTAGTGGAATGGCAAGTGGAAGTGGCGGCATATGAGGAGGGAGAAGGCGAGTCATCATTGACGGGTTCATCGCATTCACATCAGGCTCCTATTTAGGATTATATTGTTCCTCAACAAGAAGTTGCAACATGACCATCCAATTCGAGGAAACCTACACAGTGGCCATGTTTTTTGAGCTTTAGTTGTAAAATAAATTTATAGATTATGAACATTGAAAGTTTTAAACTATGATTTGTAATTTTTATTTGTATTGAAACTTGAAGTTGATATGCATTGAACTCGATTTTTGGTCTATGATGTGTATTGAACTCTAATTTTGATCTATTTATGAAGGAAATCGGTAATATGTTCCCTAAATTCAGTAGTATGCATGTTTTTGAAGATTTTCTTATAAATTTATGTGTTTTTTAATATTTTGGAAAATTTGTCGAGTTATTCTTGAGTTTTTCTCTGATCCTTTGAATTTTTTTGGGTCAGCTGAATTAAGAATAGTTTGAATTACCATTATAGTTTACTTTTGTTTTTCTTCCTTTAGATCACAAGAGGCACAGAATTGGAGGATACAACGAAGTTAAATCAACTATCTAGTTCATCATTATGCAAGTAAAATTTTAAAAAAAAACTAAAAACAACATTTATTAACCCTAAAATAACATTTATAAAACCTAAAACAGCATTTATAAATTTATAAAGCCTAAGAACAACATTTATAAATTAAAATTTTAAAGTTAAATTGAAACTTTTAAACAAAGAAACAACATTTAAAAACCTTAAAATTTGAAAAACAAAAAACCAAAAAACAGCTATATGATTCATCCATTGATATTTACATTTTGTTTCACTAAATATGGTAACCCTAAACACATAAGATTGAAGTCTTCGACACATATCTTGATGAATGACAATTGACAAAAAATATTTAAGTGTATGGGCTCTTCCTCTTCCTCTTCATCTTTCTCTTCCTCAAGCTCGAGCTTAATGCAAATGGCAAATTGTTGATTGTGATTTTAGCTGAGGGTAGGCCATCATATTTATAATATTTTTTGTGGGTGTGGGGTGGTGGAGGGGCCCACTTGCATATTAGGGTTCGGACAAGTAGATTAGTTTTTTTTAAATGTGTTGATTTTTAATGTTTTAAGTGTTTGTTGGGCAAGGGGATGGTCAAGGAACATTTAAGCATCCCCTGGCTGCCTCTTGCAAGACAAGAAATCCCACCCTATAGGTGAAGGGGCAGTAGGGGACGTCTATTCCTCGTTCGTCCTCATCTCCATGTCCTAGGGACGTATCCGTCTCCAAAACAGCAGTTTTTCAAGGGAGGTGGGGGCATGTCCCCATGGAACACTGGTTGCAAGGTAAAGCAAAAATGGAGGCCATTGATGAACAATTTTAAAAATACTTCAACATCCACAATTTATTTATTGTGGATTTATGAGGAAAATCTTGGCATTATTCAAGACAATGGGCAAAAATCCTCCCCTATCTTTATATCTAATAAGACCAAGCGCTTGGTGGCTGTTCTAGGAGAATAGTTATATAATTGAATGAAGAAAAGACTCCAACATCCTAAATTTTTTGAATGGATCATGAATTCAATGGGCTTGAGCTTCCCATTGGACAAAACGATGAGAGACTGTCACCTCAAGTTTGTTGAGTGAATTTATTCTTCTAGACATCGGCACAAAAAAGAAAAAGCAAATAATGTACATAAGGTTGCTAGGGACATAGTGATTGAGTGTCTCCTTCAAAGGATCTAAACCCTATTCCTTAAAAAATGCCTTGAACAAACAGAAGTTTCTTCTCAGAAGAATGCCAGCAATTTCTTTTTGGTTTACATTATCCAAAATATCCATTTTCTAATATGAAAACAAACTCAGATTACCCACAAATCAGCCTGACTTCTACCCACCCTATGAATGGTGTGGATAAGACTTTAAGAGGGCCCATTCCAAGAGCACGCATTATTGCAATCTTGAGCAGGATCAGGCTAAAGCAAAACTCTGCCTTTGGATTATTGGCTAGCAGAAAGATAGTTTTGGCTAATGGCAATTACTCTTCATCTTCAAGGTCGGCCTATATTTCTGCTCTGTCGGTATGTTTAAAATATAAGGAGATATTTCTTTCAATGACAATTAATATAGATATTACTTATATAGCTTTCCACTGCAGTCTAGTTTTATCCTACTTATTAAGATGTCTTCTATATGCTCTATATGCCTTCACTGTTTGTGAAGGACTATGGCATTTTGTAAAAGGCAGCCTTCTAATATTTTAATATATTGCCTTTTCCTATTAAAAAAATATACTATTTAGGGTCAAAGAAATGATGGAATGTTTAGAGATAAATTCCAGCAGCACTTTGTGTCATCTCTTCCACTTTGATTTTGCTTAAGTGATCTTGGTCGAATACACTACATACTGTGCAAATCTCTGTGTGATGGCCCAGGTTTGAACCCTTTTAACCATATCAATTAATTTTGCAAAATACAACTTAAGGACATTCTTGAACTAATTATTTCCATAAGTTCTATTCAACTAACAAAAAAAATTCAAACTTTATTCAACCAACCAACTAAACAAAAGGCCTGATTGCAAAATTCACTTTTAATAAACTGTCTAGCAATTCGTTTTATGACTGTTTATGTGCTGTTAAAAGACTTAAAAATACCTTCGAGTCTACTTGCAGAGGCATATCCAAAGAACAAATTATTGGCAATCCTCCTTTATGAAGACATAACACCATGTACTTGTCAAATATATCCAAATCCTCAATTGTGACATCTTCATCTGCTTGGATCACATTCTGCAGATCAACTACCAAATCAAATTCAGAACCAATAAATCAATAAGATTTTAAATGTACAAAAGAAGTCAACTTTATACAATTTTTATGTTGCTTAAATTCCATTACTTTTCACAAAGCGTTTAAACTATTTGAAATAAATGTGACAATGAAAAATAGAGAACTTAAATCTTTGCAATGTATTGCCACTCAAAGCAGTCTTTGTGTCATTGCTCCAATCCCTCAACATCCAAAAAGTTTTCAGTGCCCACAATCACCGTGACAATAGGTTAAAATGAGGTATTCAGCATAATAGTGCTACAAGTCCCCTATAATGTCTTACTCTTGTAAGTGATGACCTCACAAAGAAAGTAGGCAAAACATCTCTAATCAGGGTAGCCAAAAAAGGTGGATGTGGAACCACCTAAGTCTCAAAATAGGTGATGATGCCTCCCTTGTATCTTATAGTAGACAAAAAACCTGCAAATAAAGTGCTCCTTAGTCTCCAGCTGCTAGAAGGAACAAAGACAACATATTCTCACACTATGCAAAAAATCATGATCCTTTTCAACTCATAATTTCCAACACAGCTTCAATTGGCCAAGTGGGATCCTTGAGCCATCTGCCCATTGGTGCTAGAGATGGTTACTTCAAAGTTTCAAACAATCGTAGAAGCAAAAAACAGGAATTACACACAAGTAATGGTAAGTAAATGGATCCCAGTGGTTGGGGTGTTGTAATGTTCCTAATCCAGATTTTAACTTAAACTACTTGCATTATTTCTTGTTTTTCCTATGCTGGCATTTTGTCAAACATTTTGCATGTAACCAAATACGAAGGATTTCTGATTGCAATTGTTAGGATCAGCTGTGATATTTGAGGAGGATTGTGGCACTTTTAGCAAGAAGGTTGCATAAACTCTCCTTTGAAAACCTTGAGCAACATGGTATAGCACATGAGGAACCACACCAAGGGCCTAGATTAATTTGGGATCCGGGAATTGGTTGATATGTTTGAGTCTAATGCAGATTTGATACATGTGATTGCTTGAGGGCAAGCAATCTAGGGGTGGGAGGACTTGTAATGTCCCCTTTTTGAGCCATTGTTGCAAAACTGACCTTGACATTTGGAAAGTTGGTTACAATGACTAAAATGACTTAGATATTTGGAAAGTGGAAAATAACTTAAAGTTTGGAGAATGGCAAGTCATTTTAAAAAGGAAAAAAAAAATTCAAAATAAAATAATATTTTATTGTCAAATTGGACGCTCCACTTGGAGAAAAGGAATTAAAATAAAATAATATTTTAATTCATAATTTGGACGTCCCAATTGGAGAAGGGAAAAAATAAAATAAAATATTATTTTATTATGACAGTGGACATGAAATGCAAATAAAATAAAGCAAATTTGGGTGCTCCACTTGGGCATTATAAAAGAAGGTTTGGAGGTCATTTTTCATCATTGTGAATTTGTCATTTGATTATGAAGGTTTTTCCTTTGAGCTGAAACTTTGTTTCAGCTATTTTCTAAGGATGAAAACCCTTAGAAAATTAGTGGTTTGGACAAAAACCCACTCCACTTTGAGAGGTGAATCCATACAGGGTTTGCTATTGGGCATATTTGTAGGTTTTTGCATTTTATTGGAGCTACAAGGACATATCATTTTCTGCAGGTTTATGACAACTAGGGTTTGAAGGTCAAATTGACATGATTTGTGTCAAATTGTTAATTTGATAGGAGAAGATTGAAAGATAATTGATTGCAGGTCATTGGTGATTGAAATGGCATTGATATCCTAGGATTTTTGTGAAGAAATTGATCCACTTTGAAGGCAGATCTGAATTGCACCATTGTTGGCCACTAGGGTTTGAATTGTAACTGATATCATAAGGGCTTCATTGGCAGATCTGGGCACTTACAATTGCAGTTCGTGGGTTTGTTGAAGGAGAAACATCATCATTGCTGATTGCCTAGGGTTTATACCTTGGTGGGGGAGTTAGTGTTTCCCTTGGAAGGTGTATGATCATTGATTATCATCATTACTTGTATTCAGAATTCACATCAGATTTCTGCAAGCACATCTGCTAGACAAATCCGGGTTTGTAGAGCCATGCTTATCACATTTACGTGATCTATTGTCACCTAGAGGTTGGCGGCTTCATTGGGAGATAAGCGCTTCAACAAAGACGGAGATTTGTGGCTAGTTGGGGACTGATTTATCATTGTAATCATCAGTAGATTGAAATCAGATTTCATTGTGGACAACAGTCATATCTTCTTGTTATCATACTTTCCCTCTTCTACAACATCATATCATTGGTGCATTCTCAATCGGGTATGTTGTAATGAGTCTAGAATTCAAATTTTTAATTTGAATCAACCTTGTAATCGCTGTCATATGATGTTATCAGTATGATCTGAGTTATATCAGACCTCATTTTATTGTAATCAGTCATCTTACTTTGAGAAATAAAGTTATATTTGAAGTGGGATATTGTTGTTATACATTTGGGTACATTTGTTTTATGTTTGTTTGTCAAAATTGCATTGAAAAAACATTGAAACAAACACACAACATCAGTATATCAGATTCAGATCAATATTCAGAGAGTTTTGAAAACATTATTCTCAAGGAATCAAAACTAAACATTTTGGGTCAGATTTAGCGAGGATTCTTACATATGGTCTTGGCCATCTATCAGAAAATTGCTCAAGCTCGAAACACAAATCTTCTAGGGTGCTTCTTGGTGGAAGGATCCTTCACCTAAGCATTTGTCATTACAACATGCATTGGATGAGACAGCCAAGGAACCCCCATATGTCTCCTATAAAGAAGTCCACTACAATTCTTGTAGGGAAATCTTCTAAGGTTATTTTTCCTCCATTTGTCCATGTTTCTCCTCTAGTTCTTGCACGAGGCACCTCTATGATATCTCATGAGTATCCAATGCTTCCAAGTCCTCTATTGGGGCCAAAACGGCTTCTTTGGATTTGGGGTTAATTCCTCCTTTAACTGTTCGCAAGCCTTTAGTGGTTGCAATCTTATTTGAGAGGGTGCATAGATCTTTGGTTGAGGATACTGTTGTGACGTTTTCACACATCACCCCATTGCAAATGGGGACCCCCTCTTTTTTGTTTTCTGTCGTCGTTTTGCTTTAAGTTTTTGGTTTTTCTCGTCTGTTGGTTTGGTAGTGTCGATTTGCCCAAATTTTACCAAATTCTTGCTAAGAAGCCCATCATTCCGTAGGAAAATATCTAAGTCATTCACTCTAAGCATAGGAATCCATGGTGAAGGGGCTATCAATCCACTATCTGAGGGCCTTTATTCACAGTTTCAAGGGTAAATGAAGTTCCCCTCCAAGGTCTACAAGTCTCTGTTCAATCCTGGATCCAATCTAGGGTCCTAAACCCACCTTAACTTAAGCATTTCCTTGGCAAAACATGTTTTAGAGAGATAAGCTCCTTAAGCACCTCAACGTCCTGCTTAGAGAGATAAGCTCCTCAAGGAGAGAGAATATCCTTTTTAAAAAAATAAGCTCCTTAAGCACCTCAATGTCCAGCTTAGAGAGATAAGCTCCTCAAGGAGAGAGAATGACATGCTTTGGTGAGATAAGCACCTCAACATCCTGCTTAGAGAGATAAGCTCCTCAAGGAGAGAGAATGACCTGCTTTGGTGAGATAAGCACCTCAACGTCCAGCTTAGTGAGATAAGCACGTCAAGGAGATAGGAATTCATGTCTTCGTGAGATAAGCTCGTCAACAGGAAAGGAAGTCAAATAAGCTCGTCAAGCTCCTCTAGGAGAGAGAATGACCTACTTTGGTGAGATAAGCACCTCAACGTCCCGCTTAGTGAAATAAGCTCCTTAAGCACCTCAACGTCCTGCTTAGAGAGAAAAGCTCCTCAAGGAGAGAGCAAAACATGTTTTCGAAAAATAAGCTCCTCAACGTCCTACATAGAGAGATAAGCTCCTCAAGGAGAGAGAGAGGAGAAATTCCTGTTTTAGTGAGATAAGCTCCTCAAGGAGGGAGAACGTCCTACTTAGTGAGACAAGCTCCTTCAGGAGACTGCCAAGGCCCGTCATCCAGTTTAAAAGACAAAATTCACTTAAGGAAATCTACGCCTAACTCCTAGCAGGCAAGAAGGCAGGAGATGAAATAAAATCCATGGAATTCAAAATGACTCAAACAAAATCCATGGATTAGTAAAAGTGCAACTAAGGGTAAAGGAGCTCCAAGCAAGGGAGTAGACATCTCAAAAGTGAAATCCATGGATTTAGAAATCCTATGATGAAATCCATGGATATGTGGAAAGTGCGACCATCGCCAAGCATATAAGTAGGCATCTCAAATATGAAATCCATGGATTTGGAAATCTTAAAATCCAAATCCATGGACTCTCCTAAAGTGCGCCCATAGAAGAAGACAAAATCTATAAATATCTAAAAGGCACTAAAATCCAAGGAAAGGCATGTGGAGGTCACTAAATCCAAGGAAAAATATCTAAACAAATCCAAATCCTTGACTTCATGAAGTGTACGCCTAGATGAAGGGAGAATTCCAATACAAAAAGCAAATACATGACTAAGGAAATCCACAGCTAGTCCAGCTTGAGATTCCTTTGTGCTAGGTCAGCGAATTAAGGAGCTTGAGTTGTTTGATTTAAAAATCAGATTTGTTTTTATCCCAATCCAAAGTGAGAAGCTTGACCAGCTTAGCCCTAAAAGGTGAACTGAACCTTATTTGTTGACATTTGAAGTTACTTTACTTCATTTCCAAGCCACCACTTCCCATAAGGCAGTTTAGTATGGATCATCCTCAGGTTAATCTTATCCAGCTTTGGTGGACTTTGAATGCACAACTTCAACCCAAGAATTTGGATGACTTTGCATCAAGGAAGGGATGTAGAATCCACGACACCAATGGACACGAGGAAATGTATTGTCTAACATTTTAATCTAGGATGGAAGCAGCATTGCAAGGGAAAATTTCCTTTTCCCAGGTACATGAGTCGATTGCTCCTACAAAGGTGGTGCCCGATGTCTTATTTGATGAACAAGAGTTCTTCATAAGTTTCAAAGAAATGATCAAGAAGAGATTGAGCATTGAGAAGGACTTGCCAACTAAGGACGTGTTAATTCCAGGCAGTTGGTGCAAGATTTATAGCACAACTCATTCAGAACTCACATGTTCATCTTGTGAGGAAGCTATTCATCAAGTCAAGGAGCAATTAAGGTTTGAAGAGGAGTCCAAGGTACGATTAAGATTGAATATCTTGTGGAGCAAATGTATTCAAGGAATCAATTCAATATCCAAAGAAGAAAATGTTTCCATCCTATCCAATAGTGAAGATAGCACAAGGAAGCTTGATGAAATTTGTGTTATTTTGGGATGTTAGCATGGTTTCCTTTTTTCTCTTGGATGATTTGAAGCATTTTTTTTTATAAGTTTAGTAGCAGTTCATTGATATGATGAATTTATGTGAAGATATTGGATGAATTCTTTGGTTCATACTTTTTGTGGTTTGTTGATGGTAAGTTGTAATGTAAAGTTAGTCTGAACCCCATTTTGCAATAGTTCGATTGTGGATGTTCATTCAAGTTGCGCCAACTATGGGTATTTGAATGTATATTTGCAGTATGAAAATCCTTCATTTCCTTTGAAGATTGCACCAGTTTCGTGTAGTTGTTGCTCCCATGGCGAAGCGAAGCTTGGTTTAAAGGAGTTTGTCTATCAAAGCATCATTCATCATTTCATTGTCCTTAGATTAGATTTCCTTAACCCTTTCCCTTTTGCTTTTCTTTCGAGTTTGTTTGAGAATTCCATTCATTCGCAAATCCGAGTAAGGAGTAGATTTCATTCCTAAGAAAGGAGTAATTTCACGTAAGTCCCTTTGTGATTACCAGCAGAATCACATCATTTCACTGAGTCTATCCCCATGCCCATCAAGACCTAACCCAAAAGGAACCTTGGAGCACTCTTGTGTGATCACATAGTTTAGCACCCGAGAGGCTTTTTCTCAAGAGAGGATAGAATACCCAGTGTTTTATTCTAATGTTGTCGCAAAAACAACATCAACAGATACCTCATTGTGTTGTGAGGGTCCTAGGAAGGAAAGCTCCACTATGCCTCCTCCACCTGATGTCAGGCCCTCTTCCTTAGTTTTTGGAGAGGTAGCCTCAGAGGAGTGTGGTTGGACCATGGTGTCATATAGAAAGCCTTTGTTGAGGAAAAAAAATCCTCTTAGATGGTTCTGAGATCTCATAAGAAAAACAAGATGGAGAACAAAATATTTCTGTAAGAGTTGATGAGTAACCCCACAAGAGCAAAGGATCACCTACAACCAAAACAACCTTCCACACAAGAGAGAAACAATGGAATTGCTGAAGCCAACAATTTGATTAAATGCATACAAAATGGTACAATGATACAATGATGAAAGCCTTGTTATAAAGAAAAGGATGAAACTCTAAGCCAAATTAAGATCATGACAAGTGTCTTAATTCTATGACATGAGACAAAAATATATGTGACCTTAGTAAGCTTATGTATGCAAGTGTGAATAGGACCTAATATGAAATTAGTTAGGTAATATACCTTGTTCACACCAACACCCCACCTTAAGGTGCAACTTAGGGAGAATATAGAGATGCAATGATGGGTCCCGGCTATAACTCCATGTTAGGTACCTATGTACAAATAAATTTCTCACAAACGAAGTAAAAGAGAAAAACCCATAGGAAGAAACCCCTCTCCAAAAGAGAGAAAAAATGCATAACAAACATGTACAATTGAAGGAAGGACGGACTCAACATGACCCCCAAGGACTACTTATGTCACTAATATACAATCAATGCCCGCCCCCTTCCCCATAGGAGAGAAAAAGAGAGACAATGAATCCCCCCACAAAGAAGTAGCTCATGTGCCAATGGTGAATGCTCGAAGGTGAATGCTGAAGATGATCCAAAACCAGCAAACAACATTTCTCCTTTTGGGAAGAAACAAATCCAATGGTGTATGTAGAAGAAACACTTGCTCCAAAAAGAGAGATGAGAGAAGAAGTCTTGTGATGTGTGCCTTTAAAAACTGCTCAAGTGTCCACATGTTGGAATCATTATAGATTCTATATTCAAAAGTGATATGTTTGTAAAGTGTGATTCTGATCTAAAACCATATGATGAATGTCAAGATGGTGAAGGAGGTCAGAGAAAGCGAGGACTCAGACATTGAACAGTGTACTCTTTTTATTACATGTAAATCATTCCACTGTTCTATGACATCAGGTCTCAACAAAGAAAGCCATAGACATCATTAATCAAGACAAGTCAATATCACTTTGCTCACTGTTTTGTTCTTAATGCAAAGTTACAAACTATATGAAGTTAGGGTTGTCATTTGACTTTTTTATGTTTTATGTTTTGTATTTAGCTTTTATGATTTTACTTCTTTTATTTTTAGCTTTTTTATTGGATTATGTGGTCAACGTACCCCAACAAGAGTAAAGTATCCAGTGCATGAGGCTGCACCCAATATATCTAGGCTGCAGAAAGTGGTGTGTTTCACACCCGCATACCTGGTACAAGTGCATTTCAGGTGTGAGAGAATTTTGGCTGGGTATGTGCACCCAGACAACCTTGGTGGGGACAGAATGTTTTTGGATCAATTGAGCTTGGTCCATGGAGTGATTGTTGACGATTGTCAACCAACAAACCTTATGGTCAGCACCTGTGGTATTTATATTCTCGTGTTGATGATAATTCATGGATCCAGAAGAACAAGTTACATAGAAGAATGAGTTGAGTCAAAAGAACAAGCACAAAGCACAGGCCAAGATGAGGATACCATTGAAAAAAGAGACGGAGGAAGATCAAGTTGTCTTAATGGTGGAGATAGAAGACCAGAAAGAGCAAGTTTGTGCACACCAAGTCAAAGTACAAGACAACCAAGTTATCTCTGCCACCAGGTCAGAGATTGGTAATATTTTAGTAGTTGAGCGATATAACAAACCTAGGATGATACAGCCTCAAAAGCAGACAGATTTGAAGCTTGTCATTTTGCAAGTTGGGAAACTTGAGTATTCTGTGAGCAAGAAACTTGATGCGACATGAATCCTGACAGGCAAAGACAAGAATTTTGAGATCAGAGGATGGACCACATTATGCAAGTAGAGCACACAAATTTCAAACAGATATTAACTAGGAAAAAGGTCACAAAGACATAGCTTGCATGATTAACACTTGCTACTACAGTAAACTATCCTTCCCATTACATCTCTTCTGCCAAACGTAGTTAAACTCAATTTGTTCACCTTCCATAGGTCACTTACTGAGGTTGCATCATTCCACTCGAGTTGTATTTCCTCCTATTGACACAATAGCACTATTGCACAAAAATGATTACCTGGACCGTTCTAGAGCTCCTGTTAATAATATAAATGATAAAAATAAATAAAGCAATTCTACGATCTTAGGATGTCAAAATTCAATCTATAACAACCCTGTTTAAAGATCATAAATAAAGAAAAAATACACACCTGCCATTCATTTGAGCCTATATTGCCAACACTGCACCTGGCTACATAATAATTCTCCATAACCATTTTTTTATCTCCCAATGGGGCATTGGTTAGAATATAAAAAAACCCATGATGATGCTCTACAAAATACTGCACACCAGTCTCCCGCTTTCGTATTCTTTGCATCCCGGTTGTTACATCAGCTGAATCTATCAAATACACCTGTAGTGACACACAGTTTCAAATATCTAAGTTAATTTACCTAAAACAAAGTTACAACTTAATATTTTACATGGCCAAAGGAAACTAGACATAGCAAACTACAAAATAGAGCAGCAGTTTACCTCTGATGATGTTCTTGAATTGGAATTTATGGTAATAAACTGACAGTCTTTTGTACTTGCAATGTCAACACAACAACTAGTATCCTTTTCTTCAAACAATAGCATATCTTCATATTCTGAATCTAATCTTTTTCCTAACACTCTACAATAGAACAATATCAAGAATAAATTGTATAAGCTCAAAAAAACAGGTAAAATATCCTTACAAAGCAACCTATAATATTTGCTGAAACTAGTCACAGTGGCGTGCATTAACATGAATCTATGAAGCTTACTTGAAAGGCCTTTGCAAGTCATCACCAACGGTGTACAACAAAATTTGCCCGTTCTCTGCCCAGGCTAAGTTAACAACACCCTCTATGTTTGTATTTGAAAGTATAGAACCCGTCCTTAAATCCTTCACAAAAAGCGTGAACAACTCTCTTCTACTTACATCCAATGTATAAGCTAGGTAGCGTTGATCAGGTGAAATCCGATATGTACCTACATTAACATAACCTGCATGGTTTCCGATCTACATTATTAGAGCACAAAAAGTGGAAATGATTTGAAAATGAAAGATTATATGACAAGTTTGCCAATAAGAACAACATAAAAATGATGGATACACAAATTAATACAAAAACAAATCAACAGCAATCTAGCTATATACACCATTATACTGAAGAAGTGGAGTTTGCTTCACAAAAACTTTCTTGATAATTGGATTCAAGTCTTACAAATATATGCAAGCAGAGGCAAGGCACCTGGTGTAAAAAGGAGGAGCTGCTGAACTAAAATCACTAGTCATTATGTAGCTTCCAATCAATCTACAGCTATATTATAACATGTCCTCTTAGCAAAGTGTTCAAAATAATAGATGACAAACCTTCAGGAATAAAAAAGAAAAACATCTCTGTGCTATACTATAGATACAATGGAAATCATTGAATGCATTTAGTGTTGCATGATAAAACCATTCCAGTTGAAAGTTGAAAATTTAAAGTTTTGAGATCACAAGGTGGATCTGGAAGGAGGGTTTAAAATAGAAAATAGAAAATATAACTTTGTCTATAAGCCATACTAGAGGGTCAAATTAGATCAGATAAAGATAAAATAGACATCCAATTGATGCATTCATCAGTAAATGGGCAATAAATAGTGTTAACCGACCACACTGCTAGTGCTATGTAATCACGAGTAGAACTTTGGTTTCTCTTCGAGCAAGATAGAACCATTGACCTCTTTGAAATGATCTCATGGGATGTGGCAAGTCAGATCAGCTACCCTAAAGTTGATTAGGTTCATTTTTTTGTAACTCCAACTGCTTTATTACAATTTTAGGACCATGAAAATATGCACCAATATTTCAATTGACAAATATTCAACATGTCATCTAAAATATCCAATATCTATAGTAACTAACAATGGTCATGAATCATTGGTGATAGCTTGAACCAATCGCAAGACTTTGGCTTGTGTTGTGAGAAGCTTTCCCAAGAGAACTTTAATTTTTTGTCCAGACTCCACTCAGGGTCCCTCTGGGCTTCAAACAATTACCAGAAATAAATTAAACCTATAGCAGTTGACATCTTAGCCTGTTACAAGGCCTTTCAAAGCAGCATTGAAATGTGAATTTTGGAGCTCAAACTTTTTGGAATTGGTGCAAATCAGTTAAACTGAACTCAGTAGCAGTTGGTTGGAGGTTATAGTGATAACTTTGTAAGAGACATTACAATCCATATGGAAGCATGGATCGAGAAATGACCAGGATGATAGCATTGTATAGACTCTAGAGGACTAGTTAAAGTCTGACAGAGAAATTGACAAGTTCCAACTAAATAAAACATAAGGATTCATAAATTTTAAAAGAAAAGATACAATAAATAGGTATTATATTGACATCAAATCATAGAAAAATAGCTTATTGGATTAAAATCAATTGTTATACAAAGTCCTCACACAATGATATTTTTTAGAAAGAACATATAAAGCAGAGAGAAATAGATTGGAGCATAGTTCACAAACTCGCACTCAACAGACCCCAAAATTAAAAACTCAGCGAGAACTTGGAAAAAACTCAGCACCTTCAAGAAATACTTAGGGCAAAAAAATGGACGTTTTTAGGTCTACAGTCACATTTTTCAATGTTTTAGGGCACATTTTTCAGTATATAGATGTTTTCAGGGCAAATTTTCAGTAAACAGTCGCGTTTTTAGTCTATAGTCACGTTTTAGGGCATGTTTTTCAGTATATAGTTGTGTTTTAGTCTAGAGTCATGTTTTAGGGCACGTTTTTCAGTATACATGCATTTTTAGGGCACATTTTTAGGGCATGCAATGTGGACAGCAAAAATACCGGTTTTTTACTTTTTTTAGTGTTTTTGGACGTTTTTAACCCTTTTTTCCAGCATTTTGATGACTCGTGAGTTAACTCAGCCAAAACTCGGCCACAAAGAAAAGTCATGAGTACCCGGCAACTCACCAACTACTATGCGAGTTTGCAGACTATGGATTGGAGCACATAACCGTTTCATTAGTTGTTTCCTTTTTGTCATCTTAAGTTTTTTCTTCATTGTTTTAAATGACCACCTATTGTCCTAAAACTTTGAAAGGTCCACATTCAAATTTCATGCCTTCTATGCCCATAAAATGTCTCTTACTTTTTCCACGTCATTAGGTGGTCATGTCATTTTTCCAAACCTAATCTTAGTGTGAATTTTTGGTGTGTTAGGGGAAGTCAAGTCAGAGTGTCCAAGTGTCTAAGAAGTCCTTTGGAGAGTTAAGTCTTGAAGAGAAATGACAGCTCTAAGTCAAAATTGTACAATCTCTCTTTCACGGGGTTTCAAGGTTTTCGTGTCACTTTGTAGTCATTTTGCAAACTTGCATCCAACCCTCGAAAATCCACAAGCTTGACTTCACCACAGTTTCAGACTTTCCTCAAATCATTGTAAATCTTGCAACCCCATCTTTTTCTATTTCATAAGTATTGCTCCTACCATCATACATAGCATGCCTATCAAATTGCCAAGGCCTCCCTAGCAGCAAATGGCACACATCCATGGGTAGTATGTCACATAAAATTTTGTCCTTATACCCTCCTATGTTAAACTCCACCCAACTTTGTTCATTCACCAAAACATATTGACCCTCATTTAACCAAGAGACTTTGTAAGGGGTAGTATCTGGTATCCTAGGCAGCTTAAGTTTTTCAACCATCTCAACTGAAACCATATTATCTGTACTTCCTGAATCAATTACAACCTTACAAACCTTACCCAAGCACTTACAAGTTGTTTTGAAGAGAGTCTTCCTTTGTGATGGCTCCTTCTCTACCAGTGATTTGATGAGAGTTCTCCTTACCATTAGTGATTCTCCAACTTCTGGAGCAGCATGCTGTGATGGAGAGTTTACACTCTCATTGTCCTCTTCTTGCACCAATTGAGTCCTTCTTTCTCCTCCAACTGAAGTAGAAGCCTGTCCTTCATTACATTGCCATGCTTGATGTTCAAACTTGTTGCATTGATAACACCTTCCTGTGAATGTATTGGATCCTCTTCCTTGACCTCTAAATCTGCCTCTAAAGCCTGATCTACCTCCTCTAAATCCACCTCTCTAATCAGCAACTTGTTCTTGGACCTTGCTTGTATCTTCTTGGTTCTCATAGGACTGTCTTGGATTAGAAAATGACCCTCTTCCTCTGGAATTGCTGCCTCTGCCCCTATTTTGCTTGTCTTGCCTTCTCTTTAGCTTTTCTTCAGCCCTAATTGCCAATTGAAAGCATTCCTCTACCGTTCTTGGGTTATACAAACTCAACTCATCTTGAATGTTAAATCTTAACCCACTGAGCTATCTAGCCACCTTCTCCACATTATCCTCCATGTGACCTGCCCTTATACTCAGCTTATAGAACTCATCAGTATAAGCTTTGACATCCATATCTCTTTGTTTAAGTTCTTGAAGATTCTTGTACAATTTAATTGCATAATCAGCCGATAAGAACTTACCCTTAAGCTTTGCCACCATTCTGTCCCAAGAGACAATTTTTGACTTACCTTTCTTCCTCCTTTCATTCTGCTCATAATCCCACCATAATAGGGCATGACCCTTCAAATTTGTTTGTGCTATCTTTACCTTTTGTTCCTCTGGTATGTCTTCACATTCAAAGTAATTG
Organism: Cunninghamia lanceolata; assembly: GCA_027924645.1. Lineage (NCBI taxonomy): Eukaryota > Viridiplantae > Streptophyta > Pinopsida > Cupressales > Cupressaceae > Cunninghamia > Cunninghamia lanceolata. The sequence goes on along the minus strand of BSBN01000472.1, from coordinate 12,204,707 downwards.
TCAAGTGCTGCAATCCAATCCAAAAGCTCTTCATCATTCAAGTTCCCTCCATACACAGGTAAATCAATCTTTACCTTGTGGCTATCTCCCTTGATTGCCTTGAGTAGCTTGGCCATCTTCTGCTCATCAAGATCCAATTCCTCTTCTTCTTCTTGGGGATTCTCCTCTTCCCCTTCTTCCTGGTCACTCACATCACCCATGACCATACATCTCCTCTGACTGGTTTCCACAACTTCAAGCCTTGCTACCACCATCTCTTGGAGTTCCTTCAATCTACTAATCTCCTTTGCAGTCTTTTCCTTCATCTCATTCATTTCCTTAGCCATATGGGTACTTTTTGGAGGCATCTTGTTCTCTTTTCTTCTTCACACCTTCCCACTTACAGACCTAACCTATGCTCTGATACCAATTTGATGCAGAGCAAGGTGGATAATCTTGCAAATGTTCCAATGAAGCAAGCTTTCAAGGTTCAAAACATCAAGTGATGGGTTTTTGCTCACTAACCCTCAATCCTCTAGTAGCACTTCAAAAGTGGTTTTTCCAACTCAATTTCCTAACCAGACTTCATACCCAGAATGTGAACATCGTTTTGAGTACCCTTTAGGGCATTTGACAACATACCAAGTTTTCAGGAGAGGTTGTTTTGGAACATCAAGGGCTAATTTTGACTGCTACGCTTTAAACTAGGCCTAATTAGGCTTATTTGAATGAGCAACAACAAGGTTTTCAAAACCCAGACCCCAAACCTTCATACTCCTAGCCCAGACATGTCACAAATAGCCTGCCTCAACATTTCCCACCTCTTCAAACAATTTCCAAGAGCTTTTCTACAAATCCTAACTCTTATGCATCTTCTATGCCCAAAACATGAGGTTTTCAGACTAGGGCATCAACAAATCTTCACCAACCTACCTCCCCTGCTCCTGCAAGCATTAAGAACACTAAATATACCCTTACTACACCCATTCCACCGAGTTTGAGGTCAATTCATCAGTGGAATGGAGAGGAATCCATTAATTATAGTCAAGGCACACCCTAGTGAGGGTTTTAAGCAACTTTCAGAAAAACTACTCTAACTTGCTTCAAACCTCATGAAAAATAATGAGACCAATTGCAAATGAGAGAAGATTCAATGCTCCATCAATCCCAATGCTTACATGATAACTTCTAGGTCGTACAGGGCCATACCACACAGTAGAGCAGCAAATTCAATGGAAAAACGCAGGAAAACAGAATTTTATTGATGTTCAATCCTCCAAATGCACACCCTCAACCTTGTCTTCGCCATTACAAAGCATATTTAGCATTTTCCAACCATATCCAACCGACCACAACTGACTTTTGAAAGACCAACCGTTCAACTTCCTCAAAATGCAACTTTTGTAACATTTACAAAATTGACTTCAAAATGACTCCAAACTACTAACAACATGAGAAATGGTCTCAAGGACCTTATTACAAACAAAAACATGACTTCATCCTACCAAAATACTAACACTTAGCAATATTCTTCAATAAGACCTATGGTGCCCTGCACCAGACGACTTGTGAAGGTGAAGGTGCCACTTTCTAGCATGGTCATTAGCCAAAGTTGGTCCCTATGGAGGCAGTCCAATAGTGACAGGGCAACAAATGTAAAGCGGTTGATCCTAGATGACAATTGGTGGGACCGCGTGAAATATCTTCTTAGTTTCACCGATCCCATCATGAGTATGATCAGTTTTACTGACATGGATAAGCCATGTTTGGGAGAGGTGTATGATGGCATCGACTTAATGATTGAGAAGATGAGGTCTATCATAAATGAAAAAAAGCAAGATCTCAAAGAAACTTTCTTCAGAGAGGTGCAAATAGTTTGTGTTGAGCGGTGGAACAAAATGACCACCCCACTACATCTTATTGCCTTTACATTGACTCCCAAGTTTTATAGTGATGAGATTCTTGCTATGTCATCAAGGGTTCCACCATACAGAGATCCAGAAGTCAACGAAGTGTATAGGAAGGCACTTACTAAACTCTTCTCCGATCCTGAAATGGAGGATATAGTTACAAATGAGTTTGGTGAATTCGTAGCCTCCAATAATCAAAGTGTTTCTGCTCTTCGTGACAAGTATAGGAAGGATGCTCATACTTGGTGGTACCTCAATGGCCATACATCACCACAATTGCAGAGTCTTGCGATCAAAATTTTATCACAAGTAAGTTTCTTAATTTTTATTGCACTCTCTAAATTTAAAATTTGAATTGTTTTTCATTTTTTAAATAATAAACTTATTAGTTTAAAATTTTGAAACAAATTTGAAGTTTGATTTACAATTTTATAACCGTAACTCTCTCACTTTGCCTCAATAGGTTGCTAGTTCCTCTTCATCTGAGCGGAATTGGAATACATACTCCTTTATCCATTTAGTGAAACGCAACCGATTGGCATCAAGGCAGAGGAGTTAATTTATGTGCATTCCAACTTGCGCCTTCTTACTCACAGACAAAATGAGTACAAGGAAAGGGGCACAAAGTTGTGGGATGTAGATCCAGAACGAACTAACTTGGAATTTTCAACTGCCACAGAATCTTCACTTTTTGTGGACTCAAATAGCCAGCATACTTTTAGCGATAGTGTCAATACTGCATGTGGTTCTTCTCATCTACCTGGATTATCTATTGACAATGTCAAAGCTGATGTTGATGTTGGTCTTCATGATGACCCATATGATGTTGATTAGTGATTACTACTTGTATTATTTTAATATTGAAGTTTTGAAACAATAAACAATGAATATCTATCATGGCATTTAAATTTTGACAAATTACCATTGATATTGAATTGGGAATAATATATTGTATTTCAAATGTGTAACATTTATGGTAGTTTTGTTTAGTATGTGCATGATATGTCATTCTGAATGTAATTCTTGTTTTTAGGCTGCAACTAATACATATATATTTATGATTTTTTCTTTTTTTTGCACAGACGTACCCAAATGTACCCAACCCCCAAACAAAAATTGCCGTACTAGCGTACCAAACCCACGTAACCGTACCTATACCCGATTCGGCAACTTAGTATGTGGAGATGTCATGAAGGTGGCTAATTGTGGGAGGCCTGATTGTGAAGACAAATCAGAAAAGTTATATGAAGATGCTAGGACCCATGAGTCACGTCATTTAGAAGGACAATTGAAGGTCAATGAGGATATGATTGTTGCAGCCCTAACTCATTTTGATAATACTCATAAGATGATGGCAGATTATTGTTGGAAGGCTCAAGGGAGACACAAAAGCTTTGAAGGAGAGCTATCTCTTGTAGACTTACAGGTACTCAAAGAAGCTTTGGTTGTAATGAAATCAAATTACCTACACCTACTTTCAGATAGAGATCATCTCCTCAAGTTTGATGAGATATACTTTGATGCATTGAGAGGAAAAGAAGATGAAGTTGATAAGCTTATCTTTGAGCTTAAGGTTACTATGGATTCCTTGAAGAGCACTCAAATGGCCCTTCAAGAATCAAAAGATCAAGTTGATGAGCTTTGTTTGGAGTTGGTCTTGGCACATTCTTCATCATTCAAATCAGAAATTCGGTCATCTATGGCAGCCACATCCAAAGAACAACACTTCAAAACGAAGATTGTGAAGAATAGACAAAGGGATGAAGAATTTGATGGACCCCACTTTAAAGTCTTGAGGATGGAAGAGAAATGTACACATGAAGATATAGCTTGCAGCCCTGGAGCAGAAGTTATGACAAGTGATACACTTGGTTTTCAGTTGGAGACATCTCTTGGACCAACACTTGTTGATGACAATCCAACCATGGAAGGAGAGGTGACTAAGACCTATGAAGACACCACACAAAGGCATGAGGTAAGGTCGGATTTTCTGATTTCCAACAGCAGTCCCTTACCTTCGCATAATCATGAGATGGCAGCCCTTACACATGAGTATGATAGTTGGAAGACTTCTTTCATTGTTGATACTCAAGATTTGAGGGTCGAACATGAGGCATATGCTGTGGATCCAAGCCACAAGAGGTCTGATTTTGTATACCATGGCATAGAAGAGGTAAAGAAGACTCAAAGCATGTGTAATGAGTAGCTACAGAGTGCTAGAGAAGTTAAGTTGCTGGCTGCCCAAGCAAGAAAGCACCTACAGGAGGTCAAGGAACGTTGCAATCACATAGATCATGCAAGGCAGCATAAGCATGAAGGTAGAAGTGTTCAGCCCTAGTCCATTGGTTTCTAGCTCATACATTGTTGATAGATGGCTGTTCTACTTTGTTGGTCATGGAGTTTTCAGGATGTACATTGAGGACAGCAGCTGTTTGGATGGATTGGAGAGGTTGGGATCACTACTTCATGTTGGAGGTTGGCATGAGGATGAGAACCTATCATCATGTGACATTGGAGGTACTTTTGACACCATCATAGGTATGATTTTCAGTTCTATTGGTGCTGTTCTGACTTATATCAGCAACATAGTTTGGGTTCATATGTTTTTCCATTCACCTATGATGGGTATCTTTCACATCCATATGAGATAATTCATACGTAGATGGACAGTTGGTGATGATGGCACGGTGAGAAGCATCTATATCTTCACTTTCAGTGGATATGATAGTGTGATGATTTGGGATCCAGGTATTGGTATGATTGGTACACTATTTCACTAGGATCATGATGAGTTGCTTCACAACTTTGGGCTTGGCAATGTTTTTATCAGAGTGGAGCAGCAGAAGACTTGGCACAGGTGGTTGTACTTCAGAGGTCTTATCCTTTATCACTTGTTGATAGACAGGACTGTCTTCAGCGCCTTGTTTTTGTATGGTGTTTTGTCTTTGATAGACTTAGCACTCATGGACAGTGGAGCCTTTGGAGGGAGTTGTTGGCACTTGTGGTTGATGATTTTGCATTCTTGTTCCTACAGCTACACAGGCAGTGCATATGGTGGAGGAGCGGGACTTCTGAATTTGGGGAATGGAGTCAGGTTGAATTCGAGTGTGTATAGCTAGTTGTGTTTCATTGTTGGCCACTGGAGCTCACTTTGCATATCATTCTTCATATTCTCTTTGGGAGATGCAGCCACAGGTTGAGGAGTAGAGTGATCACGGAGTACTTGGTTGGATGGAGATATTTGTCACTTGATGGTATTTTGCAAGAGACAGGTTTGCAATTGCTTGTGGGCAAGCAATTCTGGGAAGGGAGGACTGTAATGTCCCCATTTTCAAAGTGATCACTCAGTGGAGTTGGCTAGCCTATCCAATTCCCATAGGCTAAGCCGGAGGGCTCAGGGAATGACATAATTGGTGAGTTTTCACACTTAGCCAATTTTGTAGGGCAAAATGAGCACGAAAGATGACCTAGCATATTTTGTGGTATTTTTGATGAGATCATCACTAATAAAATAAATTTCCCTAAGGTGGAGCGACCCAGTTGGAGAATGGAAAAATAGAAGGAAATGTGAAAAAATGCCTTGTGAAAAATAAGTGTAATTTATGACATGTCACCTTGAGGAGGACGACTTGATTTGAGGGCAAAATATTGAGGCATCTTATGCTTAAGTGGGTTGCCACTTGAAGAGTGGAAAGAAGGAATAAAAAAGAAATAAAATAAAATGTTTTTTTTATTGTGTGTTGGGCACCAAGAAGGGAGGTCGGCCCTATGGGAGAAAGGGAAACAATAAAAATAAAGGAATTGCCATGTCTAGGTCGGCCTCGAGGAAGGAGAGCAAATCATGTATAAATACAAGGTGTTTTGTAGTCATTTCAATCATCATTCATTCATATTCCTTTCATTTTAGATTTATCTCTCTTGGCTGCAACTTTTAGTTCAGCTTCTTCGTAGGACGAAAACCCTAACGAAGATAAGTGGATTGGACGAAAACCCAATCACACTTTGGAGGTGGATTCATACGGAGTTCACAATTGCACTCCTTTTTTGCCACTGTGAGCCTGTTTTTGATAATGTTCATTACAACATTATGAACTTTGTCGTGTGAATTAGTTACCCACAAAGCAGATCTTACTAGTTGTTTTGCAAGATTTCAGTGGTGGTATGGACAGCTTTAAGTTTTAACCCTACAACTGTGGTTTACCACCCAAGTAACACACAACCATGATAGTCATGCAAAGGATTGCCACAAAGGTCCTTTTTTTACCATAGCTCTAGTTGCCTGTAATATCCCAATGTTAAGGCATTTGTTTAAATTAAAGATTTAAATGTCAGGATTAAACGGTGAAATTGCCTTCTTAAAATGCGGTCTATAAGAGTGCTTCTGGTAATATTTAATAGACATATTATTAATTTAATAAATAATATTATTATATAAATATTTTAATTTAATTAATGCCGAGAGGCATTCTACAATGGCAGCACGGGGTTGGAGTGTAATGGCGTGTGTGTTAAAAAAAACACTTACCTTTTACTTTAAAATTGACGGTGATTTACATGTCAAATTATTAATATTTAATAATAAATATTATAAATCCAAAATAAGTAACGTGTAAAAATAAAGATATGGACAATTCTCATTTTCAAAAGTGTAAAAAAAAGTTTATGGGTTAAGAAAGAAAATATTTTGATTTCTTAATTTGAGATTTTTTTTTTAATTTGTTAATTATAGTTGAGAAATTGATGGACATAGGGTTGAGTGAAGAAAAATCTGCAAAGATATCAATTTGAAGTAAAATAAAATAATTAGAAGTAAATAAAATAATTTCAAATTAATATCTCTTTAATATTAATATTTAATAATAAAATAAAATATTAATATTTAATAATAAACACGATATTTCCAAAATAAGGAGGTAAATCAAAGATATGCCAACATCAACACAGTTCACTTCTCCATGATATTTGGATATATCCTTTTTTCTACAATCTTGTAAAGCCTTCCTACAAAGCCTATGGCCTCTAGCATGAAACAAAATAAAACTCAAAAAAATAGAAAATGAAGGGCTGTAATTTTTTCGAGTAATGTTAGAAATAATTTCAACCAAAATTTTATACATGTTTTAAATTTGAATCTTAATTAATTTATATAAAAAATTGTAGTAGTGTAATAATAAATAAAAAATTTAAATTTGATTTGTTAATTTGAGATATTTTTTTATTTGTTAATTTAGTTGAAAATTTGATGGGCAAGATATAAACCTTAAATAAATAAATAAATAATGAAAATCATGTATATAGTAAATAAAATAGTTGTAATGTGAAGTAAATAAAATGACTTCAAATTGATATCTCTCGGCATTTTTTTTAGATAGATGTATTTAAGATATTTAAAATATAATATATATTTATTTTAATTAACAAGATATATTATTATATTTATAAATAACAAATATAAATATAAATACAAATATTAATAATATAAATATAAATATTATCAATTTAAATATTATCATATACTAATATAAATAAGTATATTTACAATTACAAAAGGGAATAAAGACAAGTCAGTGATCAAAAGACAAGGATGTTGACTTGTCAAATAAGACAAACATCCTATTAACTAAGTGGTACGATTAAAGGAAATAAAAAGAGTATGATCTGCATTAGAGCTGCAATCAGTTTTTGAGGAGGCGGCGATTATTAATAAAAAGGCACCGATTCTTAAGAGCAGCGATCTATTGTAAAAGGATGCTGTGATCCAGATGCAGTTAGTATATTGATAATTATCATGAAGATAATAATTAAGGAGGAGGCAGCGATCTCTTTGAAGGGATACATCTATTAAAAAGGTGATGATGAATAGGTACAACCCTTAACTTGTTGAGGAGGATATAAATGTTAAATGAAGATATGTCTTGAAAGGGCATCTAAAAATGTAAAATAAGATCTGATTTTAATAGAGATGTAAGGGAATAAGAAAAGGAAATACAGATTTTTCTGATGATATGTGACTGAGCATAACAGCAAAGAAAAGGGAGAATATATAGAGAGAGAGAGATCTGCAATCTACTTGTAGTAGGATCTATATGAGAATTTATTGTTTAAGTATGTTCAATGGTTCATGCATATTGTATGATATCACCTTCATGATTCATTATGTATTGCTGATATGATTATTTGAAAATATGAAACTGATTAGTTTATTATGTACAAACCTTTACCATGATAGGAGGGGGGAAAATTACAAAAGGGGTATGGTGACAGGGCCCTCTTCTAGGTACGCCACCCAAGAGGGAACAGGACAAGTTCGCATGGGCCAAAGGGGTACTGCCTTTTAGTCTAAAGGGTACTGCCTTTGGGCCTAGGAGAGTCAGGCTACCAGGACACCCTTTTGAAACCTCACTCGCTTATCATGGTATAGCAATATAAGAAGACCAATCGTGAGGAAATGGGGAAAGATGGCAAAATGAGGGGATAACGGATAAATTAGAATCCTCACTAGGTAGGCCACCTCATATAAATGGCATGGGCCACACGAGGCCAGAGGGGTTCTGCCTTTTAGTACAAAGGGTTTTGCCTTTGGGCCTAGAGAGGCTAAGACACCCCATCGAGTCACTCTCTTCCATGTTCTCCCATGCTTGATCATCCCAAGGTAAGGTTTAATGATTGGGTTAACTAATTTGCTATGGACTTACTAATGTTGGGATTAAGTCAGGCCAAGGTACTCTCTAAATCCATTGTTTTCTTGGAAAGTTGATAGTTTAGGATAAAATTATTATAATTCTTATTAGGAACATTATAATTGATCTCATTATTTATGTTATGAAGTATTGATCTCACTAATAATTATACTATGATAGATGAATTTAATATAAATGATAGATGAATTTAATAAGAATGATGCTATGAATTGAATATTATCTTAATTTATTGATCTTTAATATTTCTAATGTCCCTTTCTAGTGATTATTATGGTGTACAGGTAAAGAAATCAGGAATATCGTAAAAGGGGACATTACATTGCCACCCACAATAATTGAGCATGACTGCTCTTCTTGGTCATTCATGGACATTAAATAATTTCTTTCTTTCTTGGTAGCTCCATCTATTTTATTCGGGGATTTTATTCGGGGGGAGTACTTTGGTTCCATATGGGTGCTTTCTGAGCACCATTCATACTCTTATGTTCTAATCCTGAGCATTGATTTTCTAAGGTGATCTTGCATCATCTAGAGCTCTACTCTTGTGATCATGGCCTGGTATTTGACAGGTCGTGCTAAAGTCCAATTCATACATGGTGGTCTTCAATGGTCATCATACTTTCAGCTAGTGTTTGCTGCAGTACTTTTTGTAGGAGCTTTGGTTAATTCTTCTGACGGCATGGATTCCCTATGAGGCTGTCCACTCTGGCATCCTCTTACTCCATGCTTTCTCCACTACACAAATGTCACTCTCTACCCTTTCCTTGTTGGAGGCTGCTACACATCCGTATGCTGTTGCTACCTATCTAGGATATCTGCCAATCTCATTCATGACGTTGGCAGAAGATCTTGCATGCTTCACAGCTCAGATATACTATGACAATGGCACTGCAATTCAGGCAGATGGCTTAACTACCCTCACTGGAGTTTCAGAGAGTCCATTTTATTGCAGATATGAAGCAAAATGAGGATTTGACCATTCTCTAATTAAAGAAGAGTCCTTATTTACTGAATGATAGTATTAGTTAGTGGGTTTAGGGTTAATCATTGTATTTTATGCATAGACACTAGCTACTCACACACTCACAGTTGCCTGTTCTCTTCCTTTCACTCTTTTTGCTTGTATGCCAGCATGTCATTGGGTTTTAGAGAAGTAAATGATGCACTCTCTCACCATATGCCTGTTCTTTGAAAGAAAAAGAGAAAGTATTAGTTTTAGATTGCTTATTTTCTGCTTCAGTAAATCATAGATAACTTCCATGTGCACACACACAATGCTTGCGCTGCTACACGCTTTGATCAGATTTCAGCCCTTGTTTTCTTGCTCAGGCATTGGACCCAAACTATAGATCACCCTAGGCCCTCTTTTGGCTGTTGTATGCCTTCTAGAGTTCTTGTAGGCCTTCAAACCCTGCTATTCACTCTTCCTTTGAGGTGTGGAGTGAAATGTTCATGTGCTAGATATGCCCCTCAATCCATTAAGAAACCTTCCTTCACTAGACAGTACATAATTTGCACTCCCTCAAGTGGGAATACTGTACCTAGATCAAACTCCTCTCTAGAATATGCATTTGACTTATTTAAGGGACAGAACCAAATCCCAGGAATTGCTGGGGAAAGATGAGGTCAGCAAGTGAATAGGCTAGCCAGGAGATACTGGGAATTGTACATTTCACTAAGAGGCCATCCAAAACCACCAGGAAACTGGTAGATATAGCTTGGTGGGATCAGAAAACATGTTACAAATGACAGCATTTGTAGTAAAAATAAGACAAAGTAAGCTTCAGAAATGGGAACCCACTTTTCCAGGTAAGCTTACCACAAAATAGTTATTAAGTAGTTACTTCCTAACAGTGGTCCTAAGTTTTATCCCTTTGTAGTAGAAAATATCTATTACAACTCCATGAATAGAACATGTCAGATTGTATTGCCTTCAATAACATTACCAACTGCAAAATTATCATCTTTCATATTTTGTTAGTCTTTGTATCAATACCTCCCAAAAATGAATTAGCTATATGGCAGAGCTCTAAGATTGTCATATCTTTGTCATGAAATAGAATTACAGCATTCCTACACTTCAACCTGAAACCTTACTAGTTATTTTCCAACTTCTTCATTGATTAGGCATCATAAAATTGTAGCATATTAAAATAGAAGATAAGCAAGAACAAGATAAAAGTTTCGTGCCAAACTGTACTGCAATTTCATTCCAGTCAAGCAAAACTTCCTCTCCATAATTTCCCCGAATATAATCAAAAAATGCAGCAGTAAAACCATCTCGTCTTTCCCATCGCCTGCAAAGAATAGGATATTCCTTCCCTTCAGGAATGCGCTGGTAATATAACCTGCAGGGCAAAAATTAGACAATGTGGTTGAAACTAAAATTAACAGAACGAAGTTGTTACCTCATAAATTGCAGGTATGACAATGCATGATAAGAATTAGAGAATTTCGTTATAACTAAAAGTAAAGGAATGAAGTTGTCACCTCATGAATTGTAGGTTATGGCAATACATTGAAGTAAGTGCTGCTATTAACATAGAATATGGCCGAACTGCACAAAAACACTAAAAACTAAATGTTGAAGTGGATGTTGCATGAAAACTATGTGGTTATAAGCTTGAAATAGACAATGTAGAGATGATCTCTAAGAAATCAATGTTTAGTCAAATTTCAGGCTCAAGACTTGGAAAAATTCAAAATATTACATCAGTGTCAAACTCTAGAGTGGAAGAGAAGAAATTGCCGAGTATTAAGTGGCACCATTTTCTGCATCATGGAACTTGTGCCAAGTCCATGTCCCTCATTGGAAGTGTAAATTTTAAATGTCAACTAAATTGTACCAAAGTAACTGTTGACACCAAACTTGAGGTCACAACACCACAGAAAATCGAGACGTACCAGATCTGCGCCCACAATCACTGCCCAATTTGTTATTGACAAAGAAAGAAGTTCTCACAAAGACACAGGTTGCACTGATTGTTGCCTCTAAGACTGGTCACACCAAGGGCTACTTCAACAACAAAACCAGGAGCGAAAAGAAGAAAGATATTGTATTAAGGTCAAGGAATGACCAAAGTAGATCAATACTCAAAAGTCTAAGTTATGTTAGCTAAACAAAACTCCGACAGATAGAAGAGTCTAAAACTAAATCTAGGAAGCAATAGAACCAAATACAGGAGAGGCACCAGACAAATGCTAGACAAGTCAATCAATATATACAAATGCTATAAAATATACTTGAACTTGTGAAAGGAAGGAATCACTGATAGAGCCAAGAAAATGGGGCAAGGAAGAGCTAGGCTTTATTGGTATCAAACTCACTGCCTCGTAAGCATCAATTCAAAGTCAGATGATGTCCTCAAGAGAAATGCCTAGGCTAGGAGATCCTAATTGAAAAATCTTGGAAGGAAGCTGTCTAATCTTCTCGATGCCTCTCCTTACTTCTGCAGCTGAAAATCCTATAGGTGCAGAGGTAAAAGTGGCAATTCACCTCTTCCCACATACTTTGGACAGTGAAAGTGGAAGGGTAGCTAATCACCTATGCTGAATGAGGGCATAAGAAGTCAGAGAAGTTTAAGATACCCTGATGGAAGCCTGCAAAAGGGGATGTCATCTCACGGTTATAGTACCATCTGTACTAGTGATTTTAGTAAAAAAAAACAAATGCTGATATAGACTTAAAGGAGGATTTAATCAATCTACCAGTCCTATGTAGATTCTAGCATCTAAATGTAACTGATTCTTGAAGGCAACAGGCCAAATACCTTTGTTCTGTATAATAAAATAGGTAGCAAGGTACCTCTCTACCATCCACAAAATACAAAAAACAATTCCTATCCCCCAACAGAAAATGATGATCATCTCAACTTATAATTGATCATAGCCAGGACATGCAATGGCACCTTCAACAATCAGCAGGAATTGTTTAACACAGAAATCCATCTTAGGGATAAGAGATTGCGGAAGAGCCAAGTGAGTATGTAGTACCGCACATGGTTGTGTGAATGCTAACCAATGTGACCAAAGACTAGGAAACAACTTAAGATTCCAATCATGTCTAAATTCGAGGATCATTAAAAACAAGATCTTCAAAATTGTTTTGTAAGAGGCTTCCCCTGACCATTACCTTGTGGGTAATAGGATGTAGACAAGTTAAGCTTCACAAAACTTCTCGCATAGCTCATAAACATGTTGATTATGTAAAGTTGTACCGTTATCAGTGAAGATGTCACTTGCAATCTCAAACAAGAAAATTATCTGATAAGAAAAATATGGTGAGTGTCCTACCAATACACCTTTGTAGGAGGCATGGGTTCCACTCACTTGATGAAGTATCAATGGCAGTATCAATGAACTTACAAACAGTGAAAGATGCAAGTTTAATCTTCTTGATAATCTCAAGAGACCACATAGAGTAAGATCATTAGGACAAATGTGACTCTAGTGAATTATCTAACAATGGATCTCATTGATTGGAAATTAATTATTCTAGTAGTCCCAAGAAAAATTTCAAGTACTCTTCATCATAAAAAGAAAAGAAATGCCCCATGGAAGCAAGTTTTAGAACATTGCCTTGGCCACTGCAGACTGCACTTCAATCCCAAAGTGCACGCTGGAATCCTCAAAAACTAAGCAACATAAGTGTATGCCATCTAAAATCCTCTTCTATTGGGTAACCTCTAACTATGAAATAGCAAGCAGCATAGAGGTAAATGGGATGCTTAACCTTGGTTGAGGCAAACCCAATGTCATATTGCAATCACAACTCGGGATAAATTGAAGCTCCACTTGGAGAATGGCATCCTCAAGGAAAGCATTGCCTACATATTCTTGAGCATCACTAGGCAAAGCCAAGCGAACAAGTTGCTTATCAATGACTGTCCCCTTCTTTGACTTTTGATTTACAAAATGTACACCAATCTCTTGAAGGTGTATGTAGTCAGTGTACAATACCGATTATTATATTTGATAATATGGGTTATCCAACTATGTATTAATTGTTTGTCGGCTCTCAAGTAGTTATAAGAGTCAGTTAGTTGGAGTCAATTCGTCAATGGTTGTGTTCCTCTTGGCAACCATCGGGTCCTTAAATAGTCTTTGTATCGTCTGGGAAAGCAATATGATCTAGTCGGATCGACTCTGATCCTTGGGCGACCATCTCTGGTCTACTTCTATAATACTTTCATATGCGAATAAAGATATACTTTTACTCCTCTGTCTAGTATGTATTGTTAATTCTGTTAATTATTTCAAGTATTTATTTATCAAATAGAAGGGTTAACATTGGCGTCGTTGCCTTAAAAGGAATTGGGTCCAATATAAGAGATCCATGCCCTTAGACCCCAATAAAGGCAAGAAGAGACCACGTGGTCAGGATCAAGAGATCAAACGATCTCTTAGGCTGGTAGAACAAAGAGAACGCAAAAGAAGACTAAGAGAGATTGCCGAAGTCCGAAGCCGAAGTCCATCTCGAAGTAGAAGTCAGAGTCAAAGCATGCATAGAAGTCATAGTCAGGAGAAGGAACACATTTCCACTACAAAGAGTGGGAGGAAATCGCAAGGCACCTTCCACTGCCAAACGAAGCGTGCATTGATCTTTCTGATCAAGTTGAAAAGTCAAGACAACCTTCTTTGGAGTAGGGAAGTTGGGAGTCGAAGTCAAATTCCTTCATAGAAGTGTGAGAGTAGCCTTCGAGGCATCGAAGGGTTGTCAATAGGAGCGTATGAGAGCAACCTTCGAGGCATCGAAGGGTTGTCAATAAAAGGAGGAGCCGAGCCAAGGGTGTATAAAAGAAAATCTGAAGGAAAAACAAGTTCGTGAAACGCTGAAGCTGTGGGAAGAGTGGAGGATTCTCACGTGGCCAAAAATGCGAGAGCAGCATCGAAACGTCCAAATCAAAACTCCCTGGCAAGTAGGTTCCAAGTGCCATGGTTGCATCAGAACAAAACCATGGTAAGCCCCAATGAAGAGAAGTAGAAGTTGCCAAGTTTACAGGCAATGGATCGAAGGATCCCGTCAGGCACTGTAAGACTTATGAGACAATGTAGACAACAAATGGGCAAGATGATAAAGCAATTTGGCTACGGTCTTTTCGAGCCACCTTGCGAGGTGTAGCAATTGACTGGTATACCGAACTTGACCAAGCCTCCCGAAACACATGGGAGAGATTAAAGAAAGCCCTTGAAGAAGAGTTTAAGTTGCTTCGAGATGATAATGAAATAGTAGCCGAAATTTACAATACTAGGCAAGGTAAGCACGAAAACGTATGAGCTTACAATTGTAGACTTAAAGAACTACTTGTAAAATTAGAAAAAGAACCTGCTGACGGTCTCAAGAAGCAATGGTTCATCAAAGATCTAATTCCGTCATTAAGAGAAAAGATGAAAGTAGTACCACCCTCTTCTTATGTAGAAGCCTACAATTGTGCGATGGACATAGAAAGTGAAGACAAAATGTCCTCCCATAGCAAAAGAAAAACAGAGGAAGATGGAAGTTCGGATGACAGCAACAACAATGAATCAGTAACAGTACAAGCGCTCCGTAGGGACATGCTCCAAATGATGAAAGAATTGAAGGTAGAGAAAAAAACCAGCAAAGAATCCACTGAACTCTGGTGTACTGAGTACAAAAGTGAAGGTCACACCAAAGGTAACTGTCCCAGAAAATTGTTTTGTGAGATTTGCTAAATTATGGGTCATTCGATAAAAGAATGCCCGTATAACTTGAAGACCAAGAGTACACTTTATTTACACAAGGAGAATAGTCCACTACATCAAATCCACAGAATGCATCTCCCGATGATTATAGAAATCAAAGAGGAGGAGGTCAAAGTCAAATATAATACGACCCCAAAGGATGTCCAATCATACAGTGTCGACAATGTAATAAATGGGGACACTTTGCGAGAGACTGCCAGAACAAGCAAGACAAAGTGCAATTATTGTGCAAGTGGTGTAGACCTAGAGGCCATGAAGACACTTGATGTCCAAAGCAAAAGGCCAGCATCAACTTGATTGATGTTGAAAGGCAAAATGAAGTATTGGCCATTACTCGAGCCCAAGCAAAGAAGGTTGTGTACCCGGACCTGCGTACAAAAACAAACAAGATTTCGTTAAACAAGAGTCGGAGTGGAGCAGGCTATGGATAACGAACAATGCCACTCAAATGCAAGCGCAAGTACGGTAACAAATCAATTACAATCCGAGAAAAATATTGCAAGGCAAGTACTTCAAACTACCGTACAAATTAAAGTAGTGGGTTTATTACAATGTATTCTAGAACTCCGAAATGCTATTGTATCAGGGAAGAATGAGACAGTGCATGCTATGGCCAATTTGGAATCAGGAGAGAATGAAGACCCAATAACCGAACCTCCGTTGTCGAGTGACCAAGTGATTGATCCCATGCTATTAACAGTTAGCACGACAAAGAAACCAGCGGTGGTAAATATGGAGATCCTTGGAAAGAATCTCACCAATACAATTGTTGATTGTAGGTCTAGTGTGAACGTACTTTCGAAAAATACCTAGAAAAGTCTGGATAAGTCGACTCTCTGGGCCCCAACTTTTCAACTAGCGGGTGCAAATCAACAAGGTATAAACGTACTTGGTGTTTTAATGGGCCAAAAGGTAATTATCCGAACCCAAGCATTTCTATTGAATTTTGTGGTCATTCTATTATAGAAGAAAGCATACGACGCATTGTTGGGCCAGGTTGGCTAGTAGCAGCCAGAGCCAACCACAACTAGAAAAATAATACAATTTCCATTGAAAACAAGAGTCAGAAGTACATAATCGATTTGAAAAGTCAAGCTGTCAGCGAGGAAGCAGCTTCCTTTGATTTGTCAGATTCGAACTCCAAAGGAGAATGGACAGAGAAGCATGATCTAGGTCCGAACGATGAAGGGATTCTCGAATGACAGTCATGCTTGGAGGATGAAACAAATTCTCTGTGGCCTATTTCACTAGCAAATGGAGGACTATGAGGTATTTCTATTGACTTGTATTTTTTTGAAGCTACGACAATCAGTGAAGAGCAACAGAGGAAAAACAATTTTGACAAGTTAGACGGTTTATGTGTAATATCCCAGAACGGGATATTTTGGATAATTTTGGATTTATGGACTTTCCAAAATATCTTAGTTTTGTCCAAACCCTAATTTCTGAAGTAAAAATCAGACTTGAACAAACATCTAGGGCAGCCCATAAAACATTTCAATCCACATGATAACATCACAAATATGATTATCCATAGTGCACTTGTATTCCACAACCAAATAAGCAACAATTCCACTTAAATTATCCACACAATTGACTGAAAATAAATGAATAAGTCTGCTGCTATAAATCTGAATATAATTATGTCTTCAAAAGGACCCGATCCACAACACAAAGACTGGTCAAAAACTCTAAAGCTGGTGGGCCTATGAGCCCAACAAGCCATGGCATCATTCTTCACAAGAAGATAGTGAGGCAACCTTACCCCAGGTGCGTCCAAACTACAAAGAAACCCTAGGTTTTCACTTTAAATCTCCATACAAAACAGAAACCCTAGGCAGCTGCAAAAACATGTAGCAATGAGCAAATGCTAGCACTGAAACCCTGGCAAAACTCTGAAACCAACACTTGAAACCTGGCAATGAATGCTGAAGGTTAATATGGTGCCCTAGCAAAAATTGCAGCTCTGCTGAAAGTTTGCAGAAAACTGATGGCAAATTGATTAAGTCACAAAGAAACAGCTATGGCGCTCTCCCTCTAATAGATAAATCCTCACATACAGCAAACCCTAGTATTACAAGAACAAACCCTAATGCCTCCTTTCAATTTTGCTTCAATATGGAATGCAAAACAATGAACTACTTCTTTTCATGAGAGGTCTTTGTAATGTCCCCATTCTAGGAATGGTCGCCATTAGAAAGAACTTGGGCTTATCACTTCACTCCGGGACTCTTGGAGCTTTATCTTCCTTGGAGCGAACAACCCAGGAGAGCTACTCATATGGAGATATGCTATGAGACATGGAGTCTTGACAGGATCTTGCCAAGAGATGATATTGTTTCGTACAAATGCCACTTGGATGTTTGGATAAGTGATATAATATGTTCTTCATGCATAGAGATGGACGAGCTCAAGGTTGTACTCTACATACCATCACGAGGAGATCACTGGACGCTTGGCGTCCAATGGAAATATGGAAATATAATATTATGTAATGTCCCCTTTCCAAGCCTAGTCAGAATGGGACCATTAGCCTATCTCATGATCCCGATGGGCTAGGGAATGGTTTGGGATCATTTTTGGTTTAATTATCAAATTGGAGTTATAAGGTGCTTATAAAAAGAAGATGTGAGCTCATTTGGAGGGATGCTTGAAATTTGGTAATGATATGCTACTGGGATTGAACCAGATGATCAATATACCTTCTTGTGGACGGAAACCCACTTGAAGATGATCAGTTTCAGTGGTGAGATATCCACTCTAGCTGAAAAATGGTGGTTTTTACACAGAAAATCACATGGAGCTGAAATGGAGATATAAGATTTGATGAGTTTTGGATTGTGTTTCAGTTTAATGTATTTGTGATCAGTTGTAGTCTTTTTTGGATTGGTTTGGACCTTTTTTCTGTATTTTGGTGTTGGTGTCTCAGTAGGCCGTACATGCTGGGCCGTACATGTGCGAGTCTAGGCGATTTTGATGAAGAAAGTTATTATGATTGCCATGATTCACAAATCTGATTGGGAATTTATTTGTTATGCTAAGACATTCCATTGAGATTGATTTTTATTAATTATGGTTGCAATGAAACATTTTGTATGGAATTGTACCTTCATGGTGCCGTACATGCCTGCAGGGACGATTTGCTTGCAAAAAAAATAATAAGTTATAATTCTTGCAAAGTATGTTAGGGATTCCATTGTCATCCCTTGGCGCTCCTTTCAAGACAGTTTTGATGAAGTTTGCTTAAGATTTGTTACTGCTGTTTGAATTTCTTCCTTTCCATGACCGTACCCATTCATATGGTGATTTGTACTCAATTTAAAAAATGCTTGCATCTTGGCTGTTATATTTATTGGGAGTTGATCTTCATGACTAGGCGTTCCCTTTGAGCCTGATTTTAAGATGTTCTGGGCAGTTTTTGAGAAGTTGTGATCAGATTGCTTTCTTCAGGGCCGTACGATTTTGTTCATGGGTGGTCACTGTGCTGCAGGTTAATGACAGATTTCAGTTCTTCTTGATATGATTGGTGATAGTAAGGAAATGATATTCATAATGGTATTGATGAAGGTGACTTATCTTGTATCACATGTTCTTGTCTTCTGATGTTGGACAGTCATACAACTCCAGGGCAAACTGAAAAAAAGACAGAGTTTCAGTCGATCAGCAAACTTGACTTATCTAATATCATGTGGCATCTGAGTTGTTAAGTAGGATAGCCATCTTTGTGATGCAGGGTTTGTGTGAGGCAAGGTCATTTGGAAAGTGTTATCATGCTTAATATAACCTTCTTCTTCTTGTAATTCACAACTGATAGCATTGTAATCATTTCCTTAATATTTCACATAATAACCCCTGGATGGTTCAACCGCCAGTGTGGAGAAACTGAACTTTTCTTCTTTTTCCTACCCACTAATAAGTGGTGAATACCCACTGAATAAGTAGATGATTTATACTTTTCATTCTTGCACTCATACCCACTGAACAATGGTGAATCCCCACGATATGTGGATGCCCGCCGCAGCGGAAGAAGTGTATTTCTTTCATGCATACTTGTTACTGTAAGCCAAAATCACTGTATGCTCTCACCTTGCCCATCCTGGGATCTTGGTGATCAGAAAGTGTGAGGCCTTTAGTTGTTTATGCATTTATGCTAACACTGTTCATAGCTTTGCAAAATTGGAAAAAATTTAGGGGTAGTTTATTACATATTACTTGCATCTATGATAACGTTGAAAGGAGAGAGAGGTATGATAATCAAATATTTAATTTGATTGAGGCACTCATAAGAGAAAAAGGCCTTTTATCCTATCTAGGTCCGCCCTCCTTATCCTGCCTAGGTCGGCCTCTGTGAGGAAAATTCAGGGAAAAAGGTGCCCAGGTCGACCAGCATCTATTGAGGGCGAGTTTCATGTATGAATAGAAGGTGTTTTGACATTTCAAAGGTATCAATCATCACTCAGTCATTCATTGGAGTTTTATCTCTAGCATAAGGAGCTTAAGACGAAAACCTTGGGTTCCTAAGAGGAGATGGACGAAACCCTAACTCTTTCTTGTGGAGGATTCCATGACAGGAGTTCACTTGCACTTCATTATTTGGAGCAGACTTCATATCAGATTTGAAGATCACATCTAGGCACTTCTTTGGTGTTGATTGTTTGAGGAGAAGATTGCCTATCATTGGAGCGCCACCTCTTGGAAGGAGATCTCTTGCATATCTGAAGTTTATTTGAAGATTTAGGGTTTCAGCAGAGCAGAGTTTATGACAGCAGCTAGGGCAGACCTCATTCGCCCTCCTTCTAGGGTATATCTTGGCCTATTTGGTATGTAATATGGTGCTAAATACTTTGCTATATGTCTTGTGACTTATGGTTGTCTGCCCTAGTCAAATATATATATTTTTGGACTGCACATTTCCAGTTTGTAACAGCAGATCAGACTTCTTATTTATGAGTCAGTTTCATGGTTGTAATTATGTCTCATGGTGCATATCAATTGCATTATGGAGGTGATCCTATGAAGTAATTGTGTTGATGTCTTGACATGATTGATGATATTTGTTTGCTATTATTCAAAGTTTGATTTTTGGAGCAGAAATTAGGGTTAGGGCAGAACTACAAAGTGCAGAAATTTAGGGCAGAATTAGGGTTTGAGCAGAAAATCAGAATTATAACCTAATATCCCATTTTACAGTCTTTGCCACATAGAAAACTTGACAAATCCTGCCAAGTGCTCCTCAAGGAGTAAACTACTTGAAACAGGGTCTATACATGTGAGGAGTGCTCCATAACTCCTTCTGCCACTTGAAAACACTACAATCACCTGCACAGCATGCTTTAATTGGGTCTCTGTAACGTAAACATGTTATATTTGCCCCAGGCACACTCCTAGACGATGATTGACACTTAAATTTTGTTCCTATGCTGCCAGGCGCAAAACACCACTTGAAAGTGAGCTAAATTGGTTTAGGTGCGCTCCTAGACTGTATTTGACACTTAAATCACTGATATGACCAATTAGGCGCGCTTCTAGGCTCTCTCTGCCACTACACACTGGTCCTCATCAACACGGTGCACTTCTTCTTGCTTATTGTCATCTGAGGCATGCTCCATCAGAAACATTGACATCTAGACCTTGACAATTCACTGCCAGATGCACTCCTTGAAGGATATTGCCACTCGGAGATGACTTAAATACATAAGGAGCGATTTTCAACTGCTTTCACCATTAGAACCTTGTCAGCTTTCTCCCAGGTGGGCTCTTGAAGGCGTATAGCCACTTAAACATAATATCACCCCTTGATCCAACCAATTTATTAAATATTTTGATCAACGTAAATAAGTGTCAGTAAGGAGGTGATCACATCGTTTCACATTTTTAAAGTTTTACCTTTGACAAGCAAATATATTTTGCTTTCCTCTTATTCAGTTGTTCTCAGAAATTTAACTTCCTGATCCTAGTTCAGAATATTCTGATTCATGTCATTAGATGACTTTAAGGACTTAAAACCTAAAACAATCTCTTGGCAAAAGAGGGGACCCATATCACTTAAATATCAATCAGACTTCAGACCCTCTAGGGTGTATTATGACATTAAGTTTGAACATGTCCTAGAGGTTCCAAATTAACATAAAAGCATCTCAAAGGCTAAAAATGGGACCAGGTAGCTAATTGGAAAAGTTACTTAAATATGGACACTATAGGGCAAAGGTGGCCAGTGACATAAAGTCAATAAATGCGATATCACCACTAGAAGTGTGCCATCATGAGGCATCCAGGGACAACTAAATATTGAGCACCAACCACATGTGCTATGCTATAGAAGCCGCTGTTAAAGTTCTGAATATTTTCATTGCATATGATCTGAGAAACTTTAAGTGCATGGAGGCTCGATATTTGTAATCTATTCAAGTAAAAATGGCCATCATGGAAATTGAATTCTTTGGGTTCTTTGGGAAGAAGTAATGGAAATTAAATGCAGATTTGATTCCATTATGTTCAACTATTGCTTCATGGATGTTAATAGAGCTGCAGGTTTGTAATGTTCCCTTTTCCTCAGCGATAGAAAAAAATTGAAATTATGTTAGCTTTTTTGTTTTTTCCGAAGGCTAACTAAATTTTAAGGGAAATGGAACTTTAAAGGGTAATAGATAATTCGAATATTTCAATACCAAATGTATCCTTTTAATGTTGTCAGTTCTTTCTGTGCTGCGTTGGGTCTGGTGGGCCCATTATCCTTGTTCAGCGTCTATTCTAGGCCCAGCAAGTTAGTGGGGAGAGCACTCCTCTGTGGGGGGAATATTAAATTAATTCATTTGTTATTTCTGGCTGAGCATTGGCTGAGTGGCGTCAGAGGGAGGTCTGACATGATTCCTTTGCTATTTTTGAGCGGGTGTGGGGTGTGTGGAAGTTATTAAGAGAACATTCACTCATTTGGAAATAGGGGATGCGTTTGTGATTATCTTTTTTCATCTGAGCAGTCTTGCTGATTAGCAAAGGTCTCTGAGAGGTTGCTTAACCTCAGAGCATCTCCAGTTTCGATTGTGAGATATCAGTCCTAGCTGGGAACAGTTGATGATTTCACTCAGAAATCATACTTGTGCATAATAGGATTTTGATGTATTTTGGTTTGTGGTTTGGATGGAGTTTTGTTGTGCTGAGTAAGTTTTATAATGGTGTTTTGGAGTGTCTTTGATAGTTTCTTTGAAAGATTCACTAGTCTTTATGCTGGCCGTACAGGCTCAGCTGTACAGCAGTAGGGGTTGTTTTTGAATGTCAGTGAAGAGACTTTTTGCATCGATTGGAGTTTGAGCATCCATTGCCTGGTGTAGACGCCCAGTTCTGAGTTGATTTCAGTACCTTCAATATTGTGATAACACCTCTGCAACAGCCGTACATCTGCATAGGCCGTACTCCATTGTACCCAGACGTGAGCTTCTAGTTTGCTGATCGCTTGAGCTCTGATCCTGCTCTTTGAAGTTGGAACATATTCAGGGGTTGTAAAGTTGTGTGCACTGATTTTGGAGGAGGTTCTGACTGCGGAAAACTTTAGAATTTGATATCAGCCCTGTCTCAGTCCACCATACAGCAGAAGGAAAGGACCTTTTCAGCGCTGCAGTTGATCATCATTCAGGATC
This sequence comes from Cunninghamia lanceolata, assembly GCA_027924645.1. Lineage (NCBI taxonomy): Eukaryota > Viridiplantae > Streptophyta > Pinopsida > Cupressales > Cupressaceae > Cunninghamia > Cunninghamia lanceolata. Next base: position 12,181,760 of record BSBN01000472.1, on the reverse strand, counting down.
ATGTTGAAAGCCAGTATTGAGGTGATATTGCTCAATATATATTGCTTCTTCATGCTGATCATAACCAGTGATATATCATTTCAATGTTGATGTATGAGATTTATGGGCTAACATGGAATGCTACAGCAATGTTATTTTTGTAAAAATCAGATTTTGTTAACTTTTTGCAGCAGTCTTATTGATTTTCATTAAGTTATTAGGTTATAAGACTAGGGTAGACATTGCAGTGGTATCAGAGTTGGTTTTCCTGCCAGCCTGTTGGAATTGCTAACCCTTTGTGTAGAAGTTCATATCAAAATTTGCATGTTAGTACCCAGTACTTGCATGTCAGTTTTGAGACTACCCAGATGTTTGCATGTCATCTTTGAGAACGAGCAGTTGTTGCATGTTAGTACCCAGTACTTGCATGTCAGTTTTGAGACTACCCAGATGTTTGCATGTCATCTTTGAGAACAAGCAGTTGTTGCATGTTAGTACCCAGTACTTGCATGTCAGTTTTGAGACTACCCAGATGTTCACATGTCATCTCTGAAGAACGAGCAGTTGTTGCATGTTAGTAGCCAGTACTTGCATGTCAGTTTGAGACTACCTAGATGTTTATTGTCGACTTTGTAGAACGAGCAATTGTTGCATGTTAGTACCCAATACTTGCATGTCAGTTTTGAGACTACTCAGATGCTTGCATGTCAATATTGAAGGCCGAGCAGTAGTTGCATGTGAGTGATCTGCACTTGCATGTTAGAGTTGAGACCGAAGATACAATTGCATGTCAATAATCAGCATTTGCATGAGTTACATCACTTAGCTTGATTTGTCTTTAGAAGTTTTTCAAAACTGAGAATATGGATGGAAGACGGCTACCCACTTTCCTTCTGAGGGCTACTATGCGTCTTCACAAGTATGGTTCACAAATAAATGATGAAATATGCACCCACTTTAATGAGTACCAATCTCTTCCTAAAGAAATTCGAGATGTCCTCACATTCAATACATTTTTGGGAGAACCGGAAGAAGAAGATGACTATGTGACAGATGAATCTTTGGTCATGCATGCAACTACCATGGATGAGGTGGTTCACGAAAAAAAGGACAAAACAACAACTTTGGGTCCTAGTTCAGACTCAACTAGTGATGATTCTAATGACGTCCTTGATGATTCCTATGGAGCAAATGATTGTGTTGAGTTCACTCATGTATTTTTAGATGAAGGGCATGAAGAAAGCAAATATGACGATGACTTCAAAACAACTTTTGATGATCCTTTATCTATTCTAGTGATGTTAATATAGGTGGCCTTGGATTTGACTTTCAAACCAAGCCTATGGAGGGAGATACTTACATTGACATCAGTGTTGGTGAATTAGAGGTGGTTATTGATAGGCCTTGTGAAGAGATGAGTTCATTGGATGATATATTGGGTTTGTTCATGACGCTGTCCCATCATCCTTACTTGAGAGTTGTAAGACATCAACTAGTGAGACAATTGATTTAGAAGAGGATATGGCTCCTGCAAATGAAGACAAACCATAAAACGTGTTGTTTGAGGAGCATAATTTCTTTGCTGATTTTGATCAAGGGCCTAAAGAGCTGCAAGTTTTAAGGGACAAATTATTGGTTTTAGAAAAGAAGGTTGTGAAAGCCTAGACCAGGTTTGATAACACACACAACTTAGTTGAAGACCTCTTCTGGAAGGTTCAAGTTAAGGAGAGACAAGATGGCATTAAGGATGAAGCTACCCTTGCAAATCTACAGACCATAAAAGAAGCTTTACAGGTAATGAAATCAGATTATTTGCATTTGCTTTTTGACAGGGATAATGCCATTAAGTTTGCAGAGGAAACCTATGATGCCTACCAAGAGAAGAAGAAAGAGGTTGATGGGCTTTGCCTTGATCTTAGCCTAGCTCACCACTCTCTCTACCAAGCTGAAAATCAATCAAATATCGCAGCCATGAACAAAGAACAAGTAGCAGATGCAAGGTTCATGGAGATCAAGAAACTAGTTGAAGGCATTGATGAGCTCCAAAGAGATTCTTATGTGAAGCCAAGTTGTTCACCGATTTATGAAGAAGAATTCAGCAAGGATTAATTATTTCATGAAGATTGTAGCATACCACATGTTGAAGATTTGGGTGCATATCACAAGGAAGTGCCAAGCCTTGTGGTTGGTAATCCTCTTGGGAGACCACCGAATATGAAATGTGTAAAGGAGACAAAAGAAGATTGCATAATGAGTGTTGTGACACTAGGAGATGTAATATCTTCACGGAATGAATTGAATCATGGAGACTTCTTCATTTCTGATTTTGAAAAGTTTCCAAATAATGCTCTTGAGCTTGCTGGAATTTTCAGAACAGCAGCAAAAAGTGGGAGTTTCAAGCTTGTTTCTCATGATGTATGGGTCACAAAAGGATCTGAACATGTTCTCCACTTGATTATTAATCCACTTTATGGATTGGGTGCAATTTTGATTGCCCCTAGACTCTTAGATGTTGGCACTATCATGGATGAGTTTCAAGGAAATGACAAAGATGTTACAAACCACCATGAAGTGCATGAGGATGAATACAAAATGAACACAATATTCATGTATGATCCTAGTACCTTGGAGGAACAATTTGAGAATGACCCTTGGACTTGTTGTTTGAGAGGCATTTTTTTTGGGAGAGATGCTTATGGGAACTTTAGAAGATTTTTTGATGAGGCACATATGAGGAGCAGAGTTGCGCAGTGCAAGCATGGTGGAGCTGCTTCAGTACTTCAAATTCAGCATAGAGGTCACCAACTAAGCATGTTGGAGAGATTTGGTGACAAAAGAGAGGTTCCTTGGCTTGGAATTGATCAGGTTATCAGCTATAACCCTGCTGTTTGGTTGCAGATCGGCCATCTCAGTTGTCGGGCTGCTCGCATTCATGAGAGTTGGCAGGACATTAGTGTCAAGGGAAGTGATTGTCCACAGTTGGAGGTTGCTTAGAAGTTTTCTCCAACCATTTCTGAGGGGATTTTGAACAATACAATGCTCACTTTTCATGGTCATTCTTGGAGTTTCATTTGGTGCAGCTGTTGTTCCTTGTGCAGGTTGTTAAAATCAGATTGTCCGTCGCTGATTTCAGTCATGAACAACAGCAAGCTTGTGTTTTTTCAGACCTTCGAAACCTTGAGAATTTATTTTACAAGGGTTTGTGATGTAAACTATGATAGTTTACCCTTGGTGTTCATTCAGGACAGCGAACTTCCGCATGCTTTGGTTCATCATTCAAAGACTCTTGAATTAAGAACAATGAGATTTTTCACGAGTCTTTACGATTATATGAGAATGGTTCAGAGGAGGCATGTTAAATCCAAGGGGTGTTATGATGATGAGTTCACTGATTTGTTGCAAAGGATTATTTTTCTTTTTACAAGAAGTGTGGAGATGGTGACAATTGTTGTTGTGACACAGCAGGGCACATGGTATTTGGGAGTTCACAAATCTCCTAGACTATTTTTGGATCCTGGAGAGACATTAGACAGGAGGGTTCTGTTGGTTATGGATTGTCAATTGCTTGAGGGCAACCAACTTCAGGGAGGGAGGATTGTAATGTTCCCTTTTCCTCAATGATCGAAAAAAATTGAAATTATGTTAGCTTTTTTGTTTTTTCCGAAGGCTAACTAAATTTTAAGGGAAATGGAACTTTAAAGGGTAATAGATAATTCGAATATTTCAATACCAAATGTATCCTTTTAATGTTGTCAGTTCTTCCTGTGCTGTGTTGGATCTGGTGGGCCCATTTTGCTTGTTCAGCGCCTATTCTAGGCCCAGCAAGTTAGTGGGGGAAGCACTCCTCTATGGGGGGAATATTAAATTAATTCATTTGCTATTTCTGGCTGAGCGTTGGCTGAGTGGCGTCAGAGGGTGATCTGACATGATTCCTTTGCTATTTTTGAGTGGGTGTGGGGTGTGTGGAAGTTATTAAGAGAACATTCACTCATTTGGAAATAGGGGATGTATTTGTGATTATCTTTTTTCATCTGAGCGCTCTTGCTGATTAGCAAAGGTCTCTGAGAGGTTGCTTAACCTCAGAACATCTCCAGTTTCGATTGTGAGATATCAGACCTAGCTGGGAACAGTTGATGATTTCACTCAGAAATCATACTCGTGCATAATAGGATTTTGATGTATTTTGATTTGTGGGTTGGATGGAGTTTTGTTGTGCTGAGTAAGTTTTATAACGGTGTTTTGGAGTGTCTTTGATAGTTTCTTTGAAAGATTCACTAGTCTTTATGCTGGCCGTACAGGCTCAGCTGTACAGCAGTAGGGGTTGTTTTTGAATGTCAGTGAAGAGACTTTTTTGCATCAATTGGAGTTTGAGCATCCATTGCCTAGTGTAGACGCCCAGTTTTGAGTTGATTTCAGTACCTTCAATGCTGTGATAACACCTCTGCAACAGCCATACATCTGCATCGGCCGTACTCCATTGTACCCAGACGTGAGCTTCTAGTTTACTGATCGCTTGAGCTCTGATCCTGCTCTTTGAAGTTGGAACATATTCAGGGGGTTGTAAAGTTGTGTGCACTGATTTTGGAGGAGGTCCTGACTGCGGAAAACTTTAGAATTTGATATCAGCCCTGTCCCAGTCCGCCATACAGCAGAAGGAAAGGGCCTTTTCAGTGCAGCAGTTGATCATCATTCAGGATCACGTTGAAAGCCAGTATTGAGGTGATATTGCTCACATTTATATATATTGCTTCTTCATGCTGATCATAACCAGTGATATATCATTTCAATGTTGATGTATGAAATTTATGGGCTAACATGGAATGCTACAGCAATGTTATTTTTGTAAAAATCAGATTTTGTTAACTTTTTGCAGCAGTCTTATTGATTTTCATTAAGTTATTAGGTTATAAGACTAGGGTAGACATTGCAAGGTTGGCTTGCAAACTTAGGAAATAGTATGAAGATCAGAACATATTGAGATGTTTGGTGGCAGATTCTTTTGAGATTAAAAAGTTGAAACCGCTCAAAGCAAATACTGATAAGTATTATAAATATGGAAGAGATTGAAAATTCGAGCAATCTGATTGATTGATAGTCTGCATTCCTAAGGTTCCAATCTTTTCCATTGATTATTTATAAACAAAAAGTGATACTTTCAATGAAATCATTTCAGTAAAGCTATGAACACTGATGTCAACATCATTAGCCTCAGAGATGGCATGGCTTTGATCCATGTAGTAGGTCTCCACTGCCTTATCAGCATCATGAAAAGCAACATGTTTCCTATTAAACGGACGTCCATTTTAGAGCGCTCTCTTTTCTCCTCAAAACACAATCCCTAAGGTGATTGTGCCATAATAATTTCCATATGCAAACCAAGAAGTCATGTCTAGGGAGTGAATAACATGCAATGGGGCAGCTTGGGTAATTTTAATACCATGCGATGTCAGACATATCTAGTTATAGTCACAGTGTCAACTTAAAAAAATGTAAATATGATCAGACAGATTGTAAATGGTTCAGACAAGGAATGAAGATTATCTTCATACGTCATTTATGTTTATGTCCTTTCGTGCTCGAGAATTGGTTAAAGCTATCTACAATTCTGTATGTTATTACATATCGACAGCAAGCAAGAATCTGTTCTCCAATGGAAGATCATAGTGGTTGAATTGAGGAAGCTGACACTATGAACCGTCTTCAAATTTTGAACAGTTTGCCTCCTGTTGAATAACCTAACCTCTCTTTAAGTCAATCAAATATGAATTCAGCTGATGCTTTTGAGTGTCTCAGTATACATGTATAAACATACATATACATACATGTGTCTAAAAATATGTGTGTGTGTGTGTACCAGACACAGATATTGTAGACATAAAGCACAAATATATATGTGCATATAGCATACATATATGCGTGCGTATACATTCATACAAGCAATTAGCAAATACATATGTGCACATATATTTATAGTGTATGTGTAAGTATATGCAGTGTGTATGTATATATACATAAATGTGAAAATATATATTTGTGCATTCAATTCTTGATGGGCAATGGGCATTGTATGCTTCAGCGTTTTGGGTAAGTTGTTGAAGTGGACTTTACTGTGATGTTGAGCTTGTAAGGCCTAAGGATTGAACAGGAACCTGTGCTACATAACCTGAGTTTGACGCTCAAATGGGAAGAAATTCTTCGGCCAGATAACGCAGCACCTTGGGTGACCTGGGGATTACACCATATATAGAAAAAAATAGCCCAGCCTTCTGCTAAACGCCCAATAGTCCCACCTCTGCATAGCCAGGAAGAGGATTTCCCAATGGCACATTGAGTCGAGGTATTATCTAATCGAAGATTGGAAATCTGATGAAACGTTAGTTGAGCAATACATTTTTCTTTAAAACACAATACATTTTTCTACAAATTTGTTTAATGGGAAACGCCTAAGTCAAGCTGTTAGACAGAATTCTGAAGTGGGCATTACACGGATAAAAATAAATGCTCAAACTTTTTCGCTGCGCATTGCATAAATAAAAACCTCTGCATGAAATCTTGAAAAGGCAAGAACAATGTATAATATCTATATAAAAAGGTTGAACCTACCATGGACCCCAACGCTCTGGGGGGGTAGAAAACTCAGGTGCCATTCTAGATAACATCTCAACTTCCAACTGTCGTTGTAATTGAGCAGTATCTGTCATGAAAGCTTCAGTGTAATGATTTTCTTGTTGGAGATGGTGAGATACTGCAGGGTCTTGGGCATTGGACATCCATTGATAAGGATCGTGCCATGTTATCCCGTGGGCAGAAACTGCAACAGGTTCCTTCCTTGGAATTGGAGGCTTCAGCTCATTGAATAATCCCCTGTATTGTGATAATCTTGAATAGCTCCTCTTAAGGCAACAGAAGCAAGAGGAATGGAATGCGAATGTGATCGCCAATCTTTGCAGTTTTCTCATTCTAGTCCTCTGCATTGATTGAATTAATGAAATTAAGAGGGTGGTCTTGCTTTCATGAGGTTGAAATGGGGTAAAACCCAAACAAATGAGTAATCATAAAGCAAATGCTTATATACTATCTACAGATAAGAATCCAATGCAACAGAATGAATGAAAGGTCATAGTACCCAATCGGACCAATAGCAGCACAGGCCCCTCTTACAAACAGGCACCAAAGCCTTATAAAGCTTGTAATCACACGTAGATCAAGAAGTTTGTATTTTTGCTCAGCATTGCTTAAATTGTTAATTTTCAGGGTGTCTTTATTAGTCCATAGGCTTTAAAAAAACATAAATTCACCCCCCAAATTTTCTCCCCTGCATATTCCTTTAACCTCTTATGGGTGCAAGTGCTAGTAGCTAATACTTTGAGCACTCTATGAAGAAGTGTCATTCTATTTCCATCACTCCCTTATTGTAAAATAGGCATATTCTCTTTTCCCACTCCTCCTTAGGTATCAACTATCTCCTAGTTCTAGTTAATAAACATGTCATTGCCCCTTTTTTTAAAATTAGTAAAAGCACTTAAAAAGTTCCATTGGTGAAACATTACTTGAAAAATATCTCTAAATATATTATAATATAATAATATAATATAATATTTATATTTTATGGCTATCCAATGATACATTTAGGTACTTTTACTAGTTCATAACAATTTCATAGGTGTAATAATTTAAGAGGTTTTGATGAATATATTAAAAACAAGTAACTTTGAATGTATCACAATTTATTAATATGGATAATTATTTAAAAAGCTACCAAAAATAGATAAGCATCAACCATAAGAATTTTAATTTTGTTAATTTTCTGTTAATGATTGTATCTTTATATTAGGAATATGATTATTTCAAAACAATGGATACATTTTTTTTATGTCATAATCATATACAAATTGCAATATCTTGTCTATAATACAAACATATGTCACAAAAAGGTTGACCAAGACATTCAAAAACAAGCACAACATGTATTTTGATAACATGAAAATATATAAATATAATTATTGTATCTTGTAGAAGATCATATTAACAAATCAAATTATAGTCTAAGTGTGTGGACATATTTTATTAATAAAATGTTTTACATAGCTATAATTAAATGCACACAATTAAAAGAACAAATTCAATTTAATTATCAAGACCACTACATTACTTCAATAACACAATCTTCATTCATCGCAACTCATCTCATACAAAGCATAATGTATTGGATATTTCATCAAGGGTCAACTTAGAGACAAGGACTAGAACCAATGCTCTCCATTTTCTTGTTAACATAACTTGCATTTTATATTTTAGAGTACCGCTCAAACAAGAATGGTAGTGATATTCTCAATGAGTTGAGAGATTTAACCCAAGAGATTGTCATGAAAGTCAAGCATGCCCTCTCTATATCACCAACATTTATTGTGGCCCTTTCCAATGTTATCCCTTGTGATTTGATCAAATGCAATATCTTTTGCATTTTGAGAGCATTTATAGTCTAGTTCTATTTTGGTATTTTAAGGGCATTTTGATGTCATTCGGTTTGTGAAGTCGTAATGCTTAAGAACCTTCAAATTTTATCTTGAATTGAAAGACATGATGTCATGTGATTCCTATGCACTTGAGAATAGCCAAGGACTAAAAGTAGAAGCATTATAATAAACAAATGAGAGAAGTCAAATATAAATCCTTGAGGTATATAATTAAAATGCAATTCACAAGAATAATCTTAGATTGTACATTGAATTAGTTTTGAAATAATTTTAATTGTAAGGCATCCTTTTGATCTAGAAAAGGGTGTACATTTAACATGTCCACCAAAGATTGTATCTCATTTACTATATAACAAAGACCGCATGAAGATAGCCATTGTTATTCAACTATCAATTTTAATTTCATCAAACTAAACAAAACAAACATGCAGTAATAATGCTTCATTATCCCTTTGTCTACACCTACTTTAACAATTACATATAGGCTTAAATGATGAAATAGAGAAATAAAGTAGCACTTCACAAATGAGATTGTACACAAATAACTTTGTGCGGTGTCTCAATATATTAAATAGTTATGTCATAGCAAAAGAGCACCCACACAAAATATAATAGTTTTGATGTGTATTTTGTGTTTATTGATAATTCCAAGAAAACCCTTTGTAGTTTATGCAATCACTTATTTACATACAATTAGTATTATCTACTTTAATTATCTACCATGCATAGAAATCCAAATTACAACATACATCTAATATTTATTTTGCAAAATGCATAGAGCATAACCACAAAAGTAATTTGACTTGTAATGTAAGGCAATGACAACAAAATTGTATCAATAAAAACATAGAGATAAAGAAGAATCTCGTAAGATTTACATTTTAACCCATCAACACATAAGAAACAAACACAAAAAAAATATTGAGGAATATAATTTATTTTTTAAACGTGTTGAAAACCATGTTGAAGTGATAGAACAAAATAATTACAAGCTACATCAAAATCATTATGCATGTTAATGAATACAATCATGGCAAGAACAAGGACAATGAATGCTATTGATTTGTATTTTTTTAGAATTTTGTGAGAGTTGATATACATTAATCTGAGTCCAACTCAAATAATTTTGCAAGTGAAATTTTTGTTGTCTAATAAAAAGTCATCAAGCGAATGCCCTATCATTTTTCCTTCCTTGTGGATTTGCGGACTTCTCGTGGACTTCTTCCATTATTCCCAATTTCTCAAAGTCTTTATCTCCCTGCATTTCTACATTTCCCCAAGCCCTGATTGTCTACATTCCTCCAATTCGTCCTTGTGGATTTTCTCCTTTTGCAAGAATGTCTCCATGTCCTTTCAGGTCTCAATTTCTCGCATCTTTTTGTTTTAGCACATTCTTTCATCATCTCTATTGTAGGTTTCCCTTGTAGACTTCCCAGCTTCCAATAAACCTGTCCAAGTTTGACTTTCATACCTACTTAAGAGTTTTGTAATCCACCCATACGCCTCACCTACTCCCCTAAACTCTCCAAGACACTGTTAATGGCTAGATTTGACCCCTTGGAGTTGTACAAACATACTCATCCTACCAAAATGTCATTGCTCACCTAAGGGTGTGGATCCACATGCATGTTTCAATGAAGGATGAAGAAGGTTATAATAACCTCCCTAGTTACTAGTAGTTTTTTCTATCATTTCATTGCACCTCAACTACTAATTTAATTGACCAAGTGACTTCTATCCAATTTAGAAGTGTTAGCTTCATAACCTTACCAACCATAGCAATGGCAGTGACCTTATGACACAATATTAAATTCTTGCAGTAATTATAGTGAGCTCCCAAGTCAAGGTTGTCCTTAGATCCCCAAACCTAAACCTCGATGGTTCATTCATAATGGCCTTGCCTACATATCCCTTCCTAGGAATTAAAGGCTCCGTAGTTCATACACCAATAATAGAGAGACTTCATCCCCATATCTGGGATGAGATCTTCGACCTCTCTCTTTTAATTCATATCCATTAATTGATCTTAGGCTTCCAATTCACCTAATATACAATAGTATGAATAGCGAATGCATTTCAGTCAAATGTTAGTTCCATGCCAACATCAATGTATGAACACGCACAAAACCACATAGATTCTAGCTCATATATACATCACATTTACACATAGTGATTAGCTCATGCATACATCATAGGTACATAATGTGACTAACTCATGCATCTATTGAACATATAAATAATGTGACTAACTTATAGATACATCACATATACACAATGTAACTAACTCATTGATGTGTCACATATATACACAATGTGACTAGTTCACACATACATCGCATATACATAATGTGATTAGCTCATACATACGTCACATATACACAACATATGTGTAGCTCAAGCACGTGTCACATATAGATAGTGTGACTAGATCATGCATACAACACATATACACAATGTGAATAACTTGTGCATGCATCACTTATACATGGTGTGACTAGCTCATGCATATAGCACACATACACCATGTGAATAACTCTTGCATACATCACATATACACAGTGTGACTAGCTCATGCATATATCACATATACACAATGTAAATGACATATGCATGTGTCACATATGCACAGTGTGACTAGCTCATGCATACAATACATATACATAATGTGAATAACTTATGCATGTGTCATAAGTTACATAGTGTAACTAGCACATGCATACAACACATATACATAGTATGAATAACTAAACAACCTCACAAGTACACATAGTGACCAACTAGAAAAAAGGAAGTAGTTGCAACCTTACTGCAAGCATCTTTTCCTTCTCCTAGTTCACTAACACATCCTATCCAAAAAAAGGAATGTTGGTGCTCCCATACTACACCGTGGGTCTCATCATTTTTCCTAAATCACTACTAGTTGTGATGACAAGCAAACATCCCATGCTACAACTCATCATTGACTCACACATACTTTGTTGTCATCATTGGAAAGGGCACAAGTCTAACAACACACAACACATGAGGCCATTAATACACATGTACACAATGATTGACTCACACATACATAGTGACCAACTAGTAATAGGAAGTGGATGTGACCTAGTGCATGCATCTTCCCAATACCTAGTTCACTAAAGCTTACCCTTTAAGTACATCCCAGCTAGAAAAATGAATGTCAGTGCATCTCACACTACAACATGGGTCCCATCCTTTTTCTTGGTTCACTACCAATTGTGATGACCAACAAGCATCCCCTACTAATTGCAGTCATCACTAGCTAAGGTGCAAGTGTAACAACATATAACACATGAGGCCATCAATAAGATTTCCATAGCTCGCTAAACCTTTAGAGTTGATGGATCCTAACATCTATCGCCTCCATGCTAATGGTAAAAGTTAGTCCAACCTAGTGTAGGGTAGATCCTAGCATCTATCACCTACATGTTATTGATGAAAGTCATCTAAGCCCTATCATACCATGGGTAGCCCCTGCAATCCATTACCTCCATGCTATTGGTGATAGCTGGCTAAACCTTAAGATGCGATAGATAACACCTAGAATCTATCACCTGCATGGTACTAGTAACAACTAACTAAATTGCTCATGTATCATATCATGGATAGCTCCTAACATTCGTCACCTCTATGCTACTAGTGAAAGCCAACTAATCCTAAGATATGGCAGATAACACATGACATCCATCACTTGCATTATACTAGTGACAATCGACTATCTACATTTGTATCAAACTTTGTTCTGACATGTGGGCTCATCTGATAGCCAAGTGAAACACGATCAAGATATCACAAGGATTCACAAACACTAAGCAAGTTCACTTGGTTACATACCACATAGGGTGATCCATAAACTTATACACATGGTCCTGTAGGCCTTGGGGTTAAAACTACCCACATAAGAATCACATTGAACCCACATAAGTTGGCCTCTATCTGGACACATAAACATAAACCAATACAACTTATAAAGTAATCTCAAAGGTCATTCAATACATTCAAATTGAAATTAAACCCACTATAGTAATATCTAGACAATATTCTACTTATGAGGACATAACATTTTGGTACATTGCCAATCATAAGGCTTAGCATACAATTATCCACCAAATAGATATAAAGATAAAACACCATACCATATTTGGTAACACTCACCATAATTGCCCATAGTTGGCAAAGGTAGTCATAAAGTCAACATAGATACAAGCACATATTTAGGACAAACAGATTATCCATAAATACTAATATTTTTCACACCATAAAATCATAATGGCTCAATTCAACATCATCATTAAATGCAAAGTTACAAGGTTTCCTTAACTTGTTCATATCCATGCCATGGACATGTTTTTCAAGCCCTTATTTCTTGAAATAATAGACTTCCCTAGCATATTGAGGCTAACACCTATCTTCCCATACTTATCATGGATCCAAGACACCATGCTATAGTGTTCAACACACCAAGCTCTGATAATTTTAGTTCAAACAAGTCCAAATGCATTCCCATACATTCACATTAGAGACAAACCATGATAATGGTGACTCTAAAAGTTCATCCAAGATTGGAGTAGATTTTTGAAAGACATCAAAACAAACGTCAAAGCACTAAAGATTGATAGTGATGGATTTCCCTTTTATTGGCTCAGATATATATAGTGGGGACATATTAATTAGAAAGGTTAATTCACAACCATTCGATGCAAATTCTAGCTTCAAGATGAAGCACATTGAAGAGGGAGGGATGATCATGTTTAGGAACAACCAAAAACCTTGAAGCTATTCCCTAAACCCTACCCTACTAACTTGGGTCATAGGGGCATCCTTCACCCAAGGACTGCCTACATACCCACTTCCACACAGTATCGAAGTCACATGTAGTTCTCCTAGGATTTCAACTATTAAGATGAGAACTTGCACTTTCCCAAGTTAAGATAACCTATACAAATAGTAGACACAACCATTTTTGTCACCTATATCAACAAGATATAGCCTTCTAAGATTCCCAACCTTGATAGATTGTCCCCTAAAGAAGTCAAGGACTAGATTAACAAGGAATATTATGTAAATAATTCAACAAAACACAAATATACATGATTTTACTCTAATAAATCAATTAAATATGTTAAGATGGAACATTACCAAACCTCTACATACAATGGTCCCGTTTATCAACCATATTTATACTAGCTACGCATTAAAATATAACTCATCTTAAATGGCATAGCTTAGTCAATAGTGTCTTTTAAGGACAAATTGTCAAAATTAATCCATACATAGAACATAAGCACAACAACATAGTCAATATAAAATAAATGCAGTCATATCATAGTATAGGACAAAAGTAGTCAAAATATCGTCATCGGGCAACAATTATGAAAAAGCCTCGATATGGCTCCGAGTGATGTCCTACTTTAATATGATTCGATGATATCAAATATCACACACTCATATTATATTGTAGCATCCTTCTTAGTTGAAAACACAACATGCATTAGCAAAGTCACATAAAACTATCTAATATTTCAAAAGACTTACAATAATAATTATAAACTTGCTTCAAGCATGAACAATACCCAAGTCATACCTAGGATAGCCATTCCCTAATAATTATATATGAAATATATCATGCAAAATTCAATATCCTAATGATAACACCATACATATATCTATCACATGCCCCATAGATCAAGAAGACATCACCTTGTGGTTGAGTATTTGATACATAGTGTTGATTATAAGTAAGGTGATATCATAACATCTCTTATATTCTTAGCAACCTCATGAACCTCACTAGGAAAGGGCTACATAACCATTTTACATAATTCAACATATTGTTTCCATGTAATCTATAATAAGGAAGGGGAATCAAATGATTCAACTATCCGAAACAACTATCCATATTTAAGCATTACACTACTCATAGTGTTTTAGTAATAGAAGCATGCCCATGATCACTCACTACATATGTTCCAATATGAAGAGCATTCAATTATACAATCTAAATTATTCACATCCTATAGTGGGTCTAGTTGAACCAAAGTGAAGGAAAGAATGCCAACTTTCAAAAAATGTCCTTTAATCATCCACACTTTATTGATGAGTTCTTACTCTACCTTCACAAAGAGAAATCTCTGGCCTTGACGATAGATTAATACTCTAGGATTATGGAGCTACAATTTTAGGATCCAACAAGTAGGACAAGTAATGGCTAGAAACATGAATGGCTAAGAGTTTGAATGATAGGTAGGATGAGGTCCAAGGTAGATACCATGCGAAGAATGCTCACAAAAGGTGGTCAAGGATATGCACGATCACAACCAAAGAAAAGTGAACAAACCATAACAAAGAATGAACTGTAAGGCCTCATCATCAAGGATTAGACTAGGTGGTTATAGACTTTTCTTTTGGAAATTGATTTTTTGGAATTTGCATGCTTTTAAATTTTTAATGGCTCTAGGCAAGCAAGGAAAGATTTGAATAAATGGGTTGTCCACTTAAGTGGTTCTAGGAGTTGTAGCTAAGTTTCGAATATCGAGGTTTATACAGGGGATAGTTGGAATGTAGGGGAAAACAAGCATATTTTAGAAAAGTGGATTGGGAAATGCTTAGATATTCTTGGTACAAAAATACAAGATATCACTTGTAACATTAATTGTTCTTCATTATTGGCTCTTGCGGATGCTTGAAAGAAAAGAGAGAAAAAGATATTTACAAGGCAAAATAGTTTTGGGTCAACATGACTAAGGGTTTCATGGTCCTTGATACTTTCTATTGTCCCCAAACTACTTTGAATACAAAAAAAAAAAACAATGGAAACATAACAAGCAAGATGGAACACATATGTACAAGTGGGCAATAAAACAACACAATAGACATCAAACACTAACCCAACTCAATGCATGGCAACAAAGAAGACATAATAACACATAAAAGAAAAAGGAAAAGGTTTACGTACAAGGTCATGACTATGGTTGTGGCATATAAGGTGGAGGTTTTCTTATATTATTGATGAGTTCTTACTCTATCTTCACAAAGATAAATCCCTGGCCTTCAAGAAAGATCAATACTCTAGGATTGTGGAGCTATAATTTCAGGATCCAACAAGTAGGGTAGGTAATGGCTAGAAACACGAATGGATAAGAGTTTGAATGATAGTTAGGATGAGGTCCAAGGTAGATACCATGGGAAGGATGCTCACAAAAGGTGGTCAACGATATGCACGAGCACAAACAAAGAAAAGTGAACAAACCACAATAAAGAATGGACTGCAAGGGCTCATCATCGAGGATAAGACTAGGTGGTTATGGACTTTACTTTTGGAAATTGCTTTTTTGGAATTTGCATGCTTTTGAATTTTTAATGGCTCTAGGTAAGCAAAGAAAGATTTGAAGAAAGGGGTTGTCCACTTAAGTGGTTCTAGGAGTCGTGGCTAAGTTTTGAATATCGGGGTTTATAGAGGGGATAGTTGGAATGTAGGGACAAGCAAGCATATTTTAGAAAAGTGGATTGGGAAATGTTTGGTTATTCTTATTACAAAAATAAAATATATCACTTGTAAATTAATTGTTCTTGGTTCTTAGCTCTTGTGGATGCTTGAAAGAAAAGAGAAAAAAAAAGGCATTTACAAGGCAAAATAGTTTTGGATCAACGTGACTAAGGGTTTCATGGACCTTGATACTTTCCATTGTACCAAACTACTTTGAGTACAAAGAAACGACAATGGAAACATAATAAGCAAGTTAAAACACATATGTACAAGCGGACAATAAAACATCACAATAGACATCAAACACTAACTCGACTCAATGCATGGCAACAAAGAAGAGATAGTAGCACATAAAAGAAAAAAAGGAAAAAGGTTTACGTACAAGGTCATGGCTACGGTTGCGGCATCTAAGGTGGAGATTTTCTTGTATTATGGTTTTCATCAAACAAAGCCACTAGGTATTGGAAATTGGTATCAAGCTCTAGGATGTTGGGTGATGTTTGTAAAGTGGGTTTTAAAAATAGCTCCATGTGGGCTATGAGTTCTTTATAATGGGTATGAAAAAGTTCAATATGGATGATTGGTAATTGATTTGTTGTGATCATGTAACAATCAAAATTGGTACCATTCTTGTCCTATCATGGGCAATCTCCAAGGCCAACTATAGTGGTTTGAGAGTTGAGTTGGATTGATCATTTGATGCCTTGTTCATATCATCCTAGACCTTGTCCATGAAATCCATTATGTGCTAAACATTGAAATCATTTTCTATATAACATGATCCCATTCAATAAGACAAGGTTGACAAGTATTAGATGTTATAGATGTGTTATTTTCGTTATTGGATCTTATGTTGTGTTTTGATAGGGATGTTGAACAAGATGTGTTAGGTGTTGTTGATGGGGAAATTATTTTTATTTTTGGTGAAGGTGTTTTGTTTGGTTGGGGTGAAGATATTGTGGGTGTCTATGTAGGTTGAGTGTTGTTGGGTATGTCATTTGAAAGCTTATAGCTTGGTTAGAATATGAAATATTGTGGTGGTTTTCCATACTTGTGAGGGTCTATGTGTGGCGTATGAACATGGAAAACATTGAATTTGACCTTGTATTTGCCTACATGCGATGGTGTAAATTATAATTTTTCCCAATCATCACCTTATAAGAACCAGGCAACATGTGTAGATGGCATGGATTCTTTTTCTTTTGTTGTGGGGGATTTAGGTGGATGAGATATGACAAGATTGTCAATTCATGTAGTGTTGTATCATTGTAAATTAATTATAAGTCTAGTTGTTGGGTGAAGTGAGAACTTAAAGGTGTAATGCTTGGACTAGATGGAAAAGGACTTCTTTCTAGTTAATTGGTAGTGGGAAAATGGTGTTTCATCAATGTGCACAGTGTAGGATTGGTTGTTATGCATGAACTTCAAGCATCTATGAAGGTTAGATGGAACAACTCGCATTGCATGCAACCATGGTCATTCTAGAAGAAAGTTGTAAGCTAATTTTCTTGAAATGATGTGGAATAGGGTGTCAATGGTGTGAGGTTTGATGGAGATAGGTAAAGTGATAATGCCTAGGGGTTCTTAGCTGACATTGTCAAACCATGAATTACTAAGTTAGATTTGTCTAGGTTTGAATAATTGACATTAATCACTCTTAAGAAATTAGTATTGTAAATGTTGAGTCCTAAACCATTATTAGTAATAACACACTTTATTCCTTTCTTTTAATATCTCAAAATAATGGTTAAAGGAAGAGCTACTTGAATGATTGATGGTGGTGGGAATTAATCTTTAGAGAATGAGATGTCTTGCATGGATTCTATCATAGAAGCGATTTATGTTGGTTGAATTGAAGGTTGCATGGATATACTTTGTAAGGCTTGTTGAAGTATGTCTGGATAAATAAGAGAGGCTTGTAACAAATCCCATAAAGATATATTTTCTTGTGTAGCTTTAAGTTGTTCAAGAATGTCATAGCTTTTGGTTGTTTTAGCAAGGATACGTGGTTGATGGACAAGGTTAATGGTATGTTGGGAATTAAGGTGTCTCAACCTTGGTAATTCCTTGTATTTTTACATTGTATTTATTTATTTATTGCCTATTGTATTAATTGGATGCAAATCCTATGTTGTCATATTGTGGGAGTTGGCACGGTGATGTGTCATCCTACATGGCATATGACCACATGTAATTTTGTCCTCACATGAGGAGATAGGCGTCCCACTTAGTGGTAGGAATATTTTGCCATGTGTCGGCATCTTGGATGTTGTGTAAGGGAATATTGACCGAAACAGTCATGACAGATTCCTATGACAAAGTTATGACATGTAAGAGTTAGAAATAGGAGATTCTATGACAGGTGAAGACATGTTTCGAAGAGCATCTTTAAAAAAGGCATCTTTGGGCACCCCAAGGTGGACTATGACATGTTGTAAGAGAATATGCTATTTATACCCTATGTATGACATATTCTCTTACAGCTGTAAGTTATGACAGCTATGACATTCTATGACGGTTGTAAGAGTCATAAGAGCATCTGTCATAGCTCATTTTGGAAATAGGCGACCTCTTTGGGATGGGGTGACTTGACAAGTGTCAGGATCATCCTAGAGTGTTGGACAAGTGTCCATAGACATGGGTTTTGGGACATGAGGCCATGTTGGATGCCCATCCCAATGTGGAGCCATTTTTGCCTTGTATTTATTATATAAACATGTGCTTTGGAGAGGAGAAGTACTACAAGTTTGACATGTACTGTTATGCTACCAGATCATCTCCAGATACAAGTGTCAAAGACTCCTACAAGAGCATTGGCTTTGTGTTGTATTATAACCTACATTGTTTATGGAATACATTTGAGCTGTGTTTTGGAGTGTGGGGTTTTTCATCCGTAAGGGTTTTCCCCACGTATATCTTGTGTCTCTCTTCTTCTATCTTACTTTCTTGTGTATGTGTTTGTTGCAATATCTCTATTAGTGGGTTAACATAGCTATAATTGTAAAGATAAAATTGAATTTGCACTCTCCTCCTCTCATTAGATTAGTGTAGGAAGTGATTTCCGCACACCTAGCTTCCTTTCAGTTGGTATCAGAGCCTGGCTAGTTTTGGTTCTAGTTGTTGGGTAGGGGTTTTTTGAGTTGATCTTA
Organism: Cunninghamia lanceolata; assembly: GCA_027924645.1. NCBI lineage: Eukaryota > Viridiplantae > Streptophyta > Pinopsida > Cupressales > Cupressaceae > Cunninghamia > Cunninghamia lanceolata. Next base: position 12,162,651 of record BSBN01000472.1, on the reverse strand, counting down.
GGTTGAGTGGAAGTGTTGTGTAGAGCATTCTGTATATTGTTGCAGCAAGGAGATGGCAACCACATCCGGAAGATTAGAGGTGGAGAAATTTAATGGCACTAATTTTGAGTTCTGGAAACTCAAGATGGAGGACCTACTTGTTGATCGTGACTTATGGGAAACTGTATCCAGTGTGAAACCTACAGAAATGTCACAAGTTGATTGGGACCTCAAAGATCAGAAGGGTAAGGATCTCATAAGACTCTGTTTAGCTGACTCTGTCCTATTGAATGTCCATGAGGAGAAGAGCACAAAAGATCTTTGGAAGAAGCTGGGTGATGTTTATCAGGCCAAGTCCCTGGTGAACAAGCTTTTTTCTAAAAAAGAAGTTATTTGCTCTGAAGATGGAACACAGAGGATTTGTTCTAGACCACATGAATGCTTTCAACATGATCGTTGCACAGTTGACATCTCTGGGTGTGAAAATGGAGGAGGATCGATGTATGACCCTACTTTGTTCTTTGCCAGATTTGTGGGATCACCTTGTCATGGCTATCAGAAGCACCACTACCACCTTCAAGATGGAAGATGTGGTGTCCTCACTGTTATCTGAAGAAATACGGAGAAAGACATCCGAATCGGCTAAAGAAGCTCTTACAGTTCATGGAAGACCCAAAGAGAAAGGGAAGAAGGACAAGAAAGGTGAAAAGGGTAGATCCAAATCTAGTGGGAGATCCAAATCTCCTAGAAAGTCCAAGGCTCTCTGTTGGAATTGTGGGAAGATGGGGCATTTCTGAAAGGAATGGAAAAAAGAAAAGAAAAAGAAAAAGAAGAAAGCCCCTGATTCAGATTCTGACAAGTCACAAGATGATGGTGATGCCTTCATTGCAACACTAGCCACCCATGCCTCTGATGATGTGTGGTTGATTAATTCTGGTGCATCATTCCACATGACCTTGCATCGAAGCTGGTTCACAAAGTATGAAGAGCTTGATGGTAGAAGAGTGTACCTAGGTGACGACTCTCATCTGAAGATTGTTGGTCATGGAAGAGTCTCAATATGATTCCCTGATGGACGAGTGAAGGGGATCACTGGGGTTATGCACATTCCAGGCCTTGCATGGAACCTACTTTCTGTAAGTATGTTGAATGATGCAGGTGTGCAGGTTGTTTTTTCGAAGATGGATGCAAGATGACTAGAGGATCTATAGTGCTTGCAAAGGATACTCAGAGAGGTACTTTGTTTCAGCTAGAGGCATGCACTTCACAGTACAATAGTTCTTCTGAATCAAAGAAAAGAGTTGCAGTCACTTCATCCCCGCCATCTGAACGAGCAGTGAAGAAATCTGTTGTAACTAGCTCTGATGGTAGTGCACATGCTATGGAAGCTAAGCTTCCTGCTGAAAAGACTATGTTATGGCATTTGAGCTATGACCACATTGGTGAGAAGGGTCTGCAAACCCTGAAAAATAAAAACCTTGTTGAGGGGTTAAATGATTGTAATCTCGAGTTCAACTTTTGCAAATATTGTGTATATGGAAAGCAAAACTGTGTTCAATTTTACTCTAGTTTTAATCTAGTGTATTGGATCCTATTCATTCTGATGTGTTTGATCCTTTTAATGTTCCTTCAATTTCAAAATCTATATATTTTGTATCTTTCATAGATGATTACAGTAGAAGGACATGGGTTTATTTTATCAGAAGCAAGACTAAAGTCTTTAGTCAGTTTAAGGAGTTTAAAGTCTTTGCTGAAAATCAGACTAGTAAAAAGATTAAGTGTTTGAGAACTGACAATGGTGGTGAGTTTTGTTCGGCAGAGTTTGATAAGTTCTGTAAAGAGTAAGGGATTAAAAGACATAAGACAACTCCATACACCCCACAGCAAAATGGAGTTGTGGAGAGGATGAACAAGACACTGATGGAGAAGGCTAAGGGTATGCTTTGAGGTGCAAGCCTCGAACAAAAGTTTTGGGCTGAAGCTATAGCCACTGCTTGCTATCTAGTAAACAAATCTCCTACATCAGCTCTTGTTGGCAAGACACCTATGGAGGTGTGGTCTGGTAAGAAGCCTTCAGTTAGACATCTTCATGTTTTTGGTTGCGAGGCATATGCACATGTGCCTAGGGAGAAACGATCTAAATTGGAGAACAAGGCTATTAAGTGTATTTTCATTGGCTATGGTGTCGGAAAGGATACAAGCTTTGGGATCCTGTGGATGAAAAAGTGTTGTATAGCAAAAGTGTTATCTTTAGAGAGCTAACACCTTCTTCCATTGTTCTACAGCCAGAACATATAGAAAAGAATGAAGATGCGGTACAGTTTCCTTCTACCCCTGAGAAGACTGAACAGACAGACCCTGTGAGACCTAATGATGAGGAGAGCTCTAGCAGCTCTGAAAGCTTAAAAGAAGAAGCAAAACCTCAACCTCAGCCATTGAGGAGGTCTACATGAACAAGAAAGCAACCTAATAGGTTTGGTTATTCATTACTTGATTCTAGTTGTGCTTTTGCTTTACTTACTAACACTGATGAGCCTAGAATTGTGAAAGAGGCTATGGGCATGAAAGATGCAGGTTCTTGGAAGGAGGCCATGGAGGATGAGATGGCTTCTTTGGAGAAGAATAAAACATGGGACTTGGTACCTTTTTCTGATGGATGGAAACTCGTTGGATGCAAATGGGTGTTCAATAAGAAATTCGATGCAGATGGCAGTGTTGAAAAGTACAAGGCTAGATTGGTTGCGAAGGGGTATTCACAAGTGGAGGGAATTGATTATGGTGAAATTTTCTCTCCCATTGCAAAGCTGACATCCATTCCATTTTTGTTATCTCTTGCAGGTACTTATGACTTAGAGGTAGAACAGATGGATGTGAAGAAAACTTTCCTTCATGGTGATTTGGAGGAAGAGATTTACATGTCACAACTAGAGCATTACATAGATAAAGGTAAAGAAAATTTGGTTTGCAAGTTAAAGAAGTCTTTGTATGGTTTGAAGCAGTCTTCTAGGATGTGGTACTTGAAGTTTGATGCCTTTGTGTTGTCGATTGGTTATCTGAGATCAAAATCTGATCATTGTGTGTATTACAAGTTTGACAATGATCGCATTCTCATTATTGCATTGTATGTTGACGATATGTTGTTGATTGAGAATGGTAAGAATATGATTTTTGATTTGAAGTCTCAGTTGTCAGCACAGTTTGAGATGAAAAATCTTGGGGCAGCCAGGTACATTCTGGGAATGGAAATCAAAAGAGATAGAGCTAACAAAAAACTTTGGTTAAGCTAGAGTAAGTATGTGAAGACCGTGTTGGGTAGGTTTAGCATGGCAGATTGTAGACCATTGTGTGTTCTTGTTTCATTGGGGACAAAGTTGTCTGTTAATGATTGTCCAAAATCTCCTAGTGAGGTGGAGGACATGAGTAGAGTACCTTATGCTAGTGTTGTTGGTAGTTTGATGTATGCTATGGTCTACACAAGACCAAACATTGCCCAAGCAATGGGAGTCCTTAGTTGATTTATGGCTAATCCTGGACAGGTACATTGGGATGCAATTAAGAGAGTGTTCCAATATCTGAGGGGTACTTCCGAGTATTCCATATGCTATCACGGTAATGCTACAGGACCTCCACATTTAGTTTGTATTCATGGATTTGTGGATTCTGATTAGGCAGGTGACATTGACATCAGGAGATCCACCAGTGCCTATGTGTTCACTATGTTTGGTGGTGCAATTAGTTGGATGAGTAAGCGACAACCTGTGGTTGCTTTGTCCACTACAGAAGCTAAGTATATGGCAGAAACTCATGCTTGCAAGGAAGCCATTTGGCTTAAGAGATTGTGTTCAGATATTGGTGTTGATGCAGGACAGATTACGATTTGTTGTGACAGTTAGAGTGCGATTTGCCTTGCGAAGAATCCAACTTTCCATGCCAGAACAAAGCATATTGATGTACAGTTTCACTTCATGTGAGACATGGTAGAGGATGGGAAGGTAAACTTGGAGAAGGTAGATACTTTGAAGAATGTGTCAGATGTATTGACGAAACTAGTGGGCATAGAGAAGTTCATATGGTGTTCGGAGTCTATGGTCCTCTCGACCTATAGCAGTTAAATCCTGTTAATTCTATTGGCTCTTACAAGGTGTTCGACAAGTGGGAGAATGTTGGGAATTAAGGTGTCTCAACCTTGGTAATTCCTTGTATTTTTACATTATATTTATTTATTTATTGCCTATTGTATTAATTGGATGCAAATCCTATGTTGTCATATTGTGGGAGTTGGCACGGTGATGTGTCATCCTACATGGCATATGACCACATGTAATTTTGTCCTCACATGAGGAGATAGGCCTCCCACTTAGTGGTAGGAATATTTTGCCATGTGTCGGCATCTTGGATGTTGTGTAAGGGAATATTGACCGAAATGGTCGTGACAGATTCCTATGACAAAGTTATGACATGTAAGAGTCAGAAATAAGAGATTCTATGACAGGTGAAGACATGTGTCGAAGAGCATCTTTGAAAAAGGCATCTTTGGGTGCCCCAAGGTGGAATATGACATGTTGTAAGAGAATATGCTATTTATAGCCTATGTATTACAAATTCTCTTACAACTGTAAGTTATGACAGCTATGACAGATTCTATGACGATTGTAAGAGTCATAAGAGCATCTGTCATAGCCCATTTTGGAAATAGGTGACCTCCTTGGGATGGCGTGACTTGACAAGTGTCAAGAGCATCCTACAGTGTTGGACAAGTGTCCATAGGCGTGGGTTTTGGGCCAGGAGGCCATCTTGGATGCCCATCCCAATGTAGAGCCATTTTTGCCTTGTATTTGTTATATAAACAGGTGCTTTGGAGAGGAGAAGTACTATAGGTTTGACAGGTACTGTTATGCTACCAGATCATCTCTAGATACAAGTGTCGAAGACTCTTACAACAGCATTGGCTCTGTGTTGTATTGTAACCTTCATTATTTATGGAATACATTTGAGTTGTGTTTTGGAGTGTGGGGTTTTTCACCCGTAAGGGTTTTCCCCACATATATCTTGTGTCTCTCTTCTTCTGTCTTACTTTCTTGTGTATGTGTTTGCTGCAATATCTCTGTTAGTGGGTTAACATAGCTATAATTGTAAAGATAAAATTGAATTTGCACTCTCCTCCCCTCATTAGATTAGTGTAGGAAGCGATTTCCACACACCTATCTTCCTTTCATGGTATTGGATGGAAGATTGGTGAAATTTGTGGTGTTCCTTCGGTTTTGAGTATTATGCATATGTACTACTATGCAATAATCATTTTGGGAAGGAGGGGCTCCTTGGACTACAAGTGGAGTGGTGTTTTGGGGAGCTCCTTGGACAACAAGTGGGGTGGTGTTTTGGGGAGATCCTTGGATGATGAGATGAGGTATGGGACTAATGACATTGGAATTAATATGGGTGGGATTGTTATGGTTAGGGGTAAATGGTGGAAGAGGTTTTGATATGTCATGATATCATCCATTAGATAACATGAGGACATGTTTGATAAGACATGATTTTGAAGACATGCATACTATTTTGTCAAAGGTATTGTTTCTTGGGGAAAGAACTCAAGAAATGCCATTGCTAGTGGGAAAAAAGTAGTATAACCTAGGTTGTTGGTATCAAACCAACAACAAGTATAATGTTTCAATATTTTTGAGAAAAGAAATATTAAAGTTTGATCATTGTGGTTTAGTTTTTATTCACTAGAGGAATTTGGTCAAATGTTTGGTATGGTTTCCATTTCCATTGTAGTAGTCTTGAGAATTATTTATTCTAATGGCATCTAGGTCATCATGGTATTTATCATTTTGGTTAAATGTCAAGTGAGTGGAACCTGCAGAGGAATGGGGGCAGGTGGTGGATATGCTTGAGGTTTCAAAGGTTGTGGTTCAACTATGGGATTGATAGGACTAACTATGGTGGAAAATGGGATATGGGGTGGAGAGGGATCATAAGGAATCGACAGGGGTGGATAAGGTGGACTAGTCATTGGGAGGGGATTGGGTAATTAAGAGATAGGAACAAGGGAATAGTACATGAGCTATGGCTAGATGATGAGGCATGGTTGGGAAGGAATATTAAGGAATGAGGCTTACGTGATGGAATAGGACTAGGAGGGGATAAGGGAATGTAAGGTGAACTAGGACGGGTTAAGGGGATGGGATTAGAAGGGTGTAAAGAAACATAGGGTGAATGGGGGGAGTCATGGGTTTGGCTATAGGTGGTGAAGTAGGCATAGTGTGTGTGGCATTTAAAGTATTAGGCAAAGGAGACATTCTAGGTGGCTCAAATAACATGAAACCTTATAAGATTATTCCTTAACATTAGAATTCATTGAATTAGACACATTAAAATGAAAAAAGATCTTAAAAATGGATGATCAATGTCGTGCTCATCATAGGTATCCTTGTGTTCAAAAGATGGTGTAGGATTATTATTATGAGGGGAGGAAGGAGGTGACAAATCATAGACATCTGGATGGGAGATATCAATGAGTGGATTAGAGGTGGTTGGGACAAGGGTGAAGTGATAAATGTCATAAGGGGATGAAGAATTGCAATATGTATGGGAACACCTAAAATAGGGTGGATCTATAGTCTCGTTAGTGTCACCATGTAGCTCATCCCATGGAATGTTTTAAGAATGTGTAGGGTAGTGCTCAAATAGACTAAAGTCTTGAAGTTTGATGCCATTTAGAAGGTTTTCAAGAACATGGGAATTGTTGGAGATGGGAGATTATAATGGTGGGGAATCTTTCTTATATGGATCATGATCATAGGGGTGATGGATAATATCCTCAATACAAGAATTGCTAGCAACATCAAATGTTAAATCATTGAGAAAAGTACAAGATCCTTTGGCTGAGAGAATGGGATGGTTATTAAAGGTTGGGATTTTAAGCTTAGGTAATGTATTTGGGAAGAGTGGAATAGGATTAGGGGGGATAAGGGAACATAGGGTGAACTAGGATCTATGGCATGAGAATATGAAATATGAGGAGGGGGTGAACTAGGTGAGGATATTTCATTAGTAGGAAAAGATGATGGTTTGTATGAAGTTGAAGATATATCAAATAGAGGTGACTCATATGAAGTAGGAAATGATGAGGGTGCGGTGAGGGTAGAAATAAATGGTGATGGTTACATGAAGGGATGAAGTGGATCTATATTAAGAGGGGGAGGTTTACGTAGTGGAGGGATAGGATAAGGAGGTGTGTTATGGTCATGATGTATCTCATCAGGAAATTCATCTAGGTTGATGTCATTTATGAAGGTCTTAGGGACAGAAGAATGATGTGAGGTAGGTGAAAGCAATGGTGGAGAGTCCTCATTGTAGGGATTATCAATATAGGGATCATGGATTTTCCTTATCAGGGGAATTACTGAAGTTATCAAATGATAAGTAATCAAGGGAGGTGTGGGATCCTTTAAGTGATGGAGTGGAATGGGTAACAATAATAGTTGGGAGTTTACAATTGTCATTAAATAATTCATGTGTGAGGGATGGAAGAGGAATCAGAGTGGTATTGTGGTCAATAGGAGAAATCTTGGGAATAAGTGAAGGAGATGGAATAAGAGTTATGTTTTCCTCAAGTTCAAGGGATGGGGTAGAATGAAAATGAGAACGAAAGGAGATGAGGGTGTCTAAGGTTTTAGGATAGGTGCAAGGGAAGCTTGTGAGGCTGTGGAAGTGGGAAAGGCATGTGGTTGTGAATTTGATGGATAATGACAATGGGGAGGGATCTAGCTCAAAAAATATAAGGAATTCCTCCATAACATGGGGGTGGTTTGAGATAAACTGGGAGAAAATATTTGGTTCAAGGAAATCTATGGGAATTGGAGAAGCCATGGGAAAAATATCAAGAAAGTTAATGCAATCCTAAGATACTCACATGGAAATCAAAAATGGAAGTGTAAGTATGTTCAAGTTCACCAAAATGTGAGAGATGAAAGATGAACCTCTCCTAACAAGTAGGAAGAAGGTTTGTCTCTCTTAAAAAAATGTGGTGTTAAGTGCACTAGTTTAAACTATGAAAAAAGTATGCAAGGTTATACTAAACTAATTGCACATTGAGATTATATCAAATCAAACTACATGCAAGAGTAGAAACATATGCAAAATAAATGTAATCTAAGAGTACCTAAGGCTATCTCTAATAGACCAAACCTCAATTATACACCATTGTTGAGTTGGGACAGATAATGCGACTGAATGCTAATTGAAACTAGACTAATTGATGTAATGAAATCGAGTAAATGATATTCTATGATGCTAAAAGCTAAGAAAATGGAGTAACATATGCACTTGGATTGAAGTGTGATAGTTGGGAAAAGTGCTAGAAACTGGATTCTAGAGCTTCTTGTGAAATTTAGGGTTAAAATGTAGAAGTTTCGGTTAGGTCCAAAGGTGGATGGCCAACAGAAAGGCCAAGTCCTCTTAGGACAACCATGACCAAGTAATTGTTGATAATTTGTAACTTTCTAGGTTTTTTAGAATTGTTTGATGCTTCTTCTAATTGATAGGCACTTGTCAAACACACAACAAAGGAACACTAATCAACAACAAACCTTCAATGAGTCAATGCAAGAGTTGGAATGAATAGGATACATTGAGTAATGGAGTAGGTTCACCTCATAGATGTATTGATGAAGAATCATGATCGAATGGGCTGATTGTAGACAACTTGAAGGATGTATGCCATGGTTTTCATCTTTAGACTTGCAAGTTAGCTCCACAAACAAACTGCAAACCTAAAGTGTTGCATTTGAAATCAAATTAACAAAATGATATTTTTATACCCAAGAAATCATTGTTCTCTAGTCATGAATAGACGTAAGATGGTAGTGGAGACCTCTATGATTGATTTGACTAATATCTAAAGTAGTTTAGGGGAAAATGGAGAAGTGACAGCCAAGTCCAAAGATGGGTGGCCAACAGGTAGGCCAGGTCCAAAGGTAGACAACTAATAGGAAGGCCAGGTCCTCCTAGGATGACCAAGGCCTTAAGGAAGTTGAACTAACAAATTTTGATATTTTGGAATTTGTGATATGGCCTGGTGATGCTTCTATATTTATTTCTTTCATAATCTACAAGTGTCTTTAGAATAAACCTACAACACAAGTTTCTCCAATGTTGGACCCTACAAAAACAAGGTTTAGAGGGGGAGTCTACCTCAATCAACCCCCTTGTTGGTGTTAAAACATGCTTCCACATGGTAAATAAGCTATAAAATAAATTTATAAACTAATGTCAAACTAAGTCTGAAGCACTTCTATGCCATGAAACACTCAAAACCTAGTTCTAGGGATTTTGGAAACAATGCAAGTTGGGGTGGGAAAAAGGGTTTGGATAGACAAATTGGTCTTTACTAAAAATGGTTTTGGGGGTTGATAAATGAATAGTATAGGAATTGGAAACCTAAGTCTTAAATACCTCTAATGGAGTTTTGGGTTGGATTTTACTTGAACCTATGGAACTGTGGAAAAATGGATGCACATTCACATTGGGTGGATAGATAACATGCTTAGATGGAAAAATGGGCTTTGTGTGGTTTAAGAGAGATGAAATAAGACATTACAATGGATTGGTATTCTAAGGCACAACTATTGGATATGAGAGTTTTGGCTAAAACCTTTGGTTTTTGAGGTCACTACACTAGGATGGATGAAACTAGCCTAGGGGGAAAGGTTTGAGATGGAAAATAAGATCAAATGGGATAGAAATGGAGGGTTAATGGATTAGAAGGGTGCTGGTCTGGATAAATAATGGATACATGCAATTCCTTAGAAAAATAAAGTCATATTCATGCAAAACCCATCAAAAGAAATTCACACATTGCTTGAAACCTTGGAAAATCATGACCTAGTTACAAAGAATTGAAGAGGACCAATTATTTAAGCAAGATAAAAATATTATGATGATAGGAGCTACAAGTTGACTCTTTCTATAAATTTTTGAAATAATGCAAAAATGTCATGCTCATGCTAAAAATAGAAAACCTTGACGACCTATGCCAAAAAATATTTTTTTATATGTTAAAATGAGGCAAAGGATAAGTCTATTTATAGATTTTATGAGAGAATTTGGGAAGATTAGCATTGGATGTGGGCAGGTATTGCATTATATGAGATCCCATTTTAAATATTTCACAAGAGTATGAAAATACTTGGCCCACTTGACAGGAGGCCAAGTGTGGGCAATGCCCTCGAATGAGTTTTAAGCTCAACTTTTTAGGGAAGGTCAAGTTGTAAGGTGGCCATCAAGGGGTAAGTGGTTAGGCAACAAATTTTCTCATCTAGATATGCTTTAAGAAGGGAAAAGGTGGGGTTCACATGTAAAACAAACCTAGGGATGACAAACTAAGCGGTAAAGGGGTCAACAACTTAGGAAACATAAAAGAAAGGCTAGGACATGGGGTGGGGTCAATAATTAAACATAAAACACCACTTAGGTAACATGAACAAGTACTAGGACAACACACAAAAGGGGAAACAACTTGGATACGAGACAACATGGGCTAGGAAGAAATGGTTAAAACATGACACAAAACATTCACATAAAAAAAGGGCTAAAATGGTGACAAATGTGTGATAAGGGTATGCAAATACCATTATCACAATATTTAGAGCAAGCTATTATTGGTCAGATATTTTGAAGTATGCTCATTTACATGGAAAAAATTTCATACTTTTCATATTACAACCAATAGAGAGTGCCACCTAGCTATGTTGTTACAACCAATTATTGAAGTCCACCTTTTTCATAGTGGGCACTTCATTTTATTAGGGTTATCAATCCTAATTCTACACCTATACATAAAATTTTCTCATTGTGATTGATTACTATACTCTTTGGACTAAAGCACAATGATTCAAGAATTTTAGAACTAAAATAGTGATTAGATTTCTAGAAGAACACATTATCACTGGGTTTGGAATACCTTTTACTCTGGTGTGTGACAATTGTCATACGTTTTCTTCTTTTCATTTCATTGAATGGGTTATGATAACAAGGTAATCATACAATTTGCTTCTAACTATTATTCATAAGGTAATGGTGTGGTTGAAACTACAAATAAGAATTTTTTATATGTGTGTTATGTCGTAAATTGTCGACACTGACAATTTACACTAGAATTAGCACCCTTGTGGATTGATATGCAAACTCATGTTGAAAGAAGACTGGATTCTGAAGTAGAGACTGGTTCTAGGTGTTATCCTCTGAGTTCAGGCCCTGAAAGGACCTCAAACACCTGGACACTAGTGCCCAAGCGCTAGCACCCTTGATATTTGCAAAAATAAAAGTTTGAGTGGCCTTGGGTGTCGGCCTTGTTACTCCAGACCGTGTTACATTTTTTCGGCTCTTCTTGAAAGGTTTTCCCAAAAGTGATTTTATATGCATATAAACAAGTTTATTCCTCTCGTTTTAATTAGATGGAAAAGGTTAAGCAACATTAGGAATCAAATCTCTATTGTGAATGTTATGCAGATTTAATAAATGCTCTCTATTCTAGATTTATAACATTTATTGTAGGTTCTAAGGGAATCTCCTTCCTTCGTCTTCATCCTTGTGGTGGTCTTGAGTCATCCCACTAGGGTTTGTTTTGTGGTAAAGATACTTTATTACATCATTCTTTTATTATTGATTTTGCCTCTATCCTGTAAGAACACGCGCTCTCTCATCATCATTTTGGTTATTGTTGTTATGTCAGAAAATGTCCCCTTGGGGGATTTTCCCTCTTAAGGTTTAGCTCCTGAGTCTTTAGAATACATTTAGAGCATCTTGCATGATATTTTTGACTCCCGATGAGAAAACTCTAAAGTCTTATGGCAAATAGGACCTAGGGGGTGCTATTTTGATGATCCCTAAATAGAAATGAGGGGGTGGACTTGGGCACTAGAGCCCTAGTCCTGCCCTATTTTGGGTCAACCCTAAATTTAAATGTCAATTTTATGACTATTATTTAGGTCCTATGCCGACATCTCAAGTTTGAATTACGAAATTCTTAGCGGGAATCTTTGTAGTTGCATATATAAGCATGTTTAGGTTATCATTTGCAAACTAGATGGAAATTAAATGAACATTGTGAACTTGTGATTTTGATTCAAGGCATTCATTGTGTTGCAGAGCAGTACTTTGTTGTTATTGTGTTTGTATTTGCAGATTTGACTCCATCTCCTCATGGCATGAAGAGCATCTTCCTTCCATGAGATCTACACTTCAAGGTGATATATATTGTGTTTTCAATCATTTATCATTTGGATTTTGTCTCTATCCCGTCGGGATATGCACTCTTATCTGACAACGGTGTTCGAAAGACTTGAATGTCTCTCTAGGGCTTGACCGAGGCAAGCCTCAAAAACCACAACCCCCTCCCACACTCCTTTGTGATTGCAGGTTATAGGTACTGAGTTTCACAGAGTGGAGTTGCAAAAAGGAGGTTGCAGACAACAAGATTCAGGATCCAAAAGAAAGAGGACAGTGTGCAACATTTCAGGACAAGGGCGCTAGTCCCTGTGTCCTCCAATTTTTCTGGGGCAGAAACAGAAGATACAATGCAAATCAATGTTGAAAGGAGATTCAGATTCTATGATGAAAGTTGTACCTTGGACTAGGGCGCTAGTCCCAGTGTCCCCGACTGTTTTGCTTTCTAAACTTCAAAAAATAGTGAGTTAACAATCTCTATCCTTCACCTTAGTCTGAAAGGATTTGCCATAATTCATTAATTTGCTTACTGTTTTGCTTATTTAGGGTTTTAAGAGTAGTTGAGCATTAAACTGAGATATTGTTTGATACATCTAAACTTCTGCATCGTTACAAGTGGCAGCCCAACTCGATAGGTGATTGGTCTCGCTTAGTGGAGATTCAACTCGGTTGATATGCCCTTGAATGTGTGGTGAGAAGGGAGGATTTGCCTTTAAAACCTAGAACAAACTTATCTCCCTTTTTCACCACTAAACATTTTTCATATATAAGGTAAGCTATTTGATTTAGATGCTAGTAAAGTGTGTTTGTAAAGCTTAAAATATATTACAATCATTTAAGCCCTCTGTGGAGGCGAGATATCATGTATATCCTTTTTATCTTAAACCCTCTACAGAGACAATGATGGTGTATTTCTCGAAGAGATTACACATCCTGTCATTTTCTAAAAGTGCTTTGTGGAGGTAGGGGAGATCTGAGACTATCCTAACCCTTAGCATGTCTTCGATGATTGTTGTGGCGAAGCCCAATTGGCAGTGTGTGCTTATAGCGTGCCTAAGATGGATGCGAACCTAGCAATAGGTTTCTTCCATCGCTTGTCTGTCATGTTTTCTCCGTGTCTTCTATGTGTGTGTGTATGATGTGTTTGTTCCCAAGCATAGTCTAAAGATGTGTGGCGATGAGTCCCTCCTATGCTTTGGGATTTGTATGGCGCACATTTGTTCTCAAGTGTGGTCTAAAGGCATGTGGCGATGAGTCCCTCTTACGTTTTGAGATTTGTATTCCATGTCTATTGCCTCATATGCAGTCTAAAGACGTGTGGTGATGAGTCCCTCCTACATTTTGGGTTGTGAGTTTACTTTCCCTGTACTTGCATTTGCATTCATATATGAGAAAACCAAAAAGAAAATAATCACTACATTCACTATATTCACTGTGTTTTACATGTCTTTAATGTTGTCTTCTCCGTGTTTTGCATGACTTTAACTGTCTTCTTCATGTTTTGCGTGCCTACTACTGTCTTCAATGTGTTTGGCATGTCTTCACCGTGCTTGGCATGTTTGCTGTGTTTGTTGACCTTACTTTAATGCATTTATTGGGCTTGCATTTATACATATATTAGAATGGGGGCTAAATGTTATGTCAGAAAATGTCCCCTTAGGGGCTTTTCCCTCTTAAGGTTTAGCTCCTAGGTCTTTAGAATGCATTTAGAGCATCTTGCATGATAATTTTGACTCCCGATGAGAAAACCCTGAAGTCTTATGGCAAATAGGACCTAGGGGTGCTATTTTGATGATCCCTGAACAAAAATGAGGGGGTAGACTTGGGTGCTAGTGCCCTATTCCTGCCCTATTTTGGGTCAGCCCTAAATTTAAATGTCAGTTTTATGACCGTTATTTAGGTCCTTTGCCGATATCTCAAGTTTGAATTACGAAATTCTTAACAGGAATATTTGTAGTTGCATATATATAAGCATGTTTAGGTTATCATTTGCAAACTAGATGGAAATTAGATGAACATTGTGAACTTGTGATTTTGATTCAAGGCATTCATTGTGTTGCGGAGCAGTAATTTGTTGTTATTGCGTTTGTATTTGTAGATTTGACTCCGTCTCCTCATGGCATGAAGAGCATCTTCCTTCCATGAGATCTACACTTCAAGGTGATATATATTGTGTTTTCAATCATTTATCATTTGGATTTTTCCTCTATCCCACCAGGATATGCACTCTTATCTGACAACGATGTTCGAAAGACTTGAATGTCTCTTCGGGGCTTGACCAAGGAAAGCCTCTAAACACCACAACCCCCTCCCACACTCCTTTGTGATTGCAAGTTACAGGTACCAAGTTTTGCATAGTGGAGTTGTAGAAAGGAGGTTGCAAACAACAAGGATTCAAGATCTGAAAGAAAGAGGACGATGTGCAACATTTTGGGACAAGGGCGCTATTCCCTGTGTCTAATTTTTCCAGGGCAGAAACAAAAGATACAGTGTAGATCAGTGTCGGAAGGAGATTTAGATTTTGTGATGAAAGTTGCACCTTGTACTAGGGCGCTAGTCCCAGTGTCCCTGACTATTCCGCTTTCCAAACTTTAAAAAATAGTGAGTTAACTATCTCTGTCCTTCACCTTAGTCTGAAAGGATTTGCCATAATTCATTAATTTGCTTACTATTTTTCTTATTTAGGGTTTTAAGAGTAGTTAAGCATTAAATTGAGATATTGTTTGATACATCTAAACTTTTGCATCATTAAGCCCAACCCAATAGGTGATTGCTCTTGCTTAGTGGAGATTCAACTTGGTTGATATGCCCTTGAATGTGTGGTGAGAAGGGAGGATTTGCCTTTAAAACCTAGAACAAAGATATCGCCCTTTTTCACCACTAAACAGTTGTGGAGGTGGGAACACCATTCAAGGGGCTTGGCTAAGGCAAGCCCCTAAAATGGCCCAAACCATTTTCCCTCTTGTGTTATCATAGGTTATGGAAGATTGGAAGTAGGTACAGAAGATCAGAAGTAGGTACAAAAGATTGGAAAGCAGATTGATGAATACAAATCCTGACTCTCAGAAACCACCTTAGGAGGGCCTAAAACCCTAGGACACATGCACTTGGGCAAAATAGTCCTCCCAGATTTGCCCAGATTTCCAGTAGTGACCTCTAATAGCTCTGCACTGCTCATTCCATCCCTTGTTTTCTAGGTTTTTAATTTTGTAAGGTATGTTATCTCTTTTTGGCATATTTTATTGTAGAAACCCTAGATCTACCACATTTCATCTCAATCTTTCTAATTACAACAAGGGAACAAAACCCCTATAGCTTGTCTCTCCTTTAGGACTGTAGTCAAGCTCAATTTGTGTTCCAATGTTTGATCTAAAATATTGACTTAGTAAAAACAACTTTCTTCTGAAAAATGTGAAAAAGAGCAGAACTCCCGCAACAAAATTACAATGACAATAGAATCAAATCTGTAAATAGGGCAGAGCACCCTAGCAATGATTTTCCATGGGAGGAGAAGAGGGTTTATGGGGGCTGGGCTCCCCCTCCGCAACCCCTCATGGAACAAGGCTGGCAAGTGGTGAGGAGAAGGAAACCGCAGAGAGGAATTAGGGCAGACAATGCTTCAGGAAAGAAGGCCCAAGATAGGGTTTCTAGGATTTGGGCTATCCCAATTACTTCAGAAATCCCAACATTTGCAACTGGAGCAAATCGCACTCTAATAAGTAGGGAAAGAAGCCATAATGTTCAATTCCCCCTGCTGTCTCTCAACCTCCCCTTCAAAGGCAAAAATTTGTGGAGGGTTTCTCAAAACCGGCCCCCAGGATCCTTCATTCGAAGCCTTCTCTAAACAATTTGACGAATCCTAGAGCACTCCTTTATCGATCAACTCCCCAAAACCCTAATTCCAAAATTACTGCAGCCAACATTTAGGGGAGGGGCAATAACCAGTTAGCAATTCAAGAGCAGGCAATCCCCATATCCCATTGGTCAAGGCTACATATGAATTCAAAGCAGCATCAAAAGCCCGAGACCATGGGTAAGAAAGCATTGGTAAATATTAGTAGTATTTACTTAGACGGTCTGGGGAATCACTGTAGAGCCCATGGCTTCTTTATTCGTTGGTGTGGGATTGGGTAGCCTGTGAAGGAAATTGCGGATTAGGTCCAGGTCCTCCTCAAAGATCAGGTAAGTATCACTATCACTTCCGAAGATTTCATTTTCATTGATTACAAAAATGTAGACCTTAAAAAAGAAATTTTAAATAGCAGAAGATTGCTTTACAAAGGGTATAAATTTGAATATGTAGACTGGCAACCGAATTTTGACCCCAGTAAAATGAAACTTAAAGTTGCCAGATGGGTCAAACTACCAAATCTCCCGGTTGAGCTCATCCACAGCGAAATCTTAAGGGAGATAGGTAATCATCTGGGAGAATTTATAAAAATTGAGAAGGACTTCTTAATCCATTCAGATGTTCTCCTGTCAGTTAAAATGGATATAAGCATTAAAAACATTGAACCTCTTGAAATTAACACTAATTTGGCTAATTATTGTATCCAACCAGTATTTCACTAGGTTCCTGCTCCCAGTAATACAATCAATACTATTTCAAAAAGAATAACCAACAAGTACCCCAATCCCCAGCCATCAAGTGTCAACATTAGATTCAATGATAACAAGGGCAGATTTATAATGGATTATCAGAGGACCAACCCTCCGTCCCTCAGGGGCAGAAGAGATTTGGCTAGACAAATTTAGAACCTGAGTATGGTAAAAGCTCAGTCTAGAAAAATCCCTAAACCCTCTCAAAATACCATAAGAAATACCCAGAGTCAGAGTCATGATCTCATTTTACAGAATTTTAACCTCACACAGGAAAGCACAGGCAAAGAAACATTCATAGCTGCTAAGTCTCCAGAGTACACTTATAAACCTTAGTTAGGTGAAGGTAGGAAGGAGCTTGAAGAGGGAGAAGTCCCTGTTGAAGAAAACATAAATAATATTCCCCCAGCAGAGGAAGGTAATACAGAACTAGAGGTATTAGAGACACTAGAATGGGTTCCTAACACTTATGAAACAGAGGGAAAACTTAAAGAGACGGGATTTCAAAAGATTTCCACAGATAAGGTCAGCCACAGGGAGCTAGAAGAGATATGTGATGGGATCCTCGAGGAGGCATTGGAGGAAGTAGTAATTGAGGAAGTGAATAAAGAGAAGGAAAAGCTAATCTCCAAGATCCTGGAACTTGAAGAACAGGAGAAGAGGTAGGAGAATAATAAAGAGGACCCAAAGGAACAGGGAGATAAAGAGTTAGAGGAAGCAGACCTAGGGTTGGACATTGCAATAACCGATTTTAGTAAGGAGACCCCAGATTGTGCCAAAAGCAATAAAAAGAGGGGCAGGAAATCACTTCTGGAATTAAGAGAGAAAGGAGGTGAGGCAACAGATCAGACCAAGATAACCACACTTTTTAATGCAGGGAAGGGGAAGTACCTTCCCGAGGCACCATGAGAGTCCACACTTGGAATGTTATGGGTCTCAAGGCCCCTAACAAAGAACGAATCAGAAAATGTTGTATAACCAACACAAAACTAGATATACTAATGCTTCAAGAAACTAAACTTAATAAAGATGAGAAAGACGCTCTAAATAAGAAGCTAGGAATATGGGAACTAGCAAGAGTTCCAGCCGAGGGTGCTTCAGGAGGCCTTGGGGTAATTTGGGATCCTAGAGCGGTTTCATTCTCAGTGATAAGTGGTAGGAAGAATTGGATGGTTGGGAATGTTAGAAGCATCAGAAGCAATCTACACTTTTTTCTCCTTAACATCTATGGCCCTTCTCAGAACCAGGATAAGAGAGTAGTATGGACAGAAATAGAACAATTCTTGGGAACTTTACAAGATCAAGTATGTATTCTGGGGGGAGACTTCAATGTAATATTGGATCCTAAAGAAAAACTGGGAGGTCACGTTAGGTTATCTACAGCAACGAAAGACTTTAAAGATTGGGTTCAGAAGAACAATTTATTGGAAATTAAAACTGCACAGGAAGGTTTTACATGGAACAACAGAAGAGAAGGTTTTAGCAATATTACAGAAAAACTTGATAGATTCTTGTTAAGAGGTAATTGGGCCCAATTCCCTTATATTCTGACAGCAGAGATCTTACCATACTTAGGCTCTGATCACTACCTAGTGCAGCTGAGTATCTCAGAAGATTGCCAACCCAAACGTTGCCCCTTTAAATTTGAACAAATGTGGATCAAAGATAACAACCTTATTACCCTAATTGAGATATGGTGGAAAGAAACTAGAATATCTAGATCTAAGCTTTTTTGTTTAGTATCCAAATTGAAAACTATTAAATGTAAGCTTCTAAGCTGGAATAAAACTAACTTTGGTAATATCTTTGAGTCCAAAACTCAGCTAGAAGAAGAACTGGAAAACCTAAACAGAATCGTGATTGCCAGAGGAATGGACGCTGAAACATTTTCAAAAGAAAAATGGCTAAAAATTGAATATGAAGATATCCTAGTCAAAGAGGAAATCTTTTGGCGTCAAAAGTCAAGAAAAACTTGGCTGGAAGAGGGAGACAAGAACACTAAGTTCTTTCATAACAACACCAAAGCACGCAGAAACGTAAACAGAATCCTCAAAATTAAAAATGCGAATAATGACTGGATTGAAGATCCTCAACAAATTGCACGTGAAATGGTTAGGTACTTTGAAAATATTCTTAATAATCAGGAGGGATCAAATTGCATGTACCAACAAGCCATTTTGGAAGATATCCCAAGGATTATTTCAGAGGATCAAAACAAAGCTCTTAATGGTAAATTCACCAAAACTGAGGTAGAGATGGCAATCTCTCAAATGCAACCAGATAACGCTCCTGGTCCCAATGGCTTCCCAACTTTCTTCTTCCAGAAATGCTAGCACTTCATAGGAGATGAAGTAGTCGAAGCACTAGAAGGGGTAAGAAATTCAAGAAGTATTCTCAAAGAGGTAAATAATACTTTCCTTACACTTATTCAAAAAAAAGAGAAGCCAGAAAGTCTAGGGGATCTATGGCCTATATCTCTATGTAATACTATTTATAAAATCCTCACTAAAACCCTGGCTAATAAGATTCAGACAGTTCTTCCAGACATCATTAGTGATGAACAAACAGTGTTTGTTCTGGGCAGATCTATATTTGATGGAGTTATTACAGCCCAAGAAGCCATTCATACCATACAACAAAACAAAAAACCTAGCATGTTAATTAAACTAGATATAAGTAAAGCCTATGATAAGGTAGATTGGCGTTTCCTCTGCAAAACCCTAGAGGCTTTTGGTTTTAATAAACAATGGATAAACCTCATTTATGCATGTATTTCTAATCCCAAGATTTTAGTCTTAATCAATGGAACCCCAAAAGGTTTTTTTAGCATTTCAAGAGGATTGAGACAAGGGGACCCTATTTCCCCTTTTCTCTTTATTATAATGGTAGACGTATTAGGGAGAATGATCACCAAGGCTAGGGAAGAAGGAAAGATCCAAGGAATCAAAATCACTTCCGGTGTCGATCCTACAACACATCAACAGTTTGTAGATGACACTATGCTCTTCGATAAGGGGTGCATAGAAGAAGCTAGGGCATTCAAATATATCTTGAACTCTTATTGTAGGGCCTCTGGATAGGAGGTAAACGCTGATAAATCAGCAATTTATTTTTTCAACATGGATCCTGAAACTGAAAAAGAAATATGCAGAATCCTGTCTTTTAAAAAAGGGGAAATGTCTTGTAAATATCTAGGTATACCATTGTGTAAAAGCAATAAGATTAATGATCTTTGGGACCATATTACTTCCAGGATCAGGAATAGAGCAGAATCTTGGAAAGGCATATGGCTCTCCTCAGCAGGTAAAGTGACAATGTTAAAATCGGTTCTCTCAGCTATCCCAATTTACCAATTATCCTGTATGAATCTTCCAGTAGGAAAACGGGAAGAAATCAACAAAATTCTAAGAACTTTCCTATGGCAAGGTTCAGACGATAAAAAGAAAATAGCACTTGTGGCTTGGGACAAGATTTGTAGACCAAAGGAGGAAGGTGGCCTGGGCTTATAAAACTTTAGAGAACAAAGTAGGGCTTTAGGCGCTAAACTTGTATGGAAAATGTATCAGCAGCCCAATTCAAAATGGGTTAAAATCCTTAGAAATAAATATCTGAGAGGGGGGGAACCGGCATCCCTCTTCAGGATGGATAACCCCCCTAAAGGATCTCACCTCTGGAATTTTATGATGGATTGCAGGAAGCTCATTATGGACAAATTGACTTGGAGTTTGGGAGATAGTAACCAAGCACTGTTCTGGGATGACTCATGGGGGGGTTTGAGGCGATAAGCAGCTTGGATAGCTTAGAGAATGCCAAAAGGATCCTAGAATCCCATTGGGGGAAATATGTAAAAGACTATATAGATTTTCCAAATCAAGGGGAGAATAAGGGTTGGAAATGGAAACCCCTAGATAATATGAACATTCTGGATAATGAGAAAAAGAAACTAATTGACATCCTTAACAAAAGGAGGGTATCTTTCAAAGGAGACTCAGATAGATTAGTTTGGGATGGGGCTAAATCAAGAAATTATAAAACTAAGGACTGTTACAAAACTATAATCAAACAACAACTAAGACCAAAATTAGAAATACCACTGAGACTATACTGGGATAAGAACTGTATCCCAAAGGCCGGGATGTTTGCTTGGTTGGCCCTGCAGGAAAAAATCCTAACTGCAGATAGGTTCACCAAGATGGGATATGAGGGGCCTAGCAGATGTTCCCTCTGTGAAGAGGATCAAGAAACAGCAGACCATATTCTTCTTAACTGTCAATTCTCTAATAGATGTTGGAATTGGCTAAGTAATAAGTTGGGATGGATTCTTGCCCTACCTAAAAACATTCTGAACCTTTCCAATGCTGGCCTGAGACTCACAAACAAAGCATCTACCATATGTTATGGACAATTACCCCTTCGATCATGGTTTGGGAGCTGTGGAAAGAAAGAAATAGAAGAATCTTTAAAGATAGAAAGCTAACTTTTGGACAGTTAATTATTAAGATGGAGGCCGTTATTATAGAGATAGTCAACAATAGGATTCTAAAGAACTCCAAAAAAGAATCCATAATGACTCATTGGGATGAAAAAAATGTGGGGGAGATGGGTAGGACTAAAACTGCCCTCCTTTGTGGGACTAGGTAACCACAACACCTCCAACAAGAGATAGGAATGTAAGTGGCAACCTCCTAAAGTAGGTTGGTTCAAGCTAAATTTTGATGGGGCTTCTAGGGGCAACCCGGGAGTCGTAAGAATAGACTGCGTAATCCATGATTCTGAAACTAGAGAAATCGCAACCCTAGCCAAACCCTTAGGTGAAGCAACTAATAACACAGCAGAATTAACTACCTTGAGTGAAGGTCTAAGAATCTGCAAAGACTTGAAATTTGAAAAATTAGAGGTCGAAGGAGACTCTGCGATCGTCATTAATGGCCTGCGGAAAGGGAACATGCCTAATTGGAGACTGAATTCCCTACTGGCTAATGCCCTTGACATCATTACTTCTTTCAGAAGGTGCACACTCAATCATACCTATAGGGAGGGTAATAGCAAAGCAAATTCCCTTGCCAACAAAGGGGTTGATGGCTTCTGCCTTTCTACTAAAGCTAACACCAATGGAGTATTATTAAATTCAAATTGAAACAAATGAGGAAATTTGTTCTAAGGCCAATCAACTCTTCACTTGCTCTAATGACATACCCTGGACCTTGAACTAACATTGAGCATCTAAAGATTCTAACCTTAAGTCAGCAGTGGAGTATAAAAGAACAATCGAGAACACTTCACAGATCCTCACCCAATTGGGTTTATCTTAGACCCCTTCAAGTTAGTTGCAGATAACTCCAAATTAAAGATTTGAATCCTGATAGTGATTGGAAGTCCATTCATCAATTTAACTAGAGTTACTTTTAGACTTCTTTGTAATAGGGGGGAGACCATATTAAGAATTCATAAACAAAGATTTCAGTTTTGGCTATTTTTAACAAAAAGCTTGTCAGAACTGCGACAGTAGAGAAAGTTTTGGGACCTAGTAGGGTCTATCTTTGACTTCCTCTATAATAATATCTCTTCTGTTCAAACATTCTAAGGCAGATTTAACTAAACTTGTTTTTAGCCTACAGCTTGCCCATATTGACATTAACAAAGGGACTGAAATCTTTTGCAGATCTTAGTTTAGAGAAAGCAATTTTAATCTTCATATAAAGTCTAAAAGAAGAGCAATCTACTTAATTTATCCTTGCAGGAGATTAGAACAGTCAAAGCCATTAATTGCCTGATTGGTGTCAGGTTGAGATAAACATTCATCAAATTTTTAAGGGCTATTTGGAGAGGTGGATGCACAGAAATTGGTGGCCGATGAAAAGTCATTAGGTCTAAATCTTCATGCATATCGGTGTAAGCTACGCCGAAGCACTTTTCTTCAATCGGTGAGACTTTAGAGTATCAGAAACTCCTTGATTTTTCTTTCCGATGCTTATCTCCTGCCGATGACTACTAGTTCCCTCCGTTCCACTGAATGATCAGTGAGAGTCCTACCCCGAACATACAAAGACTTTTCAGTATTTAACTTTCTTTTCGCATCCGGTTTGTATCTCTTATTTGCATCCTTTTAACTTGTATATCGGCTTGTATATTGATTGTTAATTATACAAGCTCAATATGCAAATGGTGGAGCCCACATCACTTTTCTGATTGTATCTTCTGAAATGCAACAATACTCGTATCCATTTTTTAGATACAAAGCCGAATACATACAAACTCCTTTGTATCACTTCTTCGGACTTATCATTTTTATAAACCACAGTTTACTTACTTTTCGGCTCCGCAATGTATATAAAGTGCAATGCATCTTCCGATATACTTTAAATCATGATGCATCATTTTAACCAAATTTCAACCTTTCTTGAGTTCCGCATTGTATGTATATTGAAATGTATAACCTGTAACATACATACAATGCACAAAACATACAACAATAAAACCTCATTTCATAATCTTTTCGGTTCCGCGACATGCATATAGCTTTGTAGATCGTCTTGTATGTTTCCCTTTGCCAAACATACAAACTCAAAATACATCTGACGGACTTGACCAATTATTTATTTAAACTCTTAACTCTGTCAGGTCCGGTTCTATGAAAATTCATTAGGTCTGGATCTTCATGCATATCGGTGTAAGTTACGTCGAAGTACTTTTCTTCAATTGGTGAGACTTTAGAGTATCGAAAACTCCTTGATTTTTCTTTCCGATGCTTATCTCCTACCGATGACTACTAGTTCCCTCTATTCCACTGAATGATCGGTGAGAGTCCTACTGAACTCCACTATCGGCATGACTTATACTGTTGGGAGGGTTTGTAGAGTATTCGCCGATAGTATTTCTGTATGCCGATCGGTGTGACCATGCATTTTCTCCCCGATGAAAGGTCATTGGTGCCACTTTCTTCATCGGTGTCTTCTAAAACATTCTCCCTGATCCTTATTATCATGCTGATAGCCATTTCAACTAGTTTCTCATGGAGCATGGATCGGTATAACAAAAGGAAGGTCTTGTCGATGTTAAGAAATTGAGGCCTTTTACATTATTTGTGATAAAAGTCATGGGATATATCAGTTGTTTATTCTGATTTTGGGCAAAATATTTTTTGGTTTGGTCAGAAATAAGTCAGTAAAAACACAAGAAAATTTCAAAAATTCGGGTCCCAATAGTGACTCTCAACATTACTTAGTGAAATGGTTGATCACTTACCTATGCCCACATTTAGGTATATATATTTGTATTTATACAAGTATATATATTTAGACATTGGTATATATAGTGGCTTAGTCAACCAGTATGGGATATCCCCTTACAACCAGATTTAAGTTAACAGTGATGCAAGTGTGTTTTAGTATTTTGATAAACTTGGCAAGAGAAAGCATTTATTCTTCCCTCTCTGGCAAAGGATTTAGAGAACTAATAGGTGTTTGCAGGAAAATGATTTCTATGTATCTCTTTTGTATAGCTAACATGCGAAAAGAATTGGAAGTGTGTTCCTGTGGTTTTAGGTAAGACAGGTATACTGGTAGGAGCAAGATAGGAGAAGTCCCCTCACTTGGATTATAGATAGTTGATTTAATGATATATGTCATGGAGGACATCCCAGGTGCCGGAGAACCAAAAAACCATTCAGCAAGAGGATATCAGAAGAAAAGCCATGGATATGAGCAATGTCTTAACTTGTATTTCAGAAATTGTATAAGAAAGGATGTATCCTTGTGGGGCTTGACCCCGTATAAGATGTATAAATTCAAATGAAGTGGACTACAAAAGTCTCGGGCTAGACTGAAGGTTTTCTTCGCTCTATTCTTTCCTACCAGTGCCTGCACTGAACAAAGCTATATTTTATTATTAATTATATATATTAATGGCCTTGGCCTTTTACCAATCAAACAAAAAATATTGACTTAGTTAACACATGATTAATTAGGTCTTTCTTTTTAATCAAACAATTTGATTAAGAAAGTTCTAGACAAGAATCCTAGGGATTGGCACAATGTGTTGAAATATGCACTTTGGACTGATAGAACAAGAATTAAATCATCCTTAGACACATCTCCATATCATCTAGTTCATGGTCAAAATCCTTTCTTTCCTACAAAACTAAAAATCCCTACCTTGCAATTCATTAAAGATTATCTAGGATAAAATGACAATTTTGAAACTAGATTGCTAAAATTGATGCAATTAGAAGAATAAAGTGATACAACACTACAATGTTTTAGTAAACATCAAGATGTTGTGAAAAGATGGTTTGATAAAAGAGATAGAGTTAAAACATTTAGGATTGTTGATTTAATCTTGCTTTGTGATAAAGCAATGAAAATAAAGGTGATCATAAGAAATGTATGCCTTTTGGTTAGGTCCCTTTTAGATCTTAGAAATTTTGGGAGAAAACACATTCAAACTTCAAACTTTATCTAGAAAATGTCATGTTACATGTTAATGGGCAGTTCTTCAAGCATTATTTTTAGGTCTGAATTATTTTTATTTTGCCTTGTACATAGTTTTTACTTTGTACATTTTATTTTGTGTGTTTTGAGTTAGTTTACAGTTTGTCATTTTTGTGTTAGGTTGTTGAATTGGATTAGATTGTTGTTTATGCTTATTTTGGTTTAAGTTTTTTATTGTTTGTTGTTTGTGGTTGTAGTTTCCACCTTTTATGCTTAATCATGATTTATTTTGGAATCATGCAGTTACCTTTTTGAGTGGCATGGGGATACAAAATGTTTGTAAGTAACAACTATAGTGTCTTTGTTGTGAGTTGTTTTTATTATTTTGAGATGAAAGTTTTGTTTTCAATTTAGAGTTAACATTTAAGATAACTATGTATGATGTGAATGTATTCATGATTTGATAAGTTTTGATAAGCTATTTGATATTTAAAGATATTTCTCTTAAAACTTACATAATTTACATATAAATGATTTCTAGGATTATTTATATGAGTTGCTATAAACAAGGTATCAAGTGAAAAATCTTAGAATTCTACTTTCATGATTGCCATTGTAGTTCCCAACCTAGAAACAAGCTTCACTACTTGAAAGTTGAGATAGCAATTAAGAAAGTTAAAAAAAGGAAAAAAAAAGGAGAGTAAACTTGAAGGAATTGTAAAAAAGAAAAAGAAAAATGAAATTAGAAAGAGCTCAATTGTCTAGGTGATTCTGTTAACCTCTACATGGCTATAAATGCCCAATTGACAGTAAATCTCTACCAAGAGTGGGATATCATGCCTACTTACACAGTGGCATATTCTAACAGTCCTCTATTTACTTGAAAGAAGCATCCAAATACTACCTTGATACCTAGTTTATAATGACAAAACTATGCAATTACTAGAAAAGGAATGAATACAAGTACACACACTATGGTTGGAGAAAATATTGGATAATATGTTGTATATAATCCTTTCTTATTTCTTTATCCAAGTCCATTCCTTTGTATTGTTGTTTTTGCTAAACATTCTAGGTTTGCAAATATGTTCTTTTATTTTGAAATAAAAAAAGATATGAAATATTGACAAATCCTAGTCCAATGTATTAATTTTTGTGGCGAATGTATGCCTTTTTGAAAGAAAATTTAATTTTTGTGTCAAATTTTTTCATATTTATCAACAATTTTAGTTTTTACTAGAAAATTATAGATATATTTGAAAAATTAAAATAATTTAGTTGGAAAACTATAGATATATTCAAAAATAAAATAAGTCAGGTGGTGATTTATAGATATATTTAAAAAAATAAAATTAATTACTTGGTAAATTTCCCAATCATTTAAAAAAATCATAATGTGGTTGGTGAAATTATTATTTGCTAATTTAGATAATGATTAAGTCATTTGACAAATTTTAACTTTATAAATATTGAATTGTTTGATAAATTTTACATCATCTAATGAACATTGATCAACGACTTAAGTTCTATTTTGGGTCGAAGTTCTGAAACACCTAAATTTGAACTTAAAGTTTTTGGAATAGGTCTCCTTAACCGACAAGTTTCAATGAGCGAATGACACTTTGATTTGCTATGACACGACATTAATATATTATTAATTTATTAACCTTCAATAATTAAGTAATGCTCATTTAATTTTGGGTGAGAATTAAATAATAACTCTTAATAGAAATATAGATGTTTTTTAATAAATATTTTGCATATCTAATATATGATGATCAATGACTTAAGTTCTATCCCAAGCTAAATTTTTGACACACCCAAATTGGAATTTAAAGTTTTTAGATAGGCCTATTTAAGAGACAAGTGTCAATGAGTGAATGACACTTTGACTTGCTATGACGTAGTCACACAACATTAATAAATTATTAATTTATTAACCTTCCACAATTTTAG
This sequence comes from Cunninghamia lanceolata, assembly GCA_027924645.1. Taxonomy (NCBI): domain Eukaryota; kingdom Viridiplantae; phylum Streptophyta; class Pinopsida; order Cupressales; family Cupressaceae; genus Cunninghamia; species Cunninghamia lanceolata. Next base: position 12,135,457 of record BSBN01000472.1, on the reverse strand, counting down.
CGATTGAATCAAAATGGTGAGTACTAAGTAGTTCTCATTCGATTTCGAGTGAGAATTAAATAATAATTCTTAATATATATATACACAAATATTCAACATCGTCTAATAGATGATGATCAACGACTTAAGTTCTATTTCGGGCCGAAGTTTTGACACACCTAAATTTTAACTTAATTTTTTTGGAATAGGTCTCTTTAAGAGACAAGTGTCAAAGAGTGAATGACACTTTGACTTGCTATGATGTGACATTAATATATTATTTATTTATTAACCTTTAACATTTTTTATGATTGAATGGTAAGTAATGCTCATTTGATTGTGGGTGAGAATTAAATAATAACTCTTAATAAAAATGTTTTTTACAAATATTCTGCATCATCCGATATATGATGATTAACAACTTAAATTATATCCTAGGTCAAAGTTTTGACACACCCAAATTGGAACTTAAAGTTTCTAGATTAGGTCTCCTTAAGAGCCAAATGTCAACAAGTGAATGACACTTTGACTTGCTATGACGCAGTCACACAACATTATATTAATATATTATTAATTTATTACCTTCGACAATTTTGGTGATTGAATTAGAATGGTACAAGTACTAAGTAATGCTCATTTGATTTTGGGTAAGAATTAAATAATAATTCTTAATATATATATATATTCTGCAATGTCTGATATATGATGATCAATGGTTTAAATTCTATTTCAGGCCAAAGTTTTGACACACCCGAATTTCAAGTTAAATGGCATCCTTAAGAGACAAGTGTCAACGAGTGAATGTCACTTTGACTTGCTATGATATGATATTAATATATTATATATTATTTATTTATGCTACTCTTTCTTGGATTAGAGTTAAATAATAATTTAAATAATAAAAAAATACATGATATTTCTAGAATTAACCAATAATAATAAATAATAAAATAAAAAGAGTACTAAAATTACATAGATAGCCCATATTAATATATTATATTAAATAGAAAGAGTATAAGAGAGGTTACATGGATAGCCCTAAGCCAAGGTGCCCTAACATGAACCTTGGATAAAGGCATATGCAAAGAAAGGAAAAGATGCTAAAATTTAGAAAACAAGCTTAGGGATACAATAGAAAACACCATCTTCAACTACTATCACTAGAGCTCTCAGCTTCTATGATGTGAAGGGATAAATGGCCCCCATGGATGTGTCCCTTAACAACCACCATGTGAAGAAGAAAATAAGCAACATAAATAGACCTTGCCCTTCATAATAATCAGTCACATAAATCCTTGTCATGTATAATTAGGGCCACGTCAAAGGTTTCCAAAGAACTTCTAGCAAGTCTCCTCCTTGCCACTTTAAGAATGTAATTAGCAACATTTGAATTCTCTAACACAGGTAAAGGAAAAATCTCAACCCTATCCCAGAATCTCACATCACAATCATAATCATTTGAAGTTGAAACAAGCTTATCCCTATGGATAATTGATTTCTAAATCATAGCCCTACTGACCATCTTCACTAGACCTGGGTCATTGAGTAGGTTCATTAAACTTGACAAAAATACAGACACGATATCATTAAACATTTTTTTGAGGAAGTTATAAGAGAATACCATGACCAATAATGGTGCAGACAACATCATCAACTAGAGGGGAGCCAATTAGAAAGGTAAATGCATAAATATGGGAAACAATTTAGTGGCCAAAATTGAGATTATAGGAAAAATGTGTATGCGCTATGTAAAACATGTATGAACCATAATGCGTATGCACCAAGTAAAATGCGTATGAGCCATAACATGTATGCACTATAATGCATGCACATTATGTTTTGCAAGAATTAATGAAAAACATAACATGCTTGCATTATGTTTTGTGTTGATTCTTACAAAACATAATGTGTATGTGTTATGACTCGTATGCATTATGGCTCATATGTGAACAGTACATAATGTGTGCATGTTTTGTCTAAAATATCAATTTTGGCTACAAAATTGTCCACCATCTTGGTGCACTTATGTTTTGAATCAATACAAAACATAACACAATGTTTTGCATTGATGTTACAAAACATAACATGTACAAGCTATAACGTATAAGCATTTTTAAATCCTTGAATATAGTATTTCAGTAATCTCACCCATTTAGGCTTGGACTTCCATGCCTAAGTGTTAGTGATGTAGTCATGGTAAGAGGGTCTAGTGAAGGACTGTCCAGCCATGCAACCAACAACAATAACACACACAAATCATTGCAAACCACATAGTTTCACATAAAACACCACAATATACTCATTAACATAATCTTGATCACCATGTTTACAGCCGACTTGCCATAATGTGCCCTCTTACATGCCAGGTCGTAACTATTTGATTACAATAAGATTACAGAAATGGATTGTTGCCACATAGGCTCCCTACATACATATAACAACTAAACTATGGAAACACCACTTCTTGAACTTACCACAAGATATATAATGATAACAATTACAATATAACTTCATAATTCTACCACTACTCTACTATAATGACATTAAATTAATGTTAGAATCTACAAAATAGATGTTAACCAAGGAACTAATGCAAGTGATAGAATTTATGAAACTGTTAAAAATACAAATAATAATTAAATCAAAATAGCATAACATAATTAGTTTAATAAGAGAGAAGATGTAAAAGCTCACAATAGCTTCATTTAATCGATATTTTATATATTTGATATTCGATGATATGTTAAGGAAGGAAAGAGCTACAATATATAGCCTTATAGTTTCCAAATCCAATGAGGATAAGGATAAGGTCAAAAACCAAAAAATAAGGGATTGCTTATCCAAGTTTCTAAATTTGTGAAGATAATGAAAAATAGAATCCCATGAAAGAAAGATAATTTGTGCAACTCATTATCCTATCCTACCTAAGTAAACTTAATAAAAAAAGGTGTAATATAACACTTAGGATCAAACATATCTAAGGTGAATAAAATGTTACACCATCACTTAACCCCCTTGATGTTCCCTCATATTGTACTCCACACCATACTCCTTGTGCCTTTACTTAACCTCTTAGACCTCACCCCTTTAGAACTACCAAAATTCACTCTAATCTTCTACCGTACCATGTCTTCTTCACTTACCTTCTAATAATTCCCAACCAAGTATATATAGCATCCTCAAGTTTCTCTAATGATCTACGTTGACCATATTATGGCACAAAGTCTGAAACCACACAAAATGTGTAACCTACCTATTATAACAAACTTACAAATTCCAATGGTTAAACAATGGAAAATATCCATGCAGTACACCTCACACATCCTCAATGGTTAACACAATTGTTAACCTACAAATACTCTTGAGCCAAATTACCATCTTCTACTCATCCAATCATCTTTAAAATCAAACACCAGATACAATAACAATAAATAGAACTACTATCAAAATTGTAGACGTCAATTCCTCAATCTGGTGAAATGCGCTAACTTTCCTCACCACAGTCTGTTGACCACAAACTAGCGGACAAACAAACTACTAAACTTAACCATAAATTCCACTTCTCTAGATATGACACAATATTTCCACGATGCCCAAGGATGCACCTACATCAGTTGGACATCCATTTTGGATCTAAAATTCATGTATTCAACATAAAACAAGAATTCAAACTTCAACCTCATCAACTTTACATGTTTTACAATAAAATTTTATGAAACTACCACCAAAATGATGAGCTCCTTCTTAGCTTTCTAATAATATAATTTTTATAATATTTTGAATAAGTCTAGGTGTTTTTTTGAATAATGTCTTCATATTCCTTAAATACACATGTATTGATTTTTCTTTATAACTTTTGATCTACTTATCCAATTTTTTTAAAAAATATATAAGATTATTCTATGCTTTATTCTACACACATTCAAAAAATGTGTATTTTTTATTATTTTTGTACAAGTTATGTAACACACTCAGTGATGTAGTATTCAAGATGCATCCACTTTGAAAAATCACAAAAAAATAAATAAAAATTAAAAAAAATACACAACTTGTAGTGCTCACTCTTAACTATGTTTCTACCAACCAATTTTTTAAAATATCTAAAATAATAAAAAAACAAGGGAGCTCACACTGGACACTATGTTATATTTTATTGATAAAAAAACACCTTTGTGTGTGCTTAGCATTTTACCCTTTTAAACTTAACCATTTTTAAAAATCTTCAGTAGTTTAGGAACTAGATTCAGAGTACTACAATTATTGTTCTTATCTTATCTTCAAATTTTGAATGTACAAATCTCAAATTACTCGTCCAAGTTTAGGTTTAACTGATTTCAAGAAAAAATATGCCACTTTTGACCCCTTTTGTCCCCCATTTCCATGCACTTACCTAGAAATACCTTCTCTAATTTTTTCAGCCTGTATCTAACTAAATCAAGTGTTTCCCATTTTCAGGGCAAGATAGAAATATGATGATTGATCAACTAACTCATCTTGATCACCAATAAGAAACAACAACCAATGTAAAAGGAAGATGCTAGTAAATTTATAATAGCACTAAAACTGCATGCTTTTAAATATTTATAGTATTACCTTACTATTTTATTCCCCTCAATCTCATCATTACCGTATCAGAAAATTGTGATATATATGGTGTCACAATGCAGAGCTTCCAACTAGCAAATCATGCACACAAAACATTTATTGCATTTGCAACAAGTGAAAGATATTAATAACATTGAATCCTGATCTTGATTGTTGAAGATACATCTGAAGTGAGACCATTTATGATGACAATGGGCATTGAAATTAAAAATGTGCAGGATAATAATCTCACACATTTGATGACATTGGTGGTTGTAGCTTATCTTTTAGTAATGGTGTTACAATTATCTCCTTATCTTGGTTAATATTTGCTAATATGTGGAAGGTTCCAATTTTCAATGCCTAATAACAAGGCTACAAGCCAAGTCAAACCATCAATAAAATTAAAATAGAAACTACCCATGTAATACTATCACCATTCTTTGGCAATCAAATTAGTCATATCAAATATCAAAATTTTAAAAGCCAGATATTAGGAATAGAAACCTCCAAAATCAGCCAATGCCATTTTAATATTTTATTAGAATTTAGCAATGTCGACGGAGTCAATTTAATGAAGTTGCATGCTATCATTCAATTTCCTTGTAGTAAAAGTATAAACTTAATTACTATTATTGTTTTAATTGTAGTACGTATACTTGACACTTGTCTTAGAAATATAGAAAAATAAGAAATTTAGGTTCAATATCAAGCAAATTTACAATTTGACTCAAACTACTAACTTGCTAAGAACTTGGAAGCGAGAATGCATCCAAAATTTGAATATCAGGATACAGTCATTATATTCATCTTTTCAGGTAAGTGAAACACTAAACCCTACATTACTTCAAACTTTTTAGTAGTATAAGCCTGTCAATATCAAAATTTTCAATGTCTTGGTGGCACTTTATGTATCATATTATACACTCAATGCTCATATTTTCTATAGTCTTGGATTATTAAGCATTAGATAATAGAAGACTCAAGGAGAAAGTCTAAAAGTTAAAAGTGATGGCATTCATCACAATAGTTATGTGTAGAAGGAAAATTACGAAGTAAAATTTAAATTTGTATCAAAAATTTTATATAAAAATTGAGTCAACTATCTTTTTTGTATCAAAAAATTTATGTAAAAATTGAGTTAAAAAATGTATAACAATATGATAGACTATAATTATTTGTGTATGACTATGCAGAATGTTATTTTTTTACTTCTCAAAATGAAAAAAATACAAGTCTTTCTCAACTGAATGTATTATGTCAAAAATTGACAATTTTGGACTTTTGCAAAATGACGCATACCTTACTATGGATGGTGGGTTGAATTTAATAAAGATAAATTTTTGTATGATAAACTTGAAATTGGAATTGACACATAGAATTGGTACTATATCACAATTGACAATGACATATAGAAAATCAAGTTAATTTTACTTTACTAGCTTTACTGTTACATACACCCTAGTGGTATCTTTTACATATAATGCAAAGTTCTATGGAAACTCTTTTATTGACATTGTGGATGACCATATAGTCAAATTTGTCACACACAGATTGCCTATTAATAGGTTGGTTATGGACTATAGTGAAATATTTGTTCAACGTCTTGGAATAGAGGAATTAAAAAGATTTTGGAGGACAAAGTCATAGATAAAGACATCTACAACTTCAACTTCAAAGTGAAAAGTTTTGTATGTTTAAAATTTTGATATTTGTGACAGTTGTTAAAGTGAACACATGAGTTCAGTGTATTTTAATCTCTCTCTCTCTCTCTCTCTCTCTCTCTCTCTCTCTCTCTCTCTCTCTCTCTCTCTCTCTCTCTCTCTCTCTCTCTCTCTCTCTCTCTCTCTCTCTCTCTCTCTCTCTCTCTCTCTCTCTCTCTCTCTCTCTCTCTCTCTCTCTCTCTCTCTCTCTCTCTCTCTCTCTCTCTCTCTCTCTCTCTCTCTCTCTCTCTCTCTCTCTCTCTCTCTCTCTCTCTCTCTCTCTCTCTCTCTCTCTCTCTCTCTCTCTCTCTCTCTCTCTCTCTCTCTCTCTCTCTCTCTCTCTCTCTCTCTCTCTCTAGTATATAATATAAGACTAGATAAAACTATAATATAAATTTTATATATAAATAAAATATATAATTAAATAAAATATATATTAATATTAAAAATATATTATATATTAATTATATATTATATTTATCCACGTTCAAGGGGTGTTACGGGATCACCCATCCTCCAAGTATTGAGCTGATGTGAGATGGGTACCTCCAAATGTCGAATGGAAGAATCTAAACTTTGATGGAGCTTCGAGGGGAAATCTGGGTGAATCAAGCACATATTGTATAATTAGAGATCAAGATAGGAGATTGATAGGAGTGTCTTGCAGGAGATTAGGTCTGGCCTCAAACAACGAAGCGAAATTTAGGCTTTAATTTTGGGATTACAAACTTGCCTCACTTGTGGCATTAAGTGGATTCATATTGAGGGGGATTCTTTAACCACTATAAACACCATCTAATGCAAACATACTTCCAACTAGAAACTCAATAACATAGTGATATGTTGCTTGGAACTAATGGGTAAATTTAATGATTTCAAGACTGATCATGTATACCGTGAAACTAATGGGGCGACAGATAGATTAGGTAATTTGGCATTCGACTTGGTGGAGTAATCCTTTATAGGCAGCTCATTACATGAATGGAAAACTTTATCCCTAGACTTAGGGAATCTAATCCTTAAGGAAAGTGGTGATCATGGGACTATAGATTCATGAGTAGGTAAGAAACCCTCTTCCCTGTACATTAGTCTTGAATTTCCACATCAGTGGCCCAGACATATGTGCCATTGAGACGCCTTGTATGGTTTGGTGGTGGATGGATTGTTATACGTGTGGGGGGATCCTCTCTTAGGATTCACCACCTTGAGTAATAAATATGTGGCAAGAGAAGTATATGGTGGAGGCACTCAAGGACATTCAAACCCATGGGAGCATTTGGTGCTTTAACTACTGCGTAATGATGAATGTATTTACAACCTAATACAGAGGATTCTATTTAGGGAAGGGTTCAAATAGTATGGTTGACAACATTATGGATCCTAAATTTTGCCTCTCTGGAAAGAAGCGACAAATGGCTTTTCGTGGTGTGATCCCAGAAAAGCACATGTGGAAGGTCTTCAAGGTCAATTCCTTCATGGTTCTTCATGATGTCAAAATGGTGTTGGGTAACACCTTTCTGGCCTCGGAGCATCGTTACCGGGTAAATTTTGAAATTGCTTCAATGTTTTTAGTTGTTTTGTTGGATCTTGGTGAATCTAAAGACATTGTTAGGGAGATGGTCACTGCATTGGTTAAACCAAGTTGATGTGGAGGTTTTCATAAGTTGGTTGATGGGGTGATTTTAGGACTTAACTTTTGCCCTAAACAAGGGTTATGGCCGGATATCATGCCACATTATAATGGCCCATGGGTCCCTTTTATTGTTCTTGTAGTGGGTGTTAGTGAGGAAGTTCCCAAAAATGAAGCTAGATGGGGAGTGGCTTTCCTCAAGGTGGTGGTTTGGATTGTTGATGTAGATGGTATTGACTGGTATGGGGCACTAAATTCAAAGGATTCTACTTCAGAGGAGGTAAATGAAGTTGGTCAGGCATTTGGTTTAGGAGGCATCTAATTATGGGCATACATAAGTAGTAGTTTATATAGTTATTGACATATAGTCATGTTTATATGTAAAGACAATGAATTTAATATAATACTAGCCCTCATAAAGAGCAGCCAATTTTGATAATTTGATCTCATTTTATTTTATGGGGTACGGCTCCCTTAATGCCTATTCATCAAGCAAAAAAAATTATATATTATATTTATATGTAATAATGTATATTATATAAAATATAATATATGATAATAAATAAAACTATAATATAGATTTCATAGTATATATTACCAAGTTAAAAAAATTATATATAAAAAAATCTATATATAATTAAAATAAATTCTTTTTCACTTATTTATATTTTTAAATTAATTTGTATGCAGATAAAAAATAATTTTAAAATATTATGTATTTACACATAAAAATTATATTTAAAAATAAAAGGTATAATATATATATATATTTGGTCTTCCGATAACGGGACAACTCATTAATCAGTCATTATGAAGTAGGATGGCGAGCTGTTTGGCATGTGTGAGTGGAAAGTTGGCAGGTTTCTATCAATACTTGTGGTGGCATGGTTCAAAAGGCAATCTACCTTTTTGATATGCGATCTTCTCTAGATTTCTCATTCTTTCTTGAATTCTATTTGAGTGTTTGCAAGTTAGAGATGGACGATGGTGTGGCTAAGGGCTCGGGTGTGAGGGGAATGGAGCAGAGGCATTGATGCAGGGGCATTGTGCTTATAAATTTTTTTGATTTTTATGTCATTTGCAGTTTGGGTTTTGTTGGTTTTCTTTCTGGAATAAGTTTGTTACCTTTTGGTTTCTCTTGTCATGATACTGAGTTCCTATCGCCAGCTAGTGTATAAATTTAGCTAAGAAGTCTCCTGTCATTTATTCTTCTTGTCGTCAGTTACAGTTTTGAGGAAGAGGAGTGGTCGAACATGGTGGCTAAATGCATGATGATTGGAAGGAACCCAGACACTCCGTGACAGTTACAGAATAGTTAGCAGGTGGTGGAGTGGCAGCATTTTGGTAACGATTGCAGAAAGGAGAATAAGTGGTAATAAAAGATTCCCTCTACAAAGAGAAGTGGCGGTTATGAGGAGAGGCAACCATTAAGAGGCAAGTGGCGGTCGAAGTGTGGAAGAGGCTGAACATATGGTAGGGGTGACGATAAAAGAGAGGCCCATCAATATAATCAGGAGAGGTCAACCTAGAGTTGTGAAAAGGTTGTAACAAGAGAAAAGGTTGATCATGAAGGAGGTCGATTGAGGGAGAGGCTGAATAGAGAGGCAACATCCATATAGAAGTGACCAGTGCAGGCCAAACAAAGAAAGAAGAGGCCAATCGGGAGGAGGCCCTAAATAAGACAGAGAAAGGCCATAAACCAGAGGGGAGCAGGAAGGCTGAATGCAGAAAGAAGAGGCTGCAGGAGCAAGAAATTAGTGATGTTTGCAAGCAGGTCAATGGAAGTCGATTAATAGGAAGGAAACCGTCGATATGAAGGATTGTACGTAGAAGAGTTAGTGTGTGCATTGTGGGAGGTGACTAGTGATCCACTGTAAGCCCACTCCATTTGGGCATTGCATGAATCCAAGTTTTATGTAATATGTTCTTCATAGTATAGAATGGTGTTTTGTGATTAACCTATTTTATTGATCTGGGTCAGATAAATGATGACTACTTTTGTTCTTGTTGTTACATTCCCTTAGAATGAGTGTAGTATTCTATTCCTGTCGTCTTGTAGACTAAGTTTTGAGTGTTAATTGCAAGTTCCTGTCACATAACTGAGAATGCTTATGTTCTGCTATATACTGGTAATCTTTATTTGTTCCTACCTGGTTCCTGTCACCTTTGTGACAGGAGGACTATAAGAATTAGTTTAATGTGGAAGGACCTGGTATGATCATGTGAAGTTGAGAATCATGCTATCAGATTGGTATGTGTTGAGTAGATCGCCAATGTGAGGTAACTTAGCTAGGACCTACGGATAAGAAAAGGAAGGAAAATGTAAGTGTTGCAGTATTATGGCAGATTGATAAGTTGTGGAGAATGAGAAGAAGGAAAACATGAAGAAGCAAAATACAGATTTTGAAAGAGAGCTGGCAACATTGAGACGAGAGTTAAAAGAATACATGTTTGCAAGGCAGAAATGGCTAGAGGAAAGTAGCCGAGAATATTTTTGGGTATGGCCAATGGAAAAGAAAGCAAAGTGGCCTGTGAAGTTGATTATGGAGAAAAGAAAAAGGCAAAAGATGAATGCCTTGAGAATAGTAGAGAAGGATGGAAAGAGTACCCCACAGAGATTTGCCTCTAGAGCAACATGGACCGAATGAGGTCAAAAAAGTTCTCATAGTAGAGGACTTAAAGGAAAGAAGAGAAGAGAAAGTACAGAAAGAAGCACTTAAAGGAAGATGTAATGAAGAGAGGAGAGTGTCCTTGAAGAAGACACTTATGGAGATGTTGTGGTCTCTTGTTTTATTGTCTAATGTTGTCTTTAAGTGTGTGTATACAAGTATGAAGAGCGTGACAAGAAAGGTCCAGAATGAGACCTTGAAATGGATAAGAGAAGGGTCCAGCAGATCACCCTTGGGTGGAGATGAAGATGAGAGAAGAGCAAGCCAAATTGCAGCAGTTGGTGTGCATGAACGAATTGCAGCAGTACAATGGGAAGAAGTACAATATAAGGAACTTATATGTGAAGAAGAGAATAGTATTATATCGATTTCAAATGATACTGTAGAAGTTTTTGAATTTCAATATGCTTTAAAAGATGTTGCAACTGAAGATAAAGAAGCCCCTGTGGGTGAAGTATCGATAAACAAATAGGAAAGTAAACCTGTGAATGAGAGTAATAGTTTGGGCCATGAAGAAAGAAACCATGATCTATTGCTTTGCAAAAGAAAAAAGAGATGAAGTTTTCAAAAGACCATGGATATAGGGTGCCTAGTTGGCAAAGGAAACAAACAGATATGGGGCAGCAAATAAAGGTTCCAAATAATGATGAAGAGAAGAAAGTTATGAAGAAACTAAAGGGAACATTTGGAGGTTGGCAAGGAAAATAGGTTGTTGAGGGGCAGCCATTTAAATATAGTAAAGAAGTTGTTTCTAAGGATTATTGTAACAAATAAAAGGTGCCAAGAGAGAGGAGGATGTTGAGAAACAAGAGGACTCTAGATTTAGGGAAGTGTTGGCCCGTAAGAAGGTCTAGAGAAAATGATTTGAGGATGAAGACCGAGCAAGGAGTGAGGAGCATGCAGCAATAAATGGACAATAGTCCAACAATAAAGTCTGGGTGGCAAAACAAACAACAACAACAAATAGTTGTGTTGATAAGAAGACAAAGTTTGAGAGTTGTAGTCAGGAAGAGGAAAACGGGCCTTAAGGACAAGAAGTCATGATACAAGATGAGAAAGAGAATGAGGACCAAAGGCCTATAGTAGCGTTAGAGAAGAAGAAGCATAGTTCAAGTAAGGTGAAAGGTTAGTTAGCTAATTTTGATGATGATTTTGAGGCTTTGAGTGAAATTTATGAATATGATTTAGATATGTGGAGAATGATGGATGAAAAGAATAGGAGAAGAGATAAACATCAGAAGAGGAAAGAAAGCAAATACAGGCAGATTGGAAAAAATGGAAGGAGCAAAAGCAAATTTAATTTATCTATGTATAAGGAATTGGAGATGAGCCTCCAAAGACAAGAGTGTGTAGCAAATTTAATAGCAAGAAAGGATAATGCAAATGTAAAAATGGGAAGAAATATTGAAACAGATGTAGAAGGCAATAACCTTCATGAAGAAGAGGACACAAGGAGGAAATTGAATGAGAATGCAACAGAAAATGGAACTATATATATTGAAATGACCAAAGTCCAAAGTGGAGAAGATAAACAAGCGTGTGAAGGGGAAAACATAGAAGAAAAGAACATGGATAAAGGAACCACAAACGACTACAAAGAAGAGGATTTATGGGAAGAATATGCAGCCATAAAAAAGGAATGGAATGATAAGCTAAAAAGAATACAAACAAGTGTAACAGTGGCCAATGGGCAGATGGAAATTATGGATGAGGATCAAGGGAATGTTGCTGAGGAAGAGGCAGATTTAGAAAAAGATTTAGTGTGTTTGGGTGTAAATAATGAAGCTGAGAATGGTCTAGTGTTGCAGTAGTTGGCTATGGATGATAATTGGCTGGAAAATGTGTTAAGTGAGGTCGTAGGAAGTGCAAATGTGATGAAGTGTGCAGCCGAATTAGGGGTTGTTATGCAGGGATGTGGAATGAGTAAACTAGAAGGCATTAAAATCTTTGAAGACTGGTTATGTAAGAATGGAAGGAGAGTGATGAATGGGGGAAATGTTGTCATGAGTGGAGAACTGAATAATCAACCACAGAGTCAGAGGAATGTGGCAGCAGTAGAATTAAGATGTTGGAAGAAGCGGAAGAAAAGATTAATTAAGGAAGAACCACATGTGCAGGAGCACATGATCTTGTCCCCTGGGGAGTTTGATGCAGGGGCATTGTGGTTCTAACAAATTTTGATTTTTATGTCGTTTGCAGTTTGGGTTTTGTTGGTTTTCTTTCTGGAATAAGTTTGTTACCTTTTGGTTTCTCTTGTCACGATACTGAGTTCCTGTCACCAACCAGTGTATAAATTTAGCTAAGAAGTCTCCTATCATTTATTCTTCCTGTTGCCAATTACAGTTTTGAGGAAGAGGAGTGGTTGAACATGGTCGCTAAATGCATGATGATTGGAAGGAACCCAGACACTCCGCAACAGTTACAGAATAGTTAGCAAGTGGTGGAGTGGCGGCATTCTGGTAACAATTGCAGAAAGGAGAATAAGTGGTAATAAAGATTCCCTCTACAAAGAGAAGTAGCGGTTATGAGGAGAGGCAGTTGTTAAGAGGCAAGTGGCGGTCAAAGTGTGGAGGATGCCAAACATATGGTAGGGGCGACGATAAAAGAGAGGCCTAGCAATACAATCGGGAGAGGTTGATCTGGAGTTATGAAAAGGCTATAACTAGAGAAAAGGCTGATCATGAAGGAGGCCGATTGAGGGAGAGGCTAAATAGAAAGGGAACGACTGTATAGAAGTGACCAGTGCAGGTCGAACAAAGAAAGAAGAGGCCGATCGGGAGGAGGCCCTAAATAAGACAAAGAAAGGCCATAAACCAGAGGGGAGCAAGAAGGCTTAATGTAGAAAGAAGAGGCCGCATGAGCAAGAAATTAGTGACATTTGTAGGTAGGTCAATGGAAGTCGATTAATAGGAAGGAAACCGTCGATAGGAAGGATTGTACGTAGAAGAGTTAGTGTGTGCATTGTGGGAGGTAACTAGTGATCCACTGTAATCCCACTCCATCTGGGCATTGTATGAATCCAAGTTTTGTGTAATATGTTCTTCATAGTATAGAATGGTGTTTTGTGATTACCCTGTGTTATTGATCTAGGTTAGATAAATGGTGACTACTTTTGTTCTTGTTGTTACATTCCCTTAGAATGAGTATATTATTCTAGTCCTGTCATCTTGTGGACTAAGTTCTGAGTGTTAATTGCAAGTTCTTGTCACATAACTGAGAATGCTTATGTTTTGCTATATACTGGTAATCTTTATTTGTTCCTACCTGGTTCCTGTCACCTTTGTGATAGGAGGACTGTAAGAATCAGTTTAATGTGGAAGGACACGGTAATTAGTTCATGTGAATCTGAGAATCGTGCTATTAGGCCTCATGCTGCTCCTCACAAGCAAATCCCCTCCTCTAGCCTCAATAAGTCTGTTGGTGGTCATATGAAAAGGAAGTACACTCTGCGGAAAAGAGTTTAGAAAATTTTGGCAGAGGCTGCTATGGAAGGGTTTGTGAAGAGTATCGAGAAGGAGATCAGGAATCCAATCCTGCGAGAATGGTTGTTCTATCTACTTAAGGTTGTAAAGAAAGTTGACGGCTAGGAAGGGGTTAATGTCAGAGAAGCCATGACACACTTATTGCAACCTAAGCACTTCCAGAGGCTGATGGAATTTTTTTGGTGTAGCCCAGTCTATTGTGGTGGTGACCATGTTATCGGTAGTGAAAGGAAGCAAGGTGAGCAGAAATCACTTCCTGTACTAATCTAATGAGGAGAGATGTATGCAAATTATTTATAGCCTTTACAATTATAGTGATGTTAACACAACAATAGATATATTGCAGCAATACAAATACACACAGAATGTAGACAGAAGAGACATAGATAAGATATAACGTGGGGAAAACCTTTTTGGGTGAAAAACCCCACACTCCAAAACCTACACAATGTATTATCAAAACAAAGAATGTTTACAACACACTTGCAATGCAAGTCTTCTCAGTAGTCTTCAACACTCATATCTAGAGATATTCTGACAGCATAATAGTACCTGTCAATTACACTATGCATCTCCCATCCAAGCACCTATTTAAATAGAGTTTACAAGGCAAAAAATGGAACCTTCTTGAGATGGGCATCCATCTTGGCCTCATGACCCAAACCCACACCTAAGGACACTTGTCCATCATCACAACATGGATTTTACACTTGTCATATCACCCCATCCCAAAGTGGGTGCCTATTCCCAAGATAGGCTATGACAGATGCTCTTACGCACCTTACAACTGTCATAGAATCCATCATAACTGACAGCACTTACAACTATAAGAGAATTTCTCATACACTGACTAAAAATAGCATATTCCTCTTACAACATGTCATAACCTCCCTTGGGCACCCAAAGATGCCTTCCTCCAAGATGCTCTTCGACACATGTCCTCACCTGTCATAGGATCTTCTATTCATGACTCTTACGCATCATAGAATCTGTCATGACCGTTACGCATCATGATTCCTTACACATTGCTGAAGATGCCAACACATGGTAGAAAAGCTCTACCACAATATGGGATGCCTATATCCACATGGAGTGGGTTGACCATCCTAGTCATCTTACAAGAGTGACAACTCATCGTGCCACTTAACACTAAATGACAAAACATGATGTGCAACTTAATTACATCATAGGCTAATAAAATAAATACATTACAAATAATAAATACAAGGAATTACCAAGGTTGAGACACCTTAATTCCCAACATGTAGCTGCTGCGTCGGTATTAACACATGAGGACTTGGTGGATTCATTGAAGCAGATAGGGGAGAACCATGAATCTACTATGGGGCACTTGCATGTCATTTTGCTGAATGTCCTAGACAACAGAAAGATGGTCGAAGGTGTGGCTACTAAACTTGAGGTTCCTGTTACTGTGTGGGCTAATCCGCTCTACACCTGTGCTTGCGATGAAGAAGGCATCATCGATTTGGAGGGAGAGAAAGATAAGTAGGATGGTAGTAGGAGGTCACAATGATGTATATTTTTTGTTTACTATTTCTATATAATGTTTAGACTATGTTTGGTTTGGAGTGTGGGCCATGGTAATTTGCTCCACTCCTTTGACTGTTCAAAAACTATCATAGTTAGGCAGTTATGTATCTCTCTGTTTATGGAATCATGTTACAGACAAGTGGGCTTGGCCTTATTTTTGATGGGTCCCTGGTCCCTAACCAGGGTATATATAACAAGATAGAGTCATAGTCAGCCAAACAGAGTCCCATAAGACCCTTAGCTTTACGATCCTTGAGATCCCAAACATCTTGCGACATTGCCGTTGGTTTTACACCATAAATTGCTTCCCATAGGTCTCGATCAACAAGAATGTCTTCCATCTTAAGTTTCAACAACTCGAAATTGGTGTTGTTAAACTCCTCCACCTCTACTCTTCCGAATGTGCCTGCCATCTCCTTCCTGCAACAAGATTTTAGAATACTCTACATAGACTACCACTCAATCTAAGACTAGCTCAAAAAACCCCTACCCAACAACTAGGACCAAAGGTGATCAAGCTCTAATACCAACTGAAAGGAAGCAAGGTGAGTGGAAATCACTCCCTACACTAATCTAATGAGGAGAGATGTATGCAAATTCTTTACAACCTTTAGAATTACAGTGATGTTAACACAACAACAGAGATATTGCAGCAATACACATACACATTGAATGTGTTGAGAGAGAGAGAGAGAGTATAACATGGGGAAAACCCTTTCAGGTGAAAAACTCCACACTCCAAAACCTACACAATGTATTATCACAACAAAGAATGTTTACAATACACTTACAATTCAAGTCTTCTCAGGAGTCTTCAACACTCGTATCTGGAGATATTCTAGCAGCATAACAATACCTGCCAATTACACTATGCATCTCCCATCCAAGCACCTGTTTAAATAGAGTTTACAAGGCAAAAAATGGAACCTTCTTGAGATGGGCATCCATCTCGGCCTCATGGCCCAAAGACACGCCTAAGGACACTTGTCCATCATCAAAACATGGATTTTACACTTGTCATATCACCCATCCCAAAGTGGGTGCCTATTCTCAAGATAGGCTATGACAGATGCTCTTACGCACCTTACAGCCATCATAGAATCCATCATAACTGATAACACTTACAGTTGTAAGAGAATATGTCATACAATGACTAAAAATAGCATATTCCTCTTACAACATGTCATAACCTCCCTTGGGTGCCAAAACATGCCTTCCTCCAAGATGCTCTTCGACACATGTCCTCACCTGTCATATGATCTTCTATTTATGACTCTTATGTGTCATAGAATTTGTCATAGGAATCTGTCATGACTGTTACAAGTTATGATTCCTTACACACTGCTCAAGATGCCAACACATGGCAGAAAATATCTACCACAATATGGGACGCCTATATCCACATGGAGTGGGTTGACCATCCTAGTCACCTTACAAGTGGAGGGACAACTCATCGTGCCACTTCACACTAAATGAAAAAACATGATGTGCAACTTAATTACATCATAGGCTAATAAAATAAATGCATTACAAATAATAAATAAAAGGAATTACCAAGGTTGAGACACCTTAATTCCCAACAGGTAGCTGCTGCATCGGTATTAACACATGAGGACTTGGTGGAGTCGTCCAAGCAGATAGGGGAGAACCATGAATCTACTATGGGGCACTTGCATGACATTTTGTTGAACGTCCTAGACACCAGAAAGATGGTCGAAGGTGTGGCTGCTAAACTTGAGGTCCTGTTACTGTGTGGGCTAAGCCGCTTTACACCTGTGTGTGCGATGAAGAAGGCATCATCGATCTGGAGGGAGAGAGATAAGTAGGATGGTAGTAGGAGGTCATAATGATGTATATTTTTTGTTTACTATTTTTGTATAATGTTTAGACTATGTCTGGTTTGGAGTGTGGGTCGTGGTAATTTGCCCCACTCCTTTGACTATTCAAAAACTATTATAGTTAGGTAGTTATGTATCTCTCTGTTTATGGAATGATGTTACAGACAGGTGGGCTTGGCCCTATTTTTTATGGGTCCTTGGTCCCTAACCAGGGTATATATAACAAGACAGAGTCAGAGTTAGCCAAATAGAGTCAGCCAAACAAAGTCTCACAAGACCCTTAGCTTTTCGATCCTTGAGATCCCAATCATCTTGCGACATTGCTGTTGGTTTTACACCAAAAATAGCTTCCCATAGGTCTCGATCAACAAGCATGTCTTCCATCTTAAGTTTCCACAACTCGAAATTGGTGTTGTTAAACTTCTCCACCTCTACTCTTCCGGATGTGACTGCCATATCCTTCCTGCAACAAGATTTTAGAATACTCTACACAAACTCCCACTCAATCTAAGATCCGCTAAAAAAAACCCTACCCAACAACTAGGACCAAAGGTGATCAAGCTCTGATGCCAACTAAAAGGAAGCAAGGTGAGCAAAAATCACTTCCTACACTAATCCAATGAGAGATGTATGCAAATTCTTTACAACCTTTAGAATTACAGTGTTGTTAACACAACAATAGAGATATTGCAGCTATACACACACAGAATGTAGAGAGAGAGAGGATATAACGTGGGGAAAACCCTTTTGGGTGAAAAACCCCACACTCCAAAACCTGCACAATGTATTATCAAAACAAAGAATGTTTACAACACACTTGCAATGCAAGTCTTCTCAGGAGTCTTCGACACTCATATCTGGAGATATTTCAGCAGCATAATAGTACCTATCAATTACACTATGCATCTCCCATCCAAGCACCTATTTAAATAGAGTTTACAAGGCAAAAAATGGAACCTTCTTGAGATGGTGATCCATCTTGACCTCATGGCCCAAACCCACACCTAAGGACACTTGTCCATCATCACAACATGGATTTTACACTTGTCATATCACCCCATCCAAAAGTGGGCGCCTATTCCCAAGATAGGCTATGATAGATGCTCTTATGCACCTTACAACTGTCATAGAATCCATCATAATTGACAGCACTTACAACTATAAGAGAATTTCTCATACACTGACTAAAAATAGCATATTCCTCTTACAACATGTCATAACCTCCCTTGGATACCCAAAGATGCCTTCCTCCAAGATGCTCTTCGACACATGTCCTCACCTGTCACAGGATCTTCTATTTATGACTCTTACGCATCATAGAATCTGTCATAGGAATCTATCATGACCGTTACGCGTCATGATTCCTTACACAGTACTCAAGATGCCAACACATGGCAGAAAATCTCTACCATAATATGGGACACCTATATCCACATGGAGTGGGTTGACCATCCTAGTCACCTTACAAGTGGAGTGACAACTCATCATGCCACTTAACACTAAATGACAAAACATGATGTGCAAATTAATTACATCATAGGCTAATAAAATAAATAAATTACAAATAATAAATACAAGGAATTACCAAGGTTGAGACACCTTAATTCCAAATAGGTAGCTATTGTGTTGGTATTAACACATGAGGACTTGGTGGAGTCGTTCAAGTAGATAAGGGAGAACCATGAATCTATTCTGGGGCACTTGCATGACATTCTGCTGAACATCCTCGACTCCAAAAAGATGGTCGAAGGTGTGGCTGCTAAACTTGAGGTTCCTATTACTGTGCGGGCTAAGCCGCTCTACACTTGTGCGTGCGATGAAGAAGACATCATCGATCTAGAGGGAGAGAAAGATAAGTAGGATGGTAGTAGGAGGTCACAATGATGTATATTTTTGTTTACTATTTCTATATAATGTTTAGACTATGTCTGGTTTGGAGTGTGGGCCATGATAATTTGCCCCACTCCTTTGACTGATCAAAAACTATCATACTTAGGTAGTTATGTATCTCTCTATTTATGGAATCAGGAATCATGTTACAGACAGGCGGGCTTGGCCCTATTTTTTATGGGTCCTTGGTCCCTAACCGGGGTATATATATATATATATGGTGAATAAGTGCTGCCAGTGGGGGTAGCCCCTTTGTAATAAAGTAAATTTAAAAAATACAAGTTGTCCTATTTTCCTGAGCACGGAGTACATTGCCCTGGCCTTGCCAAGGGAGGGAAAAAATACATTTCAGAGAATACTAGCATTATCTGAAGTAATTTTTTCACTTAACCGTAGCCATCTAGCACAAGTGAAATCTGAAATGACTGGTTCTAACTGGAAAACGCCAAAGTTTGCTATCATGTCTGCCGCCCTGTTTGCTTCTCTCAAGACATGGGCTATTATGTAGTCTCAGATTTTTTCCAACGAATTTCAAATGGTAGAGAGCAAGGGTTGAAGCACCTAGTTAGAAGTTTGATTGTGCTTCATTGCTTCAACACACACCTGCAAATCACCTTCAATGTCGATGTTATGAAGACCATGTTGTGTGCACAACTAAAGACCAGCATTCAACGCATCGAATTCCGCCAGGTTATTAGTGGCGCATTGGATTTTCTTCAACAGTGCCCAAACTAGTTGGCCATGTTCATCCTTGATCACACATCCTGTGCCTGAAATGTTAGGGTTGCCTTTGGAGGCCCCATCAAAGTTGAGCTTTAATCGGCCACTAGGTGGGGTAGTGCATTTGGCATTCTTCCTTTTGACCTTACCCCGAATTGCTGATGCAAATCTTGATAGGATTTAGAGGATAGACAATCTTTTCATGATCGCATTATCTCAATAGGAGAAAGGCAACTTCAACCTCTTCTTCATTTCTACCCTCATACATTCACATATACCTCTTTCAATCCCTTTAATTACCTTTTCTCTAGGTAAGGCCTTGTCTTGAAAGATTCTATGATTTCATTCCTTCCAGATGTGCCAAACCACCATAGAGGGGCCAATTGCCCAAATGCTATCCCAAAGTGAGGTGCACTTAGGAGAGGGCCAAAATATAATTTAAAAATATTAAATATTTATACATATAAATATATTTAAAAAATAAAAGTATAATACATGATATGTAATTACTAATTGTATATTAAAATGATTATAATTGACAATTTTATAATTAACATAAAATTTGTTTTACCTTTGATGGTAAGAAGAAATTATAATTTATGTGTCTTATTCCAGCCTTTAGATTTTAATAATTACCTCTATACATTTTGCATATTAAAAGAACTCTCTATTAACAAAACATATTTTAATTTTTTATTTGACGAGTCCTCAAACTTTCCATCGTTCGATGAATGATGATGGACAATTATAGTTCAATTTCGAAAGGCAAATCACGTCAACCTCCATGGCAGTTTGATGATAATAAAGAGGTCCTAATCATGATCACATAGGTCTAAATTACACTCCTCTCAGTAGTTTCACTCTTGGTGACATGTCCCTTGTATTTTCTCCTTCTTGACCATCTTCTTGAACTCCCAAATTGAATTTCCCTGCCTTGCATGTTGCCTTGCTGACCCCTTTGTTTTACCTGTTTAGGGTCACCCTTTGAGTCTTAGGGTTACCCCTTTAAGCTTTAGGGTCACCCTTGTGTCTCTAGGTCACTCAGGTGACCTTGACTGGCAAAAGGAGTGACCTTGGTCTTAAAAGAGGCGACCCTGTGGTTTTGAAATGCACAAAATAACTCATATTTTTAGCTTTTCTTCTTGATTTTTAACCCATTTCAACTCTCTTTTTTCATGCTAACTCATGCTTTTCCTTGTTTTCTTTCTATTGTGAACTCATGATCAAATCTTATTTCTTCTAAATATTTCTATTTTTTGGTTTGCTTTAGTTTTCTTCTTGTTTTCTTCTTATCTCTTTATTTATTCATGGAATTATTTTTATTTCTTCTCAAGTTAACTAGTTCTTTCAATCTTATCTTTTATTATCTTCCCTCTCATTTCTACCTATAAATACCCCTCACCTCTTCATTGTTTAACACACATTAAGAAGTTTCACATCACTTCTGATTCTCACAAGCTTCTTCACAAACCTTTGAGCCTCTTAGTTTATTTATTAGTTTTAGTTTTTACAAAGCTTCAAAGCTTTTCCTTTAGGAGGTTGTTTTTGTGTTTTCTTGGCTTGGCCAAGATTATGCATAGCATCCCTCTAGCTTTTTATGCTCACACAAGGATCGATCCTTCCTTCTTTCAAAATTTTTATTACTTCCAAGCCATTTTTTTCATTTCCTTATGTCCCCAATTTTATCCCTATCGCTAAGAGGACCCTGCTACTGTAGAGGAGGAGATGATTTCCATAAGGACCTTTGAGGACATAACTTGGCATTAGCACCCATTATTACAAGTTCTTTATTCTTTTATTAATAATTAGCTCACATTTTTCTCTTAAGGATGTAAAACATTGTTTTGTCTTTCTCTTGATAGGATTTAAAGTTAAAGTAGAGTTATTTACTTTTCTTAGAATAAGTTGTTTGTTTTTCTTAGAGTAATCTCAAATTTGTTTAACTAGATTAGAAACTTCAAAACTTGAAAAACATACAAACACATAGCTACATTTCATTAGGAAAAATTATATAGAATTGCATAATATTTCCCTTTCATAGTAATTAGATCATCCTTAAAATTGGAATAATTGCACTAGAAATTCAATCAAATGCTTCAAACATTCAAGTCCTTGGTATCATCAGGAAGCATACAACGTTCAACTCTGACTCAACAGTCAAACATTGGAGAAGCGCTCAGTTTCATCACGAGGTATAGAAATTCAATGATATTTTCAATTCAAACATAGGAAAATATCTGTTAGTGTAGGTTTTTTTTCTTAGCTGGTTAGTTATTTTCCCTATTTCCTAGGTTTTTCCTATACTTTTATTAAGCTTGCTTAGGTTAAATAAAGTGAGTTTAATTAGTGAGTGGGTGATTTGAGGTGTCAGCATCCTACAAGGGAGGTGGCATTTGCTATCTTGGAAAGATGCTCTTGCTATCTTTATCCCTTATGGTGGCCTCTCCCTATTGGTCGGTTTTGCCACCTCTCCCCTCTCTCTGGTCTATATAAACTCACTACCTAGCTTGTATTTTGTATCTTGAATGCATTGCCTAGTTACTCTGCCATTCTTTGCTTTGAGTTCTTAATGCAATTCTATCACATCAACATTTACATATCTCAGAATCACTGGTTTGTTTTCATTTTGCATTTCAGTTTATGTAACTTTTAATCTCTCTCATAAAGTTCTTGGGTTTTACATCTTGTTCAAGATTTCTAACATGGTATTAGAGCTTTGGTTTTGAGAGTTTTTGAGTTCATTTGATTCCTAATTGAGAGATTGAGTTCTGTTGACCTATTTTCCCCTTACCAGAGTCAAATAGCCTATCTTTTAAAATGTTGAAAATGTTGTCAAAATTGCTTAAGTGCCTAATGTTCTTCAGGTCTAAGTGTGTTTTCCTTGTAAAAAAAATCCCCAAAATCCTAAGTATGAAACCCCCCAAAACCCAAAATTTTCTAAAACTTTGCCTTAGTCTTCAAGATTTTATTGGCAAATGTTTGAGTTGGTGAACCAAGCAGTTCACTGATCGGCGAAGTTGCCAACTAAGGGAAAGTTGAAGAAAAGCAAAAAGAAACAAGTAAAAGAGAATCCTTTATTGATAATTTTTAAATTTTGTGAACTTAAAGTTTGCTGACTAAAGGAAGAAGCAAAGGAAGATAAAAGGGGATGACTCATCAACTAAGGAAATAGTTGGCAAACCAAGTGGTTTGCCGATCGGTAAGTTCGCTGATCAGCAAGTTCATCAATTAGCAAGTTCACCAATCGACAAATTTGTCGATCAATGGACTCGTCGACTAAAGAACCCAAAGGGAGAAAAGAATGAAAAATGATAAGGTAGGAGGAGCTTTGTTAGGAAATTAGAAAAACAATGGAATTTGCCAAATAGTTCGTGATTTCTAAAATTTGTCGATAAGGTCATTCGCCAACAAAGGTAAAGGTAAAAGGCGAAGCCAAGGCAAAGTTCACAAAATGAAGAGATCATTGACTGAAGGAAATGCATAGAAAGAAGAAAGAGGCCAAGGCAAAGTGGTTCGTAAAAATGATATTTCACCAACCAAAGAGGAAAACGAGAACACAAGCCAAGTTCGTGAAATTAAAAAATCACCGACTAAAGGGTAGAAAGGAAGATGAAGGAAAGGAAGAAGATAGGAATAGTTCATGAAACTGGAATTTTACTGTCTAAAGGGTAAAAAGTGAAAAATGAAGAGAATGCAAAGACAAATGGTTTGCGATGGACACTTTTTGCCGATAAGGCAAAATAAAGGTCAAAAATAAAATGAAGGGAAAATCAATGAAATAAACCATGTAATATAGTGTAATACTTTAGAATGTTTTAAAATAATTTAAAACATTTTAAAGTGTTCTAGAAGCTTTGCACATGAACTTTTGGCGGGCAATAGATTTTGAAATATCTATCTTCTCCAACCGCCACTATTGCAGGATCAAATCAGCACCAACTGGAAGTAGTTGTTCTGCGTTTATTCATGTAGATATTTTCTTCAGCGACTTCATTCCCAGATATTTTCATATTTATTGTTGCAGATCAGATCAAGATTTTTTCTGCATTTATGTTTTGAAGAACAGATGTACCCAGACATTCCCTTTGTAGAAATATCTTCTGACAGGCCCATGGGGCGAATTTATTGTAGTGGGTGACCTAGGTGAATGTAAAATGCTATATATAGATGAAAAATCAATGTAATGGGGTTTGGATACAGAGACTTATTTTTTGTGCTCCAAACAGAACCCTCCTTTGTTGTAACCGTGCCTTTCTGATTAATACATACTGATTGTTTTTACCTTTTCACATTATTTTTAGCTCTATGTAATCTAGAACTTGTTATTGCTTATGAATGTTTATTTCCTTGTAGTCCCTTTCTGTTCTTTACATCTGTTGAAATCTGTAGGATTTGTGTGAGTTTATCAACTGTATTCAATTATTTTGTGCATTTTAGCTTTGTGGGTGTTCTTCATTCAAACATGGTGTATCACCTTTTCGCTTTCCATTTCTCCTTCTTCCCCTTTTCCCAGTGGTGTTAGATTAGGTTTAGTCTTAGTTTAGTCGAAATCTCATATTAAAAAGAGGAACCAGCCTTCTTTGGAGGTTTGATTTCCTTGCAGGGTCCCACACCTGGAAAGCACTCCCATGTTTCACTGGATTCTTGCAACAAAAGCGCTTCAACACAGGGTGCAAATCCAAGTGACAATGGTTTCTAGTACGCCTAGTGGGACCCTCTGCTCTGAGTGCGAGCTGAACTGAGAAGGTTTGGTGCTATTCTTAGTTCATGTGCAGTTGTGAAAGCATTCAACAAGCACCATGGCAAATCTGCTGAGCAAATCTACTGGTGCAAACAGTTCAAGCGCTTAAGGAACTTTAAAAATCAATATTTGGTGATATTCTTGGTCTAAATTGCTTTCAGAAGCATTTCAATCACCTGGTGACTCCCTGGTATGAGCCCATTTCTCAAAAGGGCATATCTGTTTGCTCTTTTTCCCATATTGTTTGAATGATTTCTATTTTTTCATGCTATATTATGTCAAACTATTATGGAATCTCTAAATATCCGCACCCTCATGATGATTATTTCCCTCCATCTTGTCAAAATACATAATGTTAGCCTCCATGTTAGCTATTTCAAGCCCAAGATACTTTTATCCCTATGCCATATAGCTTTGTTTCAACAGAACATCAGCATCCTTATAATGCTTACCTCTCACCCACCACTACTTAGTCTTCTTGGCAGTCTAATAATGCTTATTGTCAAACCCAAGAAGACTATCTTGATCCTAGCCAGTGTAGCTCCCTTTCTAGTCATTCCAGGATGTTGACCATGTGAATATTGATGCATTCAATGATTTCACGGACATGTTCCTAGAGTTTAATAGACTTTTGGACGATAAGAGAAGAAAAAGAGGGTATAATCAGCCTCAACGAGATTGTATTCTTAACATTAGAAACATTAATGATCTGAAGGAGGCAATCCTAGGCTTTAAAAAAGGGACTGGGATGAGTTTCAAGGATTGATAGAGTATGAGCGACAAAATCAAGAGGCATAGGAAAGGGTTTTTTAGGAAAACCTTGCTATGCAAATTATAGCTCAAGAAGAACAAATGAGGCAAGTGACTCATTTTGTGCCCTCTTTTCCCAATTTTAGAACCCCCTTTTCTACCACTACAAATCAACTTGCAACAGAGCAACCTCGACGTCATGAATTTTAAAGTTTCAGAAGCTCTCTCCCTTCGCAAGACCCTGTTCCTGTGCAAACTCAGTTTATCACTCCCCGGGAACAAATTTTCCAAGAACCCTCTCACTTCTAGGAAATTCAAGGAAATATTCAAGCCTCTTGTCCTAACACTATTTTGATTTTCAAGGGTGGACCTGTCATCTACCGGGCTAGTTGGTGGGATGAGCCAAAGGTGGAGGTGGAAGAGGAAGAAACTAATAAGGAAGAGTATGTTGTTCCTATGCTCACAGAGGTAGAATTGTTTGAACCTCTTACACCTATGAGTAATGTTGATTCAAATAAGGGGTTGAATCCCCTAAATTTTAGTTCTTTTGAAGCTTTTTCTCATGCACTGATCAAGCAAACAAGGATGGAAAGCAAAGGTTGCATGGGGAGAGCCTTCAGCTGCAAAGACAACTTGAGTAGAATCCAGTGGAGTTGCAGTCAAAGGATGAGAGCATTAAGGATTAAGTTGTTGAGGATATTACTCCAGAGGTTGATGACGCCACTCTGTTTCATGAACCGCTCAGTCTCATTGAATATGAAGAGGAATGGTAGATGCCAACGGTTTTGAAGCAACATGAGGGCAATGAAAATAATAGCAAAGTGTTGTAGGTTGAGGCCAAGTATGACAATGAGGTTCCATCTCATGAGGAGGAGCATATGAGTATCCCTTGACTAAAGAGTGTAGAGGACTTGAAGGAGACTCATTTCTGGGATGAGCTTGATGATTTTTGCTCAAATCTAGATAGTAAATCAGCTTCTCTTAATGAGGTAGATCATGAGCAATTTGAGCAGATGGAGGAGGCATTCATTCCTCCAATTAATATGTCAAAGCATTCAGACTAGTAGAAGGTTACAAAATCAGAGCATGGACATGAATGCAATAGTGATGGCTTGCATACCATTTCAAGAGGATGCCCTATCAGGCATCTGGCCCAGCTTGAGATATATGAGAAGGAGTCCCTACCTGTCATGGTTACTTCAAAGCATGAGGTTGAGCATCAAAAAGGGCTAGGTCAACCCATTTATCCACTTCCAGACAACAATATTTTCAATCAGTGCAAGTGGATAGGTGAGTTCTTCTTTGTCCTTGGGGAAGCATTTCACTATCTGGTTGTATGTCCATCCCTTCCCCACCTCTTTTTAACTACCCACAAGCATGAGAAACATTGTAAATTGTTAAGAAGGGGTAGTTACTTTCAAGAACCTGTCAATGGCTTTGTTTGAGGTCATTTCCTTTTTGTTAGTTTAGGTTTAGAGTAGGTTTTGTTTCTATTTTAGTTTTCCTTTTCCATAAGTGTTGTTGCACAGGTTGCACTCTCATTAGGAGAATGCAGGGATCTTTTCTTTTTTGATATTATTTTGTTAAGGCAAGGTTTTATTTGTTCCCAACATACTACAGTCCCTTTTGACTCTATGCCCAATGGATGCTTCATGCCACTGGTTTCTTTTGTTTAGCAGGCAAACATCCTTGAGAAGTCACCAAAATGTTGACCTATTTTCTCCTTCCCAGAGTCAAATAGTCCAACTTTTAAAATTTTGAAAATCTTGTCAAAATTGCTTAAGTGCCTAATGTTCTTCAGGTCTAAGTGTGTTTTCCTTGTAAAAAAATCCCCAAAATCCTAAGTATGAAACCCCAAAAAACCTAAAATTTTCTAAGACTTTGCCTTAGTCTTCGAGCCTTTATTGGCAAATGTTTGAGTTGGCGAACCAAGCAGTTCGTCGATCGGCAAAATCGCCAACTAAGGGAAGGTTGAAGAAAAGCAAAAAGAAACAAGTAAAAGAGAAGCCTTTATCAACAATTTTCAAATTCTGTGAACTTAAAGTTCACCGACTAAAGGAAGAAGCAAAGGAAGACAAAAGGGGATGACTCATCAGCTAAGGAAAGAATTAGAAAACCAAGTGGTTTGCTGATCGGCGAACTCACTGACTAAAGAACACAAAGGGAGAAAAGAATGAAAAAAGATAAGGCAGGAGGAGCTTTTTTGGTAAATCAGAAAAAGAACTTGAACTCGCCAAATAGTTTGTGATTTCCAAAATTCGCTGATAAGGTGATTCGCCGACAAAGGTAAAGGTAAAAGGTGAAGCAAAGGCAAAGTTCACTAAATGAATAAATCATCGACTGAAGGAAACACATAGAAAGAAGAATTCTGCATTCAACAATAAAGAAAACCAAACTGAAATACAGGAAGAAATAACACAAGAAGAGAATAGCCAAATAGAAAAAGAAAAAAGAACAGAAGCATGAAATAGAAAATAGAAAAGAACAAGAAGAACGAGAAATGAGACGAAAAAGAAAAAAAGAGAAATTGGAATATCGAGAAATGGTGAAAAATATTCGCAAATGGGCAATCAAATACAGGCTGCAAAAATACGTCTTGCCTTCTTTTCTACAAGTGCGGAAACCCCAAGAACAAAAGGATTGTTTTTCATTAAAAAAAAGAAAAAAAAATACAAAAAAGGATATTGATTCCAATTGCTAATACTAGCAAAATGGCTAAAAAATACAAATTCTTTGTAATCAGTTGATCAGCCAATAATCATTGAGAGTTACCATTTGATTTACTTAGTAATCTCTGTGTATTTCAAAAGTAGTTGCTTCAGCTTGAGCCACTAGAATTTTTGATATTATTTTCTTTTGGAAATATTAGCTATTCTTCGCATGATATTAGGAAATTTAATCGCTATTACTCAAACAAGCATAAAGCGTATGCTTGCATATTCATCCATAGGTCAAATTGGATATATCCTTATTGGAATAATTGATAGAGACACAATTAATGGATATGCAAGTATGATAACTTATATGTTGTTCTATATTTTTATGAATTTAGGAACTTTTGCTTGTATTGTATTATTCAGTCTACATATAGGAACAGATAACATTCGGGATTATACAGGATTATATATGAAAGACCCTTTTTCAACTTTGTCTTTATCTTTATGTCTGCTATCTCTAGGAGGTATTCCTCCATTAGCAGGCTTTTTTGGAAAACTTTATCTATTCTGGTGTCGATGGCAAGCAGGCTCCTATTTATTGGTTTCGATAGGATTTTTTATGAGTGTTATTTCAATATATTATTATATGAAAATAATTAAGTTATTAAAGACTGAACGAAACAAAGAAATAACTCCCCACGTGCAAAATTATAGATTATCTTCTTCAATATCAAAAAATTATATCGAATTGAGTATGATTGTATGTGTAATAGGATCTACTTTACTAGGAATAGTAATGGATCCAATTATTGCAATTGTCTAGGATACATTATTTTAAGATTTATTTATATAAATTTATTTTCTTACTAACTGAAAAAAGTTAGATTTGCCCTCATATTCTTAAAATTATAGGGAATAGGCTGAAATTGTGAGATGAACTTCTAATTACAAAATCAAGTTGATCGTTAAATTAGAAGTTCATTCTGTACCACATTTTCATTATGAGAAAAATTAATTCAAACGTGTGTAAATAAATGTCATTATGTTCTATTTAAGTTAGAACAGAGGTTAAGAAAAAAAACCTGCACGAAGCTAATCTAATCTCAATACTTAATTGAATCGAGATAATGGGATTCTTTCATCTAAAAGTTATTGCAAGCAGAGTGCAATAACTATTTATTGTGCATCCAGCATGAATTGAACTCGCGACTTCCCAATTATGAGTTGGGTGCTTTTACCATTCAGCCATGGATGCTATGGTAAAGCAAAAAGAAAAAAACAAGTTGATTTATTATAATAAGTATCAATTCAAATTAACCAATTGAATTCTAATTTATGCTTATAATTTTCAAAAAGAAATAGACTTCATCGTATGGGATTGCTATCAATTTCGTATAGCATAAAATGCTAATTAATTGACCATAAGATAGAGAAGAGATTTTGGCATACACAAAAAAGGGGAAGATGATTTGTCTCTCCTGTTTACAGAGATAGAGTTAATTAGTGAACAATACCATATTATAGATACACATTAATAATCAATATTTACTTCTATATTAGATACCAAAAGAGAGATAAGATGATTTATCTCTGTTGTTTACAAAGATAGATATTTAATTAATTAGTAAACAATGCAATATTTAGATGCACATTAATAAATATAATACCTACTTCCATATAGATACCAGAAGGATACTTTTTAGTGGAAAACAGAGATAATATACAAACCATTATATATGAAGATATAATAGATAGGTATCTATTATACCAAACCAAATATACCAAAAATAAAATAGTATTTTTCTACTCTATTTAGAAGAATATGTATATATGCAAAAACATCTGGTCTCCAAAGAATTTAAATATTGGTTTCAAAATCATTGTGGTTTCCTGGAAGGATCAGGATATCGTTTTGGTTCTGAAAGTAAGGTGCTCTTTTTCCTTGGGGAATTATTAAATTACCCCATGGGGAATTAGCCGCACCTACAAATGATATTAATACTACAGTAGCTCTAGCTTTACTCACATCAGTAGCCTATTTTTATGCAGGTCTTACAAAGAAGGGTTTAGGCTATTTTGGTAAATATATTCAGCCAACCCAATACTTTTACCAATTAACATATTAGAAGATTTTACAAAACCTCTATCACTTAGTTTTTGACTTTTTTGAAATGTATTAGCTGACAAATTGGTAGTTGTTGTTCCTGTTTCGTTAGTACCTTTAGTGGTACCTATACCTATAATGTTCCTAGGATTATTTACAAGTGGTATTCAAGCTCTAATCTTTGCAACTCTATGAAAGTCATCCATGTCAAACGTATATTGATGCCTGAAAGTTGGATTGGGTGGCCTTTGCACAAAGATTATATTGCACCTGATTTTTATGAAATACAAGATTCTCATTGAGTGCAAAAATATATATATATATACAATCATAGATATATCTTATATCTAATTTCTTCTAAAATAAGATAAGACTCTAGACGCAAGCAAATTATTATTCATTTGTATTCTCCTATATTCTTGAATGAATATAGGATGAATAAAATAGTTTTATTCATATAGCAATAATTATTTACTACACATATATCATGTGTAAAAAGGAAAGTTCTGATTTTACTTATACTAGTTTCCATTTTTATTATATTATATCTAGTCTAACCATCAGATCTTTTTCGATTTGAGTTTGAGATATGATACACAGTATCAAGATTCGATTAGAATAGAGAACAGATATACAAACAAAAAAGAGAAAAAGAATGGATTCATTATTTAAATTTGATTTGTTGTTCTTATATAAGTATGGATAACATACGATCGCAATTCATTCAGATACTTTGAATCGAAGCCTGAATCCTCTGCATCAGAGCGACAATCATAAGGAGACATATGGGGTTGGTAGAGCATAATTGTAGAGTTTTCGGTTATTGCCCATTTAGTAATAGTCCCCCCGTGTAGAAGGAAAGCTCCCATTGAAGCATTTACCTTGATGCCTATTGTAGATACATCCCCTGTTACAAATTACTTTTTCCTTCCCTTTCTGCATGCAAAGGAAGAGAACATCGATGGAACAAATAGTTTAAGCGACAATATGACTCCTTTACCTAATTCGCATATATCGACTGATACGAAGAGAATAGTTTTCGATCAAATGTATATCGACCAATTAAACTTCTCTACTAGGATATATAATTTCCTCAAAAAGGCCAATATAAATACATTATCGGACCTCTCAAATTACAGTTGAGAAGATTTAATGAAAATAAAACATCTTGGGGAACAATCTGTCAAAGAAATATTGGAATTTTTGCTAAATATTGGAATTGAGTCACCGGGGAATCGGGTTTAGGTTTATAAATAGTTCCATTTCATCTCTCCATTGATTCCCTTTTTCTAAGTTCTTCTGGAAAGTAACTGGAATAAATCTTTGACTATTCTATAACAATATTAGAAAATATTTGATAAAATATATCTAGGGAGAGACCATTTGTCTTGAATCAACTACTCCCTAGATATATGAACAAAAGATTTCCCTCCTATATTCAGACATTCCAAATTAGATCAAATTGGAAAAGACCTAGAGTTAAAGATTCATCTATAGGTAACGTTGCCCCAATACCTAACCAAAGAGCTACTGCGGTACCGATTAAGAATACTGTTGTAGCTACTGGATGACGAAATGGATTTTGGAATTGATTAACATTCTCTAAGAAAGGGACTGTCAATAGTCTTGTAGGTACTGAAGCCATTAAAAGGACACCTAATAGTTTATTAGGTACTATACGAAGTATTTGAAATACGGGGGAAAAATACCATTCCGGTAATATTTCCAAAGGCGTTGCAAATGGATTTGCCGGTTCACCAATCATTGTTGGTTCTAAAACTGCTAAACCTACGGTACATGCAATAGTACCAAAAATAACTACTGGAAAAATATATAAGAGATCATTGGGCCAAGCGGGTTCACCATAATAATTATGCCCCATGCCTTTAGCTAATTTAGCCCTTAATACAGGATCATTCAAGTCAAGTTTCTTTGTTATTGGGATAAGTAGATTCTTATGAATGAATCTATCCCCCGAAAGAACCGGACATGCCAATTTTGATCATCCGGCTCAAGCAATAATTGAAATCAAAATGATGAAGGGCGTATTGTTAGAATAAGAATTAAGAAGATCTATACCATTCTTCATAATTTGATTATTTCGTATTAAATGCTCAGTACCCAAGTAAGCTCACAAATTCGATCATGATCAATATGCCTTTTGGGTCATCTTATTCCTTGTAATCTATGTGTATCTCGACCTCCACAATTCTTTTCTTATTTTTTGTATACAAGGTATTGACTTGTTACTAATCTGGCCTTTTTCCTTCTTTAGACCCCTTTTTTTACTCTGATAATTTACCCTATTGAAATGCAAGGGAAATGCATGCATTTTCATACTATGAAAATGAAAGAATAAGTAAGTAATAAATTTTACTTATGACCTTTTCAGAATAGGTTCAATTCAAATAGCATTTATTTAAAACACATTCTCCTTTTTTTTACACTCTTTTTTAAACCTAAGGACTTAATCGTATAGATATAGAAAATACAAGATTTCTAATCATAGCAAAAGAAAGGAAACAGATACTCAATTGAGAATGAGTAAACATAATTCTATGCATAAGAATTATATCTTATATATGCAGATAGAATCATGTGGAAAGCCATATTCGACGAAAGTTGTATGTACGGTTTGGAGGGAGATCTTTCATGCCTTTAGAGATCCACCCTACAATATGGAGTTAAAAAGCCGAAATAAGTGTCTAGATATTGAGAAAATTATTAGTCTTTATGAAATCAATTTATGAACATTTTTCACACTCATGTCACGCCAAAGTACTGCAGAAAATAATTGATAATTTGATCCAATTTATCCTAATCGATTAGTGAACATGGTCGTTAACCATATTCTTAAACACGGAAAAAAATCATTAGCTTTGTTGGTTCCTCTCCCGAATCAGCAGAGGGTTTGCCAGTTCCAATGCACAGGTAGATTCAGCCAACTAATATAGGAGGTTGCGTGAGCTGCCTCCCCTTCACTTCTGGTTCTGCCGCACCAAGGGGGGTATCCCTATAGCTAAAGATTTAACATTTGACTTGCCCAATGATAGAAAGATTTAGCTTTACAACAATAGGCAAAATACTCTCATGTGTGAACCAAGATATGCATGATAGATCATAAGGTTGGCAACATTCTTGGACATATCTAATTGGTTAGGTATGAGAGTATGCA
The DNA here is from genome assembly GCA_027924645.1 of Cunninghamia lanceolata. Taxonomy (NCBI): domain Eukaryota; kingdom Viridiplantae; phylum Streptophyta; class Pinopsida; order Cupressales; family Cupressaceae; genus Cunninghamia; species Cunninghamia lanceolata. Next base: position 12,101,984 of record BSBN01000472.1, on the reverse strand, counting down.
GGGGTCCTATTTCTACTCCTACAACTAACAAGTTGAAGCTTTGAAAGGATTTGTATTGATATTTTGGATGCAAGACAAGGGGTTTTGGATCATAACTACTACACAGGGAGCAGACTGGTGCCTATCTCAGGGCAAGGAGTCAACTAGACGTATACAAGTGAATGGTTTGCACTGGCATTCAAGTTTCAAGGGGTCAGATCTGGTATTTGCCTTACAAACACCACCCAAGACTGAGTAATTAGCTGCCTCTACTTACTAACATCCTAGCTGACATACATTCTTCTCCATACTTAACCTAAAATAATTTAATCCACTCCTTGAATGGAGGTCACAGATCAAGCATGCAATACAGTAAGTCTATATTCTAGAATCTGAGGAACCCTTAGCAACCAGATTCAAAAGAAGCTATGCATACAACAAATGGAGACAAGCAACTAACTACATAAAAGAATGCATTTTTCATATAAACACAACATGGAACTGAAAATATGTGCAACATACATTCAAAATGCAACTCATAAACTCCAAAGAGGCAGAACAACCAAGAAAGGCTTTGTTCTTCGTTATTTTTTCCAAAAAAAATGCCGAAGTCTTCAACAACTAGAAATGAGTAACATAGTTTGCATTTTATAGCAAGACTGTGTACTCAACAGTAATTACATGGCATTTCAAAAATTTGCCAAAAACAATACACCAAGAATGGCGCCCAAAACATTGAATGCAGAAGGGAGACAAAAGGAAAGAAGCAGGTGGAATCGGGAGATGCGCCACCGTTGGAGATTTTCCTCTTAAAGATAGTGGTTGGCCTATCAATCATCGACCATGCATCTGCAATTTCCATAAATGCCAACCTACCTGCGGCCCTTGGTAATGCAATAGCTGCGTGCTTAAGAAATTTTCTCACTTGAAAACAGCTGCAAATACAAAGAAATCACCCCTGTAGAACATTTGAATCATGGCTATCGATTTCCCTTCCTATCGCTGAGATCCATGGCCTCAAATCACTTTGAAAAGTCGTTGACCAATTAAATTGTGCCACGTAGGTGTCTCCTTGCCATTGCTAACTTTTCCCTTTCTTATTTTGCCTTTTTCGCCTTTTGCCACTTTCGCCCAATGTATATGCGAAAGCATATACATACAATCACAAATATACAAGGCAGATCCCAAATCATTATGAATTAAATTACAATCGCCATTGGGTCCGAGGCTTGCATCTCCCTTTTGCATGTCACTTTGTATATTGCATATACAAACACAATATACAACTCACGGATTTCAAATCATTATGAAACAGATTGGAATTACCTTGAAATCTTGCTTGTATCTATTCTCATTGCACTTTTCATTGTATATCGGCATGCACAATGTACATTCTTCAGACACCAACCATTGTGTTAATCAGATTGGAAGGAATTTGAAATCCGGGCCTTGTATCTCCATTCCCTTGTATATTGGCATATATAGAGCATATATACAAGCAAAACATACATACAAACAGCGGACTTCATCTTTTATCAACCAGAATGTATGTTCATTTCAAATCTAGCTTGTATATTAGGAATGTCTGTTCAATTGTATGTGCAAACATACAATCGCAAATATATGCAATCGGCGGGCCCCACCCTTTGGTTCTTGCCTTGCATGCTCAAATTGTATGTCGAACACATACAATCTCCTTTGTATACCTGCGGGTCCCACCTCTTGTATGTTGGCTCCTTTACATGTGGCAAATGCATATCGCATATACAATGCGATTTATACATGAGATACAAAGCCCTTTGCATGTTTTCCTTGTATATGCATCGGCCGTCGGGGAAACTTTGGAGTTGGCTGCTGATGCATCTTGTCATGTCAATGACCCTCTGTCACTGTAGCGAATGTATGTCGGTCTCTTTGTATGTTGACTTTGCATTGCGCCATGCTTGTATTTTTGCAATGTACATTTCCTTTGTATGTGCGCCGATGTATATTTTCTTTGCATGTTGTCATTGTATCTACCCGTTGCATGTCTAAACATACAACACAAATATACATGCAAACCCTCACATACAAGCAGGGAATATTCCTGGAATCTACGATATACATACAACCATTTTTGCACCTTTTAAAGCCGGTTGAACATACAAACCAGTTTGTATGCCCGAATGTACATTCGGACCTGCATGTACATATAAACGGCCATGCACATACAACTGTTTTTTGCATTTTTCAACTGAGAAGGTTGAAAGACTTAGAATTTTTTAGATTTTTTTGAAAAGTGCCTGTGGATTCAAATGCTAGAAACCCAAACTTGTAGCAGGCACCAACAAGCTTATCAATTTTTTTATCAATCTCTAAAAAAGATTTAACAAAAAACAGAGAAAAATCCACTAATTGTTCTATGTCAAGCAATACACAAATTAACTCCCAAATTGATAGTAAAATCAAAACGTGTAAGTGGATCCACTTATCAAGTTCCCATTGAAATAAAAGATAAAGAAGGAAAAATACTTGCTATTCGTTGGTTATTAGAGTCATCTCGAAAATGTTCTGCTCGAAATATGCATTTCAAATTGAGTTACGAAATAATGGATGCTGCCCCAGAGAAAGGTAATGCTATATGCAAGAAGGAAGAGACTCATAAAATGGCAGAATCCAATAAAGCTTTTGCACATTATCATTAACCCACTAACTATATAAATAGATCCATAGATCTATTCCATTCCGATCAATAAAAGAAAACTAACTTTATCAAAAATTATACAAATTTGATTGGAATGAAAATGAAAGGAAAAGAAGAATGAAAAATAAATCATAGATAAATGATAATAAGGATATTATGAATGAATATTCAATCTTATTCATCAGATTTAGATAAATGAAAAAAAAAATGTTGCTCAAAGATTAATTGAAGTTACCAAATCATGATCCAGTCAAAATGAAAAATTCATTTTCAATTAATACCTTTAGATCATTTTTATGAAATAGTTTCATTTGCTTCTCTTCTATGGAAGTTCCATTTTTCTAGAATGTATCTTGATTTTTGGCCTATTTCTTCTTCTAGTGATCGATTTCATTTATGATCAGAAAAAGACAACTTGGTTCTATTTCATCTCTTTAACCATGTCACAAGGTGTTCGCCTTAATAGGACAGCTCGTCCAAGCCTCACACCAAGCTAGTGACAACCCTATCTGGTCTCACAACATATCTTAGTCAACTCACAACAACGGTGTCCGATGACATCCTACAAGGTACTCGTCCATTCTCTATCTTGGCCACTATGCAAACTCACACTTCAAGTCTGCCATGACTTCACACTGAAACCATGTCTACGCTCTCCATACTGAACTCATGCCACAGCACTCCATTGACCTGCCCTCTGAAACTTGCAACACCAGTTGCCACCCTGACTGCTCGCCTTCATGTCACAACACTGCACTGTTCCACTCATACTCGCAACATACTGCCACCTTTCAACATAACTGTAAGACCTAGCTCTACTCGAACCGCCACCATACCAACTCACTTCCATGTCCCTGACCTCCAGTCATTCAGCCCCTAATGCAACAACCCAACTCGGGGTTGCCATCCCATCGACCCTCAACAAGTCTCCAACATTGTACAACTCTTCAGCATGCCTTCGACATCTAGCTAGATAGCCCCTAATGCAACAACCCCAACCAAAGAGGAAAACGAGAACACAAGCCAAGTTCGCGAAATTAAAAAATTCCCAACTAAAGGGTAGAAAGTAAGAAGAAAGAAAGGAAGAAGACATGAATAGTTCGTGAAAGTGGAATTTCACCGACTAAAGGGCAAAAAGCAAAAAATGAAAAGAATGCAAAGACATAAATGGTTTGTGATGGATAGTGTTTGCCGATAAGGCAAATAAAAAATAAAATGAAGGGAAAATCAAAGAAATAAACCATGTAATATAATGTAATACTTTAGAATGTTTTAAAGTAATTTAAAATATTTTAAAGTGTTCTAGAAGCTTTGCACATGAACTTTTGGTGGGCAATAGATTTTGAAATATCTATCTTCTCTAGCCGCCACTATTGTAGGATCAGATTAGCACCAGCTAGAAGTAGTTGTGCATTTATTCATGCAAATATTTTCTTCAACTACTTCATTCCCAAATATTTTCATATTTATTATTGTAGATTAGATCAAGATTTTTTTTGCATATATATTTTGAAGAATAGATGTACCCAAACATTCCCTTTGTAGAAATATCTTCTGACAAGCCCATGGGGCGAATTTATTGCAGTGGGTGACCTAGGTCAATGTAAAATGCTATATATAGATGAAAAATCAATGTAATGGGGGTTGGATATAGAGACTTATTTTTTGTGCTCCAAACAAAACCCTCCTTTGCTATAACCGTGCCTTTCTGATTAATACATACTGATTGTTTTAACTTTTTCATATTGTTTTTAGCTATGTGTAATCTAGAACTAGTTATTGCTTGTGAATGTTTATTTCCTTACAATCCTTTTCTATACTTTACCTCTATTAAAATCTGCAAGATTTGTGAGTTTATCAGTTGTATTCAATTATTTTGTGCATTTTAGCTTTGTGGGTGTTCTTCATTCAAACTTGGTGTATCACCTTTTCACTTTTTGTTTCTCCTTCGCCTTTTCCTAGCAGTGTTAGATTAGGTTTAGTCTTAGTTTACTCTGAATCTCATTTTCAGAAAGAGAAACCAACCTTCTCTGGAGGTTTGATTTCCTTGTAGGGTCCCACACCTGGAAATCACTCCCATTTTCCACTGGATTGTTGCAACAAAAGCGCTTCAACACAGGGTGCAAATCTAAGTGACAACAAGCTCTATTTTAGATCTTGTCAATCCCCTATGCTATTCTCTTGCATTTTTTAACGATTTGGAGAATCAGAAAGGATTTAACAAGACCCATTAACCTCTTTATTTTGCATGCGATTTTATTTGTGAGATCTAGTTGGTTGCAATATTTTGGTTATTTTGGAAGCATTTTCAGCTATTTCATAGCATCTAGAAGGTTTGATAAAGTTAGATTTGGCTTTCGTTTGCCAAAATTGGAGATTGGGAATTGCAGTTGCAAATGGGGTTTGGAGAGTGGTTCTAAAATATTGCTCAAATTTGGGGCATTTTGAAGCCAAACGGACCTTTCCATTGTGTTCGAAAGGCCCAAAAAACCCCATTTCTATATAAAATTTATCCATATTGGGACACCAGAGCTCTGACAAAAAAAATGTCTAGAGGGGCACTTAACTTTTCAGCACTTAGGCCCAAATTTAAAAAATTCATAACTTTTGCTCCCAGAGTCAAAATTTTGAGTAAAAATATGCATTAGAAATATGGAGACAAGCTCTAGCTAGCCAAGACATTTTTTTATCAGTTTTTTGTCCATTTTTTGACCCGAAATTACAAGTTGAATATGGTAGTTATTTTTTCTTCCAAAGGCCATAACTTGCGCCTAGTAGCTCCATTTTTCGAGATTGAATAGGCGTCATAAAGGTCATGAAGACACTTCAAAGCCATACAATTATTTTTCTTAGATTTTGTAACAGGTCCATTTTGGATCATTTTTTGTCCATTTGAGGGCCTAATGATTGTTGTAATATGGTAAAAGCATTGTAAACGCATTGAACTATAAAGTGCCAAACTTGTAATCTATGGGGGGTGATTTCTGATCTAGTGAAAAGGGGGGGGGGTATCTTGTGTGTTCTTTCTTGCATCTTTATTTTCTGCACAAGAAACAATAAAAACTCAATCTTTCTTTTTGCATAAAAATGAATCAATTAACAATACATATACTCACACCCTACAACTACTATGAGTGGAAGTCAAAAATGACAATCTATCTTAAGAAACTAGGGTTGTTTAGAGTAACTATGGGTCTTGAAACTGAACCTACTATAGATGTAGATAAGCCTAAATGGTTTAACAAATTGGATGAAGCTTTTGGAACCTTGTGTAGGTCTGTATCTCTAGATTTGCTTTTTCATATTGAGTCTACAACAACACCAAATGATGTATGGACCAACTTGGCAAAATTATTTGGTACTCAAGATGAAATAAGAGAACATCTACTAGAGAATGAACTAATAGGGTTAAATCCATGTAATTTTGATACAATTCAGGATTCATTCACAAAACTAAAAGCTTTAAGATTGCAGTTGAAGCAGTGTGGGATAGAGAAGAAAGATAGTTAATTGATTCTTAGCATTCTTTCCAAACTTGGCACTAACTACTCAGTGTTTGTTTCTACATTCTATGCCATTAAAAGTGCATTAGGAACCACATATAAGATGCCTTCTTTAAATGACTTTGCTAAAGAACTCACTAAAGAGAAAGATAAATTGGTTCAAATGGGCACAATTAAACCATATAAATCTCATGTGTTGGCTGCAAATCAAGGCACTAAAGATCAGAAAGGGTTTGTTAAGCAAGATAAGAAACAAAATAACCAAGGAGAAAATAAGCAAGAATAGAAACAAGTTGTTCCAAAAATAGCTTATAGTGCCTCTTCTTCAAAAGGTGACAAGCCTAAGAAGGAGAAAACACAATGCTCCTATTGTAAGAAACTTGGTCATGATGAGCATAAGTGTCTAAAGAAGCAAATTGATCGCCTAAATCATCTTCTAGAAAAGAACAATATCAAGGTATCTAATTCATTCAAATGATGTTCATCTCAGGAATCTTCAAAGGACACAAACAAAAATAAGGGAAAAGGAAAGGGCAAGGCCCTAGTTGTTGTTGCTTCACAACCACAATCCTAGATTATTGACTCGGGTGCTTCACACCACATGGCTTCATCTCAAGGGAGTTTTGCCTCCTTGAAATTTTGTTCTTTACCATCTATTTTATTTGGGTGATGATACTCCTCCAGAGGTACTTGGGAGAGGGTCTATTGATGTGGGGGATGGCACATTCCATGATGTTCTTTGTGTGCCCTCATTATCAACTAATCTCCTATCTATTTATTAGATCACTCACACTAGCTCTGGGAAGCAAGTTGAGTTCACTCCAGACACAGTGGTTATTAGTGAGATGTACAACAAGTCTACTATTATTGTGGGGAAGGTTGATCATCAGTCTAGACTATATCACTTTTCTCACTTTGTTCCTAATTCTCCTTCACTTGCTTTACTCACTCACTTAGATGAGGTGAGATGTTTGTGGCATCATCTGTTTGGCCACTTGAACTACCATTACTTGTAGCAGTTCAATCAACAAGACATGGTTTTAGGGTTGCCTTCTATTTGGTTTTTTGGTGGAGTTTGACAAGGATGCGTTCTTGGTAAGCATCCCAAAGAAAAATTTGATAAAGGCAAAACATGGAGAGCTACACAACTCTTGGAGTTAGTACAGAGTGACCTCATGGGTCCATTGCCTCATCCTTCTTGTAGTAGGGCTAGATATGTCTTGACATTCATTGATGATCTTTCTAGATACACATGGGTATATTTTCTCAAACAAAAGTCTGAGGTCTTTGAGTCTTTTCAGGACTTCAAAGCTTTTGCAGAGAAATAGTTTTAGAAGGCCATCAAAATTCTGTGTACAAACAATGGGGAGAGCATGTCAACCAGAGGTTTGAGTAGTTTTGTGCCTCAAAGGGCATTGATCTTCAGCACATAGTTCCCTACATTCTACAACATAATGGTGTCGTAAAAAGAAAGAATAGGTCCTTGAAAGAGATGGCCACTTGTATGATTCATTCCAGGTTGATGGCACCTCAGTATTGTGCAGAGGCATCAACTGTGTGTGTTATATCCAAAATCAGGTCCCTCACCGAGCTATGAAGGGGGTCACTCCTTTTCAAGCTTGGACCGGTTGGAAGCCTACAATGAAGCACTTTTGAGTGTTTGGATCTCCTACATGGGCCCACATTCCAATAGAGAAATGCAAGGCTTTGGATCCATAAAGCAAGCGTTACATATTTGTTGGGTATCTAGATGGTGTCAAAGGCTACATGATTCTTCATCCCACTACACATGAGCTATTCATTGAGAGGAGTGTTTAGTTTGAGGAGGATGCTTCTATCTCTTCTTCCAACACTTCTCCATCTTCTATCACTTTGGAGACACGATGACATGATGATAGTTCTTCTGAGGATATTAATTTTCTTGTTCCATAAGAGGAATCTTCTTCCTCTACTTCAGATGACGAAGATGATGCTGAGGACCTTTCTTCCTCTTCTTCAAGTCATCATTCAGAGGTTGATGATTCTCCTTTAGGTTCTCCAGCTATTGGGCCTCTTTAGGCTCGTCAAACTTTGGAGTCAACAGGTGATTGGGTTGGTGATCCTTCATATATGAGAAGAACAAGGTCATAGTTTGAGCAGGCTCCTCATCTCTTCTTTGCTTCATCTTCTAATCCACAGTCTTTTAGGGAAGCTTCTGATGTTCCTGAGTGGGATTCTTCTATGCAAGAAGAGTTCAGTTCCCTAAGAAGGAACCACACTTGGGATCTAGTCCCACTTACTAAGGGATGAAAACTTGTTTGATACAAGTAGATCTATCAGACAAAATTTGTTGCAGATGGATCGGTTGATAAACATAAGGCTTACTTGGTCGCAAAAGGATTCTCCCAGGTTCTTAGGATTGACTACTCTGAGACTTTTGCACTGGTTGCCAAGATGAATTCAATCCAACTTGTCCTTGATAATGTTGCAGCCCATCATTGGGAAGTTCATTAGATGGATGTGAAGAGTACTTTTCTTCATGGTGACCTTCAGGAGGAAATATATATGGAGCAGCCATAGGGCTTTTTCCAAGATCCTTCACTTGTTTGATGACTTAGGAAGTCTCTTTATGGTCTCAAACAAGCCCCTCGGGCTTGGTATGCCAAGATGGACTCCTTCATTCTGTCAGTTGGGTTCACTCAGTGCCATTCTAATCTGAATGTGTATATTCTGTAGCAAGATGATACTCTCACGTACCTTGTTCTCTATGTTGATGACTTGTTGATTACAGGGAGTTCCTCATCCACCATCAAGGTAGTGAAAACTTCCCTTCTTGATTAATTTCTAATGTCTGACTTGGGTCTTCTTCACTAATTCTTGGGCATTGAGATCACACAATATTCAACTAGTATCTTTCTTTCTTAGCCCAAGTATGCACTTGATATGCTCTCTAGATTTCACATGGCTGACTGTAAGCCCGCACCAACTCCATTTCTGTTGGGGGTCAAACTTGAGCGTTCTTGTTCTTCACCTTTGGTAGATGATATGTTGTATCACTAATTGGTTGGGAGTCTCATACACTTGACTCACATGAAGCCTAATATTTCATATGCTATGGGCCTGGTCTCCAGGTTCATGCAGGAGCCACATGAGTTGCATTGGAAAGCAGCTAAGTGAATTCTTCATTATGTACAAGGCACTCATAGTTATGGGATTCACTATGCAACAGGCATGGATGTTGACTTGGTGGCTTATTCAGATTTAGATTAGGTGGCCGATTCTTAGAATCACAAGTCTACTTCAGGGTATTTCTTCTCTCTTGGTTTTGGTCCAGTTTCTTGGTCGAGCAAGAAGTAGTCTGCTATTGCTCTTTTATCTACAAAAGCTGAGTATTGAGGAGAAATTAATGCTGCTACTGAGGCCATTTGGCTTTAACACATTCTCACTGAGTTTGGTATTCCTTTCCAGAAGCCAACATTCATCCTTTGTGACAGCCAGAGTGCGATATAGATCTCTCATAATCTGGTCCATCATCAGCAAACCAAACACACTGAGATCCACATGCACTATATTCAAGAGTTGATTCATGAGTAGATAATGATCTTAGGTACTATCCAACATCAGAGCAGACCATAGACATCTTCACCAAACCCTTCATTGAGAGCAAGTTCCTTCATTTGTGAGCTTTGCTTGGGGTGCGGCAAGTGTGTTGAAATGCACAGGACAACTGAGAGGGGGGTGAATCAGTTGTCACAAAAACTTAACTTCATATGAATATTAAACCATCAACTACTTAATTATTGATAATCAGATTTAATCATAAAAGCATGAAACCATAGACTTAATCACAATCAAACATTCAACACAGTAGACACCAAATTTTTACATGGAAAACCTAAAATGTAAAAAACACGGTGGGTGTTAGCCCACAAAAATATATGAGTTATAACAATACCAAAAAATAGAGGATCACTTCCTACAGGGCTCACTACCCAAATTGCTCACTGTAAAGAATGGCTCACTGCCAAGAACAACTCACTACCAAGAATGACTCACTGCCAAGGGGTGGCTCACTGCCAAAATGATGAACTGATTAAGTAGCATCTACTCCATGCCTGGGTTCAGTTCCATTGAAGTACAATATAACTTCTCTGCTATGCTCTTTTACACCTTCGCACTTATCTATTCATTTTCGCACAGTCATACACTTTTTCACAATTCATTACAAGTCTTTATACAAGTCATCAACCTTGGAATGTACGTCAAGGTCAGCAATACATTCATTGACCGTTGGAACAATCTCCAAGGTTGGCATTGTAAAAACATACATAGAAATAGGTTTGGACCTAATACAAAAATTGCTAAGAGAAAGATGTAAAGATGTATGTTGATCATGCCACGCCTTAGTTGGGACTCAAACGTAATTCTTCACGCCATGACATGCTTCCACAATCTTCAAGGCATCTCTGTAATTAGTGAAATCAACCAAGTCGACCAAGACTGGAGAGAACACTAGGTCTTCCAAGAACATTCTTCATTCACGATCCAACTTTCTCTTTACAGACCAATCCAAGGGTAGGTACACGATCAAGAGACATCCACAAGCACATTAAAATCATCAGGAAACAACCATACAACTTCTAACCACTCTGTCATAAGGAAAATATCGCCTGCAGACCACCAAATCACGAACCATTGAAGTTGAAGGCACTTAACATCATCTTAGACTTAACTCTAGAACTGCAAATAGAAATACTTCAATGCGGAGGAATGCGGAGCATAACACTTTCTCCCTGTCACCACCAAACATGCAGGAAAAGCAATTTTCACTTTGGAGAACATAACTCACTCAAATCTTCATACCGGAGGCTCAAACTTGGAATATAACATCTTCAGACAAACTTCTAAATAACTTCCAATCTGCAGACAAAGATATTCATCCTATAGGAAATGCGGAGTAATCTTCTGGACTGTTCTTCTGTATGCAATACATTGTTTCCACTACAACTCACTGTTTCTACTAGAGGAGCTAACTTTCTCAATATCCTCAACATCAAGATCACAAGCAAGCAACAAAATAAGAGCACAGTTGACACCAATGACAACACAGATATGTTGACATCAATGACAACACCGATTAGGCACATACTTGCAACAATCTCCCCCTTTGTCATTAATGGCAACATGTGACGTGAAAAACTAAAAAGACCATCAAGACAAGATTCTTCCCCTTTCTCTTTACACGTCTCCATTCTTTCTCCCCCTGAGTTTTTCACATGATTTCTCTCCTCCTTTGACATCAATGGAAAAGGGCACATACTTGCATTTTGCTACTCTGATCCAACTGAACTGTTATCAACACATCTAGCTACTCCCCCTGAGAGGTAGCTCTCAAAACAACAATCCAAATCAAGGAATGAGACTTTGGGCACCACTGGACTGGTGCATTCCCATGCATCTTAGTTTAGGGCAGGAGGGGTAATGAACCCTAACTTTTCTCTGAGATACTCAAAAGTATTCTTAGGCAGAGGTTTGGTGAAGATATCTACAATCTGATCCTTTGTGGACACATATTCCAACTTTACTTCATTCTCTATCACCTTTTTTTCTCAGAAAGTGATACCTTATAGATATGTGCTTTGTTCTTGAATGCATCACTAGATTCTTTGAAATATTTATAGCACTTGTATTGTCACAGAAGTTTGCACTGTCTGCTTCATCCATAACACTTGAGTACAACATGTTGCTACAATATATTCTACTTCTGCAGTTGACAAAGAGATTGAATCTTGTTTCTTGCCCAGCCATGAAATTAATCTGTTACCCAAAAATAAAGTGCCTCCACATGTACTCTTCCTATCATCAACATCTCTGGCCCAATTAGCATATGTATAAGCACTAAGAGTGAAATCATTATCCTTTGGATACCGTAAGCCATGATCCAGAGTTGCTTTTAAATATCTCAAGATTCTCTTTATTGCCATCACATGTGATTCTCTTGGATCTACTTGAAATCTTGCAACAAGACAAACTACATGCATAATATCAAGTCTAGTTTGAGTTAGATAAAGCAATCCTCCAATCATGGATTCGTACTTTTTCTAATCAATCTTTGGTGATTCATCAGTTTTGCTCAATTTGCAGCCAGTCGCCATGGGAGTACATACCGGTTTAGAGTCTTCCATCTCAAACATCTTTAACAACTCATTCACATACTTAGACTGAGATATGAAGATTCCTTTATCACATCTTGCATCAAATTTCCCTAGGTCTTCATCTCTTATGATATAGCATTTGCTTCCAAAGACTTTGAAGTATCTTACTGTTGGAATTCTTTCATAGCACAATTCATAGGGGGTTTTAGTACCATTACCTTTCACTTGAACTCTGTTTCGAATGTAGACAATAGTATGTATAGCTTCTTTCCAAAAAACTTCTGGTAGGCCTCCTTCCTTCATCATTGTTCTAGTAGCCTGTTGAACTGTCCTATTCTTCCTTTCCACAACTCCATTTTGTTGAGGATTCCTAGGTGCAGACAACTGTCTCTTTATTCCTTTCTCTTCATAGAAAATGTTGAATTCATTGAATGTGAGCTCACCTCCTCTATCAGACCTCAAGCAGTTGATTTTTATTTCTATTTCATTTTCAACCATTGCCTCGAAGGATTTGAACTTCTCTAGGGCTTCAAATTTGTCTCTTAGAAAAGTAACCCAAGTCATTCTAGAATAATCATCAATAAGCAACATGAAGTACCTGTCACCTTGTAGACTTCTTATCCTTGTAGGACCATATAGATCTGTATGAACTAGATCCAGCAAACTGACAGAAAATTGCTCTTTACTCTTGAAACTTGTTCTTGTCTGCCTCCCCAACTGACATTCCTTGCAAATAGTATTGGTGGGTTTCACAAGTTTTGTTAAATCTCTCACAGTCTGATGTGAACTTATCTTTACCAGATTATCAAAATTTATATGACACAACCTTCTATGCCACAACCAACTCTCATATGCTTGGGCTAATAAATAGTAATCATTAGTTCCTCTTAATTGATAGATGTTACCTCTGGTCTTCTTATCGGTAGCAATCACAGTTCCAGAGCTTTCCATGATCTTGCATCCATTGTCTTTGAATCTCAAATCATAACCTTTGTCAAACATCTGACCAATACTCAAAAGACTGTGCTTCAAACCCTTCACATATAGGACATTGTCAGTATTATGCTTTCCATCAAATGAAATAGATCCTTTTCCACAAATCTTACCAGCTGCATTGTCTTCAAACCTAACCAGTCCTCCATCATATTTTTCCAAACTTACAAACTTACTTTTGTCAGCAGTCATGTGATGTAAATAGCCAAAGCACTTTCTTCCACTAGTTTTTCTTCCTTCACACAGCTAGCAGGATTAGTAGACACAGGTTCTTTAATAGCAATAAACAAGCATTTGGTTATGCTTTGCCAAAAGTTGAAACTACTTTCAAAGCCAGTACTTCAGAAAAGATCTCCAAAGTTGAAAAATATAAGCTGGAACCTAATGATGACTTTGATGAAATTGAAGCTAACTTTGTTGACAGATTGGCTTTGAAAACCTTGAAGACATCCATGTCCAATGTTCTTCGGCAAAACATTCTGTTTTTCTTTCAACCACTTTTGAACAACCTTTTCTGATATTTTTCTTTATCATTGTGCCACACCCTCTTGCATTCTTCAATTGAAACAACCAAGTTCTCCCTCCATATTGGTATTGAAAAGCACTTCTCAATGTCATTTGGCTTGAGGTTGCAGAGCACATTTCCATCTACTGATTGGATTTCTCTTGTGACTGAATTGTAATGCTTCATATAAGCAATTACGAATTCGATACTTTGCACTGAAATGGGGAGTGAAGCTACTGCAAGAAACCTGGAGTGACCCAGATTCTTGATAATATTATTTCTTGCATCTATTGATCACTCGAAGTACTTTATGCAAGTCTGTCTTGAAAGTTCTCAGGTAATCGTGAACCAACGTCGTTTTAGGCTTGATCTTTGTTGGAGAGTACTGCATACTGAAAGATTTGAAGAATGACTGTGAACACGCCTATGTTGAAAAATCTTGGACAAAAGGCTGAAAATTACTTGCTGATTTCTTCTAAAAAGTAAAATGTGAGCAAAAAAAGCTGGCACATGGGTTTTGTGGACAATTCTGTTTCAAAGCAACCTAGATTGTCAGATTTTGAAAAAGCGGAGGATTTCCTGAAAAAGCAACAAAAAAGTAGATTCCTAGAAAAATAAAATTTCCCAATCTTCAAGAGGATGAAATTCCAGGTGGACCCATTTCGATGAAAATTGAAAAAGCTTCAGTCTTGTTTCTAAAAAGTGATCCCGAAGAAAAAAAGACCCTGAAAAAGCATGCCTATGTGCTTCCCCATCCTGAAACTATGAAGAACGCTGAAAAAGCACTTTGTTTGAGCCTTCAAATCTTCGTGGAAAGAAAAATAAAAATCCTTCCTCTGGATGCAACCTACAAAAGATAATGAATAAAGAAGCCAAAAGCTTGTCTTTATAGAACTTTAGGGCAAAAAGCAGCTTTCTTTGTGAAGAAATAAAGCTTCAATCTTATCCATGAAGAAAGCAACTTTTAAAGCACAAATCCAAGTGGATGTCTTCGAATAGGAGGAATCCCTATTTTATAGCTGCCTATGGCTTCATGTGTGAGATGATGAAAAATATCTTCTTTGATGATGTCATCAAACATGCAAGGGTTGCAAAAGAGCCAATTTTCCTTCATTTTTTGACACTTTTGCACTCGTTTTGACTCCAGTATGGCCTGTCCTTGACTTCAACAAGATGTCAAACTATCATCGTTGATTGAAAAAGTAGACTGATCATGGCACCTTGAAGATTTATCAACCATGATTCCACCTCCAGCCTCAAACAAACAATCTGACGTCGTTCAACTGTGAATTTGACTTTTGGAAACTGTCACCGGGTGAAGGTTTGGATGCGGTTGTTGGAAAACATTGTCACACATGAAAATTATCTAAGGCATGAGATGTTGGGCGCCCCTAGCCTCCAAGGGTGCCTGGTTTTCCATGCCTTAACCATTTTTTTGAAATTTTCAACTTTTTCAACTTCTTGATTATCGTGCGTGTTCCAATGACTGATGACTCATGTTTAGCTGTCAATTTCTATTTGCTGGGACAAAACTGAGCCTGATGATCTAGTAGATAGGAAGGCCTAATGAAAACTGAGCTGATTGTACCCTCTGTCTGCCTCGAAAAATGTACCAAACTGATTTGTACTGAATTTGAGCGGGCTGACGGAGGAGTATTCGTCATTTTCTAGAAAAACTAAAAATAATTCTAAGGCATGAAAAAGTGGGTGCCCCTGGCCTCCAGGGGCTCCTAGAAATTTGTGCCTTAGAAATTTTTGGAAATTTTCAACTTCTTCTGCAAATCTTGAATTTCGTCAGATTTCGAAGGTCCTGCCTGACGTATATTTCAAAATATATTTAAGTATATGTTTAGATATTACTTTAAATATTTTGAAATATACTTTCAGGATGTTTGAGATAGGTCTCAAATCCATGGGATTTGACATGCAGATTCTAGATTTTTGAGGATCCACCAGATTTCAGACTTAGTCAAATTTTCAGGGCTTCAGAACATCAGACTTAGTCAATTTCAGGATTCCAGGAACAGGCATCAAGATGAGGGTAGACTGGATAGCCTGAGCATATCCAAGATGAATCTCCTCCATTAATGGCCTCGGATCTCGTGCTTCGCCATATGAAAAAGCAGAATTGACCCAGTAGAGAAAACACGACCTTTTGCAGATTCTGTTTGGACCACCTTGATCGTCAAGTGAAATTAGCCAATCAAAACCAAACACGACACCTGAATCAAAGATTCTATTCTTAGAAACTTTCTATTTTTAGAAAATTTTGCCAGCATCTGTATCTCAAGAAACCCATAAAACCTAATTTGACGTCTATTTTTAGAAATTTTGACTTTTTGACGAAAAATTTTCTAGACTTACACAAAATGCCTTAATGAAGCAAATTTTTTTGATTGGGTACAACAAACTAATTAAGTAGCATCTACTCCATGCCTGGGTTCAGTTCCATTAAAGCACAATATAACTTCTTTGCTCTGCTCTTTTACACCTTCGCACTTATCTATTCATTTTCACACACTCACTGTTTCTACCAGAGGAGCTAATTTTCTCAATATCCTCAACATCAAGATCACAAGCAAGCAACAAAATAAGAGCATAGTTGACACCAATGACAACACAGATATGTTGACATCAATGACAACACCGATTAGGCACATACTTGCAACAAGGTGTAATCTTTTGGGGGCTTCTTAGCTCCTTTCTTTCTCTCTCTATTCTGGGTGGGGCGTGCTCTCTTGTTTGGGGGGACTTATTCTCTTTTTGAGGGGGAGAAATTCATTGTACATGGGTACCTCATCAAGATTGATTTATTGGGACCCATCTTTTCACCCACCTAAGCTAGGCTTAAGGGGGGGTGTTCATTTAGGTTTTTATTTTCCTAGTGGGTTAGTTATTTTCCCTATTTCCTAGGTTTTTCCTACACTTTTATTAATCTTTCTTAGGTTAAATAAAGTGAGTTTAATTAGTGAGTGGGTGATTTGAGGTGTCGACATCCTATAAGGGAGGTGGCATTTTCTATCTTGGGAAGATGCTCTTGCTATCTTTAGCCCGTATGGTGGCCTCTCCTTATTGGTTGGTTTTGCCACCTCTCCCCTCTCTCTGGTCTATATAAACTCACTACCTAGCTTGTATTTTGTTCTTGAATGCATTGTTTAGTTACTCTGCCATTCTTTGCTTTGAGCTCTTAATGCAATTTTGTCACATCGACGTTTGCATATCTCAGAATCACTAATTTGCTTTCATTTTGCATTTTAGTTTATGTAACTTTTAATCTCTCTCATAAAGTTCTTGGGTTTTACATCTTGTTCAAGATTTCTAACAATATAAAGGAAACCCTCGATCTCTTCATGAGATACACAAACTCAACATTCAAAATTTATACAACACAAAAACTCCACTTGCACCCATAAAACACTTCTTCCACGTGAAGAGAGTAATTATCCCAATCACCACCCCTGCCTAGCTAGCATTCCATGGAATGGTAGGAGTGATTTGGATGAAACCTTTAGCAAGGGTGTAGTACATCTGTTATCTGGAGTCTGAATCACTTGCATTGTGTGTGAGTCACATTCTGGTTATCACATGAACACAAACCTCTAGAATCAGTTAGGAGTCATTAGATTGGTTTAGATCAATAGTTGAGAACTTGAAATTTGTTTAATAATTATTAATTGTCTAATCAAGATTTGAATTTTTATATCGTTATAGTACATGGGACAATTGTTAATTGAGTGTCTTAGTCTCTTCTAAGTATTTTATAGATAGATGTATTTAAGATATCTTTTTATTTTGATATTATGTATTTAAGATATTCAATTTCTTAGAGTTTAATTTAAATAGTATTACATTTAAAAATATATATACTATATTTATATTTATAATTTATACTGTATAGAATATAATAATAAATATAACTAAAATATAAGTTTTATATATAAAATAAATATATAATTAAAAAACAAATATATATTAATATTAAAAATTATATATATCAATAATATTATATTATATTAATATTTAATGATGTATATTATATAAAAGATTTCATAGTCTATATTACCAAGTTTAAAAAATTGTGTATATTTATTTTACATAAAAAAAATAACTTTAAGATTAAGGAGTTCAAAAAAAACATGTATAATAAATTCTATATATAATTAAGATAAATTTATTTTCACTTATTTATATTTTTAAAATTAATTTGTATGCAACTAAAAATATAATTTTAAAATAATATATATTTATACATATACGTTATATTTTTTAAAATAAAAGTATAATACTTGATATGTAATTACTAATTGTATATTAAAATGATTATAATTGACAATTTTATTATTAACATAAAATTTATCTTATCTTTGATTGTAAGTACAATAAATTATAATACATGTGTCTTATTCTAGTCTTCATGTTATTCTAGATTTAATAATTATCTCTATAGGTTTTACATATTAAAAGAACTATTCGTTAGTGAAAAATATTTTAATTTTTGATTTGATAGGTCTTCAAACTTTTCACCATTCAATGAATGATGATGGTCAGCTACAGTTCAATTCCAAAAGGTAAATCTTGAAACCTACATGCTGTGAACACAAACCTCTCGACTAAGTCGGGAGCTATTAGATCTATTTAGATAAACAGTTGAGAACTTAAGAATTGTTTAATAATTATTAACTGCCCATTCATTATTTTAATATTTTATTAATGGTGCCGACAGGGGTGAATTTAATGAAGTTGCAGGCCATCATTCAATTTTGTTATATTAAAAGTACAAAATTTTATTATCATTTTATTGTGATACATACTTGACACTTGTCAGTTGTCTCTGAATCAACTATTGTGGAAAATAGAAAAATTTTAAAACAAGAAACTTAGCTAGTAGTACTGCAAAAATGTTATTCAACTGCTAAGTGGTACTGGTTGGAAGTGAGAGAGACTACACCCAAAATTTCAATTTCAGCTGCGGGTCATATTAGAGTCACCTAGTCTTTAAATTCATCTTCATGGGTAAGTGAAACATTGAAATCCTACATTCCTTCAAACTTTCTATTACTATAAGGCTTCAATTTCAAAATTTTCAATCTTGAGGTTTAGGGTTGAGAGTTAGAGGCAAAGAAAAAATAAAATAGATTACATTGAACTACTTAAAACCCCAAGTTTTATTGATGAATGTCATGATATTTATGATTCTATAATTACTTGTAGGTACACCTCACAACTTAGATACATGTGTGAGAATAAGGAAAATAATAAAAAAATTATCAACCAACCAAGTGTCATTGCATCATGGGTGGTTGGATTGGGATGCATGATGTTCCATGAGGTTTTCTCTTGCCTAGAATTTGTCATGGTCCGTGCCTAGAATTACAATGAAAATAGAAAAGCAATTGTTAACAAAGAAACCCAAGAAGAAATTTCGCCCATTGTCACAGAAAATGTTGGTGTCAGGTTGGGGTTTTGACTTGGAAGAATTAGGAATTGTCCCCATCAACCTAGAAATAATTGCTAATAATAATGAAGTAACTAGTCAAAGTTCTAGAGATTAAAAAAAACATATTATCGTAAGGTAACCAAATAGAAGCCTCCTTATGAAATTGAAATTTTTAAACAATGGGTTAAGGATACTATTTATATGCTAGCACTTTGCCTTGGATTGGATAGTGATAAGCAAGCAGATGGAACCCTCCTTGAAATGGTATACGATATCCATTATATTCAGCCACCTGTTGGCTATAGATTTGTTGAGCATGTTGCAAAATCCATGCATAAACAATTTTTAATGATTAAAGGGGGTTCAAATACTAAGACCTTTAGGTTCACAACCTACTTGTGCTATTTATTTCTATGGTAGGTTAGTGGATTGTTTGTGGCTAACAAGCTTTAGATTCAAACCTATTTTGGTGATTAGGGATATACAAAAAGGTTGCATCCAATAACAAGCGGACCCATAAGATAAGGACGCATGATATAAAAGGAACTGCAATTATTTTGTGGACTATTTTTTGGCTCCAATTTATAATGCAATTACAAATACTCCAATGCATAGATTGTCTAGGACTTGTAGAGATTCCATTCAACTAGGATAAAAATATAATTGGTTGACTGGTACTTCATGAGAACACATTGTGATAAGATTTTATGGGTCAGGAGTAGAGCCCCACAAACTTTCAATACATGTGGCAAAGAGTGCTTTTGCATTGGAATATATATGGTAGATGAACGGTACAAATCAACTATACTTTGTTAGTTATCAAAAAAGGAGCATATTTCCTTCCTTACCTTTTTCATGTGGAGAGTTCACATTCAAGAGAAAAGCATTCACTATAGCACATGCAATTTTACAAAAATTTTAAATTTAATGTTGACTTTTACTGGTAGTATGACCCATGTGAGGTGATTAAAGCAAAGTTTGTGACAATAAGAACTCTACAAAAAAAAATCAATATTGAAGTAAACACTTGCTAGAAAGATTGAAAAACAAAGAATCTTGGGATGAGGTAAAAAAAGTAATAGAATAAATTGCTAATGAGAAAGGTATTACTTTTCAACAGTCGTCAACAAAAATTATGGAATTACATCCATAGATAGAGGTAGAGATGCCAATCATGAGATACAATAATTCTTATACAAGAGCTGCTAATAAATCTACTTATAAAAGCATACCACAGTCTTTAAAAGAAGCTTAATTAGATTATCATTGGACATAATAAACAAACATCTTCCTTTTGGTCTATGAGGAAGGATCTAGATGATTCAAAAGCTTTTTTAGAATTTGAGGATATCTCATAAGATGAAAAGTTTAGTGAATTATGGAATAGAAAGCATCCCTCTAAAATAATTAATGTTGAATATGATCATGAGAGTGAAGAGTAACTGTTGGATTTCATTGTAGAATATTCATATAAACATCCAGTTTGAGTGAGACTACAAAATTAACATATACTTCAGGGGTAGCCATAGCCAAAAAATGGGTTATCAAGATGGTAGTTTGGGGCCCGCAAGACAAGGTAGCACTTGGCTGGTAACATAGGTAGACCTTATAAAACATCAAGATGTATGAGGCCTTAGAGCTAATATTCAAGTCCAAGGGTATACAAGTACAGGTAGTACAATTAAATTTGTTTCAATTTCCAATCCTCAGTGTGAGATATAATCACATCTAGTCCCACAAGGGTCTTCAGATCTTCAAGATTCAATTGGTAAAGGAGATGGTGGAGAATTTTGTTCTATTGGTGGAAATGGTACATGTATTAGTAGTGGTCAGCAAGTCCTACAACAAAATAAAATTTACAAGAGGTGAATACAAATAGATACTATAGAGTATCACCACGAACAAGGCCACAAGAAGAGGTAAAAGACTATGATAGTTCCAACTATCTCCACCTCAAAGGAATTATTTCTAGTAGGAAACCCTCATGTTGTATTGTGACTGGGACAAGAATGGCTAATCCTTAGCATCAAACAATTATAAATACCCCCAACAAGTTACAACTACTATTTCATCATTCAAGCATTGGATTGCACGAGTAGTCCTCGATTTTGATTACAAAGCTGAGTTTAACAAGAAATTTTAAAGATCTAAAAGAAACAAGAAACAAATGCTAAAGACTATCATTATTACAAGTTCATAGCCTACAAAAACTAGAGTATTACCTAGATATGACTTAGATACAAATACCATAGAGTACATGCATGTTGTTGTAATACTACTTTTCTCCCATAGTTATTTAAGTATTAGCAATGTATTTGTTATAGTCAACACTAGAGTTAAGATAATAGAGAATGTTAAATGATGTGTAAATAACAAAGGTAAATTACATGTGATAATTTGATAAGAACTCTAAAGTAAATCTTTAACAAGACAAACTGGATATTAGTACTTATCTGAATCACTGAGCACTTGGATTGGCCACTCTCACCCTAGGAAGATTTCAGTGGTCTTGGCCCTCATAGCTATGGCACATTCCAGGAGGAACCAATTCCTTTTGGAACACGGTGTACTATTACGCTCTACACAAGTGTTTGTTCAATATAACAATGCTCAACACAAGTACACACCAAGCCCTAGCCAAGACCATCCCAGGTGTACGTTGTACCCTGAGTTAGACACACATTGTGTGCCCCCTTCTCCTAATGCCCATAGCTCACCAAACCACTTAATTCTTCCTTGAGTGTTCTCCATGCCCTTTCCAAGTCTCACATAAATGCCTTATATAACCTTTTAAGGGGTGGTTTTCAAACCATCACACCCTTTCACAAAGGTTGTCATTAATAATTAGTTAATAAACATAATAATTCCTCCATTTTAAAAGGGTTTTTATAAATATTCTTTATTTATCTCCATTTTAACCAAAAGATCACAATATCCTTTATTTTTACATCTCCCTTTTAATTATAAAGGGATAAATAAACTATATCCTCTTATAATTTTAAAGGGTTGATCATAAAATAGCTTTCTTTTCCATTTTGGGGAAAAAGTCCCATAACATTAGTTGCTATCCTCGATAGCTCAAGTTAAATTTACAACACAATTCACCAAAGAATAATTAGTCAAGTGTGGATGTAACATTGTCAATATCAAAATGAATCTATTTCATTTTAACTTCATCTATAATTATATAACCTTTTAAGGGGTGGTTTTCAAACCATCACACCCTTTCACAAAGGTTGTCATTAATAATTAGTTAATAAACATATTAATTCCTCCCTTTTAAAAGGGCTTTTTTATAAATATTCTTCATTTATCTCCATTTTAACCAAAGGATCACAATGTCCTTTATTTTTCCATCTCGCTTTTAATTATAAAGGGATAAATAAATTGTATCCTCTTATAATTCTAAAGGGTTGATCATAAAATAGCTTTCTTATCCTTTTTGGAAAAAAAGTCCCATAATAGTTGTGCCCAAAGCTACAAATAAACTAAAGGATCAGATGCATCACTCTAACTATGAAGTAGGGACCCTTTCATTGAATTTTAGTGGAACGAAAAGTTGTAGCAAAATAAATGTATCAAAAAAGAACAATGATGTGGTATCCACATCATTGCTAAAGGTAGATAGAGAAAGAAATAGGTTGAAGAATTAAATATAAAAGTTATAGGCAGACCTAGCAAATGAGAAAGCAAGGAGGAAAGTGACAAATAACAAGAGCAGTGAATTAGAGAAAAAGATAAAAACATCTAGTACCTCTACATCTACAAGCAATGTGAGTAAATAGATAGAGGTGGAATTGAATGAATTGAAGCAAAGTTTAGAGGAAAGTACAAAGAAATATAATAATGAAAGAGCCAACTTAGAAAAATTACAACAAACATTGATGGAAGCCAATATCTTAGCAAAGAATGTGCAAGAGAACATGATAGAAAAGAAATAAAAGCAAAAATATGGGAACATAATGCAGAAGAAGAGAGAAAACACAATGAAAAATTGTAGCTGGAGTTAAGGAAAGTAGAAAAGGAAATAAAGTCTTCCCAAAGTAGAGTATCTAAATTTTATAAAAACATAATGATTCATATAAAACATAATGTTTGGGGGGAAATAATTTAGAAGATTGCTTATTTTAATAAAATGTTTGAATTCATGGATGGTCTATAGGTAGAGTTTCAGAAGCTCAATCAATACATCATTAAAAGCAGAAAAGCAATGACTTCAAGAGAGCATATAGAGAATTAAAGTTTAGAAATGATCTACAGAATCACTGACAATGAATTAGCATCCAAAGGAATTCACAACTAGAGTGATGCTTCAATAAAGGTATCATCTATCATTAGGAAGTGTAAGAAGCTAGGTGAAGCACGAGAATTTTTGAATCAGTGTGAAATAATGTTACAAAAGCTTCATGGAAAAGTAGAAGACCTCAAATAACTTGTTTTACAAATGGATTTTGACAAATCAAACAAATTCATTACAAAGGATGCTTTTAAAAGGAAGATGGAAGATAGAATGAAGTGGGATAAGGACTAGTTTCCTGATAAGCTAGATAAGGCAAACTTTTTGGGTTCCATCAAACCATTGATAACCTTGAAAGTAAGTTGTGATGATATAAAAAAAGAAAGATCCACTCTTAGTTATGAATTGTTAACAAATTTATAAGTTAGTTACTATGAGTTAAAATAAATTACACTTCCAACAAATAAATAATGGAACATGCTATGAAAGATGAAAATATGAGATTTCAATTGACATTGTACAAAGTTATTTTCGAGCAAGATATTGTAATACTTTTATGTATTTGTTCTTCTGAAAATCAATATAAGAATCAAATTCATTTGTGTTCAAATTATTTCCATTATTTGATTGCTTACTTCAAGAAATATTTGTAGATGCTATTTATGTTGATTAGTATGCATTTAGTTGAATATTTGTAAAACTTTTCACATAGTATGTGGGGTATTCAATATAAATAAGGGATTACTAAGAATGCTTTGTTATGGTCATGGGATGGCATTTGATGGTTTAAGTAAAATGTTTAAAATCAAACTTGAAAACAAATACAATATTTAAACTTTAGATTCTAAAATGAAACATTGGAAAATAATAATATGTTAAATTGTTAATTCTTAAATGGAAATTAAAAAATGTGTGTCAGTATGCCCATAGTTAATTTGTTACTAGCTAAACACTACGAGTATAAATAAATCAAATTTGAAAATAATGGTTAAAATTTAGATTCTATTTTTTTTTTTCAAAATGGCGCTCCTGAACTCTTCCAAGCTGCTGAATTCCTTTGAGTGAAAGGCAAGATTCCTTAAGCAGCTGGGTGCAGTTGTCCCTCCAGATAAACCTTCTGAATCCGCAGCTTCTAGAGTGGCTTCGGGCAACTACTCATCTTTCAAGGACAAGGTTGTCTCTTGCACGGGTGTGTTGGTTTCTTCGTGCCCTAATTCCTCCCTGACGCCTCCTGTGTCTGCCGCAAGGCCCAAAGCTAGCCCTATCTGCTCGCCACGACCCAACAATCCAGGAGAATTGACCCCTGTTCAAGATTCACGGCCACACTCAAAATCTGATTCTTCGCCACAGGGTAGAAACAAATCACGCAACAATAGAAGTAAAGCTCTGATTTTGGTTTTCGAGGATGACATAAAAAAAGAGGTTTTAGAAAGCGAAGAGTATTTCGCTACTCATGGTTTAATTGGTAGGTTCAATCAATTTTGGCCTGTACTACCAGATCTACACAAATGGATTTCTAATGCCTAGAGACCTCTCCTCAATGGTAACCTTGAAATTTACCCTTGCGCCTGTGGTTTCTTTATTGTTACTTTTGACTGTGTTGAAAAATGCCATGCAATTTTGTATGGTAAGCACTAGATCTGGGGGCAGAATGTTCTCGTGCTCAAACCTTGGCACCCCAACTTTAATCCCTCTACAGAATCCTTCATGATTAAGCCTGTGTGGATTCGACTCCCAAATCTCCCGCTCCAATTCTGGTCTGATGCTTGTTTCGAGGCAATTGGCAACACACTTGGCAGCTTTTTGATAGTCGATTAGGAAACTACAGAGTTCACTAACACTAGCTTCGCACACATTCTTGTAGATATGGACACGTTGCTGGCCCTTCCCAAAGAAACTACCTTTAAAATTACAGAGCGCAGCTGGTCTCAAACACTGGACTCTGAAGGTTTGCCCTTTCAATGCCATCGATGCTTTGCTACAGGACACATTGCTGCAAACTGCTCCATACTCATCTCTGATAATCAAGCTACATGGTGGAAAGATGCTCTACCATGACATTACTCTGTGGATGGTCCTCTAGAAAAACCTCAATCTCCCTCCACAAAGGAGAAAGATGGAAAAAGGAAAATTGAACAACCTTCTGAACCTGGACCACCCTTGGCTTGGTTC
Organism: Cunninghamia lanceolata; assembly: GCA_027924645.1. NCBI lineage: Eukaryota > Viridiplantae > Streptophyta > Pinopsida > Cupressales > Cupressaceae > Cunninghamia > Cunninghamia lanceolata. Next base: position 12,076,341 of record BSBN01000472.1, on the reverse strand, counting down.
AAAGTGAGTAATCAAGAAAGGTGGATCCTCCTAACCAGGGCTCTAATAATTCTCTGGATGTAGACTGTGGGGTTTTGACAAACGATCAAGAATTGTTGAGCTCTTTAGAGTGGAAAGTGGTACAAAGGAAAAAGAAAGAAAGTACCAAAAATGTTTTGGGTGCTCATAAGACGTTTTTACGCTCTCATTCCAAAATGGAAAGTAATGGCTCAAATACATAATGTAAAGCAACCCTTTAAGGGTTGGATGCACTTTTCTAGGAGTTAATATTTCGTAACTCCTTTTTTTGAAACTTGTTTATACGGGAGCTGCCCCCTTGGCAGTACTTACCAAAAAAAAAATAGATTCTAAAATGGAACATTGGAAAATAATAATATGTTAATTTGTTAATTATTAAATAGAAATTAAAAAATGTGTATCACCGACAGACAAATAAAATATCATAAAAAATAATTTAGAATATGAAATATAATATAAATACCTACTAATTGTTAAATCTCTTCCAATTTCCAAATCATTTGCCCACTCTAACCATGAGAGCCATCCTGATCCCAGTCATTGTTTTCCTTTGTCTACATACTTCCACTTAATTGCATCTCATTAATGCCACTAGATGTGTTGTTCATTGTGTTGGATGTGTTAGTATTATTTGAGGTGTTGCACAACCCTCTACTTTCACATATGGAACTCCAGATTCTCAACGCCCTTTCAAAAGGAAAACTCTAAATATCATATCTAGTTGTTTACATCCTCAAGAAATTTTTCAAATTCTTGTCAAGTTTGTTTCTTATCTTTAATTTCAAGAATTCCAATTCCTTGAAAACTTTCTCATCCTTCATTGACCCCAATATCATGGCTTGACATAGATCAACAAGTTTGAAATATTTTGATATTGAATCACATAATATTTTACTTTGACTTAAGGGTGAGTGCAAGAAGTTGGGTCTACTTTTTGGCTAAAAAGTGGAAGTGTTTTCCCTGAAAATTAAAGTTTGTCACAGTTGGAATCAAAATTTGAAGCACTTACACATAGAATATTAAGAAAGTCTAGTAATATGAAATGTAGTATTTTGAATCTAGTTTTCAAATATGTAATTTATTCTAATACCCAAATGATACAAATTAATTTTGCATAGGCTTTTACAAAAACATCTTTTTAAAAGTCACCTTTTTAGGACCATACCAAGCATGTGTACGACTAACATAATTTGACCTAAAAAAAATATTTTTTTAAATCCTTTTGGGGAAAGATGTGTAATATAGTGAAGTTTGATGAGGATATTTTTTTATAATTTTTTTCCAAATATTTTTTTAATTAATTTTTTATTGGACCTAATTATTGTTTTTGAAAACCCCTTGTGAGCTAAACTAATCATAAAATAATTTTTTTTCATTGTGTAAAGAATGATGTGTAGATTGATAACATAATTTTTTTTAAATTTAAAAATTAAAAGTTATTAAAAAATGCAAACATGTCATTTCAAGTTGATGGACTAGTTTGCTCCTAAATTAATTAATAAATAGAAAAATAAGTCAAATAAAAAATTACATATTTGAAAACTACACATCGTCATCTATAATGGGTTTTAATTTCGTAAAAAAATTTAGAAAAAAATATCATCAGCCATATTGGTAAAGTTGGTCTTTTCTCTTGCTTTGAACATGGACTTGTACTTGCAGGTCCAAGGCTAGGGGTTGACTTACCATGCCTTTCCAAAGCCTAAAACTAAACCAAAACCGTGGGTTTTGATTTCTTTCTTTTAGGAATGGGTACTCGTTCTAAAACGAGTACCCGTTCCTTTTCTATGGGAAAAATGAGCGTTTAGGGCTTTTTTAAAAATTTAAATACATGTTTAGAAATGAGTACCTATTCCTCATTAGGTACTTGTTTAGGCTCGGGCACCTGTTTCTAAACGGGTACCTGTTTAGGCTTGGGCACTCGTTCCTAAACAGGTACCTGTTTCTTTTAAAATGGGTACCCATTCCTGTTGGGATTTTTTCTTTGCCCGTGACTTCCCCTATATGTGGACCCAACTTCTTGTGGGAACCCTTAAGGTTGCCCAAAGCTTTGTTATCGGTTCATCTTGGAACGGACTCTCCATGAGTTTAAATTGTTCCATCATTGATAAAATAAGATGATCATTTATAAGTTTAAATTTATTTATAATTCCTTCTATTGATTTCTAAACTTTTAAAAATTGATTGGTCAAGGTCTTTATCTTGTTATGAAAACTAGATGGTTGGAAGTTGATTCAATATTGAGGATACACAACAAACATGGATTCAAGCAATTTATCTTGAGGGAATTGATCTCTAGTCTACATGAGGAAAGAGATCTCACAATATCCTTTAAAGTAGTACTTATAGATTTAACAAAATTGTCAAAAACTTCCTTTATAATAGGTTCTTTGGTAGTGCACCTAACCCTAGAAAAATAGTGTATTAGTATCTCATATCCTGATACAAAGGCACATAACTCCTCCCTTGCATTAAACTATAAAACAATTAGTAGTATTGTCCACATTTGTCATCAAGTGCCAACTATTAAATTTTGGACTTATGAATGACTCTTCTAATAGGTATAGATTATCAAGGGTCATGTAGATCATTTTATGTAACTTTGTATATTTTGAAATATACACAGTTCTTTCTTGTGATTTTTTCATAAGAATGTTCATTTCCTTTAACATGGGAAGAATAACAGATAAAGTTAGAAGTGTCTCTATGTCACCTAACCTAAATAAGATGTTAGGAGCTTTGTCTACTATGAGGTGATGTTCATTCTTTACTCCAGTCAAGGATTGATATTGTATAAAAATTCTTTATGTTGGCCCATGCAAGGAGATCCATCTGGTATTGTCATCCTTAAGAAGCTTGTTTCTTACAATTATTCTCTCAACAAAATGTTGAAATTCTAAAACCATTTGGGACTTTGACAAAAGTACGAGTGTAGCTCACAAACTAGATCTTCAACTTTTTATACTGCAAAAAACTTGCTCACAATTTTAAATGCTAAATTGATTTTGTGGGCCATGTAGTGAGGGATAATCATGTATGATGAACAAGAAGTTTTTATCTTTACACAAAGATCGTTCCTATGACCTTGCATTACCAAAGCTCCATTTTCCCCTACACACACAAACTTTTTGGCAATTCCTGAATCCACAACTCCAATTTCATTCAAAGATTTCTTAACTAGTTCAAACAGATTATGTGATGTTGCATTCTCTTTCATTTTATGAACATAGAGTAGGTAAGGTTGGTAGGCATGATTTTCTATTGTATACACATGCATACATATCCAAGAAGTATTATCTACTACTATAAATTCATCTAAAGATAATATAGTAAAAGTTGACATTTTTTCTTGTACATTTTATTTTTCCACCTCAACAAGACAACTTGTCCATTCCAATCTAGTGTTTATTAACCAATGTGTGTTAAGAAAGTTAAGAAAACCTATAAAATATAATAAACTATTATATTCTAGGTAGTCTGTCATAGGACACCCTCTAGTCAAAATATGAAAAGTAACACTTAATTGAATAGTTTTTTTCCATTTGTGTTTCTTCCATCATCTTTTCAAATTAAGCTTCAATTGTACCTCCACATGTAGAAAGATTCACCTTTTTTTTAGTATACTTATCATATTCCATGACATGCTTACCATGGAGACATTCTTCCTTTGATTTCCACCTTATCACTAATTTTTCCTTTCTATCTATGATTTGTTTTTCATAAACTTTACCAACATGTTTGCTATGGTGTCAAATTTTAGTTGCAACTTCTTGCCCCTACCATATTTCCAATTAGAAATATTACACCTACATTTTATGGGAGGTTCATCTTTTTTTTCATTCTCCCAGTTTAATGAATGGGTTCTTTGACAGCCAATCAATCTAATTTTTTTTTTTACATATCCCACTCACACCTTATTTTTTATTTGGATTTTATTTTCCCCTTCCATGTAGGATACATTTTTGTTATCACTTCTTGAGGCAGGTTTATTAATATTATCATTCCTACTACCTTGGAACTCTTATACAACATCATCTTTGGCATTGTCATCCAACTCTGTGAGGTATTGCCTTGTTCATTAATAATTTGTACAAATCCTAATGTTTTAGACCTTGATTTGATGGATCACAAACATTGCCAAAGTATGACATTATATTTCTACATTTTGATGAGAGCCCTTTACCACTTTCAATAAACCGGATCACGCTCCACATCTCTCACGAATTGGAAATTGTAAATTGTTAGAGACTCAACACTAATAGTTTTTGGTATCATCCATCTTATGTAACAATGAAACTAAACTAATAAAATCAACAAAAAAGAATCATAGAATATAGATCCTTAGGGCCTGGATGTCTCACTACTCAATATCATCTATAACAATAAAACCAAATTGGAAAATAGATACATAAAAAGGAGGAATCTTATATTATAAAATAATAAAAAAATTATCACTTGCCTTTCACTAACTCACTAATGCATGTAATTGTCTATGGTTCATTATAAATAGAATTCAAGGTAGTAAGCAGGTATTGGGCATAGAGGAAACCAAAGAAAGGAGTCCAAAACAAAATTCTCCAAAAGATGTAAAGATTCAAGAATCGAGTCAATCTAAATCGAGATCAAAACAAAATATGTAAAAGATCAATTCAAAGTTTTAATTATATTTATATGGTTTCAGATTTGGCAAATCATGTGTGATTGTAAAATGTGGTGAATCCTGCAGGATTGTAAATTAATCAATATAAATGTTGGGAAATTTAGACCATGATAAAAATATATTTTATGATTTTGAAGGTGATTATGGACCTACAGTTAGCATGGGATTTTAATGGCATTGGTGAAATTGATCTTCATACACAATGCAATTTTAATGTTACTGGCAAATATGTAGGTTAATTCAAACATGCCTCTGGAATTCCAGGCAATTTTCCATTGCAAACATGTAGTTTATTGTGACAAAAATATTAGTTATAAATGCCTCATAATTAAATTAGCATCGATTTATCATGCCTTTGACTGCTAAATCATAAAATCCAAGTGATTTGGGCCCCCAATAGTTGCATTATATTCACCAAAATCGAATTGACCAATACAAACTATTCAACATTTGGCAAAGATTCACCACTAAAAAAATCACTCAAAAATAGTCCTGAAAATTAATGCATAAGTACTTATCTACTTATTAATTAAGGTTTATGGTTGTTAACATAAGAATTTTGACTCTCTTCTACTTGGCTACATGATTGCACAAAGTTAGATTTAATTTTTTAGTACATGGAAATATGTCACAAGAGGGAATTATATCACAAACAATTGGCATAGATTACTGAGATAATTTACTTTGCAGTGAAGAATTTTAATACTTCATAGCTATTCATGAAGATTGTGATATATTGAAGTTCAACTACAATAAAGAATCCATTGTGTGATCATAATAATAGCTAGAAGTGTTTAACCATGCACTTGTTTGAGAGCTTAGAATAATGAAATCTACTATAGATGCATGCGAAATGATGAAATACAATGTAATTTCATGGGAAGTTTCTAGATGTGGTGAAGTTTCTAGATGTGGTCATCTTGTTGAAATTCAATCTTGAAGCCATCAAGTGCAAAATTTGGTGTCACGTGAAGAAAAGTAGTTATGTTGTCTATGGTGAACATTATTTTTTGTGGTGGAGGCAATCTTTGAAAATGAAGTCTACGTATGAAAATGCACCAACGATCATGCATGATAACTAAAATTAAAGTTGATAGAGGTGTTTCCATATGGGAATTTGTCATTTAATGAGAGAGCCTATTTCATGTATATGTGAAGATGCACCATAGACGAAACCTCTTTGCAAAGTTCCATAATGGATCTAGTGCTACATAAATGATCTTGTGCCTAAGTTTCTCTTATGCATTGATATTATACAACCTCTCTTAGAAATGTGAAGTTAATCATTTAATTATAATAACCACCTCGGCAATGGAAAAACTTACAATCTTTGAGCTTGTGTATATTTAAGACCAACCAAGATTTAGACTTTTCATTATTTTCTTTTATGTTTTTTTGTTTCTCTAGTTTTCAAACATGAGCAATGATATTCAAATTCCATTACTATAATTCAACTGAAAATGTGAATTTTATCAAGCAACCTATGAAATATCTTCCTTATCAAAGACTATGGAGATTTATGTTCATTGTATGCATGAATATGGTGGTTGCATTCATTTTTCTTCATGGATGATTTATCCTTAGATATTTGTGTCGTATTGTGTTACTGGTTATCTATATACTAGTCAAACGTAATTGGTTTAAAGGAATTATCATCTTCAATTGGTCTAAATTTGGCATCTGTGTAAAATAGGCTCATTTGTTTTCTCTCTTAACCCTTTATCTTTTGCCTTTTTTATAAATCATATAAAATTAAATTCACATTGGTGTTAGATGAGATCCTAGATTAGGCCTTTGCATGTGATTTATGCAAGAGAGTTGAATTCTATGATTACAAGCCTATTTTATTTCTAGTATAAATGAAAAATAAATGGTTTCCTTAGAATGAAAAGTATTAGAAATATTTTATCAAAATTATAGTCTATGGTTCATTAGTTAAATTTGAATTCCTTATCTTAAATTTCAACCAATAGCCCCTTAATTTAAACAACATTTTATATCGGCCTTTGGGTTATCTTGCATGACCAAGACTAGGTAATATGGAACTTAGAAAGATTTAATTTCCTTTTAACAGAGGCAAAAAGAATTATCGTCCTACCTAAGTTAGTGTGTCAAACAACACATCAACAAGTAGATTTTGAGAGACTAGAGTATTGCAAGCTCACGCTTAGTAACTAGCCTTGACTATAAATTGTTCTTAATGTTTCCTTCTATTTATTAAGTCTAAAATCAAATCTTGATCTAGTGTTCAAGACTCCTAAAAGTTTCTAAGATGTAGATGTGTATGGATTCAGAGCATTAACATATGAAGTTGTGACAATCTATTTTCTTTGTCCTACTTTTGTTCTTATTATGGATGAATATTTACTTTTAGCATACTAGTTTTGTGTTTGATTTTTTGTCTATTGATTATTAGATCATGTGGTTCACATTACCTAGTGATAGATAGAGGAAATATTAGTCTTGGAGCATCACCCTCTCTTAGATTAGGATTTCCTTTCAAGCATTTCTCTCTTTCCCTTTTCTTTTTAAGTAATTAGTAGGACTTCATTGAAAATCTTACAAGGACCTAGCCTTTAAAATCCTAGAGGTCATTATGTAACTCAAGTATGTGCTCCATTTGTCGTCTATTGACTATTAGATCATGTGTTTTTACCATTTCCTAGTGATAGATAAAGGATGTCTTAGTCTCGATACATCTCCCTCTCTTAGAATAGGATTTCATTTCAAACATTTCTTTTTTTTCTTTTTTGTAATTGATTAGTGAGACTTCATTGAAAATCTTACGAGGAGTTAGCCTTTAAATATTAGAGGTCATTCTATAACTCAAGCTTCACATTTATAGAACTTACCATTATTACACTCTTTGCATGGCATAGGTATAGGATACATATAGCTTAGAAAAATATGGCCACAATATTTGAGTGACAACAAGTCCACTAAGGAAGAGAGATAAATTCTTAATGGATAAATTAGCCATTAAAGTTGTACATACAAAATTATGGGAGAAAAAAGAGAGTTAAAAACATTATGGGTTGAACTTAAAAAGTTACAATAGGAAATATCCAAAACTTTCTCTATATAAAAGAAAATTAACATGCTACATATCTAGATGTATAAAGTAAAAAATGATTTAAATAAAAAAGATGTTGATCTTGCTACATCCAATCATTTTATTTGTTTGGAAGAAAATGAGGCATGAATAAATATGTTGTAAAAGAATTTATAAGAGTTTAAGAACAAATAGATTTCCTTCACCCCTCAAAAGTTTAATAAGATACATGAAGTATTCACGAATAAATATAAAGCCTTGGAAAATGTACATGAGATAATAAACTTTCCATTGATGAATAAAGATGCTAAAATATCAAAATTGGAAAGAATCTTTAAATCAAAAGGTGATTATTTTAAGGATTAAAAGGAGAAAAGGGAAATGCATCAAATTTTAATTGAATTCAAGAGATATTAGACTAAGGTCAATGGATTTTATTGATGTGGGTTAAGGTTTGAAAACCTAATGAAAGGTTATCAAATTGTAGAGTTGAATAGTGCATGCTTCATATTTTCTCATATTTTGCATCATTTTAGTTTCTATCTCCTCTAAATATAATTAGGCATTATTTTGACCATTTATATACCTAAGACACTTCAAAGATGTTTTATACCACCCAAACATGACCCTTCATGTTGTCAACATGCTATTCCTCCATGCTTACACTATTGTGTCCATTAGGACACCAGCATGTTCATGCTAGTGTCCTCTACTAATTTGAACTCATATCTCCTGCCAGTCTTCATTCATTCAAACCCTAATCTTTTCCTTACTATATTTTCTATTGACCCATTCATCCTATGAAGTCTATTTAATGAACCTTTCCTCATTTTGAATTCTCCCTTACACTCTTGCTTGCTTATTGGCTCTCTTGACACTTCCTTGCATTCTTATCGCTTATTCTACTCTTACTTCCTCCATACTAAGATTTGACTTGAAAACCATTTAGATTGTCAACAATCCATTGATGATCTATGGTTGCAACCCATTAAAAAATATTTAGCCAATATTTGAGCATCCTCCATCACCCTTTCTCTCCAGTCACAAGCACACATTTCTAAATTTGGCAACCTCCTAGGGCATCGTTAACACCGCTTGCACACATCACCTCTATCACTTACACTAGGAAATCACACATTAGAGTTATTATCATACTTAAGGCCCAAACATGCCAAATAAGTGATTACGGAATCTACTAACAAATACTCTAGATTTTCCTCTCTGTAGATATTTTGATAGGTTGTTCCTCATCACTACTAGAAAATTTCTAGATTCTACAAGAAACATAGAGGAAAATAAATTTTTGTGAGTAACTCTCGCATATTTTCGAGCCTCATAGTAAAGGGACACTGCCCTTTATACCAAGTCACTGGTGTGATGTTAGAAACTAGCTCCCAAAGAAGGTCATGCTTATTTCTAATAGTTCATCTCCATCTTACAAAGTTTCTATAACCTCTACATAGCTACAAAACACCTCCTAGTTGTTCCTCCAACCTTCTTCATCCTTTTTACCATCTTAAAATCATCATCAAATGCTAAAAATAGACAAGCCTCTTTTATCTTATCCTATTTCCTTCCTACTTTTTAGTTTCAATTCAAATCTTTTGTTTAATTGTACTTAACTGTAGATCTTAAATTCATTTCTTTACTATTATAAATTGGAAAGAAGTTAGATTAATTAAGTATAAGAAACACAATAGTAATTAAAATAACACACTTCAAACCTAGATATGTTATATTTTAAATTACATTTAAGTGAAGTTGACCCTCTTATACCACAAAAATTCTTCTATAGCCTTCTTTTAGTAAAGAACGATGCACGAAATACATAAATCAATAAAACCAATACACAATATAACCTCTACTAAACACAACACTCCCAACAAGGCTAGCAATCAAATCTTCACAACACTCTCTTTTCACCCTATTGCACTCCTTCCTTTACTAAACATTATTTCCCCTCCGCTTTGTTCCCTCAATCCCACCTCTTTTCCCTCTCTCTCTCCCACCCCTAACTCTAAACCATAAATCCACTTTCAACCCCAAATCTTTTTCTCTACCTATTAGTTATCTCCCTTCTTATTTTCCCTCCTAATACACCCATTTCCACACTCCCTCACTCACACATTGTCTCCTCTCACCCTTACCCTTTATTATTAACTCTCACTTTTCCACTTCCATTTCCTTTACCCTTTTGACCTTAGTTCATGCCCTCTTCCTACCCATCTCAACTCCTTCATTGTCGCCCCTATCTCAACCCTAACATGTCTTTGCCTCTTCTCCCCACCAAAAAATAATTCAACCTCATTCCTCCTAGTAATGAACCCTTTGACCATGATGCTAACTATGATCACAATGAGAACCAAAAACATCAAGCGCACCCATTTCCAAATTATTTGAAACAAAGTGAAAACCTTTGAGAATGAAACTAACCCTTATTCTCTTATTAATGCTCTTATACCATTCATGTCTCCCATTCTTCGTGTATAGACATCCTCTAGTGTATTAACCATATAGTTTGTATGATCACTCCTTATTCTCCTCCCTCCTCATTAGGCACTTCCTCTTCTACTCCTCTTGTTTCCTTTGCATCACATATTTTATAATTTGCTCCTCCTCCATTTTCCCAACCTCGATTATCTCTTTCCTTACCTACTAAATCTCCCGAGAGTTATTTTTCCATAGCTACTACCACAACTTTTTGAGTATATCCACACAACTTCCCTAATCCCTACATTGTTCCTCATTCTACCTACCTACCTCCCTATAGTCCTCCTTTCACCCATATCTCCCACTTTACTAATCCTTCCTTGCCTTTCACTCAACCTTCTATCTTATTCCATCTCATCTCATCCTCTATTTACCACCCCCACTCATAGCAAATATGTTTCATCATCTATATACTTTTGCTTATACTCAACTCACTTGTTTTCCTTCTACCCATGACGTGATTCCCCCTCCTTAACATCCTCCTACTTCTAACCCAACCATGCAACACATATTACATCAACTTAGGGATATGCAAATGAATTTGTATTCTCTCTCTCCTCCTTGTAAAGAGGTTAAGGTATACTTACATCATATTCGCTCTCACGCCTTTCCTCTCACATTTGGCACCCCAAGGTTTGAGATGTACAATGGTAAGGAAGACTCTATAACACATGTGCCATCATTTAACATTAGATGCCTATATTTTTATGTGATGACCATCTTATTGCAAAAAAATTCCAACCACATGCTCAAGTATTATGCCCTAGAGTGGTTCTATTCTCTTCCCTACAAATCCATTAGCTATTTTTAAAAACTTGCACATGTTGTTTTCAACACTTTCAAGTAAATATTGGTGTTGTCATATTTTACCCAGCCCAAAATATTCAAGAAACCCCCTCCTTCTATCAGAAAAATCTGATTAGAGAAATCCCAAATAGAAGGATGCTTTCCTTGCAAAAAACCCATAAAAACCTAGAAAAATCTAAGTCTTTACCTTTGTTTTTTGCCCTTAGTCGAAAAAAGTTTGAGTTAGCGAACCTGTTAGTTCGCCAACTAAGGGAAGAAGCCCCAAAAATGACTAAGGAAACAAGCCTTTTGTTTTCTTTTTATTGACATTTTCCAGGTTTTACGAACTCTCCAAAGGTTTACATTTTCTTCAATTCATCGACCGAGCAAATTACCGACAGAAGGCTAGGCGAGGTGAAAGGCAAGGAAAAATGGATAAGGAAAAGGGAAGGCAAATGTTTGCCTTTATCGGCAAAATATTGGTTCGACAGTTCATCAATTTGTCAGTTTGCCAACATGGGTTAAATTGGCTAAGGCAACAATGGGTGTTTTCTTCAAAAAAGCAAAGGAAGGAAGAAATGTTTGCCTTTGTCAGAAAAATTTTGGTTAGACTTACCTTAAGGTCACGAGCAACAGGTTCACTGATCAGCGATTTTGTCGACAAAGGAACAAGCGGCCAAGGAAACAATGATGCGACTAAGGTAGGAAGGAAGTGTTGACCTATTTTCCTTTGTCTAGAGCTAAATAGTTCACCTTGTATTTTCCTTGAAAATCCTTTGGAATGTGTCCATACAAAGCTTAAATATTCCAAGTACTCATGCATGCCTTGTTAAAAAATCCCAAGATCTTGCCTAAAGATTCCTTGCAAAAAACCCAAAAAAACCCAGAAATCTTTTAGCTTCAAGTTGTTGGCAAGAGACACTATATGGATTCATGGTTGTTGTCATTGATGGCAACAAAGGTCATCCCACATATCCGCAAGTCATGATGTGTCTCTACCGGAAGTCAGAATAAAGAATGTTGTGGTCCGGTGAAGAAGAACAGAGCATGTGGCAAGGTCCGACAGATTGGTCCGGATCTCTCAGAGGAAGTGTCTTGGTGCAGTGCGGATTTGGGGAAGTCAAGAGGACTACCTTGAGTGGTATATTCCAAGGATTTAGCCTCCGGTGATGGACAAGGAAAAAGATATGAATGGTTGAGTACCGGATTCCTGAGAGACAGTGAAAACAAAGGAAGAACTGACTGGCAGAGTATCAGACTGCTTTCCGGATGGGTTACTGTTGATGACAGAGGTTGTGAAGGCATGAATCATGTTTGGCCGACATGATTAATGATATCTACAAGTACATGCTTGATCCGCATTGCTTGGTGAGGAAGGATTCAGCCGACAGAATGAGAGTTTGTAAGAAACTAGACTGTTCCGGATGCCGACTAGAAAGGTGATGAAATTACTTGTGCGGATATATATAGAGGATGGATTTAGTTGTGAAGGGTGTGTTGTTGTGGAGATATATGCGAATAAGTCCATATAAGAGCAGAGGTAGCAAAAAGGATCCGGTATGTGAAAGATAGCAGAATAAAGAACAGAGGAAAGATGAAGTGCAGCAGATCAGTGTACTGAGCCTAACCGGAACTGAACTCCAGCATATGCAGATGCTTCCAATCAGTTCAAGACTGTGATTCTCATCACTTTGTAGACAGTGTGTCTTCTTGTAGGCAGTGGGCCTCTTGTGAGCAGTGTGCTCGGGCAGTGAGCCCTAATTGGCAAGTGCCATTTTTGTAATTTCCTATTCTTCTAACAGAGAATAATTTTGGGTTAATCACCCCGTGGTTTTCTCCCTTAACAGGGTTTCCACGTCAAAGATACTGTGTCATGTGTTTCTTATTTCATGATTAATGTTTTTGTGTTTGATTCTATGCTGCATCAATTAAAAGGAAAGATCAATAAGGGAAATAATTAGGATAACTGATTCACCCCCCCTCTCAGTTATCAACACAAGTATCTTCTATCACTTGGATTTCCCACATTTTATAACTTGTATTTGTATGCATACTTGTATATACATTCACCTTTGTACATACAAAGGAATATGCAAAGGTTATATACAAGTTTTTGCTTGTATATCGGCAATGTATGTCAAATATACAAAGGGGTTTGTATGTACAAGAGCAAATATACATTGGCGGGCTTGCAGCAATTTTCATTAGCCTTCAAAGGAATGGAACAATTCAGTTGTATGCATTTCTGAATGCGTATCGGGCTTAGAAGATGCATATACATTGGGGGAATCTATCGCAGATCCCAGGAATATTCCCTGAATGTATATCGGGTTTCAAATGCATATTGTGTTGTATGTTTGAACATGCAACGAAAACATACAAGGGTGAATGTACTTTTTGCAATGTACATCGGCAAATATGCAAGGGTCAATTTGCAAAAGGAGAATGTATATCAGCTTGTATGTTCGCACATACAAGGCCGATATACAAGTCCATATACAAAGGCCAAACATACAAAGGAGTTTGTATATCGCCGAGATACAAATGATGGGGCCCGCGCATATACAAAGAAGATTGTATGTGTTCTACATACAAGTGAGCATGAACAGTGGAATGTATATCGGGTTGTATGTTCGCACATACAAGGCCGATATACAAAGCCAATAGGCATCGGCTACAGTGAATATAAAAAGGCCGAATATGCAAATGATGGGGTCCACGATATACAAAGGCGGTTGTATATCTGCGAACATACAATTGAAACATACAAGGAAAAAAGTGTACAAGGCCAACATACATTTGGTGGGGCCAGCGGAGATACAAGGGTGAATGTACATTTTACAATGTACATCGGCGGCGAGTGTGCAAAGGTAAAGGTACAAAGGGAAACATACAAAGCCTTTTGCATATCGGCAATATACACTTGCAGATACAAAGGCCAGTATGCATTAGCTACAGTGGCTTGTATATTTTCCATTTTGTATGTGAATATACAAAGCCGATATACAAGGGGGAACATACAAAGAGGCAGAGGTACAAGGCTGGACCCGATGTCACATTCAGATTTGCTTCATAATCTTTTGAGTTCCATATGGTTTGTATATCTGCGATTGTATATTGTGATATACAAGTCAAAGGTGCAAAAGGAGACATACAGGGCGGACTCGATTGAGAAATCAAATATAGCTAATAGTCATTTTCGAGTCTGCGCATTTGTATGTATGCTAGCAATTGTATGTTCTCACATACAATTGGATATACAAGGGTTTCTCGCATATGTCGAAGTAAGTGTTTGCAATGTATAAATAAGTCTACAGTGTCCATTGTATATTTTGCCTTGTATATTCTGATATACAAGGGCCAGTTACAACAAAAAGGATACAAGGCGGACCCAACCCAGGGATCAAGTTTGGCATATTTAGCAATCGGGTCCGCAGTTGCAAGTATATTTGTGACTGTATGTTGGCATGTACAATTGAACATACAAAAGTTTTTCAAAGGGGCGTTCAAGCACCAAAAAGCAGAGCATATACAAAGGAGATTTTGGCATGACTTTATACATCGGCGACTCGACTGAAGGTCATTCCGATAACCCGATGCAGCCTGATACAAGGCGCTTTGCACATACAAATGCAGTTTTCAAAGGGCGATATATACATAGATGCAAAGCGATATATATAGGCGGTTGACCAAAACTTTGACCGCCTGTATCTCCTTCATTTTGGTGAATTTCGACATGCTGCAAGAGGCAAAGATGCATGTTTTTGTCTCCTCTTTCGTTTGACGAGCTTTTCAGGGGAATATTCTCACTTTTCAATTTTAGATATGGAGTTGCATGTTTTGGGCGGTAAACGTTCTAGCAGCTACATTGAACAGGTGGAGATATTTCTTGCATTCATTGCTGCACAAAGATGAAGCAGCTCGCATTGATGTCCGAAAATATCTCTCCACCGCCTAATTTTTAGATACTTCAGATATTCATAGTTGAAGATAGACACGATAAAGGTGCTCGCATTCAAGGCACAGAATATCTCCACCCACCCCTGTTTCTGATATTTCCACACCATAACTTCTACAGGTGGGCAGTCATTCCAAGGGAGATATTTTTCTGAGACAACTCTTAGAGCAAATTTTATAACTGACCTAGGTTATTTTGGAATGCTATATATATGCATTCATGAGATGTAAATAAGGTTGGGAATTTTTTTGAGCATTGAGGCTTTTCTGTTTCCAAACAGAGCTTTTCTGTTACTGTAACTTTGCCTTCCCGTTAAATATATGCAAGTTATTTTGTCTCTTTGGACTGAGTTTTAATTTAGTGTGAATCTGCATGTGATTGCCTATGAACATCTTGTTCCTTTCAATCATTTTGTTTCTCACCTCTGCTAGGATCAGTTAAATCTGTGTATGTCATACTTGCTATATTTAGTTATGCTGTGCATTTTCTCAGTATTGTTAGGGTTCTTTTATTAAACTTGGTGAATCACCTTTTGTTTTTCAAGCTTTTTGTTTCATCTTTCACTTTAAAGCATTCTTTCTCCCTTTTCCTCCTAAGATTTGGTAGTTTTAGGTGATAACTAGTTAAGGAATCCGGCCTTCTCCAGAGGTCTGATCTCATTTAGCAAAGTCCCACACTTAGAGATCATTCCCATGTTACTCTAGATTGCTGAGGTTTCACAACCGTCAGCAAGGGTGTAAATCTGGGTGATAATAGGAAGACAAAGGCAAAATCAGGGAATTGGCAAAAATGAGAACTCATCGGCTAGCTCGCAATTTCCTAGGTTCGCTAACAGGGCGATAATCCGATCAAGAGACCAAGTAGGAGGTTAGCAAAAGGAAAAGTTTGCCGATAAGGCAAAATGAGAAGGCTAAGTTCAAAAAAGAAGAGAATCCCTGATAAGGCGAAGGAAAAGTGAAAGATAGCTTTGTCGACGAAATTAGAGGTTCGCGAACCTCCAAGTTCACCGACAGAAGGTTTGGCCGATGGAGGATTCACCGATAAGGCGAGTAGGAAAAGGTGCGGTAATGATCAAGTTTGGCAAATGAGGAATTCACTGATAAAGCAGTAAAGGGAAAAAAGAAGTAAGGTTCGAGAAAAGTCAATTTTGTCGATAAGGTGAAGATGGACCCAAAGGGCCTAATGGTTCACAAAATTGATTTTTTACCAACAAAGGCAAAATTGACAAATTGACAAAGTAGGGAACAAGGCAAAGGTTCAGTTTTCTCATGGTTCGCCGACAGGTGAAAGAGTCGATAAAAGAGAATAGCAAGCGAAAGCGGTTCGACAAAAGACACTTTTTTCGACAAGGCAAAATGAAGACAAAAAGGGGCAATAGGATCTTGGTTTAAAAAAGCGGTAGTTTGCCAATAAAGTGAGAAGGAAGAAGATAGAAAGGTTTGGCAGATAGATAATTTGTCGATAAGGAAAAAATAGTGCCAAAGAGATAAAAGATAAAAGACAAAGCTTGGTTCATGAAATGCAAAATTCGCTGATAAGGCAAAAATGAACCAAATGGAAAAAGTTCAAAAAATTGTAAGTTTGCTGATAAGGCAAAAGAAAAAGAGGCCCAGTTCTGAAAAGTAAAGTTTTGTTGATAAGGCAAAAAGGGAACTACTGATATGGCAAAATACACAACCTAGCAAGCCAAGTTCCAAAAAGGTGAAATTTGCTGATAAAGGGCAAAATGGAGATCAACGCCAAAAGAGGGAAGGTTCTAAAAAGTTATATTTTGCCGATAGGGTAAGGCCTGATGGTTATGAAAATACATATTTCTCTGACTAAAGCAATGAAGCAGAGTTTGGCTCGATGCAAATCTGTTGATGAAGAAGTCGTGCACGAATTTAATTTTCCTTGAGACGCCATGACATATTTTAGAGGTACAACACTTTAAAGTGTTATAAAAGCTTGCTCTGCCCTGAAATCACACCATTTTCTTAGGGAGAGGTACCCAACATTCAAAGCTCTGCAGGCTAGGGCCAAATGAGGGTAGTTGAAATTTTGAGTTCTTCAATGCACTAGTACAGGGAAGGGACAAAATAGATTTGCAGGCCTTCTCTCATAAATGTGCCTAGCACCCATGTGTGCAAGCATTCTCTTTTACAGGTTTGCAGGCCTGTCAAAAGCATGGCCACCATCTCAGTTTGTAGGTTCCATTCCAGTTTGTAGGGCTTTTGATCTTGAAATTTAATTAAGCATGGACATGTACTAGGTTAATTGACTAGAATTTAGTGCCCATTATAGCAGAGTGATGATAAAATGTTATATATTTACATTTGAAAACAATGTATTTCTATTAGTTGTTCTTTTGGGCTGTTATGCT
The DNA here is from genome assembly GCA_027924645.1 of Cunninghamia lanceolata. Classification (NCBI taxonomy): domain Eukaryota; kingdom Viridiplantae; phylum Streptophyta; class Pinopsida; order Cupressales; family Cupressaceae; genus Cunninghamia; species Cunninghamia lanceolata. The sequence continues at coordinate 12,059,015 of BSBN01000472.1, read as the reverse complement.
GGCTAGATAATTTGTTGTCACATACCTCATAACGCATTTGCAAGAACTAATCAGATTTGATACGTTGTGCTCGAGGTCAAGCCTTCAATGTCTCTGATAATGGTTTGCCAATGAATGTAAATGGCTATTATGTGTCTACCTTTTCTATAACAAATCATCTATCTTTTGTAATGGTTATTTGACCTCTGTGATTAATACAAGCAACTAATTCTGCCTCTCTCATTCTCTTTTACATTGTGTTTGTTTGAATGTTGCTCATTTATTCTGTGGATAAAACAACCCCTCTATACGTTTTAGCATTCTATTTTGGCCTCTGTTAAATATTGTATGAGTTTGTTAGTCTATTCAACCTTTGAAATCACTACTGTGTTATGTCAAATCCAACTAAACATCTTAAATCTGGTGCATCACCATTTTCTTTTTTGCATTCCTTCTATCGCTTTTTCCTTGGTAAGTATTAACACTAGATTTAGTTCAATTCTCTGAGCTTAAAGCTCAGAAAGATGAACCAGCCTTCTCTAGAGGTTTGATCTCATCAGCAAGGTCCCACACCTTGAGATCAGTCCCATTGTGTCATTGAAGTGCTTGAATGAGCTTCAATGAGGGTGTAATTTCACATCACAATAGTTTCTAGCACGCTCGGTGCGACCAATTTGATGAGCTTTATCATCTATTGAAAGATTTGGTGTGCTCTTCAGTGCATCTTGCCATTCAGGGCAGTCTTATTTTACACCTTGGCGACTTTGCTGAACAAATCCACTGGTGAAAGTAGCTCAAGTGCTTAAAGAATCATCAAGGATCAAGATTTTAATGGTATTCCTGGTCTAACTTGCTTTCAGAAGCATCCCAAATCACCTAGCGACTCTCTCTAGTATGATCTTATTTCTCTAAAGGCAGACCTGTTCCCTTATTTTCAATTTTTTTTTGATACATCTATGCTTTTCAATGATTTAAAATGTTAATTTTTATGGGAATTATGGCTATTCCTCTCCTCCTAATCAAAACGCAAGTTATTGGCCTCTGTATCAGCAGTATTAGGCCCAAAATATCTCTAATTTTATGCCATACAGTCCTACAACAACATAATATTAGCATCCTCATGATGCTTGCCTCACTCCCACCCCTGCTTAGTCTTCTTGTCAACCTAATAATACATGTTATCAACCCCAAAAGGACTACCTTACTCTTCTTGAGATTAAAGAACATTTGGATGATATTAAAAGACAAGTAGGGTATAGTCAGTCGTGGGAACCCTTTAATTTTAAAATAAAAAATGAAGATGATTTGATGGAGATACTCAGAGGTCTCCAGTGATAGTGGGATGAAATTCAGGGAGTGATAGAGTATAACTGACAACAAGAGGAGCTTGTTTATCAGGGTCATCTTCAACAACAACAGATGGAGGTAGAGGAAAGAGCTTATCGAGAGCAAATTAAAATGTAGTTTGCAACCTTATCTGATGAGTAGTTAAGGCAAATGCCTGCCGACGTAGAGAGGCAAGAAGCTCAAGCAGTCCCCTCCATTCCTAGTTTCAGACAACCCCTCCCTTCTATACAAGTCCATCCTATAGAAAAAATAATCCCTAAATTCAAGATTCCAAGCTTCAGGCAAGGGAAACCCTATGAGCCTCCAAAACCACTTTCCAGTTTCAAAATCCCAAGTTTCAGAGGCCCTCAGCCTTCACGAGAGCTTGTTCTTACACAAATTCAACCTATCATTCCTCAGGAGTGGCCCTCTCAGGAAATCCTTCCAGTCCCAATTCTAAGTCAGCCCTCTTGTCCTGGCACTAGCTCACTCTGTAAGGACAACCCAATTTTTTGGCGAGATACTGGGTTCTATGAGCTAGAAAAATAAGTGTTTGAGGCTGTTGTGAAGCAACCAACTATTTGTTAACCCTCGCATACCATTAAAATTGAAAATTCAAACCTGTTGCAAGAAGAAGTAGCGCAAGATCATCCAGACTAGAAATAATGCGTTGAGCATAAAGTTAGTGTTTATTTAGGCTCAGGGGTGAGTCCCTTGGATTTTGGCTCATTTGAAGAGTTTCCCATGCTTTGAACAAGAGGAATGAAATCCAAATGCAAGGAAGGCATGGTGAAGAGATCCAATTGCAGAGTCAACCCAAGCAAAATCTAGTCAGGTTACAGTCAAATAATGATAACTTATTGGAGAGGTTGCAAAGGATATTACTCCAAAGGAGGTTGATGGCACTTCTCCATTCCATGAGCTGCCTGATTACATTGAAGATGAAAAAGGCATGCAAATGCCAACATTAGTTGCAATTTTGAAACAACATGAAGATGTTGAGGGCCATGATAAATTGTTGAAATGTGCAGACAAGTGCGAGAATGAGGTTCCAACTCATGAAAAGGAGCATCTAAGTAGCTCCATTCTGGAAAATGCAAAAAATAATGAATCCAGGGTGGATCTTCTCATACCTGCGTGTTTTAAGGAGCTTGAAGACCTCTTTCGAGATGAGATAGATCTTTTCTGCTCGAGATGTGACATCGAGCCAACATTCCCTGAGGAGGAACATCATGAGCAACATCTTATTCATAAGGTGGAGGCAATCATATTTCCATTCAAGCCATAGGAGCTAGAGCATTCAGACCAGCAATAGAATAATGAAGAATCAGAACAAAGGCATGAGATCAACTCTGTTGATTTGCATGCCATTTCAAGGGGATGCCCTATAAGGCATCTAGCCCAGTTGGAAATAGACTATGAAGAGTCACCACTTGTCATGCTCACTCTTGAGCATGAAGTTGAGCATCCAAATAAGTGGGATCAGCCCACTTATCCACTTCCAGGCAGCTGCATTTTCAATTAGTTTAGGAGACACCTAATTCATCCCAATTTCGCATTCTAATATTAATTAAATAATTTTAATTATTTAATTAATTCATTTACCTTCATATGCTTTTAACTAAATAAATTTTATTTATTTAATTACTTAGCTATCTTCTTCTGATTTTCTTCTATAATTAAATAAATAATCAATTATTTAATTATTCATCATCCCAATATCCACTTTACCCTATTAATTTAAATAAATACATATTTATTTAAATTATAGGTCTTGCCTTAATTAGATAAGTCCCACTTATTTAATTAAATCCCATCACATTATCCCCTTCCTCAAATAAATTAAATAAATGTACACAATTTATTTAATTTAAAAACACCTTAGACCTCACCATTTCTTCAAATAAAAAATTGTCCTTTGTCCTTTAGTGACTGGGAAACCCTAATCAATCTGCACCCTTCATCATATCAAAAGTCAAACATGCAATCACAACCCTTCATTCAGATGCTACTCTATAAAAACATTTCTCACTTCCCACTTGCATATTTTGAGCACTCTCTCTGATTTTGCCATCAACATACTCTTGAGCTTCTCATTGTATTTGCAGGTCTGCAAATCTGAGAGCAAACTACTGCAAAATCTAGGAGAAACAATGGAGGATTGACACTAGTAGTCTAGGGTTTCATGTCTTGTGTTTGCATTTGTTTGATCTTAGGCTGTTTAGTACTCCATTTGGTTGTTAGGGCATGCATGATACTATTTGCAGGTGTTTGAGTGCTTTTCCCTGACTTCAGTTCCCATTCTGGGGGAGGTGTTTTCTTATTTTATTGTATGCCCATCCCTTCCCCACCTCCTGTTAACTGTCCACAAGCATGTGAAGCACTGTAAATTGTTGAGAAAGGGCAGTTATTTTGAAAAACTAGGTAATGGCTTTGTTTAATGTCATTTTTGCTTGGTTAGTTTAGGTTTAGGTTAGTTCTATTTCTGTTTTAGGTTTCCTTTCAATAAGTGCTCTTGCACAGACAACTTTCTCATTAGGAGATTGTCTACCTTGTTTCTTTTGCTCATGTTTTCTAGAGGCATTTTTAGTTTTGTTTGGTCACGAGTCTACTTTCTTTTGACCCCGTGCCCAATGGATTGTATAAGGTAGTTGGATCCCTGTGTTTAGCAGGCAAACACCCTTGCATAGTCACCAAAATGTTGTCATATTTTGCCCAACCCAAAATATTCCAGAAACCCCCTCATTCTATCAAAAAGAAATGATTAGAGAAAGCCCAAATAGATGGAGGTTTTCCTTGCAAAAAACCCAAAAAAACCCAGAAAAATCTAAGTCTTTAGCTTTTTTTTGCCCTTAGTCAAAAAAAGTTTGAGTTAGCGAACCTGCCAGTTCACCGACTGGCCGGTTCACTGACTAAGGGAAGAAGACCCAAAAATTACTAAGGAAACAAGCCTTTTGTTTTCTCTTTATCAGCATCTTCTAGGTTTTACGAACTCTCCAAAGGTTTGCATTTTCTTCAGTTTGTCAATTGGGCAAATTACTGACAGAAGGCTAGGCAAGGTGAAAGGTAAGGAAAAATGGCTAAGGCAACTTAGGGAAGGCAAATGTTTGCCTTTATTGGTAAAATATTGGTTCAACGAACCTCTCTTTTGGCGGTTCAGTAGTTCATTGGTTCACTGATTTGCTGATTTGCCGACATGGGTTGAATTGGCTAAGGCAACAACAGGTGTTTGCTTCAAAAAAGTAAAGGAAGGAAGAAATGTTTGCCTTTGTTGGTAAACTTTTGGTTCGATGAACCTTAAGTTCGTTGATCAGCAGGTTCGTCGATCAGTGACTTTGTCGACAAAGGAACACGTGGCCAAGGAAACAGTGATGCGGCTAAGGCAGGAAGACAAAGGCAAAATCAAAGAATTGGCAAAAATGAGAACTCATTGGCTAGTTCACAATTTTCTAGGTTCACCGATAGAGCAATAAGCCGATAAAGAGAACAATTAGGAGGTTCATAAAAGAAAAAGTTTGTCGATAAGGCAAAATGAGAAGGAAGCTGCCTAAGTTTGAAAAAGAGGAGAATCACTGATAAGGCGAAGGAAAAGTGAAAGATAGCTTTGTCAGCGAAATTGGAGGTTCGCGAACCTCCAAGTTCGCCGACATAAGGTTTGGCCAACAGAGGATTCACCGATAAGGCGAGAAGGAAAAGGTGCGGCAATGATCAAGTTTGACAAATGAGGAATTCGCCGATAAAGTAGTAAAGGGAAAAAAGAAGTAAGGTTCAGGAAAAGTCAATTTCACCAATAAGGCGAAGATGGAGCCAAAGGGCCTAATGGTTCGCGAAATTGATTTTTTGCTGACAAAGGCAAAATAGGCAAATTGACAAAGTAGGGAACGAGGCAAAGGTTTGGTTTTCTCATGGTTTGTCGACAGGTGAAAGAGTTGATAAAGGAGAATAGCAAGCAAAAGTGGTTCGACAAAAGACACTTTTGCCGATAAGGCAAAATGAAGACAAAAAAGGGGCACTAAGAGCTTGGTTCGAAAAAGCAGCAGTTTGCCGATAAAGTGAGAAGGAAGAAGATCTATAGAAAGGTTCGACAAATAGATAATTTGCGGATAAGGCAAAAATAGTGCTAAAGAGATAAAAGATAAAAGATAAAAGATAAAAGACAAGGTTTGGTTCGTGAAATGTAGAATTCGTCGATAAGACAAAAATGAACCAAATGAAAAAAGTTTGGAAAATTGTAAGTTTGCCGATAAGGAAAAAGCAAAAGAGGCCTAGTTCTAAAAAGTAAAGTTTCACCAATAAGGCAAAAAGAGAAATTGCTGATATGGCAAAACACACAACCCAACAAGTCAAGTTCCAAAAAGGTAAAATTTGCTTATAAAGGGCAAAATGGAGATCAACGCCAAAAGAGGGAAGGTTCTAAAAAGTTATATTTTGCCAATAGCGTAAGGCCCGATGGTTATGAAAATGTAGATTCTCTGACTAAAGCAACGAAGCAGAGTTTGGCTTGATGCAAATCCGCTGATGAAGAAGTCATGGGGGAATTCAATTTTCCTTGAGATGCCATGACATATTTTAGAGGTACAACACTTTAAAGTGTTGTAAAAGCTTGCTCTGCCTTGAAATCATGCCATTTTCTTAGGGAGAGGTACCCAACATTCAAAGCTCCGCAGGCTAGGGCCGAATGAGGGTAGTTGAAATTGTGAATTCTTCAATGCGTCGGTACAGGGAAGGGACGAAACAGATTTACATGCCTTCTCTCATAAATGTTCCTAGAACCCATGCGTGCAAGCAATCTCTTTTATAGGTTTGTAGGCCTGTTAGAAGCATGGCCACCGTCTCAGTTTACAGGTTCCATTCTAGTTTGCAGGGCTTTTGAGCCAAAAATTTAATGAAGCATGGGCATGTCTTGGGCTAATTGACCATAATTTAGCACCCACTATAACAGAGTGATGATAAAATGTTATATATATATACATTTGAAAATAATGTATTTTTGTTAGCTATTCTTCTGGGTTGTTATGCTAGCTAGATAATTTGTTGTCACAGACCTCGTAGCGCATTTGCAAGAACTAGTTAGATTTGATACATTATGCTCGAAGCTGAACCTTCGATGTCTTTGAGTATGGTTCGCCAATGAATGTAAATGGCTATTCTGTATCTACCTTTTCTGTATGAAATGATCTATCTTTTGTAATGGTTATTTCACCTCTGTGATTAATACAAACAACTGATTCTGCCTCTCTCATTCTCTTTTACACTGTGTCTGTTTGAATGTTGCTCATTTATTCTGTGGATAAAACAACCCCTCTATAAGTTTCAGCATTCTGTTTTGGCCTCTGTTAAAGATTGTATGAGTTTTTGTTAGTCTATTCAGCCTTTGAAATCACTACTATGTTATGTCGGTTCTAGCTAAACAATCCTAAATTTGGTGCATCACCATTTTCTTTTTTGCATTCCTTCTATCCCCTTTCCCTTGGTAAGTATTAGCACTAGATTTAGTTCAATTCTCTGAGCCTTAATCTTATAAAGAGGAACCAACCTTCTATAGAGGTCTAATCTCATCAACAAGGTCCCACACCTTGAGATCAGTCCCATTGTGTCATTAGAGTGCTTGAAAGCAGGGTGCAATTTCACATGACAACAATTGGCTTGAAATTTACTTTCATAGAATTGACACATTATGATCAGAGACACATTGATCCAAAAATTAAGTCAAATGGACCAAAGGGGTCCTAAAGAACCGCTTAGCTAAGCAATTGATTAGGACTTAAAAACATCAAAACGTTGTAAAGTGGTACATTTTGATGCATAAAAATCTATGGTGATGTTTGGAGGGTAGATGGGGTGGTGTAGAACATCTCAAAAAGTCTGATAAATTTGCAAATTATGAAACCAAATATAAAAGCAACAGTTGTGAATTTCTTGCTTTGTAAAGGTAGTGAAAACATCACCCAATATAGTGAATTAATAAAATATTGTGGTGAATGGATTTATACTATGGTGTTCTCCATATATTGTAGTAAAAATGAGATTACCAATTTAGTAAAAGAGGTGAAAGCAAAATTTTAAGGGTTTTGGCACTTGAATCGATTAATTTCACATTTATTCTTCCATTTTGTGCACTTGATGAAAGGTAGATAGGCCTCTAATTATTTTGCGAGGGGTGACATGCAATGGAAGGTTAGAGTAATAATATATATTGTGTAAACATGAAGTTGGAAAGGTTGTCTCATGTTTGAACCTTCATATTTATTGTGCTTAATGAGATTGCAAATGTAGGACAATGGTCTTGGAGTTGCATAGCAATTGTGAAGGATATTTTTATGTGTTGCCTAGCTCCAATTAAACTATTTTGTGATGTAACAAATGTATTTGACTGATATGGTGATATGAAAAATACAAAACTTACTCTTGCTAGAGTCTTCACCCTCTTAGGGTTTCGAGCTACAGTAATTCTTGTGTCTAGTCTTATGTGTGTTGCCTTGCTGGTTGATGCTTTTTTACATGTTTATTCTTATTACACACACATATTATCATGGAAAACATTTTTTACTATTGTTTGCATATTTATTCGTGTTAAAACAACATTTCAAAGGTTATTTATTGAGTTTACATAGTGATATCTATTGGTGGTGAGCTCTAGGAGAGTATCTCCTAAGTGTTTATGGATCAAGTGGTATTAGAGATTCATTAAGATCATAAAATATGAGTTATGCATAGGTTATAAGAAGCACTAGGTCAAGTGTAAGTGGAAACTTGCTCCCATACAAATCTAAGATTGGCTCAAGAGAGTGGACACAAGCAACTAGGTCAATGGTAAGAGAGGAAGATGGAGAAATGTGTTTCAAAAGACTTAAGGATGATGCTACAACGATACCAATATTATTGGGTAATTTTTTATAGACTGGAGAGCATCATGTTAGATTTGACTAAGAACCCAAGTATGGCATAATTTCATGAAGAAGAGAAGGAAGTAAGGAAGGCTAATTAGGAGCAAGGTGAGACTTCTCATGGAGGCTTCTTCAAAGCTGAAGCTAAGATAAAAATACAACATATGATGGGGAAACCTATTAGGAAAAGGGTGTTGTACACCTTGTACAAGAAAATAAATATTTTAATTATGTAAACTAAATATTTATTTTTGGTGCACCTTTAGTGATGTGTTTAGCCACATTAAATATTTATTTGGGTCCATTTGTAAGTTGTATGTAACATTGGTTAGATATTTTATGTGTGGGAGACATGGAATAAATAGAGGGGGTCAATGGCTTTGCACTCTCATGGTTTTGAGACACATGGTTTTGCTAATACCACAAGTTATATATGTGTGAGCTTGATTCTATAAAGACAAGCACATGTATAGTGGTTGGGGTTGGTTGGTTGAGTGGGTTGTCATTGTATTGAGTTCTCTTTTAAGTGCATATGTGAAGCATGGCAAGTGATGTGTGGTTTCTTGGAGACATGGAGGATGCATTGGAGGAGCTTGATGTTTTAGAAGTATTCATGGAGACTATGTAAGAGTATTGTAATGTTTCATTTCTGAATAATACATTGAATGTGGATGCTTTTGGAGGCTAGGTTTTTCCCTCTTGAGGTTTTCCTCAGGTATATCTTGTGTTATCTTGTGATTTGTCTTTTGATCTTTGTATTATGGTTATTCTGTAAGCTTGTATGCATCATTTTCTCTAATAGAATTATGTAGGAAATGGTTTGATCAACATGTTAAATTCTTAACAAGTGGTATTAGAGCTATGGTTATGGGTGAGGGAGGTGTTATCTCCCTGGTTTTGTTTAACCCTTGATTGAGGGTGATCCCATAATATTGAGTCCCAAACTTGGGACATCCTGATTTTTGTCTGAAATCACATATTTTTTAGAAGAAATAATGGTTTAAGCCTTGAGGGGTTCCATCTAAAGGGGTTTAATTAAGGAGGGTTAGATAAAACCCCCTCGGAAAGAATCCCCTAGTCTTAAATCAAAACCTTGACGAAGTCTCCTCCACACCTATCAAAATGCTGACAAAAAACCAATTTTGCTTCACCTTTTGGGGGATCAAATGAAGTCATTTAGAAATTCTTTTTTGTAATAATGTAGCCCTTAGTATAAGATTTCCAAAAAGTATGATTTTGAATATATTTATTTTCTATTTTCTAGTGAGCATAGGTTTTTCACCAAACATCAAGGTCTCTATACCACACATGCGGAAAAAAAAAAAAGAGAAACAAATTCTAAAAAATATCTGCACACTAGGTATTGATGATATCTGCACATTAAGTATTGATGTCCTTGTTTCAACAAAAAATAATAATTTAATTTAGATACATACAAAAAAGTTATGTTGTATGGTATAAACCTATGTCTGAATTATAACTAATCTCTCTTCAAAAATTAATAAAAAAATATATGCAACAAAAATTATAAAACAATATCTGCACACTAGACATTAGTGTTACAAATCCATGTTTAAAATTTTATAATTTGATCTTTTCTATAAAAAAAAGTTATGATGTATGGTATAAACATCACTTTTAAAAAATATTGTTAACTATAAAAAATAAGTTATTAAAAGTTACGTAAAAAAATCACAAATTATTTCTTAAATTTTTTAAGAAAATACATTTAAAATCTACACACAGAATCTCAAAAATCACTAGTTCATATCATCTTCAAATTCTTAATAGTTTAGTTGTCATAAGTGTCATAAAGTTAAAATTAGGCTAAAAATGTTGATTTCAATGTCCTACTTTGGCCAAAAAGTGGGACACAATATTGTGGGATCACCCTTGAGTAGATCTGATACAAAGTTAAAGCCATGACAATGCTAGAAAGATTTAAGACATTTCAAGGTATCACGGTTTTGTGCAGGTTGTGAAAATGCAGATTTGGGGTTTGCAAATTTGTGGTTACTTTTTAAAGATCTAGGGTTGAGAAAAGATTTGGTAAAAAAGGTTTCTTGGGTGTTCACCATATGAGGATTTTATGGAGGAAGTTGTAGAAATGACCCCCTGAGACAAAATAGACCTCACAATTAGATCAAGAAGGCATGAGACATGAAGATTGACATAAAAATGGCTATATTTTGGCCACCAAGGCTTGGTAGTGAAAAAACGCCCTTCCTCCTTATTTGGTTATTGTAGTTGTAGTTGTAACATTATAACTACACAATATTTTCCATATACCTTTTCTTTTGAGTATTGCTAGTATTTGTAGATTTGTCCAAAGCTCTAAAGTTTGTATTGAGAAATTATCATAATCACTATTTTAGTCATAAAGAGGATTTGACCATATGGAAGACGATTCTTACTTTCTAGACTTTCCAAGTTCATGTTATGCTTTTAAAAAGGATTTTGAGATTTTGTTCGTGAGGTTTCCATTTGATGATGAATATTTTTGGTCCAACTATTGATTTCACACTTCAAATTTTTTCATGCTAACATATTGAACATATTGAAGAGTTCACGTGTCTATTTATTGAAGTGTTCAAAAGATGATCTTTTATTTGTTTGGTTATTTACATATCATAAAAATTGACAAATAGTCAAGATTAAGTCATTCATGAGAATATATATATTTTGTTAATGTAATCATATTAACTGAATAGAATTTAGTTAAACCATTGATTTGCTTTTCTAATATCGTTGAAAACTATAAATTTGAGTGAGGTAAGAAAAGGAAGAGGTTGATTCCGTGAAATGTGCATTGTACCAACAACTTTTCTCACTTCATATAAGAATAATTCTCCAAATGTGTGACATTAAAAGAGGTTAGTATGTTGAACTTACTAAAATGCCTACTCAATCCAACTAAGAAGTAGGGCCCACTCACAATACATGATTGGTATAGCCATCCCTATTAGTTAGGTTTTATTGTTTAATGACTATTTTTGGAGTGAATATTTTCTTTTGAATTTTCTTCTTGAATTAATTTCTTCGTGTATATTTATTTGTTTATAAGTAGTTTAAAAGCACATAAATATACTTTTATTTGATTATTGGTTACTTTTGAGTTAGTGTTATTCTGTATGTAATTTGTGTTATTTTGTAACTAATTGTCTCACAAGTTTACTTTTTGAGTTGATACAAAAAATTACATAATTATTTCCAAAAGCATACTACTTATCTCCATGGACTGTGGAAAAATCATGCCCAGTAATTAAAAGTTCATCATTCATGTTGCTCATTATGGATTAAGTCCTCAAGATATGAAATGCTTGAACTTGCAAAGGATAGGGAGGAAGATGAATAAAGGCCTATAAATTTAAATCTCTTGATATGAATAAGCATATCACCTCTCAAAGATTCACTATGTAATGTAAAAGAATGACAAAAAAGATGCATTAAGAATAAATCCTAATGGGGAAGAGCATCACAAGCTTTACTCCATAGGGGAAAGATCGTCTTCTATCATGAATATTAATAGAGTTTAGTAAAGTTTTGGTGGCAAGTATAAAAGATTCTATGGCAAAAGATGCAAACATGAGTATATTCAAAACAAGTTTTCTAACAACAACATTGATGAGCTTCAACTTGACGATAAAATGCGCTTTGAATCTATATATAAAATATTGGTTATATCTTAGTTTTTCTTTTAAAACATTTTAAAGATATCTTCATATCTTATAGTTCAAAGAGACTACTTTATACTATCTTAGAAAAACATAATATAGTACCTTCCTTTAGAGTCAAATTCCCTTCCACCTCTAGACACAGTAGGAGGATGCCCATAATGCACCAATAATAAGCTAAAGTAGGTTTGGATGCCGTGAATAACTAAGGGAGATTATTTATCATCTATGACACAATATCAACAACCTATTCAATGATTAGTTACATAATGTTGATAGGATAAGCAAAGATTGCCATGACCAATCTATCCAATAACATCAAAGGATGTATTAATCCTTGGAGAATGCTAATAAAATGTAGCTAGCAAGTATTCTACTCTTTAATAACAAGTGCAAGTCATAGAGATATTTACTAATGAGAATAAGGAGGGAATAATGGGGATTAAATTTACTAATTAACAAACTTACAACAAACATAGTGGTTAATTCCCCAAAAGAAAGGAGCATAAACACATGCACAAATCTAATGTGAAGGAGGTCAACCACTTCTTAATCCATACCTCATTAAACAATTTAAGTGAAAGGGCACAAATCCCATCCTTCCCATTAATAAAAATCTCTTTAATTTGACTACCACTAAGAAGTATTCTAAACTATTGATTGGATTATAGATTATGTCTCTATTTTTTCTTAATTTTAAGAGTTTCGTATAATCTCATATCTAAATATCTTTATTCTACTAAAAAATACATAATTTTAAACTAATTCTTTTGAATGAGATATTTTGTATAATCATATCTTTTCTTCTACATAAAAGTATATAATTTAAACCTAATTCTTTTGAATTGAATGTTACTTTTAGACCTTTTGACTTAGTATCTCTTACCCTAGAGAATTCTTTAACATTCCATTTGATTTTTTATAAATTGAATGTTACTTTTAGACCTTTTAACTTAGTATCTCTTGCCCTAGAGAACTCTTTAACATTCCATTTGATTTTTTATAAATTACCTATTTATTCCTTTCAAAAACTCAATCCATCTCTTTTATATTATGGATTTGTTTAAGAACAATTAAAAAGGTAAGCCATGAGACTTATTTGGAAGGCCTTGAAGGGGCCATGTGATTCTCCTAAAGATGTTTAGACCTTGTCATTGAGATTTGAACCTAATGAGATGTTTGGAGACATGTTGTACACATTAAAGCTTTAATTGTTATTTAATGGTGTTTTAGGAGTTGTAATGGAGATTACTAAGCTGACCAGGGTGGTCTCCAAGAGGAACATCTTTCCCCATAAAATCCCTCCTCCCAAAGAACAAAAACCTAAAAATCATATCAACCTTGCAACTTAGGAACACCCAAGTTTTACTCATTTCTAGTATTTAGTGCGAAATGTTGACTTCATTGCCGGCGAAGAACTCGCCTGCCTGCCGGCGACATTTTGTCGGGAAGAATTTCCCGACCCTGGCTTTTTCAAGTCCATATTTTGGCGAAAACAATAATTAGGTAGACTAGTTACATAAAATTTGTTCGAAAATCGCTCTCTATTGAATTTGGCTAGTCACTGCAGGTTTTGGGAAGTGTGAAGATGCACTCTCGAACGTACGGCGTAGATGTGATCTAAATACCCGGGCCGGCTTGCCATTCGTACGATCGGCGTAACATGCACGCGATTTAATCGTTTCGCTCGCTAGCCTGTGATTTGTTTTTTTTGTTTTTTGTTTTCCCGAGGTATAGGGGGCCAGGGAATGGGAGAACATGTACAGATGCTAAAATTCCTCTGCGATGATCTCTGACCCATCTGCATCTCTGCCCAAACAAGAATAAGAGATTCTGAGCATTTTGAGCTCCTAAATGCCTTTTTTGATGCAGAAACCTGAAGAATACTTCGCATTTTTCTGAAGGGGAGTGATGGGTTTCATCCCCTGAGCTCTGTTGTTTAGTTTTATACAATACCCGTTTGCACTATCATCTGGAATTTTGGTAAAGTGGTAGCAGAAACTGTAATGGAAAAGAAGAAGAAGAGGGACAAGCCTTCATTGAACAATACTACTGAGACTGAGGCTCCAGATAATCAGGTATCGTAATGTTTTCATTTCTGACAATTTTTTTCTGCAACCAGCTTCAGAAATAGATGTGCTTTTTCCCATTTTGTAAAAGCAATGTGGGTCTTCGCTGTTTTTGATGGGGTTATACAGAAATAATCTCTTGACAGACAGATTATCTATGTTCAGGGTTTATTTAGAAGGAATTGTGAGTGTTTGGTTCTTGCTGCCTTTTTGAAAATGTTTGGAGACTAGCAGTTTTGATGTTTTGTACATAGAACTGTGCTGCTATTTGCATTTATTTGTTTTCTCAATCTCTTTGAGAGATGTTTTTGAACAGTATTGCATTCCAAAATACAACTTTTATAAAACCCAGTGCCCGATTATGAAGTTATGGTGGTGTTCTCGGTTGGTGAAGCAAGTCAAACTCGCATGGGAAAGTACTCCAACAGTGGTTTTGGGCGGATATAACCTGTTCAGAACTGGTTTCTTAAGAGTTGTTTCTATTGTGTGTTAGTAGTCATTGTAAGCTGCATTCTATCGTTTTAATGGAGATGCACTGGGTAGCCCCATTGCGTATATTTTTCAGCTTTGTGCTCATCTTTAGTCCCATTGGGTATTCCTGGCGTCTTGTGGGCATTGATATTAAATTAAATAATATCAAATATTGCTTTTGCGCCGAGCCATCTGGCTATAGCCATTTTGGTCTAGGTTAGGACTGAATGAGTTCATGTAAGATTTGAAAAGATTTATCTCGTACTGCCCTGTCTTATTGTCGAATGTTCATGTTATAAGCTGCATTCTAATGGATTTGTCAGTCCCTCTAACTTCTGTTTGTGAATGTAATGAATATTGTTATAGGAGCAAAGACATGGTTGCAATATATTTTAGTTCTGAGAATTTTGGGCTTAAGTTTTTTTGTTTCTCTTAAAAAAAATGCATTATGTGAAAAAGGTGTATATTGTCATGAGGAGAAGCTGACTTGTGGCCATGGTTACGGCTATTGTTATAGGCCAGGTTAGGGGCATTTTGGTTAAAAATGTTGTATCTATGTTTGGATTTGATCAAGCCAAGAAGATAGGCTTCTGGGTCTGGATAAAATCCCTTATATTTTGGTTGTGCACATGACAATGTAAATCATTGTCTGAGGCCTGTGATATACAGGTTTTCTTAATGTTCATAATAAATACCCATATATGTAATTACAATGTTAAGAGACTATTTATTGCCTTGAACAGCAAACAAAATTAACTTCTAAATGTCTAATACTTATTATGCTGGACGATCTATCTACTGATACATATTGAACCTAAGAACAAAGTTAGAACTTATTTTATTGAGTTTTTTCAGTGTTGAATACTTGGACTTATACAACTGTGTGCAGGCTTCTCTTCAAAAATTTAAGGCTTTTTTCGCTCTTTAAGTAATGGCAAATGATGCCCGCATGTTTGCAAATTTTGAGACCCATTGTTAAAAAAAAACATGAAATGGTTCATGGCTTAATGCTTCGTGAACCAAAATAGCAAAGTGAGTCCACATGGTTCTTTATATAGATTACTTGAGTTCACCAAACAGATAGAATGTGTGGCTTTTTTGCTCCTTGAGCGAATGGACAACCACTGATGGATACTTTGCTCATTTCTTTGAAACGATCATCATCAAACAGATTATCTGCACCGGGTGGCCAAGACAACGGGATAGGGGTTGCTTGCTTTCTCATGTAGATAAGTGACTAAAGAAGCATGCTTGTTGCTAATGCTTGAAACTTTAGGTCTATGATGAATTCAAATAAATGATTTTGAAGATTTAGTTATGGAAATAATTAGTTTAGTTCTTTCCCTATTTTTACCAACAGCAAAAGGAAGGAGAGATCCAAGGTGGAGTAACAGTTGCAAAAAGGTTTTACAGAGTGGAAAGTCCCATGCAAGAGAATGCTACAAGTGTACACCATCAAAGTCCTCAAATTTTACAGTGGCCATACACACCGCAGGTCCAACCAGAGCAATCCTTGCAATTCCCTGCTCACTCCTCTCAAGTGCAGCAACCTCATCCTCTAGCTCGCCATCAACCTCAGCATCAACATCAACAGCAGCAGCAAGTCCATCATGGACATCAGGGTGCATTGCCACAAGGGCAGCCACAGCCACAGCCACAACAGCAATCTGTACCATATTGGCCACTTACAGAATATCCAGCAATGGCACCACCACCAGGCCCATTCTATCCTTTTCCTCCAGGATCCAATGATTCCAACTGGCAAGCCACTGCATTTACGGGAACTCATCCTGCAAACGACCATGCCGCACCATATGGGTACCAAGGTGGCTATGCATATCCTGTAGGATATCCAGGTAATGTTTGATGGGATCTTTGTAGATTCTAAATGCTCATTTAAGCATTTTTGGAATTGATTGTTTGATACAGACTTTTCCTTGCTTCCATTGCC
The DNA here is from genome assembly GCA_027924645.1 of Cunninghamia lanceolata. Lineage (NCBI taxonomy): Eukaryota > Viridiplantae > Streptophyta > Pinopsida > Cupressales > Cupressaceae > Cunninghamia > Cunninghamia lanceolata. The sequence goes on along the minus strand of BSBN01000472.1, from coordinate 12,042,658 downwards.
CATTCTTTTTATTTTCTCCAAACGTACTAAAGATTCTTATCTACAGACCAAACTCATTTTAGCCATAGGTATCCTAGAAAAAACGGATGTAAATCTTATCTATTATTCTTCTGGTTAGATTTATTGGCTGTTTCTCACTGCAGGACCTTGGGATCCAGCAGCATGGTGGGCTCATTCACACCAGCAGGCTCCATACCCCTATCCCTATCCACCATTTGCAGGTGGCTATGGATATATGGCACCTCCAGCTCCTCCTGCAGCAGGCATTGCTCCAAGTGGAGCCTATCAGAGAGGAATTATTAGGCCACCTGCAGGACTTTCTCAGAAGCACCAACGACTGTGGGAAGCACAGGTGAGAAAGTCCATAGAATTAAAAGCAATGTTGATTTTTTCCTTTTTTTTTTGACTTTTCATGTGGCAAGTATCCTTAAAAGTGAATTAATTTTTTGTCATCACAATCCCCATGGGATTGCAGTCAATGGAAAATGTGCAACTTTGGGGTGCATTGGCTAGGGCAGAGTCCGAGATTGCCGCATATCGTGGTAGGCTTATGAAACTGGAGTCGGATCTTTTTGCAATGAAGGCACACCATGATGCTGCTGTAGAAGGTTCTCCTGTAGTAAACACTGCTCCACAGAATGCCAGGAAAGGTAGAAACAAGAGAGCCACTGTTGTGACAGCCTCTGCTTTACCTTCATCTGACAATGTCCAACCTAGATCCCGGGGAAGAAAGGTTGCAGCTTATAAGACAGTAACTGAAGAGAAGGACAAGAATGATGGCGACGAGAAAGAAAGCAAGCTTGAAGAAAAGGAGAAGGTTAGTGCTCCTGTAACAGTAATCCCCCAAAGCATTCCTGCCCCTGAAGAGGAGCGAGAGAAGGTCGCACCTGTATTGATTAATGCCAATGATTTTGAACTTGAAAAAAGTAAATCTCGGCTCAGTTCAGATTTCCCAACTGCAGTGATATGTGCCAACCATGTTTTCTCGAGTGATACTGATAATCTTCAATATAACACTATAAACCAGATAAGCACTTTTGGAACATCTCTTCCTCTCACAGGAAGGAAAGAAAATGGGAACGAGCATGCTACAGAGAGAAAAAGTCCTCTTGTAGGATCTACACAAAATCTCAATTTCATGGAGAGCAAGGCTTCAGAATCTGGGGAAGATGGTTCTGCTTCTTACAGAGGTGTGAATAGTAGGGTCAATGGATGGTCAGCTGCTCCTCCTGCAGGTGATAGTGTGAGGAACATGATGCTCGAGGGCCGAATGCACACTTTCTATGACCATGGAACTGCCATGAGATCAGATCCAGTGCGTTCAGGGAAGCTTCTCTCTCCTTGGGGTTATGTATGTGAGGATGCCTCTGAGGAGCAAGAAGATGTAGTTCCCTCGGGAAAAGAGGAAGATGATGAGGAAATGGATGAGGATGCTGATTCGGCACTAGATGAAGTAAGGAGGCAAAAAGGAGAAAATATTCTAAGATTGGATTCAACCTCTGGGATTCCAAAAGGTTTGACTCCTATGAATAGATGGTAGATTTGTGGAACTTGATAGCCTCTAGAGTTTTTGACTGTCCTTCCTCCAACCACTTTTTGATCCGGTATGAGTACCTGTATTCTTTCATTCAGTCACCTGTATTCTCTGGACTTCATTTCTTGGAATAATTTCTCAGGAAGTCTGCCTCAAAATATTGTATATGGAAGATATAGTTGATGTACTGTCTATAAAGTACTCAAGAAACTACTGACCACAGATATTGCTTTTTTGAGGTGGGCATAGCCTTATTTTGACCTCTTTTGTTATAGAACATACGAAGTTAACTGCCTTGACTTATAATTTGAGGCCCCTTTTGGAAGATAGGAAGCAGTTGCCACTGAAGAATTTAAGTACTATGGGGGTAATTCCTTTTTTGTCCTTACCCCTTTAGGTATTACTAGAAACAGTCGGGGCATAGTTTTTGTCACTTACTGATACTGTACATTGGATAACTATTTTATCACTACAAATCAATTCAGGTCCTTTTTCATGACTCTCAATTTAGAGATGAAAGCCATGTGGAAGACAGTTTTTTCAGTTTCTAATGGATTTTTAGGTTGATATCTTGGATTTCATAACTAAGCCGTGGGATTTTAATTTTTTGTTCTAAAAAATTGGGAACTTGTTATATATTCACTAGACCTATAAAATATCCAGATATTATTGGGTTTAAAAACAAGACATTAAGAACTATATATTAATATGGTAAACATGTATCCAATTAATGATAAAGTTTTGTTAGATAGTGTTAAAATTTTATTAACAGTTTTCACAAAAAATTAAAATGAGAGGTGGAACATGCTCTCCAGATTTAAATACACACCAGACATACTTCAAAAGTTGACTCTTTTTAGCCTTTCTACCTTGCAAAAATGATAGATACTAATGCTAATTTTATGTTTTTACTTTAATAATATTGAATTCATGTTTCTACTACAATAATATTGATTTAACGTTTCTCTATCTCTACTTTGGTTATGTTTTAGTTGAATAGATATGTTTCTAATTTGTTGTAATACGTGTTATTGTTTTGTAACCCTTCCTGTGAATACGTATGAATGTTTCGGGTAGTCTATTACACCAAAAGTTTCTGGGAACGATGTACACTAAATTGGGGCAAGCACAATTTTGAATCTCTTAAATAGTACTATTAACCTGCCAATCTGATTATTATACTTGCTTGTGGCCATTTATACTTAAAACTTTGCATCTTATACAAATTTCAAAAGAAAGAGTAAAATGATGACACATTATTCTTTATGAACTATTTGTATTCCATTATTTACAGGCACACAAGTATGAATACGAGAGAAAGTGATACTAAGACTCGAATCTAATTGTAATTGGCCTGTCTCGTTATCGCTGTGTAACAAGGATAGAACACTACACCATGTGTAGCGTGTTGTTTGCCAAGAGTCTTAAAATCATGTGTATATAATCCCCATTTGGGAAAATGAACAAAGTGAATCAAGTATTCAGAAATGAAACTGGTGAAGTTGAAAGGTTCTGAAAGAGCCCACCAGAGATTAAATCTCGTTGAGTGTAAGGTCCCCGACACCATAAGGGATGAGGCAGGGATCGTGCCTCAGGGGAATTTAGCGGAATGGATACCCCTCAATCCTTGACTCTTAGCCGAGGAGGTTCAGCCTAAAGCTCATGCTCCGTATAGGGTAGCAAAAACGATCTTGTATGATCTCCAAAAAAAAAAAGCTGATTAACCCAAATGTAAATACTTAGAATGAGACAATAAACCAACCCTGCCAACTGGGGAAATTTTGCCATATAATCACCTTAATTTGATCAGCTAATCACAGGTACCTCCATTGATCACGCACAGTACACACAAAATCTACATTGCATGCATAGAATATGGCACCGTGATAGCTGTTTACAACTTAATTGCACATGTATGATGTAACACACGTTTGAGTCAAGTCATACCTGAGGATCAGTCCTTTTCAGAGCATTGATGCTTACAAGGCCAAAATTACATATAACGAGAAGAGCATGCAGGACTGTCAAATGAAGAGTTGCATCAAGCTTGACAAGGTGACAAGATTGGCACCACATTAAAGATCACTTGTGATGTTAGGGCAGCTAGATCAGGTATTCCAATTAGCGGGAAACCTCAATGTCCTTTGCCTAAGAGCTATGCTTATGACTCATCATAATTGACTCGTCCTTCTCAACTAAGTACTTGCATAGGATACGAGCTCTAGGATCCACCACCATGATAATCATATTCAATTTCTATCTAATCATGCAATTTTTTATTCTGGCGCATCAGCCACTTATCCAATAAGTATGGGCACACTCTAGTTTTATGATATCCACCACAAGAACCCCACGTAGGATATATATAAACTACTACTATAATGCCCAACTTCAGCACTTAGTCACATGAAATGGGTCCCTGACCTCCTCCATATATGCTTTTATCATCTCCAAATCCCGTTCAGACTCCACCTAATGCCTCTTAACATGCTCAATTGTTGCATAGAGTGTAGTGCCCCTCAACTGGTCGTCGATTGGACAGATGTTTGCTTAGTAGTACTGGACATTATGACAGTATTTTAGATCGTTTGATGATGGATTTCTAGTTATTTTGTTATTTCAGTATGAACCTAAGTGTTATGATAATAGATGTTGATGTTGGATTATGTTATTTCATACTTTACAATTTGATAAATGAACTGGATGTTTTAGATGCTTTGATGTTATTCACTATATGGGATTGGAAGATAGTTGATCATTTTATGTTGTTGACTAGTAATCAGATACCTTGTTCAATATAGTTGATTGTTATTCATAAACGTGAATGGAATAGTGTCGTATTACTCGCTCTCGAGTACCCTACCCCACTGCGATTTCCATTCACTATAGGACTGCATGCGATGTATATATATATCTTGTTATGGTTAATCGTGCGTTGCTGCAAGATGCAGGTACTAGGCACCGACTCCCCCTGATTATCAGGTCTGAGCGTGCCTTCGCCAATGGATTAGTTGGTTGGAGTTAACGTGAGGTCCCTAGTCAGTGTGCCTTGGTCGTCAGTTTACCCTTGTGGTTATTGGTTGTCGTTCGATCATGTCTTGCTGTCAGGTAATACTGTACCTTGGAGTCTAATTAGGTTCGAAGGTGTCTAAGTGTGTGTGGTAGTGTTGTGCTTTAATTAGAATCATTATACGAAAGAATATAAATGTTGACAAATGAGCATAATGTCGTTAGTTGTCGGTTATCGTTATAAATAAATTATTATTTATTAAAAGTGTAGTTGTTAAATAAAGTTGTAAGAAATTTTGTATTGTTCAATATAATATTATTTATAATAAATATTTAAATAAATAAAATAGTTGTAATCATGTTGTAAATTGTGATTTACAACTTGATTAATAAAATAAATTAAAATATAGTTACAAAATTATAGATTGACGAAATAGTACAATTTTATATAGTTGGTCGGTTATAAAGAAATTAAATGTTGTCAGGAATTATGTGTTTACATTTTAAAAAAAAATAATAAAATAAAATAAAAATATAATTAGAGACGAGAGATGCACGGGATCACGTGCCAAGCTCCTTGGTAGATGAGAGAGACTGTGTTATAAAAAAAAAGCTTGTAGAGGCAAAGAGGACAACATTACAGGGAAAGAAAGGAGAAGAAGGCTGGAATAAGCAGCTTGGAACTGCAGCAATTGGAGCAGACTCGCCGATTTGATATCGTAGCCAGGTTCCGTCGAATGCCTTATCTCTGAACTTTATTCTGAATCTGCAAATGCTGTAGTAGTTTATTTGATTCCAAATAGTTTGATCTGAAATCAGTTTGTATTCTGTGTTGTGCCATCAAAGCTCATGTCTGTAGACTGTCCTCTCTGTGTTTAAACAACATCTTCTCTTAGGGTCTTAAATTCTTCTTTCTGCTCAAGGATTCCGTTAGTCAATTGTCTTTCTTCCACTGTTTTGCCAAATCATTCTGTATGCACTCTCAGACCGGCGTAATATTGGTAGGGTTTGTAGATGTAAAACGACACCGTGTTGTGTGGTATGCCCTCGGTGTATTGCGGAACCTTGCATCTGAAAAAGAGACCGTACCAGGCTGTGAATAGGGTGTTCGTATATCATTCTTAGAAAGCCCCATCATAGGTAAATGCATTAAATTTGCAAGTTGAGAAGTGTTCTCCGATTTGGTTTTTACCCCAGTAGGCAGATGGCATTGGCGCCTTGAGAAGGCCGTTCCAGATTTCTTTAGAAACCAGTTTTCTGTCACAAACTGTTTGCAATATCTTCCATTTCTTTTTCTGCCATCGCTACCTTCAACAAACTTTAACCGGCATTGAAATCCTATTACTAGTCAGTGTCGTTGTGAGAGTTTGAAGTAAAACCAAAGGTCACATAGAGGTTTTCCTGCATACTTCCGTCCTTACAGGCTCGTATACCTTTTTAAATGTTGAGACCTGCGTGAAAAGCTAATAATCATTTGGTTTCTCTTATCTAGGGTTAGCGAATACTTTCTAGAGACATGACATTTGATAATACGACAGTTGCTATTAATCAATGGTTAGGGTTATCCCAAGAGCCGCACAGATTATCTGTTCAAATGTCTGCGATGGAAGTTCTTTTGCTTGAGAAACTTGGTTAACGAGTTGCCTGAGACTCTATTTATTTTGTTTTTGTTGTGTTTGGTATTATTTTGTAGTGGATCGGTAATTGTCAGGTTACGCTGTAAGTTTATGCTAGGGCGTGATAGGGAGGTGGCGATTTAGGTAGTTCGCTGCCTTATTATCATTCGTCTTGAATGAAAGTTCTGATGCCTTTTCATTCGCCATTCATCCAGACGATGCTGCCCTTTGATTCGTCAACTCTATTACTTGAATTATCACTGACCTTCAAACAACTATGTAGTGTCTGAACGAATTCATTTACTGTGCGTTTAGCATACTACCATGTATCGATTACTAACCACTCTCATAGCGCATCTGGCTGGATTAATAAATTAGGTTTCCTGCATTGCTAAACATGAAAATCTAAAGTTAGTCGATATATCTGACCAGTCCACTCCATAGCTAGGGTGATCGATATCATGCTGGCCTACAAACAGTTGATTACCACTAGATAGAGCGATTATTATCATCCTGGGTGGATCGCCCTTGTCTTGAACGAACTCATTGGCTAGGTGCTAGTCTATTTTGTCAGGCATCAACTATGACTGCTCTCCTAGCGCATCGGGCTGAGGTTTCCTGTGTGCTAAGCATTAAAATCATAAAGGTAGTCGATTTAATCTGTAGAGCGCCCTTGTCCTGGCTGGCGCACTGCTGGAAGAAGGTTGGGGTGTCCTCAAGATAGCCAGCGAGGGCAAGGTGGTCAACAATGCACAAATAATAACCAACTGTTGGTGTAATGTAGTAATGGTTCCAAATATAATTTGAGCTGCTGTCTGTTTCTGATAGCGTACTGTCTCATTTTCGGTCAATCCTCAACACCTAAATATCTCAGAAATTCGATAACAGACTCGGCAGCGGCAGTGTGATGGAAAAATCATCGACATAGTTCTTCTTGTAGGCAGAAAGCTTTTCCAGTAAACTAACAAATGCAGTTCACTTACTGAGTAGAAATAAGATTGCTGTGTTGGCAAAATCCTTATCTTCTTTTATCACATCACAAACATTCTCCAGTTTACTAGTTATTCATTGATCGGATTATTAGACGATTACATCTATAGTAGTTCTCTGTAAGAACTTAGATGACAACCATAGTGTACATTATGGAGAGTTCTTGAGTCCCTTGCAACAATACCATTTCGTATTTACCTTGCAATCATTCTTTTGCTAAGGATCGCCATTTTACCTGGGCACACTTCTGAGAGGTTCTTTCCTGCAGATCACACTTTCACATTAGTTTAATGGACTGCAATACAGTCCACACAGCCGACACAGTCTTAACTGATATATCACTGATTGAGATGGCGCTTCCTCTGAAGGCCGATGCAGCAAGGGACAACTAAACACATACAACAATCAGCGATTTACTGAGATGTTTGTAATCTATCCATTTCTGTCAGAAATTAAACCTGAGGGGAAGTAATTTCTGAACTTGTAATTACACTTTCCATGTTTGGGAGATCAGCACAACAGTTAGAAGCATGAACAAGATGCAGGGATCTCAAAGAACGTCCTTGGATGCCGTAAAAACTTAGCCATCAAACCTATTGCCTTCGTTATTTTTTGTGATTATTGGATTCCGTCAATCTTATCAGATTTGCAAGTTGAGGAAGTTGTTAGACTAATCAACTGTCATCCATTTCAATGATAAGACAGTCAATAGCCATTTTACTCCTCATTGACAACCTATATGAACTGTTCACGTTCCATTCAAATAGGATCATTTACGATTCTTTTACAAGACAATAGGATTATAATAAACAGTAATAGTAAAGAATGTAATCTAATGTTGATTTTATTACAGAAGTTGTTTACATTGAACAAAGAAGAAATTGTAGTGTTAATTCTAGAACTGTATTAAACTGTATGAGTTAAGTATTCCAGTTGTTGTAATGAGTCGAATTGAGAGTGGTCAAACTCGAATTCCAGAGGCTGAGTTGTCATAGTTGAGTAATTGCAACTTGTGTATTGTTGTTTTTGTAATTACGATGTAATAGCGATTATGTAGATCAAACATGGTATGAAGTATATTGAGATAATGTCAAGTTGTTTATGTGTATTGAAAGTAATATTTTCTGGATGAGATATCAAACCACTTGTGATCTTATTGTACCGTTTTGTCGTATGGAGAGACCTGAAATCCGTAAAAGAATAAAGTATTGTAATGTTAAAAGCGTTGGATATCAATTGGTGTTATGATTCTATTGTGATGCAAGAGGGTTTATGCCTTGCAGTGAACATGTACGTGTATTGTTATAAGTCTTGTTTGATGTTTAAGGTTTACTAGGTGTTAGGAAGGAGAGTGGCTTTCAACGTGGGGCCGGCGCCCAAAGTGGCAGTCAGGATAACCCGTTGGAAGTAGATTAATCAAGTGATAACCTAAAATAAACTAGAGGGTTAAGGGTAGATTTCACATTAATAAGATTAATGGATTCCTCTCCCATGACCTGTAGTGCTTGTTTAGACTAAGGATGGGTAGAGAAGGTCTGGTCGACATGATTGACTTCCTTGTCCTCATGAAAGGAAGGTCGATTCCGCATGTGTCACCCTATGGGGCCAGCGCCTAGTGAGAGGCTATCAGGATAACCCATGTTAGGACCGTGCGATGACACTCTCCCTACTACAACCTAGCATCCCTTGTTCGGTCTCTCCTCATTTGTTTGTGTCGCCTCTGGAAGTTAAGTTGAGTTGTATTGTTATTGCCATGTGTTGTATTGGCGTTTGGTCGTTCTTTGTTCTTGTTTGTCTTTCATCTACCTGACTGTCATTGTTTGGGACCTCATGTTAACTCCTAGCTCGGGGGGTGGACCTTAGGGTTCCACATGGTCGGGTGGAAGAGCTATTTGATCCATTGGTTATTCTTGTCAAGATCATATGCAGAAAAGGATTTGTTCCAGTTGTACTTGTACCAATGATGAAGATGTATGTGTATAACCTTGTACCAGATTTGTGCAACAGAACATTCATTATGTATGTAATTCTGATGTAGTCTGAAAATGGCAATGTAATGATGTCATGATGTACTTATATGAAAGCATTTCAGTTATGTATTTATCATGCAGATTCCGTTATGTGATAATATGCAATGAACATGAATAAGTTATTTAATTGAGCATGGTTTTGGATCAGTTACTGATGTATGATAAATTATGTTAGTCGATTTGTTAAGTGATGCAGCCTTGAATCCTTAGAGAATATGTTGTAATTAGTTATGTTAACGTTACTTAATCATTTAAAAAAAAAAATTTCCTGTTTCATATAGCATAAGTGTGTAATTCTTTAAGGTGTTCAAGGCGGGCGTTACATAGAGAACATGCATTCCCCCTTTTCTTATAATGCCTCAATGACGTGGATGAATGACACACTTAACACTAATAACACCCAATGAAATTATAATCTTTTACAACGACAAATATGTTGAGGTACTCTGATCCTCATGACAAATATTGAAGTGAGGAATAGTTGGGGGCCCTGGTAAGTAACTATGTTGACATTCCATGCTCAATGAACCAAAAAATAATTTTAGGTACCCTTACGAAGATCAATCTATACACAACGATCTATTGCACTAGCTAACTAATTCTTCCAGTTAGTCTCCAACTAAGTCTCCATTCCTTGTGGATTTAGCGAATCACCATATGCTTCTAGGAATCTTGTAGATTCCAAAGCCTCCTATGTTTGAAAATTTTAATCATGTTGTCTTTGATTAGTTCGTCCCTCAATTAATCATTCCTAGTGTAACCCCAGATCTAGAGTATAAGATGACTTTACCAGCTAGTCCTTCAACCACTAGTCATAAGAGTGTACTATTTTATCGAGGAATTGTTGAATTTTCTTTAGCATTGATATTTTAATGTTCAAATTTAGGGTATTGAGACAAATCAAGTAACCCAGTTTATCCATATTCACGCATGAATTGATGCCATATTACCACACACATGAATTCCAAGCCTACCCACTAAAGGTTGCAAAAATGGCTAATCTATTGAATCTCTCTCATTCTTCATCAACCATGCTATCTTAGATGCTTTTTGACTATGTACTACATCTTGCACCCTAGTGAGGGGTTTTATAGATATCAACAAAGACTCATGTAACCATTGTAATAGGGTTCTTTTGGCTTCTTGAATCTTCTCATAAAAAAATGCTACCACCACCAAATGATCAACCACCTATAGAGGATATGCCTCCTCTGAATGAATCACCACCTTTAGAGGGCCCTCCACTTTGAGAAGAACCATCCACACCACCATCAAGAGGGTTATTTGTAATGCCTCCACCACGCTTTTTTTTGACAACATTTCAAAAAAATCACTTGTTCTAGCTTTCAATATTACTAAGGGCCCCATCCACACAAGTACTCTAATGTATTTCCTTCCACGCTCATCTCCTAGCATATGGTCAACAACTTGCTAGGGCTACATGTTTTATTGAGAGTAAAATCATGTCTCTCCTAATTGTTTTTGATTAAGTCAGCTGGAAAAGAGGGTCCAGATCCCTATACAAAATAGCCCCAAGGGCAAAGCACAAAAACAAACAGTTGATAGACAACAAAGCAACAAAACAAGGCGCTGAACCCTTTACAAACAAGGCCCCAAGGGTAGAGCAAAACAGACCATGAAAAGGCCAAAAACAACAAAACATAATAGAAATAGCAGAGGAACAACAACCAAATGATAAACTGAACCAAGGGATCTAAACAACACTAGATCCCGAAGGTAAAAATCTAACTCCCTTGACCCTCTGTCATGAAGCAGCGACAGACTTGGGGAGTCCTTTCTGCTTCACTATGGGAAACATATATCTCCTAATTGTTGTTCTTGATGTTGAATGAAATTATGGGAACTTATGGCTTCACTATTAAAATTTGATCATTTGTTACTTATCTTTCGTTTTATGATCTAGTGTGTCTCTTCAATATTAATCACTTAGAGCATAATTTGCACGATTGAGTTCTATTCAAGACATTGATAGTAATAGGAAACATGTTTCATCACATTTAGATATAATAATATCATCTTGAAATTCTAAGGAGAGGCTCCATTATCAGTGCCACCTCTCATTTGTCCTAAAAATTGTCATTCCTTCATCATGCCATGCACCATTCACTCTTCATCTCCACTAGTCATTATGTGATATACCTAACTAGATATTTATTCTTAGATGTGTACTTCTAACATGCAACATTCTTGGGCCTCCTACAAGCCTTGTGCACATGCTTTATTCATATTATGACACTACCTCCATCTCTTATGGTGCACTATTATTAGATCTCACTCCATATCCCTAGCATTCAGGGCCAAGGTACACCTTGCATAACATTGTCGAACCCTAGCTCCCTAACACCCATGAGCCTCGAAGCACATAGAACTCTCATTTCATATCAAACCACTCAACCTTCTTATCACTCGGTAGCATTTCCAACCACCAGGCTAGCTATTAGACATACAACTTACATGACTTAGCAAGAAAATTGCTAGAGCACCCAATCCATTGAGGTAGAAGTTATCACTGCAAAGTCTTAAAAAAAACTCTTGACCATGATTGTCACAAAACCATCTAATGTACATGTCGACATTCAATTCAAGTTGCTGATTATGAATAGCTAGCTCATAAATGTGCTCTTCTAATTCAGAAAAGAAAAATGCATACAATCATACTAGTAAATTTTCCATATCTCAAGGTTCTTACTAATAAGTGCTTATTGTGGTGCTAATTATATGTTTTTCTAATCAATTCAATCATTGATACCATCTTGCATAACATGTCAGTTCATCTTGCAAGTGCATCACAATGCTCATTTGAGATCCCTAGAAGACAATCAAAATGTTAGCTATTCTTTTGATTATGTACATTAGACCATAGCTAACACTTAGATGTACCATCTCATGCTAACATACCAACCTTCAAAAATTACTCACTCACTCACTCAAGGCGCACTTACGTTGAACCTTTTAATGAGCAAGGATATATATATATATATATGGAAAGGAAAGATATATATAGTATATTAAAACACTCCCATAATATAATTAGTCTAAATATATTCCCCATTGTTACATCAAATGCATACATCATTATATATATATATGGAAAGGAAAGATATAAACAGTATATTAAAACACTCCCATAATATAATTAGTCTAAATATATTCCCCATTGTTACATCAAATGCATACATCATTATACGTGTGTATTTGTATCTAACAAGTCTAAATATATTCCCCATTGTTACATCAAATGCATACATCATTATACATGTATTCTTATCTAACATTCTCTCTATATGCCTTTTTGACTTGAGTTGACTCCTTGACTATTCTGTTTGAGGAGGAGAGATTAATAAAAACAAGAGACTTTTTAATCAAGGTTCATAGCAAAAGATTTAAGATTAAAAGAAATAGATATCATTCAAACATAATTTGAATGTAAAGCGAGATTAAATTAGATTTGTTTCTTAAATAATTTCTTAAATAATTAAGCCAGGTTCGAACTTAAATAACTTTAATAAATTAGATACTCTACTTGTAACAACTCAAAGCAAAAAAAACTTTCAAAATAAATATTTTTACAGCAAATATATATAATCCAATTTAAAACAAAAGTATTTGTAAAAATATATGTTAAAAAACCTACGTTAGTGTAGTACTAGTACACCTTTTGTGAAATTGACTTGAAAGAATCCTGCGTCTTTCCAATACGCGTGTCATCTATATTTTAGCCGTAACTGCACGTGAAAGAAATGTTTCATCTATATATTCAATGAGAAACTGCCACATCGCGTAGCCCCATGAAACATTAGTTCCTGCCTTAAATTGAAATCTTTTGTCTCTGCACATCATAAAGTCATGAATACTTCACGAAAATAAATACTTAGATCTACTTTTGACAGGAATCACGGCAAATGATATTCTGAAAAAAAAAATGTTAGTTTATTAGTACCTGCCGCCTGCAGGTATACTAATGCATCGGTTGGATGCATTTTTTTTTCCTTATTGAACCAATGAAAACAAAGAATTAAAATTTTAGGAACAGTAAGGAGAAAAATAAATATTCTTTTAAAATTATTTCATAAATATTTAATTGCTAGTTGGGCCCCCTCATCCGCCATCTCACGCATTTAATGAATCATTTATTAAATTTGAAAAATCTTCTGGCTTTTGTACAGGGGGATGATTTTAAAGCTAGAGCTAGAGTCTATCCATGATTTACACATTTCCAACCAATCACATTTCATACCCATGGATAATAATCAACGGATGCCCTTCATTCTTCATTACAATCAAAATGAACCAACGGTGAAATGTCCATCAAAACAAACACAACTCTTAAACCACGTGGTGAGAGCTATTATTAACTTTTGCAAATCCCAAAATTAAAAATAACAAGTTTCGCTCACGTAACTGATCTGATTTTCAATTTCTCTGTTCGTTTCTTGGGTCTGTGATATCTGCCACGGCATTGACGGCCTGCTCATCGCTGTCTCCACTGCCTTCATTGTTTATTTCCTCAATCTGCGGTTTGAGGGCAACAACCATTGCTTGGTTGCACTTGGCGCGCCTCTGCCATGTCCGGGATTCGATCGCGAGACCTCTAATTTGGCCCTAAACCCTTCTCCTGCAGCTTCCGTGATACTGCTGCCGCAGCAGAGCACAGTAACACCTTGCAATGATTTTCTGTCTTTTCCTCTAGATTTTGCCTCGTTTGTTCTTCCTAATGAAGAAAAAAGAAAGAAGAGTTAAACGTTTTATTAGTTAAAGAAATGATATTTTCAGAGTTCAGGAAAATGAATTGTAAAGCTTATAGATTTTTTTATTCCAATTTTAGCGACCTTATGTTCTAAAGATTTTCTTTGATCTAATTTTTTTACCTGCAGTCTCAAAAAACTGTTCAGTTATGTCTCTCTGGCATTGAATCTCGGCAGCCAGGTTGTTGCTTGCACAAATTGTGTTGTTGTTAGGCGTAATATTGTTTAAGTCTTCTATTGTTTTTATTTTCACACATCTGCATGCTGTCTGTGTTAAACTCCACCATTGATGCGTAAAACGGCTCACATGTTGTCATACCAAACATAGAACCCTCAACTGAACAAATTATTCCAAAACAAGAATATAATTTTATTAGTTTAACGGATTCAATAAAATTTCACATAAATCTTGAAATATTAAATGTTTTCTTGTACAGTTGTTTAACAAAATCTTTAGAGGATTTGCAGGCTAAACAAAGTCTGTGCAGCGTATCAATCAACAGAAATTTGAAGAAATCTCTGGTAACATATCACATTTATGTTTTTAATTAAAATTTGGAATTACCTAACAGCATTTCCATGCAATTTGTGGGTATTATTTACCTGCGATGGATGAGCACAATTTTAATTTGGCCATTGCAGATCCGTTTGAGGGAAGAAGGATGGCCCGTACAAAGCAGACAAGTCCACCGAGGGAAGGGCTCCTAGGAAGCAGCTCGTGAAGGTTACTTTCTATGGTGCCCTGGTACAATTGTGCTTATATCTAGTTTATTGTTTGAAATCTAGGTTATGGTTGTTTCCTGTTGCAGGCCACTCCCAAATCTGCCCCCACAGAAATTGCCCACGTGTGGCTGTTAATAATAAAGCATGCCACTAGATGGAATGCATGCAGAGTGAATTAGCTATCATGTGGCTTACTAAAATTCAAACATTAGTTATAAAAAACATAGCGCTAAGTAAATTTAATGCCCAAAAATTTAAAAAAAAATATATATATGGTGACCGCTTCACTGTAAGGCGTGATGGCTGGCCCTATTTTTTTCACAAATTTGTGCTCTTATTGATTGATTGTCTCTATTTAGCGGCATTAATCTTTCCAGGATAATAATAATGAATTGGGTTTGCAAGTTAATTTCTAATAATCATTTGGGTTAGTGTA
Organism: Cunninghamia lanceolata; assembly: GCA_027924645.1. Classification (NCBI taxonomy): domain Eukaryota; kingdom Viridiplantae; phylum Streptophyta; class Pinopsida; order Cupressales; family Cupressaceae; genus Cunninghamia; species Cunninghamia lanceolata. Next base: position 12,027,554 of record BSBN01000472.1, on the reverse strand, counting down.
AAATCCTATGGCTGTGCTCTATTTAAAAAAAAAACTGTAAGCTTACACTTTTTTTTAATGTTAATTACTATTAATCACTTGATGATGACAATCATGAATTGGGTTTGTGAATAATTGCTAATAGTCGATCAGTGTATAGTGTCATGGTTTTCAAAAAACTATAAGATTACATTTTTTATTTTGACTACTTTTAGTCATTCAACGATGATAATTATGATTTTGTCTCTGAAAGTATTGCTAATAATTAATTGGGTCAGTGTAAGGTGTCATGTATATGCCCTATTTACTGAAAAGTTGTAAGATGTTTCAGTTGGTGTTAGGTAATCAGTATAGTAAATGATGCTAAGTTCATTTTTAATTTTTCTATAGGTAATATTAAACTAGCCATGGCTAGTTCTGGGTCAGGTGGTCTGAATTGTAGAAGTCTTGTTGTGGTTCTCATAGGACCACCTGCTAGTGGGAAAAGCACCTTAAAATCTAGCAAATAATTCCAAGCGCAATATATTAGGTTTAGTGGGAATAAAGTGATGTAAGTATATAATTTGTCTAATCAATGTATGCACATGCTCCTAACGTTAGAAAATGCCCAAAAAAGATGTTTATTTTTATTGGATTCTCTCAAATTTGGTTGTATATGGCACCCTTGTAATTTGTGGTGACAATTATTTGGAAAGGTAGTTGGAATTAATCGAGCACGATTATATCCACTGCAATGACCAACCATTGTCTCATGGTAAACTGGCTTGCTTAAATAATTATTGGACGTTCCCATGAGATAAGTAAGACGAAAAATCAGTAGTATACCAATCTGGAAACTTATCCAAGTATTACTTTAGATAGTGCTTTTAAAATAATGTTGGATTATTACTGATGTAATGTTCCCTTGCATCTATTTCCTGGATTTTACTTATTATTATAGTACTATCCTAAGTTGTGATTGGTCAACTTAGTAGCTTCAAGATTTAATGATTTAATAAAAGTAATTTATTTGTTCTCAGGATTCCTAAGTTCACTAAGCAATATTTTAGGCAAAGGGATTCCTAAGTTCGTTAAAACTGTATGCTCATATTTACATATTTTAACATATTATGCATTGCTCCTAGTTAAAGCATATTATTCTCTGTAATTATTTAGTAAATAGGTATTAAAATATTGACCAATTCAATATGTACTTAAACATGCAATGTGTTGTTCCTTTTGGATTGCTCCTTATAATATATACAAATATGTTAAAATATTATACTATTAACTAGTAAATAGGAATGCTTGTAAATATTTCATAATATGATCTACATAATAGATTGCCCATTGATATAGGAAACTGATGCAGAGTCACACAGTAGTAGCTTACAAACTAGGTGAAAACCCATTAAACCCACAAAACCATAGGGTTATTCTTTTAATCACCTTTAAAAAACCTCTTGTATGTTCATAAAATACCGAACCATATGATTTCTTTACCATCAGCAAAGTATAATACTATCGGCCTGCCCAAAACCTCTTTCACCGAGATGCCATCTCTCTCCGATGGATAGGATTCATCGCTCAGACTTTATGCTATCGGTGTAACTTTCTTCCCATCCTCTAATGATGCTACTCATACCGATGACTTAATACCTAATTCTCGCCGTTGGCCAGACTTCTCTCTTCGGCCAAACTTTCTCCTCGACCTCCGATATTCCATTCTCACGCCGATATCATTCCTTTCGTACATACATACAATGCTTACATGCATTAGGTGGGACCCGCGATCTCCTATCACCATTGTATCTTATGAAATGTAAGTTCGCTCATACAACCTCCATATACATTTGACGGATATACAAAAAAAATGGTTCTCGCATACAATTGTGATATATACACTAATTGCATCTTCTCATACATTAGTCATACATTAGTGATATACACCGTGTTTGTATATTCAGCGAGCACATGAACTTAACCCGATATGAACTCCATCCCTTGGCAGGATACACACAGAATACTTCTCACATACAAATGATATATATACACGAATTGTATCTTTCAACATATAACTGCAGGATACTCATTTACATCCGTGATATACACAGGAACTGTTATTCAACATGCCTTAGCAACATACACACAAGATATCCCTTCATACACTTGCGATATACCCATAAATTGTATATTTGGTGATTTAACACAACATCCACGTTGTTAACTATTTCTGCCACTTGCAACCAAACGAACAACCCACAAAAAACTACAGAATACTAAAGAACATAAATAAATCTAACTACACGAAGGTCATTCCACTGATTTCAAAGAAATCCACCAGTGGAATGACTCAACCGATGTTCTTGTAATTAGACCAAAACACAAAATTTCTCTATTCCTTCCCAGAAATTATACATACAAATTGTTCTACTCTGTCCATCTATCAGACCACCTATTTAAAGACTCTTGCGACAGTTATACATGATGGAAGGTAAACCACCAACAACCATTGATTACAATCCTCATTTGTTCGGTTACAACTTCTTTTCTTGACATACATGTCATTATTCGGCCAACTAAGACTCAAAGTGACCTAAGGCCTTACAATATAACATTTGGACAAAATATAAATGCATAGAATCTTCCAGATTCCTAGCCTGCACCAGAAACATATGATTTTAATTGGGATATATGGAAGTACATATGTTATGGGGATTAGAAAGTTGCATATCTATTATTTGTTCTCATTAAAAATTAATAATAAATATTAAATAAAAATAACCTCTGATAAAAAATTTAAACCCTATAATTATCAATTCAAATAAATAAACTTTCTTAAAAGGAATAATCTCTAATAAAAATTATAAAACAAAATACATTATTTACCAATAATAGTGTAGAACATATTGAGTTTTTTAAAATACTCAATGTAATAATACCAAAAATGTGGTTATTCAAGTTGCATGCCATTAGCCAGTAAATGATCGGTTTTACTATTTATTTCATGCAACTTAAATTTGACACAGATTTGACACATGTCTGCAAGCAGGAAGTGCACCTATTATATGGTTTGCCCAGTTCCATAATCTACACTAGTTGAGAAACATTGAAAAGTTCATCTATTTCTTTTTTGTGGAATCTTTTAATTCAAGGACTGGCATAAACAACAATTTAACAAAGTTGATTTTATGGATGACATTAATTTAACTAGGTTGAATTGGTCTAGAGTGATTGAGAAAAGGTATTGCCCATTTAAAAATTGAAGTTTGAAGTCCTATACATTTAGAGTCCAATTTAAGGAAAAAAACCTTGCTACTAGATGCATTCTACATATCTCTCTATTTACAAATCTTAGAGATTCACATAATTGATTTTTCTTTTCTTTTAATGTATATGCATGCTAAGACATGCTTAGGAAACAAGCAAGAAGTATGGACTAATGAGTGGAATATGATGGGGCTATTTTTTCTAAAGAGCAAGTCATCTTCTTGAACACCAAGAAATTGAATACAATATTTGGTCAAAGTCTATTGAGGCCACAAGTCTAAATCGGTCATGCATTGATCATAGTTGATGTATACTATTGTTAAGTGAGGGCTCCAATATATGATAGTATACCAACTTATGGAGCTTTTATATTATTGTTATAACAATTGTAAATAGTAGAGGCTTTCTATTTTAATGGAGAATTGTTTTGCATTTTTTTTAATGAATAAGCATTGTATTATTTATTAAAAAAGATAATATTACACATCATAAAAAAAATTGGGTGGAGGATGTTGGCAAGAGACACTATATGGATTCATGGTTGTTGTCATTGATGGCAACAAAGGTCATCCCACATATCTGCAAGTCATGGTGTGCCACTACCGGAAGTCAGAATAAAGACTGTTGTGGTTCGGTGAACAAGAACAGAGCATGTGGCAAGGTCTGACAGAGGGAGTGTCTTGGTGCAGTGCGGTTTTGGGGAAGTCAAGAGGACTACCTTGAGTAGTATATTCCAAGGATTTAGCCTCCGGTGATGGACAAAGAAAAAGATATGAATAGTTGAGTACTGGATTCCTGAGAGACAGTGAGAACAGAGGAAGAACTGACTGACAGAGCATCAGACTATTTTCCGGATGTGTTACTGTTGATGGTAAAGGTTGTGAAGGCATGAATCATGTTTGGCCGACATGATTAATGATATCTACAAGTATATGCTTGATCCGCATTACTTGATATGCAAGGATTCAACCGACAGATCAAAGTTTGTGTGAAGATAAACTATTCCAGGTGCCGACTAGAAAGATAATAAAATCATTAGTGCGGATATATATAGAGGATGGATTTTGCTGTGAGAGGTGTAGAAGTAGAAGTGGATAAGCGAACAAGAAAAAGAGCAGAGCAGAAGTAGTAAGAAAGATCCGGTATGTGAAAGGAAAACAGATTAAAGAACAGAGGAAAGATGAAGTGCAGCAGATCAGTGTACTGAGCCTAACCGGAACTAAACTCCAGCATATGTAGATGCTTTCAATCAGTTCAAGTACTATATAACATTCTTTTGTAGACAGTGTGTCTCTTTGTAGGCAGTGTGCCTCTTGTGAGCAGTGTGCTCGGGCAGTGAGCCCTAATTGGCAAGTGCCATTTTTGTAATTCCTTATTCTTTTAACAGAGAATAATCTTTGGGTTAATCACCCCGTGGTTTTCTCCCTTAACCGGGTTTCCATGTCAAAAATACTGTGTCATGTGTTTCTCATTTCATGGTAATGTTTGTTTGTTTGATTCAATGATGTTTTGATTAATAAGAAAGTTCAAAAGAAGAAATAATTAGCATAACTGATTCACCCCCCCCTCTCAGTTATCAACAATTGGTATCAGAGCCAAGTTCCTCCTAATAGAGCCTAACAACTTGAGGAAGATCTGGGAGTTCAAATGGATGCATATGGTTTAAGGGAGCAACTCAAGACTGCCCTTGATGATCTTGAACAGTCAAACTCTGAAGTCAATGAATTGAAGGAAAGACTCAAACAGGCTGATGAATTCATGAGAGAACTAAAGGACAAATTAAGTCTCTCTATGAAAAAGAGAAAGGAACTGCTCCAACAATTGGCAAGACAAAGTGAAGAAAGCAATACAAATGAAGAATTGACTGAGAAAACCAAGTTATGTGAAAAGTTATCAAAAGAAGTCATTATGTTAAGACATGAAATGGAATCAGGAACTATAAAGTTTACTCAAGAGATTGAAGAAAAAAGAAAAGCTGAAGACAATCTAAGATAATCTCTTAAAGAGAAATCAGAAGAATGCCACCAGATGGACAGGATTATCAGACATCTTGAATCTGATCTTGACGATGCCAAAGATAATGAAGAAAAACTTGAGGATCAAATTGTCTCTCTCAAAAGAGATCTTCAAACAACAAATGAATATAAAGAAAAATTCAAGATAAGCTCTGCCCAACTTGAAGTACTTCTTGGAAGTCAAAAGAGGACAGATGACAAGTATGGTTTGGGATATGAGAAAGGAGAAAGCTCCGGATCCGGTCAAAAGAATTTTGGATCAGAAAATCCAAGGAATAGACCTAGAAGACCTCCGGTAAGACAGCCCAATGCTCAAAGATATCCATCCTTCAATGGATACTGTCACAGCTGCAATCACTTTGGTCACAAAGCTAATCAGTGCAGGAAGAGAATGAATCAGACTAATTCATCCTTCTCCGGACAGTGCTTTAACTGCAAAAGGTCCGGTCATAATGCAAAAATCTGTAGAAGTAAGAATTAGGACAGAAGAGGTCCGGTGTATAATCATAATCAAGACAAGGGTAAACAAAAGATGAATGCGGATGAAGTTAGGAATCAGATGAACAAGATCTGGGTGAAGAAAAGTTCAGAGAATGTAGAGGTTGGATCCGCACCAGACTCTGGTGTTGACATTCCTTCCAGAAATTAAAAAGTGAGCTCTGACTCAGGGGGAGACTCAAAGAAAATCCTGTTCCCCCAGCCAATCAAGTGATGCCTGATGTGGCACAAGATGCGGAGCAAAGGGTTTGTAGATATAAGTCTTGAGATGATCCAGATAAGATTTCAAAGGTCCGCATGAAGATATGAAGAAGTTGTGATCAATTAAGTAAGACTTGTTCCGGGAGATGCTCCGGAATGACAAAAGATTACAAAAGGTCCGGAGAAATCCGGAAGTGCATTGTCTTATTCTGCGGATTGGACAGAGTGTTTGGGATATTCTTGTAATGTGTCATCTTGATTTGTTCATGATTGGAAGATCCACATGATGTTCATAGATCAGGATTGATCCAGTACTCCAAGCAATCCGGATAAGGCAAACCAGAATAATGTAGGTCGAGCATTTATTGCAAACAGATATTAGGGTTTGCGAAACAATATAAGGGATTTCTCAATAATCACTTGATCATTCCACACCCAAGAAGAAGCGAAAAGCGGAGCTCTGCAACTAAATTCATCAAGTTCACCGAAGATCACTTGCAGAAGTTACTACATACATAAATCAATCCAACTACTCCATATAACCGAAGGCGCACAAGGTATTTTTCGTTTTCAATATCTCACTGCAAATCTTTGAAAAATGGCTACTCCGAATATAGTTAAGATCTCTGATAGACCTCGTCCCACATTCAAGAAACATCCATACAAATCTTTGGAGTTAGATCCACTAGGAGCCTTCTCTAGTGTTCCACATGGTGTATTGCATATGGAGGACATTAGGGTTTACATTCATGTGAATTTTGAAGACTTTGGGGATTCAAAATTGATGGATATCTATCACAAACAGTTGATAGATGATTCCTTTGAGATTAAACCACAGTACAAATCCATCCGGGATAAGAACTTTGCACAGTGCATCCATTTCCCCTGTTTTGAAGAAGATGAATGGGTCCGGTATGTACTAAGCAGAGTGCATGACAACTTTCTATGGTTGAACAAGCCCTTCAAGATCACCAAAGATGCAATTAGGGCAGTAACCTGTCTGCACTCATCCGGTGGATTACCTGTTCTCAAGTCTGTCAAAAATCAGACAGTTAGTGATGCAACCGGATCTAAGTTTGACAAGAGAGCTATGACAGTTGAAGACATCACTGAACCGGATGTCAAATTTGCATCTATAATAATAGGTTACAAGATCTATCACTCCAGTAGGGAAAATTCAGTATCGGGAACTGCAATTTACACGGCCTATCAAATGCTAAAGGAGAATGCAGACTATGACTTGTGTGAGCTTCTTGTAAACCAACTTTTTGAAAATCTGCAGAAGATCAAGAAGGACAAGAAAAACTCCTTCAAGTATGGCAATTTGATCCTTTGTCTCTTTTTTTATTACATGAATGAGCTTCCCGAATGTAGTGGATGGATATGGCAGAATGACAGACCGGTTGCCATCCAAATCAGAGATTATTTGCATGGACTTGGGGATGCTAAAGCAAGAAAAATAGCTCTATGGGGATATTTCAAGAACTTCCAAAGCATGATGCATGCAAGAGAAAGAATACCCCAATCCCTTGTTGAAAAGTACAAAGACACAGTATGCTTCATGGTAGAAACAGATTAGTGTCTAATGGAGGCAGTAGAACCAAGAACTGTGTGGATCATGCCCATGGGGTATGAAGTGGATGAACAGATAGTGGAGCTGCATGTTCAACACATGCTAAGTCAGCCCAAAGATCCAAAGGCAGAAAGGTTTGGAACCTTTGAGGAGCTGAGTGTGAAGATCCATGTAGAACTCAGGGAACCTAAGATAAAGAGGAAGGTGAGAAAAGAAGTAGAGCATATTGCTCAAGGCCTAGGCATCCCAAAGGAGGCACTTGATGCCAACCGGGAAAAGAGAAGAAAGGCTGAGGAAGAAAAGAAAGAGGCAGAAAAGAAAAGCAAGAAAAGTGCTCCGGTGGAAACCTCAACCCGGACTAGATCATCAAAAGGATCTACACCTGTCAGAACCAAAAGCTCAAAACCGGAAGTCCAGACATCCGGTAAAAGATCTAAGACAAAAGCCACAAGGGCTTATGAAAGCCAAAAAAATGAAGATAAAACTGAGTCAGATGAGGGAGTAAAAGAAATAAAGAAGCAGAAGAAGAAAGGATCCGGTAAACCCTCCACAGGCCAAGACAAGGAAGAAATGGCAGAGGTAGTTGTTGAAAAGCCCACCCTGTCTCTAGAGAGTGTAATCAAGTCAGTCACGGTGGATGGAAACCTTCAACCAATGACTGAATTCTATGATGACTACAATGAGGCTGACCAAAAGATTCTGCAGGAAGCCACAGTTAAGTATTTGAACATATACAATAAGGCTTTCATTGAGATCATATCTCTAATTCCTAAAAGCCTAGAAAAAGAATTAGAAATAAGAAAGAATAATGCTCAGGCAAAAGATCTTGAGATCCGGGAGCAGATAGCTATTCAGCTATATCCTCAAATTGATCCCAAGACAATGAACATAATTTTCAAGGACTGCAAAGATGAGTTCAGGAGTAAAGCAAGAATGAATCAACTCATGCTTGGAGAGACTGACAAGGTGGCCATAGAGACAGAAGAAATCCTCCAGAAGGCCTTTAAAAGGTTTAATCTTCCTGTTGTAGAGGACTTAGGTGCAGAAACAGTTGTGGACTTGGAATCATCTGCTTCGGAAGAAGTGCCCCTTGAACAGACTAACATCTCTTCTCCGGCTTCTCCTACAGTCTCCGGATCCCAAGAAGAAGAGAAATTACAGGAGAAGGAAGCAGCAGTAAAAGAAAAAGAGGTTGACAGCACCAAGGATGCAGAGAAAGAGAAGATTCCAACAGAGAAAACCACAACTGAAAGTGGGAAGAATGTAAAGACTCCAAAGGACAAAACTGTAGAAGAGAAGAAACATCTGTCTCCGGCAAGAGACTCTGCACAAACTGTTCAAAAGTTTCTGAGCCAGGAAACAATAGAGATTGATGAACCGGAGCTTCTAAAAGGTCCATTCAACTTTGACTCCCTCTCTCTGGTACAAACAATGAAGATAGCTACATTTGCAAATGCTAAAGCAAATGAAAAACTCCTAAAGTCTCATATGGAAGACTGTGAGTTGATAGAGGCTTCTTCCGGAGTGCTTGAAAAGATTATGCCATCAGTCCAGGTAGATCCGACAGCCTCCTCTTCCGGTAATCTCAAAACCTTAGTCAGCAGTGTTGATACACATTTTGATTCTCTAGAAAAATCAGCTGAAGAAAAGGTCCGGAAGGAATTTTTGGATAAGAGATTTTCAGAAGTACTAGGATTAATTTCTAATGATAGGAGAAATATGAGTATTGGAATAAAGAGCTTAGAAAATGCTCTTAAGGATGGCGGTGACATCTACAAATTTTGCATCTCCTGGTCAAAGGCAACAGCAGACATTGACAAGAAAATAAAAGAGGAACAGGACAAACTACAAAGTCTGTCTCAAAGTTTTGATCCTCTCTCTTCCTCCATAGTAAATCAAGAATGTCAAACTATTGCAATCACAAATGCAATAAAGAACTTTGAGAAGGAAAGGAAGAATATAACTAACCGGATGGGAGAACTTAGAAGGATTATAATCCCTAAGTTAGAAACTATGCATGAGGCCATCAGTGATGCTTAGACTACCGCCCAAACAAATGATCCGACAGATCTCAAGAGGGCAGAAGCTTTTGCATTTTTGTTGAGTGGTCACATTTCAATTTTGGATAGAATGAAGCAAAGTTGGGCTACAGAACTGATCTAATTGAAGACATCCTTTGCAGACATTCTTCAGTTCATGTGAGTATGTAACATACGGCTAAGTATAGTAAATTTTTGAAAATTTTGGTGTGCGGACCCTACCCTTTGCCATTGATGTCAAAGGGGGAGTGAGGAACAGTGAAAAATGAGGAATCCAACTAAGGGGGAGTTTCAGAAATTGTATATAAAGTTAGAGCATCAGCCAAGGGGGAGCATAGTGTAAACACTTAGTCATTTTTTCACTAAGTGTTGCCATCAATGCCAAAGGGGGAGATTGTTGGCAAGAGACACTATATGGATTCATGGTTGTTGTCATTGATGGCAACAAAGGTCATCCTACATATCCGCAAGTCATGGTGTGCCACTACCGGAAGTCAGAATGAAGACTGTTGTGGTCCGGTGAACAAGAACTGAGCATGTGGCAAGGTCCGATAGATTGGTCCGGACCTCTCAGAGGGAGTGTCTTGGTGCAGTGTAGATTTGGGGAAGTAAAGAGGACTACCTTAAGTAGTATATTCCAAGGATTTAGCCTCTGGTGATGGACAAAGAAAAAGATATGAATAGTTAAGTACCAGATTCCTGAGAGACAGTGAGAACAGAGGAAGAACTGACTGACAGAGCATCAGACTATTTTCTGGATGTGTTACTGTTGATGGTAAAGGTTGTGAAGGCATGAATCATGTTTGGCCGACATGATTAATGATATCTACAAGTATATGCTTGATCCGCATTACTTGATATGCAAGGATTCAACCGACAGATCAAAGTTTGTGTGAAGATAAACTATTCCAGGTGCTGACTAGAAAGATAATAAAATCATTAGTGCGGATATATATAGAGGATGGATTTTGCTGTGAGAGGTGTAGAAGTAGAAGTGGATAAGCGAACAAGAAAAAGAGCAGAGCAGAAGTAGTAAGAAAGATCCGGTATGTGAAAGGAAAACATATTAAAGAACAGAGGAAAGATGAAGTGCAGCAGATCAGTGTACTGAGCCTAACCGGAACTAAACTCCAGCATATGTAGATGCTTTCAATCAGTTCAAGTACTATATAACATTCTTTTGTAGACAGTGTGTCTCTTTGTAGGCAGTGTGCCTCTTGTGAGCAGTGTGCTCGGGCAGTGAGCCCTAATTGGCAAGTGCCATTTTTGTAATTCCTTATTCTTTTAACAGAGAATAATCTTTGGGTTAATCACCCCGTGGTTTTCTCCCTTAACCGGGTTTCCACGTCAAAAATACTGTGTCATGTGTTTCTCATTTCATGGTAATGTTTGTTTGTTTGATTCAATGATGTTTTGATTAATAAGAAAGTTCAAAAGAAGAAATAATTAGCATAACTGATTCACCCCCCCTCTCAGTTATCAACAGAGGAAGTCACACCCCAAAGTCCACATGGAGCCAGGTCTGAACCATCAAAATACAAGACAAAGTCGCTAAGCGACGAGAGTTATACCACTTGGGAGGGGAGAGGGGATCACAATTATCTAATTTGCCTAATCCATCAGTGAGGTCGAGGTCATCAAGAACAAGCTCCTAATCGGTGATCATTCCTTCTTCATTTTCTTCCTCAATAGACTAAGTGTCATGAGTAGGCAAGATGGTCAATGTAAGGCAACAAACTTTGCTAGAATCTGAGGTGAAAGGGCGGACATGATGGTTGAGACTACTAGAAATAAGTGTGTTTCTGTAGCTTTTGACTCAATTTTTTAATTTTAGTTTTTAATATAATGGGAACAAGATATTTGCAATCAAAAGGAATTATTGTACTGTTAATATAAACTTTGGCCGTAGATGTATCTACACTTTATAAAGTTTGGTTGGAATATTAAAACAGTTGATATATAATTTAATTTTTAAATCCCCATAACATTGAATAGGTAGAACAATTGATGCCTTTTATTTTACTTTTTAAATTTTAGAATGATTATTAAAAAATTAATACATATATAGTTTAATTTTTAAATATGCCTTTTATTTTACTTCTTAAATTTTAGAATGATTATTAAAAAATTAATACAATAAATTTTATAAGAACAACTTTCATTTCAAGTAGCTTAAATTTCACAATGATTATTAAAAGAATTAAAAACCATTTTTATACATAACAACTTTTAGTTAAAGCATGTGGTTTTTCTTTTAAAAAATGGATTAATTATTTAAATATATATAATATAGATTTTATAGTGAAAATTTTAAATTGGGCAATACTTATTACAAATTTGATAAAATGAAATTTAAAAATAAACATTTCAATTTACATTTTAAATTTTATTGGTTATAAAATTTACAAAACAAGTTTCATATTGTCAAGATGGGGTTAACCCAATCTATCCAATTACACATCATGTAGGTATGAAAAAGATGTTAGTGAACATGATTTGATGATTGAACATTTTACCCTATAGGCAAATTGTTGTGCATAAAATCCGTGCAATTACTACGTATTTGATGTAGTTGGAGTCTTAAACACTCTTTTCCGAACTAAGTTCTATCCCTTTCCATATTATATAACTAGCACTTGCACCTGATAGGAAATTGAAGGTAACATTTAAATATATTTTTGAATTTAAAAATATTAAGAATTAATCTTTTAATATTATATAATTAATTATATAACAATAAGTCTATTTATTTCCATATTATATAACTAGCACTTGTAGTTGTTAGGAAATTGAAGGTAACATTTAAATATATTTTTAAGTGAGTTTACAAATATTAAGAATTAATTTTCTAATATTATATAATTAGTTATATTTAACAATAACTCTATACATGCTTTTGATTGCAAATATGTGCAATGTTTCTACTGATCTGATTATATATGTCAACATCATCAGATCTAAGAATGAGTACCTACAAACACATAGAACTTGTACAATATGTAGAACATACATCAAGTTGAGAGAATTTGTTAAAATTGATGATCTAAATGGTTTAATTCTATATGCCAACATCATCAGAGCTAAGAATGAGTACCTACAAACACAGAGAACTTGTACAATATGTGGAACATACATCAAGTTGAGAGAATTTGTTAAAATTGATGATCTAAATGGTTTAATTCATTTCTTTATTTATTACTTGTTCAAACATCTAATCTATTTTAGCAATATCCAGTGGAAGACTAATCTTTTTTTTTAATTCTGCCAACTAATTAAAGTTTAAACATCGAAGCTAAGAGTTGGTTTCTAAAAGTTAATGATAATCCTCATGCAAGTTCAAAATAGACACATACAATAAAACAACAACTATTAATTAGAACAAGAATCATTACATTTACCACATCATCGGCAGGAACCTGACGCAATGCGTCTCTTGTTTATATATGGTAACTGTGAAAATTGTATATTTTTGTTTTTTTTCTTCTAATGTTTTGGGTTTATTTTAATTAGAGTATTTTTATATAATGATTAGTTTATAAATGGTAAATTCTTGCATGAATTTGTTTTATGATATTACCTTATCTCATGAAATTAAGTTGGCATCTTTTTCGTAGTTTGTCAAGTTATATGATGTTTTATTAGGATTTAAAAGTGTAGTTTTTGAGTTAAATTCATTGAACTACATCTCATGAGTAATGGTTTACAAGAACCCATCACTTATGAGCACGAATGATCTACTTAGCTCTCATTTCATCTAGGCGATGCTCACAAGGATGAAGCATCAAGACTTCCCGGGAGGTCGCCCATCAAAGTATTACTTTGGCTCAAGCACACTTAATCATGAAGTTTACCTCAAGATCAAGTAGTTGAATCCTAATAAAACATCACATAAAATCTTTCTATCTCATTCCCATTATCACTTATTTTTAGAGGTTGCTTCTAATCCTTAGATCTACCATTCATCACCTTGGTTCATATCTGTAGGCACTGACTTGACTCATGTCATTTCTATTATTGCAAATTTGAACCTCAAACTTCTAAAATTTAAAATTTAAATTTATACCTTGTTGACCATTTCATTAGTTGTTGTGAGCCAACCTAGCACACATTTGTGTTGATTTTTGTGCTATGTTATTGTATTTGGAGATATTCATTCTTTCATTCGAAAATATCAAGGTCAACCTAGGAGTTATTAAAAATCATTTATGAGAGCACCATAGTAGCATTATCAGAGCATTACATTGGCATACATCATCCTAGGTCCATTGTATGCCTACTTGCTATCCTTGATTATTGTTCCAAAGTTGTTGAATCACTCTATCTAGGGTTCTAATTGAGGAGAACATGACCCTCACAATTCATCAGATTCCCCAAAGGTGTTTGTAAACACAACTAGTCCTTACTAAAATCCATAATATTAGAAGATTGAGGCAATAGATTCCAATAGTCAGATTTTTACAAGTTCATTCCCATGGGTACAAGTTTAGGTCCATAGGTGTGGATTGGTCCCAAAGCAAAACATCGCCAGTTTACAAATTCTAAGACATTTGTTTGAGTAGGCCCTAAAATTCTAGCATTGTGGTGAATTTGTTCCTAGCATTTTAGCATCATTTTCTCATCTCTAGAATCTAGCTAAGTATCACATTTAAATTCATTTAAATAATGTTTGTAATTAATTCAACATTTTTTATTTTCAATCTCAACTCAATTAGCTAGGTTAATTACGTATGTAGTTAATTACATTATTTAATTAGCCTAGACATTTTTATGTAAGTGGTTTACTTTCCCTTACATTATTTGGTGAACCCCTCCACTCTTACACCCCCTTAGGGCTTTTAGCTTCTAATTTTTAAGGTTTGAGATTGCTTAATATTGCTTTATCTATCTCAGTTTGTCATGTTTTAGGGATTGCTTATGCCATGAGATGCTTGAAATCCTAATCTCCCTTATGAAGAAGTGCTCATCTAAACCCTAGTATGGCTACTCACTTTGATGATAATGATATCTTTTATGATATAATGGCTATAACAATCATACTGAGAACTATTTTGAGGAACATGAAGAACACGACTATTACTTATTAAGGCATTTACTCATGCTAAATCTCCTCAACAATTAGCTAATAATTTACATAACACATTAGTGGGTGACCATTATTACATATATTCTTCATAAATGTTGACATTCTCACAACTTCTACCAATGGCGTATCCTCTCACCTACCCACTCACCCTTAATTCTCTTCCAACCCTTCTTCTTGTCACCTCTATAGTACCACTTTCATGGCCTCTACCACCCATATTATCCCTCCTAGTGTAACCCCTTCCTCTTTTATTCCTCCCTCTAGTGTCATCACCATATTTCCCTCCATTAGTGTTCCACTTACCTCTCTGAGAGGAACCTCCTACAACAATATAATGAAAAATGCACGAAATAACAGAAATAGCAGAAACATAGAAGGAATTTATTGATCGCAGGCCACTTCGAGGGGGCAACCTCCTTTAAGCAAGCTCAATACAATAAATTTGTGGATGCCTTCATTGGCCTTAACACGTACTTACATACTAAGTCTAATCTAAACAACTATTACTTCCCATGAATGTGGGATAATACAATATGCTCACGGGATGACTTACAAAGCATATGTGCCCAAATGTAATATACTAACAAAGTAAAGAGAAGGGTTAAACATAGGTTCATAACATCCCCTCCCTCTTAAAAAAGCTTTGTCCTCAAAGCTTAAGATGTGGAAATTGTTGCTGAATCTGAAGGAGTGGTTCCCATGTAGCATTCTCTGGTTACATTCCGTGCCATTGAATTAAGGCCTTTGTGATGGATTAGGATCGAAGCTGACGAATGTGTCTGTTGAGGATTGCCTCCGACTCTAAAATGATGGATCATTCGTTATCCAATTCTAGTAAAACAATTTGTGCTCTGACGTTGGTGCCAAGAAATTTCTTTAGACAAGAGACATGAAATACTGGATGAACACAGGAAGAAGGAGGAAGCTCCAATTTATAAGCAACTGACCCAATCTTCTGAAGAACCTTATATGGCCCATAGAACTTCAAAGCCAGCTTATGACACCCTTTGAGTTTCAGGGAGCATTGCTTGTATGGTTGTAGATGAAGAAAAACCATATAACCTACTTGAAAAGTGCGCTCAGAACGGTACTGATCAGCTTGTTGTTTGATTTGATTTCTTGCCATGTGAAGATTGTCCTGCAGGATGCGAAGAATTTGATCCCGAGTTCAGAGAACCGTGTCGACTGCCTGAACTGTTGAACTACTGGGGGTGTATGGAAGAACTGGCGGTGCCTAACCATAGATTGCTTCATATGGAGTCATTTTAGATGCAGTGTGGTAGGAGGTATTGTACCACCATTCAGCGAGAGGGAGCCACTTTGCCCACTGATGCTGTTGTTCTGAGGTGAAGCAACGAAGATAAGTTTCCAAACATTTGTTGATAATTTTAGTTTGACCATCTATTTATGGGTGATACTTGGAACTCATCTTCAGTTTGGTGCTAGTGTGTCGAAATAGTTCTATCCAAAAATGACTGGTGAAAGTTGCATCACGATCTGAGACAATGGAAGAAGGGATGCCATGAAGACGGAAGATCTGGTCCATGAAAATTTGTGTGACTGAGGAGGCTGTATAGGGATGGATGAGGGCACAAAAATGACTATATTTGGAGAGGCAATCAACCACAACCAAGATCACTGTCTTTCCTCTAGATTTAGGGAGCTCCTCAATGAAATCCATAGAAATATCTGTCTAAATCCGTGTAGGGATGGGCAAGGGTTTGAGCAATCCAGGAAGGAGTGTCGTTTCACCCTTGTGTTGGTAGGTATCACATTCATCCACCATATATTGAATTGCCCTTTTCATTCCCTTCCAAAAGAAGTTACGCCGTGCCTGCTCATAAGTTTTGAGGAACCCAGAGTGCCTTGTCGATGGAGAAGCATGGAGTTCATAGAAGATAACATGTTGAAGATCTATGCTCTGGGGAAGCACTAGATGACCCTTGTATTGCAGAGAAGCACCATCCCAAGAGTAATGCAGTGCATCAGAGGGGTTAGTGGCCAACTATTAAATGATTTGAGATAATGAAGAGTCATTGACATAGCCCTACTGGATAGATTCCAACCAATTTGGAACATGCATAGAAATAGCTGAAAGGGAAGCTTGGTCATCAAATGTATGAGAAAGAGCATCCGCCACAATATTGTCCTTACCCTTCTTGTAAGTGATCTCATAGTCATAACCCATGACTTTGCTGACCCATTTCTGTTGTGCTGGGGAGGAGACCCATTGTTTCAGAAAATATTTCAGACTCTGGTGATCAGTCTTGATGCAAAAATGATTCCCTAGTAGGTATGGCCGCCACTTCTGTACTGCATGCAAAATAGCCATCATTTCCTTCTCATATGTAGAGAGTACTAAATTCTTGCTAGAAAGGGCTTTGTTGGTGAATGCAATGGGATGTTCCTCTTGAAGGAGAACAACAACAATTCCATTGCCACAAGCATCACTTTCAATGGTGAAGGTCTTGGAAAAATCTAGCATAGCTAGAACAGGTGTAGTACACATAGCTTGTTTCAATTTTTCAAATGCACACTTAGTAGCATGTGTCCAGATAAAAGCATCCTTTTTTAACATAGCTATTAATGGAGTTGCAATCTTCCCGTAATCCTTGACAAACTTGCGATAGTTGCCAGTCAGCCCCAAAAAATAAAGGAGGCTCTTGAGTGTCTGAGGATGTGGCCAATTTTTCATGGCATCTATTTTTGCAGGATCCACTCGAACCCCTTGGGCTGAAACAATATGCCTGAGATACTCCACTTCCTCCTGGCCAAAAACACATTTAGACTATTTTGCACAGAGATGATGATCAGAGAGAAGTTACAGTATGAGATCTAGATGTTGGAGATGCTCAGCCCATGTTTTGCTATAGATGAGGATATCATCAAAGAAGACCAGAATGAATTTCTGTAGGTAGGGCCAGAATATTTTATTCATCAATGCCTGTAATGTGGAAGGAGCATTAGTGAGGCCAAAGGGCATGACAAAAAACTCATAGTGGCCATCATGCGTGCATAAAGCCATTTTAGGGATATCATCCTCATGAACTCGAATTTGTTGATACCCAGAATGAAGATCCAACTTAGAGAAAAAATGAGCGCCATGAAGCTCATCCACAATAAGAATTGGAAACTTATCCTTGATTGTGATGTGATTAAGTGCTCGAAAGTCAATGCGGAGGCTCCACGACCCATCTTTTTTCTGGACAAGAAGGACTGGTGAAGAAAAGGAACTGGTACTAGGGCAAATAATACCTTGCTTCAGTAAGTCTCGAATGAGCATCTCAATCTCTATCTTTTGGTGAAATGGGTAGCAGTAGGGCCTGATGTTGGGAGGAACACTTCCAAGAAGGAGTTGAATATGGTGGTCCTCTGGTTGTGAAGGTAGCAATCCTACTGGTTCGGCAAAGACACATGCATACCTATCCAAAATTCGTTGTAGATCCGAAGGAGTAGTGGAGATCACTGATGGTTGCATCTGAATGGAATGGAGGTGAGTGATGACACCATGTGAATTCTTCTTAAGAAGATTTTACATGCGATGCGAACTTATGATGCGGAGAGACCCCAGTTGTAAGCCGTTCAATGTGTGTTTTTGCCCATTGTCTGAAAATTGCATCTAAAGTTCAGCAAAATCCCATAAGATGGGTCCAAGTATGCGTAACCATTGGATGCCCAAAACCACATCAAATCCACCGAAGGGCAAGGAAAACATGTCAAAATGCAGGTTATAATCTCCCATAGAGATACGCACATTGCGACACTTCCCTTTGCAAGGTAATGTGCCCCCATTGGCAATCACGACTTCAAAGCTGGAGCAAGGATGGACAAAATAATCAGCCTGTTTGGCAATCCGAGGGTCAATGAAGTTATGAGTGCTACCAAAATCAATGAGTATTGTAAGAGGGAGCTTCTTGAAGAAACCCTTGACCCGCACGGTTTGTGGGGCAGTGACTCCTGCTAAAGCATGAAGAGAGATCTCTGGATGGTCTTCTTGAGAAGCAGGGTCAATAAGCGGCTATTGAGTGTCGACCTGATCATCCACTATATCCTGAGCATCCGCATAAACTTTAGTTTCAGGTGGAGAATCCACATCTAAGAGATAGAGCTTTTTCTCAACACATCTATGTCCCTGAGTGAATTTCTCATCACAATTATAACAAAGCCCTTTTTCTCTACGTGCCCGCATCTTTGCTTCAATCAAATGCTTGATAGGAGTTGTTCTAGGAGTTGGCGTTATTTGAGGTCATTGGGAAGCCATATTTTTGAATGGAATAAAATTGGATTTGGATCGCTGTTGAGCTATGATCTTGTCCTCCGCCAACTTAGCCAAGCCTAGGGCTTCCATCATTATGCTGGGATGAAACATTTTAACCTCAGAGCGAATTGCATCCTTCAAACCATTGACAAAACAACTCCCGAAGAATTGATCAGACAATCCCTCTGTGTGATTGGCCAATTCTTCAAATTCTGTTTGATATTTTCTCACAGTGCTTGTTTGGCATAGTTTAGTGAGTGCTCTTGTGAAGTCGTCAAAAGCACTAGGGCCAAATCGTTGCAAAATGAGTTTGCAAAATTCTGTCCATTTTGGCTCTTCATGAGCCTTGATATACCAACGGAACCATTGAAGGGCTTCATGTTCCAAATGAAAGGATGCAAGTGGGATTTTGTTGACATCAAAAGTATTATGTAGATTGAAATATTGTTTTGCCCAACATATCCATCTAGTCGGATCATCACCATTGAAGCGAGGAAAATCAAGCTTTAGCCCACAAAAATTGTTGGAAGAAGAAAACCCAGTGTTTGCAGAAGACTCTGGTTGCCGTCTATTATTCATGGCTGAATGTTGAAGATTGACGACGAGAATTTTTTCATCCAGATCTTGGAGTTTGGTCTCAAGGGCTGCAAGTTCATCCTCCATGTTTTTTGCTCTTGCGCGGGTGACAACCATAACTAGGAGATCTTTTTTTTGGGAATGGGTAGAAAAATAAAAATGAAAACTTTTTTAGTAAAGGAAAATTTGGATTTGGGAAAAACTCTGATGGGTAATTGGGGTTTGACTAGGTTTTGGACACTTTCTAAGGGAAAGGGGAGAAGAAAAAAGGGATTTTAGAAGTGGGGTGAAAGAATGAGAAAATCTGTCCAAGAGGGACAAAGGAGCAGAAATATGAAATGAACACTGTGACAAAATTTGAAGGCTATTGGGTGAGAATCGAAGAAGTTATGACAAACCCTAAAAATAGACAAATGTGGGATTTCTGGCTTCGATAAGTGCAATTTGGGATAGGGTCCTCAAGGAAGGAAATATGTAGAATGAAATTTTAGGGGTTCCAGGGAATTTTGAGAGGAAACAGAGCTAAAGCAAGGAAGATATGGCAAAAAAATAATTTTTTTTTAACTTTTTTCTTGGAAATGATATGCAAACTGCTCTGGACAGATTCAATCTGCAATTTGCTGGCTGTCAATAGATATGGGCCCTAAGTATGTTCGGCTTCCTAAAGGTTCAGGGGAGTCACTTGGCCACCAATGCTGTCTAATAGCTTGCGTATTGGGGTAGTACCCCTCACTCCACGGCTCAGGTAAAATTGATAATTGCTTTGCCACAAACAACAGCTCTTGGTTTACCTCACATATGGGAACTAGTTAATCAGGTAGGGCCGTTGGTCTTTTCACTGGCAGGTCCTCTCAATGGGCTAGCTACTTTAGGGTTCCTGTGGTACTCCTCACAATGAGTTTAGGGCTATATGCCCAGGTACTTCCCACAATTAAGCGGATAGGGATATTCCCTGATTTGAACCTGCAATTGAAATGAACAATACAGATGTAAAAAAGAAAGAACTATTGCAATAATCACAGTGCCTGGAGGCCACTACGGAAAAAAAATTGGCAAAATTTCCACCCAGTGAGCCCAAGAAAGCGCTCTGATACAAGATGAGAGAAACTTCCTGCAATAATATAATGAAAAATGCATGAATTAACAGAAATAACAGAAACACAGAAGGAATTTATTGATCGTAGGCCACTTCGAGGGGGCAACCTCCTTTGAGCAAGCTCAATACAATAAATTCGTGGATGCCTTCATTGGTCTCAACACGTACTTATATACTAAGTCTAATCTAAACAACTATTACTTCCCATGAATGTGGGATAATACAATATGCTCACGAGACGACTTACAAAGCATATGCGTCCAAATGTAATATACTAACAAAGTAAAGAGAAGGGTTAAACATGGGTTCCTAACACTCTCATCCTTCCACATCTACTCATACCCATGTACCTACTAGCACCATCCCCTACACCTTTGTTTCTCATACCTTTCCTCCTCCTCATCCTATGACCACTTTACCATATAGTGTTGATTCTCCTTCTATTGCTATTTCTTTATGTCTTATCACTCACCCTTTCTATATGTCATCCATTATTTCCCATGCTCCTCATACAACTACTATTCCACATCTACCTTGGATACACTATTGAAGGAATTTGATCAACATAAGAAGAAATTGGGTGATATGCATACTATTTATGACTCTGTTACATACAATCATCCACATCACAAACATCTTGCATTTGAAGTTGTCACATATGCATTTCCCACTAGTTTCCTAGCATCTACATTTAAATTATATTATGGAAAAGGAGATCATAATGTTCATTTAGAAGCTTTTAATGCTACATTCTTAGATTTCACATATGAAGGTGTAGTCTTAGCTAAATTGTTTCTATGAACCTCAAGGGAATATGCCATTAATGGTTGTACTCTTTAGTTCTTGTTTTTATCCATTATTTTGATGAGCTAGCCACAACTTTCTTAGGATATTTTTTATCAATATGTGCTTGAAAACAATTGTGACCTATCTGATTAAATGTGCCCAAGGATATAATGAGCCTATTAATAACTCTATCATTTACTTCAAATCTTTATGTGGTAAAATGAAGCACACCTAGATGATGACACTTGTTACAATCCATCTTTCTTGAGGGGCCCCTTCCTCCATTACAGATAACATTTACTTGAATAACTTTACTTCTTTTATGGGCATGTGTGCTCTTATAAATATTATTGCATTAAAATTTCTTGCATTCAATACTCAAGTATGGATAATTTTCTCATGGTTCTTCCACATATTCTTACCCTTCTAATTTCTAAAAGTCTAATACTTTTGCAAAGGGGAATGATGCTAAAGAGAAAAAGGATAATGTGAATCATGTCACTAATACTTCTAATGTGCCATCTTTTAAGCCCCATACTTTTAGGAAGTTTACAAGTTACAAGAACCCCAGGACATTGTTCTTAAAAGTTTGTTGAGGTAAAATTTGATTACTCTTCACCTATACATCCATTAGATCCAACTAGAGGGATACCTAATACTATAATGAGAATGCATCTTACAATTTCCACAAAGTTAATGGGAATCATATTCAAGGTTGTATGGATTTAAAATGTAAGGTACAATATCTAGTCAATAAT
This sequence comes from Cunninghamia lanceolata, assembly GCA_027924645.1. Classification (NCBI taxonomy): domain Eukaryota; kingdom Viridiplantae; phylum Streptophyta; class Pinopsida; order Cupressales; family Cupressaceae; genus Cunninghamia; species Cunninghamia lanceolata. The sequence goes on along the minus strand of BSBN01000472.1, from coordinate 12,005,443 downwards.
AATATCATTCATGTAGAGGGTGCTAATGACGAGGACAGTCATTTGGTTGCTCCCCAAATCAAAATTTAAGGATTTACATTAATCCATTTCCTAGTCATGCTAATAACATCAATGCTTCTCATTAACATGATCCTTTTACTATGGCACACACACACATGTCGATACAAATTGCATGGATGCTTGTTACATTGATTCTCATGCACAATCACATACAAATTATTTTGTGGTTACAATACACTCTAGAGATACATCTTCTCATGCTACCCCATTGATTGAATTTTTTGATGAGGAGATCCCACAAAACAATTATTATAGCTCATTATATGTGAATGGTAGTATACATGACAAGCTTTTTGATGGAATTCTCATTGATCCTAGAAATCAATTTAATATATGCATCAAATGACAAATGGTATATTGATTAACACTTTTGGTTTTATCATTTCACTTGTTAAAGTTGGTCCTAAATAGGTATAATTACTTTGTCATGTTATTTCTTCTTTAAACAAATTTAGTGTGTTACTTGGTAGACCTTTGATAGAGTAATGTAATGTAGTTCTTTCAGTTTTACCTTTGTGTGTTCAATTTATACACGAAGGCAAAGTAATCAAATTGACATAACTCATTATAGACCATTGATAGAGCAATGTAAAGTAGTTTTAATTTGAGTTCCACTTAGAAGAGAAACAAAGACAAAATATGACCAAGACTCAAGAACCTACTTATGCATCCTTTCATTCTACAACTTGTGAAAAAAGGCCTAAAGAACCTGATGTTTCATAACCTTCAATATCTATGCACAAAGGTCAGTGATATATTCATTCCTTCTAATGATCCTTATGAAGAACAAATTATTCATGTACCAAGAGGGCAAGGAACTTGAACTAGGGCAATATACTTCACAAACCTACATTTTATGTTGAAGACACTACTTCTTTATGGGTACTAAATAAAAATATCATGGTTCAACAAATGTAAATTTTTTATTTGAAGCTACCCCCAAAGAAAAAAGAAAAATGGGTTAACAAGGATGTTTCCACAACTCTACTTGTTGCTAGTGGTTTCACTAAGAGTATCGATTCATAATTGAGGAGGAAGAATTTGATAGTACTTGTTAGGACGACGATTACATATTGGATGGTGATCTCTCTAATTTTGTCCCTTCATACCTTGATCATTCTTATGCTTTATTTATTTATATAAAAGTTATATTAGCATTTAATTTGTCTTTTCTTATGTTTTCTTACACTTAACATTTTGTTTATTTCATGTCATTTTTGTTTCACCCATTCTCATTTCACTTTCTATATTACACTTTATGCTTTATTTACCCACTTGGGGCCTATATGTTTAACTCCCATGGTGTTCTATTTACCATGATTAGCTCATATGTTTTCTTCCTTTGTGGTCCTATGTTTATTTGCTAGCTTCTATGCTTTCCTATGCTTCTTATTTGAATCCTATGTCCTATGTTCTTGTACTACATGTCCATGATATTCCTACATTTTCCTATGATCCCATGTTTATTATTCTTATCATGATTCCATATATATGATCCTTACAATGCATACATGCTTACATCCTATGATTATATGTTATGATCCATGCAATGCTTATATCTTTTACATCTCTTTTAATGCTTACATGTTACTTATCTAGCATTTATAGGCATCTTTATCTTGTCATTTGCCTTCATTGGGATCAACATTGGGGGGCATTTTTCCTTTCCCTTCATATAGGCACCTTCATGATTATATCTTGCCTATGTCCTTACATGCTTATCATACAATGATATCTTTTAGCATGATTACAAACCTTTATGCTTCTCTTTTCCTACAATTTATATGTCACTAACACACTTTTTTTTTTGTTATGTATTGTAGTGATGGGATCATAATTAGTCCCATGTCCAAGGATTTTTACTAATTTTATCTTCTTGATTAAATTCCTTTATACAATTATGCTTAGTTAGAGTTGTATCACTTTCTGTACCAAGCAAAAATGTCTTAACCTTCTTTTTTTTACTTTTACCTTTTGATGATAGTTCTTTTTCAAGCAATTTGTTTAGAGAATACTTTAAATGTGACAGATGCTAATTATTGCATGCTTTTATTTTTGTTTTTCACATCTCCAATGGAGCACTCATTGCAAGAACTCAAGAATGATCTACACACTTTGAGTAGATCCATATCCTTTTAGTGTTTGAAATCTATTTAATTTTCATGTTGGTTTTTTGTTTTACTTTGACATGCATTTGTATAGTAATTTTCATGCACATCAAAGTGACACAAAATATAATGGTGAAAACTACACACCCATTCCCTTTTCCCTTATGTTTTGGGGCCACTTTGATTAGAGCATCTTTTACGTAATTACTAGTTTATAGGGGGTATATTCTTGCTTGAATTCAATTCATGACATCATTCTATCTCGATCCAATTCTCATTCATCCCTAGAGATTGATCCTGCTCCCTAGATCTACCATTCATCACCTTGGATTAGATCTACAATTGCAAACTTGACTAGGTCATTCCTACAATCTTAGATCCGAACCTCAAACTTTTAAAATTTAAAATTTAAATTTACCCCTTGTCGACTTTTTAACTATTTCTTGTATATGACCTAACAAATACTTGTGTTGATTTGTGTGCTATGATTTTTATTTAAAGACATTCATTTAAAAAGTATCAAGGACAACCTAGGAATTGTTCAAGCATTTATCATAGTCTAACATTTATGGGAGCAACATAGCAACTTATAAATGCACTACATCAACACAAATCATCTTAGGTAGATTCCATGCCTACTTTCTATCCTTGATTATTGTTCCAAAGTCATTGAATAAATCTAACTAGGGGTTTGATTGAGGAGAAAATGACCCTCACTTGTAAACACTACTAGTCCTTACTAAAATTTAGATATCAAAAGATCAAGGTGAGTGACTTCCAATAGTTAGAGTTTTGCTAGTTCATTCCCATGGGTAAAACTTTAGGTCCACATGCCAATTCAGTTTTGCAAGCATATATTTGAACTAAAGCAAAACACAATCAATTTATAGATTTTGAGACTCTTGTCTGATCATGTCCTAGACTTCCAAAATTATAGTGAATCGGTTCCTAGAATCTTAAGCACCATTTTCCCATCTCTATAATCTAGCTAAGCATTGCATTTAAATTATTTTAATTTGCATGATTAATTCAACATTTATTATTTCTAGTCCCAACTCATTTGTCTAGTTAATTACCTGTAATCGATTGCACTATTTAAGTTGCCTAGACATTTTTATGTAAATGAGTTATTTTCCCTTATACACACACAAACTTAGCTTGCCTTCAGTACCACAGTCTTTGTTCTTGACTACTTCTCTTGTTTATAGCTCATTGTTGATTACATGCTCATTTTTAATAAGTTCCACAATGGCCATGAAGAAAAAAGCCCTTAAAAAGGTGTATGCCTAGCTAAAAGAAATTTATCACCTTTCTCACCTAACCAAATCACATGGCCCTAAGATTTCCCCATGACATTACATTATACATCTAGAAGAAGAACTATGTAATCATGAATTAGAGATTATTACCTAGGGAGGGCATGCATCCATGGAGGTTAGTCACATGTGTGATGATCAATCATAATTCTCAAAATGTTGAAGAATTGCTAGCCACCATAGATTTTCTTGAATTTGTTTCTTAAACCCCATATAACACTCACCTTGTGCTAAAACCTATGTTACTTAACCCTAAACCACCATCTAATTCGTCTATACTGCTCCTTGGGTTGTTAACAATGCACCTTGTTGAACCTTCAACTAACAACATAGGACACTAGATAATGGATGAGGGAACATTGAGTAGGAGCCTTAGGCAAAAGTAAGGATATCCATTTACATACACTAGAATCAAAGAATTGACAAGGAATGTAGGGTATGGGAATGTTTTTTGCTAGCTATGTTCTATATGTCATAGATGATTATAAGCAAAGGTTTGTCATTCTCTTTTTTTTTTAAGAGGTGTAACTCCTTTAGAGTAAGACTTATACACAAAAAACAAAATTAGGAAAATTAGGGTTGGGACATATATTCAATAAGAGGTTCAAGAAGAGGATACATCACCTACACTTTTTATTCACCTAAACATGTACAAATAGTTCTTCAATAGGATCTTGGATAATTTGTGGCCAAATAAGCTACCTCTAGGACCGAGATTTTGATTTCCACCCAAAGGGTACATCCAAGTATAGGTACCACATGTGAGTGGAGTTTTCACATCTTAATCTAGATTTCTACCCCTTTCTTAATGGAATTGATGCTCATCTTGGTTGAGTCATCTAGAATAGAAGAATATTGTAAATGTGTTTGCAAGTCTCTGGGTTCATTCTAGAGCTTGTGTTGAAATTGATTTCAACCAACCCCTACCCAAGTCTCTTAAACTTATGGGTCTAGGTTTTAAATTTGATCAACTAGTTTTGTAACTTAATAAACCAAATGCATGCTTTTATTATATACAAGAAGCCATTTGATAAGGGATTATCTAATATATAAACCCAATCTATCCTCTCTTCATTAGTCCTTTATCCCTAACTCTTTTCCTAGAATGGAAATCTCTCCTCCCTCCACTCCTAAAACCAAACCTTTTGAAAAACACTTTCATCCTACCCTTTGTTGAGGTTTCTTCCTACTTTGTACCTCTACTCTATCCTAGGAAGCCTTCTAAAAACAAAGTCTCTAGGGAATGTTAGGCTTCAAAGCTACAAACAAAGTAACCATGATCAAACGGAGTAAAAGTAGGACCAACATGTGAGAGAGGGCTCATCTTTCCTTCTTTGAGATGTGCGGCTCAGGAGGGTATTTCCTTGTGGATCCTTCAAAGGCTAAATCAAAATCAAGCACTCTTCAGAAGAGTATACATTAAAGACCATCTAAATTAATTGATTCTTTTGAGACTATGTACTAGCTAGGGAAAACTCTTATGACACAATTTTGGACCTAATTTGTCTATCACTAACTTGACTTATGTTGGCCCCTAGCAACTAATGAAAGGATTATTATGTGTAGAAATGTAAATCCACATGTTCTTCAGCAGAAGATAAGAAATACACAAAAAATTATAACATTCTTCTACTTCATTATGCTCATTGTAGATGATTAAGTTAAATAAATTATTCCCATCACAATTTTCATTTTAGAATTGGAGTGAGTGATTAGAAAAAAATAAGATCGATGCTTATATCTTGTGCATAGAGTAAAGTGTCAAATATAATGATAGAAGAATAATCCATGTTTCTTGTTTATTTTGAGTAGCCTAATTTGCTTGGTCATGTCTTGCAAGACTTAGGTTATCGATTTCCTTCTAACCTGAAACAATCAAACTCTACTTAGTGATCCATTGCAAGTATATTTTATTCCATATGTTTTATAAAAGCACGAAAGCCTCCCCATTAAAAGAAACTTTTAATAAGAACTTTTACAATATTCCTTGAATACCAACTAACAAATTCCTACATGGGCATAGAAAATGTAAACTTAGAAACTAATATTTCCTGAAGAAAATAACAAGAAAATGGAGATAATTTGATATTTCAGACTAAAAATGTCTTACATTGAATTCTCAAAAATAAAACATGAACATCTTTTAGAAAATACTTTACACAAGCTCTAAATTGCTTTCTTCTTAAGAATACTCTCTTACACTTCACAGATTTTCTAACCCCCCAAAACAAAGTATGCACATTCTATTTATGAAGAGTGACAATGCTCATCTCATTGATGCTTGACACTTTTCATCTTATAATACAATTTAATTTTTAACATGTGGTTTGCACTTTCGAAAGTGCATTTTGGACCCATGCTTTCCAACGATTAGGGGTTGATTGTTTGAATGAGAAACGACTTCTACCAATGTTAAACTTGCAATGAAAGAAGATGCTCCTCATTGATTTTATTAGTGTCACACCCCAAATTTTGACTATGTTTTACTTTTTACTTGCATGTAATTAGTAGTTGATTATGCATGAATTAATGATTTGACATTATCTAAAAAATGTCAGGATAAATCAATGATATCATGAGTTTATGTTTATATTAGAATTTAGATATGTGATTATAAGATGTCATGATTATTTATTCATAAGGTTTATGGATGGACTAACGATGCACTATTCCCAGTTTGGTGTTTGCAAGTTGTAACCAGGAAACATGTTTTCCACCCTCTAAGAAAGAGAGGGAGAGCATCATTAGAGAGAAGAGAATAGATGTATGGATAAGAACAGATTGTTTGCCATCTAAGTCTTGTGCTTTCACAATTTTTTGAACCTTTGTCGAGTATGGTAAGTTATGTTTGACCAATTGGTCTAAGTTTGGTTTTGACTTGATAAATCATCGATTGCCAACTAGATCCATTAAGCTGGGGTTTTTGTCGAAAACTAAGTCAGGATAGTATATGACTGTTGATAAGGAAATGGTCGATAGTAGTTAAACTATTTTATTATCTGTAATTCCAATTGGAATTCTATTATGTTATGTTTTATTATCTATTTTGACGTTTAAGAAATTTTGAGATGGGGAGAATACCTCGACCCCATTCTCATATCTTGTTGAGTGTTAGAAATAACGTAAGTATACATTGTATACACCTATATTATGTTGTTTTATATCTATTTAATATGATCTATAAGTTTAAACTCATAGTATGTAGTCGTTGAGATTTTTAGGTGAACGTGGTATCGTTGCAATTTAATGCAAAACCATGCATGTTCTTGTGGTCATTCGACTCTTTTTCCCCACATCAATTATGGAGGTAAGGAGGAGTTTCAAATAGTTTTGGAGTGGTTATTATGACCAGTAACTCCACCATCTATCTACATGCCACCATAAAGAGTGTTTATAGGCTTAAATTTAGGAAGGATCTCCGCGGGTATGGGAGAGTAAAGCCTTGAAAAGGCTATATTATCGAAGCATTTTGGCATGCATTGAAAGGATGGTCTAGTATGAGCAGGTACGCCACTCCAAGCATAGAGAGGCGTAATACTGTGAGCTTATTCTTAGGAGGAATCTGCGGATAGCTCAATTGTTAGAAATGTAGGAGGCTGCAACTTAGGCAAAAGAAAAGACTTTGTGAAGGCATAGAGTTAGATTGAGTAGCAGTGGGAAAACCGTCAACATTGGAGGTAAGGTTATCTCATATAAACAATAATTTCATTCTTAAAATGAGATAATTCCATTATGTATAAACATACAGAGATGTATTTTCGTATATACAAGTATTTAGAGTTATACAAAATGTGATCTTATGATCATAGCAACTAAGTAAACAAAGATACGTAGGAAATAGAGAAATTATCTTGTCAAACTATGAAACTACACTTAGAGTGCATAAGACAATAGAGTCTGGATTTATGATAGAGTAAATATCTTTGAATAGCATTTTGAAACTGCAGAGTATAAACAATAGAATGCTATAGTTTACAATGGGAATACTATGAAGATAACTTTTCATGCCATTGTTTGGTATTATTGAACCCATGTAAAACTTTATTTCTTTGTTAAACACAAGGTTATGGAAGAATGTTTTGAATAACATTGTGACTGAACTTTTTTTGAGAACTTTGATATAACCTAGGAGTTGTGAGGAGTAAGATTGTAGAAAGTTTAGATAGAGATAAATTTACTTTTCGCAATGATTTATATGTATAAGTTTTATTGTTTACAATAAAAATATTTTATGTTAGATATTCACTTATTTTAGAATATATATAAATGATAATGATATCATTAAAAACACCTAAGTATAGTGATATAATATCACATATGCATTCTACAACAATGATAAGCATTACCATGATATACAAAGGATGTTATTTATGAGTTCATAACCTATCCTATATCGAAAGTCGGTGGACTTAAGAAGACCAAGAGGTAAAAAATATTATATTATTATTGTAGGCTCAAACCTATTTAGGTTGAAAGATTGAACTTAGTCAAAAGATTAGTCATGATAATGATAGTATTCATTAAGATCTTATATGAATGAGGATATACCTCGTGTACTATGTTCATTCATGTTATGAGAAATGTGAATTCAAACAATGCCCAAGTAGTCAAGAGAAGACTAGAGGTTGTCATTTTTATGTTATATTATTATAAAATCTTACCTTTGAAAAAAAAAAGAGTATTTGGTATTTCAATGTATTGGGATAGAGAAGTTAAATCCCTAGACTCGACCCAGAAGGGTTAAGAAAACTTGAAAACTCTTAAGTCAGTTATAAAATTGATTTAGTCTATTGTATATTATGGTTGACAGTGAATGGTCGAGAAACCATAGATCAAGACATTATAATTTAGGAAGAGTCTAAGAAGCACCTATGATAAAATAAATGATTTCATGATAGAGTCAGGAACTTGTTATATTACACAAGAGTGCACAATCTTTGGGTCGTTGAGTAGAATGATAGGAAGTCATAGACCCTAGTATTTGCAAGTATGCAAAGAGGGACTCTCTAAAAGGTTAAAGTCATCTAAACCTATATATTACATTTATCCTAGGTTAAGGATTAATTCTAAATCAGATTGACTAGGATTTGAGTTTAGTCAAGACAATTTATGTCTAGAGATACTAGTCAAGCAAGTCAATTGTAGGATGTGGTAGTTTCCAAGTCGAGTTAGAGGTGTGTGAACACATGACTAGGTTTATTGCAAATGTCTGTGGTAGTTTCCAAGTCGAGTTAGAGGTGTGTGAACACACGACTAGGTTTATTGCAAATGTCTATTTATAGAGAAACTTTGGCCAAAGTGATGCATTTGTCTCTGCGTGCATTAGTTGGTTCACCGTGTCTAGATTACATAACTTGTCAGAATGATCATACTTAGCTAGAATAATTGTCTAGATTTGTATGGTGAATTGAGTTACGTAGGACACATCACTAGAAATCAGATGGCAACCTGTTGGTTCCTTATGTATATACTCTTCATGAAGGGTAGGGCCACTTCCAGATGGAAGATGAGCAGGGGACTACCGGTTTGTGGTTGAAGGAAAAGCACTCGGATGATGCTCTCCCTCTATAGCAGAAGACTCACCGAGGCTTGTGAGATAGATACCAGATTCTAGATGCAGTATACTTCATGTTATGACTTATGCTTGTCAAACTTATGTAAACTTATCCATATTGCTAAGTGCAAATTATTTGTAAATGTAAAGTGAAATGATTTCACCATGATTTTATCTTTGAATATATTGTAATTTGAAGGTTGAAAAATATTCAGAAAAGATATGCATTTAATTTTATGTGATTATGCAAATGTTAAAAAAAAAATTCTCTTATTTAAACATGTTCATTTACTTTCCTAGTAAATTTTATGAGTAAATCCAAGTTGTATAGTTGGTTTGTTACAATTAGCCTTTGATTTCACCCTACCTCTATAGATGAAAACAGGAAATTTTGATAGTAGCACACCACCCATATAGCCTCAACACAAAAAACAAAAAGTATAGTGAATCCATTTCAAGGATTTCAATCAATGTGATGAAACCTCTTAAATTAGTTTCATAGGCACTCATTAATATGGAGAGATGAAAAGTTTCATGTGGTGACTACTCTTCATGCTCTATAGATGAGAAGCTTCTTAAGCCCACCTCCACTTTCCATCTAGTCACTCCTATGATGAAAAATGAATTCTTCTCAAATTTAGGAGTGGAGTTTGAAGTCTTCTCAAGCTTGGCCCATAGCTATGACCACCCACCCTTGAGGATGAAGATAAAGATACAAGGATTTTTCATACCATTCATACCACCAAATAAAAAGAGATTACATATATGAAACATGAGAATTCATAGATGACCTAAAATATACCAGGTACAATGCATTGCATTTTCTAGACACTTCCATCTCTTAATAGCAACAATTACCTAGAGACCTATTATTAAAAGGAAGGCTTCGTGTCAAAAATATCAAGTCTCTGTTCCTTATATAACTAAATGCATACTATTTAAAATCACCCTAGGAAGCATACATTTCAAGTGAGATCTTTGGAAACAAATAAATGCCATCTGATCAAATGTCCACAAAATGGCCTTAAAGCCAGAAAAGGTAAGGCCCAATATCTAAGAGGAGATCCTTCACTAGTTCTAAAATATTACTTTTAATTTTCCTTTTTAGCTGCACAATGACACTCGTACCTAGTTTTATGAATTTAAGATCTTTGGATATGAAAAGAGAGAATTGCAAAATTAATATTACTTGGAAAATTTTTCTATCCATTCATAGAACTCTTCATCCTTAGACCACTCTACCTCTAAAATAATATTGATTTTGTTCATGGTTGTGGTGTACCTAGTATCCAAAGAAATCTTAGCTTCTTTAATAAAGATCTCAACTTGTGTTTCTAGTGTCAATGCCTTAACGATTTAATAACTCAACAAGAAAGGGTCAATTTTGTCTCCGTGTAGCATGGAGTCAACTAGGGTAGGGATTAAATCCTCAAAGTCATTTTCCCATAACCATAGTGCTTTCCTCTACCCATTTAGTTCTGCAATGTCAAGGATGCCTAAGTTCACCAATGCTTGGAAATCATTCATCTTATCTCTCAAGAGTACTTGTATTTTTTCACAAAATCAAAAACATCATATAGTAGTTTTGACACCTCAAAATATCAGTGATTTTATTTGGACTCCTTGGGTCATATTTGACATTTTTGTGAATGATTTTAATTGTTGTTTTTGATAATATTAAGTGGCAAAATAAGTGAGCCGAACCCATTACATATTAGCCCCAAGGGCATGCTATAAGGTCAACATAAAGCCCAGAGAGACCACCATCAACAAAAAACACAGACACAACAAACCACCAGTAGACTGAAAGGAGACACAATACAAAAACACAGAAACAAGAGCCCCTAGGGCTGATTGAACAGTTGACCCCAGTCATCAGTAAGGAACTGTACATTTCCTCATACTCTTTTAGCTCCTTGTTCTCAATCATATGCTTGTTGAGCTCAATATCTTGCAGGACAGCTAGTGTCATCGCTGACCTGTGCATCACCTTGGAAGTGAACCTTGTCAGAATCATGAATTTCTTATCAGAGAATATAATCAATAATATTATTCAACTCACTATTCTCACATTGAGTCTACAAATATATAGGAGAAATATAGGTAGCCGTGTGCTCTAAAATAATACTCATGGGTTTAACCAATAATAACCAATATTCTAAGCTGTTCTAACAAACAACATACGTTTACAAGATGACACAAACAAATAAAACAAACTATCTACATGGAGTAAATGATGGAATATCTAACATTCCCCCCTTATTACATCATTTCTTTAAAGCACTAATAAGAGAATCTTGAAAAGTGTCAAACTTCACACGTGCAAGAGACTTGGTGAAGATATTAACACATTGTTCCTGTGTAGAGTAGAATTGAAGCTAGATGTTGTTTTGCTAAACATGTTCTCGTATGAAGTGACAGTCGACTTCAATATGCTTAGTCCATTCGTGAAACACAAGATTATGAACAAGCTTGAGAACACTGTGATTATCACAATAGAGGACTGTAGGCTGATTTTGTGGTACCCCCAATCCTTCTAATATGCGACGTAGCCAAACTACTTCACAGACTGCTACACGATATTCTACCTTTGTTGAGGAATGAGCAATTGTGGCTTGTTTCTTACTTCCCCAAGAAATAGGACTTGGACCCAAGAAGAAAACAAATCCAGATGTGGATTTCCTATCATTAACTAAACCTGCATAATCTGCATCTATATACCCTATCAAGAAGAATTGATCATTCCTTTTGTATTCCAAACCATGATTCACAATACCCTTGATATACCTTAGTACCCATTTTTCTGCTTTCCAATGACACATTTTTGGTTCTTGCATAAATCTTGATAGATAATTAACAACAAAACTAATATCTGGTTTAGTATAAGTTAAGTAAATTAAACCTCCAATCATTTGCCAATAGAGAGTTGCATTCACCTGAGGAGATGAATCAGAAACAGATAACTGCAAACTTGATTCCATTGGTGTAGACATGGGTTTGGAATCCAACATTTTGAACTTCTTGAGCAATGTATTGGCATACTTTCTTTGAGATACAAAGATATGGTGATTTGTCTACCATACCTCTAAACCTAGACAATAGTGCAGTAGTTCGAGATCTATCATATCAAAATCTTTCTTCAGATCATTCTTGGATGCTTCAACCATTTCTTCTAAGCTGCCTGTGATAACCAAGTCATCAACATATACATTAATGATCACAATATCCCCCCTTGATCCTTGAGGTAGAGATTTGGATCATATGGATGCCTAATGAAACCATGTTGTAGCAGATGTTCATCAATTTTTATATACCAAGCTCTAGGAGCCTGTTTGAGACCATATAGGGATTTAACAAGTTTACATACCTTTTCCTCTTTACCAGGTGTAATTGGTGCAGGAGCACCAGGACATCAGGATTTTGCTTGATCTTCTAGTAGTTTGTTTTGTTTGATAAGGATAAGGTCCTTGAGACCATTAAATGTTGTAATGAGGCTTGAAAGCCCTACTTGTAATGGACTATATCCAATTAGCTAGAATCTATTTTTCATGTAGTAGTCCTAAGAAGGACAGTCATGTTGTAATAGGTAGTTTGCAAGAGTCAATTATGTAAGCCTTTGTTGAGGCATATAGGATAGTCATTTAAGTTTTAGTGTTTGTAAGCCTATAGAGGCATGTATAAGGTTTGGAGATGGGTTAGAACCTTGTCCAAGGTTAAACCACATGTTGAAAAGCATTGTTAAACATAAAAACCATCGGTACAGTCCAAGAATGGACAGTTACTAAAACAATCTTTATTGTTGCAGTTAGAAATTAGAAGGAAGCTCGATGGTTGGGCAGTTACATCGACCCCCAACCACTCCCACTTCACTTCATGCATGTGGGAGACCTTCTTTAAGTAGAAGGGATTCATCTTTGTATCAGACATTCAGTGGAAAAGGGAAGAAATAACAAAAAAGACAACTATTTTCTGCTTTTTCTGCTTTTCCTGTTTTCAGTCGCTGTATTAAGCTGTACTGTACTCCTGTACGGAACAGTCATGGTCTCAATTCATGATGCAAGTGTAGAGGGATGAGATGACTCTCAAATACAATTAGTTTGAAGTCTTGACAGTAAATAATAGGAGAGATATTCATATTTTCCTCAGACTGCTTTTAGAGTAATTGTTTTCTGAATTTGCCTTTGCAACAGTCCATACTGTGTAGAGGTACGGGGTTGATTCTTCCATTGCATGAGTTGATCAACTAGAGTGAGATGTTAGCTTTCTTTTGAAGTTGATTTGAGGCTTTGAAACTCATGTAGGAGGAAGTAATAAAGATTTCTTTGGAATTTGGCTTGATAAAGCCCTAGCTTAAGTTTTGGTTGAACTTCACACTTTTACCACCATTTTATTAATGTAAGGCCTCACCAGTCAATGGAGTGGGATGTAAGATAGTTAGTCCATAGCCTTGTGAAGGTCGCAGAGGCTGGAGAATGGTGTAGGGTGAGTGTGGGCATGAGAATGGTTCTGCAGAACCATGTGTTAGAAGTTAGAGGAGGACAACAGTCATACGAAGAAGGTAGTAAGTTTTGTTTATCATGTTGTTGATTTGTCAATGAAGACATTAGGTGTTAGGTGTGTTAATGGATTTGGTTGGTTGTATGGAATTGAGTTGTGTTAATGGAGATGACCCGAAGGAGGGTACCATGACTATCTCCTAAGAAATCAGAAGTGTGTGACTGTCTTTAATAGACAGTGTTGAAGACTGTTGTCCTGCATAGTGGTTGGATGGAGTCTTGATTGGAGTTGGGCATCTTGGAAGGTGTGCCCTGAAGTCCTCCCTCTCTTTGATGTCAAGAACAAGTTGTTATGGTGTTGAAACCCTTCCTTGTATGAAGGCCGATCTTAGAGACAGTGAACTTTGTGAGTTATTGCTTTGAAGTTTTTGGAAGTATGCCTCTGCTGTTCTTAGATGCTCTGCATCAGTAATATATCCCTCTGGTTGGGTCATATAGACCTCTTCCTTAAGGTCTCCATTGAGAAATGTACTTTTTACATCCATTTGGTACAATTTCCATCCAAATTGGGCAGCTAAAGCAAAAATCATTCTAATGGTTTTTATCTTTATAGTGGGAGCAAATGTTTCTTCATAGTCTATCCTTTCTTTCTGGGCATAACCCTTGGCTACAAGTCTAGCCTTATGTTTGTCTATACTACAATCTGCTTTATACTTAGTTTTGAAAATTCATTTACAACCAATTGCTTTCTTACCAGGTGGTACATCAACAAGCTCCCAAGTATTGTTTTTCATGAGAGATTGATACTTTGCATCCATAGACTCTTTCCAAGGCTTTGACTCTAGTGCTTCCTGAACATTAGATGGTTCAAAATTATCAACAATTGAACTCATTAATGCTAGATTTACCTCATTGCCAGCCATGCTGCGAGTCCTTGGTCCTGAAGTGGAAGTGTCTGGGACTCCATCTAGCTTTGCATCGCGAATGGTACTAGTACACCACTTGGGCAAAGGTCTTGTGATAGGTGCTGAGTTAGTATGATTCTCAACATTCCCATTATCTTTCCCATTTGTTAGCACAGTAAAAATTTGAAATTTTTACTATCTCCTCAATCCATCATATTTGAATAAATCCTGAAGAATATCCTAAAAAGACCATAATAAAAATTTTATATGTTTCACAAGGTGTCTATGGATGAGCAATGTCAAATTTCTTCCAAGCAAGTCCATCGGCAAGAGGTTGTGTTGCTTACGCCGATACATGAGGAATCATTTGAAAAACAACCATCGGCGTGAGAATAGAGATCGGAAGAAGAATTATGGAAGTCACCGATGGAGTAAGTAACACTGATGACCTTACATCGGCGAGAGAGGCAAATGGTCATACCGATCGGTATGACAGATATCTATCGGATGATTCTTTAAACGTTGCCCCGATGGTATATATCATACCGATGAAGTACTTCGGCAAGAGTTTCACCGAACATCCTGCGGGGGGGTAACAAAACAAATAGCCATCGGCGAGAAGTAAACTATCGGGATAGGAAACAAGTAAGCCTTCGATGATTAGAGTCTTGGCGATAAGAGGGTTTTCGGCGAGACTCACAGTGATACACATCTATCGGGATAACTCGACATATCGGGGCAAAAGAATTAAGTCTTGCCGATTCACAAGTCACGGCGACCAAAAGGTGTCGGTGACACTTTGATATACTTTGCCCGATAGAGAATACAAAAGGGCCATCGAGAAGACGTTTTGGATCGGGATATCTTAAGAAAGTTATCCCGATAGTGTATGTTATTCCGATAAAGATAAAGTTCATGCATGAAGATGACTATCGGCGAGACAATAAAGATCGGGAGAACATGATTTTATTATCCCGATAGTATTAATCACCCCGATAAGCAAATCATGTCGGTGGGACTTGCTATATCGCAGAGAGGTCTAAAATACTTGGCGATGAGAGAAGTCATGCCGATGGCCGCGCCCACTTAAAACATGACATTACATAGCGTCGGGAATACAACCAAGGGGTCACGCCGATTGACTGTTCGCGCCATAAAAAACGTTGAGGTCGCCCAGACATTTCAAAAATCACGCCGACAAGCAGAGTTATGGCGATGTGACACTTCACAGCGATGAACATTGAATTGATCAGGTGATTAATAACAAAACGACTACAAAATTCATACGATCATTATAATTGCAAAAAACCGTCCGAAAGGAGAATACAGAGGAATTATTAGGGCAAAAGCAAGAGCATTGTTCAAACAACACCAGGATTATTATGACAAACTTAAAGCTGATGTTAAGGAAGGGACTGATGCCTCAAATGCAGGAGTTCCCAGGATATTCAAAGATAACGGAGAGGTGAAGAGCAAAGATGAATGGACTGTTGATTGTCAGGTTATATTGCACAAAGCCACAGGAGCTCTGAAAGATAAAGCCTCTGCATCTAAAGAAGCTTGCAAACAATTAGAGAAGATGGTTACTCTTGATGTAATTACCAGAAGTGCTATTGAGCTTACTGATTCTCACCGTGATCAAGAGTACCTAGATCATCTGGCTAAAGTTTATTTATGGCTGAATAGAGCCTAATTACGCTTATGTAATTATTGTTAATACTTGTTAAGTTCCCAAGAGACTTATTGAAGAGTTGTATCTCTTCATAGAAATATCTATATAAGTTTAAACAATCGGTGCTGAAAAGATCATCAGCAGTAGGAGATATTCACATATACATAATATACAATATTCCAAAATGACTATGTTGCATATTTTATTTGAAGAAGAAGTTTGAAGTTCTCTGATTCAGTATTTCTACTTTGGTATCAGTTATTTGTTGAAATTATTCAATTGTGTGGCTGTCTCCATTTCTGCATTTCCCTGTTATTCAGATTAAGATATCAAGTATATATTTAATCTGTCAATACACATTTGCTGTATCTGTGTGATTAATTTGGTTGGTGTCCATCTGAGGAATTAAACCCTTCTGATTTATTCACAGTAGCCTGGAAGTAGTAAGTTGGGATTACTAAGTAGAGCCATATAATTAGGATTGCCATTCTGTCTCCAGTAAAATATTATCTGTTAATCTTGTCCATTCATTTCATTTGGTTCCTTCAAGTAAGGATTAAAATACCTTCTGGTGAATTATAAGATATCTGATTTTATTTGGTTGGATTATCAAGAAGAGTCTATCAGTCATTTACTTGCACGTTTATACAAGCTATAAACCAAAACTGTGCCAAATAACTAGAATTATTACCATTAAGAAACTCCTGGTCTTAGTCCTTCAAATTGACTCTGTTACCCAACAAGGCACTAGTCTCATTCAACTCATTAATTAAAACCTTTTCCCTTGATATTGCTTATACAATTTCTGCAAATCACTTATTAAACATTACACATAGAATTAATTAGTCAGCTGTTTCATCTATTCTACATCCTATGCCATTGTAGATAGATATAGTTAGTCCATTCATCCACACTCAGACTGCTTTAATATTTCAAGGTTCACCCACCTAGGTGTAGCAGGACCTAAAGTGTAGGAAATCATCAAACCTTGAAGGTTGATTTCGTCAAGTTAGTTCAAAAACGTTGCAAATCCAAACATAGAGCCTGGCATCCTCTTAGGATTTGCAACCTGCATTTTTGAGACCTAACAAATTGGCGACTCCATTGGGGACCTAGTAAAAAGACCTTAGAAATTAATCCTTTCTTGCATAGAGTCATTTCAAAATCTTAGGTTGGTAACTCTGCTGGTGACAAGAACCCTACAGATAAACTATAAACTTTTCCTATTTAATAGGTGGCGACTCTAGTTACAATTATAGCAAAAAATTTCAATATCAAATGGATGGTAGGAGATCCAAGATGGAAGGCAGAAATTTGCAGTCATCTCCACCACTTAGAAACATTTCCAAAAGAAATGTGAATCCAAAGTATTCCCACCGAGATAATAATCTAGACATCCAAGAGAATGATTCAGAACAAAACATTGCAATTCACAACAAATTCACACCTCTACATGATTCAAACGAGAACCTCAGTGGAGCAACTGATGATATTTTGGCAAGGTACAGACCCACTCCTCAAGAACAGCGAGATCATGATGCAAAGGTCATGAGGGATATTGATAGGAACCAAGCTGAACATGATTTCAAGATCTCATTTGACCAGGGAGAAGAGATAGAATATGGATTTTCAAATCAGGGAATGAATGACAATCCAGAACATCAGGAAACAAATAATCAAGACATGAGTGATGAGCAACAGGAAATACTCATGCTCAGGAAAGAACTTGAAAGATACAAGATACAAGAGGAGAAGGAGTTGTTGCAGCAAGAAATTCAACAGAGAAAAAATAAAGCCAAAACAGCTCCCCCAAAATATGTACCTCCGCATAGAGGGAATATTTCAAGAAATACACAGCAAAATACAGGTGGTTTTCAAAATTCACATGCTTCTGGAAGTCATCAGAACATTATTCCCCAAAACCCTAGACCACCTCCCATACGTAATACATCTCAACATATGGCAAATACTTACCCACCCCCTGGTCAACAATATTATAGGCCACAAAATCAACACATAAATCCCCATATGAACCAACATCAACAATATGCATATCATCAGCCACCAGGTGGATATAATTATTATCCCAATCCACCACCTCTCAATTTCCCTCCCCAAAACCTTGCTAATATATGCAGTCAATTTGATTTAACTGGATATCAGTTATATCCATATCCTATGGATAGTACTTGGAGAAACATGGTTCCCAAGTTTACTGGAAACAATGCAGTATCTGCAGAAGATCATATCAGAAGTTTTAATGCTTTTGTACAGGATATAGGTATGGATTGGGAAGACATTAGAATGAGGTTATTTATGATGTCCCTCACTGAAGATGCCAGAGATTGGTTTAATAGCTTGCCCGATGCATCAATCAATTCAATAACTGATTTTCATAACCAGTTTGAGGATCAGTATGGTAACCAATACGCTCCTGAGTTTGCACTACATGAACTAATAAGTATACAGAAGTATCAAAATGAATCAGTATTTGATTTCAACCTGAAGTTTTCCAAGCTACATAATAAGGTACCACATGGAGCCAAGTTATCTGACCAGGCAGCACTGAGTATCTATATGAAAGCATTTGACCCCAAAACAGGATATGAACTCAGAAACCGGTGTCCTGCAACATTGGCCGAAGCACAGAAAGTAGCCATAACTATCGAAAATAATAGGAAGGCTGCAGGAATGGTCAGTAAAAGGGACAATCATAGAAATCTTCAAAATCCAAATGCTCAACAGATTAAACCAGAGGATCAGCATAGGCATGATAGACCTAGGTTACATGATATGCCTTACAATACAAATTGGAAGGATGGAAGACCTATTGACAACAACAGAAAGCAGCCGTATGGAAAGGATACTCCTGATCCCTTGAAGAGAAACATGGCACATATGGCAGAAAATAAACCTTGGTGTTTTGTATGTAACCTACCACATTCACCGGAATACTGTGAGGTAGCTAAATCAATACAGCAAGAGGAAATGCTATACAGCTATAATAGGAATAATCACACCATCAATATGATGCAGGATACACCATGTGTAGTAACAGAAGATTATTCTTCTTCAGAAGAAGAAGGATATGAGTATGATGTAGGGAACCAAAAATATCATATTAACATGGGGGAACAACAGGTATTCTCAGACTAGGAAGATAGTTGTAACAACAAGTCATGTGGTCAATGGAGAAAACCTACTGAGGATGAAAGAGAAGCTCTCACAGTGGCTGCAGTGGCTCAAGCTCGAAACACTTATAACTTAAGGAATAGAACAACGAATGTTGGGCAGGGAACTCCTGGAAGTGTATTTATAAAAGACCAGAATAACAAAGAAAATAATACAAAATCATCACCTAAAGAACCAGAAAAGGGGGATAAAAATAAAATAAAAGGAAATCAAGAAAAAGAAAACACAAAAATAGAAAAGAATGACCAGATCATAACCCCTTCTTTTGACATTGCACAGGCAGTGTCTCAGGTGAAGATATCAGTCCCACTCCTAGAGATGATGAAAATAGATAAATATAGGAGTACAGTTGTCAAGATGATTTCTGATACACCAAATTCAAAACATAAAGGGTTTGAAAAAACAACAAATAATGTGCATCAAGAAAATTTTAAGATGCCTGAGGTATACCTTGGTGACACACTTACAAAAAATCCCTCACAGGTAGATCCATTCTATACTACACTAGTAATCAAGAACAGAATAGTCAGGAATTGTATGATTGATTCAGGTGCTGCTATGAATATCATGCCTATAGCAGTGATGAAAGAATTGGGGATGTGGGTTGATACTACGTATGGCCAGTGTTATGCAATGGATAACAGATCTATTCCAGTAGTTGGTATTATGAAAGATGTAGAGATAAAACTTGCTTCACATCCTGAAGCAACATATAACATTGACATCACTGTGGTTGATATCCCACCGTATTATGGAATGCTGTTATCAAGGCAGTGGGCTGCAATGGCAGGAGGCAATGTTCAATTAGATCTATCATATGCCACCATACTAGTAGGTGACAAGGAAATTAAGTTGTGCAGAGAACCAAGGTATGACAATATTATAGAAAGAATGGACCGGCATCAGGTGAATTTCTTTTGTGACACAGATTTAGGAGTTTTCAAAGTTGGAGAAACTACCCCAGAATTGCATAACACTGACCCAATACACACTGAATCTATGAAAAGAGAAAATGATTTGTGGAGAATGTATTTCGATGGTGCATGCAGCAAGATAGGAAATGGGGCCGGAGTAGTTTTTATCTCGCCAGGAGGTAAAACATTCAAATACTCTTTCTTATTGACATTTGAATGCACCAATAACGTAGCCGAGTATGAAGCCCTGCTCATTGGCCTAAACATAGCCACCAAATACAAAATAAAAAAGTTGGCTGTCTATGGTGATTCTGAATTGGTCATCTCCCAAGTAAGAGAAAAATATTTATCTAGGAATAAAAGATTAAGACAGTACAGAAATGCAGTTTGGGATAGTGTTGAATTATTTGATGCTTTTTCAATCAGCTGGGTTGATAGGTCTAAAAACATCATGGCAGACTTTTTAGCAAACATTGCATTAAAGAGAGATGATGTAACATTAGGAGGGATCACAGAAGTAGAATTTAAAACTAGACCTACCATCCCTGATAATATACAGAACTAGCAAGTGTTTGATAGCGATGCTGATATAATCAATTTCTTACATTGTGCTGATTATTATGAAAATCAAGAAATTGATTTCAGTGCATTTGTGGAGGAACACGATGGGAAAGAAACCCTTTTTGGCCAAGAAGTGGTTCAACTGAAGACAAATAAGATACCCAAAGGGCTTATTGCATTAGAAAAAGCATTTGATGGGCATGATAGATACAAAAAGAAAGAAACACCAGTGATACCTGAGAACCTTGAGGAAGTGAATTTGGGGACTCAGACAACCCCAAAAAATGTATATATTGGAAGGAATCTTGACCAGAAAATCAGAAATAGAATCATCAATCTACTTAGGAAGTACAGGCATGTGTTTGCTTGGTCATATGATGACTTAAAGGCATATAGAGAGGATTTATTTCAACATGAGATACCACTCAAGCCAGATGCAAAACCATTCAGACAGAAACAAAGGCCGATTAATCCTACATTGGCTCCGAAAATGTTGGAGGAACTTACAAAGTTAAGGGATGGAGCTATAATCAAACCTATTAGACACTCTTCCTGGGTTTCAAACTTAGTGCCTGTCAGGAAAAAGAATGGTGACATTAGACTATGTGTGGATTTCAGAAACTTGAATAAATCTTCCCTTAAAGATAATTATCCTCTTCCCAATATGGAGGCAATATTGCAGAAAGTTACTGGGTGTGAGTTGCTATCCATGATGGACGGTTTCTCAGGCTACAATCAGGTAAAAGTTAAGGAGTCTAAACAATTTAAGACGGCATTCACCACTCCGTGGGCAACATATGTGTATTTGAGAATGCCATTTGGATTAACTAATGCTGGAGCAACATTCTAGAGAGCAATGGATGTAGCTTTTGCTGAATTAATCAATAAGATTATGATAGTATATCAAGACGACTTGACAGCATATTCTAAAAAAGCCGAAGATCATTGCACACATTTAGAACAAGTATTTATCAAAGCCCTAGAATATGGGATATCATTGAACCCTAAAAAATGCCATTTTGCAGTAACAGAAGGAAAATTGCTTGGTCATATAGTCTCGAAGGAAGGAGTTAAAATAGATCCTGAAAGGGTAAAAGCAATTGATCAAGTCCCTATTCCAAAAAATGTAAAAGCTATACAATCATTTTTTGGTCAGATAAATTTTGTCAGAAGATTTATACCAAATTTCGCAGAGATTGTTTGTCCTATATCAAGAATGCTGAAGAAGAACTCAGATATGAAATGGACAACAGAAACAATGGAAGCATTTGGTAACATTAAGGAGGCCATCAAGCAAGCTCCAGTCTTAATATCCCCTGACTTCGGTAAACCTTTCCAACTCTTTTCATTTGCTTCCTATCATACAGTAGCAGCAGTGTTGTTGCAGAAAAACAATGATTGATATGAACAGCCTATCTCTTTCTTTAGCAAGTCCCTTCAGAATGCAGAGTTGAAGTATGACATTATTGAAAAACAGGCATATGCATTGGTAAAAGCAGTAAAAAATTTTAGACCATATTTGGTGGGGGCTAAAATCATAGCATATGTTCCTAATGCTGTAGTGAAGGATGTACTGATCCAAACTGAGGTCACCGGTAGGAGATGTAGGTGGATCAATAGGATTCAGGAATTCAGCATTGAAATCCAAATCACTAAATTAGTAAGAGGACAGGGTCTTGCCAAATTGATGGCTGAAAGTAATCTAGAAGCTTCCCAGATATGTAATGTTGATGCAAGTACCAGTATTGAACACACTCCGTGGTATACTGATATAGTATATTATCTAAAACATATGAAGTGTCCTGAAGGATATGATGATAATAAAAGAAGGACACTCAAACTACAAGCTTCAAAATATGTACTCATTGGTGGGGATCTCTATTGGAAAAATAGAGATGGTGTTCTACTATTATGCTTGGATGAATATCAATCAAAACATATTATGAAGGAGTTGCATGAAGGCATGTGCGGAGGACATTTCTCAGCAAAAACCACAGCCCACAAGATCCTGAGGGCAGGGTACTATTGGCCTAAAGTCTTTAACGATTCATACCAGTACACTAGAAAGTGTGAAGCATGCCAAAAGTTCTTAGGGAAGTTAAAGTATCAGGGGGCACTACCCTTAAAACCTATGCAAGTTGAGGCTCCATTTTATCAGTGGGGTATTGATTTTATAGGTGAAATTTTAGAGAAATCGAGTGGGGGACACCGATGGATTTTAGTGGCTACTGATTACTTTACAAAATGGGTGGAAGCAATCCCAACCAAACAGGCTACAAGTAAAGTTGTGATCAATTTTCTAATGGATAACATTATATGCAGATTTGGTACTCCAGTAAGATTGATTACAGATAATGGGATGTGTTTTAGATCTGATGAATTCAAAGGTTTTTGCAGTACACATGGTATCACTGTTTCTTATGCTGCTCCCTACCATCCACAGGCCAATGGACAAGCTGAATCAAGTAATAAGAGCCTGTTGAAAATTATAAAAAGAATGTTGGATAGAAATAAGAAGGCTTGGGATTCAAAACTAAGAATGGCAGTGTGGCCTGACAGGATTACTATAAAGAAGGCAATTGGGAGATCCCCTTATGAATTGGTATATGGAACACAAGCAAGATTACCATTGGAAAATCTTATACCAGTGTACAAATTCATTCTCCAGGAAGATTTGAATGTTCCTGAACCAATGGAGGAAAGGTTGGAACAATTGGCAGAGCTTGATGAAACAAGAAGAGTAGCTCAGAGGCAGAATGTTAAATTACAATCACAGGTAAAATATCTCTTTGACAAGAAGGCCAAAGAAAGAAAGTTTGAGATAAATGATCTGGTATTGATGTGGAATGCAAGATGTCAGGACAAAGGAAAACATGGAAAATTTGAAGCCCTGTGGTTGGGTCCTTTTGTTATCACTGGCAAGGGAGGTGAGGATTCTTACTATGTACAAAATATGTCAGGAGAGGAGCAGGAATTGCCTGTACATGGGCAATACTTGAAGCAGTTCTTTTCATAAACATGTACAAAGAGAATTGAGTGTTGCCAGTGCATGGACAACATTCAAATAATTCTCAAAATATCTTATTCCATGCACAGTAGTCTAGGAATCATTCCCGCTCCCCATCATTTGTTACTTTCCTTTTTTCCCATTTCCATAAAAACCTCACCCCAAAATAATAAAATATGTGGTCTACTTCCCCAGGAGATCTGGATCCTTGTTATACTCACAGGGAGTATACATCCCAGACAGAGCCACTGTTAGCACAGTAAAAATTTGAAATTTTTACTATCTCCTCAATCCATCATATTTGAATAAATCCTGAAGAATATCCTAAAAAGACCATAATAAAAATTTTATATGTTTCACAAGGTGTCTATGGATGAGCAATGTCAAATTTCTTCCAAGCAAGTCCATCGGCAAGAGGTTGTGTTGCTTACGCCGATACATGAGGAATCGTTTGAAAAACAACCATCGGCGTGAGAATAGAGATCGGAAGAAGAATTATGGAAGTCACCGATGGAGTAAGTAACACCGATGACCTTACATCGGCGAGAGAGGCAAGTGGTCATACCGATCGGTATGACAGATATCTATCGGATGATTCTTTAAACGTTGCCCCGACGGTATATATCATACCGATGAAGTACTTCGGCAAGA
Source organism: Cunninghamia lanceolata (assembly GCA_027924645.1). Lineage (NCBI taxonomy): Eukaryota > Viridiplantae > Streptophyta > Pinopsida > Cupressales > Cupressaceae > Cunninghamia > Cunninghamia lanceolata. The sequence goes on along the minus strand of BSBN01000472.1, from coordinate 11,981,007 downwards.
GTTTCACCGAACATCCTGCGGGGGGGTAACAAAACAAATAGCCATCGGCGAGAAGTAAACTATCGGGATAGGAAACAAGTAAGCCTCCGATGATTAGAGTCTTGGCGATAAGAGGGTTTTCGGCGAGACTCACAGCGATACACATCTATCGGGATAACTCGACATATCGGGGCAAAAGAATTAAGTCTTGCCGATTCACAAGTCACGGCGACCAAAAGGTGTCGGTGACACTTTGATATACTTTGCCCGATAGAGAATACAAAAGGGCCATCGGGAGGACGTTTTGGATCGGGATATCTTAAGAAAGTTATCCCGATAGTGTATGTTATTCCGATAAAGATAAAGTTCATGCATGAAGATGACTATCGGCAAGACAATAAAGATCGGGAGAACATGATTTTATTATCCTGATAGTATTAATCACCCCGATAAGCAAATCATGTCGGTGGGACTTGCTATATCGCAGAGAGGTCTAAAATACTTGGCGATGAGAGAAGTCATGCCGATGGCCGCGCCCACTTAAAACATGACATTACATAGCGTCGGGAATACAACCAAGGGGTCACGCCGATTGACTGTTCGCGCCATAAAAAACGTTGAGGTCGCCCAGACATTTCAAAAATCACGCCGACAAGCAGAGTTATGGCGATGTGACACTTCACAGCGATGAACATTGAATTGATCAGGTGATTAATAACAAAACGACTACAAAATTCATATGATCATTATAATTGCAAAAAACCGTCCGAAAGGAGAATACAGAGGAATTATTAGGGCAAAAGCAAGAGCATTGTTCAAACAGCACCAGGATTATTATGACAAACTTAAAGCTGATGTTAAGGAAGGGACTGATGCCTCAAACGCAGGAGTTCCCAGGATATTCAAAGATAATGGAGAGGTGAAGAGCAAAGAAGAATGGACTGTTGATTGTCAGGTTATATTGCACAAAGCCACAGGAGCTCTGAAAGATAAAGCCTCTGCATCTAAAGAAGCTTGCAAACAATTAGAGAAGATGGTTACTCTTGATGTAATTACCAGAAGTGCTATTGAGCTTACTGATTCTCACCGTGATCAAGAGTACCTAGATCATCTGGCTAAAGTTTATTTATGGCTGAATAGAGCCTAATTACGCTTATGTAATTATTGTTAATACTTGTTAAGTTCCCAAGAGACTTATTGAAGAGTTGTATCTCTTCATAGAAATATCTATATAAGTTTAAACAATCGGTGCTGAAAAGATCATCAGCAGTAGGAGATATTCACATATACATAATATACAATATTCCAAAATGACTATGTTGCATATTTTATTTGAAGAAGAAGTTTGAAGTTCTCTGATTCAGTATTTCTACTTTGGTATCAGTTATTTGTTGAAATTATTCAATTGTGTGGCTGTCTCCATTTCTGCATTTCCCTGTTATTCAGATTAAGATATCAAGTATATATTTAATCTGTCAATACACATTTGCTGTATTTGTGTGATTAATTTGGTTGGTGTCCATCTGAGGAATTAAACCCTTCTGATTTATTCACAGTAGCCTGGAAGTAGTAAGTTGGGATTACTAAGTAGAGCCATATAATTAGGATTGCCATTCTGTCTCCAGTAAAATATTATCTGTTAATCTTGTCCATTCATTTCATTTGGTTCCTTCAAGTAAGGATTAAAATACCTTCTGGTGAATTATAAGATATCTGATTTTATTTGGTTGGATTATCAAGAAGAGTCTGTCAGTCATTTACTTGCACGTTTATACAAGCTATAAACCAAAACTGTGCCAAATAACTAGAATTATTACCATTAAGAAACTCCTGGTCTTAGTCCTTCAAATTGACTCTGTTACCCAACAAGGCACTAGTCTCATTCAACTCATTAATTAAAACCTTTTCCCTTGATATTGCTTATACAATTTCTGCAAATCACTTATTAAACATTACACATAGAATTAATTAGTCAGCTGTTTCATCTATTCTACATCCTATGCCATTGTAGATAGATATAGTTAGTCCATTCATCCACACTCAGACTGCTTTAATATTTCAAGGTTCACCCACCTAGGTGTAGCAGGACCTAAAGTGTAGGAAATCATCAAACCTTGAAGGTTGATTTCGTCAAGTTAGTTCAAAAACGTTGCAAATCCAAACATAGAGCCTGGCATCCTCTTAGGATTTGCAACCTGCATTTTTGAGACCTAACACCATCCATGTTGAAAATAGGAGCACTAGCTAGATCAGGTGATGATGTGGAAGGTGAACTTGAATCACTCTTCTCATCATAAATTACATATCTACTGATATATATCTTCTTTGTATTAGGATCCATAAGGTGATATGCCTTGGATTCATTACTATAGCCAAGAAGAATACATTGCAATGATTTTTCATCTAGCTTCTTCCTTTTCTATTTAGGAATGTGCATATAGGCAGTGCATCCAAATACACAAAGATGAGAGATAGAAGGCTTTACCCCTATCCATGCTTCTTCTAGAGTGATGCCATCAAGGGCTTTGGCTAGTGCACAATTCAAAAGATAAACTGTAGTATGAACAGCTTCAACCCAATATGCATGTTCTAGATGAGAACATACTGCGGACCATCTCCACAATGATGCGATTTCTCCATTCAACAACCCCATTTTGTTGAGGTGTGTATGCTGCAGTTAGTTGACACTTAATTCCATTTTCCTTTAGATATGTGGAGAATTATGTGCTGGTGTATTCCCCCCCTCGATTTGAGCAGAGGGCACGAATATGATGATTCGTGTCTTTCTCCACAAGAGTGCGAAACTCTTTGAAGTAGGAAAAGGCTTCATCTTTAGTCTATAAACAATATACCCACATTTTTCTTGTGTGATCATCAACAAAAAGTTGAAAGTACCTAAAACCCTTGTGACTAGGTGCCATTGGCCCGTACAGATTGGTATGCACCAGCTGCAAAGGTTGGCTTGCACGATGCTCACTAGGAGAGAAGGGTGCTCTATGTTGTTTTCCAGTAATATAACTAGAACAAATGGCACTCGACTTCTCAAGTGAGGGAAGCCCTTTGACCATGCTTTTCTTGCTAAGTGTAAGCAAGTAACTAGTGCTTAAATGACCAAATCTATGATGCCATAACATAGAAAGATCACTATCCTTAGTCACTCAAGATTGATTATTGGCAATTGTATCAAGCCTAAGCATTTTACCAATTTTTGTAGCACTTGCAACAATCTTTGCACTTTTAGACTTATCTCGGATGAGACATACATTTTTATCATCATTTTTATCAAAATCTATCCTTAGGTTGTGATCAAGAAATTGATTAACAAAAAGGAGCTTTTTGGTTAGTCCTAGCACATACAAAACTTCAGTGAGTTTGTAACGATGAATGCCAAACTACAAGGAGATATCACAAATGCCTTGGATGTCATAGGTGGTATCATCTCCAAGAGAGACTTTACCATGATGGGATTTCAATGTGAGAAACCACTCCTTCTGTCCAGTCATGTGCTTAGTAGCACCTGAGTCCACATACCAAATTGAGGTTGATTGTGAACTATCTTCTAAAGTGTGGGTCGAAAACACATATTCCTCTTCTGGAGAGTCTTCTTCTTCAACAACATTGCCATGTTGTTTTTGTTTGTTCTTCTGTTGCCATTGAGTATTGCCACTTTGAAATGGCTTCTTTTGAAACTCTTTATTGTTAAACAATCTTTTGGCCAAAGAGTTGTACCAACAATTTTTCACATCATGTCCAATCCTTTCACATATTGGACACTTCTTCTGGTATTTGGATGAGTTACCAGATTTGGGTGGTCCACTAGACTGCTTCATAGGCTTCTTGCTTTTATGACGTGTGGTCATCGCATGATCCTCCTCTCCATGATCCTGACTTAGAGACTCTTCTTTCTGAAGTAGATTCACAAGCTTCTCAAAAGTGGGTGTTGTTTCAGTCACATTCAAAGTTGTCACAAATACTTTATGTCGAGGAGGTAGTGCCCATAGGACAATAGGTACCAAAAATGCATCCTCAATTATTTTCCCTAATGCTTGTAGGGAAGCTCTCAACTCCACAATCCTTTTGAGGAAGGATTCTAACTGTTCTCCATTCTTCATCTTCAGGCTGTGTAGCTGACTCTCCAAATTCAAGATCTGATTCTGATTCTTCACCTCATACACCATCTTGAACTTGTCCCATGCATCTTTGGCTATGGACGAGTCGCGGATAAAAGGTTGGACATCATCAGACACACTGAACAAAATGATCAATTTCGCCTTTCTATCGGCTTGATCAAATTTCTTCTACTCATCAACATCTGTTTTGTGGCGTGTTGTAGTTCCACTAACCACATCCCAAACTTCTTCAAACTCAAGTTGAGTTTTGAGTTTGGTTTTCCAGGCGGAATAATTATTTTCGCGCAACAGCTGAGAGTCTGAAAGAAGAAATTTTAGAGAACTTCCTACCATGTTACTAGTTGGATATAGAATCTATTTTGTTTTATTTCTCGGTACTCAAATTAGTGATTTTCCATAGAGGAGAAAAGAATATAGAACAATCTTACAATAGCTCATTTGGAAGCTCATTTAATGAAGCTGTTGGCACTCATATATAACATTTGGATATGAATTTATGAAACTAATAGATCCCAAGAATATTATCAAGAATATTATCATGTCACTGGTATAGTCATAAGGAAAAATACACACCCAACACTTAGATTTCAGTGACATGTTAAATGAGAAAACTGCAACACCCAAACATACACTCTCTTACCGATCTTGTTACGACGAACCTTTGGAATATCAACCAAAATGGACCCAACCTTCAAAATGCTTGGAGAGTCCTGAGACCTTGCCGCCACAATCCAAAGATACCCACGACTCCTCGAGGAGAGCTCCTTGCTGTGGAAATCATGCCATAGATCACGATCATGCCCCGATTTTGCACAATGCGATGTCAACAGATGAACTCGCACAAGCAAATGATCGGAAATGAATAAGCTAATGAAACAATGGATTCCTCCACGTCTTATGATATCTGACCAGACTCTCGCGTTTGACACCAAGCAAGAAGATGATTGTCTATTCAAGCAACTTGGGCCAGAGAACAGTGATGAGAGGACTCTAGACTGCTATAACGACTTGCACCAATAAATTATCTTTCCATCGTTGTCGGGTGAGAGAACTGGTCGGGCCAAGAATTGTGGAGTCCAGTGATAAGATTGAGGCGGGAGGTGCAACAACGCCCGATGGATATAAGCGAGCCCTCCTAAAATAAAATTGATCCCTGCCAATTACTATCCCATCTAAGCAAAAACCACTGAGCCACCGATGCGAGAGATCAGTGAAGGTGAATGGCACGAATGCAGTCTAATTTCTTCGATGAATCCTCATCCCACAGGTGACATAGCCTTTGATCAACCAGAACCTCCATGCAGATTACACCATCCAAGTCATGAACTAAGGCTCAGACAGTAACAACTCCCCATGGAAATTGAAGAAGAAAGCCGATCTAAATAGACTGAGAAAGGCCGATCATGACCAAAACACATGATAATGTCGCTGAGCTCATGTAAGGAAAAACTCAACAATAGGCATAGAATCCTATGCGCTCTGATACCATATCAGAGAATATAATCAATAATATTATTCAACTCACTATTCTCACGTTGAGTCTACAAATATATAGGAGAAATATAGGCAGTCGTGTGCTTTAAAATAACACTCACGGGTTTAGCAAATAATAACCAATATCCTAAGTTGTTCTAACAAACAACATACGTTTACAAGATGACACAAAAAAATAAAATAAACTATTTACATGGAGTAAATGATGGAATATCCAACATTTCTTCTCCAGCTCCATCATCCTGTCGTTGAGGTCCTCGATCCCTTTGCCTTTCTTAGTTTTCTTGCTACCTTTGTTTATTTTACCGGTGTCCTCTTTTAGCTTCTCAGAATTATCAGTCTCCGACCCCTGGACGTTCAGTTCAGGGAAGTTACTCAGACCCTCATCCTCAGCGTCCACAACCACAGTCGCCTCGTTTTATCAGTCTTAACTTCTCCTTATGTCTTCTCCTCTATGTCATCCGAATCAACAAAAAGCACTTGCTCCTTTAGCGAAGGGGTCGGTTTGGCAGCCAATCTGCTCGACCTCCTGGTCGATGTCACCCTGAGCTTACCCTGGGGAATGATATTCTCAGCATCTTTCGTGCTTTCACTACCTTCCTCCCCTCCCTCGAAACCCTCACCATCAATCTCCAGGCTGTGCACTTCCATCTTGGGCTTGTCCCCGCTATTCTCAGAACCGCTACCCCCATCCTTCCCCTCCCTAAACCTCTTTTGGGGGGTGCCACCCTTAATATCTCCCGCCATCAGTTTTCTCTTGGTGGGTAAGGAAGTCACTTTAGGGCTGACAGGCTTAGGGTTCACCTGGTCGATACTTTTAGCCTCAGGGTTGCACATAGTGATGAGTTTCTTCTTAGAGGTTGAGACCTTGGCCACTTTGTGGGAATGGGGATACTTCTCTAGGGTAATTTCTATGATAATCACAGGATTGCTCTGGTCAGGGTTCATCTTGGGCGCCGCAGGAGAGCTGTCGATGCGGGTAGTGGTGATTTGCTTGGGGGGGCAAAGGGCTAGTTAAAATTTGTACAACTTGTAAATAAGTCCGTGATGGAGCAGTATGAGGGGTTTGTCAGGATTCACAGCATGATGTTCAATGGTCGTCTCCACTGAGGTTTCTAGGGAAGAAAACAAATAGAATAGAAAAATTATGAACTGGCTTCTCCTAAAATGGTTTAACAACACAAAATGATAGTGATAGAAGCGGTGAAACCTACCTTCAAGAGTAAAGTACTTGATGAGCATGTAACATACATCATCCCAAGGTTTGGGTAGCTTCTTTCTGTCGAAACCACCTTGCAGACTATGCAAAACTTCCCCTTTTTTTAGGAACAGGGCCATTCTCTCCAGGTCTGAGACTGTACTCATCTTCTTATGCTTAACCTCGTCCGTGGGCATACTAGTTGCCAGCCCTATGACTTCCTCGGACACTTCAAAGCCAACACCTCCAACCTGAACATGTCTATCCACCCATGACTGCACAAACTTCTTGGAGAGATTCTCGTCATGCCCCTAGAGACACTCCAGATACGAGGCCACCCCTCCCTCGTAGTAGACATGCCAGAGAGTTTCATTCTTTTTGAACTCCTTGCAGGACACAGGCTTGGTGTGGGTCCTCTCTCCCCCCATATTCAACATACAGAAACACTTAGTAGAAGTTTGATAAGGTAAGTTAACTCTGGTAAATTGATAATTTTTAACCTTGAAGAGATGAATCCATCTGCAGAGCGAAGCATGAGTTTTGATGACAAATTTGTCACCTCGCCACTTAGAAATATCATGTTTTCATAAATTCACATTGTGCGAATTAGAACGCCTGTAATTTTCATGATTATTAGCCTTGAGATGATCATTAATATGAGTTCTGTGGAGGCTTAAAAAATTGGGTCTATTCATCCCCTGACCACGCGACTGGCCACGTGTTTAACCCCTTGAAGCGTCCTAGTCATAATGTAAATGTGACTACACATCATATTCCGGTGGCTTATGCTATTCATCATAATATTCTCTTTAGTAATATTAATAATCACAATATTACTATGAATATTCCCCACTTGGCGCTAAAGGCACACAATAGGAAAGGGATTCAAAATGTCTTGATTATGACTCATGATAAACCAAGGACAGTGTTTTGCTCCTTGCAGAGGAGGGTTTGGATCTAAATAGGGAGGTTTTCTTGCTTTCGTCAGCATCTCCAACTGCTTGAAAGGAAGCTAGGTGTGCGGAAACACTTCCTACACTAATCTATTGAGGAGAGGGCTATGCAAATTCAACTTTATCTTAACTATTACAGCGATGTTAAACCATTAACATGAGATATAGCAACAAAACACAAGAGCCAGAAAGAAGACAGAAGAAGAGAGAAAGATTTACGGTAAGGAAAACCCTTATTGGGTGAAAAACCCCACACTCAGAAACCTGCACAATGTATTAACAAATCTGAAAGAATGTTTACAATGCACTTGCAATGCAAGCTTCAATGGTCTTCGAAACTCGTGTCTGGAGTCAATTCGACAGCATAACAGTACCTGTAAACTTGTGATACAAACTCCATCTCCAAGCACCTGTTTAAATAGAACATACAAGGCAATTTTGGACCTTTCTTGGAATGGGCGTCCAATATGGCATCTTGGACCAAAAACCCACACCTAGGGACACTTGGTCAACATTGTAGAATGTGTCTGACACTTGTCCACAACTCCCATCCCAAAGAGGTCGCCTATTTCCAAAATGGGCTATGACAGATGCTCTTACGACACTTATGACCATCATAGAATCTGTCATAGCAGTTACAACTTACAGCTATAAGAGAATCTGTCATACACATGCTATAAATAGCATATTCTCTTACAACACATCATATTCCACCTTGGGGCGCCCAAATATGCCTCATTCAAAGATGCTTCATGACACATGTCATTACCTGTCTTACAACCTTCTATTCTCGACTCTTACATGTCATAGATTCGTCATAAGAATCCGTCATAATCGTTTTGGTCAAACATTCCTTACACAACATAGAAGATGCCAACACATGGCAGAATATTCCTACCACTAAGTGGGACGCCTATCTCCTCATGTGAGGACAAAAATACAAGTTGTCATAATCCATGTAGGATTGACACATCACTATGCCACATCCCACAATGTGACAATGTGGATTTTTTAATTATTTACAACATAGGCAATTAAACAATAAATACAAACATTACAAATGTAGAGAATTACCAAAGTTGAGACACCTTAATTCCCAACACTGCTCAAGTTTTGACCTAGGTTGGCCATGCCATCGGCCACCCTCTTGCCTTCACAATAGGTGTGCCTTATCTCCTTCTTAGTGAACTCGATTAATAAGCCAGCTATATCCTCAGTGATATCCATGAGCTTCCATCCGTTGTCAGTCCTGCCAAGAGCAGCATCCACTATAATTTTCAAGTCCCCCTCAATTTGGATCTTATCCACCCCAAAGGAGAGGGCGAATTTGAGCCCCCATAAAAGGACCAGACCCTCAGCGACATTGCTGGACTGGGTTCCAATGCCCCCAACATAAGCATAAATTAGATTCCTTTGTTCGTTTCTGATGATACCACCTCCACTTGCCAGGCCAGTGGATTTTTTTCCGCTTCGTCAAAATTGAGTTTAACCCAGTCCTTGGGAGGGGGTCTCTAGATGGTATTTTGTCTGGCCAATTTCTTAGAGTTGTCAAAGGTGGTCATATCCGCTATTAGACCCCAGTTCTTAGCAATATGCAATTCAATTTGTGTGGGGGGTTCTTTAGCAACATTCAGAGTGCTGATGGAAGTATTGTTAGAAACCAATTTGCAGGAGAAGAAGACATCATTAGGTCTTCTAGCCATTTCCTTGAAAATTTTGTTATTTCTCTTTCCAAGCGCTCCACCCCAAATGCGAGGGAATTTACCTCCATAATTCCCTGACTCTTAGGTGTTTAAAGGGAGAGATCCAGCCTTGAATGAAGTCCTTTAGATTTTCATTGAAAACCCAGTCCATGCTAAGTTTATCCAAGGTCTTTCCCCAAACCTCTTTGGTGAAGTCACAATGGAAGAGAAGGTGTTGTATAGACTCTTCCTCTTTCTGGCACAAAACACACCTATTAACCAATTGGAATCCCCTTTTGTTGAGGTTATCAGTAGTTAGGATTTTGTGGTGGGCAACAGACCACTAGAAAAAAATAATTTTAGGAGTCAGGTGGTTGTTCCAGACCTTCTTCCATAAACTGTTGTCCTACACACTGTTGGACAACAGATTGTAGGCAGACTTAACTGAGAAGACTCCCTTCCTATGCTATGCCCAAAGCATCTCATCCTTCATAGGAAACAAGGAGATTCTGCACTTTCTCAGCTCCAATTGTAGAGACAAACACCCCTGCTCTCCTAACTGATTGACATTCCAGCAATCAGTCATATTTTTCCAATGTCTTTGGCCCTGGGTTTGGTCAATAATGTAATTGCTGACAAACCTCCCAAAATGAGTGATGGCTCTAGCTTTAGTGTTGATATTTCCCTGATTGGATAGATGGACCTCATATAGCCAATTGTCTTCCCAGAACCTGATTTATCCCCCTTGCCTAGCATCCACAAGTAATACCTTGAGACAGAATGCTTCTGGTTCTGATCATCTTGTTCCAAATAATGGAGCCTTTTGGGAGGCTCTCCTTCTCAAGTAACCCATTCCTTTCCCCATTGTGAAGGTACTTATCTCTCATGATCTACACCCAGTGTTTCTAATCCTTAAGAAAACTCCATCCAACCTTAGCCAACAAAGCTTTGTTCATCATCTAGATCTTTCTAATACCCAGTCCCCCTTGATACTTGGGAAGACAAACTTTGTCCCACCCAACGAGCGATATCCTCTTCTTTTCCTCAACCACCATCCAAAGAAAAGTTTTCAGAATTTTCTCAAACTTTTCAGCAATATATCTGGGCATCTTGAAAAGAGTAAGAAAGTAGGTGGGGATACCTTGGAGGGACACCTTTAGAAGTTGATACTTTCCATCTTGGCTCAGGAGTTTATCTTTCCAGCCTTCCATATTTTTTTGGATTCTCTCCAGGACAGAGTTCCATTAAGAGGGGGTCACTTCCTTGACAGTGAGGGGAAGACCCAAGCAAGTAGCTGGGAGGTTGGTGTTGTTACAATTCAAGATATCTTTGACCTTCTCCTGGAGTTCCTGATCAAAATTGAAGAAGACATTACTCTTTTCATAGTTTATGCATTACCCAGAGGCATCAGCATAGGAGTTTAGAAGATTTTTCCATCTTCTAGCTTCCACCACCAAGGCCACACCAAATAGCATAGTATCATCTACAAACTGCTGGACAGCTGAAGGCCCCATAGTAGACGCTGCTTTGACACCCTTGAGATCCTGTCTATTCAGACTGGATAAAATGTTTCTTCCCAAGACCTCAGCCATGATGATAAACAAATAGGGCGATAGGGGATCCCCCTGCCTAATACCTTTGCCAGCATTGAAGAATTCCTGGGGAGAACCATTGACCAGCACCGAGTACTTGACAGTGGTGACACATTCACTTATTAGTGTTATCATTTTATCCTGAAATCCAAACTTCCTTAGAACTTTGAAAAGGAAATCCCAAGAAATTCTGTCATAGGCCTTAGAAATATCTAGTTTAAGAGCCATACTGGGGATGTTGCTCCTGTCCGTCAAGTGGATTATCTCATGCATGGAGATGGCAATGTCCATAATTTGTCTTCCAGGGACAAAACCTTTTTGACAATCGGATATAAGGCTGTCCAATAAAGGTTGTAGTCTGAGGACCAGGGTCTTCATGATAATCTTATAAATAGTGTTGCAGAGGCTAATAGGGCAAAAATCAAGCATAGACTCAGAGATGTTCTTGGGGATGAGAGCTATGAAAGTAGAGTTAATCTACTTGAGGATCTTATCAGTCTTGAAGAAATCTCTGATAGCCGCAGTAACATCAAAACTAATAATCTGCCAGAAGGCCGGGGGGAACCCATCTAGGCCAGGGGCTTTAAAAGCCCCTATAGAGAAAACAACCGCCCTAACTTCCTCAGTGGTAATAGGATTCAAAAGAGTGCAGTTATCTTCAGTTGAGAGAATTGAGGGAATGTTGTCCAGCAGCTCTTCCTCTATAACATGGTTAGTAGTGCCCCTATGCTTGGAGAGGAAGTTCCTGAAGTAGTTAGAGGCTAGTTTCCCCAACTCAGCCTCTGAGTTGACCTCCCTATTGTTTTCATCTAGCAGTTTGGTTATTTTGTTCCTTTTTCTGTGCTTCATGGCTAACTAATGGAAGAAAGTTGTGTTTCTATTCTGTCAGCCATTGGACTCTAGATTTCTGCTTCCAAAATCTCTTTTTTTTCCATCATTTCCCTTAGATCCTTGAGAAGGGCCTCTTCCTTATTGAAGTTAGCCTCACTTTTGTCTCCCTTGGCCATATTGTCCTGGATTTTCGATAGACTATCAAATATGTGTTTATTCTGGGTCATGACATTTCCAATGCAGAACTTGTTCCAACCTTTAAGTTTTTGTTTGACATAAATAAGTTTTTGAGTGAGTCTAAACATGGGGGATCCATGAACAGAGATACTCCACCAATCAATAATGCAATCTTTGAAGTCAGGGTGGGAGGCCCACATGATTTCATATCTGAACAGGAAGGGACCTTTAGAGACTCCTTGCCTCCAAGAGAATAAAAAGGCGTTGTGATCAGAGATGGTATGGGGTAGGGCAGTCAGAGTAGAGTGTTGCACAATGTCCCAATTGGACGAGATCAATAGTCTGTCTAGTTTAACCTGTATCAACTGGTCTCCCCTTCTTCTATTGGTCAATAGTCTGTCTAGTTTAATTGTTGTTACCCTTAGGATCCATTTGACATTAATCTCTATTAGTCTTGGAATTACATCTTATAGATACTTAATAGGTTTTCCCAAATTTTCATGACACTCCCAAAGACCATCAATCATTCTGACCAAGTTACACACTCTGGCTTTGAGGATACCCTTGACAAGTTCTTCCATTTCTTGCTTGGATTGGGTGTTCCATTGTTTCTTCTCCTGCAAAGCTTTGATTTATTTCAGTAATTGATTTATGTCTCCTTGTGATGACAATCCTATTGAGGTGTGCTTGGGAGAGATCTAATTGCTCCTAAGTTCAATGGTTTGATTTGAATCACATCTTGCAACAATTAAGGATTCTCTCATTTGGTATTTTCCTCTACCGATTCCTTATTCAATTTAATCACATCTTGCAACAATGCATCATAATTAGCTTGCAATTTTCTTGTTACTGCTTCATTGAATTGGTTAGTACATGCCACTAATGAAGAAACCTTAAGAGTAAGGGTGTCATCTACTCCTTTAACAATTTGTTGTCTAATAAGCCCTTTTGGGTCATAAAAAACTAGGGGCTTGTTATGTTCAAGTGCAATTGTACACATTACTAAGGTCTCTTGGGTTGGACAATATCGAGACCTTGAATAAACTTCTGTGCCTACTCTATATTTTAGAAGACATCCCCACCCTCATTATTTCTTCTTAATGTGTCAAAAGCTAGAGTTGAATACAAATTCAAACCTGACAACAATAGACATCTACTTTCTCTGACCAACGTTCTTACCTACTCTGGTGTGATATTGTCAATATCCACCTTAAAAATGGATGCACTTTTAGTATAATCAAAGTCATGCCTTGCACCTTTGGCAAATTCTTGACTTGTAGCCAAATCTCCTCTAACATGTAATTTTAATTTGAGGATGAAATTTTTGAATTCTTTTGTCCTAATGAACTAGTCATCAGACATAAATCTTTCACATGCTTTGTTTCTAGCATCTTTAATTAGTTCACCCCCCTCAAAATCTCCTAGGATGGTTGCAACATATGGGTAGTGGCCTGAATCTTCTAGGAATGTTTAGGGGACTTAATACCATTTATTATTTCAACCCCTATTAGGACAAATTCATCAAACCCTTTTGTGTCAAGGTAAGGAAGTGATAAGGGGAGGGTGCACACTAGGTCTTATTTAGTGTTGTTCACCAAAAGACTCCTCTATCATAGGTTCTTTTCCTTTTGGTTGTTTTGGTGTAGGAGTATCATCATGGTGATTAGAAATGACAAGAATGGCCCAAGATTGGGAAGGAGTTTCAACTATATTTATTTTTGGAGGGACTATGCTTAGAGTGTCAACATTTTCTAGCATAACCCTCATCCTCTTAGTAGTGTCTTGGATCTCAACATATGATCCCTTGAAATCAAGATCATTCTCCTTTCTTTTCACCTCAACTATCTTTATCTTATATCATCTTTTCCTTGTCAAATCCTTATCCACTTTGTCTTTACAACTCTTGATGAGGTCTTCACCTTCATTAAATTGGTGCTCATAACTTGCCCTACCAACTTGTTTCCTCATCATATGAATAAAACCTTTAGGATCATGATGTTCTTGCTTTGGCATATTCCATGTTGTAATTGCATATGATATCAATGATCTTGTCAAAGCCTTACTTTCCAAAAATGGTAAAATATAAAACTTTGGCTTGAGAAGGAAGAATGCCTTTTCTCTTTACACTTTGAAATGCTCATAATTGACATTATTCATTTGCGACGATGCCTCTAGGAATGCAATTATTGTAGGGACCTTGGATAGTAGTTTATGAGGCATGTAGCTGGACCCAAAAACTCTGATAATTGTGTAGCCTTCATGTACAAACCAATCTCCCCAATTATGTTCTTCAGTAGGGGATTGTTTGAAATCTAGGGGTCTGAGAAAGGCCATGAAATCTTGTGGCAGTGTTGGCCTATCAAATCCCAATCTACTAAGGATCGGTGTGACAAGATAATCTTTAAAGATGCAGTAATGGGGACCTAAATTATGTCTGTCTAAGTGGGGAGTCCACTATTGTACTAATTTTAGTGTGCCTTTTGGCAATGTCATAGAGGTTAATTGCACATCTAACTTATGATCCTAGGTGTCTAGTAGCACATGAAGGTATATAAATCATAGCAGGGAGTACCATCTAAAGGATTTTTCTTTCTTTTGTTTCTCGACACTTTCTAGACCATCCTGCATATGTTTGGCCAAGAAAGATGCATAATCATAAAGGGTATTTATGTGCATGCTTTACATATGTGAGGCAAAGGATAATGCTCCTTTTGAAATCATGGATTGCACATCCACTCCCATAACTTGACACATGTATTGATTAGTGTCTTGGAACTATCCAAAAAAATGACTACATGTCCAAGGGTTCAATTTCTTCGCTAGGGATTAGTTCCAACCTTTTCCATTCCCCATTATCCCTAAAATTTGGAAGCCACTTATAGCTCATCTTGAGCCTTTTGTATTCCAACCCTAATATTTTCATGTCAAGGAGCTTTGGCTTCTAGGTTTAAATGAAAAATTATCTGAAACACCTCCTTATTCACAATGAATAAGTTGTTTCCATTAACATCATGCATAGTGTGAGTTAGAAGAATTGTATTTCTTTGTTATCTATTCTACCAATTTTGGACTGATGAAACAATTGGGGACCACTACTTTTGCAAGGTCAAATCTCCATGCATTGCAAAGTGGTATTCTACCACTTGATTTCCTAAAACATGAACTAAACAATTCACCCCTGCTCTTGAATGTAATAGGGTCATAGATCTCTGCCACACAGTCTTCAAGCTGATTGGTTAATACCCCTTTCCCAATAGGTTTCTTGAAAATTCTCGGACACCTGGGAGATTAAATCTGTGAGGTCTTGTGTGGATTTACGCTTAAAAGACTTGATTTCCTAGGTTTAATTGGCTATGTAGGGTTTTGATTTAATTGCTTGGACAAAATTTGAAAACCTTTCGTAGAATTGTTCAACACACCAGAGGCCCAATAATAGAACATGAACAAATGAAACCTTGATTAAAATAAGAGGTGCGATATGAGAAGTAAGAACTCACTCGTTTATCTTCGAATGTCATACAAATTAGGGTTCAACAATCTAATTTATTTGCAAAATCCTCTCTTAATTAGATGTGCAAGTGCCACCATAAGAACTCACTCGTTTATCTTCGAATGTCATACAAATTAGGGTTCAACAATCTAATTTATTTGCAAAATCCTCTCTTAATTAGATGTGCAAGTGCCACCATGAATCACATATTGGACGCATTAATGGAGTTGCTTGTGTGTTGCGCTCAGAAATGGCCACAGGAGTTAAAACGTTTGAAAACTACTTGCATGATGACTGTTGATCTTCCTTATTTCCCACAATCAATGGAAATGTGCCAATGCGGCGAGTCAGGCTTTACGTTGGTTGGCAACTCAACGCATCAATAGGAGCCTAGCGCAAGGCTTTAATTGGTCCAACGTGGCATCTTAAGTGATTATGAAATCACATGTGCTTTATGATGCTTAAGAGTGTGGCAAGACCCATAGTGACAACTAGCACGACAAGATTAGTCCATAGAAACAAGGGGGTGACTACACAGTTTCCAACAATGGTATGAAGTGCATTGTGCCAATGTAGTGAGTTAGGGCCACATGTCTTCTAAGACTCAATGCATAAGCCAAGCCTTAGCACAAGTAATAGAGGATGTCCATGTGGCTAAAGGATATTGGTACAACTGAAAGCTAATGGAGAATGGGCATGGTGCACATAGCTTGATAGTGGCCAATCATAATTAACACACATGGTTTGGAAGCACACACTTGTTGCTAAATGGTTCATTGTTTGCTTGCTCAGTGGGCATCTAGGGTCACCATTCACTAACACTTGCAAACAATAAATAAACAATTGTTTTGTGCCAATGCACCAAGATGGGCAAAAGCTAGTAATGAGAACTTGTTACAAGTGTAAAGTTGAGTGCACGCTGGTTGCCAAAGTTTGGGTAACCACCTAGGGGAACATGGTGACCACGACTAGCTGGTAGTGTTGGGAGTTACAATAGTTGTGATAGCTAAGCAAATAGTTATAATGCTAGTGACAATAATTAGCAAGATGCTAGGGCCTAAATGTACCAATGAGTAGGGTTACAAGCATTGGGGAAAGGGCACTCAGTGTAAGCCTACGAAGCATGAGATTTAAATTTTGACGTATTTGCTAACATAGGAGTGACCCAAATAACACTACATTGGAATAAATCATGTTAGAACAATTATTTTACCAATCATTTTTTGCAACAATGGATTGATAGGTAGGCCTTGAGGGTAATGTTGGATAAAAGAGGACATGACATGAAGGAATATATGCAGAGTGCTAACACCCTCCTCCTAAAACTCCTTATGTTTCACCTACCACCATCCCCTTTGATAAGCCTTCGGTATCTGAATCCTCCCCTACCTAGTCCCAACCCTTGTAACATTCTCAACATAAACTCTCATCATCTTCTTCACCTAGCAAACCATCCTCCTATAGGGAATCCATCCTCAAGGAAGGATGAAGACTGATTAAAATAAGGAAATAGATCTCCAATCACCAACTAGGAGAACAAGAGATGAGCGTTTAATATGCCATCTCTAGGGGGATCTTTCTCCCTAGTTAATCCTAGGCACATGTCCAAATCACTAATGGAGGATATATCAAGGGCATTGGTCCCTTTGAACCACACAGATCCCTCTTGGGGTAATTAATTCCAATTTCTTAATTCAAAGGTGATGCACACCCTCCCCAATTCTTAATGAAGTGAACAATTATGTCTTATAATGTGAGAAGGCTTTGCATACCCTTTGGAAAGCTACATGTCAAGAATACCCTTCAACTTAATAAACCTAGATGGTTTTTGTAAGAGGTTAACATTGGAGGCATCCATCTCCAACTAACCTTACAATCTATTTAGAAAGATGCTTGGTTCAAACACTTGCAACACGCTGAAGGTTGTGGAGGGATTATGATTGGAATGGCTCCTTAGTCATCCAAATTTATCATTGCTTTATGTGCTAATCCTAATAACTATTGTGTCTAATGTTCACTCTTGGTTGATGGGTGTTCAATGGGATTTCCTCAATATATGCCCCTAATGACCCTAAATCCAAAGTCTCTCTATTGCAATGGATGGGGAATTCCATCCCTACATTTGAATGGACCTTGGGTGGACACTTTAATATGGTGGAGTATAACATAGATAGAAGCTAATACAACTCTCAAAAAATCTCATTTTGAGTTTGATGCTTGGATCCTTAACAGAAACACCCTTGGAGTGAAGGATCCACTTTTTGGTTAAAAATATTCTTATTTGCCTTATAGGTTTACCTAGTCTAATTCTAGATCAACCCCCTTTAGGAAACTAAGTCAGCTTGAAAGATTATATATAGCCAAAACTCTCTCTATTACTCGTTCTCCATAAGTTTTTTGGATCAAATTGATGTTGCTACCTCACTCTTTGACCATTTTTCCACCTTTGTCACTTGTTAGTTTTCTCACCAACCTATAACATCATGCACCCTTCCTTTCAAACTTAATACCTCAATCCTTTACCAACTTGAGTGTATTGCCTCCTTACTCGCCCTTTGGATTGATGATCCCATGCCTCTAATGATAAAAGTTGGATCTGATGGTGGCAAAATGCTATTAATTGTTGCACCACCTTGTTGAGAGCTTATGGTAGGAAAATGACATGTAAAAGATCTAGGATGGAGAAAAGTTTGAGAAGGCAGCTGGAGAGAAGTATAACTTTACTTGCATCCTCCCCCACCAATAACTCTCTTTAGCAAGTTATGGATTTGATTGAAGCTAATCTAGGAAAGTTTGAACTATATGGAGGGAGGGGAGCCTAATTTAGGTCTAGACTATATTGGATGAAATAGGGTGACAAAAGGACTAGGTTATTTTTACATTATATTAAACAAAAGCATAAACAAGAAAGAGTGGTCTCTCTTTGCAATCAAGAGGGTAAGATATGTACTAACTCTAAAGAGATCAAATCGATCTTCTTTCAACATTATAACTATTGTTCATGGATTTTTCTAACTATTGATTTTTATCAATATATGTGGCCATTCATTAGAGGACCTAAAGTTATGAAGCTTAT
Organism: Cunninghamia lanceolata; assembly: GCA_027924645.1. NCBI lineage: Eukaryota > Viridiplantae > Streptophyta > Pinopsida > Cupressales > Cupressaceae > Cunninghamia > Cunninghamia lanceolata. The sequence goes on along the minus strand of BSBN01000472.1, from coordinate 11,962,405 downwards.
AAGAAATCTCTGTGTAAAGGATCTTTGGGAGAATCTCTTAATCAAGGGTTCATCAATCTTCTTCCTAAAGGAACAAACAAAAATATTTTAGGGTGGATATGCATCACTCTATTGAACACCTCATATAAAATTATGGCTAAGGTAATTTCAAAGTGTATCAAATAAACTGCTCAAGAGATAGTGAGGCTTGAGAAAACTAGGTTCTTAGGGGTAGCTTCATCCTAGATAACTTTTTCCTAGTTTGGGAGATAATTGAATGGGCACAACAAACTAGATAAGATGGGATACTTATCAAGCTAGACTTTGGTAAATATTATGACAGGATAAGGTGGCAATTCATCATCAAAATACTCATCTAGTTGGAATCTGAGCTTCCAATTATCACACATGTTAATACCCTGCTTAATGATACTAATGCTTGTATTAATATTAATGGATCTCTTTAATAGTCCTTCCTACTTTAGAGATCTATTAGACAAGGATGTCCCCTAGTTCCCTTATATGCTAGAATAACATATGATATAGGATACTTGTTCCATGATGTTAAAAATAGAAACTTGATAAAGAGAATAACATTACCTGACAAGGAAATGACCATTAAATCTCACTTTGCAAATGACAACTTGTTCTTCATTGAAAACACTATAGAGGAGATCAATAACACAATGAATGTTCTAGAACTATACCATGTTGTCTCTAGATCTCAAATTTCCTTGCATAAGATTGAGTTTTTGATGACTTCTACCTGGATCCTTCTCCACCATGGATTTCTCGTAAATAGAGCATCTAAAACATGTATGGTGAGATCACCATATATTTGGGAATCAGGACATCCTTTCATGTCAAATAATCTCCCAGAAGATTAGTCTAGGGGTTCCCTTTGAGACTGGTGTCTCTATTTTAGAAATGTGGAAATGGTATTTAAATAAGATGAAGTCAAAATTGATGTCTTGGATTGATAGATTAATTTCAATGGTAGGGTGTATACAAGTTACTAACAAGATTATTTTGTCCAACTATGTTTACATCTCCTCTTACTATTTTTCATCCAAATCATGTTACAAGCAATCCACTCAACTCATTGAAAGCTTTATGCAGTTTAAATGTGGAAAGAATAGAGGTTGTCACATTTCCTCCTAGATCCATTACATCCATCCTATGGATGAGGGAGGGATAAGGATTGTTGATCCTTACACTCAAAGGGTGTTTCTCATATCTAATTGGATTGTTAAAGCTTTGTAGGGTTCATCCTTAGAAACCGCTCATGTTATACATAGAGGTTGTACTGCCAATGCTAAAGGATCTTGAGGGTAGATTGGTTGAAAGGAAAGTATTCTTATGGCACAAAAATTCAAGCCCTATGTCTTAATGCATTTCACCAATATTTGAAAACATTTGTCAAACTATATCCCCCTTCTTGGCATGGCATAATCAATCTCTAAGACATGGCTTGAGTTTTTATACCTCCTCAATCTAGTGGAATAGTCTTATTTAGGTTGATGATCTCCCTCTAGTTGTGTGTAAAATGATATGTGGAAAAGCCCCTTCCAAAAAGGGTATCATATATTTTAAAGACCTACGGTACTCCATCTCACTAGCTTAGAAAAGCGAGTCTTTGTTGAAACAAGACTTTTTCCTCTCCAATGCTTAGTTATCAAATGTTTGCTTTGTTCAATCTCTTCTATCTCTAAACTTTCAAACTCAAACTATCTTCCCCTAGAGAATGTAACTTTTCCAAAGATTGGCATTCAGTCACTAGTTGTAAGATCAACTTCTTTCCTTTCGAGGCCATTTACAATCACTTCTCTCCAAATTACAATATGACATAGACTCAAAATCAAGTGGAGATGTTGTTTGCCTAGTTTTAAATGGTTCATATTGAGTCACTCATTGTGGAAGTCCAAGTCTGATGCAACCTAGTTTCTAGCATGAAAGATCCCACATTTTAGAATTTCTATAGATGAATGCCTTCATTTTCTTCCACCCTAGGTTATTGAGTGCTCTTTCCACCTCAAGAAGGAAATAATAAAACATGCACTAGGCTTTGTCACCAAGCTCAATACATATGATAGATAGTTTTGTCCACCTTCCCTGTAATCTTTAATAAGTCAATGAAATGGAAAACAAGCTTGCTTGGGACCTAATGTTCATCTAATGTAATTTATGAGTCTTTTAGATAAATCATTCTTAAATTTATTTGCAATATCATATGTAATGCTATTTTATCATAATGTTTTCCTTCTTTAGAGAGTATTTTACATCGACTATTCTCTAACATAATGTTGTAGAAGGGAAATCTTACTAGGGTTCTTCAAGATACTCTCAAAAGTAATGTAGATTTAAAAGATCAAACAAAGTCTTTGTAATCCTAGTTAGTTGCATTGACAAAACATCATAAGGACTTGGCATAAAAATTTGATACCTTAATTATTATTGATTCTAATGTGTTTTTTTCCTTGGGGGAGACTCTTCACAATGAAGAATAGATCAATAGGGATAATATACTTCTACTCAAGAGCATGAAAAGTATGCCAACATGATCATATATAAGAATGATTTGGACCCAACTTGGGCTATTGTCCCATAGTTCAATATGTTAAGGATCTTGTACTTATTGTTGCTCATTGTTATAATCACTTCTATGTTTTTAGTTGTATGCTACAATTACAAAGTTTGTTTCTAAATTATTGTTTATGTTCCCTACTTTATACCTATTGTAATACTTTTTATTTTATATAATAATGCACACACACATACCATAGTTCAATATAATGCAAATAGATATAGATGATTGTAAGGGAAAGTAACACCTCACATAAATACCTTGAAAGGAAGCTAGGTGTGCGGAAAACGCTTCCTACACTAATCTATTGAGGAGAGGGCTATGCAAATTCAACTTTATCCTAACTATTACAACAATGTTAAACCATTAACATGAGATATTGCAGCAAAACACAAGAACTAGAAAGTAGATAGAAGAAGAGAGACAAAGATTTACGGTGGGGAAAACCCTTATCAGGTGAAAAAACCCCACTCAGAAACCTGCACAATGTATTAACAAATTTGAAAGTTGTTTACAATACACTTGCATTGCAAGCTTCAATGGTCTTCGACACTCGTGTCTGGTGTCAATCTAGCAGCATAACAGTACCTGTAAACCTGTGATGCAAACTCCATCTCCAAGCACCTGTATATAAAGGAAATACAAGGCAATTTTGGACCTTTCTTGGAATGGGTGTCCAACACGGCATCTTGGACCAAAACCCACGCCTAGGGACACTTGGTAAACATTGTAGAATGTGTCTGACACTTGTCCACAACTCCCATTCCAAAGAGGTTGCCTATTTCCAAAATGGGCTATGACAGATGCTCTTACGACACTTACGACCGTCATAGAATCTGTCATAGCAGTTACAACTTACAGCTATAAGAGAATTTGTCATACACATGCTATAAATAGCATATTCTCTTACAACATGTCATATTCCACCTTGGGGCACCTAAATATGCCTTATTCAAAGATGCTACATGACACATGTCATCACCTGTCTTACAACCTTCTATTCTCGACTCTTACATGTCATAGATTCGTCATAGGAATCCGTCATAACCATTTCGGTCAAACATTCCTTACACAACAGAGAAGATGCCGACACATGGCAAAATATTCCTACCACTAAGTGGGAAGCCTATCTCCTCATGTGAAGACAAAAATGCAAGTTGTCATAATCCATGTAGGATTGACACATCACCGTGCCACATCCCATAATATGACAATATGGATTTTCTAATTATTTACAACATAGGCAATTAAATAATAAATACAAACATTACAAATGCAGAGAATTACCAAGGTTGAGACACCTTAATTCCCAACAGTCTCCCACTTGTCGAACACCTTGTAAGAGCCAATAGAAAACATGATTTAACTGCTATAGGCCGAGAGGCCCATAGACTCCAAACAGCATCTGAACTTCTCTGTGCCCACTGGTTTCGTCAATGCATTTGCAACATTCTTCAAAGTATCTACCTTCTCCAAATTTACCTTTCCATCCTCAACCATGTCCCTCACAAAGTGAAACTAAACATCAATGTTCTTGATTCTAGCATGGAAAGTTGGATTCTTTGCAAGACAAATTGCACTCTGACTGTCACAACTGATCGTGATCTGGCCTGCATCAACACCAATATTGGAACACAATCTCTTAAGCCAAATGGCTTCCTTACAAGCATGAGTTGCTGCCATATACTCAGCTTTTGTCGTGGACAAAGCAACAACAGGTTGTCGCTTACTCATCCAACTAATAGCACCACCAAATAGTGTAAAAACATAAGCACTGGTGGATCTCCTGCTGTCAATGTCACCTACCCAATCTGAATCCACAAATCCACGAATATCAACAGAATGCGGAAGTCCTGAAACATTACCATGATAGCAAATGGAATACTCAGAAGTACCCCTCAAATATCTGAACACTCACTTAACTGCATCCCAATGAACCCGTCCAGGATTAGCCATAAATTGACTAAAGACTCCCATTGCTTGGGCAATGTTTGGTCTTGTGTAGACCATAGCATACATCAAATTGCCAACAACACTAGCATAAGGTACTTTGCTCATGTCCTCCACCTCACTAGGAGATTTTGGACAATCCTCAATAGACAACTTAGTCCCCAAAGAAATGGGAACACACAATGGTCTACAATCTGCCGTGCTGAATCTGTCCAACACGGTCTTCACATACTTACTTTGGCTTAACCAAAGTTTTCTATTGGTTCTGTCTCTTCTGATTTCCATTCCTAGAATGTACCTGGCTGCCCCTAAATATTTCATTTCAAACTGAGCTGACAACTGAGATTTAAAATCAAAAATCATATTCTTACCCTTCCCAATGAGCAACATATCATCAACATATAGTGCAACAATGAGAATACGATCACCATCAAATTTATAATACACGTAGTGATCCGATTTCGATCTCACAAATCCAATTGACAACACAAAGGCATCAAACTTCAAATACCATCTCCTAGGGGATTGCTTCAAACCATACAAAGACTTCTTAAGTTTGAAAACCAAATTTTCTTTACCTTTCACCATGTAATGCTCTGGCTGTGACATGTAGATCTCTTCCTCCAAGTCACCATGCAGGAAAGCTGTTTTCACATTCATTTGTTCTACCTCCAAGTCATAAGTTGTTGCGAGAGACAACAGGAATCGAATGGATGTCAGCTTTGCAACGGGATAGAAGATCTCACCATAATCTATACCCTCCACTTGTGAATACCCCTTCGCAACCAATCTGGCCTTATACTTCTCAACACTGCCATCTGCACTAATTTTCTTCTTGAACACCCATTTGCATCCAATGGGTTTCAGGCAAAGGCACCAAGTCCCAAGTTTGATTCTTTTCCAAAGAAGCCATTTCTTCCTCCATGGCCTCCTTCTAGGAACCTGCATCCTTCATATCTAAAGCTTCTGATACAGTTCTAGGTTCATCACTATTAGTAATCAAAGCATAAGCACAACTAGAATCAAGCAATGTAAAACCAAACCTTTCAGGTTGCTTTCTTATCTGTGTAGACCTCCTCAAGAGCTGAGGTTGAGGTTCAGCATCTTCATCTGAGATTTCAGAGCTGCTAGAGCTCTCCTCATCATCAGGTCCAACATTGTCTTTCTGTCAGTCTTCTTAGGGGTGAGAGGAAACTGAACAACATCCTCTTTCTTTTCTTTTTCTTTTGGCTGCAAAATAGTGGAAGAAGGTGTAAGCTCTCTTAAGATGACACTTCTTCTATACAACACTTTTTCAGCCATGGGGTCCCAAAGCTTGTATCCTTTCACACCAACACCATAGCCGATGAAGATACACTTAACAGTTTTGTTCTCCAACTTTGACCACTTCTCCCTAGGCACATGTGCGTATGCCTCACAACCAAAAACACGAAGATGCCTTACTGAAGGCTTTCTACCAGACCACACCTCCATGGGTGTCTTTCCAACAAGAGCTGATGTAGGAGATCTGTTTACCAGATAACAGACAGTGGCAACAGCTTCAGCCCAAAACTTTTGTTCTAGACCAGCTCTACTAAGCATACTCCTAGCTTTCTCCATCAGTGTGCTGTTCATCCTCTCTGCAACTCCATTTTTCTGCGGTGTGTATGGAGTTGTCTTATGTCTTTCAGTCCCAAGTTCCTTGCAATACTTATCGAATTCTGTAGAATAGAACTCACCACCATTGTCAGTTCTCAAACATTTAATCTTTTTACCAATCTGATTTTCAGCAAAGGCTTTAAACTCCTAAAACTTGCTCTAGACTTCAGATTTGCTTCTGAGAAAATAAATCCATGTCCTTCTACTATAATCATCTATAAAAGATACAAAGTATATAGATTTTGATAACGAAGGAACATTAACAGGACCAAACACATTAGATGAATGAGGTCCAAAACACCAAAAGACTTATGAGAACTTGAGTAAAATTGAACACGGTTTTGTTTTCCATAAATGCAATGATCACAAAAGTTGAACTCAAGATTACAATCATCTACTCAACGAGGTTCTTATCTTTCAGGGTATGCAGACCCTTCTCACCAATGTGGCCAAATCTCTTATGCCATAACATTGTCTTTTCTGCAGGAAGTTTAACTTCCAATGCACGATTACAACCATCAAGATTAGAAACAACATATTTCTTTACTGTTCGTTTAGATGGTGGGGATGAAGTGACTACTGCCCTCTTCCTTGAGTCAGAAGAACTATTGCATTGTGCAATGCATGCTTCCAGCTAAAAAAAAGTACCTCTCCGAGTACCCTTAGCAAGCACCATAGATCCTTTAGTCATCTTGCATCCTTCTTTCGAAAAGACAACCTACACACCTGCATCATTCAAACTACTTACAGAAAGCAGGTTCCGTGCTAAGCCTGGGATGTACATAACCCTAGAGATCCCCTTCACTTGACCATCAGGGAATCGGATAAAGACTCTTCCACGACCAACGATCTTCAGATGAGAGTCGTCACCTAGATACACCTTTCCACCATCGAACTCCTCATACTTAGTGAACTAGTCTCGATGCGAGGTCATGTGGAATGATGCACCAGAGTCGATTAGCCACACATCATCAGATGCATGGGTTGCTAGGGCTGCGATGAAAGCATCACCGTCATCTTGTGACTTGTCAGAATTTGAATCGGGAGCTTTCTTCTTTTTCTTCTTCTCCTCTTTGCATTCCTTTCGAAAATGCCCGGTCTTGCCACAGTTCCAACAAAGAGCCTTGGACTTTCCAGGAGATTTGGATCTACTCTTCTCAGCTTTCTTGTCATTCTTCTTCCCTTTCTCCTTGGGTCTTCCACGAACTACAAGGGCCTCTTTGGCTGCCTCAAAAGACTTTCTCCGCATCTCTTCAGACAACAATGAAGAAACCACCTCTTCCATTTTGAATGTGGATGTGGTGCTTCTGATTGCCATGACAAGATGATCCCATGAGTCTGGTAGAGAACAAAGCAGGGTCATACACGGATCCTCCTTCTCCATCTTTACACCAATAGATGTCAATTGTGCAACCAATATGTTAAAGGCATTCATATGCTCAGCAACGGATCCTTCGTCCTCCATTCAAAGAGAATACAACTTCTTTCTCAGAAAAAGTTTATTAACTAGGGATTTGGCTTGATACACATCCCCCAACTTCTTCCAAAGGAGTTTTGCAGTAGTCTCCTCATGGACATTTAACAACACAGAATTGACAAGACTAAGTCTTATGAGACCCTTAGCCTTCCGATCCTTGAGATCCCAATCAGCTTGTGACATTGCAGCTGGTTTAGTTCCGTTCACACTATCCCAAAGGTCTCGGTCAACTAACATGTCTTCCATTTTGAGCTTCCACAGCTTGAAATTACTGCCATTGAACTTCTCTACTTCAAACCTTCCTGATGTGCCTGCCATCTCCTTGCTGCAATAAGATACATAATGCTCTGCACAAGCTCCTACTCAACCTAATATTAGCTCATAAAACCCCTACCCTACAACTAGGATCAAAGGTGATCAAGCTCTGATACCAACTGAAAGGAAGCTAGGTGTGCGGAAAACACTTCCTACACTAATCTATTGAGGAGAGGGCTATGCAAATTCAACTTTATCCTAACTATTACAACAATGTTAAACCATTAAAATGAGATATTGCAGCAAAACACAAGACCTAAAAAGTAGACAGAAGAAGAGAGACAAAGATTTACGGTGGGGAAAACCCTTATCAGGTGAAAAAACCCCACACTCAGAAACCTACACAATGTATTAACAAATCTGAAAGTTGTTTACAATACACTTGCAATGCAAGCTTCAATGGTCTTCAACACTCATGTCTGGAGTCAATCCGGCAGCATAACAATACCTGTAAACCTGTGATGCAAACTCCATCTCCAAGCACCTGTATATAAAGGAAATACAAGGCAATTTTGGACCTTTCTTGGAATGGGAGTCCAACATGGCATCTTGGACCAAAACCCATGCCTAGGGACACTTGGTCAACATTGTAGAATGTGTCTGACACTTGTCCACAACTCCCATTCCAAGGAGGTCACCTATTTCCAAAATGGGCTATGACAGATGCTCTTACGACACTTACAACCGTCATAGAATCTGTCATAGCGGTTACAACTTACAGCTGTAAGAGAATCTGTCATACACATGCTATAAATAGCATATTCTCTTACAACATGTCATATTCCACCTTGGGGCGCCCAAATATGCCTTATTCAAAGATGCTACATGACACATGTCATCACCTGTCTTACAACCTTCTATTCTTGACTCTTACATGTCATAGATTCGTCATAGGAATCCGTCATAACCGTTTCGGTCAAACATTCCTTACACAACAGAGAAGATGCCGACACATGGCAAAATATTCCTACCACTAATTGGGACGCCTATCTCCTCATGTGAGGACAAAAATGCAAGTTGTCATAATCCATGTAGGATTGACACATCACCGTGCCACATCCCAAAATATGACAATATGGATTTTCCAATTATCTACAACATAGGCAATTAAATAATAAATACAAATATTACAAATGCAAAGAATTACCAAGGTTGAGACACCTTAATTCCCAACATATCCTAGGTAAATTAATTAAATCTCAATAAATAAAAAATCTAACATAGGATAAAGAGTTGGGACTAATAAAGATATTGAAATAAATGCATAAAATTTAAATAAATAAAATAATGGTACTTCTAAAGCTCTAGGTTTGATTTTGATTTGACTCTGACAAATGTCACCAGTTGATTCACCAATGTGCTAGAAAATTAGACTTGTTAGAAAACCACCTTGGGACTAAGAATATTGTTCTCTACTACTGTGGTTCACTTATGTGTGTATAAAATTGACCTCTCTAAACCTTGATCACTCATCTTAAATTTACTAATTTTGATGTTAGGAATTTATTTTCTTTGATGTTTGCAACTTGTTTGAAAAGGTGTGGTGTTGATAAAGACCATTTAGGATTTTTATAGGCTAGGATTATTCTCCATATTTAAAACCCTTGTTACTAGGTCAATGGTACAAAACAACATTTGATAGAAAACATGGAATCATGCAATATTCCTAGACATTTGTAATTACTAATGTAATATTGATGTAATGTGTAACAAAGCTCTCTAATGATTTTTGGACATGTAATAATAAACTAAGATTTTGCCTTTTATACAACACCCTAGCACACAAGTTAACATATTTCATACTCAAGTTGGCACATAACAAATTGTTGGGGGGATTCAGTAAGGGCCCAAAATTTAATTTTGAACTTGCAAGTTCACAAGTCATGTTTTGTGAGTAAATGAATGGATTAAACAAAGAAATAGGATTGGTCCCTTGGGATGTGTGAGGATGTAATCAAGTTAGGATCAAGTTGTTTTCTAACTTTTGCATAGAAATACACCACTTGTACACCAATCATTGCACCACTTGGATAACCTTGTCATAATGGGCCCAAAATGAAGGGTAAAAGTGTAGGGTACGTAATTTTCACCATTATATTTTTCTGCACTTTGACTTGCATCTGAACTACTATGAAGAGACATGCCAAAATAAAACAAGTTGTCAAAATAAAAGTAAAATATTCACTCATAAAAAGGATACATATAAGGATATGAATTTGGTACATTCTCCTCACAATGAGTGCTCCATTTTGAAACATGCAAAAAAATCTAATGAGTAGCATTTGTTAAGTTTATTAAATAGGAACTAACTACAATTTCTTCAAATGTGAATGATCAAAAAGTAAAAGTAAGAAGGAAAATAGATTTTTACTAGAGCATAAACATGATTATGCTTGGAGTAGAAGATTCAATGTGATTCCATCTAGAATGGAAGGGATCACAAACTAGACATTGTAACCATACTCATCAAAATAATGTTAGAGACATAATATGCCTCCTTCAATTGGTTGCATACAAGAGATGCAAGGAATTAGAGGAGAGGAGACAAATATTGATCATGTAAAACCACAAGCATTTAATAATGTAAAGATACCATCGTGTGAGAAACATGTAACAACATAGTAATATATGTGATCGTGAAAGAATGTTTGAAAGATGAAGCAATGTGCCCCACACTTTTATCCCTATTGAGGGCAAATAAAAAGTGCTAAAAGCCATGAATGCTAGATAAGAAACATGTAAAAATAGAAATATAAGATGCCATCACGATAAGCATTGATAAAGTGTAATCCTCACAAATATGTGATCATAAGATGTAAACATGACAATTATAACCATGTGTAAGCATAATATCATAAAATGTGTTGATAGTAAGAATAAGTGAACATGCAACCATCATAAGATAAGATCAATGCAAGCATATGATAAAGCATGATATTCAAAAGATGTAAATATTATAAGCATATGATGCATAATATAAGCATGCAAGTATATTAAAGTAAACAGACAAGGAAAATAAAGGAGATGCCCTCAAGTTGGGAAACATAACATAGATCATAGACAAAAGCACCATGTGAAAGACAAGATAAGGCACAAGACATCATATAGAAGGTGAAATGAGAATGTAAACATAAGAGGATAAGACTCACAACAAAAAATGTATAATCAAAAGGCCAAAATAAAAAGTAAACATAAGATAATGAAAGATTCTAGGAAGGATAGACAAAAAATACGTGGCATAAGCAAAAGTCCAAACAAACAACATAAAGTCAAAATGATGAGAGTGGTTGCCAATTGTAGAGTAAAAAAATGTATACTTCACAATTATCACTCTAAGTTGTGCACTCATTTTAGCATTCCTTCCCATAGACATATTTTAGGACTCACTTAGATTGATTATGAGATTGAAAAACCTTCATTAAGATGGCATATTTACCCAATCCTAATTTTGTATCAGTTTCTTGTTTATTCCTAGCATAATGAAAATTTGTCTCTACCTAGACACTAGTGTGCTCACAATAATGTCCACATGTGCAAACTGATTTAAAATATGTACAAAAATCAATTCTCTTGGTATGTTTGTGTTTTTTAAATTGATAGCCCAAATTCAACTTTATATAACTCATTTTAATCCTCCTTGGAGCTCTCCTTAATGTCTCTTGGAAATGCTAACCTTCTCTTAATCATTTTGAGTTATTTACATATTTGCATTTTGTCTATTCTTTGTATTCATGAAATTTACTTGCAACTTTGCTACCATTCCTCCACTACTGGATACCTTTATTCTACTTCTTTTATATCCAAGAATCTTGCTAAACAAATGTTCCATATCCTTTTCCCATGGAATCTTAGTGAATTCATTTCCTATATCCTCTTCCATTTTCATAGAGCACTACACATACCTATATAAAACTCTATAGGATTTTATTTACATCTTTTGAGCATCCATGACCTTCACTCCTAAACTTTAAGCAACTAGCTATGCCTAGATCTATTGGGGCTAAAATATTCCACTTAAGGGATTGACAAAGGTAGTCTCCAATTAACTACAACCCCATTTCCCCCTTTCTTTTATAGGTTCAAGAACCCATATCTCAGTATCATATCAATGATTTCAAATTCTGCAAGCATGATGAGGACTGTGAGGATGAGGAAAAGATTAGTGAATGTTTTAGAGTTTTATTATAAAAGGATGCCTTCATGATCTATTGTAGGTTAGTAGTACAACTTGAATGTTAGGTGCACAATTTAGTGGCTGGGTACACAAGATCCCAATGTTCATATCTCCTATTTCTACCCTAATGGTAGCATGCCTTTGAGGTCACCTATACATGTCCAAGGGCCACTACTATAATTTTTAGGTTAGGGGTATTTATTTTCTAAACCTAGTTCTTGAACCTATTTCTAGAGCTTTCTTCTCCAATGCCTTCAACCTTCAACCTTCTTCAATTGTCAAATTAGGGATGCTTTCTCTTACTCCTTTCTTTTCCTTAGATAATAGTAATAGCATTTTAGATTCCCTTCTTTGTTGTATTATATTAGTATTGTTTGTTATGCTTGTTTACATTGATAAACAAAATAGATAAAATGAATGCAGTTATCTAGGAAAATACACAATAAGTAGGTAAAACACCTTTTCTAAAGGTAACAAAAAGTAACCTACATTTTGGTTAACTTGACCCTCTAATACTTTTAATATTCTTCCTTCCAAATGTGAAATTTTCTTTCTTTTAAAATATAAAACAAAAACCCATACTAGACTTCAACTACCCTTGCTAGTTGCACAACAAATAGATCTATAGTAAAATAGTTTTGCAACAAATATTTTTGTAGTAAATAGTTCCACAACAAACTATTTCACAAAAAATAGTCCTGCAACAAACTATTTACACAAAAAAAAATCATAGTAAAACATTGTAAGATGCTATGAAATGTTGTATATTATTGTAGGATGTCATGAGGGTCTTTTTCTGATTAATTTTAATTTACCATTAGGTAATTTTTATATTATGGGATAATACCTCTATCTTTCTTTCAGAGGATATGGGAAGTATCTCATATACATTGTAAGAAGTTTAGTTGTTTCATAGCATGTTGTAGGAATATGGTAGCTTCCTATAGTTGTTGATTGAGAATGTTTTCATGTGTAAAGTTAGTATTTTGACATGCATGTTTTTGTAGATAGCTGAGGGATGTTGCAAAATTATTGTAGTTGTTGCATGCCACCAAGTTAGTATTGTAGCTATTTCTAAAGGTTGTAGGTTGTATTAAAACACATCAGGGGTTGTGTAAGGTGTTGTCCAACATGTTTCTTGTGGTAATAGAATATTTCATTGCACTATGTAGTCCATGGATGATAAATTTAGTGCCTCTTATGCTATTTGGGTGAGTTTAATCTAGTCTTGAATTGGCCTATTAGAGGAGCTTGTCTAGTCACTTTCACAATTTTGTTCTTATCATGATCCTCTCCTTATAGCAATGATATTAAGGAAAATTAAATTGTTGTTTTAGATACTAATATGTATTCAATTTATGAACTTAAATAATGAAGTAATGTTGATTTTTTTAAAATGTAAGTAATATAAGTGTTGGTGTTGGTGGTAATACATATGTAATCCTTAATTTTTTTACTTATTTTTGAGTTTTTTTCTTAAGTGGTTATTATGGGGCACTATATTTGGTACATTAGAGGATAATTGCAACACTAGGAGTAGATCTAATGATGTATTTGTGTGAAGTATAATGTTAGTAGTTGTAGTTCTTGATGGTTTTAAAATGAATACCTATTTTTGAGTTGATCTTGCGTTGATAACATTAGACCCTAATTATGTTACTAACACCTCATTTATGTTGTGACCTTTCATAATGTTTGGACTACTTGGGGGAGGTAGTAATTTAAGTGTGTTTTAGTAGAGGTCATTTTATTAACATGTCTTCTTTAGTATGTTTAATTTTATGATGAATGATAACTGACATCGGGAGCTATCCTGGTAAAATCTTGTGAATATTTTGTATTAATTCTTGTGAAAACAATGTGTTTTCTTTTGATGAATAATGAATGGGGTATTGATTAGTGTTTCCTTTGGAAAATGCATAGGAATTTGAGCTTTAGAGTAGCTCCTTGAGCATTATAGAGAGGTAAAAAATCCCAAACAAGCGTTTGTGTAAGATTTTGGTATAGTGTTGTAAACTTCTTGAGAATGGAATTCCTATGCAAAGTGGAAAATTTAGTGTGATTGTGAGTGCTTGGTTAGTCCTTGCTAACACATACATGATTTTAGCATAGTTATTTTTTATAGTATAGAAAATTAAATTCTTATTAAAAAAATCTATGCTTTCTAACTAGAATTATTTTCTAAGGTATTACACTAGGATCTAACTAGCTTCAAGGAAGTGTATTTTTCTTCTATCCAATCAAGAAGAGTGAAATAACTTGAGATAAAAACTATTATTGCTTTACACTTAAAAGATAACTACTTTTGATAAGTTAAAGCATAATGAGACAACAATACAACTATAAATTCTAGAAATCTAAATGCTAGATCATAGAAATAAATTAAGAACTCAGAATAGGAACAAAAGAGGAATCTGACACTATAAGGGGAAAGCCTCGGACCAGGATGCCAATGTGTCACATGGACGTATGCACGTCACATTGTCATCCGTATGATAGTAAAACCAAGAAAATCTTCAGTTAACACTTCTATCCAGGTCTAAATAGTTACCCAATCTGCACAATAAACTAAAATGAGGACCCAACAACACACCAAATAACATAATCTATTGATAAATGCATTGAAATGACTAATCTAAAGATTGGAAGTACAAAACAAAGTAAGGAAAATGAAGAGGAAGAGATTATCAAACCCTCGTGTGGTTGGATCTCTCCAAAATACCTACAGAAACAAAGACCAAAGAAAATTTTTGGGACTGTTTGGGAGCTTGCCTTCAGGTCAAGCCCCTATGTTGGTATTTTGACCTTAATGGACAACCAATATGGAAAAAGATTAAAACACGTGTGTGCTCTTACTTCCTAAGTGCGTCTAGGAAAATAATAGCAATGACAATAAACAAAAGCTATGAGTATCAACCTTGGTCTATAGGGAAGAATACCCTAGTGTGCATGAAGGAAAATAAGGTGGTGATATACACCACAAGTTTGCCAAAATAGAAATAATGAAATATACAATAAACCAAAAGGATAACACTATTTCTTTGCAATGAAATAATGTTACTAGGTTTGTAGCAATGAAAGAGGCTGCAAAGTCCTTGAGGATCAAATCGGTGTGTGAACAATGTCAATCCCTTGAGGGAACCTCCACAATGGTGAAGCTGCAAGTATGAAGCCAACAAGAGCTAAAAGAAGAAAATATGTTGCACTTAGAGAGAACACCAAGATCATCAAGAGTTCCTTTTGTGAAAGCCAAGAAAGTTTTTTGCCAAATGTATGAAGTTAGAAGAAGGATAAAATAACTTCAATTTGAGTTTATATATGGAAGAAAAGAGAATCCAAGGGCCAGACACACTTATAGAGGTCATTTCACTACCGAATGAGCATTATCACTGATGGAGTTAGATGCCAAGGCAGGAGAAACACCGATTTTGAATTTTGGAATCTTTAAGATGCCAGCATGTCATGCTTGCATCTTAGAAAAAATCTCTAGTATTTAGCATGTGTTCCTAAAAAAATAGAAGAAATAAAAATGTGATGTGAAATTTGGTGAACCTTGGTGAGCTGTAAAATGGGCCAAGATTAGGCTCAAGTGGCCCTGAAAACATGCTGCGAGAGTGGAATACCAAAGTGGGTTGAAACACAATGTGAAATTGTGAGGGTACACAACTTTCTACATTACATTTTCTTTCTCAGATAATTTGATGGAATGATGAAAACTATCTTGGTGTGAGATTATGAAAGTTTGTGTGTTGCTTAAATTTTAGTGATAACTTTATGCCTCATTCTATTCCCTTTTAATGCTTAAAGAGTAGGTAATAAGTCCATTACATTTTGTGATACAATTGCTTGGGAATAGGCTTATTTGACCTCTTTTTACTAAAACAATGGAATCTATTAGAGCCTTGCAATATCTAAATTCTACATATGGGACTTGAATGGGTAGGTCATAACTATCCCTTCTTCCTATTATAAAGTGTTTATGATGAATTATTGGCACTAAATTGTTGGAGGTTATCAACCTTACACATATAAGGGGTAATACATGGTTCTAGAAATGTGTGGATGGGTCCATTAGATTCCCGAGCCCACCATTCCCCTCATTATTAATTTGGATGCGTTTTGGATTTGGATATTGTTGGAGGTGGAGAGGCATCTATTATGGAAAATATCTCGTGATTTATCTTTCGTAAGTGTTTGGTAATGTGATTCTAATATTATGAATCTATGGTGTTAATCTTGTGATATGGACATGTGATGGGATACTATTGTTTTGTGATGATTATTGCTACTTGATTAATGGGCTTGAGAAAGAGGGTGTCTTATGGACACTGCATGCAATATGTATATTGCTTGGATATGGTTTTTGCTTGAAAATCCTCGAGTGAATCACTATGCTAACAAATGATTGATTGGAAGAATTATCTTTGTTATAATATTGCAAATGTTCTTATCCATAAACTTATCTTGCACAAAGGAATGTAATCTGATTTATATTCTATTATATTACATGTGAACATCACGTCTCTTCTATTGGCATTATTGACTTTTTCAGCTATGTTTGGAAAATCATTGAAACCACTTCTCCTATTGGAAGAACTAATACATAGATTTGAATGTGGTGTTTGCCCTATGGTTTGGAACAATGTGACCTTCCTCAAGAGTTATAATGAAGTTGTATCTTTGGGGATGCAGGCCGTGCTTTAACTCAAATGTGCATTGTGACCTTTATAGTCAAACATTGAATACCTGCTCATGGCTTTCCATTTATGGTGATAGGAAACAAACCCAAAGGGTAGTCTCATCAAAAGTGCACAAAGATTCAAATATCTAATAGTGATTCCTACTATGAACATAAACATATAAATATATAGATTAGATATAGACGTGTAATAACAATAATTAATTGTAAACACCATGATTACACAATACTTGAGGTTTCTTTATTCATAATACAATAATGATTACATGTGCATGGTTGCCTAAAGGGAAAGGGGAGCTATAACTCTAACTCTACCTCCCTTTGCTTTCTTGCCTAAATTTGTCACATAATATGGATTCTCCCAACTCTTAATGTATGCTCAGATAGAGGAGGCATGCTTTTATAGATGATATCTCCTACTTTTATAATAAAAGCTAGATTCTATAATTATCCGTAAAATATGCTACTTCATATGTAAGCAAGTTATGCACATGCTTTTGCTAAACATAGATAATTACAATGCTTTGTATGCGAGCAACCTCTTTGCACACACCCTTAAAATAAACAATTTGTCAATTAATTATCAATTATAATTTCAAAGTACTCTAATAATAGATGTGTATTTGTATGGTCTATTTCTAGTGCCAACATCCTCTCAACACAAACAACATATTATATCCTCAAAATACTAAAAAAATAACCCACAAATGTTAAACTTTGTAATGCCTAATAACATTTAAACTATGAGGTGAGTGCGCCTCCCAACCTCATCTACATAGGGTGCATCTTGTACTACCACTAAATACCTTTCCATGAAATAATACATATCAGTGTAGCATAAAAAATAATCAAAATCTAGTAACCAAATTTGAAAAACATCATGCACCTCGCACATATCAATGATCAACAATAAATTGATGAAATCCATCATCTATTGCTATCCAATACTCAACCAATAATCTTGTGAATACGTACACATATCATGTAACTCAAATGTGTGTAAATCTCCATTTACACATAGCACAAAAACATATGTCACAATGTGTCCTAGAAAATAATTTAATCAACTATATGGAAAAATTTATCAACAATACGGAAAAAAGGCACTCACCAAATGAGGACCTTCTTCAAGTAGTAGATGCAGTCTAATGGCTGGACAAACTAATAAAACACATTATCAAACTAAGTAAATCACTCAAAAAATATCTCATAGCTAGCCATGTTTGAATTTTGTAAAAAGAGTATCACAAACAAACATGCATGAAGATAATAGATGACACAAAATATAAACTACATGAATTTCTAGATTCTTGAAAATAACTTTTAACTTTGGCACTTGTATGGTAAACTACCATGTAAATCTCTATGCATCCCAAATATTTTTGTGTAGATTTTTCAATCCTATGTATATGTCTCTAACATGTCATGTTATGATCTGTGCTAAATTATGATATTTCTATTAGGATTCAATTGCGTAGTTTTTGAGTTAAACTCATTGATCCATATTTCATGAGTAGTGGTTGATACGAGTTTCCATCTCTCATGAGAATGAATGGTCCACTTAGCACTCATTACATCTAAGTGATGCTCATAGGGGTGAAGCATCAAGATTTCTTAGGAGGTCACCCATCCTAATACTACTCTGACTCAAGTGTGCTTAACCATTGAGTTTCCCCCAAAATCAAGCCCACTCACTACCTCATTTGTAAAATTTTCAAGAAGTGTTGTGCCTTATGAACCATTCATTATAAAGCCCCTTTAGCTCAACCATTGACAAGTAGGAGGTATTTTCCGTAGTCTGTCAAATTATGATATTTATATCAGGATTCAACTCTGTAGTTTTTAATTCAAACTCATTGACCCATATTTCATGAGTAGTGCCGAGAATAAATGGCCCACTTAGCACTCATTACATCTAGGTGATTCTCATAGGGGTGAAGCATCGGGACTTCCTGGGAGGTCACCCATCCTAGGACTACTCTGACTCAAGCACGCTTAACCATGGAGTTTCCCCCAAAATCAAGCCCACTTAGCTTGCTACCCCATTTGCAAAACCTTCAGCAAGTGTTGTGCCTTATACCATTCATTATATAGCCCCTTTAGCTCATCCATTGACAAGTAGGAGGTGTTTTCTAGTGCGTCAAATTATGATATTTATATCAAGATTCAACTCTGTAGTTTATGAGTCAAACTCATTGACTCATATTTCATGAATAATAGTTCACACAGACCCATCTCTTATGAAACACATGCTTTAGATTAACAAACAACCCTTGCAGCTTTTAAAGCATATTCTTCGTATCTAGCTATTGTATTCACATTCTTGTAAACTACCCTTCAAACATGTGCCACTTCTACAAGTCTTTTTTTAAGTATCATCCAAACAATTGCTCTCTCTCTAAGTTGGAAGAATTATTGGTGCGTTAAAAATTGTCCTTATACCTATGTTAAGATTAATCTCGCACCATGTATTACTTGGCCTTAGTCTGCATGGCCCAACTTACCATTTATCCATTGCATTCCAATGGGCTATTTTTAAACATCATCCACTTCATCAGTCAAAGGTCAATTTTGGCCAATAAAAATAGGACAAATATTTACCACTTTTTGTTGCCGATGAGGTGTAAAATTGCTATTGACTGTTTGAGGATTGAAGTGGATGATGTTAAGTAGAAATAAAATGAAATGAAAGTTTTTAATGACGTCCATGAGACTACAGTCTATGGGACCCAGAGGGAAAACAAGCTGCATCAAACAAGGAAACAAAGGAACCACTGGCAGCCCCCTAGTTACTTCTAGCTTCTCTCCGTTTCATTGTTGATCCCTTTTCTTCTGTTATGAATGCTGCACAAGTAATCTGCCGCTTTAACTACCGTCTCCTCTTCAAACAAGGTCATTAGAGACCCCACATTTAGCACATCAGTGTAGTTGATCTGGATGTCCTCATACGCCTTACATTCCATGATGTAATTTCATCCTGTTTCCACTAAACCTGATGTACACAGACGACAAATCCTATCCACCCATTCTTCTTTGGGTATCGCCCACCTTCCCATTTCACACCTAAGATGGTGTGAGCTAGTTCTAAGTGACTCCAATATACCATGACAATAATGTGCCTTACCGTTATTCATACCTGAACGCTGTGTGCGTTCTTAATCAATATGTGCACTCTTAATCAATATGTGCATGCTATCATTTCTAAATCCTACACATATATATCTCTGTACTTATAATTATGCTGAAAGCCTTCCCTATGTGAGAAGCACATGATGGATTATATAGATGAAGAGCCTAGATTAAAAGGACTACCATGAAATCAATCTTGTCCATTGATTATTTTTCAAACTATACCATAAATTATAAAAAACCAAAAAAATTAATACAATGCCCCACCTCAGGACAAAATATACTCTAAAGG
Organism: Cunninghamia lanceolata; assembly: GCA_027924645.1. Lineage (NCBI taxonomy): Eukaryota > Viridiplantae > Streptophyta > Pinopsida > Cupressales > Cupressaceae > Cunninghamia > Cunninghamia lanceolata. The sequence continues at coordinate 11,942,168 of BSBN01000472.1, read as the reverse complement.
GCACTTTATTTCCACCATTCTATTTTGGCCAGTGATGTGAGGCAAAGTGGCGAAGACAATAAGACTGCTAGTTAGAGAAGAGTATGTAGACACGAGCCTTGATACAAGAAGGCATTATTTCCAAGACGAGAAGGATACTTGTCTAAACAAACCAGCTGTGCACCGTTGTCAGAGTATCCAACGTTACTATTATATATGTCTATATAACATATATTATTTTAAAAACTATTTTAGTAACATATATTATAAACTATTATTTCGCAGAGTGAGAACAACCGAGGATTTTGTTTTTACAGACAACATTGCCAGCGGAAAATATCTCAACCGCCGCACGGAAAAGGCTTCTCACATCATGAAATTTTTTTTGACACAATTTTTCCCCAGCACGAGAAAAATTTCTTTTTCTAAGAAATTTGAATTATTATTAATTATTTCAATGAAAATTTATCATAGGATATTTAAGGTTTCAAGAAATATGAATTATTATTAATTATTTCAATGTTCCTTGTTTTAAATGTACGTTAAAATATAATAATGTTAAAAATTTGTAGAATCATATATTATTCTTAAAAGTAAACATAGGATATTATATAATGCATAAAAAAAAACATAAGATATTATATAACAAAATCAAAAGCATATTTTTATGGTATTATTATAATATAGTAATATAATATTAATAATACATAATATATATAATAGTAATATAATATTAAAAAACCATAATATATGATATAGTTTGTTAGGGTACTATTGTTGATTATATATCATGAAGTAAAGTTCCATTTAATTAATCCACATTGACTTGCAATATATTGGAAGTATTTCTCTAATTTTTTTAATGTGATAGATATTATAAAAGTTCATATATCAAATACATATTTATAAAAATTTTGAGTGGATGTATTATGATCCATCTTAATATGTATTTAATAGAAAAATATAGTTATGCCTTATGTGCATAATTTTAAACTTAAGTTGTAGAACATAAATCTATTGTACCCTCACATAATTATTTTTAAAATAATTACGCCCAAGGCGTTCCCTCTATGAGAGAGACTGCCTGGCAGAAAGATCAACGGCGGAAATGGCGTCTTGGATGATGCAAGATGATGAAAGTAATCTGGGCCATTCAGATTTTTGTCATCGCTTTTTTCTTTTTTCATTTGTCGCCATCCATTTTTGTCGGTTTTACTTTCATTCTCCCGACCAAGGCTTAAATTTGACGGTCAACCATGCCTGTCAAGCACATCTTTTGTGACGGTCATTTATTTGAAGTTGCCTTTCAAATATTAAAGTCTGCCTATTTTAGGAAAAATATATATACACTAAAAATCTATATATAAGAATAATTACATAGAAATTTTAACAGTTTACATGAAATCTTACCTTTTAAGTGATACGATCTTAAAATTTTAATTATATTTTACGATTAAAATGACTAAATACAACCATCAAATTTAAGCCCTGCTCCCGACTGCTCGTGGCCCGCCGACTGCAATTTCTGATGTTTATTGTTTTAAGTTCACAAATTTTGATTTCATTGTGTTTTTCAGCCTCTCCTTCCATCAATGGTGTGTGTCTCTAAATACAATTAATTAAAGACATCATCAAGTATTTTCCAGCAAATCCATTTCTGTTGAAACCAAATGATGAAATACTTTGTTAAAATGTTATCTACATATTTTATTTATTTACTTTTATGAAACCAATAATGTTGCGGTTCGCGTGAAAGGGGTTGTGCTTAAATGGCAAGGCCATAAGGTTCATAAGATGGAGATCCAAGTTTGAATCCCCCAAGTAACATCAGTGGTTTATGTGGCTTCTAAGTTGATTATGTGGTTTGTAAGTTGGATATGTTGATGGGGAGGAGGTCCCCCTTGTGACCTCCACACTTACAAATAAAAAAATAATAATGTTGCGGTTCGCCCCTATAAATGTTTAATTAACTATTATATTAAATATTTTAAATGTATATAAATATTAATAAATTATTAAATACATATATTTAATATAATATAACATATGTATATATTTATATGTATTTATATATTGTCCATTTCATAATATTATTGTATTTCATATTTACATATATTAATTAATTAATTATATTTATTTTATATATAAAATACCATATAATTATTATATCTATTATATATTATATACTCTATAATCTACATTCTTAAATATAGAAATAATATAATATAGTTAATAAATATAAATATAATATGATATATAATGTAAATAAAATAAATAGCTTTTTAACTAATTTTTTCCAAAAAAAATAGTTTCTTAAAAATATAATATATTATAAACTAAAATAATTTATTATATTCTCTTATATAATAAATTTTTAAGATATAAAAGAAATCATAAAAAAATAATAATTCTATATATAAAATATGTAATATAATATATTATTTAATATATTTTAAAAATAATATTATATTGGAAATTCATATTTTTAATGATTTTTACTTTTACATATTTATTTCAATTATATACTATAGTTTTGTTAGATATTTTAAATATAATATAGTAGAGAGAGAGAGAGGAGACAGGGAAGAAAGAAGGGATTGAATAGAGAGAGAAATGGACATATACTCATTCTAACCTTGGTTTCATTTTGCAGAGAGAGAGAGAGGTTAATATATTATATATTATGTTAGAAATATATTTAAACTCTTATTTTATCATTAATATTTATGTATATATAAAAATAGAATATACATATAATTTACATCATATCAAATACAATATACTTAATAAATATAGTTACAATAGAGATTTTGTATATAGAATAGTTATATATCATTCTATGTTTATTAGAGAAAGAGAGGAATCTACAAAATGGGAGAGATGGAGATATAGAGATAAAGGTCGAGAGAGGTAAAGATATAAAGAGGGAGAGAGATCTAGATAAAGAGAGAGTTAGAAAGAGAGCGAATATATATATATATATATATATATATATATATATATATATATAGAGAGAGAGAGAGAGAGAGAGAGAGAGAGAGAGAGAGAGAGAGAGAGAGATTTGATGTCTCATCTACCCATCTTCTACATATGTCAGTTTCTATTTTTTCTTTGTAATATTTAATGTTAAGATTTACTAATTTGTGTTTAATGCCTTTATATATATATATATATATATATATATATATATATATATATATATATATATATATATATATATAGAGAGAGAGAGAGAGAGAGAGAGAGAGAGAGAGAGAGAGAGGTTCCTTCAACATAGAAATTACTATGCATTTGTCATTACTATATATATATATATATATATATATATATATATATATATATAGAGAGAGAGAGAGAGAGAGAGAGAGAGAGAGAGAGAGAGATTACTATGCATTTGTCATTACAAAACATAACTCACAAAAGGAATGTTAGTGATATATATATGCTACCTCTAATTGGTTGCATACAAATGATGCAAGGAATTGGAGGTAATTGTTAGGACTAGAGGGTCCTAGGTGTTATTGTACAACTTACAAAGTGTTACATCCATAACCTATTGATTGTATTGAGATATCTAATATTTTGAGAGAATTTTGATTAACCATGTTCATCGGGATCTATAGTTGGGGCATAACGCCATTTTCTTAAGTACTTGCTAATTCACTTTTAAGAAAAGAGAGACTAACTTTCAATCAATTGTTTTGTGCCAAAAATCAAAAGATGGCCCATGCCTATGGGCAAAGATAGGAAGAGAAAAAGAGGGGGGAGTACATAGAAAGAGATAGACAGATAAAGAGAAATAAATAGATGCAAAAGGAGACTAAGAGATTTAGAGAGAGGTAGATAGATATAGAGGAAGAGAGATGGAGAAGATAGAAAGAGAGAAAGAGAGAGAGAGGGGGAGGAAGAGGGAGAGAAAGAGAGATTGAGAGAAAGAGAGAGTTAGATAAAGAGGGAGAGAGGTAGAGAGAGAAGCAAGAAAGAGAGAAAGAAAGAAGGGGAGAGAGAGATAAAGACAGAGGGATAAAGAGAGGAGGAGAGGGAAGTAAAGAGAGATGAAGAGAGATATATAAAGTGATAGATAGAGAGAGGGAGATATGAAGAAATCAAGATATAAAGATAAAAAGAAAGAAATCAAGGGGGCATACAAATATTAAGATACAGAGAATTAGATAGAGAGGTATATATAGAGAGATGGTAAGAAAGAATAAAGAAAAGAGATGGTAAGAAAGAATAAAGAAGAGATCAATAGAGAGAGAGGAATAAATACGGGGATATATATATATATATATATATATATATATATATATATATATATATATATATATATATATATATATATATAGAGAGAGAGAGAGAGAGAGAGAGAGAGAGAGAGATTAACAATGGATCAAGATGAATGGGACAAGTTGGCTAGAAGAGATAGATCTACTGTTAGGTTGTTTTTCTAATTCAGTCTTGATGAATGTTTTAGTTCAAAACATTGCTACGAGTTTATGAGAAAAAAAATTGTATTATTTAAAACTAAGTTTCTTATAAATAAGTTATTTTTAAAAATAAATTTGTTTTCTTTAAAGAATCATGAAGGAGACTTTGTAACCAAACATTTAAAAATTGGCTTCCTATTTATCTAAAGGGGGTCAATATCCTTTCTCTAGAATTAGGGGTGTAGAAGTTATTTTGCATCATTTGGGTATACCACTCAATTATGTTGTATCTACCAAAAAATGGAGATAGGAAGAGCTAGAACAACCAATACATGCAATATAAATGACATGATTTAGATTCATCAACTCCACTCAACCAAAACAAGGAGATAGAGAGGGACAAAATGATAGAAAGAGAGAGGCACAAAGAGATATAGGGAGAGAGTTAGAGAGAGAGGGAAGGGAGATAAAGATTAGTCATTCCGCGTTATTAATAGAATTATATAATTAATGGTTTCATTTACTGAAGCTTGTGTTTGAAAATAATTTTTTGATTTGGCTACAAGTGATTAAGAAAATAATATAAACATCATAACTCCATGCAAGAGTATTGGCTTATTCTTTGGGAATCTCTCTGATTCACCAATAATCCTTTTAGAGTGTCATTTTGAAAACAAAGGAAGAGAGAAACATGAGAAAAACATAGGGAGAGAGAGATCTCACAGAGAGGAAGTGTGTGAGAGAGAAGGGGGAGGGAGACATAGATGAAGAGAGATAAACATAAATAGAAAGGAGAGAGATGGAGAGAGAGAAGAGAGAGAAAAATATGTAGAGAGATACCATTGTTTCCTATTAAATTATTATAGGGGATTACACCTATTATCAAATCATTTAACCTCTAATTGAATTAATTATTTCATCAAGGATTTCTTTTGTCAAATTTTGCACATCTTCCACCTTAATCAATTTACTCTTAAGATGTTATGTGGAGAGAGAGGGGGGGGGGAATGGAGAAGGGGAGAGAGTTAGAGATACAAAAATAAAAACAGAGAAAGATAAAAAGAGACAAAAAGATATATATATATATATATATATATATATATATATATAGCTCGAGAAAGAGAGATACAGAGAGGAAGAGAGAAGGGAGAGGGAGAGAGATGAATTGAGAAAGAGAAATAAAGGAGAGAGATAGAGAAGAGAGGAAGAGAGAGAGAGGTACAAAGATAGAGAATGAGAGAGAGGGGAGGGAGAGAGAAAGATATAGAGCAAAAGAGAGAGGAAGAGAGAAATATATAGAGCAAAGATGAGAGGTAGAGAGACAAAGAAAAAGAGAAGTAGAGCGAGAAATCTTAAAGATAGGAGAGAGAGAGAGAGAGAGAGAGAGAGAGAGAGAGAGAGAGAGAGAGAGAGAGAGAGAGAGTACCTTTCAATTTCAAGTAGAGAACATGGCTACATGCATAACCTTCCTATGAATAATTATTTCTAAATTTTACCTTTACCACCCATTATAATTGAAGAGACATTTCCTAAAACACAAAATCATTACCCATCATGGGATTACAAAACTAAGCTTAATTGCATAAACATATAGTGACAAAAAGTGTTCCATTATGTGACAGACTTGAGGTTATGGTCAAGCGTTCCAATGGAAAACCCTACATTAAAGATCGGGCTATAATACTTTTACAATGTAAAAAGTGGAGCTTGGTATATGTTAGTTGAAATCATCTACTCAAACTTTACTTACCAATATAGAACAACAACACATATCATTACATGGTTTCCATGTTCAAATGATGACCATGATTCAACAAATCAAAATAGACCCAAAAAAATAATGCAAATATTCTATTCACTCTCTTTTTAAGAATACTAATATTAGAAACAAATAAAAAATTCCTCTTTACTATTCTTACAAATATGCCCCTCTTATTTATTGCTCTTACCTACTCAATTTTGCGAACTATGTATACTTTAAGTTTCCCACATGCAAAATAATGTTTAATTTTATCCACACATAACTCCTTTTCACATTCATTCTCGACGTACCCATTGCACACTAAGGTGCGATCTACAGGGATAAGTGATCTCCCATATGGAGTGAATGTAAAGTAATGATAACTTAAAATATATATAAATATTTACCTGGTAAAGAATTGACATGATAATAATTTTACCAAACTATGTTTGTTCATCTCTATAATTTTTTTTTTACTTATATAAGTGAAAGAAGACAATAGTGAATGTGATGAAATTTCAATAAAAATTGATAAAATAATTTAGTGGATTAAATAACTTATAAATTAATAAGTAATAAAAATATCTAACAAATTCTATAATTTCTTCATAAAGTTTTCAGCGTACAATGGGTCCAATTGCTATTTTATTTCAAGCTACTTTTAGATTATGATCATATAATTGGCATAGTTCCCTATGTAACCTTTTACACATAGGAATAGAGGATAACTTGTTATCTGGTCAAAGCTCATTCCGCACAACAGATGCATATTTACACGCCATGTCATTGGTTTCTTCAATGACCTGCACGTTATAAAAAATTTCTATGCATATATCACACAGTATTTGCACGCCATGTTTTATTCCGTGGTATAAAAAGTCTTCACCTGCTTAACTTTTATTCCATATACCTTCTCTTACATATACCTATGCGCCATCTTTTTCGCTTTCATTGGCTCGTGCGTGGATTGTCATTGCTTCGCACAGGTGTAAGAACCCTTGCCACAACTTTTGCATTTATTTGCACTCTCGCTTTCATATCTTTTCATAAGATTTCCTATGATTCAATGCACCTGGCTGTTTTTGCATTTTAGGGTTAGTGGAGACTAATCGCGCTACATCATTGAGTGTCTCGCTTAAAAGGATATTTGGCCCAATTACATTGATACTTTGAATGTGGGTTCTTTGACTAACTTGTTTGAAAAAAAAAAGGATAACAAAAATTACAGATTATTTGACCAAAACCCACAGCAGATCAGTTAGGCGCCATGTGAGTGGCCTCCCTGTTTGGGGCTCTTATACTTAACATAGTGTTTGGTTTTCCAGTAGTCCCATAGACTATTTGACCTCATAAACGTTATTAAAAACCTTCCTTCATTCATCCATCACAGCCCACATAAACGACATTGAGTAATTCCCATTACATAATACTGCAAGATCCACAATGTCACCTCCCAAGCTTCCAAGAAAAACAACTTTCCTCTGACTGCTATATTTAGACTTTTTGTCAAAGCATCATCTACAAGATATTGAAATATATCACTATAGTCTAGTAAACAGATTACCCCATTTCATACCTTCCAGTTCCAACTGAAGGAGATCCTTGACACATACAGTCTGACGCGAAGTCATTGATTGCTGCAATTTTTCTATAATATATTCTTGATGCTATTTATCTTGGTCATGGTCTACTTCCAGAGAATACAACACATTCTATCATTAGTCAGTGCTATGGCATCCTCGTCAGAGCCTAACTTCATAATTGAAACTATTGGCCAAAATATCTCTTCTTGCATCCAACACCATGATAAAGGAAACAACCAAGTGGAATTCTTATGTCATTCTAGAAACTTTTTAGCTATCCTTCTCTGATACCTGTCCACAAACCTTCCAAATTATTTTATGTGCAAATATGTATTCCTATGTGCCCACTTTTGTCCTTATCCTGGTTGTGTGCTTTCAGATGCATAATTTTTATTGCCATCTGTGTGAGTTTTAGGATATAACCATCACACAAAACCCTCAAATTCAACACAACCACTATGGTTGTCCATATAAAAATAAATTTTCATAGGGAAAAGCTAAAATAGCACAGTGATGACTCAATCCTCAGATATGAAAAAAATAAGTTCATCAAGCCCTAAAACCTTTACTCGTGATAGCGGTTTCCTGATTGATTTCTTGTAATTTAAGTCCTCTTTTTTTTTTTCTTCTTGTTCCAATCTATTTCACCTATCCCTACAATATTTTTCCCCTCCCTTGCACAAAATTCAAAATTTTTGAATCAACTTTCATAATAGAGATATGATTTGGGTCCCAACAATAGAATTAAAATGTTAGCCATTGTAAAAAGTCCAAGTGACCTTGGATATACACTTGAATCAATTGTCACATACTAAGTTCTCACCCAATGTACACTTACTCTTCCCCGTCTGAATGACCTAGGGAACTGTTATGAACACATAAATATAAATTATACTAAAAAGCACTCGTGTAAGAGATAATTGGAAGATAAAAGTGGAAGAGCTTTGCTATTCATTCCATCATATCAAAAAAGAGGTTACATCATGGGATTTATATAGATGCTTACCAGGGATGTTGAGTAAATATATTAGGAATTATTTTATTTTATATGATTCTATTTATACTGCATGTGTCGCCTACAAGTTAGCATCTATTCTTATCTACAATCCTATAGTACATTACATGTTCAAGATATACATTCTAAATATCTTATCCCTATCTACACACTTTACAAATATAGTGCATGTATATCCTAGTCTATCTTTAGCACATACTTATAAAACATACAAAATACAAAATGTTTTTGGTGCCAACATCTTCCCAACACAAATAATGTGTTGTTTTTCAAGAAAAAAAAACTAACAAAAATCAACCAAAACTAAACTCAAGAAGATGTGGGAAAAAAGGCAATGAGCTCTGATGTTATCAAAAGCTAAGTAGATAAAGAATCCCTCCATTGTGTGTGATTGACATTGATGCATGCTCCCAAATTCTAATGGTTTGTAAGATGTGCTTCATCATATCAACCATTGTAAGTGTGAGATGAGCTAATCTTCCTTGAAGTTCATCCATCTCCATCTAATACACAATCATCTTAGATGTCATGTGGAACACATGGAGACACAATTGTTTATTCACTTCTTGCAAAGTGGCAATGTTAGAGGTAGGTTGGGTTGTAATGTGTGCAAGCAATGCTTGAACTTGCACATTGATACTTTCAATATCATTGTCTATGAGATCCTTATTGATAATTTCGTTATCTATGTAACTCTACTCTCAATAGGGAAACACACACCTTAATCCACTACGGCCATGCCACAATTCCTCCAAATACCTTGCACATATTTGCTAAGTCTTGATAATAGCCGACTTTAAGGGTGCACATGTGCCAACTCTATGTCAACCTATAGCTTGATAAGTTCAACCTTAGCATTTAGTGCTTCTACCTTCTTTTTGTGTGGGCTCCTTTTCATCTTCCTTCCTTGCATTGTTGTGTTTGGCTTTCTCAGTTTCTTCTACTATTGACTTCTTCACCTTAGCCTTCTCTAATACTACTTCCAACTCATTAATGCTCTATGTAGGCACAAAGAAAGGCTAAATAAGTGCATTTGGTGTATTAGTCTATTCTACATTGGGAGAATTTTGGGTAACTAATTGAACCCCTCTTATCAATAAATCTAGTTAGTGGGCCACCATATTCTACTAAAGACCATGGAACTAACCCTTGACGAGCCCTACCAATTGACATATTTAATCATGTTCCTATTCTAACATAGCTATCTTTGTGGTCTTTGCTACTATATGTGGCTCTTTATAGCCTTGTAACAACACTAAATAGCTTTTGTCTAAGCCTTAGCAACCTTGACCTCTTCCTACAAAATGTGATCATCTTTTTTCACAACTACCAATTAGACTTGCATTTGAGCAAGCTACACATTTGTGGTCTCTTTGATAGAGTTTGTGTGTGTCCTAGTATAACTTAGACATTTCATGAGGCTAACTAAAGTGTACAACCATAGTGCGGCCACATCAGCATCTATCATGGCCTCCGACATAAGTGTAACCACATCGGATCTATTCCATGCCTTTTCCTCTACAACTCTTGTACTTAGCACTAAAACTAAAATGACTTCCACTTCAGTTATATCCACCTACAAAATTTCTTGAAAGGACTTCTCCAAATGAGAGGGTCTTCAAAGTGCAATGTGGCTAGTTGTATTGAGTGCAAAATGTTATGTATTTTACATGAATGCTATTACTTAGGGTGTGCTTTAAGAATTGACCTTGGAAAGTTCTATAGAAAACTCGATGGATCTCTTTAATGTAGAGATATAATCCTTCTAGCATTTAAAAAAAATTGAAGTGAGTGATAGAGTGGGTGACTATTTTATGTTAAAATATAAATTTACAAATAAATTGTGAGTAATTGGGAAACCAAAAATCATTCTAGTTTTTAATCAATTTGATGAATGAGGACCTAAATTTTCCATAGAATATTAATTTCAAGGTAGGATAACTATGTCACACTTTTATAAGGGAAATGACCAGCACAAATACACTTTTTCAACTTGGACTGCCTAAAAGTGACGTTTATGTTTTGAATTTGAAAAAGATATAAACTAATGAAATGCAAAACTCTTAACATAGTTTATGTTTATAATGTTTTTTTTTTTAAAATTAGTTGGATATATATATATTTTTAATAAATTTAAGAGAATAATTTTAATTGTTGAAAAAAATGAGGTCAGTGGAATGTTGCAAAAACTGTTATACCATCCCGGAGAAGATTCTCTCCTTTAGTGCGTTGTGTATTTTTTAAATATATTTTAATATATATTTTTTAAATTTCTAATCAGCGTCATGTTTGATTATAATAATCTACTTGCAATAAATTTCAAAAAATCATAATAAAACTAATCAAAATATATATAAATTATTTTTTAGATTCTAGGCTCCGAGCTCTACAAAAATGTATTTCTAGACTTTCTTTAAAATACAACTTAGCTGGAGAAATCTAGAGGTGAAGTTGAATGTTTATTGAAATTGTTGAAAAGGGGTGGGGGGAGTGGCCTGCTACATGGGATGCCACATAAGCAGTTTTAGCTAAAGCCAATGTGAGTCAAGAATGTTTGGTCCGAAAAAGTCTCAACTGAAACTAATAATTTATTTAATTTTTTTTATTTGTGTAAATTTTTAAAATTTTTACAACCAAGTGAAAAAAATATCGTAGAGGCAATTTTTTTGCCAATAGCTCATATATTTTTATGTAAAAATATAATTTATTTATTCTTAATAAATATAATATTTATTTTCAGTTATTTATTTATTTATTTATTTTTACATTATGTAATTTAAAAAAAATAGATTTTTGCAACGAATTGAAAGAAATATATCATAGATGAAGACTTTTCATTTCAAAAAAAACTACTAATGCTTGTTGTGTGACCACATTAGATGAAGACTAAAACATTAAATAAACTAAAATTGTAATTAAATTTAAATTTATTTTAAATTGTAATTAGATTTAAATTTATTTTAAATTGTATAATTTTTTCAGTGTCTATTTATGTCATTAAACCACATATGCTCTTTCCTCGCATCATAAAGTGATTTTAGAAATTAGAAATGGTATGCATTTTTTTTTTTTTTTTCATAGGGGTTTAGTGACTTAGATTTCATCACCAAGCGTTGACCAAAGCCCGTGTTTTGACGGGCTATATAAATTCCAAGGAGGAGCTATCATTTTTGGCTAAGTGGTTATGTGTTTTAAGCACACTATAAAGTGAGGTGGTTTCTTCCCACTAATACCCAGGCCTCAAACAACACCCTTGTATCATGTTTTTGGGCCTCAAGTACCATAGGGTATATTGAGGACTCTCCTAGTTGAGCCTTGTTTAAACCTAGATTAGGAAGTCATTAACCATTTGTAACTTGTGATGTATCAATAAGTGGTTATCTTAGAGAAGTTACTCACCCTGTATGGTCTTGGAGATGAGATAGTGGGCTACGAGTACGGTTTTAATTCTCCATAGTTAGTGCTCTAAAATATTGGGTTGACACTATTTACGAACAAGATAAGTATATTGGTGAGCTCACAAGACAACCACTCCCACTTGAATAATATAGGTTATTTTGTGTTTATTCATCTTACCCCTTTGTGTAAAACTCGTGTAAAACTAAAAAGCCAAAATCTAAAATCAAAGTTAAAATAAACTTTAAATGTAAGCTGTAAATGTTAGACTCACCCATGACTAAAATTAGTTGAATTAAGACTTCAAGTTTGTCTTGTCATATTGTCCCTCCATTTTTTAATTCTCCTTGAGAAGTTATGACATTTAGTATTACCCCTACAAGTGTCACATTAGTTGCCAACAATATCCCATCAATTTCCTAGCTCCCACAACAATTCAACTCCTCCTTCAACCCAATACCCCACCATTCACATTTCCTTCAATTGGACATTCTTTGCTAAGCCATCTTCCACTCCACCTATCCTTCTAGTTCCACATCCTACACATATTCCTTCATACACTCAAGTGCTTATATATCTCATCTCCCCTACCATTTCTATATCTCATCTCCCTCTCCCTCAATGACTATACATTTCCACCATTTACCCTCCTTATCAATAACCACAATATTCAACATCCAATCATTCTCTAATATACCCCAATTCTCCACTATTGTCATCCATCGATGATTTTTCCATGTCACATGGTCTACACCAACTACAACGAATACGGCAAAAACTTGACACTATGCTAACAAATTCTAGGGAGATCACATTATCTAGATCTACATGATCATAATCCATTGTCTTATAACATCATTGATAATCCATTGAACTACCCAACTTCAAGGTACCTTCTCTTCCCTTGTGTGGAGAAAAAAGAGATCCTACCATTCACATATGCATATTTTACTCCTTTTGTCTTGATTATGTTTATGATGATAACATTCTATGTAAATTATTCCAATGACAACTTAATAACATGCATTAGAATGTTTCTTTTTCTTACCAGATGACTCTGTCACTACATTTGAGATGGTTTTTAAAGCCTTCATCAACCATTTCTAAATTATCTCCAAGGCAACCATCAAACCAAAAGAATGGCATGGATCACACACATGTACAACAGGTAGTTGAGAACTCACCTATCGCATTCATGAAATTATTGGAATTTGTTGAGATGGTTGGGGCGTTTGAATGCATGCCTACACTATTTGCTACTTACTGTTTCATTCTATTGGGCTTCCTTCTTTTGCTACCATGCAAACCTTTTTTAAACTTCTTTTTAAGGATTTTTGGTAATTCGGTGAGTTCGCGAACTCACAAACTTGTTGTAATGTCTTATCTTTTCTATGCTCTTTCTCTTTCATTCTTGATGATTTAACAAGTTTGTGAACCGTTGAATTTGCATAAACATTTCCTCCTCTTTACTCTCAACTTTTTCTTTTTCTTCCTTCTTCTCGCTTTCTTCTCTTCATCCTCCTCCTCTTCTTCTTCTTCTTGAATATTGGCATTTCGGTAACTTTGGAAACTTGAGAACTTTTTCAATATTTCAATGAGTTTGTGAACCTACTGATGCAGAGTGCACAGTGGAATCACACAATTGATCAAACTTATGATTGGTGAGAGACTGTCTTACGTCTCAGCGATCTATCCTCATCGGCTAAACAGACCCCGTCGCCCACCTTACTATTCTTTGGCCGATCTCTCAACTCTCCCCGACAGTCAACTCCACTTTGTCTTCAGAGAGACTTCCTTTATCGACGGTGTTTTCAAACCTCCTGCCAATACCCCGATGGTGGTTAAGCTTCCACTCGCCTTAATCGTGGTGGTTAGTCATGACCTTGTCGGTAAGACTTTGATCGTCGGCACCGATATACCAACTTGTATATGCTTTGCTTGACTTGTTATTACCGGTGGGTTAATGTTTCTTTACCCTTATTTCACCATTACGGCCGGTCACCTTTTGTATCCAACGAAAGATACATTCTCAATATGCTTTCTCAACATACATTTTCAACATACATTTGCGATATGCATTCGCAATATACATTCAGTGAGACTTCCGTTGTTCTTCATCGATGCATCTACTATCGGTATAACACCATTGATCAGTGTAACCTCCAAAAGCTTCCCCAAGGGCTGTGTTACGTCGACGACACTTTTGTAACTCTGTAACTCACAAACATTCAACAAGTACACAGAAACAAGGACTCAACAGAACGGTAGGGTTCTATAATCCTCTGTAAGCACTTGATCACCATCAATTTGGCCACTCCACAATAGTACTTCCCCTATTGTTTCGATGACTTGTCACATAGAGATGCCTAGTCAACTCATTCCCTAACTCCTTGGATCCTTAGATGTTTGACCAAAACCACAGAAAACACAAAATTTACACTATATCCCTTCATCACACTAAAAATGAGAATCTTGCTTTCAGTGGATAGAGGAATAACAGTCCATTTATTCACAAAAACCCTAGTTTCTAGGTTTTCTAACCAGTCTTTGCAAAAGGAACGAGATCTCATAAACTACAACACTTTAAGACACCAGACTACTATCAAATGGAAACTACTTCATACCTAAACATCTCCAATCAGTTTTAGACAATTAACTATCCGTACAGAATGACTGTTACAGAAAAATACTCAGAAAGAATAATGTTTCAACACACTCAAAAATTCAGATCTTCATTCATGCATGCTTCTCTGTCAGTACATCCTGCTCTTCTTCGCCTATAGAGGCTTGAGATAGCAGTTTTCATCCCTCCCAACCGTACAAACTAATTTTGAAAGTCAGTTAGCCGTTGGGTTTCTCCTAACACAAGAAAACTACATGTTTTCATTGTGTGATTACATCAAACTTGACCAGAACATGGTCTACATAGGTCTAGTGACCAAATTGACAAAAAACCTTATTACAAACATGATGGGGCTTAAAAAGCCTTATTGAAAACAAAAACAAAACATGACTCCTGCACCACCTACGAACTTGTTGAAACATTTCACTTTCTTATCTCTTTCTTTTTTCTTTTCAGTGATTCAACAAGTTCATGAAATGACAAACTTGCTGAAATATTCTTTTTTCATCTTCATCATCATTTCACCCTCTTTGTTGATATTTCGAGCGTTTTGGAAACTTATAAAACCATTTTTGCCATTTAGACAAGTTTACAAATTGGCGAACTTGTCAAAACATTTCGCTTTTTCTTTCTTTGTTCTTGCTTCTTTGTCATTACATCAAACTTGACTGGAACATGGTCTACGTAGGTCTAGTGACCAAATTGACAAACAACCTTATTACAAACATGATGGGGCTTAAAAAGCCTTATTGAAAACAAAAACAAAACATGACTCCTGCACCATAGAGAAGGTGCACCTGCACCATACTCCCCCTGCAAGAAAAACTCAAGTCCCTTGAGTTGCTAACTATTGGAGTGTCTTCCCATGCTTCAAAATGTCTGCCTCACTCATCCATGTAGCTTCTAAATCAGGAAGATCCTGCCACTTGACCAAGTACTCCTTGTACACACCCTTCCTTGTCTTTTTGACAACCTTGGAATCTAAGATGCATTCCATTGTAAAGGCTTACTTGGAGGTAGATCTCTGACCCAATCTTTGTCTTTAATCACAACATCTGATCTATCTTTAGCATTCAATGGAGGTCTAAATGGAAACAGGTCTGAAACATTGAATATGGGAGAAATACCAAGATCGGATGACAGTTCTATTTCATAAGCATTTGGACCAAACTTATGCACTACCTTGCACGGTCCTATTTTCTTGATCAGAAGTTTGGTTGGCTGTCCTTTAGGCAGTCTTTCCTTCCTTAGATAGGCCATCACCAAATCTCCCACTTTGAACTGTACATCTCTTCTTTTGAGATCTGCCCTATCTTTGTATTTGGAGACTATTTTCTCCAACTGAACTTTGACTTGATCATGAACTGCCTTCATGGTAGCAGCAAAATCTTCTCCTAGAGCACTCCTCTTATCCCAACCTTGTAGGTCTTTGAGTTCAAGTGGTCCTCTTGGATGGAAACCATAAACAATTTCAAATGGACTCTTCCCAGTACTTCTATTCATCGAATCATTGTAAGCATACTTAGTTTGACTGATCACCAAGTCCCATGCCAACCCATGCTGCTTGGTAAGGCATCTTAGGAGGTTTCCTAAGGACCTATTAACAGCTTCCATCTGACCATCAGTTTGGGGATGGTAGGATGATGAGAAAGACAATTGTGTTCCCAATTTTTTCCACAAGGTCCTCCGAAAATGACCAACAAACTTGGAATCTCTATCAGTGACAATTGAAAGGGACAAACCATGGATTCTAACCACTTCTCTAATAAAGAGACCAACAATGTGAGATGCATCATTTGTGCATTTGCATGGCACAAAATGAGCCATCTTACTAAATCTATCCCCAATGACAAAAACACTGTCGACACCCCTTGCTGTCTTAGGAAGACCAAGTACAAAATCCATACTAATGCTCTCCCAAGGCCTGTTGGGAATAGGGAGGGGTTAGTATAAACCAGCATTAGAAGACATACCCTTAGCCTTTTGACATATGGTACAACTTGCAACATATCTCCTTACATCTGACTGTACTTTTGGCCAATAGTAGAATCTAGTGACTTGTTCCAAAGTCTTGTCCAACCCAAAGTGTCCTAAGGTTCCATTGTGTTTCTCTTTGATGATGTTATCCCTCATTGAACACTTAGGAACACATAGCAAACTGCCCTTGAATAAAAGACCTTCCTGCAACACAAAATCTGAATATTCACCATGAAAAGTGTTAGCCAAACTAGCACAAACCTCATAAGCAGCTTTGAAATCTGCTTCCTCCTTGTATAACTCCTTCAAACAATCTATCCCCATGCTTTCCATCTATACTTCCTGTATGACCAGCATCCTTCTACTTAAAGCATCAGCCACTTTGTTGGCAACACCCTTTTTATGCTTAATAGTGAAGGTATAGGCCTGTAATTGTTCCATCCATTTAACATGCCTATGATTCAACTTTTCTTGACTATTTAGAAAACTAAGAGCATGGTTATCAGTAAAAATAATGAATTCTTTGGGTAGCAAATAGTGTCTCCACTTTTTGAGAGCTTGCACCATTGCATAAAGCTCTAGATCATAGGTAGAATACCTTTGTTTAGCCTCTTTCAACTTCTCTGAAAAAAAGGCCACTGGATGTCCATCTTGACTAAGAACAACACCTATTGCTTACTAACTCACATCACATTCCACTACAAAAACTTTGTCAAAATCTGGGAGTACCAATGTAGGTAATTCAACCACTTTCCTCTTTAACAATTCAAAGCTATCATCTACTTACTTTGTCCATTGAAATTTGCACTTTATGCCACCCTTGATGGTATTGAGAATAGGAGCACTTATGTGACTGAATCCTCTAATGAACTTCCTATAAAAAGTTGCCAAGCCATGGAAGCTTCTAACATCTCCCACTGTCCTAGGAGTAGGCCAACTGAGAATGGCCTCAACCTTTTTGGGCTCCATCTTCAAACAACCATTTGAAATCACAAAACTTAGGTACACAAGTTCAGTTTTCATGAAATCACACTTATCCAAGTTGATCATCAACTTACTCTCATGCAACTTCTTCATCACTTGTCTAAGATGCTTCACACGTTCTTCTTTTGTCCTGTTGAAAATAAGTATGTCATCAAGATAAACAATTACAAATTTGCCAATAAATTCAACAAGTACCTCATTCATCAAACACATGAATGTGCTTGGGGCATTGCTAAGGGTGAATGGCATGACAAGCCACTCATAGAGACCTTCATTTGTCTTGAAGGAAGTCTTCCATTCATCTCCCTGCCTAATTCTGATTTGCTGATAACCAGATTTTAAATCAATCTTTGAATAATAACATGACCCTCCAAGATAGTCCAAAAGATCCTCAATCCTTGGTATAGGGAATCTATACCTTATTGTGATCTTATTTATGGCCCTTGAATCCATACATAGTCTCCACTTTCCATCTTTTTTTGGAGCAAGTACACTAGGGACTACACATGGACTAAGACTCTTTCTAATCAGTCCTTTCTCTAAGAGTTCTTGAATTTGTCTACTCACCTCTTCATTTTGCTATGGTGTCAATTTGTAGGCAGCCTTATTGGGCAATGTGGCACCTGGAATCAAGTCAATTTGATGAATTATATCTCTCATGGGTGGTAAGGAGTTAGGAGTATCCTCTACCACAAGATCTTGGTACTTATCCAACAACTGCTGCACTTCTAGTGGAACCTATTTCTACTTTTTGTCTTGCTGTCCTGATTCATCTTTAGGCTTCATTATCAAGGCATACCCTTGGGTATCCTTCTCCTTCATGAGGTGTAAGAACTCTTTGCCGCTAACCAACATGACATTGGTGTCATTACTCTTCTCTCCAATCTGCTCTTGCATAGGATCCATCCTAAACTTTCTTCCATTCTTGGTGATGAGGTATGTGTTCTTCTCACCATCATGTTGTGCCTTCACACCATACTGCCATGGACTTCCAAGAAGAAGGTGACAAGCATCCATAGGAATAATCTCACATAGTACCTTGTCCTTATAATCACCTATCTCAAACTCAACCCACGCTTGTTCTTCTACCATGTAATTTTGATTCTTATTCAACCAAGAGATCTTATGAGGACTAACATGGGGCAGCGTTTTCAACTTACACTTCTCTACCATTTCAGTAGACACTACATTCTCAGTAGAACCTAAATCAACAATAATTTTACAAAGCTTACCATATGCTATACCTTGGGTTTGAAGAGAGTCTTCCTTTGTGGGGGCTCTTGTTTCAACGACATCTTCATCAAGGTCCTCTTGATCATCATGTTCTCTCCTTCAAGGACTGGTGCAGCACTACTAATGGGTGAATTCACACTTTGGAAATCATCATCTTTCAACAACTGATTCCTTCTTCCACCATCATGGGAGCTGGTTGCCTTCTCAGGGCATTTGCTCATAGTATGGCCTACTTGATTGCAGCCATAGCATCTACCAGTGAAAACTCTAGGTCCTCTGCCTACACCACCACTTCTACCTCTGCCATTTGGTCTTCTCCAACCTCTAAAACCACCACCTCTATGTTCTACATCAAAATGAGACTCTTGTTGACTTGGGTTTTCATTTCTACTTGACTGTCCTCTACCAAAACTGCCTCTTTCCCTATTATTTATGCCACCTCTTCCTCTGGTGTTTTGATCACTCTTCCTTCTCAACTTTTCCTCAGCCCTAGAGGCTAATAGAAAACACTCATCCACTGTCTTAGGAACCACCATATTGAATTCATCTTGTATGTTATACCTCAAACCATCGAGATATCTGGCCACCATCTCTTTCTCCTCCTCCTTGTGATTGACTCTCATGCTCAATCTATGAAATTCTTCAGTATATGTAGCCACATCCATATCCTTTTGTCTGAGATGATTAAACTTCCTAATGGTCTGCAACTCATGATCAGATGGCATGAACTTGTCTCTTAGCATGGCCACCATTCTACTCCATTTGGTGATAGGGCTCTTTCCAACTTTCACTCTTTCACCTTGCATATAGTTCCACCAAACTAGGGCAGAACCTCTCAATCTTGTCTTAGCAAACTTGACTTTCTTGCTGTCACTATACTCCTTGAAGTCAAAATAGTTGCACATGGCTTTAATCCAATCCATGAGGGCATCTCCATCTAGTTTCCCATTGAATGTAGGAACATCCATCTTTGGATCGCCACTATCTCCATGAGCACCTTTGAGTGCATTCAAGAATGCCTTTTGGTCTGAAGACATATCTGGTTCTTGAGGACTCTCTTCTGCCTCTTCTTCCTCTTTAGCATCAGAAGCACTTCCATCCTCTTTACTCTTGCCCTTGGGCCTCTCTTCTTTCAACCTTGCTTCAAGCATCTCCTCTACCATCTTCTTGATGGCTTCTTTGCTCATAGACTTGGGAGTTATTATGCTAGCCTCAGTTTCTATCTCCGTGTTTGACATACACTGCTTCAATTCAAATATTGGCTTTGATACCAATATGATGCAGAGCGCACAGTGGAATCGCACAATTGATCAAACTTATGATCGGTGAGAGACCGTCTTATGTCTCAGCGATCTATCCTCATCGGCTAAACAGACCCCGTCGGCCACCTTACTATTTCTCTGGCCAATCTCTCAACTCTCCCCGATAGTCAACTCCACTTTGTCTTCGGAGAGACTTCCTCTATTGGCTGCGTCTTCAAACCTCCTGCCGATACCCTGATGGTGGTTAAGCTTCCACTCGCCTTAACCGTGGCGGTTAGTCATGACCTTGTCGGTAAGACTTCGATCGTCGGCGCCGATATACCAAATTGTATATGCTTTGCTTGACTTGTTATTACCAGTGGGTTAATGTTTCTTTACCCTTATTTCACCGTTATAGCCGGTCACCTTTTGTATCTGACGAAAGATACATTCTCAATATGCTTTCTCAACATACATTTTCAACATACACTCTCAACATACATTTACGATATGCATTCGTAATATACATTCTGTGAGACTTCCGTTGTTCTTCACTGATGCACCTACTATCGGTATAACACCATTGATCAGTGTAACCTCCAAAAGCTTCCCCGAGGGCTGTGTTACGTCGACGACACTTTTGTAACTCTGCAATTCATAGACATTCAACAAGTACACAGAAACAAGGACTCAACAGAACGGTATGGTTCTATAATCCTCTGTAAGCACTTGATCACCATCAATTTGGCCACTCCACAACAACACTTCCCCTATTGTTTCGATGACTTGTCACATAGAGATGCCTAGTTAACTCATTCCCTAACTCCTTGGATCCTTAGGTGTTTGACCAAAACCACAGAAAACACAAAATTTACACTGTATCCCTTCATCACACTAAAAATGAGAATCTTGCTTTCAGTGGACAGAGGAATAACAGTCCATTTATTCACAAAAACCCTAGTTTCTAGGTTTTCTGACCAGTCTTTGCAAAAGGAACAAGATCTCATAAACTACAACACTTTAAGACACCAGACTACTATCAAATGGAAACTACTTCATACCTGAACATCTCCAATCAGTTTTAGACAATTAACTATCCGTACAGAATGACTGTTACAGAAAAATACCCAGAAAGAACAATGTTTCAACACATTCAAAAATCTAGATCTTCATTCATGCATGCTTCTCTGTCATTACATCCTGCTCTTCTTTGCCTATAGAGGCTTGAGATAGCAGTTTTCATCCCTCCCAACCGTACAAACTAATTTTGAAAGTCAGTTAGCCGTTGGGTTTCTCCTAACACAAGAAAACTACATGTTTTCAGTGTGTGAGTACATCAAACTTGACCAGAACATGGTCTACATAGGTCTAGTGACCAAATTGACAAAAACCTTATTACAAACATGATGGGGCTTAAAAAGCCTTATTGAAAACAAAAACAAAACATGACTCCTGCACCATAGAGAAGGTGCTCCTGCACCACCTACGAACTTGCTGAAACATTTCACTTTCTTATCTCTTTCTTTTTTCTTTTCAGTGATTCAGCAAGTTCATGAAATGACAAACTTGCTGAAATATTCTTTTTTCATCTTCATCATCATTTCGCCCTCTTTGTTGATATTTCGAGCATTTTGGAAACTTATAAAACCATTTTTGGCATTTAGACAAGTTTACAAATTGGCGAACTATTCAAAACATTTCACTTTTTCTTTCTTTGTTCTTGCTTCCTTCTCTTCTTTTGGTAATTCAATGATTTCACAAACTTACAAACTTGTCGAAAGATTTCACTTCTCTTCATCTTTTCTTTTCTTTCAATCTTTTAGGCCTTTTGAGAACCTACGAACCTTTTCGGTAGCTTCGCCAGTTTGCAAACCTGCCAAAACATCGAAACACAAGACTTTTAAGCTTTTGATAGGTTCACAAACTAGAATACCTACCGGAAAGTTTATCTACTTAGAGGATTTTCATACTTAAGAGGATTTTAAAGGTTTTCACACATGGAAAAACATATAAAGGATAAAATGAAGAAACAAGGGGCCCAAAACTTAGGATTTTGGCAAATTTTAATTCAGTCCCAACATTGGCTCTGGTTGGGAACGTGTGTCTCTTGCAAGCACAACAAAAATCTAGCTAGCTCTGGAAGTAGACAACAATAGGAAAAAAAAAATAGGGAAAAAATAAACCAACGTATGTACAAGACAACACACAATAGGGTATATATAACACACATGACCAATAGCATGAAAACACACAAAATTTGAAAGGATGGTCGTGAATCAAAATTTTAACACAGTTTAGGTCAACCCTACAAAAGATGGATGGATCTACTTGCCTATGTCAAAGACAAGCTAAATGAAGGAGGTGATTGCCTCAAACTGAAACCATTTTTATCACCTAGCTGCAACAGATAATGATTGCCACCTACATGCATTATTTTGTAGCCATTACCCATGAAGTGGAGATCAACCCATCACCAAATTCACTGCAAGGCAACCATAAATAACATGCGCATGAACCACCCCAGAAAACTTCATGCGCATTCCTAGCAGCAAGGAGTGAAGAACTAAACATTAGGTCAACATCAAAAGACATGGATGGAATCAAACATCCACCAACAAGTGCAACATCATCATACTTGCTAACCTCCTCATGTGAAATGGAAAAAGAGAAAAACTCTAGTTCACATGGCAAATAAAAGCATGCCTAACCGCACTGTTGATCTACAAAAGGAGAGAATTCTTCTTGCAAATCAAATTGAATTTTTTTATCTCTGGCATACCTTCAAGCTAGGCTGCAACATACTGATTTTCAACTTCATTAAGGTGATGCAACTCAGCTTCATCATTACTTGTATGTTGAACCCACACCAAGCACTCTAATTTAGGTACCCCACTATCATCCACAACACTAGAAACATGACCTTCATCACAAAGGAATGTCATAATCAACCAAGTCCTCATCAAGCCCTTGGATAATAAGTGGCTAGGATACACAACTTTCACTTGTGCTAAAATAACTTTGAACATCTGAATCATAGGTGTGATTCAGGCTAAAATTCAAACCATCAACACAACCATTAGCACTATGGGACACCTCATATGAAGAACCAAGTTCTTCTAGTTGTCCCACTATTTGGAGCTCATTTTGGAAAATTATTGTGTCATACATACTTATGCAAACTGATTGATGACACATTTCTTCTTCCTTATTCATTATGGTATCATCTCTTTGTGGCTTTCTTGAAGCACAATCTTCATGGGGAAGACAACAAACCTTGCACCAAATAAATAGGTTCTCATATGCATCCACATGATCACCATCTCCACATTCATCAAGGGCAAGTTCCTCAAACTGAAGATCATTACTTGTACTAACATCTATCTCAGATTGGTTATCATTAAATATAAGCACACCTTGGTCTTCTTCATGCAAACAAATATTAACTACTTCATTATCCTCTAATGGAACAAAGGAGGGTAATACATCAAACAAAAAACTAATTTCTTTGTCACTCTGAATGTTACTCACATGTGCACACTTAACATAATCAACTTCAAGAGTTGATTCATTTAGCTACTCATTTATTCACACACCTTTCTCTTTGTTCATCAGGCCACATGCCTCATTCTCAAACTGGAAGTCATCATTGGTTTCATCATTTTCATCTTTGATTGATGACCTATCCAACTAAAGTTAAGTGCATACATTGTCACCATCATATGCACTACTGTCACATGATGCACCATCTTCAAATTCTATGCTTCTGACTACACATTCATACTAATTTGATGTTGTGTACATTTGATTAGTTGCACCCACATCATTGTTGTTTACATCAGCTTATTCATTACTAGAAACACTTACATTTGCGGATAACAACCTCACAATGTAATCATTCTTTACCTTTTCTGCATAGTCCAGACATGAATAGGCCTATTGCATGCTTGTTAGTTTCATATCCTCCTAAACTAAACTCAGACCAACCTCATAGGCTTCTAAGAACATGTCAATGCAGTCTGAAGGTGTGTTAGGTCTAAAATCATTTGGGACTTTGGAAAGGGCAACTACAAACCTGTGACTAAAATCCATGCTAGAATCTCCCTCTTGTTTTCTAAGTTTTTCTAACTCTCAAACAAAATTAGTAGGGTCTAGAACTTTTGAAAATTCTTCTTCAAATGTAGCCACAAGTTCATTCCAAAAGGCAAAGGACTAACCTGGAAAACTTTGAATCCAATTTGTTGCTTTTCCACTTAAGGAGCTAACAAAAAATCTCATCCACATTTCTTCATATTCAAACTAAACATCATCCATAAATTATGAAAAATCATCAACATGTGTGTTCCCCTCCCAAATATTATACCCATAAAAGATAGGCATCTAGTTGTAGACCTCGGTTGGAAAGTTTTGCATTTTGTAGTCAGCCCAAGAAAGGTTTAGCTATTCATAAATTGAGTCCACGGGATGATAGGGGACCGAACCACCTAACTTTTGTTGATAGTAGGGTAAGCATGAGAATGCAGTCTAGACTCAAGAAACCTAACACGATCTTCAATTTCTCTTTCCTACTACAACATGAACTCTAGTGGTTGGTTTTGTTTTTCTATTTCATACTATTGCCTAGCAAGTTCATTATGACTTTGCAAGGGTGCATATAAATTTGGGCTTGTATAAGATGTAGAGCCATGAATTGAACAAACATGACTAGTGTTTTCATTGGCACTATCACCATAATAATATCTCAGGCATGAAACATATGGGGGTACAAATGAAGGAGAAATCCTAAAGTAATCATATCCATACCTAGAAGCCATGACTAGAACATTGTACCATGCAAAGTAGAAAACTAAGATATTACAAATTATGTGTTTCTTTACCATGAAATAAATGATATCTCAAAGGTAGGAAGAAATAACCATGTGTACCCTTAACATCAACTGATGTACACTTGAAATGGGTTCTTGAAACACCAACACCAACAAACTTCCTTTTCTGACAGTAGAGTCGCAACCTCTTCCAAAAGAGGAATACCTTGAAGCATACTAGATCTCCAAGGCAACAAATTAATTTTGGGTTCATCTCACCAGAAAAGTCCTCATTTCACTTAAGAACCCACAATTTCTTCCTCGGGAGTGGCACCATAATGTTGGTGTAAGTTGACGGGATGCCAACTTCAACACACAACAAAATGCAAACAACAGACTACTGCAAACTTTGTTTAATGACTATATTGCAAAGGTATTCAAGAACTGAACCAAAGTATTACATCCTTGGAAATGGTGCCAGAATTTTGGCATAAGTTTCTGGCTAAGCAAACTTACCCAAACATAGTGCACTATTGCAAATCTCTGTTACTGAGGTTTTAAAAATATCTCTAGCTACCTTTAACCTAACGATAGATAAAGTAACTGTTGATAACTGAGAGGGGGGGTGAATCAGTTATCCTTAATTTGCTTTCAATTCAAACACATAAATCCACTTTGTTAATCAATAGCATAGCAATTAATCATTCACACATGAAACATCAAGATTTTGACGTGGAAAACCCGGTTAAAGGAAAAACCACAAGGTGATTAACCCAATGATTATTCTCTGTTAGAAGAATAAGAAAAATAGATGGCACTTGCCAATTAGGGCTCACTGCCCAAGCACACTGCTCACAAGGAGGAACACTACCTACAAGAGACACACTGTCTACAAGATAACAAGTATTACAAACTTGAACTGGAGATTGACATCTTTACCATGCCTGGATCAGTTCCATTTAAGCCCAAAAACTCCTACTCTGCCTTTCGCACTTCTCTTCGCTATATCACTCTCATCACCGTAAGACACACTTCAAAATGAATTCACAAACCCTTATTTATACAAGGCGTCGACTTAGGAACAATCATCTAAGTCGGCAAACACCTACAAGATCATTCGCAAGACGTGTAATACATCCGGTCAGCCAGTCTTAAGAAGAACACCAATATTCGTGGTTATTCTTTGAATGCAAACTCTATCTTCAATGCAGACTACCAATAAGAATAGAACATGATCCAAAGATCACCAAAACCTTTCCTGAGTCATCAAGAACATCCACACTTTATCAGCTTACTCGAATTCTTCTGTTCTACATCTAGAACTTCAAGAACACAGTCTGTCATCACTGTCATAATGAAAAAGATACTTCCGGATCTCCAAATCATTCACAAATCTATTTGTCACTTCACACTGACTTCTTTAACACTCCTTCCAATCCGCAGAATGAGATAATGTAATTCCAGATCTCACCGGACCAATCTGTGATACTTTGTCTCCATTGAACACCTGCTAGAACCGGTTCTACACAAGCAGCCATAACTTCTTCAAATCTTTATGCGGACCTCTGAAATCTTAACTGGAACATCTCAAGATTCAAATCTACAAACCCTTTAATCTGTATCCTCTGATCCTCAACCTATTGAGTACTTTTGCCTTCTTCTCATCACTGTTCTTCACTGTTCCTAATTGAGACTAATTTCCTCAATAACCTCAGCACACAGCTCATCCAATCCTTCTTATCAATTCAATATGAGTATGTTGACATCAATGACAACACTGGTTAACCTCATACTTGCAACCGTAACTTTATCCTCGACAATGAATACATGACGTTGGTTACTAAAACAACTGGTCCAAAACCCTAAAGTATGTTCTTCACCTTCCAGGCAAGGTGTGTTGTCAAGATGGTGGAACAAAGGCTCATCGACAGGTTGAGGATGATTAAGGGCCAATTGACGAGAGTGGGTATGCTCTCCTACACTTTGGGCTCAGCTAGACCTAGGATGGAATTCCTAGAGGTATCAAAATGAAACAAACAAATAATCATAGCCATACCCAACATACACTTGACCCCTATATTTGTCACTAGGCCAAGACAAACTGACTGCATAAAACCTCTAATTAAGTTGATTATTGCACCTTGCAAATGCACCAACAAATGATAACAACATGATATCCTTTAAGATGAATCTACTTAGCTTCCCAAGTACATAATTTACAAGGTGCAGGCATGCAAGAACATGATTCACAAATGATTTTAAACAATTTTAAGTTGCTTCAGATTAATCCCTAGTTGTAATACTGAATCATGAACAACATGAGAAACCTGATCTACTTCTAACTATACTCCTACAACTACCCAAGATAGAGGATGATTTAAAGAGAGTGTTGTCCCTTCACCAATCTAGATTAGTGCCTATTCCATTGGGCAACAGAGTCATGAACATCAAAGAAGAAGGAAATAGATGTGGCAGAGGATCAATAAAACCAGATATATATTCACATACACATCACAAATTGAATCCCACATGATGGACATACTTAATAATATAGAAAAGAATTGTAATGACCCATATGCAACAAAAGAATGACTAATACAATAAGCTTTGTATTGATTTAAATGATGTGACACATTATAAAACCTCGATTACAATCATACCAGCAAATGTGGAAAGAGAGGATGAGTAACTGGGTTCAAACACCCCCCTGAATAATTACAATCTCTCAGGGAGCCATACCATTATACATAGATATCCTTTACAACTCCTTCCTACACTGCGCTGAATAGATTCATTCACTTGTAGCCCTGTTGGTTCCCAAAAATGTAGGGCTCTTTCCTCTAAAACTTCCACTAAGAGTGACACAAAGGGGAACAAGTATCACAAGCAAGGAGAGTGATATATCAACAAAGAAAGGGTGTTTTTGGTCCAATATATAGGATAGGGCAATTTCTCTTCTTCTTCAAGCTGTGCAAAACCTAGGGGGTATTCTCTTGAGGTATAAGTACATGGAAGCAATCTAGAATAGGGCTTTGACTACCACTCCCTCATGGCAATTAGGAACAAGCCTATGAGAGCTCACTAACAAAAGATAATAATCAAGCATATAAGTGCACTCCGAATGTAACCAATTTCACTCACTAAAGATGAATCCCCTTAACATTATATACACACTTGTAGCATGATTACACACCATTCCAACCATCTATATGTTTATTTGACACCAGCTCACCTGATATATCCATTTTTGAGACAATGGGTTGCAATGATGGGAAGAAATCCTATAAGCACAAGCCTCTGAATATTTATCTGACACCAACTCTCTCTTAGATACAACAAAGGTAATGATGTTGGTTTGTGAATGCAGGCATGACCTAACCTAATTTATCAACTTACTTCTGAGTTACTGGTGAATGATGTTTTCATTTGAAGGCATATGATTGGTCATGAACTTCCAAGACCAGTGCCTATTCAATGGGTAATTGAGTCTAGGTTGCCTGGAGGAAACAACAACTTGAAATCAAAGGAATATAAGCTATGCATGAACATACATCACAGGTATGGCATCAAATAACAAAACATACTTAATAATCCATTCCCATATAATAAGAATCCATTTGAAATGTAGAAATGACCAAAAAGTTTGCAATAAAGTAAAATGCTGCAACATTCATCAAATCTGCATTACAATCGTGCCAACAAATGTGGTAAGAGAAAACACATAGCCATGACTAGGGCTTCCCTGATAACTTACAACGAGCATGGAGACATTCTATTATAATTTAATACCATTTAGATTAAAAATCTCCCTATGATTTACAAACATGTTGCTCCAATTGGAATGGAATTACATGATTTGTAACTCTAGAAAATCCTTAGCAATTGCAGACGTCTAGAAATATGGCTCATCAACCAACCACAACAACATCTTTCTTTCATGTATATATAGCATTACACTTTCCTCTTGTTTACTGATGGGATTCTAAGTGGGAAAATCATTTAGGGCACCCATCTGCTGTAATAAATATCACCTACCCACTCACCCACCTGTACTTTACCTTCATTCAATTCTACCTACCTTTAATCTGTCAATCTGTGCATTAATGATGCTTCTAGGAAGTAGGCAGGTGTTCAAACTATTGATCTCATGAAAAAACATGTTTTAAAACACTTTAAAATCTTTAATTTTACCTTTTCGGTGATTTCGGGCTCATCAAGAACTTTATCGACGAGTTTGAACCCACTGGGAACTCACCAAAATATCTCCATCTTTATCTTTTTCCTATTTTTAGTGAGTTCCCACCAACCAGGAACTTTCCAAAATCCTCTTTCTTCCTTGTTCTTCTTTCCTATCTTTCCTTTTCTCTTCGTCTTTGCCTTAGAAACTTTTGCAATCTTTTTCCTTTGCATCTCAGAGTTTTGGGCTCCACTGGGAACAACGTCAACAATTTCCTTGGTTTTGGGAACCAAGGGAATCACTGAAATCCTCTTTCTCTTCCTCTTTATTTCCTTTGTCGGTGAGTTCCTGATCATTAGGAACTTGTGGAAAAATTTCATGTTCATTGCCTTGTGCAACTTCTTTCTTGTTGGTGATCAGAGGTCAACCGGGAATTAAGAACATCTTCATGAATTCCTTGGTTCCAAGAACCAAGTGAATCGCTAAAATGTTCCTTTTCTAGATGGGTGCTAAGTCAATGTTGGGGGGCAAGGGTAGACTAGGAACCGGGAACACCTTCGGCAATTTCACGGGTTCCAGGAACCAAGAAAATCATTGAAAGGTGACCACTCTTACCTTTTTTTGAGGGTGTTGGTACCCAAATTTTAAAAATCTCAAGCTTACAAAATTATGCCCAAATTTTATTGAAAAATCCCAAAGTGTGCCCCCTTGTGAAAAATGAGTTCTTGGTGTTTTTCCCTATTTTTGTGCCTTTGAAGATGTTCAAAATCCTAAAAAATTCCTAAAAATACCATGTTTTGGCCTTTGTTGGCCATTTTGGACCTAGTAGGAACAAGTCAGAGTTTTTCTTGGTTCTTGGAACTAAGGAAACCCTCGACAATGTTCATGGTTCCTAGTCGGCCCCCGATCACCGACAAAGAAAAGTTACACAAGGCAGAGAAGTTGAAGTTTTAGCAAGTTCCTGGAGGTTAGGAACTTGTCAATAGGAACAAAGAAAATAAAAGACAATAAAGAGAAGAAGATGTTGGGGATTCCTTTGGTTCTTGGAAGCAAGGAACGCCTTGACATGGTTCTGATGTTCCTGGTCACCCTCAATTCACCGACATATGAAATTGGTTAAGTATAGAAACATGAAGAAAGGGAAGATGGATGGATTTTTACTGTTTTGCTTTGTTCTTCGAACCAAGGAAACCTCTGATTGTTCATGGTGCTTAGCCAACCTCTGACAATGTTCCCAATGGAGTCAAAAGATTTGATATGGCATAGAAAGGTAAAAAATGGTTAAGGCATGGAAAGTAAGAGAAGAATGAAGGGAAGCAAGTGGTAGGCAGTGAGTTCTTGGTTGGCAGGAAGTTCTCGACAAGGTAGAACAAGAGGTAAGTGGAAAGATAGAAAATGAAGACAAGGAAAGAGAAAAAGGAAGGAGAAAGAGGATTTTAGTGATTTCCCAGTGGGTGAGAAATCGCTAACAAAGTGGAACAAAGGAGAAAAAGAGAAGAGATGGAGGTGTCGGTGAATTCTTAATTCTCAAGAAATCTCTGACTTTATTCTTGGTAAGCTTGAATGATCTATAAACGTAGAATTAAATGTTTTAAAGTGTTTTAAAAATGTTTTTTCGTGGGTTCACTACTTAAACACGTCCCTTCCTCCTAGAAAGTATCATTAATGTACTGATTAACTAGATTGGAGGTAGTTGAAATTGAATGAAGGTAAAGTACAGGTGGGTAAGTGAGTAGATGGAGACTAATTGGAGTAGGTGGATTCCCTAAATGTGATTCCCATTCAAAATCCCATCACTAACAACAAGTGATAATGTAATGCTATATATACCTAGCATTTAAAGGAAGTAAGGGTTGGTTTTTGCAAGATCTCCAAGCAGAAGAAGGTGTAGTTCTTTGCAGGCTTCAAACAACTTCCATATCAATGTATCAAGGATCAAATATTTAGAAATATATGCAGATTTATAGGTTCACCTAATTGCATATTGTGGACTTCTCCAACATTTTGTGTATTCATTTAGGGAAATCCCTCAAATGTTGGGGTTTCCTCTTGTTATGTTTAGTAACATGAATGTAATCATTTATTTGAGAAGTGAGACAAAATTTTAATACATTGCAACCATTGCAATGATCATTTTAGAGTTATGTGTGAATGAATACATTAAAGTAATGGATAACTAAGTATATCCACCATTTGTAACCAGTTTCTATGCACAACACCCATATGTTTATTCATGTTTGTTTCCCTTGATAGATTGATGACTCTGTAGCCTAGAATAGGCACTGACCTGATGTTGATTAACCACTCACAATCTTATAAAATGAACAAAATCTTTCATGTGTGAGGTAGAAATAACAACAATGTGTATGCGTCATTTGCTTTTGTTTTAACCAGAGAAAATCTAGTATAAGTTCACGAACATTCAAGTTTCTCAGACCAAATGTATGCCCTTTGCATCTTTTATGTTTTAGAGATGCATTCATTAGCTTAGAAAGAGGTTTTATAGTACCATAAGCTTGTTTTAATCTAGTGACAATATTGGGGATTAAAACTGCAACTTGGGTATTGTTGTAGTGTTGTAAATCTAAAAGTATTTTATGTTGTTCTTAGTCCCCATTGAGAGCTACCTCTAGGAATACCCTCCTAAGTCTAGATGATCTTGAAGAGAAGAGGAGATTACCCACTCCTATTAGTTGCCCCTAAATCATCCTTAACATGTTGATGAATCCCTTCCGAATCTTCTTGATGACACCTCTGACCTAGGAGATTGGGTAATGTTCTAGGGTTTTGGATTAGCTATTTTGGGAACCAACATTTTGGCACCATTGCTAGGGAGTAGTTGATTTTGGTTGAAATTATTGCAGCTGTACAACACAGTGAAAATTCTAGTAATTTCTTCCAATTGGGAAGTGACGACTCTATTTAGGTCAACCCAGAAGTTAGCTTATAGAAAACGTAGTTCATAATGGATAGAAGAAGGTATCACGATCAGTCTAGAAACAAAGAATCTTTCTAGACCAGATTAGAAATTAAAGAAATAGGTGGAGGGCCAGAAACATCGGTGAAGCCTCTAGAAACAATGTTCGATACCAAGGAGAAGCATTAGGTATGAGTGATGCATTTATAGATTTGAAAGATCAATATCAATACACATTAGAGGACTCTATTGATAACCTACTGATAAATATTAGAAGATCAAATAGAGATGAATATGAAGTGTAATATCCAAAATAATTCTAACTCTATAATCCAATTTTACCATGAAGTAAAATTCGAAGAGGTAAAAAGTTGATGAAATTTCTTTTACTTTTTCAAACATTGAAGTTTAATCAACTTATTTAATCACAAAAGGGTCCATTCATTTTCAATGAATCAACAATATGATATTTATATATATTATTCATAAGGAAAAATTTACAAAATAAAAACTCACCAAGAGATCACTGCAACTTGATTGTCGTTCTCCATGTCACAAGCCTTGGCTACCCTCTGGTTGAAGAGAGAGAAGGTATCTTCAGAGAGCTTTACCTCCATCCACAGACCGCCGGTCTCCCACACACCTTCCTAACCGGAAGTGGTCCTACCCTGCTTGAAGAGTATAGACTTAGGATGACCCATGGTATTTGCCATCATAGTACTGGGGATGGATCCTACGTAACACTATTGATCATACAACCCTAGATACCCTCTAGCTAAGTATGATCGTCCCAATAGGTTACGTCATCCCGGATATGATGAACTATGTTTATACCCATAGTTTATCAATTCAAATTTAGTCTTTCCATTTACAACAGGTTTATAAATATTGTCTAGGTTCTATAATCCTTACAGATTAACTTTCCATGCCAGGATTCTCATTGCTACTTTGTAATACCCGAGATCCAAGACTTATCGACACTTAAATGAGTTTAAGTCAATTCATAACAGCTAAAATGGTTACCTTACCCAGGTTAAGCATCATAGTCAAGGCGATTGTCTCTTTTCACAAATAAGATCAAATAAACATAACTAGGGTCCTTACCCCTTCATTTAATTATAATAGACACAAACTTGTCTATACGGTAAATCCATTCCAGTCAATCTGACTCAAATCAATCCTTAATTAAGCAATATGAGTCCATCTTTGCGTACCTGCAATCTCTAGGGTCTATGACCTCTTGTCCCTTTATTATTTATCTTCAGACTAGCATCCTTTAACAATTTAATAAGTTTTGACTTTTATCCAAGATTCACTTTAGGATTTATATAAGTACTACTTAGACTCTTCACGTCTAATTCCATGGTTACTCGACCGTATACTGTCGATCAAAGGCAATGTCATAACTGACATGCAAGCATAAATTTCTAAATCTTTCTAGTTATACTTCTAAGGTTTATCTCCTCTAACTAGAAGCATAGAAATGCCTTGTTTTCTCAGGATAATAACAAAGCATGGAATGAATACTTCTCAACTTCTCTAGATCTCTTGGCATTGTTCGAATTCTAAATTAACATGACAAAAATAAGGATAATATATGAGGTATAACTCCTCTCCTACATATCTTAAGAAGTGCTATCCTTTCTCAAACCTAGTCTTTGACTAAGCTCAATTCCTTCAACCATAAAAGATTTGAAAATAAAATACAATCGACCAACTAGTCTACTAAGTCTATAGACTATTCATTAAGTTTGAATACAAATTTATATACATATTTATCCTTGAAAAATATGTCAATAAATCTTTAACAACAATCTTAAATACAATAATCATGTGGGGTTGAGTCTCGAATATCCCAACATACCCAACTTGGTATAGATCTTAATAGAAATACCCAACACTGGGTTAAGTTTTGACTTTTAATTCAATTGATACTAAAATAAGTTCATAAGAACATACATTAAGATCTATAATTTCCCTTCCCTTGGTATGCCTATACCTTGAGTCAGTTTACTAGTTTCAATCTTGAAACATATGGGAAAATAATTGTGTCTCCTTTTCTCTTTCTTGAGATAATTTTGTTTTAACAGTAGTTGTTTCAAGGGGATATCTAGGTTTCCACTTCTTGGTTTACTCATTCCTCTAAATCATATTCCAATTTGACAAGAAGAGCTCTATTTAACATAAGAAATCTAATCCCATGATTTATCATTACCGTTTTGAAATCATAATGATATTATCTCTCCCAATCTTTGTTGGAAAAATAATAATTTTATGCTCTAAGGTTAAGAATATATCTATGGATTTATCTTGGATACTCACTTTGGATTTAATCAATCCTTGACAAGCTGAGTCTATAAAATCAATATCTCGTTTCAAGTATAAATTGCACCATGTTTAATTTTCTTTCAATTCTGAAAGGATTTTGAGTCATGAATTATAAAATAATGAACTAGACCTAATGGTCTCTTTTCGTATACAAAATCTAGATATGGAAAGAATATAACTTATGCTCAATATCCATGTATTTAACAAATATACTTGTCAATACAAGAATTCATATATCTTAATATATAAAGCATCTTTAATACTATCCTCTTTAAAAGATAAACTATGCCTATAGCATAAAATCTAATGCTATAGCCCAATGATGTATTAGTGACATAGTGTTGCTTATATAAACACCTAGACCCATGCCTAGCCAAGCTCTGTAGAGGCTCGCTGATTTTATTCATGACCTATAGGAAAGACTTAATGGAAGTATTGCTTTTAATAATACCACGCTCAATGTTTTGGTTTGGACCTGCCTATTTATATAATGGCACTGTCTGGGGAACATGAACTTTACTGGTAAAGTAGATTGCATAATTTCTTGTATTGGTGCAATTTCCCCATCTTCCATTCATACTTTTCTTTATTTGAAATATTTATAAATTCCTCCCGCCTTCTAATTCCTCGGTAGGAGGACATTGTATAATATATGCATAGATTCTCAGACATATGTTGTTCTCTATTACTAGATGTCAGGCTCTCATGAGTGTAGTCCATTATGAATCTTGTTACATCATTAGTTCTAACCAGACCTTCTTATCATCACATAAAAGATACTAATAAACCTTACTATCATTAGACAGTGATATTCACATTTTGGCGCACAAAACCAGTAATGATTATGTAGTATAGAGCGGAAGGATGAAAACCTGGATGAAAGCCTTTGATGATTTTGTTTCCTGCTTCAATTCTTGTTCATCCCCCCCAGCTCGTATTCTTGCAGACTCTCTATCCCTTCACTGCTCCGATGATCCCCCCCTTTTTTAAGACTTTCTCTCTACTCTTAACGATAGCAAGAAGAGAATAACTGATTTCTCTTAACCCTAACTAACTCGCATTGCTATCTATTTGATAATCATCAAGCTCGATCACTTCTAACTGTCCTCCACCGCGGTCGAATGGCGTAAAAAATGGGTTTTTATCTCAACCACCTCATGGCTTGTTCGAAAATGATGTAACCGGTTCGAGAGGTGGCGAATCAGTTATTAACATCATCATGAGGTAAATATGTACTCGGCTCTTAATAAGACATTCTAGTTCGAAGCTTGGAAATAATTACAAGGTTAAGGAATAAAGTAGCTTCAAGAAATAGTGAATTATAATAAAGTCTTTCGGGTTAATACCCAATTACTAACAACACTTAATAATATCTGAATTACTCTTGAAGACTATTACATACATATATATATTTGTATATATTTTTATACATTACCATTATGATTAAATCGATGGTATTACACTTGACAATTACACAGACTTAAGACAATATTTAAACCTTTTTCCCAACGATATCCCTAACGGGATTAATTCTACATCCATCATAATCCTGAGATATAACATTTACATCGCACGCACGTAAGGCATTATGATGGCGACAATGTTTGGAGCAAATACACAACCGTAACAATGAAGTTTGTTGTCGACATTTCGGGGTCGAGTTTTAATCTCCCCTTCTACGAACTACTGTCGACATTTTACGTCGAACAACTTAACAAGACATATCATACGACACAGATGTTGATTGACCATTCTCATCATGATAATGATGTTTGGATAGACAAGGTTGTTCTTCCACAACAACATAACAAAGAGTGACTTACCCTTTCAACTCATATCGACTTCATCGATAATCTTGACTTACCTAAACAATCAAAACTTACCTCGAGTCAACTAGGTTGATCTATCTGATGTGTACTCAGTGCAAAATAGCCTTTGGTGATCCAGAGTCTATACTCCCCTTCCCCGAAGATACTTTCTCTCCCCTTTGCTTCACGGAGAGTCTGATCCGCCTGTTCCTGTCAAAACATTCTCACATACAAATTGTGGTCAATGTACCGGTATCCCAGTCAAAGCATAATACAATCATAACATTTCTCTTTTCCACGTTGAAAAAGACATTTTAATTCATTTCATCAAATTAATCATATTTAAGAGATATAGAATCATGATTCCATAAAATTATTTCTAATCATAACATTGTTTCCTGTGAATTTAAAACATATTCACATGTCTATTCTATCCATGAAACAAGTAAAAGTAAATAGTAAAATTGAATCCAAAAAGGGGATGTAACATGAAGTCAGAAGAAATGAAAACATCATTGGAAGGGGAAGTCGGGATAGGTCTAGAGAGGCACATAGAGGAACATTTGATTTGCAATATGAAGAGGCACATCAAGTAGAGCAGCATCCTACTTCACCCACAAGTTCACTCAAAAATGAACATGGTAACATTCGTCATGATAATGATTAGTTTACTCATTCTGATGCAGAAGAGTGGGAAAGAATTCTCAATGAAGAATTGGATCTGCTAGATCATGTTAGATGAAGAAGGCAACAACTCATAGTAGAAAATGAGTTGTTGCAATCTCAACTTGCCCAGCAAGCATAGGCTCAAGTTCAAGCAGCCCAACAACATGGTAGAAATCAATATTATGATCAAGTTTCTAATCAACAATAGTATCAACAATAGTACCAACAAATGGGAAGCAGGGTAGGAACCCTACTCATATGAATCAAGTTCCCAATCAGCCACCATAGCAGCCAAATCAACAATTTGGAAATATTCCAAATCCCAAACTTGCATTCTGAAGATAGGCTCAAAGGTTCCCTTTAGCTAGGTAGCCTTTGGGAGTAGAAAGGTATAAACAATTAGATTTCTTTGGTATCCTTGATTTTCCTAACCCAATTCCAAATGAAATAAGAGTCAATATTCCTAGGTTTCAGGGAAATAATGTAGTCATAGGTGAAGAACACTTAAGACATTTGATGAATGTTACATATGAATATGAAATTGATCATGAAGATGTGATGATGAAGCTATTTGTTCATTCATTAGAAGAGAGTGCCAAAGAGTGGTATAAGAGCCTTCCTCATAATAGTGTGGATTCATGGGAAGAGTTCATGAGGGTATTTAGATTTTAGTATGGGGATAGGATTGATCCCAAGTTTTCTCTCCGTGAACTCACAACCATGAAGAAGGGAGTCAATGAAATAGTAGCTGACTTCAATAGTAGGTTCATCATGACTATGAGAAAAGTACCTCCGAATCTTAGGCCCAATGAATCAATGTGTTTGGTATTATATTGTGGTGCCTTTGATTCCAAAATTGGTTATTGTCTAAGGGACAAGAATCCTCAAAACATGAGGGAGACATATGCTACATCCATAAGCATTGAGAACAACATGAGAGTATTAGGTAAGCATGTCAAGAGGTTAGATGTAACGATCTCCCAACTAGATAGGGTAGACATGAATAAGCCTCTCACAACCGAAGACAAATTGGACAAGATCATGGGAGTTATGCAGGATTTGTCCTATAAGGTGACAAGGAATGAAAAGGGATTGTCACCTCAAGGTGCAGCAACACATTTCAATGAAGGTCAAAGGTTGCATAGTAGGCCTTACAACACCAATTGGTATAAGAGGCCACAACATAATGATAGGTAGGAAACCCCCAAGAAAGTAACTTTCAAATAGCTTGAGAAGGACACATCGGATCAATTGAGAATGGATCAAGTTAACTTTCAAGAGGTTTCATCTTGGTGTAAGGCATGCTATCTTCCACATGACTCAGCCAATTGTGCAATTGCTCATTCAATGAGCAGAGAAGAAGAATTTCCTAATGAGGAAGGTGGTGTTGAGTATTATGAAGATGAGATCAACCAGTTTGATACCGAGGATTATGAGCAATTGGATAAGAATATTGATTATGACAGTTATGGTGATGATGATCATGTTTATCAATATGATTATAGTATTGGCCCTAAAAGGTATGAGTTGCTATCTCATGACTTTGAACATTTGAGGGACCTAATGCACACAAAGTATCAGCAGTCCAAACCTTTGAGAGAAGATATCATGAAAGTCTTAACTGATGTATCCATAATGCAAGTACAGGGAGGTTACCAGTTGAGAAATAGGCAAGTACCTATACAAAATTGTCTTGCTACAAGGCCAAGTAGAAATGGATTGGATAGTGAAATGGAAAAATAGAAAATAAATATTGAAAAGGACATCATTACTCCCAAGAAGATGCCAGAAAAGAAGAAGGTCTCAGTGCAACCAAAAATAGCAAAAAATAGAATATGTGCAAAAGGCT
The DNA here is from genome assembly GCA_027924645.1 of Cunninghamia lanceolata. Taxonomy (NCBI): domain Eukaryota; kingdom Viridiplantae; phylum Streptophyta; class Pinopsida; order Cupressales; family Cupressaceae; genus Cunninghamia; species Cunninghamia lanceolata. Next base: position 11,903,422 of record BSBN01000472.1, on the reverse strand, counting down.
CCATCACATGTAGTTCAACTAGTTGTTGTATCTGTCCCAAAAGTGCAAAATTTAAAGAATGGTGCCAAGAAAGATCAGCCCCAAGTGCCAAAGGAACAAGATAAGAACAAGGGTATGAGGGAAGATTTAAAATGTATAGATATTTTTTCCAACTAGTTAATACCTTTCATTCCAAATGCAAATGATATTACTATATCATATGATATCCCTCTACCAGCTTATCACCTTATAGATATGGCTCAATTTCTTAGCCAAGTCAAGATTTCATTGCCAATAGGGGAAGCCCTTAGAATTATTGAACATAGGGATAGAATTTTATCATATAAAAATGTTGTTAATGCACCAAGAAAGCCTATTGTTATTCCTTGTGACAATGATAAATATAAAAATGAAGAAGAAACTGTAGAGGTGTATTTAGGGATATCTATTGTTAACAACCAGATGGATGTTGATCCTTTTTATATGACACTGATTATTAATGGGTGGTTGCTACACAATTGTATGTTTGACTCCGATGCCTCTAGTAATGTCATGCCATTAGAGGTCATGCATGACTTAGGTCTGAATGTGTCTAGGTCTTATAGAAAATGTTTTTCCATGGATTCTAGAGAGGTGAATGTAATTAGACTGGTAAAAGATATTGAGGTCTAGCTGGATACATATCTAGATAAGTCATTCCTAATGGATGTCATCATTGTTGATTGCCCTGCTAAGTGGGGTATGTTGATGTCTACAAAGTGGGTAACTTCTATGGGGGGTAGTATCCAAATGGACCTGCCATATGCTACCATCCCTATGCATGGAGTAGAGGTAAAGTTGTATAGGGAGAAGAAAATGGAAGATGGTATAGAGGATCGTTACAAGACTGTTGATGAAGCAAAATTTTTTGATATTGAGATTGATCACTTCATTGGATATTGTGACAATGATGAACATGGATTTATTGTTGATCCTCCCCATAGTTTGCCCCTGTTTGTGATGTAAATTATTTATGGACAATGCATTTTGGTGGTGCATACTCGAGAGATGGCTCATGTGTTGGCATTGTTTTGATATCACTAAATGTGGAACATTTTGGATTATCCTTTAGGCTTGATTTCCAATGCACAAATAATGTTGTGGAGTATGAGGCTCTTTTTTCAGGTTTAAATATTACTCATAAACATGCAATCAAATGTTTGAAAAGCTAGGGAGATTCTGAACTTATGGTGCAACAGGTTAGAAGTGTTTATGTAGCCAAAGACAACATGTTGATAGTATACATGAATGCAATATGAGGCACATTAGAATTATTTGATGCCATTTGCATTGAATGGATTAAAAGGATAGAGAATGAAGAGGTAGATACTCTAGTTGTAGTAGTCTCAAAATTTAACTTGTAATCTGTCTTTTCTCTTTCCCATCATGCTGTTGAAGTTCTCACAAGAACCACCATTACTGACAACATCTACAATTGGAAAGTATTTAATGATAGAAATTATATTTATAGGTTCCTAAATTATATGGATGAGTTTGATAATCAACTAATAAACTGGTAGCCCATGGTGGAAATTGAGAATGGCAAAGAGATCTTATTTGGTAATGAGGTGGTACAACTAAAGATAAAGACAATTCCTAAAGTACTTGTGGCACTTGAAAGAATGTCTGATAATGCATATCTCTGGAAGAGTAAAAGAAAACCAATTGAAGAAGATAGTGTTGAAGGTGTGAACCTAGGAACTGAGGCAGCTCCTAGGATGATTTACATTGGTAAGAGGTTGAAACCTAATGAGAAGTAAATGTTGATTGCATTGGTGAAAAGATTTAAGAAATGTTTTTCTTGCTCTTATGATAAACTTAAGGCTTACAGGGAGGATTTGTTTCAACATACCATTCCCCTCTAGCCTAATACTAAGCCCTTCAGGCAGAAATAGAGAATAATCAACCTTACTCTAGCTCCCAAAATGCAAAAAGAGTTGGAAAAATTGAAAGAAGGGTATAAGAAAACCTATCAAGCATTCAGAGTGGGTATCCAACTTAGTTCCAGTGTGGAAGAAGAATAGGAAAATTAGATTGTGTGTAGAATTTAGAAATTTGAATATCAAGTCTCTTAAGGACAACTACCCTTTTCCTAGCATGGATCATTTGCTACAAAAGGTAATAGGTTCAAAATTAATGTCCATGATTAATGGATTCTCAGGCTATAACTAGGTATTGGCCATGGAGTCTGAGCAATATAAAACAATATTTACTACTCCTTAGGGCACCTTTATTTATGTGAAAATGCCATTTGGTTTGAAGAATGCAGGTTCAACTTTTCAAAGGGTGATGGATGTTTCCTTTGTAGGTCTTATAGATGAGATCATGGTTGTGTACCAAGGTGATTTGATGGCATTCTTGAAGGAAAGAGGTGAACATTGTAGGCATCTTGAAATGATTTTCAAAAGGTTCCTTGAGTATGGGGTTTCTTTGAATCCAAAGAAGTGTCACTTTAGAATTGAGGAAGGCATGTTGTTGGGACACATTGTGACAAAAGAAGGGGTGAGGATAGATCCAGAAAGAGTGAAAGCAATTGATCTCATGTCCCTCAACCTAAATCAGTCTAAGGTGTCCAATATTTATTTGGGAAAATCAACTTTGTGTGGAGGTTTGTCCCCAACTTCACTGAGGAGACCAAGGCCATTTCTAAGATGTTAAAAAGGAACAATAAGTCATATGGAGCAAAGAACCAATTGAAGCATTTGTTAAGCATTTGTTGACATCGAGTAAGATCTCAAGGTTGCTCTGGTCTTGATTAGCCTGGATTAATCTAGGCCCTTCCATATCTTTTCTTTTGCTTCCTTATACACCATAGTTGCTACCCTACTTTAGAAAAGCAAGGATGGGTATGAGCAGCCTATTGGATTTTTAAGTAAATCCTTGCAAGTTGTTGAGATAAAATATTCTACAATGGAAAAACATGCCTATGCCTTGGTCAAAGCTGTTAAAAATTTTAGGTTAGACATCATGGGTACAAAGACTATTGCATATGTGCCACATATAACTATAAAGGGCATTTTTATGCAACAGGAAGCTTCTGGAAGAAGATGTAGATAGATCAACATGATCCAAGAACATGATATAGAGGTGCAAGTCACTAAATTAGTTAGAGGCCAAGATCTATCAAAGCTAATGGTAGATGCAAACTTAGATGCAACTAAGGTAAATAATATGGATTCGGTCCAAGCTATTAGCCCTTGTCAGTTGATAGATAATCCTTAGTATAAGGATATTAACTTTTAACTAATAAACATGTGTTGTTGACTAGGAATGAAAGGGAATAAAAAAAGAACACTCAAGCTCTAGTCCCAAAGGTATATGTTGATTCAAGGTGATTTAATGTGGAGGAATCATGAGGGGTTGTTACTCAAATGTTTGGATCAAAATCAGTCAATGAAAGTGATTGATGAGTGCCATCAAGGTATATGTGGTGAAAATTTTCATTCTAAAACCATGTCACATAAGATCATTAGAGCAGGGTATTGGTGGCCAAGTCTTTTTAAGGATGTTGCTAAGAAAATCAGAAAATGTGATGCTTGCCAAAGGTTTTATGGCAAGTTGAAATTTGTAGGCACCCTCCCTCTCATGAGAGCCATAGTGGATGTCCATTTTAGCAATGGGGGATTGATTTCATAGGAGAAATTCAAGAAAATTCCAGTAATGGATACAAATGGATTCTTGTGGCAACTGACAACTTCACCAAGTGGGTTGAGGCTATTCCAACCCACAATGCTACATCAAAGGTGGTGGCATAATTCCTAACAAACAACATGGTGCAGGAGCACCTAAGAGAAAGGGGTATTTTTGCATTGTTAAGACATGTACATAGTTGTTGATAGTGTTTTGTTGAATTTCAAGTATATGAGGGTTGTAAATAGGTGTCAAATGATAGTTCGGTGTGAAAAGACTAGTTGAGTTGTAGCAAGGCCTAAACTAGGCCATTTTTGTTATGTTGATGTCATTTTTGTATAGTTCTATTAAAATAAGGCAATGCCAAGAAGTGGATTATAGAAGGTAAAGAGACAAATTAGGACTTTTGGTTGCAAAAATGCATGGTATTCCTTGAATACATGTTGTAGAGGATGAGAATGCATTGAATGGACTTTGTAGTAGGAGGAAAAAGAAGAAAAAAACTCAGACATTACTGTTTTTCCCAGTTTTTAATTGTTTTCGCTATTTTTTTGTTGTCATTTGCATTAGTACGGCCTGGTATGGCCCTGTGGTACTTTGCACCATACATGGATAGATGGCATTCGTGTTATCTTTCTTTTTCATATGATTTTATGGTTTGATATTAAAGTATAAGGATTTTATGATCATTTTTCTGTGCACAGCCCTGTAACCTAGGGTTTGACAGGTTAAAGAAGAAAATCTATGTTTATCAGAGATTTGACCGTGGAAAAATTGTATAAATCGGTGGAAAGATAGATATTGAAGTCCTTTAACTATTTCATTCATTTGTAGAGATGAATAAGATGTTTCAAGGTGTTTTTGAACGAACCCTAGTGCTGTTTACCCTATTTTTTTAGGGAAAATGAGGGTTTTGGCTTTGCATGTGTAAAATTCATTGAGTAAACAAAGGTCCTGATCAAATCAAGGGTGGATTGTGTCCATTTTCAACACATTAAATGTTTCCAAGTGTTGTTGGGGAGTTTGGAGGCATGAAATCTTATGGTTGCTTTGAGAAATAGATCTAATTAGGCCTATTTTTTAGTTTGACAGTGATTTGTTTGATGAAACTTTCTGAAACAACCACAGGTAAGTTTTTGATATGTTATTGTTGGCCCAAAAGGGTACTTTGATTTGTGTTTGGGTTTTGTTAGATCAGCCTACTCCAAAAGATAAGGCCGAAAACAGTGAATTGATGGCTACAAGAGCCATAGCCAAATTGTGAAGAACCATCATCCAATAGGATTGAAAACCCACAAAAGTTTAGTGATTTTGGTTTGATTAAGCATCATTTCTTCCTATTGCATCAATTTGGTATCAGAGCTTAGGATTATGATCAAATAGAGGATGGAAAAACATTCAAGATGCCTCCAAAAATGGGTAGTACAATGGTTGCTAGGGAGGTTAGATCCCTAAGAGAGCTTGAAGAAGCCATGTTGGCCAGGATGGAAGCACTGAAGAGAAAAGACAAGAGAGGTAAGGGTACTATAGAGGTAAGTGACCTTGAAGATGAGGAAGAGGGTGAAAGAGAAAACCCTCCAGAAGGATCCTAGGAGGAGTTGGATCCTGAAGAAAAGAAGTTTCTACAAGTGCTCAAGGATGCAAGGGGTGAGGCTCCAGATGTGAAGATAGAGATACCAATGTATGGTGGCAAAATGGATGGTGAAGAAGTAATTGAATGGATTGATGCTTTAGATAACTATTTTGACTACAAGGAAGCACCTGAAGACAAGAAGGTCAAGTTTGCCAAAACCAAGTTAAAGGGACCAGCATTGACATGGTGGAATTACATCCAAGAAGAGAGAGTAAAGAAGAATAAGCCCAAGAGCAATTTATGGGGCGGGATGGTGGTGAAGGTTAAGAAGCAATTCTCACCTGCTGATTATGAGGTCCAAGTATATAGGAAGTTGCAAAGTTTAAAACAAAAAGAAATGGATGTGGCTACATACACTGAGGAATTTCACAAATTGACTATAAGATCAGGGCATATGGAAAATGAAAAGGAAAAAGTTGGTAGATACTTAAATGGCTTGAGGTCTACAATACAAGATGAAATCAGCCTTACTACTCCTAGGACAGTAGAGGAGTGTTTTCAAATGGCTACAAAGGTTGAAGAGAAGATCAAGAGGAGATAGGAAAAGCAATCAAGGGGCAGAGGAAAGAGTTTTAGGGGTACAGGTAACCCTGGTGGAAGAAGTTCACAAAGAGAACCAAATGAGCAAAGCACAAGTCAAGCGTCTAGTAGTGAAACAAGAGGAAATTTCAGAGGAAGACGGCCAGGAGGTAGGGGCAAATTTAATGGACAAGGAAGAGGGTATAATACCTTCTCTGGAAGCTATTATAATTGTAATCAATATGGTCATTCTGCTTGGAAGTGCCCATACAAACAGGGTGCAAGTTCTCATAGTGGAGAAAGGACACAGCTTGTTCAAGAAGAGGATAAAGAAAGTGTCAACTCACCTTCTCTTCATGCTACACCAGAAGTAGGAGGAGAGGCTTTGATGATCAGGAGAACACTAATTAAAGTGCCAACCACTAAGGAACCCCCTCAAAGGAAAGCTTTGTTTCGAACAACATGCAAGTCCCAAGGAAAGATATGCAAAGTCATTATTGATTCTAGTTCAATAGATAACATTGTGTCTCTAGAGATGGTTGAGAAACTTAAAATGAAAAGAATACCTCACCCAACTCCATATAAGATCTCATGGCTCAATAAGGGGTAACAGATGCTTGTGAATGAGCAGGTTTGGGTAGAGTTCAACATTGGACCTTATAAAGACAAAATTCTTTGTGATATTGTGCCCATGGATGTGTGCCACCTACTCCTTGGTAGGCCTTGGTAATTTAACCAGAAGGCTCAACATGATGGCTATAAGAATGAGTATGTGATTGAGAAGGATGGTGTGTCAATCACCTTGTCACCTCTGCAAGAAGATGATAGTACAATTCATGAAGGACCTAGTGTGATGATAGTGAAGGAAAATGAGTTCTTAAAGACCTTACATGAAGAAGAGGTTGGTTTTGCAATTGTTGGTAAGCTCATTTCAAATCAAGTAGTAGCTGATGCAATAGAAGTTCCCAAGGAAGTGTAGACCCTATTGGAGAAATATGAGAATATAGTGGAGAAAGAGTTGCCAAATTCTTTGCCTCCCATGAGAGATGTAAGCCACCACATTGATCTAATCCTTGGTGCAAGTATGCCCAACAAGGCAGCCTACAAAATGACCCCACAACAAAATGAAGAAGTCAAAAAGCAGATCCAAGAATTATTAGACAAGGGTTTGATAAGGGAAAGCTTGAGTCCTCGTGTTGTGCCTACTATTTTGGCACCTAAAAAGGGTGGAGAATGGAGACTTTGTACTGATTCAAGAGCCCTTAACAAAATCACAATTAGATACAGGTTTCCTATACCAAGAATGGAGGATCTCATGGACAGCCTTGCAGGTGCATGTTATTTTTCCAAAATTGATCTTAAGAGTAGCTATCATCAGATAAGGATAAGGGAAGGTGATGAGTGGAAGACTGCCTTCAAAACAAATGAAGGTCTTTATGAGTGGTTGGTGATGCCTTTTGGCTTATCTAATGCTCCTAGTACATTCATGAGACTCATGAATGAAGTCCTAAAACATTTCATTTGCAAATTTGTAGTAGTATATTTGGATGATATCCTTGTCTATAGCAAGACAAAAGAGGATCATCTACAACATTTGGACAGGGTATTGGAGAGGTTGGATGAAGAGAGGTTGATGATCAACCTTAAGAAATGTGAGTTTTTGAAAGAGGGGCTGGTCTACCTGGGGTTTGTCATCTCCAAAGGCACTCTAAAAATGGATCCTACAAAAGTTGAGGCCATTCTCAAGTGGCCAACACCTAAATCAGTTGGAGAAGTGAAGAGTTTTCATGGATTGGCCACGTTTTATAGGAAATTCATCAAGAACTTTAGTCACATATGTTCACCCATTCTTGACACCATTAAAGGGGAGAAGAGGAATAAGTTCCAATGGACTGTTGCAATAGATAAAAGCTTTGAATACCTGAAAACAAGAGTGGCACAGTAGCCTGTCCTTGCTCTACCTGACTTCAACAAAGTGTTTACCATAGAATGTGATGTAAGCAATCAAGCAAGTGGGGCAGTTTTGAGTCAAGAGGGCAGACCAGTGGCATTTTTTAGTGAAAAGCTTAATGAGGCAAAAAGAAGGTATTCATCTTATGACCTTGAGTTATATGCTATGGTGCAGGCACTCAAGAAATGGAGGCACTATCTTTTGCCCAAGGAGTTCATAGTCTTCACTAATAACCATGCATTGAGTTACTTGAATAGCCAAGACAAATTGAACCATAGGCACATGAAATGGGTGGAATACTTGCAAGCCTACACATTTACAATCAAGCATAAGAAAGGTCAAGCCAACAAAGTTGCTGATGCACTTAGTAGGAGAGTGTTGATGGTCCAAGAGGTACAACTACAAAATGTGGGAATTGATTCTCTAAAAGGTATGTACCAAGAAGATGATGATTTTAAGGATGCTTTTGCTGCTTGCAATCAGTTTTCCAATGCATTTCATGGAGAGTATTTTGATTTTGTACTACAAGATGGTATTTTGTTCAAAGGGGCTCAATTGTGTGTGCCCAAGTGTTCCATGAGGACAAATCTAATAAAAGAAAAGCATTGTGGCAGTTTGAGTGGGCATTTTGGGGTAGATAAAACTTTAGAGCAGGTTAAAAGATTCTACCATTGGCCAAGAATGCACATTGATGTCAAGAAGTTTGTTGAAAGTTGTGTGGTATGTCAAAGAGCCAAGGGATCAAGTAGTAATGCAAGTTTGTATCAGCCCTTACCAATTCCTAATACGCCATGGGAAGCCATAAGCATGGACTTTGTGATGGGTTTACCTAAGACCAAAAGGGGAAATGATAGTGTGTATGTGGTTGTAGACAGATTTAGTAAGATGGCTCACTTTGTCCCATATAAGATAGAAAATGATGCATCACACATTGTTGGTTTGTTTTTCAAGGAAATTGTAAGGATTCATGGATTGCCCTTAAGCATTGTGTCTGATAGGGATTCAAAGTTTATAGGTCATTTTTGGAGGACCTTGTGGAAAAAGTTGGGTACTAACTTGCAATTCAGTTCAACATACCATCCACAAACGGATGGCCAAACTAAGGTTGTTAATAGATCTCTTGGAAACTTACTGAGATGTCTAACTAAGGAGCATGGTGAGTCATGGGATATTGTACTTCCTCAAGCTAAATATGCATATAATGACTCCATAAATAGAAGTACAGGAAGAAGTCCTTTTGAAGTGGTCTATGGAATGAATCCTAGAGGCATTTATGAGCTTAGAGACTTGAAAGACGTGGAGAAAAGGAGTGCAGCAGGGGAAGACTTTGCAATTGCTATGAAAGATATTCATGATCAAGTCAAGGAAAACTTGAGAAAGAGTGTGGAGAAATATAGGGAGAAGGCATATTTGAGAAGAAGAGATGTTCAGTACAAGATTGGGGATTTAGTGCTTGCTCATATCAGTTTAGAAAGACTTCCAAAGGGTAAATACACTAAGCTAGTGATGAAGAAGACTGGTCCCTGCAGAATAGTGCACAAGTTTGGTAAGAATTCTTATGAAATAGAGCTACCTCCAGGAGTTGCCATTTCTCCCATTTCAATGTTGCTGATTTGTATCCATTTAAAGGTGATGTGAATGCAGGTGATGTTGCAGGTACTGCAAATGCTGAAGATGATGAATGGGTGAAGGATTTACCTCCTAGCCAGCTAATGAAGCTTGAAGGTATCATAGACACAAGGGAGGTCAAAAGAACTAAAAAGAAGGTATATAATGAGTATTTGGTTAAATGGCAAGATCTACCAATTGAAGATGCTCAATGGATGACTGAAGATGATATAAAGAAACATGGGACATCAATGCATGAGCTTATTTCATTAGGAGGCTGAAATTTTTTCACCCTGGCTGTATGGTGCAAGAGCACCTAGGAGAAAGGGGCATTTTTGCATTGTCAAGACATGTACATAGTTGTTGATAGTGTTTTGTTGAATTTCAAGTATATGAGGGTTGTAAATAGGTGTCAAATGATAGTTTGGTGTGTCAAGACTAGTTGAGTTGTAGCAAGGCCTAAACTAGGCCATTTTTGTTATGTTGATGTCATTTTTGTATAGTTCTATTAAAATAAGGCATTGTCAAGAAGTGGAATATAGAAGGTAAAGAGACAAATTAGGACTTTTGGTTGCAAAAACATCTGGTAGTCCTCGAATACATGTTGTAGAGAATGAGAATGAATTGAATGGAGTTTGTAGTAGGAGGAAAAAGAAGAAAAAAAACTCAGACATTGTTGTTTTTCCCAGTTTTTAACTATTTTCACTTTTTTTTGCTGTCATTTGCATTAGTACGGCCTGGCACGGCCCCGTGGTACTCTGCACCATACATGGATGGATGGAATTTCATGTTATCTTTCTTGTTCATATGATTTTATGGTTTGATATTAAAGTATAAGGATTTTATGATCATTTTTCTATGCATAGCCCTGTAACCTAGGGTTTGAGAGGTTAAAGAAGAAAATCTATGTTTCTAAGAGATTTGACAATGGAAAAATTGTATAAATCAGTGGAAATAAAGATATTGAAGTCATTTAACTGTTTCATTCATTTGTAGAGATAAATAAGATGTTTCAAGGTGTTTTTGAACGAGCCCTAGTGTTGTTTACCCTATTTTTTAGGGAAAATGAGGGTTTTGGCTTTGCATGTGTAAAATTCATAGAGTAAACGAAGGTCCTAATCAAACCAAGGGTGGATTGTGTCTATTTGCAACACATTGAATGTTTCGAAGTGTTGTTGGGGAGTTGGGAGGCATGAAATCTTATGGCTATTTTGAGAAATAGACCTAATTAGGCCTATTTTTCAGTTTGACAGTGAATTATTTGATGAAACTTTCTAAAACAACCATAGGTAAGTTTTTGATATGTTATTGTTGGCCCAAAAGGGTACTCTGATTTGTGTTTGGGTTTTGTTAGATCAGCCTACTCCAAAAGATAAGTTCGAAAAATAGTGAATTGAGGGCTACAAGAGCCATAGCCAAGTTGTGAAGAACCATCATCTAATAGGATTGAAAACCCACAAAAGTTTAGTGATTTTAGTTTGATTAAGCATCATTTCTCCCTGTTGCATCACAACATCATAACTAGGTTTAGTGTTCCACATAGAATTATTGTTGATAATGCCATGTGTTTCAGATCTCAAGATATATTGAAAATGTGTTCACAATTGGGATTAATCCGATACATTCATCCGCTTATCATCCCCAAAGCAATGGATAGGTTGAATCTAGAAACAAGAGCCTCATGAAAATTATTAAAAGAACCTTGGATATAAACAAGAAAAGATGGGATGACAAGTTAAAGTATCCAGTTTGGGCTGACTGAGCGACATTGGAAAAGGCTATTGGTAGGAATCCGTTTGAGTTGATGTACATGATTGTAGCTAAGATGCCAATCACACTTGAACTACCTATGTTTAAACTACTGCAACAACTTGGTGAGGGTGAGAATGATGCTATCTCCATGAAATACATGATTTAATTGAATTGGATGAAGCTAGAAGGGCTGCACATGAAAGAAATTTATTATAGCAGCAGAAGGTTGAATATTTGTTTAACATAAAATAAATTAAAAGGTGCTTCTAGATTGGTGACCTAGTTCTTATGTGGAACTCCAAGTTAGAAGACAAAGGCAAGCATGGATAATTTGAAGCACTATGGGTTGACCCATATTAGATTATGGAGAGGTGCAGCTAGGATTCTATCACAAAAATTTGAAAGGAGAACTAATGGAGCTACCCATTCATGGTCAGCATTTGAAACATTATTTCTCGTGAGTAATGAAGTCCTTTATTTTGAATGGATATTTCAAGTTATATCTTTCATATTTTGAACATTTTTTTTTTTATCCCAAGTAGTCTTGACTAGTTATTGGTCATAATGGTGTGTTTGTGCTCCATTCCTATCCCACATTGTCTTTTGTAGTGTCTTTTTTGGTCTACCCTAAAGATAGTTAATTCGTGTGGTGCCAAGTTTGGCACGCATCCCCAACCAAAGCCAGTGTTGGTGCCCAAAATTTTAAACTCTCAAGATTGCAAAATTATGCCCAAATTTTATCAAAAAATCCCAAAGTGTGCCCCCTTGTGAAAAAATGAGTTCCTGGTGCTTTGCCATGTTCTTGTGCCTTTGAAGAAGTTCAAAATCCTAAAAAATTCTTAAAAATACTAAGTGTTTTGGACTTTGTCATCCATTTTGGACCTATTGGGAACAAGTTAGAGTTTCACTTGGTTACTGGAACCAAGGAAACCCTCAACAATGTTCATGGTTCCTAGTCGGCCCCCAATTGCTGAAAAAGAAAAGTTACACAAGACAGAGAAGTGGAAGTTTCAGTGAGTTCCTGGTGGTTAGGAACTCACTGACAGGAACAAAGAAAAGAAGGGACGATAAAGAGAAGAAGGCGTCGGGGATTCCTTTGCTTCCTCAAACAAGGAACTCCCTAACATGGTTCTAATGTTCTCGGTCACCCCCGATTCGCTAATAGATGAAATTGTTTAAGTATAGAAAGATGAAGAACAGGAAGATGGATGGCTTTTTAGTCTTTCTCTTAGTTCCTAGAACCAAGGAAACCTCTAATGGTTCCTGGTGCTTGGCCAACCTTCAAAAATGTTCCCAATGGAGTTAAAAGCTCTGACATGGCATGGAAAGTAAGAGAAGAATGAAGGGAAGCAAGCGACAGGGGTCGAGTTCCTAGATGTTGGGAAGTTCTTGACAAGGTGGAACAAGAGGTAAGATGAAAGATAGAAAATTAAGACAAAAAGAGAAAAATGAGAAAAAGGATTTCGGTGAGTTCCCAGTGGGTGGGAAATCACCAACAAAGTGAAATAAAGGAGAAAAAGAGAAGAGATAGAGGTGTCAGTGAGTTTCTAGTTGTCAAGAAATCTCTGACTTTGTTCTTGGTAAGCCTGAAGGTTTTGAAAATGTAGAATTAAAAGTTTTAAATTGTTTTAAACATGTTTTAAATGCATTTTTTCGCAGGTTCACTATTTAAACATGTCCCTACCTCCTAGAAAGTGCCATTAAGGCACTGATTGACCAGATTGGAGGTAGTTGAAATAGAGTGAAGGTAAAGTATAGGTGGGTGAGTGATTAGATGGAGATTAATTATAGCAGGTGGGTGCCCTAATTGTGTTTCTCGCTCAAAATCCTGTCACTAACAAGTGATAATGTAATGCTATATATTCCTAGCATTTAGAGGAAGTAAGGGTTGGTTTTTGCAAGATCTCCAAGTAGAAGAAGGTGTAGTGCTCTATAGGCTTCAAACAACTTCCATATTAGTGTATCAGGGATCAAATATTAAGAAATATATAGAGATTTATAGGTTCATTTGATTGCATATTGTGAACTTCTCCATCATTTTGGTATTCATTTAGGGAAACCCCTCAAATGTTGTTAGGGTTTCCTCTTGTTATGTTTAGAAACATGAATGTAATCATTAATTTGAGTAGTGAGACAAACTGTTAATACACTCCATCCATTGCAACTGTAGATGATAAAAATTGATAAGTCTAAGCTATTCTAACTAGCATTCAATTTTAATCACTTACACTTAGGACCTAACCAACCTCTAGGAAGAGTAATATGCTTCTATCCACTCAAGAAGAATAGATCAACCCAGCTAGGTTTGATTCAGTTTTCTACTAGCAAATTAACTAATAAAGAAGTCAAAGAATAAATAGAAAACTGGAAATTGACAGAGATAAAAATAATTTCAAGAAGTTGATGATAGAGCCAGAAAGGAGATACAAAGGAGAACTTGGTGTCCAAGCTAGGGAGCCTCAACTTTAGACACCACCATGTCACGGGGATGTCGGCACGCAGCGCTATCATCTCAACAATGATAAAACCACAAAAGTTCATATTGTATGAAACTATATGAATCTAAAACAACACCCAGTTGGTATACACAAATAGAATAACTTTCCAGAAGTGATGTTTAAATAGAAATGAAAATAATAGCACATTTAAGGATTAAGGAGATAAAAAGGAAATAAGTGAAACAAACTCTTGTGCGACTGATCTTTCTCAAAAACCTGCACAACACCAAGACAAGGAAAAACTTGTTGGGCTATTTAGGAGCTTGCCTTGATCAAGCCCCCGTTTTGTTTTTTCAACCTCCGTGCGAAATGTAACAAATAATAGAAAACAAACACATGCGAGTGTGTTCTCTTATCCTAAGTGCATCTAAGAGTTAAGAGAAAAATAAAAATACCAATATATAAGTATTTATCCCTGGTCTACGAGGAAAATACCCTAGTGTGCATTTGGTAATATGGGCAGTGGTCTATACCACAAGTATTTGCCAAAACAATGTTATATGAAAGCAATAGCAATAGAAATAACACTATTCTATAACAATAGAACAATGTTACCAGGTTTTTGATGCTTTAGAGGAGGTTGCAATCTCCTTGAAGGTGCAATCTGTCGAGGATAGTTGAAACCCTTGCACGAGAGAGCTTCCTCTTAGCTCCAAGCTTGGCCAGTAGCTCACAAAACTAACAATTCAAGATGCTACAATGCAACGAGCATCGAAGTCTACAAAATCTAAGATATTTGCAAATCTCCAACAACATTCAAGAGCAGGTTTCTGTATGTTTTTTAAATCCAAGAAGAGATTGATAGTTTAGCAGCCCCGAAAAAAGGTTCAAAATCTCCTTTTCTCCATCTAGTTTCTTTTGCATGCAAGGAGGGAATCTCCCAAGTCGAGTATGCTACAGGGACCGTTCTGAGGTCGCATGAGCATTAACTTTGACAAGATTCTAGAAATGAATGGGAGAATTAACATTTAAATGTTTTGGTATATTCAAGAAGCCAACGCGACATGGGGACGTCCGCACGCAACACTTGCATCCTGAGAATATTTGTCCAAACTTTTCATGTGTTCTTAAAAAATACAACAAATAAGTATCTAAAATGCATTTTTGGAAAATAGCTGATGATGAGGGAAAATAGGCTAAAGATTAGGTTCAATGACCCTAAAAACATGGTACGAGCATAGACACTAAAGCAAACAAAACATATCATGAAATTGCGAGGGTGTGCAATTTTCTATGCTACATTTTACCCCCACTTTAGTGAGATGATGACACTAAGTGATAAGCTATGCTAAAGTACAAAAATAAAATGCTGAAAGTAAATAAGCATGTAAAGGATACCCAAAAGGATACTGTAGAGGATATAGAAATTCTTCAGGCAAAAGAATGATGCCCTCAGACCAAGAATCTGCAACACCAGAGTGTTAGGTAACGCAAACCTGCAAGATCACCATGTTAGGAAAAATAAACAATCCTGCAAGATCAAAAATACGTCAGTCCAAAAAAACTAAAAGATGAAAATAGTTGTGGACTAGACACCCCCCTCCTTGTTTTTATGTCAACTTACTGAAATAACGAGGCAAAAACAGGGAGAAAAAGTCCACCACATCGAATTTTTTCGTAAATGCTAAAAACTTGCTTTGTAGGGTTATTTAATAAAATAACATCAAAGCAAAACATCAATAGCAAGAAAGCAGGCAGATCTAGGATTCCAATGCAACAAATGATGCAAAAATAGGAGTTCATAGGCCCAAGATATGGCAATTTGAATGAGGAGTGCTTTAGAAAATTTTGAATTTTTTTCTATAAATAGTAAAAGAATTTTACTTTTTACTATTCATTTGAAAGTGACTTTTATAGAAATTTCAAGCACTTTGAGTGATTTAGAGAGCAAAAAATACCTCACAAATGAGCATGCCAAGAACCATGGCTAGACGCACTAAGGGAGCATGTGGAGCAGGACATCACGATGCACAAGGTATGAGAAAATTTACTTCTTTGTCAATTCTTTTTATCATTTTTCATGCCAAAAGGAACCTTCACAGAGTGGTAGCATCCTTTTTAGGCACTAGCATTCGATTAGGACTCGTAGGTGTCCTTCGGACGCGCTGGCGTCTCAAAAGGTTGCTAGTATCCAAGGGTACTGATGTCTAAGGGATGTGTTGGCATCTCATAAAGGTGCTAGAGTCCTTAAGAAATGAAAACTTAGAAAATTTTAGAATTTTTGAAATTTTATGAGTTTGATAGAAAAGTGAAAGATTGTACCCTTGATAGACACAATATCCTTCAGTTATGCGGGGGCACACAAGAGGTTCATACTTTACCCTTTTGTGGCACCAGCTGACCACACTATCATTGGAGGAGGAGGTGTTACTATGGGCCATTAGGTTATGGTATGTATATACTATGTCATGGATGTGGTTCCATGATTGTATGCTCATGGCACTGATGGAGAAGTGGGATGTAGATACCTCTGTCTTCTATCTTCTGATGGGAGAGATTATTGGCATTATGTGTTGTCATTGATGTCAATATAGTATACATTGATGCCAACATAACAAATGGAAATGTATAGACATACTTGTACAAAGGAAGGGATAGCATGGTTAAGGCAAACCAGTCCAGGAGAAGAGAAAACAATCTAAGTATGGGGAGATGATTAGTTTTGGGTTTGAGGATAATGCAAAGGTAAACACTTATGTCATTGCATGCTCCTTTTATCTACACATACATATCTCATCAATTGGGAGTACCGCACTTATTGGTAAGAAGCAGAAAACCAACTAAGGCATTCACAATGCACATCCTAAGGCAGAGTCAACTTGAATTGGTCCACACTTCTCCGCAAAGAAAGATTTGATCATGTGGTTCTAAAGACAACTTCTTGTGTGTATTAACATCATATTTCCAAGTTTTCATCTTCTCACATCTTCAACATGAAAAGTTACAAGGGACAGTGTATCGACCATCACCTAGACAAAGCAATGTAGTAATAGGGAGATAATGGAATGCTCTACATTCCTTCAGAAGAGATCCAGTTGTCATGTGGTTCTGAAGAATGACTAAGATATGTATGAGATATGTTATGATGGAGTTTTAAGTGCTCTGGTGGTCCGCAGAGACAATACTTAAGTGATAGAGGGGATGGAGCCTGTTCTGAAACCCTGGTTATCCAAGTCACTTTTTGAATTCTGCCGGAAACATCAGATAAAGGTGTGTAGATCTAATAAGTAGCATACATTGATGTCTAAGTTCATTTCCAAAAGGCTTCAGGCCTGGCACTTCACTGCAACATCATATCTTGGAATGTGAAGTAGCACACAAGGTCCAGAAGACTCTATTTTCAACAGAGAGTCATGTTTCTTGTCATGTGGATGCATAGTTTGATATGATACTTCTTCAGTAAGGTGTATGGATGTTGTTGAACTCTTGTATGAATGAATCCTTGGTCTGCATTGTTTTTTTGGTTTCTCCCCAGCAGTAGAAAGATGAATAGATGACTGTCTTGAGCAATTTGGGTCGACTGGTTAAGTATCAGAATATGCGGTGGATCTTGATTAATTGTCTCAAGTCTGGAAGGTATGGAAAGATGTGCCTTTATCCTTTTCATAAAGCCCTAAGGTCCACAACAAGTTTTCTCATCTTGTGTATGCGTTTAGACCGACCAATGTTATACTACACATTTCATCTAATGTTCATTATGATGCTGACCTAATCAATGTTCTAATGTGTTGCAGAGGATATTTATAGAAGATATTTTTCATTTGTAAAGTAAAAAGGTGAATGTGAATATAGAAGAGTAGAGGATAAGATATGAAGTGCGTAAAATTAGTTTGAAGATATGTTTTGAGCAATAAAAGTAGATTGCACCATTAGAAAATAACAGATGTGTTCTCCATAGCAATCCTTGTATCTATTTTATCATTGTAATTCTAAGTATTCAGGGAGTAGAAGCTTCCTTGGGTTGTATCACTAAATCAAAGTTGTAAATCAAGGAGTAGTTGCTTCCTTGGGTTGAAGCCCTAAAACAAAGTTGTAACAATTTTGCAGTGAGTATATTATATTGTGAGCTAACACTCACTGTGGTTTTTTCCTATTTTAGGGTTTTCCAAGTAAAAATACTAGTGTCATGTGTTGATTCTTATGTTGCATGATTTCTATTCTGTTCTATAGGTTATTCAATTTAATTTGCTAATATTTGGTTAAGTTTTAGTATGTACTGATTCACCCCCCCTCTCAACACCTCATTGTGTTCACCAATTGGTATCAGAGCCAAGTGCTTTTGAAAAGCCTAACAGCTAAGGCAGATCCTGCTCTTCAACACATGGAATCTGAAGTTATGGACAATGACATATTTGTACTTAAACTAGACCTTGAAGCAATGGAACCTGAAGGTTTGGATCTTGATGAGAGCGAAGTAGATCTTGAGGAAGAACTCAAGTCAACCCTTAATGAACTAGATAAAGTTAGAGGATTGAATGTAGAATATGAAGACATGCTTGAATTAGCAAAAGAGACAATTGTCAAATTGAAGACAAAGGCCAAATAATCAAAAGAAGAAATTGGCAAGTTGAAAAGCTTATTAGAAGAAGACAAAGGGGGTGACACAAAACTCAAAGAGGTTGAAGATATGATCTCAAATCTAAAAGTCATGGTTAAAGAAGAGAAGAGGGTTGAAGACTGCTTAAACAACAAACTCAATGAGGAATCAACTAAATGTTCAAAACTTGAGGAAGAAGTAATCATTCTAAGGAAAGAACTGGAAAAGGCAAAAGAGTAGATTGACAAAGGACTAAAGCTAAAAGGAGGAATTGAAATTCTTGATGAGATAATTAGCTCTCAAAAGCTAGCAAAAGAAAAATTAGGTCTTGGTTTTGAAAAGGGAAAGAGTCCTATGATCAGTGCCTCTGCAATTTATATGATAACTTTCATTCAGGAGGAAAGTTTGGAATTAAGAAGGAAGAGACCTATACTGAAGAGCCTAAGAAGAAAGCCTACAAAGTTACAAGAGAAGATGAATTCACTCCTATCTAAAGACAAAGGAAGAATGTGAGGAAGAATTTCAAAAATCCTCAACCTATAAGGCAATAGCTCACATCAGGTATTTTCAAAGTTTCAATGGCAATTGCTTTATTTGCAATAAGTTTGGTCACAAAGATGTGGATTGTAGAAGCAAGATAAATCAAAATGTTCTAAGATGTTACACTTGCAATAAAGTCGGTCATAAAGCTATTGAATGTAGAAGTAAGACAATTCAGAACTCAATCAGGTGTTATGCCTACAATAAGATGGGACATAAGGCTAATGAATGCATAAGTAAAATGCCAAGGTATAACAAGGATAATGCTCAATCCTTTTATGGATACTGTTATACCTGTAATAAGTTTGGCCACAAAGCAACTAATTGCAAATCAAAGGCAAGAAGAAATCAAAATACTTAGCAATCAAAGTGCACATGTCATGAGTGCAATCAAACAAGGCACTTTGGAAAGAATGTGAGGCTTATTTCCCAAAAGAAAGTTGATATTTCTTAGCAAAGGATGGAAATGAACAAAGTATGGAAGAAGAAAGAAGTATGTGATATTTCTAGACCCCTGCCTAGTGCAGGTGGATCCTCTAGTAATTAGTAGATGAAGTACTTGTTCAGGGGGAGTTATAACAGTAAATTTTTTCAAACCCCTAAATACGCAAAGATGCTAAATTTCTCAGCATTTTGGCTAGTGTTGTTTTGTGCATACTAAGATAAGGAATTGAAGAAGTTTGATCAAGATTCTAGAGAAAAATCTCTAAATGTGAAGGTTACTGAAGTATCTAGGATTTACAGTGATAAGGGCTTCTACCAAAAGGATACATGGACTCAGGGGGAGTTGTTGCTGCAAATCCTTCACCTCATCTTCATGATGTTGAAAGAATTCAACATACAATTGAGCTTAACAGAAATTATGGAGCAATTGATTGACTTGCAGAGAGTTGTTGAAGATTTATAAGGTTCTACATATTAAAAGGGAAAATTAGGTTTAAAATAGAGGATGCAATTAATGCGGTGTCGAATCGTTTGGTGAAATGACTATATAGGCGATGCTTGATCATTTTTTTATCACATTTGATCAAAGAAAAAAGATTTGAAGAGCTAAAGGAGAGCTGAAGACATCCAGTATTTTGACCAAGAAAACCCTATCACTGCATTCTCAGGTATTCTTCAGTTTCTCTGGTTAAAACCCCTATTCTTGAAGTTATTAAGATGGTTGCATCCTTGACCCCTCAATTGATCAACATTGTTGATGAACCCCAACCAAAATTCAAGAAACACCCTTATAAGGCAATGGAAGTTGACAGTAGCGGAGCATTATCTAATATTCTTGCATTTGTGGTATACATGGAAGATGTTAGGATACACATTCATGCAAAATTGGAGGAAATTCATCATGGCAAATTTGAAACCCTAAGGCATGAACTGTTAGATGATGATGATATACATTACAAACCTAACTATGCCAACATTGAAGCAAAACGTTTGGATATTTGGAAAGATTTTTTGAATTTCTGTAATGAGCATGACTGGGTTAGGTATATCCTCAGTAGAATTCATGATGAATTCAAATAATGAAAGAAGCTATTAGGGTTGTAACAGGATTATGCTCCACTAGAACCATACCACAGTTGAAATCAATCAAGAATGAAAAGGTCACTGAATTAATTGGTGCCAAATTTAATAAAAGGGCTTTAACCATTGATGATATTATTGATCCTGGTGTAATATATGCGGCAGTGGGAATTGCATACAAAGTGTACTACTCAAACAAAGAGGGATCTGCAACTGCTACAACCATATACACTGCCTATCAAATGACTAAAGAGGGTAAGGACTTTGATTTGTGTGAGGTGATGAAGGATCAACTGTTAGAGAATATGAGAAAAATAAAGGAGACAGTATACTACTTTAAATATGGTTCACTGATCATTTGTCTAGCATTCTATTTCATGAATGAGTTACTGGGATTCAAAGGAAAAATATGGCAACAAGATAGGCCAGTAGTACCTCAAATCAAAGAATACATAAGAAATTTTGACTCACAAAGCTATAAAACTGTATTCTGGGGATTCTTCAAGAATTTCCAAACTTAAATGCATAAAAGGAATAGAATCTCCTTTGATTTGGTTAGCAGAAACAAAGATGACATAACATTTCTTATGGACAAAGATTGTTGTTAAATGGTGGCAGTTGAACCAAGGACTTCGTGGATTCCCAAACTTCCATATGAAGTACTTGATGAGGAAGTTAAGGCCTATGTTGGGATTTTGTTAAGTCTACCTAAAGACCCTAAAAGTGAAAGATTTGGAACTAGTAAAGAAATTCAGGACAAAATATGAAAGAAAAGGGCTAAAGAAGAGGTATAAAAGAATAAAGGAAAGTTATTAAAAAAGTTTGGTATTCCAACCAGAGGTTTCACTGCTTAAAGCACTACGAAACATGTTGTGCCACTCACTTTTGAGCATCCCACACCAAGAATATCAGACATATCCAATTCGCAATCTACTGCTAGTATACCACAACCCACTTTCTCTACTAGACAGACCCAAGATTCTAAAGATCAAACACCAATAAAATTCAAGGGAAAAGAATCAAAGAAGAAGGAAACTTGTGTAGAAGAGATTGAAAGTGATAAAGAAGAAGAGGTGATTTGAAAGAAACAGGAAAAGGAAAAGAAGAAAAAGGAACCAAGGGTCATGGTGAAAGCCAAAAGAAATAAGAAATAAGGTGCAAAAGCAAGTGAAGAAGAAGAAAAGGAGACAAATTCTCCTCCCAAGAAGAAAAAGAAAGATGACTCCTAGATACCAATATCTTCTTCTAGGGGACCTATGTCTCTTGAAGTTGTCTATAATGCAATCATTTATCATAACTTGTTTGATGAAACCACAGCACTCCATCCTGAATGCACTTCTGAGGATAAAGTCATTATTGAAAAGGCTATTGTTATGTATATGATGAGGTATAATAAGTCTCTAGAAGAAATCTTGGCTAAAGTACCAGAAAGCCTACAAAAGGCTTTAAGAAGAGGCAGAGATGATGTTGTGGCACTTGATGAGAAACTCAGACAAGATGTTTTGAATAAATCCAATGCCTCCCTATTTGAGGAAGAGAAAGAAAAGTTGATAAAAAGACAAGCTCAAGAGCTCAAGACTAAGAATTGAGTAGACACTCTTATGTAAAACAGAAAAGATGATATTGAACTAATCACAAAAGAAACTAAAGAGATCACTCAGAAGATACTTGGTGAAGTGAGAGAAATAGAAGATGCAAAACAGTCACATGTCTCACCACCACAATCACCTCATCATGCTATTGCATCATCTCCGGAGAAAGAAGAACATATTGGAAAAGAAAAGGACATGCAAAAAGATATGAATATTGATTTCACTCCTCAAGATAATCTAAAAGATGAACATGTTGTTCTGGAAAACACTAAACAAATAGATGGCTATACAAATGTGCAAGATCCACAGGACGTTCTAGAGATTACAAGGCAACATAAAGATCCTGCCATAAACAAAGAAAAGATTTCAGAGAAAAGTCAAGATGGGGCAGAGGAGATTGATCAAGATTCAATTGACTCCCTCACAAAACTGTTAAACTTACGAATTCAGTTTCAAGTAGTTATCACTCCCCATCTATTGCAAGTTCCAGCCAATGAAGGGCAAATTGATCTGACAAGCATATCCCCCTTACACAAGTTGTAGCTTGGTGACATTCTGCATGCCTCTGTAAGGAAAGAATTCTTACAAGAAAATCTAAAAAAATCTAGTGCGATAGAGGATGTTGTAAAATTGGCACAAGAAGGGTTACCAGAGGTAACCATTGATCCCTCATTACCTCCGGAACAAATCTCAGGCTACTAATGGATTCCTTTAAGGATCACTCTTCCCACATAGAGCAAAAGGCAGAAAAAAAGTATTAATGACAAAATAATGGCAGATATGACTGACAAGTGTGCTAATGCACATAACAAGCTCAAAGAAAATTTGAAGAAATTTAAAGTTTGTATTGAGGAGGCCACAAATTTATATCTATTCGGCCTAAATTGGCCAAACTCCACAAAGTAGATCAAAGCTCAGATGGACTCTATTGAGTAACAGATCTCTAAGGTGGCCGAAGTGTATGATTTGTCAAAGGACAAGATGGGTGAAACAAGGGTACAAGTGGAAAACCTGCATGCACAACTGTCTCAACTACAAAACCAAAGAGAAACCTTGAAGAAATAGTTTAGTCAATTGAGAGAGGCAGTGAATTTGAGACTTGCCTCAATGTCTGGTCTGTTAGGGGAAGCAAAAAAGGTAGATCAAAAGATGAAGACCCCAAGCAACTTGGAGGAAGCTGAAGAAATGTGCATGGAGTGTGAATTTCAAAACTATATGCTTGCCTTAGAATGTGTTATCTGGACCACAAATGTTCAACAACTCGAGGTAATCTATAAAGCCATCATACCATCCAAATAAGTTGTTAGATAAAACAATTTTGATGTACATAGTATTAAGGAGATATTCAGTAGATTACCAGTACCATTTTGGTTTTCAAAGGTACAATTTTGTAACTAAATAAAATAGTTAGGGGGAGTACAATTTAGAAGTATTTTTGTAAGGGGGACTCTACAATTTTTGGATTGATACAAAGGTTATCAATCCCTTTGTCCCTTATGTCAAAGGGGGAGAGAGAAGCATATGTCTAAGGGGGAGTATATGTTGCCATCAATGACAAAGGGGGATATTGTTGGCAATATGTGTTGTCATTGATGTCAACATAGTATACATTGATGCCAACATAGTAGATGGAAATGTATAGACAAACTTGTACAAAGGAAGAGATAGCATGGTCAAGGAAAACTAGTCCGAGAGAAGAGAAAATAGTCTAAGTATGGGGAGATGATTAGTTTTGGGTTTGAGCATAATGTGGAGGTAAACACTTATGTCATTGCATTCTCCTTGTATCTACACATACATATCTCATCAATTGGGAGTACCGCACTTATTGGTAAGAAGCAGAAAACCAAGGCATTCATAGTGTTGATCAAGGGGGTAAATCATAAAACACACATCAAAAGAAGTTGCACACAGAAAATAGAATATTATTTTAATGATTTGGACAAATCATTACATTACTGAAGCTCAAATACAATCAGAGGAGTCAATCCTCTACAGGCTGCAACACATTACAGCTACCTATCACCAGACTCTGGAATCTTCTACCTTCTGTAACCCCAAATCAGCTAGGGTTTCTATTTTCCTTCCTATTCTTGACTCTCTTCTTTCTCCCTTAACTCTACTATTGCCCAGGGTTCCCAAAAAAAAGTCATAAATAGCCCTTTTTGGCGGCCTCCAGCTAAATTTTGAAATTTGCAACTCCCTCCAAAAGTAGGTCAACTTCCGGGAAGCATAACTTTTGATCCGGGTGTCCGATTGATGAACTGTTTGAAGCACCAAAAATCTCGTGAAGTGAACTATCACGTCATAAATCTACAAACAGATTTCCATCAACTTTTTGGGATGTTATGGGACGTTTTAGTGCCTCATATCTGATTTTAAAAATTTTTAGGGGTTTTTCAGAAAATAGAAACTTTAATATCTTTCAACTCACAAATGATCTTTGCCTGATTCCTTCGCCAAAGGTCTTACATTTCATTTACGAAGCTTCTTGTAAATTTTCACTTCAACCCATGCCCAAATGCAAACTTTCCAAAAATAACAGTTTTCTATTTTTAGTAGTTTAGAAAAATTGAAAGTCCTACATCATTATTCACGTGATTGTGGAACTAGAAATACTAATTATGGAAAGAAATGAAAACAACTTCAATGATTTTGAATCAACATTTTTTGGGTGATGCAAGATTGCCCCTTACACCACTGGATGCTCCTACATCAGACACCCAGGGTAATTTGAGAAGTGACCTTGTCACGTCTCAGGTGTTTGTTTGAGGAAAACCCAAACGATCAACCTCTAACTTAGACAACCAAGAAGAATATTCAACAGGCCTTCCTTTCCATTTCACTAGATATTCTTCATATTGCCTATTCTGAGTACTTCTTCCCACATGGCTATCCAAGATCGAGCTTCTATCTCCTCCGTTGAAGTAGATGCTGGAATACTCCATTGTTCTTCTGTTGGTCCATCCTCTGTGCCACCTTCATGATATTCTATTAAATTAGCAATGTTGAACATAGGTGAAATGTTGATCCCGCTCGGCAACTCTACCTCACATGCATTTCCTAAATCATGCTTCTTTAGGATTCTGCATGGTTCAAATTTCTTCATTTTCAACTTATTATATGTTCCAATTGGGAACCTTTCTTTTCTCAAGTGAACCATGACTTCATCTCCTACTCGGAACTCCTTATATCTCCTCTTCTAATCTACCTTAGCCTTGTATGGAATATTTATCTTATTAATGTGCTTTCTCACCTCTTCATGCAAATTCTTTAGGTGTTTTGCAAAGTCTTCAGCTTTGGCACTTATCTTTTCTCCCTTGTCCAGCTTCCTTAACTTTGAAGAATTTCTTGGACTATTCCCATATATAATCTGGAATGGTGATTGATCAGTACTCCTATTGACATAATTGTTATAAGCAAATTCTGCCTATGGTAAAATCAAATCCCATCCCTTGGGCTTATCTCCTACTAAGCATCGTAGCAGGTTACCCAAACTCCTATTCACCACTTCTTCTTGTCCATCAATCTGTGGATGGTGTGCAAAACTAAACTTCAAATCTATCTTCAACTTCTTCCACAATGTCCTCCAGAAATAACCAACACACTTGGTATCTCAATCTGAAACTATGCTCTTAGGTAGACCATGTAGTCTCACTACCTCTCTGAAAAATAACTCTGCAATATGAACAACATCATTAGTCTTCTTACAAGGAATAAAACATGCCATCTTTGAGAATTTGTCCACTACCACAAAAATGGAATCATGTCCTCTTTGTGTCATTGGTAAACCAAGAACAAAATCTATACTAATGCCATCCCATGGCTTCTCTGGTACAGGTAGTACTGATTGATATAGCCTCTCATTCTAACTTGTTCCTTTTGCCATCTGACACACTCTGCAACTCTGCACAAATTTCCTCACATCTTGTTGCAACTGTGGCCAATAATAATGCTCACCAACAATAGCAATGGTCTTATCTCGACCAAAGTGTCTAGCTAATCCCCCACTATGCTTCTCCTTAATCAAGTTCTCTCTCATGGAACTCCTTGGAATGCACAACTGGCTTCCTCTAAACAACATGCCATCTTGGATTATGAAATCCAACGATTTTTTCATGTCCAAAGTAACAAGTTCCAAACAAGCTTTCCAGGCCTCTACAAAATCTAGATCTTCAGGATACAAACTTTTGAGCTCATCGAACCCAACAACCTCTATCTTCATTTCTGTCAACAAATTTTGCCTTCTACTCAAGGCATCTATAACTCTGTTGGACTTCCCACTCCTATGCTTTAAAACAAAAGTATAACTCTGCAAAAACTCAACCCATTTTAAGTGCCTTTGGTTCAACTTTCCTTGACTATTAAGATAGTTTAAAGCCTGATGATCAAGATATAAAACAAACTCTTTTGGCAACAAATAATGTCTCCATTTCTTCAAAGCCTAAACTATTGCATAAAACTCCTTATCATAAACATAATACTTTTTCATGGCATCATTAAGCTTCTCACTAAAATAGGCAATGGGCTTACCTTCTTGACTCAAAATAGCTCCTATAGCACTGCCACTAGCATCACAATCTACCTGAAATACCTTATTGAAATCTAGAAGTGCCAATACAAATTGCTCTGTGACTTTCTGCTTCAATGTATCAAAACTCTTATCTGCTCCTGTAGTCCATCTAAACTCTTTTCTATCCCCTCTTATAAACTTTCTATAAAAATTCCTGATAAACTTTCTATAAAAACTTGCCAAACCATGAAAAGATCTTACCTTTGTAGCACTCCTTGGCATAGGCCATTCAATGATAGCTCTCACCTTCTCTGGGTCCATCTTAAGACCTTCCTCTGAGACAACAAATCACAGATATACCAACTCCTTTCCAAAACTACATTTCTTCAGATTAATCAACAACTTCTCCTCCCTCAACTTCTCTAGAACTCTTCTAATATGCATCAGATGCTCATCCCAAGTCTTACTGAAAATTAAAATATCATCAAAATAAACAATAACTAAACTTCCCAAAAATTCTTTCAATACCTTGTTCATGAGCCACATGAATGTGCTCAGTGCATTGGTTAGCCCAAATGGCATGACTAATCACTCATACAAACCTTCCTTTGTCTTGAAAGTTGTCTTCCATTCATCTCCTTCTCTGATTCAGATCTAGTGATACCCACTCTTCAGGTCAATCTTTGTGAAGTACTTGGCTCCACTCAAACAATCCATTATGTCATCCATTCTAGGCAATGGAAATCTATACTTGATCGTGATCTTATTGATGGCTCGAGAGTCTGTACACATCCTCCACTCTCCATCTTTCTTCGGTGCTAGTACTGCAGGTACCACACATGGACTTAGGCTCTCCCTTATCAGTCCCTTCCTCAACAACTTGTAAACTTGTCTGTTCAACTCTTCATTCTCTACTGGAGTCATTCTGTGGGCTGCCTTATTCGACAAGCTGGCTCTTGGTATCAAATCCATTTGATGACTTATCTTCCTCACCAGTAGTAAACCTTCTGGTACATTATCAGAGATAATATCCTGAAATTCTTCCAACAGATCTAAGACTTCAGCTAGTGCATCTTCACATTTCTCTTGACTAATCTTGGGAATAAATGCAAAGTAATGACGCTTATGCTTCATACCCTCCAAAAATTTCCTACCATCTACCAAGAAATTTCTGGTAGTACTACATACCTTTTCTCCCACCTCCTTCAAGGGCTTCAACTTATGATAAACTCCATCCTTTGTTAGAGAATATGTGTTTGCATGGCCATCATGGACAGTGCATCTATCATACTACCATGACCTCCCTAACAGCATATGACATGCATCCATCGGTATGATATCACATAGCACCTCATCATGGTAGTCCCCAATCTTGAACTTTACTAAACACTACTCATTGACCAAAGCTCTATGGTCCTTTTGCAACCATGCAATCTGATATGGATGTGGATGCTTTCTTCTTGTCAACCATCTCCTCTAAAACAATATTGTCAGTGCTTCCACTATCAATAATAATATCACAACACTTACCTTCACATTTGCACCTTGTGCAAAATAAACTCTTCCTCTAATTTGTTTCTTTCTCCGCATTTGACAAGGTTCTTCTGACAACTAGGGTTTCTCCCCTTTCAGCATCTTCAGAATGTTCAGACTACGCATCTTCATCTACATGTGCAACTCGTGCATTACCTTCAGGTCTTTTATTCATCCTTCCTTGATGTTACAGACACTCATATGCTCGATGCCCTTCTCCACATTAGAAACAAGTTCCTTTGAAATCTCCTCATATAGGTGCTTGCCTAGGTTGGCCTCTTCCTCTTCCTCTTTGCTCACCATTGTTCTGGTCACGAGGGTGGTAGGAATTATCTCCTCTCTGATTTTGACTGGTGCCAACTTCTTCACTTTTCTTTGAATCTTCATTTCAGCTTCCATAGGATCTTCCACCAGTCCTTCCACCTTGACCTCTACCCCTTTGCTTTCTTTCGAATCTTTTATTTAGTTTCTCTTCCACCTTTAGGGAAAACTGGTACGCATCTTCTATGGTGGTCATTCTGACTAGGCTCAGCTCCTCTTGAATACTTGGCCTTAACCCATTAATGTAATAGGCTACCTTCTCCTTGTTGGCCTCTGCATGGCCTGGCCTAATAGTAATCTTATAAAAATCTTCTATATACTCCTTGACAAACTTGTTACCTTGCTTCAATCCTTGCAGCTTCTTCAACAACTCCATCTCATAGTCCACAAGAATGAACTACTTCTTCAGTTTCTCCACTATCTGATCCCATCTAGTAATCTTTCCTTTTCCTCTTCTATTCCTCTCTAACTGGACCTCCTTCCACCAAATACTGACATGGCCCTTCAACTTTGTTTTTGCAAACTTGACCCAATCTAGGTCCTCCACATCTTCATACTCAAAATATTCTTCCATATCATTGATCCAATCAATAAGCTGTTTCGGATTCAAATCTCCAGAATAGATAAAAACTTTGATCTTGGGCCTCTTTTCAATCTTCGAAATGGCCCTTAACAACCTAACTTTTGCAAGATCTCCTGCATCTTCTTTTTCTTCCTCAGATAGCTCTTCTCCATCTTCATCTTCGCTTTCTTCTCTTGTTCTCAGCTCAAACCCTCTTCGTAGCTCCTCTTGTAATGCATCGATTTGCCTTTGTAGGGCTCTAAAACCCTCTTCCGTCAAAGCATTCCTCCCAATACGATTTCTTTGTGGAGGCATCTTGATCTCCGCAGGAAACCCACAACCTTAGGTCCTAGTGCAAACTACCTCACGGTCGGTGATTTGTCTACACACAAAGGAACCATTGCTCTGATACCACTTGATGAAGGGGGTAAATCATAAAACACGCAACAACAGAAGTTGCACACAGAAAATAGAATATTATTTTATTGATTTGGACAACTCATTACATTACAGAAGCTCAAATACAATCAGAGGAATCAATCCTCTACAGGTTGCAACACATTACAGCTACTTATCACCAAACTTTGGAATCTTCTGCCTTCTGTAACCCCAAATCAGCTAAGGTTTCTATTTTCCCACCTATTCTTGACTCTACGCTTTCCCCCTTAACTCTACTACTGCCCAGGGTTCCCAAAAAAAATTCATAAATAGCCCTTTTAGGCAGCCTCCAGCTAAATTTCAAAATTTGCAACTCCCTCCAAAAGTAGGTCAACTTCCAAGAAGCATAACTTTTGATTTGGGTGTCTGATTGATGAACTGTTTGAAGCACCAGAAAGATCGCGAAGTGAACTCTCATGCCAAAAATATGTAAATAGATTTCCATCAACTTTTTGGGATGTTATGGGATGTTTTAGTGCCTCATATCTAATTTCAAAAAAAATTAGGGGTTTCTTTCAACTCACAAATGATCTTTGCCTGATTCCTTCACCAAAGGTCTTATATTTAATTTACGAATCTTCATGTAAATTTTTTATTCAACCCGCTCCAAAATGCAAACTTTTCAAAAATAACAGTTAAACTTTCCTTTGCTATTTTTAGCAGTTTAGAAAAATTGAAAGTCCTACATCATTATTCAAGCGATTATGGAACTAGAAATACTAATTATGGAAAAAATGAAAACAAATTCAATGATTTTGAATCAACATTTTTTGGGTGATGCAAGATTGCCCCTTACACCACTGGATGCTCTTGCATCAAGTGCACATCCTAAGGCAGAGTCAACTTGAATTGGTCCACACTTCTCTGCAAAGAAAGTTTTGATCTTGTGGTTCTAAAGACATCTTCTTGTGTGTATTGAGATCATATTTTCAAGTTTTCAGCTTCTCACATATTCAGCATGAAAAGTTACAAGGGATAGTATATTGACCATCACCTAGACAAAGCAATGTAGTAATAGGGAGATAATGGAAAGCTCTGCATTCCTCCAGAAGAGATTTGTTTGTCATGTGGTTCTGAAGAATGACTAAGATATGTATTAGATATGTTATGATGGAGTTTCAAGTGCTCTGGTGGTCCGCAGAGTCAGTACTTAAGTGACAGAGGCGATGCAACCTGTTCCAGAACCCTAGTTATCCAAGTCACTTTTTGAATTCCTCCAAAAACATCAGATAAAGGTGTACGGATCTAATAAGTAGCATATATTGATGTCTAAGTTCATTTCCAAAAGGCTTTAGGCCTGGCACTTCACTGCAACAGCATATCTTGGAATGTGAAGTAGCACACAAGGTCCGAAAGACTCTGTTTTCAACAGAGAGTCATGTTTCTTGTCATGTGGATGCATAGTTTGATATGATACTTCTTCAGTAAGGTGTATGGATTTTTTTGAGCTCTTATATGAATGAATCATTGGTTTGCATTAAGTTTTTGGCTTCTCCCTGGTAGTAGAAAGATGAACAAATGACTGTCTTGAGCAATTTGGATCAATCGGTTAAGTATTAGAATATGCGGTGGATCTTGATTAATTTTCTCAAGTATGGAAGGTATGGAAAGATGTGCCTTGATCCTTTTCATAAAGCCCTAAGGTTTGCAACAAGTTTTCTCATCTTGTTTATGTGTTGAGGCCAACTAGTGTTATACTACACGTTTCATCTAATGTTCATTATGATGTTGACCTAATCAATGTTCTAATGTGTTGCCAGGATATTTATAGAAGATATTTTTCATTTGTAAAGTAACAAGGCAAATGTGAATATAGAAGAGCAGAGGATAAGATATGAAGTGTGTAAAAGCAGACTACACCATCAACATATAACATATGTGTTCTCCATAACAGTCCTTGTATCTATTTTATCATTGTAATTTAATAGTAGTGAGCTGAGTATTCATGGAGTAGAAGCTTCCTTGGGTTGTATCCCTAAATCAAAGTTGCAAATCAGGGAGTAATTGCTTCCTTGGGTTGAAGCCCTAAAATAAAGTTGTAACAATCAGTGAGCATATTGTATTGTGAGCTAACACTCACCATGGTTTTTGATGTAGAGCAGGGGATCTCAAAACCAAACTTACTCAAACAACTATTTACCAAAGCCCTTACACCTCAAACAAAGAGATTTTCTTCACAAACTGTCACTATGCCTTGTAGGACATCAAATTGACTTTTTCTAACATAATTTACAAAGCTGGCCTCAAACCCAAAATCTGATCATGATTAAGGATACCCTTTTGGACATTTGAAAACATACCAAAATTGCAGGTATGATTGGTTTGGAACAACACCTTCAAACATTTGCTGCCATGCTGCAATTTAGGCCTAATAAGACAACAAATGAGATTTTTTTGACATAACTTGAAGGGAACAACTCAAACCCATAAACTAAAAACTTTTTTGGATACCCATTATCCTCTTACACAACATATCCAATTTGTGGATAGGTTTTTTTTTGGAACAAACCCCTCTAAAATTTAGAGTTACAACTCAATTAGGCCTAATTAGCCCTATTTTGTAAATCAAGTATGTGAAATTTGAAACTCAAGCCATAAAATTTAATTTCAAGGCATTCCCCACATTACATAGGGTCTAAAAATATAGATTTTATTAACTGGAACTATTCCCAAATCACCTTTCTACAAAACCCTATGTTAACCTAGGTTTTCTTGGTTGTTTCAATAAAAATCATTTTAACTTTCTTCAAACTTGATGAGAATGACTGAAATCAACTGCAACTGAGAGTAAATTCAACACACAATCGATTCATATTATTCTTACTTCATTTCCAAGCCGTATGGGGCCGTACTAAGAGTTGGAACAACGAAAAACACAAGGAAAAGTAGAAAATTATAGAGTTTTGTTATTGTTTTCATCAAAAATCCACTTCCAACTATTTCTTCGACTTCACAAAGCATGTATTAACTATTTTCAACCCTTTCCAAATTGACTTTTGATTTTCTAACTATTCAAATCCTTCCTATCCACCGATGACTCTTCATATTCCTCTTTTGTGCACTTGTTTTTTTCAACTTTTACAAAATTGACAACTTTTACAAAACTGACAACTTTAACAAAACTGACCCCACCCAAAAACATGAGACATGGTCTTAAAAGACCTTATTAAAACCAAAAATGACTTAAACACACCAAAAATTAACACCTTGTAATTTTTCCTTATGAAGACCTAGGTGGCTTGCACCATACTCCCATGCAAAAAATGAACTCAAGTCCCCTTTGAGTCTGCAACCATGTATCCATGCTTGAGGACATAATCCTCATCCATCCCTTCAGTGTGTACACCCTTCCTTTGAGCCAAATACTAAAAATAAGCCTTGTGCCTTGGTGTTTTGAGTGACTGAGTGCCTACATTGCTTTCCGACCTTGGTGGGAAGTCTTGTATCGTTCCAATATATGCTAATGCCTGAGAACTTGTATCATAGCCTACAACCACAATCACTTGTGAAAAACAAAAAACAAAAGGTAAATCTACAGCTTTGAAATTAATGGCTCCTTGATTGCATTTGTCATCTCCAACATGTAGCTACTTCCATTTTGTCTGAGGGGCTACATATACTGTCATAGCATCTTATTTTCCTTTAATAGCATGTTTCATCTTGCATTTATGCCCCTTATTCCTTAAGTCTGCAATCTCAACCAAAGTGTTGTACAATCCCTCTTTATCCCTGCTTTCCATGTCATCAAACCTAGTCTCTTGACCAGCATTACTGCCCTTTGCTAAAAGAGATAAATCATGTCTAACCTCCCATGTCCCCTTGTGTAACACTTGTAATGCATGTGTAAAGTCTTCATTTTGATTGAAAAAGATAAAAATTTGAGTGACACTTGCCTGTCCCACGCCATCACCTCTCAATTTTGGAAGGGGCTTGGATTGAAAGTCCACAACACAACTCTTACAACCCAAACTTGCAGTGTTGGATGCTGCTCTCTCCTTGAGGTCTGTACAATCAACAACCTTTCCCTTTTCTTTGCTTGTATCAGTCTACAAAATAGAACATGGATCCCTCTGTTTGAAATTTGGCCCCTCCACTTCATCTTGTGTTGGATGGTTTTCTTCAATCTACCTAAGTAATGCAAAAATATAGTGGGCTACACCCTCATACTCCAACTGCAAATGCTAAGTGTCTTCAATCACCTTCGAGGGTTTGTCTTCCCATTCTAGAAACCTTGCATGAGGACTAAAACTTCTCTTTGGAATGTCATCTACCACCAGATTAACATGCTCTTGCAACAAATCTTGGACCTCTAATGGCAATTGATCAATCCTAGTTGTTGTCATAATAGTCCTAGGTATGTTTGTACTTACAACACCCTTGTCCTCCCTTTCCATGGCTTGTACATATTCCTTTTCCCTTATCAACATGGCACTAGACCCCAATTATGATTCTTGGCTTTCATCTTGCAATGGAATAAGAGTGAATGAGACCCCATTCTTTTCAATCACATAGGTGTTCTTCTTCCCATCATGATCAGCCTTTCTGTCATATCGCCAGGGTCTCCCTAAAAGTAGATGACAAACATCCATCGAGATGATGTCACATAATATTTTGTCTTCATAACCTCCTATGTTAAATTCAACCCATGTTTGTTCATTAACTAGGACTTGTTGACCCTTGTTCAACCAAGAAACCTTATAAGGAGTGGGGTGTGGGATCCTTTTCATTTTCAACTTTTCAACCATCTCTAAAGAAACCAAATTATATGTGGAACTAGAATCAACAACAACTTTACACACCTTACCTTGAGATTTGCAGGTGGTTCTTGTTACTAATTTTTTGTTCACAATTAAAATTAGCTGGACCTAAGTGTAATTGTTCAAAAGGAATAATAGAAAACTTCAAAGTGATGCATTTCTTGAATGGTTGATGCCTTAACAAAGTTGAAAAGAAGATCCAGTTGTCAGGATAACCTATCAGTCCAATCAGGACTGATAAGTTATCATGACAAAAGAATTGATTATCAAAGGATCAAACATTCAAGGAGATACAGTTGTTCTACGGATTTGATCTTTCAAGAGTTATAAGTTAAATTGATTATTCAGTTAATCAGTTTTGAATAAAACAGAGAAAGATATTGTATTACACTGTTATTTCATGTCATGTTTTGAACATAAATCCAAGTATCTGTTATTTTATCTCATGCATGGATTGAAAAGGAAATACATATACATCATATGCATCAGAGAAACTAACTGATCATGTTTAAAAGAAGTGTTCAAATGTGTCCCACACAAGCCATGGGAGTAACTAGACTGAGCAATTGCAGACATGCAAGCTATGTATCTATTTGATAAAAGTAAAGAGAAAAGAACATATGATAAATTTAAACATCCATCATTGCCTAATGACAGAGGTTGCTGTTGAAGCTGACCTTCAAGTCTTCAGTCTTCATTCTTCACTCCAAGCCATCATCAAGTTGAAACCTACAAAATTTTGGGGACAGCCCTATTAGTGCTCTCGATGTCTACAGTTATCACATACTTTTGTCAAATAGAGACATCTACTTATCATATCATGCATTCATATAAGAATTCAGATTAGATAATGACACAAATCAGGAAGAAATCATGAAGAAGATCAATCAACACTATTAGGTACTTTTATGCTAACTTGTTTGTTCATTGTGCAGGTATAGGACAAGTTTTGTTGCTGATTTGAAGACAAATAAACATGTGGATTAAATGTGGCTCCCACAAAAGGTTTGAGCCTAGCATGTTTCTTTTCATTTTTTGAAAAGAGTATCAGAAAAGACAGGATGCATCATTCTAAGCTATACCATGCATCATCTAATCAAATTACATAAAGGAGATGTCATCATGACATTATTATAGTTGATTGAAGCAAATCAAAGCTATATGACTGAGTCAGGATTGACAAAAAGACAAAATGCAGAAATCAGATTACAATCATCTAAGGGGGTGATACAATTATTGTGCCTGATAAATAGAAGAGAGATAGAGTAAAGAAGGATACAAGAACTTATGTATCATTTGTACAAGTTGCAGAATAAATCATGTGAAGGGTCATCTAATTATGACAAAGGAGTAAGATGAAGCAGCATTTTATACCAGGTATTTCTCATGTTGTTTTCATACTGTTTAAAGATGATCAAAGTTTAAACAGTTATATCACATTCAAGTTGCAAATGTCTCATAGAGATAGTTAAGAATGCCACATGGAACAACAGATGAAACAGTGGAAGGCAAGACAATCATAAACAATATGCCAACTTGACTATCATAAAGTAAAACTTCACAAGATATATGAGATAAGTGTAACAGTCACATGCTAGAGGCAAAGATGCAAATAACAGATACATACGACATGCTCACAATTCATCAAATGATAAAGACTGTCACTGAGTATCAAGGATCTTAGAAGAAGAACAAAATAGGAGCAACATTCATTTGTCATCATTGTCATGACAGTCAAGTATAAATCCTAAATCAAAAGACAGTCATAACTAAAGTGGAAAGGTGCAAATACAGTATACATAGAGTATAGTGGGGTGTAAAGAATGCAACAGTCCAAAGATTAACAAGGTGAATTCCATGCATTTTATCAACTGTTTTGATCCAACTAATTTTGCCTCATGTACTTCGGAGCTACAGTGATATCATGGTATAGTCAAGAAGATGCTATGCCTTAAAGAAAGATACATATATAGTCACCTTAACCACGAACAATCAAGACAGTGACCAATGAAGTAGCTTATCAAGCAAGATACAGTCAGGATATATCATAATGGCCATATCCATCTACAGAAGTGCATCAATGATGAAAGAGGAACAACTGAAAGAGACATTATACATGCCAGATGCTACAATGATGATTGACAAAAGAGCATGGAATTTGTAAGGTAAACAATCCTCTTTATTCTATGCCATTATGTCATCGTGATGCAGTCATAGTAGTCAATTACCATGGTAAGAAATGAAGGAAAAATGCTTGATATATATGTGACTGTGAGAGCCAAATGATAACATAGGCAGTCAGTATGCACAAGGACAACTATAGGTGCTCATATCATGCATGATACATACCATGCAATAGACATTCAAGTGAGGAGAATAAAAGGAGAGATAAGAGCATGTAATCATAGCTAGAGGTACATGTTTTGCAAACACAGTCACAAAAGAAGGAAGTAGTGATATGCCATCATGATGTAGTCGTAGTAAATAGATAGCAAGAGACAAAAATGCATGATACATTTGATACTATAACATTCAAGTGATGAGACAAGCAGTGAATGTAATAATATGTTTATCTATGCTACAGGTATACCCTAAGAATGCCACAGACAACATGGAGGAAAATGCATGATATCTATGCACAGAAGAATCCCAATACATTTGACAGTCAAGAGAAGATAGCATAATATCTATGCCATAGTATAAATCCAGTTGCAACAAAGACAGTACCCAG
Organism: Cunninghamia lanceolata; assembly: GCA_027924645.1. NCBI lineage: Eukaryota > Viridiplantae > Streptophyta > Pinopsida > Cupressales > Cupressaceae > Cunninghamia > Cunninghamia lanceolata. Next base: position 11,866,765 of record BSBN01000472.1, on the reverse strand, counting down.
TCAAAGATGATGCCACATGACAAAAGTTCATCATACTACCGTTTGCAAGTTTAAGAGTACAAGTTATCATATGCAAATAAGTTAAAGAAGCTATCTATACTACATAAGAGCCTCACATAAATGTAAATCTATGATACTCATGTAAATGGAAGCAGATGATAACAGTCATCATACAGAATATCACAAGATTTTTTGTCATACAAAATATCAAATTTTGCTTCTACCCAGTAGCTACAGTGGGACAGATAAAGTAAAGTGTATCATTAATAATGTGTGACAGTCACAAAGAAAAGGAGGAGAAAGTGTTATGTGAAGTAAAGAAAGAAATTCCATTTTCTAACACTTCAACTCTTAAATGCTTTGCCTACAGGAAAATCCACGGTCAGGGAAGTGCTACACAGAAGGAGAGACTGTTTATCAAAAATTGTATACCCATGTCAAGATATCAAACCCTAGTGTCATTTTTTACAAACACAGTTAAGAAGTTTCAAACAGAAAGATGATACAGTCATAACCATGCCAGAGGAGCAAGAAACAAAAAAGAAGGTATACCCATCTGCAAACTAAACAAGATCTTTTCAAAGATTTATCAAACCATTGTTTCTTTACAGTCAAAAGAGAAAGATATTAAGTGAAAGAGTATGGCCGTGGCATTATGAAGGTTTTTTGTGCAAGAAGGGTTGAAACACTAACTTCAAAGCTCACAAACCCTTGACAGTCTACAACATTTGATGCCTATTTTCAGGAGGAGCATAGCCATAGCAGGTAAAAGCTTTGAAAATGGAGAAAAGATGCCAAAACCCTCATTTCAAAACTTTAAAACCTTAAGTTTTCTATATGATACAAACAGATCAAGGTAAAAAGAAGAGATACATAGTCATGGCCAATAGTGATATAGTATTTTTTGCTATGAAATACAATACTCATGTCTACCAATAGACTTGTCATGCTGCAAAGAGTCAAACCAAAGACAAATTGAATCTACAGAGATGAAAATGACCAAGTGCTTACCCCTTTTACTGACAGGAGGAAAGATCTTTCCACGGACTCACAGTGGCCTTAAAACTTTCAAGATCAGATGAAGACCACCAAGGAAGAAGGATACAGAAACAGAAAGAAAGTATTTAAAAAATGCACAGCAAAACCAGAGACATAGATGAAGAAGGCCATAGCCATGAAGAAGAAAACACAGATCAATGAAATGCCTCATATAAAGCTCAAACAAATGCTACCTTCTCCATTAACGGTGCAGAGTTCCATGGTTTCAACAAAGTAGAGTCGGTGAAGGGAGAAACACCAGAGCCATGATGAAGCATTCAAACCCTAGCTCGGCAGAGCAAAGTTGCAGAGCTTCAAAGAAGGAAGGCAAAATGAATAATGAACAATTTTAAGGGTTGGATTCTTTCTTTTGTTCGAAGGTTTCTTCTTCTCAAGTGTATTTTTGACTTACAAAAAAGAAATAATTACATTATCCAAAAGCAGTGCCGTGGTCAAGACCTTTTCCTAGCCATCATAACATGGAGTGGCCGACAGCAGTATTTTAGACTTGATTTTTATTAAGTCAAGAGGGCCGATATGATGGGAGAGAAAGGCTTTATGCCTTATAAACCTTTTGAAGATTCCTTGGTGGTCGGGTATTTCATGGACAACAATACACATGCTCAGGTTCCTTGTCCTTGTTCAAAACATCCAAAGATAAGGATATCTCCTCATTATGCATAGTGGCTAACAAAGCCAAGAAAGTGTGATTTTAGACATGGCATATGCATAAGGCTATACATGGAGTTTTCAAGGGTAAGCATTCATGCATGGTGGAGGTATGATTTGAATGGGATGTATAAGGTATTGTCTTGTATTGATTTGATTATTGCATAAAGGCAATTGTAATAGGAGATTGCATGGTGGCAGTATATGATGGTGCGAATATAATGGAGCATTTTTTATGCATGGGGTTTTTATGGGTCATGGAGTTGTTTTCCTTCCTTAATCTCAAGTTGCATATGGGGATATAAGGTGATTTAGGAAATGTAATGTATGTACACAAAAGCAACAAAGGGGTGTCATAAGGATGTATATGCATATTTGTTTTGTGCATGGAATGTCATGTGGGTGACTTAGTTTTTTTATTTTTCTTGCAGAGGAAGATAATATTTTCTAATTGATCATGGAGTGATAAGGAGTTTTGTATTTATCCTTAAGTCCTATTTTTTGGTCATATCATGCAAAATAGGCAAATGTAATTGGAGTGATAAGGAGTCATATTTTTCTCCTAGTCATGCACGATTTTACATATGAATTAATTGTAAATAAATAATAAAGTAATATTCTATAAATTACTTTATTATTTTCCACAAATTGTAAAATCGAAAATAGAACAAATTGTAACCAATAATAGAGTAATATTCTATTACTTTATTATTTACTCACAATCAATTTTGCTCATGCAAATTGATTAGTGGAGTTAACTAGGCCACCTAGGAGGTTTTGCATGACTTTTTAGAGTATTTTTACAGTCCTTGGTCAAACTTTTTGGTCAAACATATGGAGAGGCCCAAATTGAAGCTATTTTTGCTCAATTTGTGGCCGTTTTAGGCCCTAATTTTGAGGATTTTTAAGGTTGCTCAGGAATGAGTATTTTTAGAGGTAGTTATCTGCAAGTCCATATTTTTTGCATGCCTCTTGGAGAGAGAGCAGACCTATATATTGTAAAGCAAAAGTTTGTTTTTGCTAGTTCTTGATTCTCATTCTAATTCAGACAGATTGTAGAATTCTTGTAGCTCACTTTTTATAGTTTTATTGAGAGATCGACAGGTTACAAGTTATCTTTTGTCTTTTTTGCAAAACTTTCCTTTGTTTATTTCAGATCAGTTGAATTACCTTTCCCTTTTGTGCTGAATGTTGAAGTGATTTGATGAATTTTTGTTGTGTTTTATTATTAAACCTTCAAAATTATTGTCTCACCTCCTTGTTTGTAGCATTAAAGCATATATTCATCATAGATATTAGGTTTTGTTAACCAGAAATAGTCTTTTTATGCTGTGAAAAAACCATTTGCTTCATAAAAACCTGTTTTCAAACCTTCCTTAGAATCACTTTTGTGGTATTTATGCCAAGTCTGGATTGTGTAAAAGTCATATTTCTGAGTAAACATCGTGAATCAAATTGCATTATCTTTATCCATATCAGGTGCATCACCATTTTACCTTTAGCATTCATTTAGTTTCTTTCTTCCCTTTTCCCAAAAGGTAAAAATATATGTCTCAATAGAACATTTGAAGGGAACCAGCCCATAATCTGGAGGTCTAATCTCATCATAGGGCACCCACAACCTGAGATTAGTCCCATGTTACATAGAATTGCAGTGCTTTAACCAGCTTTGCATACGAGTGCAATTCCCAGTGATAATAGTTTTTGACACGCCCGGTGGGACATTGAACTAATTTTCAGTTGAAAAGGACTTATTTATTTTTCCTTCTTTTGGTATGAGCAGCATAATTCTAGCCTTTTAGAGGTTTGTTATCAGTACCTAGCGACTCTAATACTTTAGTTTTTTCAGATCAGATCTTGTAGCCTATGAAAAAATACCAAACAAGGTTAAGTAAAAATTCTGAGAAGAAGCATAATCAGTTATCTCCACCAAAAAGGAAAATAAAAGCAGAGAAAGAGGCCAATACAACAGAATCATCAGTTGTTTCAGATCTTCCTAGTACACATCTTGTGTTTGCTTCACATCATAATCCATTGTTTGCAAGTACATCATCAGAAATTTTTAGTTCTCCACCAGCAAGCCCAAGAGAACAGATTCTTGTTTTTCAAGAGGAACCTGTTCTTCTTGAGTTTACAGAGGAAGAACCTGTGTTACAAGAAATTTTCTAAGTAGTTTCAGTCCAAACACTAGCTCAAGTTCTACCCACTCCAATGTCTTTACTAGGAGGAGGAGAAGTATTACCACCTCCTGGTGGAGGAGGTGGAGGAGTGTTACCACCACTCGGAGGTGGTGGAGGAGGTGGAAGAAATCCACCACCACCTTGAAATCAGCCTTTTGTGTCATTTAATGGAGGCAACCCTTTGAATATGAATCAGCATGATGACATACCAATGGCTGCATTGAAAAGTTTACCAAGTTTTATAGGAGAAGATGGGACTACACCCATTGAACATATCAAAGATGTGGCTTCTTTATGTGATGTTCACCACATCACCGAAGAAAACATTGCAATCAGGTTGCTGGCATCATCACTAAAAGGTAAAGCTCTTCAATAGTTTAGAGGCTTAAGAGTCAATTCAATTAGATCTTGGGATGAATTAGGTGTTGCTTTGAATAGGCAATTTCAGGACAAGTCTAATCATTTATCATTAGTTAAACAAATGACTACTATTAAAAGGGCTCCACAAGAGCAAATGACAGATTTTAATTTTAGATTTCAGAAAACATGGAATAGAATCCCTGAAATAGTGAAACCATCGCCAAAGCATGTTTTTTTGTATTATTTAAGGGCATTAAATTCTGATATTGATGTTATGATACAATCCATGGGAGGGGTAACTTTACAAGGTGCTTTTGATACTGCAATAAGAGCAGAAAATAGTTTAATACAAGCTGGTAAGATAGCACCTAGGCCCCCAGTGCCAATCATTCCAAATATACAGCCTTTAATACCAATTTCAGCCCCACACATTTTAGCAATACCATCTTTTGGTTATTTAGCAAATACAAAAAATAATACAGATCCCATTCATTCTGAATTTAGAGAGCTGAAAGAAAAACTAGCAAAGCATAGAAAAAATATTGTAGATTGTGAGGAATGACTTAGCGAGTCTGAAAATTTAAACAAATTAGAATAACAGACCTTACCAAGTAGCCCCTTACCAAGCAAATAGACTTGGTTATCAAGCAAATTAACAAGGTCAAAGAAGAAATTATAACAATAGGCCAAATTAGTAGTACAATCCAAATGTTGTCAGTACATCAAAAGAAATAGTGCCTATATAGAACAACATGGTTCAAGACTATGCATGGTGCTATCCCTGTAATCAGCCTCATAATTAGGCCACTTGCCCAAATAGAATAGTAAATCAAGCTTTGATGGTTCAGAATAGCTATGTTGCTGCTGAAAATTTAGCAAGTGATGTAAACAACCAGTTGGACATTCACACTCAGTATGTTAATCCTGATGTAGCTTTAATGAATTGGTAGGCTAATGAATTTTGTGGTATAAATCAGTTGCCAGGTCAAAAGCAATCTTTTACTAATATTGCAGCAAACACAAGATCAAAAAAGAGAGCTGTTGATTTGCAACAACAGTCCAGAAATACAAATCAACAAGCTGAAACTGGTAAACAGCAAGCTGGAAATGTATCACAGCCAGTTGATAAAGGGAAAAATACAGTTTCTACAGCTCATAATGAACAGAATCAAGCCTCTACATCAAAGGATTTGCACATTTTGTCAAGACAGCCAATTACAGAAAATAAACAGCCAGCAAAAGACCAACCAGAGGTTGCTGTCCCAAAGGTAAACAAAAGGTTAGTGGCCCTGTTTTTAATATTTTGGATCATATAAAAAAGACAACAGTAAGCATGTCTATTTTAGATGCTTTACACATTCTAGGACAAAAGAATTTGTTACAAAATGTTTTATCTCAGTTGCCTTTGTCAAATGAAGTACAAAAATCACATCAACCTCAGATTATGATTCCAAATGAGATAGAAAAAAGAATAGAACAGCCTAAACCAGTAGGCAAACCTCCACCATTTTATGTCACTTTGATTGTGGGTGACTATTTAGTACATAATTGCATGATAGATTCAGGAGTCAGCAGTTCAGTTATGCAAAACAACTAGTTGATAAGTTAGGTCTGAAATATGAACCTGTTGTTAGAGGTGTTGTACAAATGGATGGAACTGAAGTGAGTACAGTTGGAATGTTCAAAAATTTAGGCCTTACTTTGCATGCTTGTCCAAACTTTGTTATATACCAGGACATTTATGTCATTGATTTGCCACCTACCTTTGTCATTTGCTTATCCAGAGATTTTACAGCAAGGTTAGGTGGGTATTTATCATCTGATTGGACACATGTATTCTTCAGAACTAGATATGGAACCAAGGTTACAATCAAGTCTGAACCACAAGAAAAAGATCACTTGGAACCTTACACACCTAGTTCTATAAATGCAAATCTTCCCATTTTTTTATCAAGAGGATCTAATTCCTATCCAAGATCCAAACACACCTTTAGAAGGGATTTCAGACATGGTTCTAGACCAATGGGCAGCAAAAAATTATGAAGCAGATGCATTTAAGCAAATGGATGAGATTGACCTTAGTGTGTACATGATTCAAGAAAAATAATACAGTGATTCTAAATCTGATTAAAGAGGAAAAACAACAAACTGTAGAGTCTGAAAATGATGTTTGGGAACTATAGTTTGATGGTTCTAGAAGTAAGGTAGGAGCTAGAGGAGGAGCTGTTTTAGTTTCTCCCATAGGTGAGAAATATTATTTATCTTTCAGATTTGCTTTCAGCTGTTCTAACAACTCAGTTGAATATGAGGCTTTAGTTCATGGACTAGAATGGGCAAGGAAAAGAAAACTTAGATGTCTAAATTTTTTTGGAGACACTGAGTTAGTGGTTAAACAAGTCAGAAACCTTGTTGCTACAAAAAATGACTTGCTGAAATTTTACAAACATAGAGTTTGGGACATGATAGAAGATTTTGATGCATTTAATCTAATATCTGTACCTAGAATTGATAACAAGCAAGCTAACAAACTAGCTGCTATAGGAGCTGAGTATGATATTCCTGCTGAAATGAAGAATATTCACTCTCCTTTATATGTCAAAGTTGCTGTTAGACCATCAGTTCTAGATAATAATGTCAATTGGCAAGTGTTTGACAATGATGAATAGATTATAAATTTCTTAATGGAAGAAGCTGAATTTTCTGCAGGTAATCAACAAAATTTTGTACAACAATATGATGATCAAATACTTCAATTAAGATCAAATAAGCTACCCAAGGGCTTAGTGACCTTGGAATCTATCTTTAATACTGATGATCAAGTAAGAAAAGACAAGGCCAACTTGTCAATAAAGCAAGAACATTATGAACCTATTGATATCTTTAAAGGAAAGTTGCTCAAGCTGGGAAAGATATGTACAAAACAAGAACAATAAGCATTCATCCAGCTTTGTCAAGAGTTCAGTGAAATTTTTGCATGGGAATATGGAGATCTGAAAGGTTTCAACCCTGAGTTAGCTCAACACACAATATAGCTGGAACCCAAAGCTAAACATGTCAGACAGAAGCAAAGACCATTGAATCCTAAACTGGAAGTACTCATGAAGACAGAACTCAATAAACTCATTGAAGGTAATATCATTTTTCCTATCAAACATACTACATGGGTTTCTAACTTGGTTCCTGTTAGAAAGAAAATTAGAGAAATTAGATTATGTGTTGATTTTTGTGATTTAAATAGAGCATCTTTAAAGGATCATTATCCTTTCCCATCTATGGAACAGATATTGCAAGTTGTTTCTGGATCAGAGAGATTTTCTTTATTGGATGGTTATTCAAGTTATAACCAGATTCTTGTAAAAGAGGAAGATCAATACAAGACATCTTTTACCACAAAGTGGGGCACACTAGCTACAGAAAGATGCCATTTGGCTTATCAAATGCAGGTGCAACATTTCAGAGAGCAATGGACATGGCTTTTCAAGGCTTGATTAATAAAATTGTACTTGTATACTTAGATGATGTGACTATTTTTTCTAAAAAAGCTATAAATAATTTTCATCATTTATGACTAATCTTTGAAAAATGTAGAGAATTTGGGGTATCATTAAACCCAAAGAAGAGTATTTTCTCTGTTCATGAAGGCAAACTACTAGGACACATTGTGTCTAAGGATGGAATATCAATTGATCCTGAAAGAATTACTGCAATATTGGCATTACCTCTTCCTAGACATAAGAAAGGCTTACAGAGCTTTCTGGGAAGAATTAACTTTGTAAGGTTTATTCCAAACATAGCATCACTTTTACAACCTCTTACATCAATGCTGAAGAAGAATATTCCCTTCAGCTGGACCAAAGAAGGAAAGCAGAGTTTTGAAGAGATAAAGGAAGCACTTGCTGCTGCTCCAACTCTGATAAATCCAAATTTTGATAAAGACTTCATTCTATATGCATTTGGCAATATGGATACTATATCAGCTATGCTATGTCAACAAAATAGTGAAGGAATGGAACAACCTGTGGCATTTTTCAGCTAGGTTCTGCATGACTACGAGGTAAGATATTCTTTTGTTGAAAAGCATGTATTAGCTATTATCAGAAGCTTAAAGAAATTCAAACATATGCTTTCAAATAATAGAATTCAGTTAATGGTTGCTCACCCAACAGTGAAAGAATTTTTGCTCAGTAAAGATTTAAATGATAAGAGAGCAGGGTGGATAATAAAGGTCATGGAATATGACATATAAATTAAGGTAATCAAGCTGGTATGAGGCAAAGGACTGTGTGAACAACTTGCAAGAAATGAAGGATATAGAAAAGAACTTGAAGGGGAGGTTGAGACAGTGCTTCAAAACAATGAAACAACCACTATCTCAGACCCCCCTGCAAGTTGGGTGCATGATATGATTCATTATCTGCACATTAGTGATTGTCCACAGGGCCTGGACAGATCTAAAAGAAGATATTATAGATTACAGGCAATTCCTTATGCTATAATTGATGGAATTCTGTATAAAAGAGATTTTAACAATTTTTTACTAAGATGTGTACAACCAAATCAGACTCACAGGATTCTAGAAGAATTTCATGATGGACCTGCTGGAGGTCACTTTGCAGCTAGAACAATAGCTCTGAAAATTATGAGAGCTGGTTACTATTGGCCTGACATGTTCAAAGATGCTCATGAATGGGTAAAGAAATGTCTTAAATGTTCAGTTTTTACAGGTAAACAAAGGCTGGCAGCAATGCCCTTGCATCCAATTCAAGTGGAACAACCATTTGGCAAGTGGGGATTGGACTTCATTGGTCCTATCAACCCACCTTCAAGCCAAGGACACAAGTGGATTTTGACTGCTACTGATTATTTCACTAAGTGGACTGAAGCAGTTGCTTTGAAAGATGCTAATGAAACATCAGTCCTAAATTTTACCAAGATCTAGTGTCCAGGTTTGGAACTCCTGACTCAATTATTTCAGATAATGCTTTAGCATTTATTGGATTAAGAATATCTGTTTGGTCTGTCAAAAACAACATATTCTTGAATACTTCATCAAATTATTACCCTCAAGGTAATGGACAGGCTGAATCAACTAACAAAAATCTGATTAAGATTATAAAGAAAACAGTTGATGAGAATCAGAGATCTTGGCATGATAAGTTAAAGTTAGCATTGTGGGCTGATAGGATTACACCTAAAAGATCAACAGGTAATTCACCTTATGTGCTTACATATGGAAAGGAAGCCAAGTTACCAATAACAGTGGAGTTGTCAACACTTAGCTATATAAAAGAGCTAGAGTTACTTGAAGAATAGCCAATGGAAATCAGACTTGCATAGCTGATTGAACTTGAAGATTTCAGAAAAGAAGCCTTAAAAACATTAGAAGTACACTAGGCCCAAATGAAAAGAACTTTTGATAAAAGAGTAGTAGCAAGAATTTATAAAGAAGGAGATCTAGTTTTCAAGTGGAATGAATTGAAAAGCAGACCACGACAACATACAAAGTTTGATGCAATGTGGGATGGACCATATATAATCACAGAGTGCAAGCAACACAATACATTTTAGCTTGCTTAGTTAGATGGTGAGGTGTTGCCAATCCCAGTTAATGGGATTCACCTCAAGATATGTTACTAAGTAAGGCAGTCTTATGCTGCAAATAAGTGCTTTTGCATAGTTAGTTTCAGTTTTATTGTTTTGTTTCCAAGAAGTGCTTTTGCACACGCAGCTAGTTCTGTTTTAAGAAAATCAATTTTAGTTTCAATTTTTAGTTAGTTGCTGTTGTTGTTTTCAATTAGTGTGAGTTGCAGAATTTTTCTATGTTCAAGGCAGAAATGACCCTATGCCCAATGAGAAGGCAAGGCTACTGGTTCTAAATTGTTTAGTAGGCAAACACCCCTGAGAAGTTTCCAAAAATGTTACTAATTTTTTGTTGACACTTAAAATTAGCTGGACCTAAGTGTAATTGTTCAGAAGGAATAATAGAAAACTTCAAAGTTATGCATTTCTTGAATGGTTGATGCCTTGGCAAAGTTGAAAAGAAGATCCAGTTGTCAGGATAACCTATCAGTCCAATCAGGACTGATAAGTTATCATGACAAAAGAATTGATTATCAAAAGATCAAACATTCAAGGAGATACAGTATTTCTACAAAGTTGATTTTTCAGGAGTTATACATTAAATTGATTATTTAGTTAATCAGTTTTGAATAAAAGAGAGAAAGCTATCATATTACACTGTTATTTCATGTCATGTTTTGAACATACATCTAGGTATCTGTTACTTTATCTCATGCATGGATTGAAAAGGAAATACATATACATCATATGCATCAGAGAAACTAACTGATCATGTTTAAAAGAAGTGTTCAAATGTGTCCCACACAAGCCATGGGAGTAACTAGACTGAGCAATTGCAGACATGCAAGCTATGTATCTGTTTGATAAAAGAAAAGAGAAAAGAACATATGATAAATTTAAACATCCATCATTGCCTGATGATGGAGGTTGTTGTTTAAGCTAGCCTTCAAGTCTTCAGTCCTCATTCTTCACTCCAAGCCATCATCAAGTTGAAACATACAAAATTTTGGGGACAACCCTGTTAGTGCTTCAGATGTCTAAAGTTATCACATGCTTTTATCAAACAGAGACATCTACTTATCATATCATGCATTCAGATAAGAATTCAGATCAGATAATGAAAAAAATTAGGAAGAAATCATGAAGAAGATCAATCAACACTATCAAGTACTTTTATGCTAACTTGTTTGTTCATTGTGCAGGTATAGGACAAGTTTTGTTGTTGATTTGAAGACAAATAAACATGTGGATTAAATGTGGCTCCCACAAGGGTTTGAGCCCAGCATGTTTATTTTCATTTTTTGAAAAGAGTATCAGAAAAGATAGGATGCATCATTCTAAGATATACCATGCATCATTTAATTACATAAAGGAGATGTCATCATGACATTATTACAGTTGATTGAAGCAAATCAAAGCTATATGACTAAGTCAAGATTGACAAAAAGACAAAATGCAGAAATCAGATTACAGTCATCTAAGGGGTGATACAAGTTTTTAGATTATTGTGACTAAACACTATCAGGTACTTTTATGCTAACTTGTTTGTTCATTGTGCAGGTATAGGATAAGTTTTGTTGTTGATTTGAAGACAAATAACATGTGGATTAAATGTGGCTCCCACAAGGGTTTGACCCAAGCATGTTTCTTTTCATTTTTTGAAAAGAGTATCAAAAAAGACAGGATGCATCATTCTAAGCTATACCATGCATCATCTAATAAACTTACATAAAGGAAATGTCATCATGACATTATTACAGTTGATTGAAGCAAATCAAAGCTATATGACTAAGTCAAGATTGACAAAAAGACAAAATACAGAAATCAGATTACAATCATCTAAGGGGGTGATACAAGTTTTTAGATTATTGTGACTGATAAAGAGAAGAGAGACAGAGTAAAGAAGGATACAACAATTTATGTATCATTTGAACAAGTTGCAGAATAAATCATGTGAAGGGTCATCTCATTATGACAAAGGAGTAAGATGAAGCAACATTTTATACCAGGTATTTCTCATGTTGTTTTCATACTGTTTAAAGATGATCAAAGTTTAAACAGTTATATCACATTCAAGTTGCAAATGTCTCATAGAGATAGTTAAGAATGCCACATGGAACAACAGATGAAATAGTGGAAGGCAAGACAATCATAAACAATATGCCAACTTGACTGTCATAAAGTAAAACTTCAAAAGATGTATGAGATAAGTGTAACAGTCACATGCTAGAGGCAAAGATGCAAATAACAGATACATACGGCATGCTCACAATTCATCAAATGATAAGGACTGTCACTGAGTATCAACGATCTTAGAAGAAGAACAAAACAGGAGCAACGTTCATTTATCATCACTGTCATGACAGTCAAGTATAAATCCTAAATCAAGAGACAGTCATAACTAAAGTGGAAAGGTGCAAATACAGTATACATAGAGTATAGTGGGGTGTAAAGAATACAACAGTCCAAAGATTAACAAGGTGAATTCCATGCATTTTATCAACTATTTTGATCAAACTAATTCTACCTCATGTACTTCGGAGCTACGGTGATATCATGGTACAGTCAAGAAGATGCTATGCCTTAAAGAAAGATACACATATAGTCACCTTAGCCACGAACAGTCAAGACAGTGACCAATGAAGTAGCTTATCAAGCAAGATACAGTCAAGATATATCATAATGGCCATATCCATCTACAGAAGTGCATCAATGATGAAAGAGGAACAACTGAAAGGAACATTATACATGCCAGATGCTACACTGATGATTGACAAAAGAGCATGAAATTTATAAGGTAAACAGTCCTCTTTATTCTATGCCATTATGTCATCGTGATGCAGTCATAGTAGTCAATTACCATGGTAAAAAAATGAAGGAAAAATGCTTGATATATATGTGACTGTGAGAGCCAAATGATAACATAGGCAGTCAGTGTGCACAAGGATAGCTACAGGTGCTCATATCATGCATGATACATACCATGCAATAGACATTCAAGTGAGGAGAATAAAATGAGAGATAAGAGCATGTAATCATAGCTATAGGTATATTTTTTTCAAACACAATCACAAAAGAAGGTAGTAGTGATATGCCATCATGATGCAGTCGTAGTAAATAGATAGCAAGAGACAAAAATGCATGATACATTTGATACTATAACATTCAAGTGATGAGACAAGCAGTGAATGTGTGAATATGTTTATCTATGCTACAGGTATACCCTAAGAATGCCACAGACAGCAAGGAGGAAAATGCATGATATCTATGCATAGAAGAATCCCAATACATTTGACAGTCAAGAGAAGATAGCATGATATCGATGCCATAGTATAAATCCAATTGCAACAAAGACAGTACCCAGTCAAAGATGATGCCACATGATAAAAGTTCATCATACTACAGTTTACAAGTTGAAGAGTACAAGTTATCATATGCAAATAAGGTAAAGAAGCTATCTATACTAGAGAAGAGCCTCACAGAAATGTAAATCTATGATACTCATGCAAATGGAAGCAGATGATAAAAATCATCATACAGAATATCACAAGATTTGTTGTCATATAGAATATCAAAATTTGCTTCTACCCAGTAGCTACAGTGGGACAGATAAAGTAAAGTGTGTCATCAGTAATGTGTGACAGTCACAAAGAAAAGGAGGAGAACGTGTTATGTGAAGTAAAGAAAGAAATTCCATTTGCTAACACTTCAACTCTTAAATGCTTTGCCTACAGGAAAATCCACAGTCAGGGAAGTGCTACATAAAAGGAGAGATTGTTTATGAAAAATTGTATATTCATGTCAAGATATCAAACCCTAGTGTCAATTTTTGCAAACACAGTTAAGAAGTTTCAAACAGAAAGATGATACAATCATAACCATGCTAGAGGAGCAAGAAACAAAAAAGAAGGTATACCCATCTGCAAACTAAACAAGATCTTTTCAAAGATATATCAAACCATTGTTTCTTTACAGTCAAAAGAGAAAGATATTAAGTGAAAGAGTATGGCCGTGGCATTATGAAGGTTTTTTGTGCAAGAAAGGTTGAAACCCTAACTTCAAAGCTCACAAACCCTCGACAGTCTGCAGCATTTGATGCCTATTTTTAGGCGGAGCATAGCCATAGTAGGTAAAAGCTTTGAAAATGGAGAAAAGATGTCAAAACCCTCATTTCAAAACTTTAAACCCTTAGGTTTTCTGTATGATACAAACAAATCGAGGCAAAAAGAAGAGATACATAGTCATGGCCGATAGTGATATAGCATTTTTTGCTATAAAATACGATGCCCGTGTCTACCAATAGACTTATCATGCTACAAAGAGTCAAACCAAAGACAAATTGAAGCTACAGAGATGAAAATGATCAAGTGCTTACCCCTTTTACTGACAGGAGGAAAGATCTTTCCACAGCCTCACAGTGGCCTTAAAACTTTCAAGATCAGATGAAGACCACCAAGGAAGAAGGATACAGAAACAAAAAGAAAGTATTTAAAAAATGCACAACAAAACCAGAGACATAGATGAAGAAGGCTGTAGCCATGAAGAAGAAAATTACATATCAATGAAATGCCTCATATAAAGCTCAAACAAATGTTACCTTCTCCATTAATGGTGTAGAGTTCCATGGTTTCAACAAAGTAGAGTTGGTGAAGGGAGAAAGACCAAAGCCATGATGAAGCATTCAAACCCTAGGTCGGCATAGCAAAGTTGCAGAGCTTCGAAAAAGGAAGGCAAAATGAATAATGAACAATTTTTAGGGTTGGATTCTTTCTTTTGTTCAAAGGTTTCTTCTTCTCAAGTGTATTTTTGACTTACAGAAAAGAAATAATTACATTATCTAAAAGCAGTGCCGTGGTCAAGACCTTTTCCTAGCCATCATAACATGGAGTGGCCGACAACAGTGTTTTAGACTTGATTTTTATTAAGTCAAGAGGGCCAATATGATGGGAGAGAAAGGCTTTATGCCTTATAAACCTTTTGAAGATTCCTTGGTGGTCGGGTATTGCATGGACAACAATACACATGTTCAGGTTCCTTGTCCTTATTCAAAACATCCAAAGATAGGGATATCTCCTCATTATGCATAGTGGCTAACAAAGCCAAGAAAGTGTGATTTTAGACATGGCATATGCATAAGGCTATACATGGAGTTTTCAAGGGTAATCATTCATGCATGGTGGAGGTATGATTTGAATGGGATGTATAAGGTATTGTCTTGTATTGATTTGATTATTGCATAAAGACAATTGTAATAGGAGATTGCATGGTGGCAGTATATGATGGTGCGAATATAATGGAGCATTTTTTATGCATGGGGTTTTTATGGGTCATGGAGTTGTTTTCCTTCCTTAATCTCAAGTTGCATATGGGGATATAAGGTGATTTAGGAAATGCAATGTATGTGCACAAAAGCAACAAAGGGGAGTCATAAGGATGTTTATGCATATTTGTTTTGTGCATGGAGTGTCATGTGGGTGACTCAGATTTTTTTATTTTTCTTGCAGAAGAAGATAATATTTTCTCATTGATCATGGAGTGATAAAGATCTTTTTGTTTATCCCTAAGTCCTATTTTTTGCTCATATCATGCAAAATAGGCAAATGTAATTGGAGTGATAAGGAGTCATATTTTTCTCCTAGTCATGCATGATTTTACATATGAATTAATTGTAAATAAATAATAAAGTAATATTCTATAAATTACTTTATTATTTTCCACAAATTGTAAAATCGAAAATAGAACAAATTGTAACCAATAATAGAGTAATATTCTATTACTTTATTATAAATATTCACAATCAATTTTGCTCATGCAAAATCATGCAAATTGATTAGTGGAGTTAACTAGGCCACCTAGGAGGTTTTGCATGACTTTTTAGAGTATTTTTACGGTCTTTGGTCAAACTTTTTGGTCAAACATATGGAGAGGCCCAAATTGAAGCTATTTTTGCTCAATTTGTGGCCGTTTTAGGCCCTAATTTTGAGGATTTTTGAGGTTGCTCGGGAATGAGTATTTTTAGAGGCAGTTATCTGCAAGTCCATATTTTTGCATGCCTCTTGGAGAGAGCAGAGCTATATTTTATAAAGCAAAAGTTAGTTTTTGCTAGTTCTTGATTCTCATTCTGATTCAGACATATTGTAGAATTCTTGTAGCTCACTTTTTACAGTTTTATTGAGAGATCAGCAGGTTACAAGTTATCTTTTGTCTTTTTTGCAAAGCTCTCCTTTGTTTATTTCAGATCAGTTGAATTACCTTTCCCTTTTGTGCTGAATGTTGAAGTGATTTGATGAATTTTTGTTGTGTTTTATTATTAAACCTTCAAAATTATTGTCTCGCCTCCTTGTTTGCAGCATTAAAGCATATATTCATCATAGGTCTTAGGTTGTGTTAACCAGAAATAGTCTTTTTATGCTGTGAAAAAACCATTTCCTTCATAAAAACCTGTTTTCAAACCTTCCTTAGAATCACTTTTGTGGTATTTATGCCAAGTCTGGATTGTGTAAAAGTCAGATTTCTGAGTAAACATCATGAATCAGATTGCATTATCTTTATCCATATCAGGTGCATCACCATTTTACCTTTAGCATTCATTTAGTTTCTTTCTTCCCTTTTCCCAAAAGGTAAAAATATACATCTCAATAGAACATTTGAAGGGAACCAGCCCATAATCTGGAGGTCTAATCTCATCATAGGGCACCCACATTCTAAGATTAGTCCCATGTTACATGGAATTGCAGTGCTTTAACCAGCCTTGCATACGGGTGCAATTCCTAGTGATAATAGTTCTAAACAAAGATTTTCTCTATGGAGGCTCTTTCACCACAGGGACTTTGATTAGTGTTCTTCTAACCATCAGGGATTCACCTATTTCTAGAATAGCTTGCTGAGATGGAGAGTTGACACTCTCATTATCTTCCTCTTGCACTAATTGAGTTCTCCTTTCACCACCATGTGAAGTAGAAGGTGTTGCAAGTATGGGCCTAACCGGTGTTGTCATTGATGTCAATATACTCCTGTTGCATTGATGTCAAGGATTGGATGAGTTGTGTGCTGAGGATATTGAGAAAATTAGTCCTATCAAAAATAGAGAAGAACAGTGAAGACAGTGAAGCTCTATGAAGTGAAGATCCTAACTAGATGAAGATCAGAGAATGTGTATCAAAGGGTTTGTAGATATGTGTCTAAAAGATGATCCAGTCAAGATTTGAGAGGTCCGCATGAAGATTTGGAGAAGTTATGGCCATATGAGTAGAACTGGTTCTGGTAGCTATTCAGAGGTGACAGAGTGACACAAATAGGTCCAGTGAGATCTGGAAATACAATATCTTGTTCTGCGGATTTGGTGGAATGTTTAGGAAGCCAAGGTGAATTGACAACTCAATTGGTTCGTGGTCTGGAGGTTCGCAAGCATTTATTCTAATGTGACAGTGATGACAGACTGTGTTCTTGAGGTTCTAGATGAAGATGCAAATGATTTTAGTAAGTAGAAGAGGTGTGGATACTCTTGGTGATTCAAGCAAGTTTGTGCGAGTCTCTAGACTGTGTCTAGTTCGTGTTGGTGGTCCACATTGAAGATTGAGCTCGTGATTGAAGATTTACTCTCAGGTGATAGTATTCTTCCTAATCATGGCTGATCGGATGTTCTACACATCTTGCGGATGATCTTGAAGATGTTCTGCGAAGCATGGCGTGTTCCTCAAAGAAGATTGAAGTCCCAGATATGTGTGGCCGACAGTGTGGTGATACGCATGAAGTTTTGTAATAAGTCAAGTTGTATTTGTGAAATTGCTCTGTAATAAAATAAAGTATGTATTGTGCTGACTTGGATGATTATCCCAAAGTCGATGTCTTGTATAAATAAGATTTGTGAAGTCATTTCAAAATATCCTTGGTGAAGATGAGAGAGTGGTAGAGAGGAGAATAGCGAAAAGCAGAGCAGAAGTGTTGAGCTTAAATGGAACTGTCTCAAGCATGGTGAAGATGCTAATCTCCAGTTCAAGTATGTAATATTTATATTATTATTCTATAGATAGTATGTCTCCTGTAGGAAGTGGGCCTCTTGTGAGCAGCGTGCTTGGGCAGTGAGCCCTAATTGGCAAGTGTCATTTTGTTCTCCTTATTCTTTTAATAGAGAATATAATCTTGGGTTAGTCACGCCATGGTTTTTCCCTTAACCGGGTTTTCCATGTTAAAATCTTGGTGTCATATGTGTTAATTTGTTTTTTCTCTTGAGATATTGCATTGTGCTTCTGTGATTAAATCATTATTATGTTGTAGAAATATAAGAAGGATTTAAGTGTTTGCAAAAAGGAAAGTTTTTGGTAACAACTGATTCACCCTCCCCTCTCAGTTGTCTGTCCTAAAAAACAACAATTGGTATCAGAGTCACGTTCCTCTAAAAAGAGCTTAATTGCTTGAGGAGATCTGGGATGTCTTCCTACAAGAAGGATAGTCTAAGGTTTGATGGAACTAATTACACTCTTTGGAAAAACTGCATGGAATGTCACTTGCAATGTATGGGAATGCAATATTGGACCATGACTATCAAGAAGTATGTTCCTCCAAAGAATGGTTTGACAAATGTAGATGAAATTAGAGATGCTGAAGATAATCTTCGAGCTAAAGAAGCCTTACTAAGTGCCTTATCTGATTCAGAGCTAACAAATGTTATGGATTTAAAAACTGCACATGAGATTTGGTCAAAGCTAGAACTTCTGTATGAAGGAGACAAATATGTTAAATGTGCCAAGCTACAGAGTCTGAAAGGAAAATTTGAAACCCTGAAGATGAATGAAGAAGAGAATATCACTACATTTATGCCAAAAGTAAATAAGCTAGATTGTTGCATTAGGTGTGTTGGTGGAACCATGGATGAAGATGAGATTGTTGCCAAAGTTCTTAGATCTCTACCTCCTACTTACAAACACAAGGTTGCTACTAGTGAAGAATTTAGATCTTTATCAAATATCACAAGAGATCAATTGGTTGGAAAATTAGCTGTATTTGAATTGGCTGAGTTTGGAGATGCACCCCCCAAGACTGAATCTACATTCAAAGCTAGTGCCTCTGTAAAAGGCAAACAAAGGTATGATCCAGGAGAGAACTCCTCAAAGAAACTATCATGGTATGAAAAAGCAAGAAAAGATCTGGAAGAAGATGAGGCAGAAGCTGCTCAACTTTAAGCCCTTATTGTAAAAAGACTACCAAGAGGATCTAGTAAGTATGAAAGAAAATTGCCCTTCAAATGTTTCAACTGCAACAAGATTGGTCATTTTGCCTCAAGGTGTCTGGAAAGATTTTTAAAGACAAATCCAAATAGATCAAAATTCCAAAAGGAATATTACTATGTTCATGAAGATGATGATGATGAAGGAGTAATAGATGATGAATTAGAGACAAGAAATAAATCCGGAAGTGACTGGGTGTTTATTGCCATCAAGGAAGAAGATCCAATGCCCACTGAATCTGTCAATCATAAATAGGTAGAAAGAGCTTTGGCTACTCAAGTTGAAGAAAAGGATGAATGGGTCATTGACAGTGGATGCTCCCACCATATGACTGGTGACAAAAATAAGTTCATAGATTTGGAAAGATATTAAGGAGTTGTAAAATTTGGTGATAACTCTGCTAGCAGAATCAGAGGCAGAGGAACTATTTCTTTTGATGGAAGGAACAAAACCAGTGATGTACTATATGTTGAAGGTCTGAAGCACAATCTTCTCAGTGTTGGGCAGTTGGTGGACAAAGGCTATGATCTCTGATTCAAAAATGAAAAATGTACAATCTTTGAAAGCTCTAGAACTGAGATTGCATCTGGTACTCAAACAAAAGGTAACATCTTCCACTTGGTTGGTACTAGCAAAAGTTGTTTATTTGTTCAAATTGATCAGAGTTGGTTGTGGCATAGGAGAATGTGTCATGTAAATTTAGATAATATCATCAAGATAAGCAACACTCAGGCTGTAAGAGATCTTCCAAGACTGGTGAAACCCACTAACAGTATGTACAAAGAATGTTAGTTGGGTAAGCAGAGCAGAGTCACATTTAAAAGCAAGGAACAATCTTCTACCAGATTGTTGGACTTAGTACATACTGATCTATGTGGACCAGCAAGAATCAGGAGTTTGCAAGGTGATAGATATTTCATGTTACTAATTGATGACCATTCTCAGATGATGTGGGTGGCTTTCCTGAAAGAGAAATCTGAGGCTCTTGAGAAATTCAAAATATTCAAGGCTATGGTAGAGAATGAAACTGGGTTAAACATAAAATGTCTTAGGTCTGATAGAGGTGGAGAATTGACATCCGAAGATTTCATAGAATTCTGTGAGAAACATGGGATAAAAAGACAGTTATCTACTGTAAGGACTACACAGTAGAATGGAGTAGTGGAGAGAAAGAACCAGACCATCTAGGAAGAATCTAGAACCATGATGATGGAGGCAAATGTTCCTCAGATCTACTGGAGAGAAGATGTAAGCACTGCTGTCTATACTCTTAATCGAGTACAAATCAGAAGCAATACTGGTAAGACCCCTTATGAACTCTAGTTTGGCATCGCTCCCATGATAAAGTATTTTAGAATCTTTGGTAGTAAATGTTACATTAAAAGAGATGAAGACCTTGGCAAATTTGATGCTAGAAGTGATGAAGGAATATTCTTGGGTTATTCTACTCAAAGCAAAGCATACCGATGTTATAACAAGAGATTGAGAAAGATTGTAGAAAGTACAAATGTGAAGGTTGATGAAGGCATTGAAAAACCCTCAAGGTTTTATGAATATGAAGAAGATGATCAGAATGATGTTTTGGTCCAAGAAGTTCAAGCTCCTTCTAAACTTTAGATCCAGACTTATCCGGAGAATCCTGGAATACAGGAAGAAGAGATAAGTTTGAATGAACCTGTCCAAGATATAGTAGTGCAAGAAATTCCCAAAACTCCCAAGTATGTAAGACTAAATCATTCTAAAGACCAGATCATAGGTGATAGAAGCAAAGGTGTTCAAACAAGAAGAAAGATTGCTCAAGACTCAAAAAAGTATTGTCTGATTTCAAAGATTGAACCAAAAACAGTAAGTGAAGCATGCAATGATGAAAGCTGGACTAAAGTAATGGAGGAATAATTGATGCAGATTGAGAAAAATCACACTTGGGATCTTGTTCCCAGACCTAGAAACAAAAATGTGATTGGGACCAAGTGGGTCTTCCAGAATAAACTAAATGAAGATGGTGAAGTAGTCAAAAATAAACCCAGATTGGTCTGTAAGGATTATTCACAAGTAGAAGGAGTTGACTTTGAAGAAAATTTTGCTCTGGTGGCAAGAATTGAAGCAGTCAGATTATTTCTTGCTTTTGCTACCTTCAAGGATTTTAAAGTATATTAGATGGTTGTCAAGTCTGCCTTCCTGAATGGTGACTTGGAAGAAGAAGTATACATTGAGCAACCGGATGGATTTCAATTGTCTAATCATGGTGATATGGTCTGCAAGTTAAAGAAAGCACTGTATGGACTCAAACAAGCCCCAAGGGCCTGGTATGAAAGATTGGATAAACATCTTTTGAAGATTAGTTTCAGGTACTACTGATAGTAACTTGTACTTCAAAATTGATCATGAAAATATCTTGATTGTTGAAGTATTTGTTGATGATATCATTTTTGGAGGAAGAGATAGTATGTGCAAGACTTTTGCAAATCAAATAAAAAGTGAATTTGAGATGTCTATGTTTGGGGAAATGAATTTCTTCTTGGGTATGCAAGTTACTCAAACAAAGAAAGGAATCTTCATATCACAGACCAAATATTTGAAAGAATTGTTGAAGAAATTTGGGATGGAAGATTCAAAACCAATGAATACTCCCATGGCAACTGGATGTAAACTAAGCAAAGATGATGAATCTCCTAAGGCTGATCAGAAAAAGTATAGGTTAATGATTGGAGGACTATTGTATTTTACTCAAACTAGACTTGACATTATGAATTCTATTGGTCTCGTTGCCAGATTCCAAGATGATCCCAGAGAATCTCATGTCATGGTAATCAAGAGAATTCTCAGATATCTAAAGGGAACAATTGAGTATGGTTTATGGTATCCTAGGGATCATGATTTCTCTCTTCATGCATATATAGATACGGATTGGGTAGGAGACATGGATGACTGGAAGAGTACCAGTGGTGGTGCATTCTTTTTGGGGAAAAGATTGGTTTCTTGGTTGAGCAAGAAATAAGAGGCAATATCTTTGTCCACTATAGAAGCAGAATATATTGCAGTAGTAGGTAGTTGCACTCAAGTATTGTGGATGAAGAAAATGCTAAGAGACATCAGAGTGGAGTATGAGGAACCTATCACAATCTTCTGTGATAACTCAAGTGTAATAAATATATCAAAAAATCTAGTGTTGCATTCAAAGACAAAACATATATCCATCAAATTTCACTTTTTGAGAGAGCAGGTGAACAAGAATGAAGTCAGATTGGAGTTTGTGCCCTCAAAGGATCAGATTGCAGACATTTTTACTAAACCTCTACCTAAGGACTCTTTTGAGTATCTCAGGGAGAAGTTAAGGGTTATTAACCCTCCAGTTCTGAATAAGGTGCACTGATGTGCATCAGTCTGGTGGATCTCACAGTCATATCTTGTGGTCTGGATTGATGATAGGAAGTTGCTACTTATAGGGAGCAGTCTGTATGATTCTGATTGATGCAAGTATGTGCCCTTTGCCATTGATGTCAAAGGGGGAGAGAAGACATGTGAAAAACAAAAGTGGTTGCTGATCAAAGGGGGAGCAGTAAAGAAAGAGAAGACATATGAATGATTGCTATTGATAGGGGGAGCTATGTCAGTTAGTGAGGAGAAGTTCTTGTCTTGATGGTTAAAATAGTTTTTCACATCATATGTTGCCATTAATGACAAAGGGGGAGATTGTTGCAAGTATGGGCCTAACCAGTGTTGTCATTGATGTTAACAAACTCCTATTGCATTGATGTCAAGGATTGGATGAGCTGTGTGTTGAGGATATTGAGAAAATTAGTCCTATCAGAAATAGAGAAGAACAGTGAAGACAATGAAGCTCTATGAAGTGAAGATCCCAGGTAGATGAAGATCAGAGAATGTGTATCAAAGGGTTTGTAGATATGTATCTAAAAGATGATCTATTCAAGATTTGAGAGGTCCACATGAAGATTTGGAGAAGTTATGGCCATATGAGTAAAATTGGTTCTGGCAACTATTCAGAGGTGACATAGTGACACAAATAGGTCCAGTGAGATCCTAAAATACAATATCTTGTTCTACGGATTTGGTGGAATGTTTAGGAAGCCAAGGTGAATTGACAACTCAATTGGTTCATGGTCTGGAGGTTCGAAAGCATTTATTCTAATGTGACAGTGATGACAGATTGTGTTCTTGAGGTTCCGGATGAAGATGCGAATGATTTCAGTAAGCAGAAGAGGTGTGGATGCTCTTGGTGATTCAGGCAAGTTTATGCGAGTCTCTAGACTGTGTCCAGTTTGTGTTGGTGGTTTGCATTGAAGATTGAGCTCGTAATTGAAGATTTACTCTTGGGTGATGGTGTTCTTCCTAAACATGGCCGACCGAATGTTCTACACATCTTGCGGGTGATCTTGAAGATGTTCTGCGAAGCATGGCGTGTTCCTCAAAGAAGATTGAAGTCCCAGATATGTGTGGCCGATAGTGTGGTGATACGCATGAAGTTTTGTAATAAGTCAAGTTGTATTTGTGAAATTGCTATGTAATAAAATAAAGTATGTATTGTGCCGACTTGGATGATTATCTCAAAGTTGATGTCTTGTATAAATAAGATTTGTGAAGTCATTTCAAAATATCCTTGGTGAAGATGAGAGAGTGGTAGAGAGGAGAAGAGCAAAAAGTAGAGCAGATGTGTTGAGCTTAAATAGAACTGTCTCAAGCATGGTGAAGATGCTAATCTCCAGTTCAAGTATGTAATACTTATATTATTATTTTGTAGACAGTGTGTCTCCTATAGGCAGTGGGCCTCTTGTGAGCAGTGTGCTCGGGTAGTGAACCCTAATTGGAAAGTGCCATTTTGTTCTTATTCTTTTAACAAAGAATACAATCTTGGGTTAGTCACCCCGTGGTTTTTTCCTTAACCGGGTTTTCCATGTTAAAATCTTGGTGTCATATGTGTTAATGTGTTTTTGCTCTTGAGATATTGCATTATGCTTCCATGATTAAATCATTATTATGCTGTAGAAATATAAGAAGGATTTAAGTGTTTGCAGAAAGGAAAGTTTTTGGTAACAACTGATTCACCCTCCCCTCTCAGTTGTCTGTCCTAAAAACCAACAGAAGGTTTCTTATCTGGACACTTCCATGCTTGATGGCCAAATTGGTTACACTGATAGCATCTTCCTGAGAATGTATTTGATCCTCTACCTTGTCCACTAAATCTGCCTCTAAAACCTAATCTTCCTCCTCTAAATCCATCTCTCTGATCTGCTCCTTGTTCTTGACTGCAGCTTGACTCTCCTTGTGGTTGTGTGGACTGTTCTCTTCCTCTAAATGTTCCTCTACCCCTGAAGTTCTTTCCTCTACCCCTACTTTGTTTCTCCTACCTTCTATTCAACCTTTCTTCTACCCTGATTGTCATTTGAAAACATTCTTCCACTGTTCTTGGGGGGTAAGGCTTAACTCATCTTGTATACTTAACCTCAACCCATTTATGTACCTTTCTATTTTTTTCCACCTCATCCTCAACATAACTTGTCCTTATGATTATCTTGTGAAACTCCTCAGTATAAGCCATGACATCCAACTCTTTTTGTTTTAGGTTTTACAGCTTCCTAAATGTCTGAATTGCATAATCAACAAGTAGAAATTGGCTCTTAACCTTAGCAACCATTCTATCCCATGAATTGATTTTTGCCTTCCCCTTCTTCAACCTCTCTTCCTGAACATAATTCCACCAAGTTAAGGCAAGACCTTTCAACTTTGTTTTAACAAATTTCACGTTCTGATTTTCTGCCACCTCCTCATAGTCAAAATAGTTATCAAGTGCATCAATTGAACTTAGCACCTCTTCACTATCCATCTTCCCACCATACATGGGCAATTCTATCTTCACCTTAGGAGTATCTCCCTTCATAGCCTTCAGCAACTTGGTCAATTTCAATTCATCAGGGTCCAACTCTTCCTCTTGGACTTCTTCTTGAGGGTTTTCATTCTCACCCTCTTTTTCTTCCTCTTCATCACTTTGGTCTCCAGTGACCACCCCTCTCCTTTGATTTGCTTCAAGTGCTGCAAACCTGGCTAGAACAGCCTCATGAGACTCCTTTACCTATCTTAATCCCCTTGCGTGTTGTGCTTTTAACACACTCACTTCTCTTGCAATATTGGTAGCTCCCTTTGGAGGCATCTTGACCTTCCTCAACTTAACTTCTTTTTCCTCAGACTAGAACCTATGCTCTGATACCAATTGATGTAGAGCAGGTGATCTCAAAACCAAACTTACTGAAACAATTATTTACCAAAGCCCTTACACCTCAAACAAAGAGATTTTCTTCACAAACTGTCACTATGCCTTGTAGGACAGCAAACTGACTTTTTCTAACATAATTTATAGAGCAGGCCTCAAACCCAAAATCTGATCACCATTAAGGATACCCTTTTGGACATTTGAAAACATACCAAAATTGTAGGTATGATTACTTTGGAACAAAACCTTCAAAAATCTGTTGCTATGCCGTAATTTAGGCCTAATAGGACAACAAATGAGATGTTTTTGACATGACTTGAAGGGAACAACTCAAACCCATGAAATATAAATTGTTTTGGATACCCATTATCCTCTTACACAACATATCCAATTTGTGGATAGGGTTTTTTTGGAACAAACCCCTCTAAAATTTACTGTTACAGCTCAATTAGGCCTAATTAGCCCTGTTTTGCAAAGCAATTATGTGAAATTTGAAACCCAAGCCACAAAACTTAATTTCAAGGCATTCCCCACATTACATAGGGTCTGAAAATACACATTTTATCAACTAGAGCTATTCCCAAATCACCTTTCTACAAAACCCTATGTTAACCTAGGTTTTCTTGGTTGTTTCAATAAAAATCCTTTTAACTTTCTTCAAACTTGATGAGAACGACTGAAATCAATTGCAACTGAGAGTACATTCAACAAACAATCATTTCATATTATTCTTACTTCATTTCCAGGCCGTATGGGGCTGTACTAAGAACTGGAACAACGAAAAACACAAGGAAAAACAGAAAATAACAGAGTTTTGTTATTGTTTTCATCAAAAATCTACTTCCAACTGTTTCTTCGACTTCACAAAGCATGTATTAACTATTTTCAACCCTTTCCAAACTAACTTTTGATTTTCTAACTATTCAAATCCTTCCTATCCACCGATGACTCTTCATATTCCTCTTTTGTGCACTTATTTTTGCAACTTTTACAAAATTGACAACTTTTACAAAACTGACCCCACCCAAAAACATAAGACATGGTCTTAAAAGACCTTATTACAACCAAAAATGATGTAAACACACCAAAAACTAACACTGTAATTTTTCTCTATGAAGACCTAAGTGCCCTGCACCAGTTTTTCCTTGTTTTAGGGTTTTCCATGTAAAAATACTGGTGTCATGTGTTGATTCTTATGTTGCACGATTTCCTTTCTGTTCTATATGTTATTCAATTTAATTTGCTGATATTTGGTTAAGTTTTAGTATGTGCTGACTCACCCCCTCTCAACACCTCATTGTGTTCAATAGAGATGACAATCACACTTGACGATGTGTTCCAAATTCTATGACTACCGGTCTAAGGACGAGCCGTATCTATTATTACGAAGAGGTTAGCAAGGTACATTGCATAGGGCCAGATGTATGTTTTTGGATGGACCATCCCTGGGGATCCCTCAGGGAACATGCATCTGTGTTGGTTAGTGCATGGAGGAGGCGAGATCCCACTAGTTCGTCAAGTGATGATTTCTACCGTCGCTGTCCATGTAACGCTTGATGGGTAAGGCGACCAGTTCCACGAGGGCCTGATTCACATGATCAAGGAGATGGAAGGACAGAGGACAATGTTCATGTGGGTCATGCCATGCTTGCGCATTTATACTATAACCTAAGATGTTATGTCCATTACAAGAGTGCTAGCCTGATGACCCACACCTAACTACAGGTGTGGGCATTTAAGAACATCACATGCATGTGGCTGCTAGGGGTACCCACCGCCACTATCTGGATGCAGTCCTGAGGTCACGCCTATGGTCTGAGGCGGCCATGGCAGTTCAGGAACCTACTATATTGGAGATAGATTTTTTACAGTCTACATGCCACAAACATAGTATGATGACCTTACAGACAGATGCCGCAATGAGAAGGATAGGCGGAACAGATGGCTAGGATGCAAAGGGTCAACTTAGAGTGGGTCACCTTGATCATATCATCATGCTTTTTTATTATGACAGAGTTATAAGGCAGTTCAGGAAGATACAAGGTACCCTGAGTGTGCCTCCTACATACGTTTGATTACATCAGAGTGCAGTATGACCTGGGGATTAGCCTCGTCCCACAATCACAAAGGTAGAGGTTAGAGATCTAGAGGCTGAGGATATAGATTAGGATGTAGTGGCTGATATGGACAATGTAGGGGTTACTACTAGATACACAACATGGTGGGCTGCCACGAGATTAGCCCTGATCTATGCTGATGATGCCCTTGCTGGAGACACATGCCCCTTAGCAAAGCATAGGCCAGAGGATGAGATGGCAAAGAGAACAGAGAGTGAGGGAGAGGATGAGGAGCAGCCTACACTAATGGTGGGAAGGCGACGATATCGGGTTTAGGCTGGTGCCACCGTAGAGGAGAGGTTGAGTGCCCAACCTCGGGTGACACGAGATGCACCATCAACCGACCCCATACCCAACTAGATAGTATGAGGGGAGTCGAATAGTGTAGATGTTGCAAGATCCATGACAAGTACCATTGGTAAGGGTAGGTACAACGACTGTTGTTCAGTCTAAAGTGACACCAACAAGCCTCTTAGATCTCAATTGGAAGATTGGGGACCCACGTGAGAATTATTATTTGCATTATTGATTTTGGTAGAACACTAGACATGTATATATTGATTTTGGATTTTATCATGACGATGAGATCTAACACGTTCCTTGTTTGATTCTATAATGCACACATGAGAGTGGCCCAACTACATTGTTTGAGTCTTTGTTGAGATGGCCCCGAGTGTTTATATCTAGTAGGGTGCCCGGACTAGTCACAGGCCTCAGTAAACTGCAGGGAAACACTTAGATATTTTTGAGCTAGTGGCACAGTTAAGAGTGGTAGTACAGAGGAGGGACAGGCTGAGAGGGCTCTGTTTGTTTCTCAGGTCACTGTTGTGACAACAGAGCGGGACAGGCCAAAGTTGAGTGAGATTACACCGTGAGGAGAGATCAAACTGTAGAGGCTACCTGTGATGTTCTACAAAGATAGATTGATGCTCACAGTATACCAGCCACAAGTCTGGATCACCCTAGATTGTAGAGCCCGATGGATGAGACAAGCCAACTACAAGCTTAGGTTGTATAGCAACAACAATAGGTTCTATAGTCCAGGATAGAGGTGGCAAAGCTGAGAGACCAGGTGAGAGGCATGCAGTCATAGAGTCATAGCCACTCATGCTCTGCGACATCTCACTAGGAGCCTTCTGTACAACAGTCATCACTAGGACCAGAGGTTTTAGGCTCCCATAGGGGAGTTGATATTTTATTGACATTTTGATATGCCACATTTTGATGTAGTAGCCATTTTTTGTATATCATGTACATTCAAGAAATATATATATATATATATATATATATATATATATATATATATATATATATATATGAGATTTTGTATTTTTTGGATCAATATACATGTGTTATGCGATGATGTATGTGTATTTTTCTCATGTGATGTGGATTATATAGTTAAATGATATTCTGATTTAATTAAACAACTTGTTAAAATTGTTTAACTAAATGCTAGAATGATCGAGTTAAATAATGATTGTTTAAAATATACACAACTAAATTCAATAAAGATCTAATTGGTAAATGAGCAAAGACGATTATCTAATTAAATACTTATGGAAGATCTAAATAAATAATTATGAATAAATTAATTAATTGTTTTCACAATTAAATAATTGACATGGTAAAGAATGAGATAATTTTCATGTTTCAATGAAAGCTACAACTGACATTCAAGACAACATGTAATGTGTCGAGAATGAAAAACAACAAGCGCATAACTACTATTAAAGAATTAATAATACTAAAGAAAGATAATGCATTGTTGTTTTAAAAGAAACTTTGCATATTTAACAAAATACACAATTTAAGAAGGGATGATAACACAAGAAAAGGAAATGTGTTCATGATCAATTGACATAAGGAAAGTTATGAATAAACTCAAAACTCATCTACACAAATGTCACATTAAAGAAATAAACTAAGCATAATAATGATGCAAATGCATAGCATTTATGGGCTCTTTAAGAGGTTTATCGTCCATTGTAGAGAGATCATACGCGTTGGACCCGTAGACAAAGGTGACAATGTAAGGTCCCAACCAATTCAAACTAAACTTGCTTTTGGTACCAGTAGGAGCATTCATGTTCCTCGAGTTTTCGTACTGTGTGAGATCACCAATGTCGAAGGATATGTGAATATTGCATTGATTATAAGCACAATTTAAAGTCTTTTGGTAAGATTGAAGGTGCTCAAGAGCATGGAGGCATTGTTCATTGAGCATCTCAAGTTGTAAAAGATGCTAATCATGATAAGTATTGTCATCAATAAGGCCTTGGAGGGAAATTTTCAACAAGGAAATTTCCAATTCTAGAGGCATAATAGCATCGACACCATAGATGAGATTGTATGGAGTTGTTCCAGTGGTCGTATGAATGCTCATGCGATAGGCCCACAATGCATATGAAAGTTGAGTGTGCCAATCCTTACCATGTTTATTAACTATTTTGTGAAGAATTTTCTTAATGGTTTTATTAGATGTTTCTACTTGGCTGTTGGACTGTGCATAGTATCGTGGAGAGAAGTGATGTTGAATTTTAAACTTTTCCATAAACTGCTTCACGTCCTTGTTCTTAAATTATGTGTCATTGTCAAAAACAAAGGCGGAAGGAAGTCCAAAACAAGATATAATGTTATCTAAGAGAAAGCGACAAATAACTTCAGCAAATGTGTGGTGCAAAAGCACCCCTTCGAAATACAAATTAGGTCTAATTATAGTATGTTTTACTTTGTGATGTAATAAGGTCCATGTGACCAATTCTTATGTTTTAAGTCAATCTGCGATTGTGTGTTGACAGTTATAGTTTGTTATGCTAGCTGTCCTCCCAGCCGCTTGGAAGCTCCCAGCCACTGGGAATTGAGTCTGTACTACTCGTGAGGAGTAGTTATTTATGCCCTAGATCAGTTTGCTTAGATAGAGTTCAGTATTGTATACGAAAATAGAGACATTGTGTTTGGATTTGATAGAGCAGTGTTGTGCAGTGGGACTATGAAGTCAGATATTTGTATGCATTCTTGAATTTGAAATAAAGAAGATCCCATTGGTGTTGTTTGTCTGATCTTTGATCTATCTGTGTGATCATATTTTGTTCCATTCATCCATTCCACTGGTTGATTCTCTAAATCATTGGAATGGACATGTACAGTAGTTTAGTTTGCATTCTCATTTCTGTTTTTACATTTCATGTTTTTGGGATCGAAATATTGCATGCAGTGAGCAAACCTAGCATCCTCATGTGCTAGTGTTTAGAGGGAAGAAATATGTGTCTAGATTGCTAAGTAAGTGGATCGGTTCGAGCTCAGAGTTTTTGTTGCAAATTTGTGAAGGCATCAACGTGAGAAGAACCATTGGGTTGAGAAAGTTGCGTTGAGCCGACAGGGGGCACTTTCACTGATCGGGGTGACAATTACAAAGTGCTGCCGATGAAGAGTATATCGGCATGAGATATGCTATCGGTGGAGAAGTGAAATGTTCCGCCGACAATGTTAGTCACACCGATGAATGAG
This sequence comes from Cunninghamia lanceolata, assembly GCA_027924645.1. Classification (NCBI taxonomy): domain Eukaryota; kingdom Viridiplantae; phylum Streptophyta; class Pinopsida; order Cupressales; family Cupressaceae; genus Cunninghamia; species Cunninghamia lanceolata. The sequence continues at coordinate 11,835,858 of BSBN01000472.1, read as the reverse complement.
GTCCGAAGGCTCATCGGGGTGACCGAAGGTATCGGCATAGGGTTGTTTGGTGTAGCCGATGTTATATGTCACAGCGACAAGTGTGAAAGGAAGAGTGGATAGTTCATTGGGGAGAGTTGGTGAAAGTCTCAACGAAAGAAGAAAGCATATCGGTGTAAGAGTGGGTATCGGTGAGCGAGGAGAATGTTTCACCGATGGTCAAGTCTTACCGACGAAGACGATTCAAGGAAGATATCGGAGTAACATGGTATGTCGGCGAAAGAGATTTTGGGCAGGCTGATAGAGGTTATCTTGCCGATAGGCAATAAAGCGAAAAACATCCATCGGTGTGAGGTGGAGTTCGGTGTGACAATTTTCTTAGGTGCTGATAGTTGTTGTTTGGCCGATAGTGTATATCGGGAAGACATTATGGTAGATCTTGCCGATGGAATGAGAATAGTTAAATCCCGCCAAGTTTGAATGCTTGTGCTTGCCACTCTGCATCAAATTGGTATCAGAGCAAAGGAAGGATCTTCTGGAAAAGATAAGAAGATAGAAAAATGTCGGATGAAGAAGGAACATCAGAGATTCCGGCAAGGATGACCAACGCTGAGTTGGCAGTTCTAGTAAAGAAGCAGATTGCAGAGAGCATTGTTGTAAAGGCTTAGAATCAGGCATTGAAAGATGAGTTGGAGAAGTTGAGGGATAGAGCAGGTTCTGGTAAAGAAGAAGATAGGGAAGAAGAAGAGATCCCTAGGTGGAACGAGGAAGACGTTCTTGCAGACCAGAGACCCTTGATTAATGCCCTCAAATCCATGGAGAGGAGAACCATGGATGTGAAATTGGATTTGCTAGTGTTTACAAAAAAGATGGATCCTGATTCAGTGATGGAGTGGATAAACTCCTTAAATAATTTCATTGAGACAGAGGAGATACCAAAACACCTAAGGGTAAAGATAGCCCAATCAAAAATGAAAGAGGCTACATTAACTTGGTGGAATTTTATCCAAGATGACAGAGTACAAGAAGGAAAGCACAGAGTTGCTACATGGAAGAAGATGATGGCTTTAGTGAAAGAAGCCTATGTTCCATTAGATTACATCATCCAATTGCATAAGAGGAAACAAAATTTGAAGCAGAAGGAGCTAGATGTCAGATCATATACAGAAGAGTTCATGAAGCTTTGTGTCAAGACAAAGGTAAAAGAGAGTGAGGAAGAAAAGGTAGCCAAATACCTTAATGGATTGAGGTTCAACATTCAGGAAGATTTGAATCTACATAACCCAGATACAGTTCAGAAATGTTTTCAGTTGGCATTGAAAGTGGAAGAGAAGTTAAAGAGAAGACAAGAACAGAACAATAGGGGAAGAGGAAAACAACAAAGAGGTGGAAGAGTTCCTTTCAGAGGCAGAGGACATGGATTTGGATATCAGGGAGAATCTAGTCATGACAACAGCAAGGGAGATAACAATCAAAACCAGAGAGGAAGTTACAATCAGCAAGAAAACTTTAGAGGCAGAAGACCTTTCAAAGGAAGATCTCAGGGCAGAGGATCTATCTGATGTTATGACTATAATAAAGAAGGCCATATAGCTAGCAGATGTCCAGAAAAGGCAACAAGTTCAATGGGAGAAAGGAGAACAAATCTGATCCAAGAACCTGATAGTCAAAGTGCAACAAGCTCGAACATTTTTAAAAGTGTGAATGCTCCTGACAATTATGGATATCCAGAGAGTGGAGAATCTCTGATGATGAGGAGAATAATGACCACCATGAAGGTACCTGACAAAGAACCCCCACAAAGAAACTATCTTTCAGAACTACATGCAAGGCAGGAGGTAAGGCATGTAAAGTTTTAATTGATTCTGGTTCTACTGAAAATTTTGTATTTGATGAAATGGTAACAAAGCTTAAGCTTAGAAGATTGCCTCACCCATCCCCATATAAGGTCTCATGGCTTACCCAAGGTCAGCAACAGTTGTAGAAGAGCAAGCTTGGGTAGAATTTCAGATTGGAGCATATAAAGATAAACTGTTGTTTGATATCACCAAGATGGATGCTTGCCATCTCTTATTTGGAAGACCATGGCAGTATGACTTGAAGGCACGCCATGACGGTGTTAGGAACACCTATACAATCACCAAAAATGGTATGGTGACAGAGTTGATCCCACGGACAGAGAAGGAGAAGAAATCAAAAGGAAAAGAGGTAAAGGTGATGCTGATGGAAGGAAAACAATTCACGAAAGAAGTAGCAGCAAAAGGTGCAGTTGCATATACCCTAATTCCATGTTTGACAGTGAATAAAGAATAGCAGCAAGAAGTCAAGAAAGAGAAGAAGCAGAGGTTCATAGACCCAGCTGTCCAAGAGCTATTGGATAAGTATAAAGGCATCATCTCTGATGGAATGCCAAGATCCATACCACCTGTAAGGGATATCAGCCATTGCATAGATCTAATCCCCAGATCTACACTTCCAAACAAAGCAGCATACAAGCTAACTCCAGAACAGAATGCAGAAGTAGCAAGACAAATTAAGGAATTATTAGACACAGGTCTGATTGGTAAAAGTTTAAGCCCATGTGCAGTACCAGTTGTACTAGCACCGAAGAAAGAAGGCACTTGGAGGCTTTGCACAGATTCCAAGGCTATTAATAAGATAACAATCCGGTATAGGTTTCCAATCCCTAGGATAGAGGATTTACTTGACTGTTTGGGAGGTGCTAAGTATTTTACAAAAATAGACTTGAAGAGTGGTTATCATCAGATCAGAATTAGGCCAGGAGATGAATGGAAAACAACATTCAAAACCAATGAAGGGTTGTATGAGTGGAAAGTTATGCCTTTTCGTTTATCTAATGCATCTAGTACTTTTATTAGATTGATGAATGAGGTTTTGAGAGAATTCATGGGAAAGTTTGTCATAGTATATCTAGATGACATTCTGATTTTCAGCAACACAAAGGAAGAACATCTTAGACATTTAGATTTGGTTCTCAAGAGGTTACATGAAGAGCAGCTGATGATAAATTTAGATAAGTGTTTGTTCATGTAGGAGGAGATCACATATTTGGGTTTTGTCATTTCACAAGGAAAGCTGCAAATGGATAAGGAGAAGGTGAGTGCCATATTGTCTTAGCCAACTCCAAGGACTATGAATGATGTCAGAAGTTTCCATGGGTTAGCAACCTTCTACAGAAAGTTTATAAGAGGGTTTAGTCATATTTGTGTGCCCATGCTTGATACTATAAAAGGAGGACAAAAGTGTAGATTTTCTTGGGCTAAGGAAGCAGATGATTCCTTTGAAACATTGAAGAAGAAAGTGGCACAGCAGCCATTCCTTGCACTTCCAGATTTTAACAAAAATTTTCAGGTAGAATGTGATGCAAGTCACATGGCAATTGGAGCAGTACTCAGCCAAGAAGGTAGGCCAATTGTATTTTTTAGTGAGAAGCCCAATGATGCTAAAAAGAGGTATTCATCATATGATTTGGAAATGTATGTTTTAGTCCAGTCACTCAAGAAGTGGAGGCATTACTTGATGCCAAAAGAATTCATAGTATTCACAGATAATCAGGCTCTAAGTTTTATCAACAGCCAGGAAAAGTTGAACCACAGGCATATGAAATGGGTAGAAACTTTGCAAGCTTTTACTTTCACATTGAAGCATAAGAAAGGAGTCAAGGATAAGGTAGCAGATGCCTTGAGCAGGAGAGCTCTAACAGTTAACCAGATTCAGTTGGAAAGTGTTGGCATTGATTCATTGAAGACCATGTATGATGCTGATGAAGATCTTGGAGAGATATATCAGGTATGTACTTCTTTTGGAGATAAATATCATGTTGAATTCTCTGAATTTCTGATCTAGGATGGATTGTTGTTCAAAGGTGGACAGTTGTGTATTCCAAGGTGTTCTATGAGGTTGAACATCATTACAGAGAAACATTGTGGAGCTATGGCAGGACATTTTGGTTTAGACAAGACTCTTGATCTTGTTCGAAGACATTATTATTGGCCTAAGTTACAATCAGATGTTAGAAAATCTATAGAGACATGTGTGATATGTCAGAAAATCTGTAGAGACATGTGTGATATGTCAGAAAGCAAAAGGGAGATCCACTAATGCAGGTTTATATCAGCCATTACCCATTCCTTCCAGACCATGGGAAAGTCTCAGTATGGATTTTGTGTTGGGTTTACCTAGAACTAGAAAGGGATATGATAGTGTTTTTGTTGTAGTGGACAGATTCAGCAAAATGGCACATTTCTTGCCATGCTAAACCACTGTTGCTGCTTCATATATTGCAGATTTGTTTTTCAAAGAAATAGTAAGAATACATGGATTGCCATTAAGCATAGTGTCAGATAGAGATGTGAAATTCATTGGTCATTTTTGGAGGACTCTTTGGAAGAAACTTGGAACAAATTTGTCTTTCTCATCCGCATATCATCCTCAAACAAATGGACAAACTGAAGTGGTAAATCGTTCCTTAGGGAATTTGCTTAGATGTTTGACAAGACAGCATGGAGACAAGTGGGATAATATCCTATCTCAAGCAGAATTTTCCTATAATGATACTGTCAATAGAAGCACAGGGAAATCACCTTTTCAGATAGTCTATGGTATACATCCTAGAGGTATTTTAGAGCTGAGAGATCTACCTACAGGAGATTCTGTTAGTGCAGATGGTGAAGCTTTTGCAGAAGCCATAAAAGAGGTACATGATCAGGTCAAGAACCAACTCCAACAAACTACCTTAAAGTATAAGGAGTATGCTGATAAAAAGAAGAAAGATGTACAATTTGATGTTGGAGATTTGGTATGGGTTCATTTGAAAAAGGAAAGACTCCCTAAAGATAAATATACCAAAGTCATGCAGAGGAAGATTAGACCATGTCTGATTTTGAAGAAATGTGGGCCAAATGCTTATGAGATATAACTTCCTTCTGATCTTGGTTTATCACCTATATTCAATGTATGTGATTTAACTCCATACAAGCATAATCCATATGAAGAACAGGAACTACTACAGGATACAGCAGCTGATGACATTCCAAAACATGATCCACCACAGTTGCAGGAGATTTTAGACACACGAGTGATCAAGAAGACTCGGAATAAAACATATTTGGAATATTTGGTGGCTTGGCAGGGCACACCTAATTCTAAAGCAGTGTGGATGACTCAAGAACAGATCAACCAACATGGTTCAGACCTACATACTCTCATCTCAAGTGGACTTGAGATTTCTTCTTCTAGGGAGTATGGTGCAGGAGCACCCCTTCGAAATACAAATTAGGTCAAATTATAGTATGTTTTACTTTGTGATGTAATAAGGTCCATGTGACCAATTCTTATGTTTTAAGTCAATCTGGGATTGTGTGTTGACAGTTATAGTTTGTTATGCTAGCTATCCTCCCAGCCGCTTGGAAGCTCCCAGCCACTGGGAATCGAGTTTGTACTACTCGTGAGGAGTAGTTATTTATGCCCTAGATCAGTTTGTTTAGATAGAGTTCAGTATTGTATATGAAAACAGAGACATTGTGTTTGGATTTGACAGAGCAGTGTTATGCAGTGGGACTGTGAAGTTAGATATTTGTATGCATTCCTAAATTTGAAATAAAGAAGATCTCATTGGTGTTGTTTGTCTGATCTTCGATCTACCTGTGTGATCATATTTTGTTTTACAGTTGAGATGGAATCATTCATCCATTCCACCGGTTGATTCTCTGAATCAGTGGAATGGACATGTACAGTAGTTTAGTTTGCATTCTCATTTTTCTATTTTTACATTTCATGTTTTTGGGATCGAAATATTGCATGCAGTGAGCAAACCTAGCATCCTCATGTGTTAGGGTTTAGAGGGAAGAAATCTGTGTCTAGATTGCTAAGTAAGCGGATTGGGTCGAGCTCAGAGTTTTCAGTGCAAATTTGTGAAGGCATCGGCGTGAGAAGAACCATCGGGTTGAGAAAGTTGCGTTGAGCCGACAGGGGCACTTTCACCGATCGGGGTGGCAATTACAAAGTGCTGCCGATGAAGAGTATATCAGCATGAGATATGCTATCGGTGGAGAAGTGAAATGTTCCACCGACAATGTTAGTCACACCGACGAATGAGGTCCGAAGGCTCATCGGGGTGACTGAAGGTATCGGTATAAGGTTGTTAACAAGTGCGAAAGGAAGAGTGAATAGTCCATCAGGGAGAGTTGGTGAAAGTCTCAGCAAAAGAAGAAAGCATATCAGTGTAAGAGTGGGTATCGGTGAGTGAGGAGAATGTTTTGCCGATGGTCAAGTCTTACCAACGAAGACGATTCAAGGAAGATATCGAAGTAACATGGTATGTCGGCGAAAGAGATTTTGGGCAGGCCGATAGAGGTTATCTTGCTGATAGGCAATAAAGCGAAAAACATCCATTGGTGTGAGGTGGAGTTCGGTGTGACAATTTTCTTAGGTGCCGATAGTTGTTGTTTGGCCGATAGTGTATATCGGGAAGACATTATGGTAGATCTTGTCGATGGAATGAGAATAGTTAAATCCTGCCAAGTTTGAACACTTGTGCTGGCCACTCTACATCAATGTGGATCAAAGTGGAACAACTTCGACCCATTTCGTGAAGTAATCAGTTGTTGTAATGATAAATATATGACCTTGAGAAGAATGTGGAGAAATCTTTCCAATGATATCTGAGCCCCATATATAAAATGGCTAAGGTGCTACCTGGGCATGAAGTTCTTACATAGGAGCTTAGATACGGTTGCTATGCTATTGACACTAAGGGCACTTCTTAACAAAAGTAAAGTAATCTCGTTCCATGCTTGTCTAGTAGTAGCCCATTCAGAGCAGTTTTTGAACTATAGCACGTCCACCAAAATGCCCCCCATAGGCACCAGATTGGGCCTCTTCAAGGGCAATGGAGATTTTAGCTTTTTTTTAAAGATATGCAAGAGAAGACCATTGTAAGAACGTTGATAGAGACCATTAGAGAGAATGATGTAACATGTAGTGAGCTTGTGAATACGAGTTTGAGCGCTCTTCAAAGAACCAAGGGGAAGGTACTATCACTCAAATAACTGTATATATGGGAGTACCATTCCTCTGAGTCTATTTTATAGTAGAAAAGAGAATTTATTGAACTAGAATCACCAACAGTAGGTCAGGCAAGATTTTGAATTATGAATTGATAATTACTTGTAGAATTGTCACAAAGTACAAGGGAAGTAGTGTTTGCCATTACATTAGCGTGATGATTGTTCTTATGGGGAATATTTTCAATAGAGAAAAAGGAAAACTGATCAAGGAGTGATAAATCCAAGTCATAGTATTGAGACAATTTACTTGTTTAGCTTGGTAGGAACCCGCGACTTGCTTTATAATTAATTGAGAATCACCATGAATGTGAATGTGCTTAATATTATGTGAAAATGCAACATGAAAGCCAACAATAAGGGCTTTGTACTTAGCAATGTTATTGGTATAAAGAAAGTTCAAATGAAAGGAAAGAGGAATCGGCTTACCAGAAGGAGGTACCAATATGACACCCACTCTAGAGTTGGTTCGACATCTAGATCTATCAAAGAACAAGTCCCATGCTTGATCATTTTCTAAAGAAAGAATATGACCATTAGGGAATGAATCGTCATTAGGAATGGAAAAAGGAGAAGGGGCTTTGGCCATATGGTTAGCTATGACTTGTCCTTTTATTGTCTTCTGAGAGATAAATTTAAGATCAAATTCCATGAGCAACATAACCCATTTAGCGAGTCTTCCCAAGAGATCCATTTTAGAAAATAAATGTTTTAGAGGGTCAAATTTAATCATTACATGTGTCTCAGCATGAAGAAGGTAATGTCAAAGCTTACTCATTGCAAAGACAAGAGCAAGGCATTACCTTTCTAACATTGTGTATCGAGTTTCATAATCAAGTAGAGTTTTAATGATGTAATAAATAGCTCATTCCCTACCTTCATCATCATGTTGAGCCAATAAGGCTACTAAAGCATGGGATGAAGTAGAAGTGTATAGGGGAAAAGGATGTCTAGAGATAGTTGGCATAAGAATTGGAGGATTAGCTAAATAAGCATTTAGGCCCTTGAATGCTTTCTGACAATCCTCATTCTAGTCAAAGCGGACATTCTTTTTACGAAGATTTGTGAAGGGAAGAGTTTAGTCTGCAAGTTGCAAAATAAAATGGCAAATAGCTAGAATCTTACCTTGCACACTACAAAGTTGAGAGACATTTTTCAGAGGTGGCATGTTTACAATATCATCAATATTTTTAGTATCCACCTCAATACCACGTTGGAGACTATCAACCCTAAAAGTTTGCTAGAGTCAACTCCGAAGACACATGCATAAGGGTTTAGCTGCATATTATAGAGGCGCATATGTTCAAAGATACGATGAATAATATGCACGTGATCTTGGCACAATACTGACTTGGCCAAGATATCATCAACATAATCTTCCATAATTTTGTGAATAAAGACATGAAAAATAAGGGTCATTGCATGTTGATAAGTCACTTCAGCATTCTTAAGACCAAATGACATGACCACATAGCAATAGTTTCCCCATGGTGTTGTAAAAGTAGTTTAAGTTGATCTTTGAGGTTAATTAGAATTTGATTATAACCTGAGAAGCCATCCATAAAGGAAAGTAAAGTATGACCTGATGTAGAATCAACTATCATGTCAATATTAGGAAGGGAAAGTCATCCTTTAAGGATGCTTTATTGAGATCACGAAAATTGATGTAGATGTGAATGCAATTGTCAGGATTAACAACAACCACAATATTGGAGAGCCAAGGTGAATAGTCAATCAGGCAGATTAAACCAACTTGTAAGAGCTTTTCAATCTCAACCCTGACCATTAAAGCAACCCTAGGATTCATTTTTTGAATTTTTTGTGTTACAGACCACAATATTCGAGTCTATACCAAGAATATCTGCATATGTACGAGCAAATAACTTTGGAAATCCATGAAGAAGATTGGAAAGTGATCACTACTCTTCAGAGGACAAACACTACCCAATCTATATAATCTTATCTTTAGCTTTGGGATCCACTAGGACAAGAATAGTATCTCCAACAAGGAGAGTACTACGGTCTTTAGGATCAGATGAAGGGGACACTTGAGGGTTATCAGGGAATAAGAAGATATCATCAGACAAATTTACAGATGCCTCAAAATATGCTTGCATATTTAAACAAAAGGGGAATCCAAGATCATGATGATGAAGGCTTAGTTTTATTCGAGGTAGAAGAGTTATTTACAGTCACAAAATTTGAAGATGATTTTGAAATATCCAAATGAGAGAGGTCAAGTTTATACTTTCTAGTGAAGGAGGGTGTAAAATCTAATGAACCCCAATTATCACCAGGACATGCATTTAAGGATGAGTCAACACCATGATAAACTTTTGGTGTAGAAGTTGAGGATGCGGAATCATTCTTGATAGAAGAAGAAGGAACCAAATTTTGAAGCATAGGTGAAGAAAGTGGCTAATCTACATAATCTATATGCTGACAATATTGCATAGGATCTGGATCAAATTTAATCATATAAGTTATATTCAAAGACAAACTTTATTGACCCATGCAAGGTAGACGGGACTGTGCCCATGGCATGAATCCACGGTGTACCAAGTAGGAGGTTGTAAGATAGTGCATCGAGCATGACATGGATGAGGGTAGGTAAAGTGACTAGGCCCAATTCAATCGGAAGAATGATTGTTCCCAATGTTTGTCTACCAACATTGTCAAAACCATGAATGTTAAGAGTATTAGGAGAAATCAAAGACATATCAATATTAATAGGATTCAGAAGGTCTATGCCACAAATGTTAATACTAGAACTGTTATCAATAAGGGTACATTTCATATTGTTGAAACAATAAAAGCAGGGGATTATTCTACCTTTGTACCTCTAAAGAAGGTAGTTCAAATTGTTGAAACACAATATCGGTAGTGTTCGTATAAATATAATCAAGTAAAGTAGCTACATCATTCAACCTAGTAGAAGATGTACAACATGGATCTTATGTAGGGCTTCTTGGAGCATACTATGATATTGAGGAGAAGTCTGAATGAGTTCCCAAAGAGAGATCTTGGCAAGAGTAAACTAAAGTTGTTCTACAAGATCATACTCTATGAAAGACTTCTAAGTTAGATGGGGAGCTGACAGTAACATAGGAGAAGAAGTAGGAAGGGAAATAAGGACAAGATCAAGCTATTTGTTTCACCTAGTATTATATGTGTGGGCTATCGCATGATAATGAGAAGCCCTTGAAAAAATTTAATTTGATAGTTTTAACAACTTGTGAAATATAATTATCAATTCGAGATGTGTTTGAAGCACCCTGAACAGTCATTACTAGTTTAGAAGTTGTTTCTATTTCAAATCAAAGATGGACCACAATCTTTGGTTTCACAGGTTCTTGAGTAGAACTAGAAACATAGATCGTGTTGATCATGTTTGGAGAGGAAAGTTGTTTTTGTTTAAAAGAGGAATATTTGTCATGGACAAAGTCATCAAGGGCTTCATCAAGCATGTCAAAATCTTCACTACTAAATTTTATCAAATGCAGTAAAGGTTTAAAGAAAGAGATCCAACATTGTTGAATACTACTTTTTACCAAACAACTATAAAAAGAAGGAGAAGTAGGGATATGCTAGTGAACGTAGTTCAGGTTCACCAAAAATGTAGATGATAAAAATTAAAAAGCCTAAGCTATTATAACTAGCATTTAATTCTAATCACTTACACTTAGGACTTGACCAGTCTTTAGGAAGAGTAATCTGCATCTATCCACTCAAGAAGAACAAATCAACCTAGCTAGGTCTGATTTGTTTCTCTACTAGCAAATTAACTAATAAAGAACTCTAAGAACAAATAGAAAACTAGAAATTGACAGAGATTAAAAATAATTTCAAGAAGCTAATAACAGAGCCAGAAAGGAGATAAAAAGGAGAACTTGGTGTCCAAGGTAGGGAACCTTGGCCTCAGATGCCAGCATGTCGCGAGGATGTCAATGCACGACATTGTCATCCCAACAGTGATAAAACCACAAAATTCCATATTGTACAGAACTGTATGAATCTAAAATATCACCCAATTGGTATACACAAATAAAATAAGTTTCTAGAAGTGGTGTTTAAATAGAAATCAAAAGAATAGAAGATTCAAGGATAAAGGAGATAAAAGCCCTGAAACAAGTCAAACAAACTCTCGTGTGTTCAATCTTTCTCAAAAACTTGCACAACACCAAGACCAGGAAAAACGTGTTGGGTTCTTTAGGAGCTTGCCTCGATCAACCTCCATGAAACAACAAATAATGGAAAACAAACACATGCGAGTGTGTGCTCTTATCCTAAGTGCATCTAGGAGTTAAGAGAAAAATAAAAATACCAATCTTTAAGTATTTATCCCTAGTCTATGGGGAAAATACCCTAGTGTGCGTATGGTAAGATGGGTGGTGGTCTACACCACAAGTATTTGCCAAAACAATGCTCTATGAAAGCAATAGCAATAGCAATAGCACTAGTCTATAACCATAGAATAATGTTACCAGGTTTTTGGTGCTATAGAGGAGGTTGCAAGCTCTTTGAAGGTGCAATCCACTAAGGACAATTGAAACCCTTGCATGAGAGAGCCTCTTCTTAGCTCCAAGATTAACCAATAGCTCACAAAACCAACAATACGAGATGCTACAATGCGATGAGCATCCAAGTCTACAAAATCTAATAGTATTTGCAAATCTTCAACAACATTCAAGAACAAGTTTCTATATGTTTTCAAAATCCAAGAAGAGATTAATAGTTCAACATCCCTTCCAAAAAAGGTTTAAAATATCCTTCTTTTCTCCATCTAGTTTCTTTTTCATGCAAGGAGGATATCTCCCAAGTCAGGTACGCTGCATCGACCGTTTTGAGGTCATGTGAACGTTACGTTTGGTAAGATTCTAGAAATGAGTGAGAGAATCAATGTTTAAATTTTTTAGCATATTCAAGACGCCAGCACGGCACCGGAACGTCCATGTGTGATGCTTACATCCTGAGAATATTCGTCCAAAGTTTGCACGTGTTCTAAGAAAAATACAACAAATAAGTATCTAAAATGCATTTTTGGCAAATAGCTGGTGATGAGGGAAAATAGGCTAAAGGTTAGGTTCGATTACCCATAAAATATGCTATGGGAACATACACTAAAGTGAGTAAACATATCATGAAATTGTGAGGTTACGCAATTTTCTACACTACAACAACAATCATTTTAGTGTTATGTGTGAACGAATGCATTAAAGTAATGGATAACTAAGTATATTCACCATTTGTAACCAATTTCTATGCACAACACCCATATGTTTCTTGATGTTTGTTTCCCTTGATAGATTGATGACTCTATAGGCCAGGACATGTACCAGTCTGATGTTGCTTAACCACCCACAATCTTATAAAATGAACAAAATCTTTCATGTGTGAGGTAGAAATAACAACATTGTGTATGCATCGTTTGGTTCTATTTTAACTGAGGAAAATCTAGTATAATTTCATGAACATTCAAGTTTCTTAGACCAAATGTATGTGCTTTGAATATTTTATGTTTCAGAGATGCATTCATCAGATTAGAAAGAGGTTTTATAATTCAATAAGCTTGTTTTAATAGAGTGAAAGTATTGGGGATTAAAACTACAACTTGGGTATTGCTACATTGTTGTAAATCTAAAATTATTTTTGATGTTCTTAGTCCCTATTGAGGGATACCTCTAGGAATACCCTCCTAAGTCTAGCTAATCTTAAAGAGAAGAGGAAATTACCCACTCCTATCAATTGCCCCTAAATCATCCTCAACCTATTGATGAGCCCCTTCCCAATCCTCTTGATGACACCCCTGGCCTAGGAGATTGGGTAATGTTCTAGAGTTTTGGATTATCTATTTTAGGAACCAACAAGGGGTTCAGGGTGATTGGGAACAAAGGAACCTATCAGGGTTTTCCATGGTTCTGAGAACCATGGAAAACTTTGAAATGTTCCTGGGAACACCCAAAAGGCTGACAAAGACCAAACACATAGAATTTTTAGAATTATTTTAAGATTTTCCAGGAATTTTACAGGCATTGAAACAACACAAGACATGAGGGAAAAACTTCAGAAATTTCAAAGATTTTGGGTATAATCCAAGTTCAAACAAATAAAGCACCAACAAGCTCAAACCAACAATGTTTGATGCTCTAGATTCACCTTGAAGCACTTGTAGACACAAATGCCTCAATGACCAACCCCTTCAAATGAATAACAAGCCAATATTTGTATCATTTCATTCTGCCCTAATCTACATTAAATGAGATTTGCACTTGGAATGCTTCCCACTCAGAGGAATTAGGAACTAAGGTTATTTAATTAATTAACCTTAGGGCAGAATGGGAATGATTAATTAATAACTAGTGACGAATTAATTATTAATTATTTAATTATTGAGAGCCAGGTTAAATGCAAGGATAAATAATTAAATAATTGCTTATTAATTAATTTGTAGGAAATTAGTAAGATGAAAATTAGTGGTGAATTTTGGGTGTCTACTGATGAGACCAAAAATGTCTCATCTAAATTCATCTCTATTTTCTCCTAAAATTAGCATTAAAAGTGGATTTAAATATAGTTTTAAGAACTATTAGCTGATATCATCTAAATTCATCTTTGTTTTCTCCTAAAATTAGCATTAAAAGTGGATTTAAATGTAGTTTTGAGAACTGTTAGTTTATTTAAAATAGAATATAGGATATATATTGGTTTATTTCTTAGAAGTCAATTGCAATCTAATTGCTAACATTTTCTAATGTTTATTGAAAAATAGAATGAAATATGTTTTAAAATGATGCATAATTAGTCTCCAAGTGTTCCATCTTTTTTCAGCCAACTTTGAAGCATTCTAAATTATTGTAAAATCACTTCTAGAGCCAACTTCGGAAGTATTCCAGCATGATTTCAGACAAAGATGTTTCAACTTCATAATTTGTCTTAATCCATTGATTTAATATTCTCTCAACCTTTTCTCCTAAATGGTTGAAGATGATTGTTATGGGAAAAAAAAAATATATAAGTAGCAAAAAAAAAACTAGCCAACCTTTTCTCGTAAAAGGATGTGGATGAGTTGTCAATTTGTAATGAGAGAATAAAGGATGTTATTCCTTTAGCATAGGAGTAGTAGAGAGAATAAAAGAATTTATTTCCTATGTAGAGAAAATAAAGAAAATTGTTTCCTTTAGCATAGGAGTAGGAGAGATAGGTGTAGAGAATAAAGGGAGTTGTTCCTTTATCATAGGACTTCTCAAGACAAGTGTACTTATGCTTTCCACTAATTTAGGGAGTTGGGTGAAGATTTCAATGTATAAAGAAACCTCTCAACTCTAAAGAAAGGGGGAGTTTTTTTAACAAGTTTTAGAATAGGAAAGCTACAACAGTTTTAGAAATAAATTTGTAATATTTTGTGGAAGAAATAAAAATATGGAGCATTGAGCACAAAGTTGGGTGAATTATCATGGTCCAATTCCAAGGGAGGGGCAAACTGCTCATCTTGAGGAAGAGGAAAACATTTGGTATTTATTTGTTTGTTTGTATTTAATTGATGTTATCATGAAATTCTTTATTTTTATTGTATTAGTAATTAGTTTTAGCCTCTAGGTTCTATAGTTTTGTTGTTTTGTTTTAAAGTAAACTCTATAGTTCTATTGTTCCATTGTTCTATTTAAAATTGTGTCTTGTTTGTTGTTCTATAGACTTAGTTCATGTTGGAAAATCATATGTTGGAGAACTGTTCATTTCTGTAGTTAACATGACTATTCATTTCCGTAGTTAGCGGTATAGTTGTTACTATTCATTTTTGTAGTTAACTCTGTTTTATTACTGTCAGTTTTATTTTTGTATTTTTAATTCATAGAAACATGTTTTAATTTTCTATTTTTAATTTATGGAAGTGCATTTCAAATTTGCATGTGTGATTTCATTTCCAGTATGTAAATTCAATTTTAGTTATTAGATTAATTCAATTTTTCTGCTTGCATTAGAAAGAACTATTTGCCTAAAAATATATAGGTTCCTAATGCATACAACCTTTGGACACCACCCTAGATTGATAAATTAAATGGGGAGGATTACAATGACTCTCATCATCTACAATCCCTATAAAGATCTTGTTGCCACCAACCCTTTCGTCAACACCATCATTTCTATCACCAAATTCACCAATCAAGACCAACAAAATCACACACCATTCAACCTATGCCAAAATGATGAAGATATAATAGCTTTCATAGAATTCCAAGATGATATTTCTCCATGGGACCATACAATAGACTTTGGTATTGATTTGGATGCACCAACATATGAAGTAAACAGCTCACAAGAATCTAAGGATCACCATGAAGTAAAGCATCGACATGCACTATCAAATCAAAATTCAGTAAAAAAATAAAAATGAATTCAAAAGGCAATGTGGGTCCACAAATAAAAATGGAAGAGAAAAAGAAATTTGGATCCCAAAGAAAAGAGAAGCAATAAATCCAAATGGAGCATCCAAATCCACATCCCCAAAACTCAATCCCCCTTTAAACCTAAAAGTCTCCCCTACCATTCCAAATATCCAAACCTTGTATCCAAATCCCAATCCAAAAACCCTAAATCCAAAAATCCCACACCCCAATCAAAAAATCCTCATCCTACCTCCAAAATCCAATCCATAAATCCAAAATCCAAATCCAATTACCCCAATCCTAAATCCAAAAATCAAAAATTTGTCTCGATCCCTAAATCCCTAAACCTAAAATCCAAAAGTCCCAAATTCCATATATCAAAAATCCACAATCCAAAGTCAAAAGTCCAAAATCTTGCAATTAAACATCCAACACTTTAAAATTCATCATCCAATCCAAAGCAAGTCCAACTGCAGAATGCGGCATGGTATGTGAAATTGTTGGTCTTGATTCCCCTTGGCCCCATGACATTTACTCACACCTCCACAACCCCATCCTTCCATCCAACCCTTTTTCATAACCAAATCTATCTCCACAATCATGCCCCTTTAATCCAAGCTTTCACATAAACATCATACATCCTTCATCAAACCTTCCTCCTGTTCCATTTTCCTTGGCAACATCCTCTAATGTAAGGGCTACAATGATACCATGCTTAAGGTGTATACATTTATGAAAATCCAACTTAGCAATAAATGATGTTCATGATGACATATGTAGAATGAAATGCAATAGCATGGCCCATGTGAAGCAATTATTTAGAATGGGATATTATTAGCTCACTATGAAAATAGACATTTGAATTCAAAATTAGAAATCTTAATCCAAAAATTTAAAATAATCAAAGTGTAAAGGTAAAATTTTCATCCAATGGTGAAAACCATTCTTATGGCACCTTGGGAAAGTACCATGATGAAAACCCATTCATGGGTGTCATGTGTAAATCAGTTGTCTACACAAACCTTGCACTTGGAGGCAAGCTTCTTCCATCCATTCATCTCATTTATCCTCTATAATCACTAGTTATCCATCCATACTATCCCATCATATCCATCCATTATATCTACATAACCATTTTATTTTACCTAATCCATCCTCCCTTCCCACTTTTGACCTTGATAAGGACAGAGGCAAAATGTTGAAACATGCTTTGGACACTTCTTGATATATCAATTCTTCTGTAGAAAATACTATAGCATATCATCCCAGCTTATGGAGAAAGTTGATACCTCCTTCAAAAAGAATTGCAATGCATAATCATGAATGAAATATATCAAGTGTGGGCATGTTATTCCTAAGTGACGTAGTCCTTGGAGATCACATCCTGGATCCCTCCATCCCCTATCCATCCCATCTTTGAATCCCAATCCCTCAAACATTCCATCTAATCTACCCTTCATCCTTGTTCCTAGACTTGGTTTTCCCTTTTCATTGGTTATAACATTGAGATAGCAATCCCATCTAGCATAAAAAGAAAAAGACAACCCAAAATCAATCAAAATCTATAACACAATCTAGCATAGCCATCCTAGCAACGCAATCCAAACAAATCTAGCTAAGTAGTCTTGAACACATTCAAAAACATCCATATATTTTTTCTTATCCTTGCTACAATCCTTGTTTAGTTCTGGGTAAAAGTTCAGAATTGTGTCACTTTTATAAAGGAAATGACCAACACAAATATATCTTTCCAACTTAAACGATGAAAAAGTCATATGTATGTTTTAAATTTTAAAATGACATAAACTAATGAAATGTAGATATTTTAATGTAGTTTATGATTATAATTTTTTAAATTTTTTAAAAATTAGTTGGATATTTTTTTTATAAATTTAATAGATGAATTTTAATTGCTGAATTTTTTTAAAACAGTGACGTCGATGGGACGTCAAGAAAAATATAGCAAAATTAATTTTTTTTATTTAATTTTTTTCTTTTTTATAAAACTCAAATATCTAGTGCATGGAAAATAAAATAAAGTTTTTGATGAATAATTATTTTTTAATAATTTTTTAAAGTCAAATTTAATCAGAACATTATAGTTTTCATGGGACACCAACTTTTGTATTATTTTTTATTTTTTATTTAAAAAATACCCTCTTGGAGAAGATTCTCTCCTCTAGTGTGTTGTATATTTTTAAAAATTTATAAATATATTTTACTTATTTATTTTTAATTTCTAATCAGTTGCATGTTTGATTATAATAACCTAGTTGCAATAAATTTTAAAATAATCCTAATATAACTAATCAAAATTTAAAAAAAAAATTTCTAAGTTCTAGACTCCAAAATCTACCAAAGGGTATTTTCAAATTTTCATCAAAATACCCTCTGGTTGGAGAAATTTACAATTGAAATTAAAGTTTTGTTTAATTTGTTGTAAATGGGGGGTTCGCTACCACATGGGATACCGCATAGACAGTTTCGAGTGAGATCGTACCACTCGGAAAGGTTCTGGGTAGAACATTCTTGCCCGAAACCTTCAATATAAACAAACACCCTTTTAAATTTTCAAATCAGATTTTATATTTTTTTTTAATTTAGGCGAAAAAGTTTCAGCTGGAACTATTTACGCCACACAATGCCATGTAGTTGCTACATTGTTTCAGGCAAAACTATTTAGAGCGAAACTATTTCTATAGAAACTATTATTTGGCTGAAAGTGTGACATAGGTTTGAACTTTTACCCTTCTACACAAGTCATTACATTGTTATTAGGATATATTTTCCCCAATCCTTATGTTGTTTCTCAAGATATAGTTTTCCCTAATCAACAACACCATCATCATCATCAATCAATCTTCAACTTTTAGCTTGACTAGGGGAAAATCTTGTTTGCCTTTTTCTTTCTTTTTTCTTGCATGTGTTGCTTTCTTGATGGCATGTTTTTTTCTTATTTTCATCTAAATAAGTTCTTACAACATATCACAACAATGACATCATGGTCTTTCATATCATGGTGCCTTATATCATATGTCTACTTGTGACTCTTTCTTTTGGGTTAGTCCTACAACATCTGATGATCAAGTCATCGTGGTTTTTCCATATCATGGTGCATCACCTCACACGCTATAACAAACACTAGGATACTCAAATAGTTGGCATCTTGTGCAAGATTCAAAGCATGTACCTAAAAAATAAAATCTATTCACCCTTTGTTATATCTATTCCACCTAGCCTTTCATCATCGTATCTATCCTTTCATCATTCACATTCCTAAAAATAAATGAAAACTAAAATAAACGTTTCATCATGCATCATACATCATCATCCATGCATCTATCAACTATATTCGCACATAATTAACATTCATCATTCATCTTTAATTTTCATATCTCTATTCTCCATTCCTCCACTAATTTTTTCATCTTTAGCATCCATCCTTTAACTAATTCCATTTGTTATCACCAATCCTGACATCCAAATCTATTCAAATATATCTTTCCCATTCATCCATTTCAAGAGCACACTTGTGCTCTTTAAACCCACTTATCCTCTCAAGGGGGCATCCCTAAACCAAATCATAGGAACTCAAGACCAACATTTTGAATCCAAAATCCATCTAAGCATTGAAGTATCAAAACTAATCTTAATCAAAATCTCAATGCTTAGTGCATATTATCACCAATGTCCTCCTAAGGAGTTTCTATATCTACTTTCTTTGGAATGTCATTACTTCTTTTAGTCACAACACCACTTCAAAGAGGGGCAAAATATAGAAACTTAAATTTTGTCACACCTAACATTGTACCCTAACAAAATTAACTCCATCATCACACTAATTACCCCTCACATTCCTGTATCGACAAACTAACTAAAGAATTCAGATTTATTTAATTAAGCTAATTTCCTACATCTCCATGTCACTAATTAATTAAATAATTTTCTTTGGTTAATTAGTCTAAGGTCCCAATCATTGCTTAATTAAACAATTAAATCCATTTCCCTAGCTTAATTCCCACTTCATAATAACCAACTAATAAATAAAAGCTAAATATTCTCACCCATTATAGCCAACTAAAAAGTCATTATAACTCCTCCATGATTCCCTTTTTTAATCCATTATCCTTACCCATATTCCCTCTCTAATTAAAACATATTAAAAAGTCATTGTAACTCCCCTTTAACTCTTGAGTATTTTTGGTCAATGAAGACTCTCCTCTTAATGTTATTTTTCTCAATCAATCTAGAACATTCACATGCACAATAAAAAATCTACAAATCCAACCCAATCCTTCATCAAAACATCCTCATGAGATTGACATGTAAATGCTATAGAGATTTTTACATGATTCCTTGAGCAACCATATCAATCACATCAAGAGAAAATCCATACAACAAAGGAAATATCTTGCATGGTAATTGAAGGTGAGATTATTTGATTTGGTCTTCTTTATGCTCTATCTAAATTTATGCTTGATTTAGAATAAAGGGTTTAATATTGCTTTAATCTCTTTGCATTTTATTCTAAATTTTACATATACATAAACCATAAACCCTATAAATATTTTGTTTTAAAAAATTAGTTTACATACAAATTTTACCATTATTTAAATTTATTTATAATACACTTGAATAAATATGATTTAGGGTGTAGGGATTAGGGTTTACAATGGGGAAAAGTCTGGGTGGCACAGTGGTCAGCAAAGGTGGATATCTATTCATATCTATTCTTTATGCTCTATTTGTTGTCATATATAGTGAAAAATGCCTACAGGTGTGGGTAAAAAACAATATATACTTCTTCAGAATGAATAACCATTAGTAAATGAATATCTGTTCATTTTGTATGCTTATATATAACCTATATTCATTACAAATGGACCTCCATTCATAACATATATTTTCTTAGGTTTGGGTGTTTGATCCATAATGGATGCCCATTTCTAGAAAGTGGATATATGAGTTTTAGTGAACCTGAATATTTTAAATGCGATGACTTTTGGCCTTGAATTTCCCCCCCTCAATGTGCACCCATTATCTTGCACTTACCCCTTTTCTCCTTTTAAAGATTTACTACACTATATGTCAATTCTACCCTGAAAGCACCAATTTCTAACAAGCCTTTTATTTTTCCCACAAAGACGTTATTTAGTTTATTCTTACTTTTATGTAGCCAACATGTTCTTCCTTGGAAAACAAAGTCAATACTATCAATTTAATGTCCAAATGAGTTAAATTTGTCTTACAAATCTTAAACCTTCAAAGAAAGAAAGATTTAATTTTTTATTGTTTTTTGGCAAGAGACCAACAATTGTCATGTGAATATTTGTCAAGTATTTATTTTTACATTTTTTATTTTGATTAGAAGGTTACAGATGTTTCTTCTCCTATTACTTATAGCAAATGTTTGTAGCAAATTATTGGATGGTTCAACTCTCCCACCCCTTTCCTCTTCCACCCCTTTCACCAAGGATGGTTGAATTCTTTAAGTTGGGGGAAAGTACCATGTACTTATGATCCACTATGTCAAGTCATTACATCATCCTGGTAGTTGCCCAACATAATTGGCAACACCATCATTTATAAAGACACATTTGATATCCTGACATAAATTAAAACTTCCGTAACACCCTTGTAATCATAATTAGATATTTCACTTATTGTAAAAGGCATTGATTACAACACTAGTGTACAAAAACACATCACATAGTGTAGTTTTGTAGTGGGTTTATACATAATGGGTGGTGGACATAATCAAAGAGAGCCAAAGGGTGTTCATTGGTTGAAGGAAAAACCAAACATTTATCATATATAAGATGGTGGGTTGGACAATGTTTTTAAATGATTGAAAGGGTTTGATGATTGAGTGACTTTAGATTTTTCCATGGGATGTCAATAGGATAAAATTGTGATGAGGGGCTTTGAATTTCCTTTTCCTATTGAGTTTCTTGCAATGACTACAAGGTTACCTAACATATGGGAGCAGTATTTTCCCATTGTTTGACTAAATTTATAAAGCATTTGAAAGGAATTTTTGAAGCCAAGAGAGCAAACATAATGGTTCTTGGTCAATGCATCCTATGGACCTCTCTAATAGAGTTATGGCCTAATGTTGTGTATGCTTTCATCCAAGATGTGACTTACAAGGGAAGGTACACATATATCTATAGTTCTCATTTTCATTTAATGGTGCATATGAGACATCAAATAATCATAAATGTTCTATATTGTTTATTCAAATCCTTGAGAAAAATGATCTAGAAGTACAAAATGGGAAACCCAAATACCTAGCTCAAGTTGGTAGTAATAGAGGCCTTGAAATGAAAGCAATCCCAATTAACTTAGGAAGTGTTCCTTGAAATACCTACTACACAAGGGGAAGATGTTGTAGAAGAAGATGACCCTACTCTTAGCCATGATGCAAGTATCGAAGTAGATAATATACCTCCTACAAGTATTACTCTAGGAAATAAAGCAAGTCCTTCTACAACTAAAATAGGAGGTAGCAGAAAGTGAATGAGACAACTAATTTTGATAGAAGAGTCTAAATTTAAGGATAAAGCACAACCAAAACCCACTCCTTCAAAATGGAACCAAATGTCATCTGTGATACTTAAGAATTTAGTAGTCATGGCTAGTAAGCTAGCTACAGGATTGGAGAAAGGAAGTCAATTTTATTATGAGATGAAGATTTTGGAGGAAAAGTTGTCATGGAACACCAAGCAAAAAGAAAATTTGTAGCTAGAGATTCTATGATGGAGAACTTTGAACAAACATGATCATGAAAAGTTAAACCAAGAAAACTAGGTTTATTGGAGAAATGAGGTCAATTTGATTATGAGGTGGAGCTTTTGGAGGAAAATGTTGAACACACCAAGATACTGAGAGGGGGGGATGAATCAGCATCTAAACAATCTTCAATGTTAACAACATCAACTTATTTGGAGCATATTTAAAACTTAAGCATCACAATATTAACATGAACATGAAAGATTAACACAATGCACATCAACACATAACACCATATATATGTGGAAAACACTAGAAGGGAAAAACCATGGTGAGGATTAACTCACAATATATGAAACTCAAATAATAACTTTGTTTTAGAGGCTTTAACCCAAGGAAGCTACTACTCCCTAAGTAACTTTGATTTAGGGTCACTCCCAAGGAAGCTTCTACTCCCTGAAGACATTGTTTTAGGGTCACTCCCAAGGAAGCTACTACTCCCTGAAATGAGAATAAACTTACAAAATATTACAACATGACAGTCTTTATACTGTCTAAAAAATGACATTGAAACTCACACTTTTGATGATTGCACTTCTGCCTCAACACACTTTCTTCTGAAGATATGATCAATTAGGCACACTCTATACTTGATCACTATCACAAATATGTCTTCAAGATGAATCCGGATAGCATCAACAACTTCTACTCTTTCTCCTTCAGTCGCACATCAACAATGCATTTATTATGCTTTTATCTACTAGCGAACTTTTCAATCACATTGCAATCACACCTCACCTCACTCAGTTTGATTCACTATTTATACATGATATTACATTGATTACATTGCTTGTCGGCCATATACAACATGAACAATACATTTACAAGTCAGCCAGACAACACACAATATGAAACGTGTAGAAGATAGGTCCTAAGTGAAGCCACACGTTACACCAAAAGAAGATCCATGACTTGTGGACACCAAAAATTGCTTAACCAAGTCCAAAACATCCTTCATAGCTTCAAACACCAAGGAATTACATCTACACACTCCGCTCATTTGGAAATAGGACAGATTTAAGGAAAACACATGAAGACTTGAAGTATAACGACCATATCAACTTGAAAACCTTGTGTAGTACTGGAAACAAGGAAGATCTTCATGAAAATTTTCTAGATGAGTCCACATGAATCATACAACATCCCCAAACACTCCTTTTCCACTGCACATCAAAGAATTATGTCGTACAGCTTCAATCATTAACTCTAAGAACAATTTGTCATTTGGAACACACTGCAACATGTTGTCATTTGAAAACTGAGTTGTGGACCACCAAGAACCTTGAAACTACAAGGAAGCATGTAATACATGTCCATAAACATGTCCTCAAAACCATAAGGGCAATCATTCATTTCCAGAGGAATGCGAAGCATTCCAACATGCATTCAACACTAGCACACTTTGCCAGAGCACATGCTGATACTCTATCATGCATAACTTTCATAGCAGAAGGACAAATGACCTGAAAACTTGGAATTATCACCTTCACTGTCTCTTGAACATAATTCTAGAACTACATAGCCATATCTGCAAATGCGGAGGAATGCGGAGCATTCCGCTGTCCTATACAAAACATCTTCATAGAAGTAACACTGTCTTCAAACAATCTATAACAAAACACACTTCTAGTAATGCAATCATCATGGAACTTGGATCATACATACTACATGCCATTAGTAGCATCAGAAACACATTTGACTATATTTGTGCTTCTAATTCCCATCTTAATATGAACTATATCTTCTCTATTACTCTTCTTCTCACTCTTCTTCTCTTTCTCTTCTCTTGTTGGATGGGACATGACATCCAACCATGAACTTCATCCTACCACTATGGTAGTGTTGACATCAATGACATCCTAGTGACAATGTTGACATCAA
This sequence comes from Cunninghamia lanceolata, assembly GCA_027924645.1. Classification (NCBI taxonomy): domain Eukaryota; kingdom Viridiplantae; phylum Streptophyta; class Pinopsida; order Cupressales; family Cupressaceae; genus Cunninghamia; species Cunninghamia lanceolata. The sequence continues at coordinate 11,811,737 of BSBN01000472.1, read as the reverse complement.
TGACAACCTTAAGAACCATATGTAATAGAAAAGGTGTCATGGAGCACCAAGAAAAAAAGAACACATATAGCTAAAGATTCTATGATGGAGAACTCTAAAGCAAAAATGCTCGTAGCAAAGGACTCTATGGTAGGAAAACCTAGACTAGAGATACATGTAGCAAGGCATTCATGACATAACATGGAGAACTTATGGATCTTGTTATTGAAGAAATTGAAGAGGGTGTGCTTGTAGTAGAGGTTAATGAGTCTGTTACAGGTGTGATGGAGTTAGAGAAGGCATGTGAGTTGAACAAAAATAAGAAGAGGAGATAAGGGCACTTAAAAACAAAGTTACAAAATTAGAAGGTAATATAATGCAAGTAAAGGCTAAAGAAAGAACTCTTGTAAAGGAACATGAGAGGAAATTGGAAAAATTAAAACACATTGGTTAATTATATATACCAAACAAAAGGACAAATTACAACACTTAAGAAAGGAGAAACATGATCATGAAAAGTTAAACCAAGAAAACTAGGTTTATTGGAGAAAGGAGGTCAATCTGATTATAAGGTGGAGATTTTGGAGGAAAAGGTGTCATGGAGCACCAAGAAAAAAAGAACACATGTAGCTAAAGATTCTATTATGGAGAAATCTAAAGCAAAATTCTTGTATCGAAGGACTCTATGGTAGGAGAACTTAGATCAAAGATACATGTAGCAAGGAATTTATGGCATAATAGGGAAACCAAAAAATCTATGGATCTTTTTGTCAAATAAATTGAAGAGGATGTGCTTGTAGTAGAGGTTAATGAGCTTGTTATAGGTGTGATAGAGTTAGAGCAGACACGTGAGTTGAACTAAAAATAATAAGAGGAGATAAGGGCATTTAAAAACAAAGTTACAAAATTAGTAGGTCTTATAATGTAAGTAAAGGTTGAATAAACAACTCTTGTAAGGGAACATGAGAGGAAATAGGAGAAATTAAAACATATTGGTTAATTATATATACCAATCAAAAGGACAAATTACAACACTTAAGAAAAGAGAAAAATGATCATGAAAAGTTAAACCAAGAAAACTAGGTTTTAAAGGATATTATTTAAATTATTTCAACACTTGCCACCAAAATTCTACAATGTATGTCCCCTCCACAATTACATACATTATGCATACAAGAACAATTTTACAAGCTACAAGTACAAACAATGATTGAAGGATCATAAAAAAATCTAGATACACCCATAGCATTCTATGATTTTATTTAGGAAGTGAAGTTGAAATATAAAAGAATATGTTATGCGAGTTATATTTGCATAATTCTATTTTAGCTGATGATAAAGAATGGAATCCCAATTCGTACATAGGGGATGTTCAACTTAGAGAATTTTTCTCTTTTGTCCAAGGACAAATAGAAAGATGGTTATAGAAGCAAAGGTATGACAACATGGAGAGAGATGTAGAGATTATGATAAGGGAGGAACATTATTTGTTGACATAAGTGTTGCACAATCTATTTAGATTTATTTCTAAATAGAAACCATGGATATGATGTAGGCAACCAAGGATAAAGTGGTTGAGGTGGCTAAAGAAATGTTACTTCATACCTCTAATAGCAAAGTCCATTATAAGGATCAATACTCACACCAAGATTGAAAAGAAAAGAGCCCTTAGGTAACCCAAGTTTTTACCTAACTTCTACAAGGCAAGATAATATATAAGGGGTGTGAATAAAAAATGTTTCTACTGGATTGGCTTCAAGTGGTACCCTTCCATCATTTAGACACCTATGCTAGGTTGGAAAGAAAACTATCTAGATGGAGATATAATGAAGATTATTCATAGCTTGATAGGATACATAGAAGACAAGGGTTATCACTAGCCTCAAGGAAAGTCTCATCAATTACCTCACTAGTTAACTAAATTTGTTACTCGACCTAAATTTTGAAGCAATGTTTTTTATTGCGACCAAGGTATTTTGAGAAGCTCACAAAGTCAAATGTATAGTAGTTACTAGTGGAGAGGAATTAGCTACTATTGTTTGTTTTGTATTACATATGTTATGATAGAAAGTTTTAACATCTACCTTTATGAAGGCTAGTAGTTAACCACAACAAAGGAACATTAAATGTGCATTTTAGAGACTTATCAAATACTTAGAAACACTACATAAATAATGGAGAATTGGTTTGAAAAATATTTGTTCTTGTATTAACTTTGAAAATAGAAATGTTAATAATAACAACACTCTATCTTTGGAATCCCTAGACTTTGTTCTAGATTCAATTGCACACTAGTACTTCTTACAACAAAATACTGATATACTAAATGTAAAAGCCTCAAAACCATGTCAAAAGTAAAACGAAGTAAAAGAAGTAATTAATCCAATTAAATACAACATCACAATATATCATAAGTAAAAAGATTTAATTAATCTGCTTAATTACAATATAAAAGATAAAAAGGTGTAATTAATCCACTTAATTACAATATCACAAGTAAAAGATAAGTCCCATAAAGAAAGTCATTAAATATTACAAAAGTCACATGCTCAATCTAGGTGAAAGCACTATAAATAATATACAAAAGTCCTCTAGGATTCATGCCATAATACATCCAATTACAAGTTACAAAAATCATGAACAACATGTATAAATAAATTAATACGCTCATCAGTCGCCACAAACCAAGTGGTCCTCCTGTGAGTCGAGAGACGAAAACATGGCCTAGGTGCTTTTCCACCCAACCATGAAGCAATTACACTTCCCCAGATCCCTTCATGAAACAAAGGAAATCCAGCCCTGCACGAAATGTCTAGCTACCTAGAACAACTGGCAGGTGGGAACACCTGATGCAACCTAATGTCTTAATGTGCAATTCTAAATAATGAAATGCAGATTGTCTCCCAATAGGATGTGGCAGAGATATATATATCAATAAGTTTGCTAGAAAAAATATTCATCTTTTTCAATGACATCTCGTTTAGATCTAAACCTTTAAAACATAGTAACCTGGTTCAATTCCTGAGAAGAGGAAAAGCCATCTCTGATAATCCACATTTGACATCCTAGCCCAAAAAGCAACCCAATAACATTCCTAGATAAAATCTACTTTATTTCCCCAAGAAAAAAATAAAATATTAACCCATGTCATCCATAGACCATCTGTAAATTCCCTTTCCAAAGCAACAATCATGAAGACACTCTTTCAATATGCAATATGTAAAACATCCCTCATTCATTCACGAAAACACACTTTGCAAGCAATAGTCCATCATTTGTTCATACAATTGCATTTAAAGATTGTCAAACTGGTTTTATTTCCTAATTCACATTTAATTCAAATTCCATAATATATAAAGTTTTCTAATCATTCAAATTAAGTATACTAATTCTCTTCAAGAAGCTTTTAATAAGACAATGTTATTTATATCATAAAATTTACTCCATTACACTAACATATAAAGAAAAGATAATTTTAAATTATAAGCTATTTCATTCAGACATTCGCAAAGTGATAAGTAATAATTAGAAAATTAATTTATCTTTGTTCTGTGAAATAATATTACTATTTTTAAGAGTTAAAAGAAGCTACAGAAGCATTAAAATTCAGGCTACAGGAACTGGTAAAAATAGGCTACAAGAACTAGCTACAGAAATAAGACTGCTATAGAAATAAAAGGAATTGCTACAGGAACAACAATAGGGATAGTAAACAGATCTGCAATAGGAACCAACAAATGGACAATGATAATTTAATAAAAGCTACATAATTAATGTGCTTTCTGCTAAATAAGTGATATGGAACACTTTAGGGCAGCGATTAACTCTCTAATTACAAGAAGATAGATATGATATAATAGGAACAAGTAATTGGCAGCAATAGAGTTCTTAATCAAATGGAAAACAAGAATAAAGAAAGGATGCGACAGAGACTATGTATAACTAGCTATAGGAACCTTATAAGAGGTTTGAAACATAAATAAAAGCCTGCAGCATGAAATAATCAAAGCTTAAGTGGTAGTCACATAGGTTGACTAAGACATCACACAGACCAGAAAATCATTGAGAAATAGACTAGTATTTAAACGTGGTTTTAATAATAACTCCTTCCGTTTACTTATGCAAATAAAACAAGAAAAATACCTAATTTGATTGATTGTCAAGGGGTCAGTTCTATCTCCTGCCATTGATCTTTTCTTCCCTTCTACTAGTGCTCTTCTTTGCTTTCAACAATGACGCCCTCTCCTTTCTACTGCTAAAAATCCTGGGTGTGGATTCTCTAATGCAAACAGTGGTGTTTCTCTACTGCAAATAGTGGCTAAGACTTCTCTATTGTGACTGCTTTGTTTTATTCTATTGTCGCTCAGAAAAAGAATGTATCATTCCTTTTGTTGTTCCCCTTGTTTTATTAAAAATCTCCCTCTTATTTTTGGCATTGGAATTTAGGTTTTTGAACTCTTTTTTTTTAATAAACTCCCAGTTCTCCTTAGTTTTGCATGATATTTGGCTTTCAAAACCTCCAATTAAAATAGAATAACTTAATTTTATTTCCTATCGCTGCATGATAGAAATAATTATTCTTTTAATTCCTTATTTAGATTTCTAAATATAAATTAGTTTTATTAATATAATTCATTTACTTATTTCCAAAAACAAGAAGAATATATATATTGTAACTTAAATATAATTGTTTAAATCTAATTTAGATATTGTCTTCCAAACATCAATATTTATATAAATAGGAACGTTTATTATTTATTATTAAATAATACAAGATACATCCATTTAATATATATTTACCATTTTAAATATAAATACACCATTTAAAATATAAATCGAAAGGACATTAATATTTATGACTAAATCAAGCCTTCGAAAGGAACTTGTTGTAGCAATTTAAACACAATATTTTTCTACGTATCTAACCATCCATCGCATTCATTATCCATACAATGATGCATAAAAATAAGCCATTCAAAATGCAATATGAGACTACGTGAGTGTGTGAGTGCATCAGGGTTAACCATCCCAAACAGTTCTTGCCAAGTGGCTAGAACACCTCTACTCAACCATGTTCTCGTCTTTGACGAGTACCTGCATTCATTCGCACTCAACTCAACGTCAATAGGTTAGTTACCCAAAACATAGCTGAAGAAAAATATTATAATCACATCAATAATATTTAATATTTAAATCAACTTTCCAATTTACACAAATATAACGTCATGATAATTACCTTCACACACGTGGAACTTACTCAAAGTAAAATAATCATGGTAAATGTTCACTAGTCTAGAATAATAATATAGTCCATAAAAATGAGACATGACACTAAATCCAAGAAGATAACTCATATTTATAACAAGAGGATAATGCTCATCTCACATGGATGATAGGCATTTTTTCTACTTCTAACACATCTAGAAATATTTATCTTTATATTACAATAGAAACTTCAAAAAAATATCTAAAATAAATTAATGCAGTTACAACAAAAACTTTGACTCAACCTTCTCAATGCTTATTTAGTTGGTAGCATTTGTCTTGCAACAACTTATCGATCTTCTCCATTTTTTGGTAGATGTTGTAAGGTAATAAGAAGTTGATGCTTCACACTTAGTGAACCTTTTTACCATCTCTACATAGTCCTTTATGATCTTTAAATGGTAGGTGCTTTCATTGATGTCCCACTCCATCTTTTCAAACATTTTTGTGAGGCTTAATGTACGTATCTTTAACTCAATCAAAGTTTATTTGATATTTTGGATATATCTTTTAACAATGATATTAGACTCATTGAAGTTTGATTCAATAGGGAAAGGGGTATCCATTGTGTCTAAAAATTTAGTAAAGAAATATTTTGAAAGTATACATATGCTTAATCCCAACACTTTGGATTCTAACTTTAACTTTCCTGGAATGAAAACCTAGAAGGATATCTATTTCCTCAAAGCTTTGAATTCTTGGTACACTCTTCTAATTATGTCACCACCTATTTTGATACTTTATTTTATACTATCAAAACACATTTTTCCACACAAAAAATGTACTTCAAGACCCTTGCAATGCTACAGTTCCTTGATATCCTTTCAATTGTACATGGCCCTCTTTTTGAGTCTCTAACTTGATCTAACCTTTGAATGACTTAGCCAAAAATATTAATTATCCCATGTAATTATGCATTTAAACATTAATATTAGCTAGTGACGGCACAATGTACACATATCAAAATTCAAAAATATGCAAAAATTTTCTACTTGCAACTTCAAAAAGATGTAGAATCATTTATCCTTTCTCTCATCTACCAAAATCTTTGTGTGTCAAACGAATTCTTCACTATAGCCCAAAAAAAGCCTACTAACAAATAATTTTTTGTGACATCGTCAACAATATGGTTATTAACAATGCTAGTAATTGGCACCCCATTAAACTTCGAAGTGTATGTACAACATAACACAATGTGAAGGTAACAATGAGGTTAGAAAAGTGATATTAAATAGACTAAGTTCTTCTGACTATCATTGTTGATTAGTTTACACCACTATGTCCACACATTGATTTTAATTTTAAATATGGCATGCATAGACTTATCTATGTTGAATTCAATCAACCAATTGTAGTAGTACAACTAATTGAAAAAATCTAGAACTACTAATTCTTGACACAATATATCTAAGTCAATAAAAGCTTATAAATCTTCATTCTGGTTAGTTGCAATAGATAACATTTTCATATCCCCCAAAAGATAGTTGAACTAGAATTTTATAAAAGAAATCAACATTTTGCATAATCACAAAAAAGAAGATAGTTGAACTTAAGTTATAAAAAACTTCAACATTTTTGATAATCATATGTCCATGGGGTTGAACTTAATTGATTAAACCATTGAGTTCTCATTGTGGAGACCCAAGTTAAAATCCCAAAGGGACATCTAATATGGAATTCTAAGTTGTGACTCTTGGTTTTTGATAGTTGGTTCTAATGTGGAGGTGGTTTCTAAATAAACAGATTTCTAAGTTGTGACTCTTGGTCTTCCATACGTGGTTTTGTGTGGTTGGCTCAAAAGGATATTGTATTAGTCTCATGGTTGTGCTCACAAGATCTTTTACTAGTCTCATGTTGATGCTTGTATGAGAAAAATATTTGTAAATGATTAGCAATATATAAAAAATAATCATAAAAAAGGATAGTCAAACTTGATTTTTATAAAAAAATTCAAATACAAATTCAATTATATTTTATTATAAATGTCATTACTCTTACAATTGTTCCTTCTATTGATTACTACATGATTTCTTTAGATTTTAGGGTTGTTAAAGTATACCCTTCTTGGCCCTAGTTTTCTATATACAATTAAGTCTTCTACATGAATGTTACAAGTTTTAGATTTGTATGGCAAAATTATAGTATTTTGTAGTTGCAAGGAGGTGAATGTAAATGAGTTTATCCAGGGATCGATAACCACATAATAGGTTGTTTGTAAGAATATAATTTGTGTATGCATTTATGTATGTGATTATATTATTATTTTAATTATTATTCTAATAAGATCTTATATTATCAATGGTAGTTGAATTCAGTGTTTTGAATATTGCTTGTAGTTGGTTGTCTTTTCACTTATAATCTTATACAAATATTATTTGAAATATGTCCAAGATATTTTTTTGTTGGGAGAAATGCCTAGTGCACCACCTTTAGAAAACATTAATGTAAAAGGATTTAACACTATGGGCTTTGTGAATTGTGAACTTAAAGATAGTGACTGAAAGGGCTTACTCACAACGAAGAGGCCAGTCTGCAAAGCTAGTTGCCAATTATTTCCAAGCAACAAGGACAACTTAAGTGATTTAGTCATTTCCACTATCAAGTTAATAGTAAAAATATAACACTTTTTGAAAGGCATGGTGAAATTAAAGTGTTTTGTAGGCTACGAGGAGGTGAATGTAAACAAGTTTAGCTAGGGCCCATTGATTGTAGAACCAGTTACCTATAAGATTGTAATGTGTGTATGCATTTATATCTATTCATTAATTCTCACTCATGTTGCCAAGTGTACTTCATATCTTGACTCTTTAATATTGCCACGTGTCTAGGATTTTCAATTAATTTCATTGTTGTAATTTTAATTATTATGTTTCATGAATGTAAATCTAGCAAGTCTGATGCAATATTTAATTAAAATGTGTTGCAAGCTATTGGAAGGTGGATGTAAATGGGTTTAGCCAAGGACCAATAACCTCAAAACCGGTTGCTAGTAAGTCAACAATGTAAGTGGGGCACTTAATTTAAAGGGTGACTATTGACCACAAGTCACCAACAAATTAGATAAATCTAGTAACAATAAAACAATTTTTTAGCACATCCTAGCATGAATGCTACAAGTTTCCCTTAGACTATAGACCTACTTGTAGTTGTGCTACATATCATCTAAGGTTACTATGGGTCATCTAGAAGCTCCTATAGATATATAAGTAGTCACCATAGGTATAATAAATGTGTGTTTCTCACTTTATTAGTATTTATATAGCATACATGCTTGATTATATTATTATTTTGTATATATTGTTGATCTTTTATTGATTGTCAATATTTTGGGGATATATTTAAGATATTCTTGTTCATGTTGTTTTTGGACACTATATATTTTGGATACCTTTTATTGGTATGGGAGTTATTCTTTTGTTTAAAAGGTTTTGATCAACTTAATACTATAAGATCGACACATTCCTTTTTTCATAATAGAGTTAATATTATAAAACTTTAAATGTTTAAATAAATTGTAAGTTTATTTGTGATTTTAAACAAAATAATGAATTTATTAATTTAAAAGGTTCTGTATCACCTATGTTATGATAGAGAGTTTTAACATCTACCTTTATGGAAGACTAATAGTTAACCACAACAACAAAAAACATTAAATGTGCATTTAGAGATTTGTCAAATACTTAGAAACACTACATAAATAATGAAGAATTGACTTGAAAAATAATTTCTCTTGTATTAACTTTAAAAATTAACATGCTAATAATAATAACACTATCTTTGGACTCCCTAGTGTTTGTTCAAGATTCAATTGCACACTAATGTTTCTTACAACAAAATACCAATTTATTAAACCCAAGAACATAACTCATATTTATATTAAGAGGATAATGATCATCTTACATGGATGATTGACATTTGTCTTACTTCTAACACATCTAGAAATAGTTATCTTTCTAATACAACAAAAATTTCAAGCAATATATCCAAAACAAACTAATGTAGTTACAACAAAAAACTCCCACTCAACCTTATCAAGGCTTATTCAGTTGGCATCATGTGTCTTGAAACAACTTGTCAATCTTCTCCATTTTTTATTGGATGCTATAAGATGATAAGAAGTTGATGCTCCACACTTAGTAAACCTCTTGACCATCTCTACACAATCCTATATGATCTTCAAATAGTAGGTGCTTTCGTTGGTATCTCACTCCATCTTTTCAAACATTTTTTCTAAGGCTTAATGTATCTACCTTTAACTCACTCAAAGCTTCTTTGCTTGTATGGATATCTCTTTTAACAACAATGAGATCAAATCCTTGAAGTCTGACTCAATAGGAGAAGGGGAAACCATTGTGTCTAAAAAATTAGCAAATAAATCTTTTAAAAGTATACAAAGGCTTAAGCCAAACACTCTAGATTATAACTTTAACTTTCCTTAATGAAAACTTTGAAGGATCCATATTCCTTCAAAGATTTAAATATATGATACTCTCTTGTAACTATGTCACCACCTATTTTGATACTTTGTTTTGTGTTGTCAAAACACATTTTTTTCACCAAAAAAGTACTTCAAGAGCCCCACAATGTTAACAATTCCTTGGTATCCTTTCGACTATACATGGCCCTCTTTTCTGAGTCTCTAACTTGATCTAACCTCTAAATGACTTGGCTAAAAATGTTAATTATCCCACAATTACACATTTAAACATCAACATTGGCTAATGATATCACAATGTATACATCAAAATTAAAAAATATGCAAAAAATTTCTACTTGCAACTTCAAGAAGATGTAGAATCATTTATTTGTGAAACCTAGAAAATCATACAAGGACAATAAACATAAAGATAAACAATACAACAATACCTTCAGACCTTGTACAAAACCAAATTTTCTGATAGGATGCAATGGAGTGCACCCAAGCTCCATTGATTTGTCATGTGGATGTATTTGTGGGTTGCTCACACAATCAACATAACCAAAAATGATATGAGATAAATGGAAAATGAAAGATGTGAACGTGTGTATGAAATTTGATGAGAGAGTGTGAGAGTTTGAAATGAAAATGGAAGTTTAATTTATAGAAGGAGAGGGAATCAAATGGATGGCCAAGATTATAAAGGTGAGGGATGAGGTGGACAGATAGGATTGAAAGTCAATTTTAGTGCTCATGATGCACCATAAATGAGGATGACAGGTGACTAAAATAAGGATGGGAGTGGGAATAAATGGGATTTTTAATTGATTTTTGAGAGGAAGTGCTTATGACTCACAATTAAGGAGGTTAAAAATAGGGATGTGAGTGGGATAATTTAAATAATAAAATTATTTAAATTATTAGAGACAAGTGGCATGTGAGCTAATTTAAATAAATATTTTATTTATTTAAATTAGTTGGAGGAATATGAGATTAAATAAATACAATTTATTTAATTTGGTATAAGAGGAGAATAAATGGATAAAAGGGATTAGTTAAATAAATGTAATTTATTTAACTAATGGGAATGTTATGAAAGGGGCCTAGAATAAAATAGGTCACAAGGTGATGTCAAAAGGCAATGTCATAAGACATGATCAATTTTAGGTGTTTACATTTTGCCCCTCTTTGAGATGATGTTTTGACTAAGAGAAGTAACATCATTTCAAAGAAAAGGTATGGATGGAGGAAAAGGATGCCCCAACCACTTGAAGGAGTGACGAGGAGGAATGATGTAAGGATGGGATGCCCCCTCGAGGGGATAGGCGGGTTAGGAGAACATGGGTATGCTCTTGATATGGATGAAAAGAGGTTGGATGGAAAAGGCTAAGGGTTAGGAATGGATAGTTAGAATAGATTGTTAAGTTGAAGGATATAGGTGAAATAGATAGTGGATAAGATAGGTTGAGAGGTGAAGAATATTGTAGAATAGGATTTGGAAATGGATAAGTTATAGTCATAATGGATATAGTGGATATAAAGGAGATGGTTATGCTGGTATAATGTGTAGAGCAGCCCTAGTTTGATATAGCAAGAGGATATTATGCACCAAGGTATAACGGACTAGGGTGACTTTGTATCCTTTGCACGGACCTGTCCAGCGTAATACAATCTTGTCTAAATACAAGATATGAATATTAGCTGGAGTAATAAAAAAACATGATATATATGCAAGATAAAATGATAACACACACAAGCAAGAATGCACAAATGATTCAAAAACAAACAAAGTGATCGCCCCTGTCAAGCTGTAGACCGATAATTGATTGAGTGATTGAGATGGTGTTGTTATTGTGGGGAACGATATATTCCTAGATCAACACAAGGATGCGAGAACGATATATCCCATTGATGATGATGATGATGATGATTGATTGATTGATTGGGTTGACAACAAGATTAGGATCAAGACCAAGGATGTGATTGGATGATTTCCCTAGATTACTTTGACTAGATTGGTATGGATTAAGGATGACTTGCATTTGGATTTATTTCTTGGATTTTTTGGATTTTTGGAAATGTTTTGATTTTTTTTAGAATTTTTGGGATATTTGGATTTTTTTGAAAATGTTTTGATTTTTTTAATTTTTGGGGATGTTTTGATTTTTTTTGGAGTTTTTGGAATATTTGATGTATTTGGATTTTTGGAATGTTTTGATTTTTTTGGATTTTTGGAAATGTTTTGATTTTTTTGGATTTTGAGAATGTTTTGATTTTTTTGGATTTTCAGAATATTTGTTGGTTTTACGACAGACAACTGAGAGGGGGGGGGGGTGAATTAGTTGTCACAAAACTTTATTTTCTCTAAACACTTAAATCCTTCTTGTGTTTCAACAACATAATAATAATTCAATCATAGAAGCACAATTCAAGAGCAGAAACATATTAACACATATGACACCAAAATTTTAACGTGGAAAACCCAGTTAAGGGAAAAACCACGAGGTGACTAACCCAAGATTGTATTCTCTATTAAAAGAATAAGAAGAATAAAATGGCACTTGCCAATTAGGGCTCACTACCCGAGCACATTGCTCACAAGAGGCCCACTGCCTACAGGAGACACATTGTCTACAGAATGATAATATAAATGTTACATACTTGAACTAGAAATTAGCATCTTCACCATGCTTGAGACAATTCCATTTAAGCTCAACACTTTTGCTCTGCTTTTCGCTCTTCTCCTCTCTACCACTTCCTCATCTTCACATAGGATACTTTGAAATGACTTCACAAATCTTATTTATACAAGACATCAACTTAGGGATAAACATCCAAGTCGGCACAACACATACTTTATTTTATTACAGAGCAATTACTCAAATACAACTTGACTTATAAAAAACACTTCATGTGTATCACCGCACTGTTGACCACACATGTCTAGGGCTTCAATCTTCTTTAAGGATCACGCCACGCTTCGCATAACATCTTCAAGATCATCCGCAAGATGTGTAAAACATCCGGTCGGCCATGATTAGGGAGAACACCATCACCCGAGAGTAAATCTTCAATTACGAGCTCAATCTTCAATGTGAACCGCCAACACGAATTAGACACAGTCTAGAGACTCCCACAAACTTGCCTGAATCACCAAGAGCATCCACACCACTTCTGCTTACTGAAATCATTCACATCTTCATCCAAAACCTCAAGAACATAGTCTGTCATCACTATCACATTAGAATAAATGCTTGCGGACCTCCAGACCATGAACCAATTGAGTTGTCAATTCACATTAGCTTCCTAAACATTCCATCAAATCCGCAGAACAAGATATTTCATTTTTGGATCTCATCGGACCTATCTATGTCACTCTGTCACCTCTGAATAGCTGTCAGAACTAGTTTTACTCATATGGCCATAACTTCTTCAAATCTTCATGCGGACCTCTCAAATCTTGACTGGATCATCTTTAGACACATATCTAGAAACCCTTTGATACGCATTCTCTGATCTTCATCTATATGGGATCTTCTTCATCTATATGGGATCTTCACTTCATAGAGCTTCATTGTTCTTTTTTGTTTCTGATAGGACTAATTTTCTCAATATCCTCAGCACACAGCTCATCTAATCCTTGACATCAATGCAACAGGAGTATGTTGACATCAATGACAACACCAGTTAGGCCCATACTTGCAACAATATTATGGGAGACACTGGATTGCATTTTGGATAGCCTTTGTGCTAGATACCAATGATAAGGGAAAACCAAGTCAAGGTTCAAAGAAGGATTGGGTAGATGAATAGGAGGATTATGGATGGAAGATAGGAGGGATGGAGGATACATAATGGAAGGGGGAAGGGGGTTTAGGATGTGATCCCCAAGGACTATGTCACATAGGAATAACATGCCCCATTCTAGGTGTAATGCTTAGGATTTTACATGACAAAGCTTATGACGATAGGATGATAGGATTGGTTGGGAAAAGATTGGATATATTAAGAGATGTCCATAGCATTTTTCAACATTTTACCCCTATCTTTATCAAGATCCAAGGAGGAAGGGAAGATGGGTATGTGGATAGGTAAATGGCATAGGTAGGTATGAGGATATGATGGATGAAGATGGTAGGATAGGAGGAAAATAATAAGATAGGATAGATGAGACAACATGCCCCCAAGTGTAATACACCATAGATAAGGAATCTACACATGATGCCTATTTGCCAGTTTTCATCATGGTACTTGTCTAAGGCGCCATCGAGGTGGTTTTCACCATTGGACAAAGGGATTTCTCTTTACTATTTTGATTTTTTCTTTTTTCTTTTTTTTTCTCTTTTTCTCTTTTTTGGATTTTTTGGATGGGATAGGGGAATATGGATAGTAGAACTTTGGAAGAGGATGGTGACTTAAGCGACTAATTCCATGCAAGATGATAATGTCCCAGGATATCACACATGGATCATGTCAAGTGTCATTTTGAACATGGATGTTGGTAGAAGATTGCATGAGATGGAGGTGGAGTAGGATACATAGTGAATTGTGCAAGGAAGGATAGTGGATTATGATGTGGATGGATAGTAGATTATGGATGGAAGGTGTAGTGCCCCCTCATTGTTGGCTTGTGATAGTGGTAGTTTTGCATTACTCTCTATCAGTCAGAGATAGTCATTAGTCTTTCATTGCATTGATACAGTTTTGAGACATTTGATTAGTAGGTTATGATTTATGTTTATTTTAATCTTGATGGACTATGTTCGACTAATATAATTAGACATGTGTTATGAGTTTATGATGGCATTACTATTACTCCAGTTATGATGTGAACTAATATTATCATGTGTCATTTGATTTGTTGGTATTTGAATAAAAGTTGTTATAAGAGCAGAGACGGTGTAGTACTACTCGCTTTGAGCACCCTACTACACCGTGATTCTCTGACTCTCTGTGTGTGTTGACATATATGTGTTTGATCATATACAACCAATTATTCAGATGCAGGCTGCAGGTACCGAACCTTAACTCCACCTAATATAGCAGGTTTGAGCGGGTTCTTGCACCAATGGGTATCAGTGATGGGAGATAACGCGAGGTCTATTCCACTAGGTCGGTCATTGTCTTCTGTGGTGGTCTCAAGTCGTGTTGTGTTGCTTGGTCCTTGCCTTTTAGGTTCGGTAATCTTGTGATGAGGAGTATCGTCGAGTTGTATTTTATAATGCTTAATTATGTTCATGTGTGGTTGGATAATACTTTAATGATTAATTATTAACTAATAATGCTTCTATTATGTTTATTGGATAATATTTGTTTGGCTTAGAACTTGGATGGACACCTTGGTTAAATTTTATAATAGTCTAGAATTAAAATTATCTGTTGTCCTAGAGTATTTATGTTATAATTTGTAGCTATGGGTAGTTAGTATATATTTGGGTTAAGAATAATTTCTGGTAAGTGAAATTAATGCCTTGAGTTGTCAATTTTGAAATTGGAAGATTGGGATCTCTTTTTATAGAAAATTTATGAATTTCTCGGGGAGTGGGTTGTTGGATAACGAATGCATGTCTGCATTTATTTTATGAGCTGAACCATTTTTATATGGGAAAATTCTATTCGGAAGGGAGTTGGAAAGAATACGGAGAGATTGGGGAGAAGAATAGAGAATTTGGTTGCAGGAGTTGGAGAAATTTTGGAGGTGGGACGGAATTTCAGGTATGTGAATGGTCTCTCTATGTGAATTTACAATTGTTGTAGCTTGTAAGTTATATTTTATTGCAGCATGTTTTGTGTATGAAACTAGCATGTCCTGTGTGTGAAACTTGCATGTCCTATAGATTGGAATCTGTATATCTCTGTGGCTTGTAATGTCTTGTGCCTATGTAGATTCCTCCAAGATGTATTCTTCTGGGTTAGCTTTTTCCTAGATTCCTTTGAAAATTATGTGCCATCATCTGTAACCATGTATTGTGATTTCAATCCTGTGAAATAGATGACTCAATGCTAAGCTTTTACCAATCTTTTGTCCCTATCATTCTTGCATTTTATCTCACATTTGTATCTCTGCTAGAGGTGAAATGCTTTGAAAGAAGTGTTTTGGCTTTTATATTTAATTTCCTTGCAACATGTTAATGCTTGCAACCATGTAATTAGTCCTCAGATTATTCATATTACCTTTTTATCTTGGATTCCTTGCTTCTAACTGTGTATCCCTGACGAAGATTTTGTGACTCCAACACTACTTTCCCTAGAAAGCTACCCTGCAAGCATGTCTAGGAATTTGACAAAATCTTGTGAAGTTTTCTTCACAATTTCCTTCAAATCTGTTTTAAAAAAAATTTCTTGTTGGCTGAAAGATACCATTTAATTCATCTTTTGCAATGTGTTACCTTAGCAATAGAAGTCTCTATTTGTATGAGTATGTTGTTGTAGTTTGTGAAAAAAAAACTTCAATTTTTGTCTCTAACCGTACGGCATAGGAGACCCCATCCTTTTTTTTTTCTTGTGATTAAAATCTCTGCTTACCTTCCTCCATGAACAGACCTAGACCGTACGGCTGTTAGAGAAATCTGATGCAATTTAATTTTGAAGTTTTGCTGCCCTCTCTTGGGGATGTTGTACGGTCGTCGTACAACCCTCTCTTTGCCTTGCTTTGAATGAAATTTTCTGGTTCTGACTTTTCCTTCAGCTTGCAACTTCTGTGAATTGTTTTGAGTTCCTCCTTGTCATCTTTGTGGCTTGTTTTGAACCTGAAATTTATTGAATAAAAATGATGTGATTATACCTTGTTTGAGCCTGAAATTTATTGAATAAAAATGATGTGATTATACCTTGTTTGAGCTTGAAATTTATTGAATAAAAATGATGTGATTGTATCTTGCTTTGAATTTGAAATTTATTTAATGAATACCATATGATAGAAATCTTGAAATTTATTTCAATTTGAGCTCATAGAAAAAAAATTAATTGTTGTGTTTGTTTTTAAATAGAATGCTTGGAGGAGATATTGTTTGTAGGGAAACTTCTAAATTGTGAGTGTAGTTTGGATTTATTAAGTCAATATTAGGGAGAAGTTGATTTTAGAAGGTTCATTTGTTAGTAAGGTATCATTTTAGAATTTAATTTATTTAATTAATGTTGTCTTTTTTTTAGTATATGCAAGAAGTTTAATAAATTAAGTTGTGTTTTTTTTTAAATATAACTTTGTTATTGATATTCTTAATTTGGTTATTTAGAAAATTATAATCTTAGAATATATAATGGAAAGAAGTCTTTTTTTTAAGGAAGATGATATTAGAAGGTTCATTTGTTAGTAATGAATAATTTTAGAATTAAATTTGTTTAATTAATGTTGTTCTTTTGGTATATGCAAGAAGTTTAATAAATCAAGTTGTGCTCATTTTATTAAATATAATTTTGTTATTGATATTCTTAATTTGGTTATTTAGAAATTGCAGTCTTAGAATATATAATGGAAAGAAGTCATTTTTTTTAAGAAATAGATACCATGGTAGTTGTTTATATTAGAAATCTTAAGTGGTTAAATAATAGATGGTAATCCATGCTCATAGGAAAATACATAAGTTTGATTTAATATTATAAGTGGTTAGATGTTAGGAATTTATATAGATTATAGTAGTTTGATTGAAATTGTGAATGATTAGCTAGTGATTTATGTTTATAGGAAGAATTATAGATGCTTATTGTTGTTTTAGAAGATGCAAGTTGGTTATATGAATTAATTAGTAAATGGTGAGATGTTAGGAAAAGGTATATATGTTTAGAATTGAAATGATTTTTGGTAAGATGTTAGTTGGGAACCTTTGCATATAGGAAATAAGGTAGGTTTATAATGTTTGATTTAAATTTGTAATACAGTAAGTTATGCTTATGAAAATTATATGAATATAAATATAGATGTTGTTTTAACAGTTGGTAGTTATTAGAAAATGAGATAGTTAAATGACCACTGAAAGTTCATGTACTTATTGTAGTTGTTCTTAGTACGAAGTGTTATTAGAAGGTTGACGAAAAGTTTTATAGCAAGAATATATATATTTGTTATCGAGTTTATTTGTAATAGTAATGGTTAAATATATTAGATAAAAAAGTTATGCTTGGGAAAGAAGTATATTTGTTTTATAGGTGTTCTTATGTCAATGGTAATTCATTTATATGGTTGTTGGCAGTTGGTAAAGGTAATGGAAGTTATGCTTATAGTGAAGTTTATAGATTCATAAATTTATAGTTGTTCTATTGAAATTATAGTTGGTTTAAAGTTAATAGAGTTTTATGCTCTTGGTAAACATATGATTAATTTTATAGCTTGTTTTAATGGTAGTCATTCAAGGTTAGTTAGGAAAAGATTATATTTGGAGTTGTATAGATGTGTTGCTTTTGTAGGCTTAAATTTCTTCTAAAGAAGTTATAACCTTATATGTATTTCCATGTTTTAAGTTATGAATTATTGAATCTCATTTACTCGTTTTCCATCCTAGTCGTATCTATATGCTTGTATTGGATCATTGTGGTTTCTTTGGGGTGGAGTTTATGTCTTTGATTTGGTTAATTGTGAAGTGGGAATCTTGAGGGATGTCATGTGTACTTGGTGTCAAAATACGGAAGCATTGTCCCTATCAGATAATGGTTATTTTTTTATTGGTTAGTACCTAACTCCAGAGGTATGGTGTCTTGGTCTTTGTTCCCGATAGTGGCATGTCAATGCAATGGGATTTGTATTGTTGAGGGCAAGTGAATGGCATGAGTAATGGTTGGAAGCCATTTTGTATCTTATCTTTGCATGTGGTGGTTTGGTTGTTTGATTAGAGATTGCTAAGGGAGTGACTTCCATGGTGGGGTCGGTGCCTAGTGAGAGGCCGCCTGGGTAACCCCATGGAAGTTATGAGCAAGTGGAAACGTAATAACTTATTAGGAGGGTTGGGGTAGTAAAACACATAACAAGCTAAGTGAGATACCTCACCCATGCCTTGAGTGCTCTCACAGGCTAAGGATGGGATGAGAAGGCCTGGTTGGCAAGGCCGACCTCCTTGTCTCTATGAGAGGACCTGTCGGCTCCGCATGTGTCACTCTATGGGGCCGGTGCCTATAGAGAGGTTGCCAGGGTAACCATAGATGGGGACCGGCTTCTGGTGATAGATAGCCTGGGTAACCCATGCTAGGACCATGTGATGACACTCTCCTTATGCAACTCAGTTACTTTCTCTTATTTTGTTGATACCTCTGGAGTATAGTTTTGACTTCTTGTTTGATCTTGGTTGAATGTTTGATTTGTCTAGTGGATTACTGTCATTTCTGTGCAGTCTTGTTATCATGTATGCCTGTAAGGAGTCTGTATCTTATTGTTGTTTCATTGTTGTAACTTCGACCTAGTGGAGCCTCAATGTTATCTCCTAGCTTGGTGGGGTGGACCTCAGGGTTCCACATGGTTGGGAGGCAAATCTATCCATTGGTCTTCTTAGAGATTCGGTTTGAGTCCTGTGTAGAGGGGTTCCAATTCCAGATTGCTTTCCACTTTTAGTGATGTTGTATACTTTCATTTGTGCTCACTTGTAAACCGACACGATCGGTCTTTTAATCTTGTATTGTAACTTTGTAAATAAACTATCTTGCAAATGTAAAAGTTGTTCTTAACTGAAGTAGCAGTAAAATGTTATCACTTGTGTGGTTTTTACTTTATATTTATTGATGCATTTATGTTTCCCTAGAGGAGTTAGAAGTGCACTTTTCTTTACGTTGTGTATTATGGCATCTTAGTTACTAATATTACAAATTCTTTCTTTCAAAAAAAAATTATTTCTGTAATTTTGCACTTTTTAGTCTAGCACTCTAGGGTTGCATGATGGGGCATTACAAAAGGATTATCCAAAAGCATGGACCATAGGGATATGATGGGGGAAATATGTGAGATAGTAGATAGAATATGGGGAGATGGAGGTATGTGGGAATGTTGTGGAATGGAAAGGAAGCAAGACCAACGGTTGCACACACCGAATTAGATTTTGAAGCTTTTGAATGGAAGGAGGAGTTGGGAGTAATGGAGATGTTTGCTTAGGGGATGGTCAATTTAGTAATTTTGGGACCTAAATGGTCTTAGGAATTATAGAATTTTGTGATAGGGAATGAGATTTTTGAATTGTGGATGCTTTTATTTGGATTAAGTGCATTTTTTGGGGGGACCCACACCATTTTTGTTTTTGCTTTTGATTTTTGATGTGTGAGATTTTTCTTGGATGTTAGAGGTTGATGCCTTGTGGTATGATCATTATTAGGCTTTAATGGAGTTTTTGCTTTATATGGGGAGGCATCCAAATTTATATTTTTGAATCCCATGGGGGTTGTGATAGCTTCATGTTTGGTCGATGTGTGCATTCGTTGATCATGAGTAGGAATTTTAGGGGATTTAAGGGAACGAGATGTGTGGATGAAGGGATTAGTGAACTTGTGGATAAAAGGATAAGGGGATGTGAGGATGGGGATACTAGGTGTTGGGAGGAGTGGAGCTAAACTAGATGGAGGAAGGTGTATGGTCACATGCTTTTGGGATTTGTGTGACGATGGAGGAGGGATAGCGACATATGTTTTGGTGGTGCAATGGGATGCATGGGGTTTGGGATGGAAAGAAGTGGATTTGGAAGGCATAGAGGTGGTACCAACATCTTGGGATTGTTTTCCTTGGGGTATATAGCTAGGGCCATGCGATCATGGAGGAACTTTGACATGGATGGGCTCCAAAATGCCTTGTTCATGAAGTCCTAAGCCTTTTCCATGATAATTCATGTTTTGGATCATGCGATGTGCAATGGGATGTTTATTATTTAGGACACAAGACATAGTCCATTATTAGATGGGGAGGATGGAGTGGTGGATAGAAGTCATTTATCTCCTACAAGAGAGCCATGACAAATGAAGGTGTTGGATCCAAGAGGATAGGATGATGGATTTGGAATGGGATAGGGTGGTGAAGGATCATGAGGATCTTGATCAACATTATGCTTAGTAAGAATTTGATTGTCTATACTTTCTTGGAGACCAAGTGTCTCATCAAGGGAAGTGGATGTTGTTGGATGATGGATAGGAGTGGTTTGGGTATCTTGATCATGGATGGTGGTGGTTTGGGAATTTGGATCCTTATCATGAATAAGATCTTAATCATAGAGAGGATTAACATGAATAATGTGATATTGGGATTAGATAGGATGAACTTGGATTGCTTGCTCATGGGTAGGAACTTGATCTTGATCATAAAGAGTATTATGTGGAGGATGAATGGAAGTGATTTGATCTTGATTTGGATGAGGGGTTGATGTTTCCACATGCTTTAGACTAGAATCTTGACATAGCTCTTGGTTTACTTGAATGAGAGTGGAAGTGGGAGACTCTTGGATAGGGTTGATAGGCTCTAGATGCTCAACAACATGGCTACATGATAGATCTTGACTTGAACTCATGGTGAGGGGATCTTCAAGAGGCTTGATGGGTTGTAAGATGGACTATTATATGGCTTTGGAGGAATAGGCATTGTTGTCATATTTTGCCCAACCAAAATACTCCTGATTTCCCCTCCTATCAGAAAAATCCAATCAGAGAAAGCCTAAATAGAAGGAGATATACCTAAAACCCTTCAAAATCTAGAGAATTTCCTTGCAAATATCCCCAAAATTCCCTATGGAGAATCCTTGTAGAAAATCCATAAAATTCTAGGCCATTACCTTAGTTTTTTACCTACTTTTGGCCTTTATCGGCAAAAGTTTAGGTTTTCAAACTTGCAGAAAAATCATAAAAATGGCTAAGGCATGAAAGAGGCTTTTCTCCCTTTGGTTGACAATTTTTATCTATTATGAACTCTTCTCCAAGTTCATCTTTTCGTAGGTTCACCAATTCGATGATTCGCTGACAAGACAAGGAGAGCAGTTTGAGATCAAAATTCCACTAAGGCATAAAGAAGGGCTTTTCCTTTATCGGCAAACTTCACAATGCATGAACTTTTCCAAAGTTCAAATCTTCAGTAGTTCGTTGATTCAAAGATTTGCTGACAAGGCAAATGGTTCGGTAGGATGAAAATTCGTCGATAAAGAGTAAGGTTTGGGAAAAGTCAATTTCGTCGAAAAGGGCGAAAATAAAACAAAAGGGTAAGCCCCAGTTCAAGAATCAAAGAATTCATTGATAAGGCAAAAAGTGGCTAAGGAAATGTGAAGTCAATAGGTTGGTGAAGTTGAGAACAAAGCAAAAGTTTAGTAATCTTGTGGTTCACTGACAGGGCGAGAAGCCGATAAGGCTAAAATGAATCAAATAAGATTTGGCATGAGTAAGTTTTTCTAATAGGGAAAAATAAGGACAAGGCACTAAAGGCAAATTGTTTGGCAAAACAAGGTTTTTCCAATAAAGTGGCCAAGGTTCGTAAAGGTGGCTTTTTGTTGATTAGGCAAAAGCAAGCCACAATGCTTCGCCAAAAGGATAGTTTGCCAATAGGGCAGAAAACAAAGACAAAAATAGTTTCAAAAATTAAGGAATGGTCGACTAAGTGTGGAGAAGATGTTGAAGAGATAGAGAAAGGTTCAGAATGCAATGATTTTGTTGATAAAGAGGAAAATCATGAAAATGGAACTTGATAGTTCTGAAGAGTTCGCCAATCAGAAAAATCAAACACAGGAAATTATGAATGCAGAGAGGCACCATGAATGAAGAAGGTACAACATGTTGAAGTATTGTAAAAGCTTTCCTCTATTGCAAGTATGTGCCTAACTGGTGTTGTCATTGATGTTAACATATTTGTGTTGTCATTGGTGTCAACTGTGCTCTTGTTTTGATGCTTGCTTGAAATGAGTTAAGTGTTGAAGATAATAAATATTCCTAATACAATAGAACAATCTAGTAGATTGCTCTACATTTTGATGCAATTGGGATACCTACATAACCCTATCAACCTATCCCAATCACTACCTTTCACAAAACACAAGAGTTTTAGGCACTTCCTTCATTAATAGGCCTAAAACAATGGTTTCATGGTTGGGCGTTTAGAAATGAGTGTAGAGAACTAAAACCTAGTGATTTGGAAGTTTGGAGACACACTCTAAGACTGTTTGAAGGTATTTTGTGTTGGTAGTAAGTTTAAGGAGTAGTCCCTTTGTAAAATAGGGCTAATTGGGCTCTTTAGGAAACAAGTACAGTCCATTTTTGAGGGGTTTGGTCTGAAGTAACCCATACTCATCTTTTGATATGTCAATAATGGTCCAAATGGGTACTTAGAATTGTCCTTGTCTTCCCATGTTGATGCCCCATATGAAAGATATCTTCCAACAAACCTAAAAATAGGGCTACAAGGCTAGAGGCCTAATTGTGAAGAAAGTACTAATAATTCTTGGTTTTGGTGAAAGGTGAGTGTTTGATTGGGTAGGTTGGAAGGCATTGACATCCCCTACTACATCAAAGTGGTATCAGAGTTGAAGGTTCTGATTGGGGGAAGAAGTTGTGTCAAGAAAAGTTGAAGGTTGAAAGAGATAAGGTGTAAAAATGCCTCCAAAAGGTGGGTTAGTAGTTGCTAGGGAATTGAAAGCCCTAAGAGAAGAGATAGAAGAATTGAAGGCCAGAGAAAGAAGGAGAAAGGAAGGTGAAGAAGATAGCACCACCTCTGAAGAAGAAGAAGAGGGTGAAGGTGGAGACCTTCTAAAGAG
Organism: Cunninghamia lanceolata; assembly: GCA_027924645.1. Taxonomy (NCBI): domain Eukaryota; kingdom Viridiplantae; phylum Streptophyta; class Pinopsida; order Cupressales; family Cupressaceae; genus Cunninghamia; species Cunninghamia lanceolata. The sequence goes on along the minus strand of BSBN01000472.1, from coordinate 11,788,385 downwards.
ACCTCAAGAAGAGGAGATAGCTCCTGAAGAGAGAAGGTTTATAAATGCTTTGAAGTCTGTAAGAGGGGAGACCTCTGATGTGAAAATGGACTTGCCAATGTATGGGGGAAAGATGGATGCTAAAGAAGTACTAGAATGGATAGATGCCTTGAATAATTATTTTGAGTATAAGGAGGTGGTAGAGGATAAGAAAGTCAAGTTTGCCAAGACAAAGTTGAAGGGATCTACCTTGACATGGTGGAACTACATTCAAGGAGAGAGCCCGTGAAGAAGAATAAGTCAATGATCAGTTCATGGAGTAGAATGGTATCCAAATTGAAGGCACAATTCATGCTTGTTGATTATGAAGTGCAAGTATACAGAAAATTGTAGAATTTAAGCAAAGAGACATGGATGTGGCAACCTATACTGAGGAGTTTCATAAACTCAGTTTGAAGTCTAGTCATGTGGAGAATGAAAAGGAGAAAGTGGCTAGGTATTTGAATGGTCTAAGGTATAGCATTCAAGATGAAATAAGCCTTCTCACCCCCAAGACAATAGAAGACTGTTTTCAAATAGCATGTAAGGCTGAGGAGAAGCTTAAGAGAAAACAAGAGCAGCAGATCAGAGGTAGAGGAAGACACAATAGGGGCAGAGGTAACTTTGGAGGAGGCAAATTATAGTTCCAAAAGCAGCAAGGTGAATCTAGTGGTCAACAAGAACAAAACAGTGAGTTAAGAGGTGGATTTAGAGGGAGAAGATCAAACACAAGAGGCAGATTTGGAAACCAAGGAAGTAGGTCAGTTTGTGAAGAAAGTATAAGGAATCCTTGGAGTTGGTCAGAGTTGTGTGTTGGAATAGGTTGGTAGGAAGGTAAGAACAATCCACACTGCATCAAAGTAATCTGGTTGGGTCTGTAAGTGAAAAATTGCCTTGTAATGAAAGTTGTCTTAAAAGTTGAATGCCTTGAAAACTGTGAAGAGTGAAGCCCATTGCTGTGAAATATATTTCCATGGTTTTGAGTCCTCCTTATATTGCATCACATTTCTTGGAGAATAAATATCTTTATCTGCGGATTGGAAGTCATTTAGATAAATGTATGAAGATGCTATGTTCCAAGTTTGAGCCTCCGATATGAAGATTTGAGTGAGTTATGTTCACCAAAGTGAAAACTATTTTTTCTGTATATTTGGTGGTGACAGGGAGAATGTATTATGCTCCACATTTAAGTATTTCAGTCTGTGGTTCTGGAATCAAGTTTGTAATGATGATAAGTGCCTTCAACTCCAATGGTTTATGATTTGGTGGTTCGCAAGTGATCTTTTCCTTATGACAGTAGCTGGCAGTGTTGTTTATGTGCTCCAGTTTGAAGAATCTTCTTAACAAAGTGGTTAGAGTTTGTGCGGTTGTTCCTAGTGATTACAATGTGCTTGTGGATGTATCCTAATTGTGTTCCTACCTTTGGATTGGTCCACAAAAAGAAATTTGGATCGTGGATGAAGATTGTTCTTGGAAGACTTAATGTTAACACCAGTCTTGGCCGACTTGGTTATTTTCATTACTTGTGGAGATACATCGAAGATTGTGGAAACATGTCATGGCATGGAAGATTGTATTTGAGTCCCAACTAAGGCATAACATGATCCACATACATCTTTCCCTTAGCTAATTTTGTTTAGGTCCAGACCTATTTCTATGTATGTTTGTAATGCCGACCTTGGAGAATGTTCCAATGGTTGATGAATGTAATGCCAACCTTGATGTACATTCCAAAGTTGATGAAGTGTATAAAAACATGTAATGAAGTTGTGAAAAAGATGTTCGTGTGCGAAAATGTAAAGATAAGTGAGAAGGTGTAAGAAGAGCAGAGCAGAGGTGTTATACTATGCTTCAATGGAACTGAACCCAGGCATGAAGTAGATGCTATCAAATCATTTCACCAATCCTTGGCAGTGAGCCGATCTTGGCAGTGAGCCCTAACATTTGTAGTGAGCATTTTGGGCAGTGAGCCTCTGATTTTTGGTATTGCTATAACTTATTTATTTTTGTGGGCTAACACCCACCGTGGTTTTTCCCTTATAGGGTTTTCCACATAAAAATTCTGGTGTATCATGTGTTATTGTGTTGAGCTTCTTATTTCATGCTTTCATGGCTAATCTTAATAACAATGATTAAGAATTTGATGTGTTGATATTCATAAGTGGTTAAAGTTTTGTGACAACTGATTCACCCCCCTCTCAGTTGTCCTATGCTTTTCAACAATTGGTATCAGAGAAGGTTCCTCAGAAGAAGCCTAATAGCTTGATGAAGATCCGGGATGGCATGCAAGGATGAACTATCTTTCAATTGTTTCATATGTGGTGAAATAGGTCACTATGCATCTAGATGACCCATAAGAAAATTGAGAAATAATGTTGAAGAAAATAAAGGCAGAGTGTCCAAGAGAACATATTATGATGTCGAAATTAATGAAGATGATGATTGCTCTTTCACATATTGCGATGATGAAGAATGTCTTTATCCAGAAGGAAGTACTGAGGGTGAAGATATGTTTCAAGAAAAGAACTATTGGATTGTTGATAGTAGCTGCTCAAATCACATGAATGGTGACAAAAGTAAGTTCATTGATTTTGAGAAGTATGATGGAGGATTAGTCAGATTTGGAGATGACTGTACTGGTAAAATATATGGAAAAGGATCAATCAGTCTTGATGGAAAATAACATACTAATGATGTTATTTATGTTGAAAGCTTAAAGTGCCGATAAGGGCGTGGTTCGGTGGTTAAGTCACTCAGTTGTAGTGGCGGCCACCAGAGTTCAAACCCCCATTGGGCCAACGAGCTCGCGGGTTTGAAGTGTTCTTGTTAGGGGATGAGGTCCCCCATGTTGTGGCCTCATCGGTTCATTGCTCCGGGTAAAAGCATTCGCGTGGAGCCGGAGGGCGTGTCGCACCAGCGTTGCCAGTCACGTTAAAAAGTTTACCAGGCGCATTATCTTTAAAAAAAAAAAATGTTGAAAGCTTAAAGAAAAATCTCTTGAGTGTTGGACAGTTGTGTAGAGAAGGATACAGTCTCATATTTCAAGATGATACCTTTGAAATCAGAAAAAAATTTGAGGCTATAATAGCTGGTGGGAAAAGGACGGAAGGAAATCTTTATCAGCTCAGAGAATGTGACATTATCCACTCCATGACTTAGAATAGTAATAGTTGGATCTAGCATAGGAAATTATGTCATATCAATCTTGATGATCTAGTAAAGATAAGCTCAGCCCAAGTTGTGAAAGATTTGCCAAAGATTGTATATTCTAACAACATCATCTGCAAGAAGTGTCAAGTTCAAAAGCAAGCAAGAGGAAGTTTACAGGATGAAGAAAAATCTTCAACTGAAGTATTAGAATTGGTTCATACAAACCTTTTCAGTTCCACAAAAGTCAGAAGTTTCCATGATGACAGGTATTTTATGTTCTTTATTGATGATTATTCTAGAATGACTTGGGTTAGTTTTCTTAAAGAACGATCAGAAGCTCTAGATGCATTTAAAGCTTTCAAGACAATGGTTGAAGATGAATTAAATATGAAAATCAAGTGTTTGAAATCTAACAAAGGAGAAGAATTGACCTCTGATAAATTCAATATGTTCTATGAGACTCATGGGATAAAAAAACAACTATATAGAGAGAATAGAGTAATGGAAATAAAAAGCAAAATTGTTCAAGAAGTTAAGACAATGATTGAGGAAGCTGACCTACCAGAAGTGTACTAGAAAGAAGCTATACATATTGCTGTCTACATTCAAAATAGAGTCCAAGTCAAAGGTAATGATACAAAAACTCCCTATGAATTGCGGTGTGGAAAAGTCCCTATAGTGAAATATTTCAAAATTTTTGGAAGCAAATGCTATATCAGAAGAGAAGAAGAACTAGACATGTTTGATGCTAAGTATGATGAAGGAATTTTTCTTGGATACTCCACTAAGAGTAAGGTGTATCGTTGCTACAATAAGAGATTGAAAAAGATCATTGAGAGTGCAAATGTTAAGATTGAAGAAGATGAGACTAAAATGCAAATGAATTGGTCGTATGAAGTAAAAGGACACAAAGCTGTTGAAGAACAAATAAATTGGTGTTTAATTGCCAATGTTGAATCTAACTCAGTGACTGAAGCCTGCAATACAATGAAATCTTCTGAAGATAAATTTATGTCCACTGATAGTGAAGGACGCAAAATTGCTCTTGAAAATCTTGAGAAACCTGAAGAAGAAAACATGGAAAATATAGCAAAAGCAAATGATTACATCAAAGAGTTGAGAAAGCAAATCAAGGAACTCAAGAAAAGACTTAAGAGAATAGTGAAGAATTGAGGTTAGCAAATGAAGAGAAAGAAAAATTTGAGGAGTGTCTAAAAGGCAAAACCAAAGATTGTGTAAAGCTTGAAGAAGTTGTGGATCTAAAAGCTAATCTGAAACATGCATGGGCTCAACAAGACAAACTCAGTGTGAGTGCTGCTAGATTTGATAGATTAATGGCAAGTCAGAAAAATCCTGATGACAAAGAAGGTTTGAGGCTTGAGAAAGGTGAAAGCTCTAGAACAAGTCATGAGAAGATTGCTGAGGTTAAGGAGGACAAAGGCAAATAGAATCAGGATCAGAGGAATAGATCAAGAAGACCACCAGTCAGGCAACCAAATGCATCCATCCTTCAATGGTTATTGTCACTCATGTAATAAGTTTGGTCATAAGGCTACTTAGTATAGGAGTAGCATGAATCAGAATGTTCCATCATTCTCTGGTCAATGTTTCAATTGCAAGAAATTTGGTCATAAATCAAATGAATGCAGAAGTCTGGTAAGGAATGTCTTTAACAATGCAAGGAATACTCAATCCTTTAATGGAAAGTGCTTTGCATGCAATAGATTTGGGCATATGGCTAACCAATGCAGATCAAGAATAAATCCAATCAATAGAAGGAATCAGGGACAGAGGAATGTGGTATGCTACAATTGCAATAAGTTCAGACATGTGGCAAGATTCTGCAGATACAAGAATGAGAAAAGAGATTATCCTATAGAGAAGAGGAAAACAAAGCAGAGAGAAGATAAAGGTAAGAACAAGATTGATCTAGAAGAAATCAAAAAGGAGATGAGCAAAATTTGGACTAAGAAAGATGCAAATGAGGTTATAGATGGATCCACACCAACCTTTGGTGCAGATACCTCTAGGAAGTAAACAGGGTGCCTTGGCTCAGGGGGAGCTTATATTGAAAATATTTTTCTCCCCTGCCAAAGGATTAATGCTGATGACTTAGCATGAAAGACTGTGATTGTGAAGGATAAAGTTGTGCAAAAGACTGCTATGTAAGAAGAGTTGATCAGAAAAGAAAATATGTTATGAATGATGATTGGAAGCATTTGATCAACTCAGAGGTGAATGGACATGAAGATGAAGAAGGTACAGATCTATGATTGGAGGATTACTTTATCTAACTCAAAACAGACCTGATATAATGCATGTAGTATGTCTTGTGGCAAGATTTCAAGAAGACCCTAGAGAATCACATGTGATGGCAGTCAAGAGAATCTTGAGGTAGTTGAAAGACACATCAGATCATGGCTTATGGTATCGAAAGGATAATGATTTCACTCTCAGTGCTTATACAGATGCAGATTGGGTCAGAGATGTTGATGAGATAAAAAGTACAAGTGGAGGTGCTTTCTTCTTGGGAAATAGATTGGTTTCATGGCTGAACAAAAAGCAAGATTCAATCTCCTTGTCTACTGTAGAAGCAGAGTATATTCCAGCAGCATGTTGTTGCACTCAAGTATTATGGATGAAGCAAAATTTGAAGGACATAAGAGTTGTGTATGAAGATCCAATTGCAATCTTTTGTGACAATACAAGTGCCATAAACATTTCAAAGAATCCAGTGATGCACTCAAGAACAAAGCACATATCAATAAGATATCACTTTTTGAGAGAAAAGGTGACAGAGAATGAAGTAAAGATGGAATATGTGTCCACAAAGGATCAGATTACATACATTTTCACTAAGCCTTTGCCTAAGGATACCTTTGAGTATCTCAGAGAAAAGTTAGGGGTTATTACCCCTCCTGCTCTGAACTAAGATGCATAGGAATGCATCAATCCAGTGGTACCTAAAGTCTCAGTCATTGATTTGGATTGATGTTTTGAGAGCTACCTCTCAGGGGGAGGAGCTAAATGTTACTGACATGAGTTCCTGACAATAAGAAGTAAGTATTGATAACAGAGAAATTTTAGTTTGATCAAAGCAATAGAGTGCAAGTATGTGCCCTTTGCCATTGATGTCAAAGGGGAAGAGAAATCATGTGAAAAACTCAGGGGGAGAAAGAGTCCAGATGTATAGAAAGAAAGGGGGAGTATCTTATCTTGATGGTTTCTATAGTTTTTCACATCATATGTTTCCATAAATGACAAAAGGGGAGATTGTTGCAAGTATGTGCCTAACCGGTATTGTCATTGATGTCAACATATCTGTGTTGTCATTGGTGTCAACTGTGCTCTTGTTTTGATGCTTGCTTGAAATGAGTTAAGTGTTGAAGATAATAAGTATTCCTGATACAGCAGAACAGTCCAGTAGATTGCTCCGCATTTCTTGGAGAATGAATATCTTTATCTGCAGATTGGAAGTCATTTAGATACATGTTTGAAGATGCTATGTTCCACGTTTAAGCCTCCGGTATGAAGATTTGAGTAAGTTATGTTCACTAGAGTGAAAACTGCTTTTTATGTATATTTGGTGGTGACAGGGAGAATGTATTATTCTCCACATTCCTCCGCATTTAAGTATTTCAATCTGCGGTTCTGGAATCAAGTTTGTAATGATGATAAGTGCCTTCAACTCCAATGGTTCATGATTTGGTGCTCCGCAAGCAATATTTTTCTTATGATAGTAGCTAGCAGTGTTGTTTATGTGCTTCGGTTTGAAGAATCATCTTGACAAAGTGATTAGAGCTTGTGCAGTTGTTCCTGGTGATTAAATGTGTTTGTGGATGTCTCATGATCGTCTTCCTACCTTTGGATTGGTCTGCAAAGAGAAATTTGGATCGTGGATGAAGATTGTTCTTGGAAGACTTAATGTTAACACCAGTCTTGGCCAACTTGGTTGTTTTCATTACTTGTAGAGATTCATCGAAGATTGTGGAAGCGTGTAGTGATGTGGAAGATTGCATTTGAGTCCCAGCTAAGGCATAACATGATCCACATACATATTTCCCTTAGCTAATTTTGTTTAGGTCTAGACCTATTTCTATGTATGTTTGTAATACCGACCTTGGAGAATGTTCCAATGGTTGATGAATGTAATGCCAACCTTGATGTACATTCCAAGGTTGATGAAGTGTATAAAAACATGTAATGAAGATACGAAAAAGATGTCCGTGTGCGAAAATGAAAAGATAAGTGTGAAGGTGTAAGAAGAGCATAGTAGAGGTGTTATATTGTGCTTCAATGGAACTAAACCCAGGCATGAAGTAGATGCTATCAAATCAGTTCACCAATCCTTGGCAGTGAACCCTAACTTTTGCAGTGAGCATTTTGGGCAGTGAGCCCTAAGGTAGTGAGCCTCTGATTTTTAGTATTGCTATAACTTATTTATTTTTGTGGGCTAACACCCACCGTAGTTTTCCCCTTATACAGTTTTCCATGTAAAAATTATGGTGTCTCATGTGTTATTGTGTTGAGCTTCTTGTTTCATGCTTTCATGTCTAATCTTAATAACAGTGATTAAGAATTTGATGTGTTGATATTCATAAGTGGTTAAAGTTTTGTGACAACTAATTCACCCCCCCTCTCAATTGTCCTGTGTTTTTCAACAGCCTCTCCCTAAATCATGTTGTTGCTTAGGGAGAAGTACCCAACATTAAAACTCTGCAGGCCGATTCAAACCCAGCAGTTGGAATAGTGAAATTCTTCAATGATGTGGTACAAGTGAGGCTGCAGGATGGATTTGTAGGTACGCAGAAGGACTTCTAGCCCATCCTCATAAATAGGTCTACCATCCATTCATGCAAGCGATCTATTTTGCAGAGTTGTAGGCACGTCAAGGGCATGGGTTTCGTCCCAATTTGCAAGATATCTAAATAAAAAAATTAATGAGCATGGGCCCGTCATGGGTCAATTGACAAGCTCCAGCATCACTATTGCAGAGTGCTCAAAATTGTTATAAATACATCAAAAAGCAATGTATTTTTGTTAGCTATTCTTTTGGGCTATTGCAGGTTAGATAATTCTTGTAACTAGGCCTCTGTAGTGCAATTACATGAACTAACTAGATTTGATGGACTGTGCTCTTCTGTTGAGCCTCTCATGTCTCTAGTTTTGTTCACCAATGAATGTAATTGGTTATTCTGTGTCTAATTTCTTTCCATTATTCTCTCTTTTGTAATGGCTATTTGGCCTTTGTAATCAATACAAACTAATATTTTTGCCTCTCCCATTATTCTTGCACTGTCTATTTTTTATTAGTGTGAGTTGTGTATTGTGGACAAAACGGTCCCTTTCGTACTTCCATTTTTTTGTTCCGACCTCTGTTAGGATTAATATGAATCTATGTGAGTTCATTTCAATTTTGAGGTTATTACTGTGTTAAGTCAGTTGCAACTAAACACCCCTAATCTTGTGCATCACCTATTTTAATTTCAACAATCCTTTTTACCCTTTCCCCTTGCAAGAAGTAGCACTAGATTTTAGCTTATTTCTTTGAGCCTTAAGCTCATAAAGAGGAACCAACCTTCTTGTAAGGTTTGATCTCATTTGCAAGGTCCCACACCTTGAGATCAATCCCATTGTGTCATTGAGGTGTTTGAACCAGCTTCAAATAGGGTGCAATTACACATGACAACAGGCATATTGCTTGAAGGTTCTTGGATAGATATGAGGATAGGTGTTTGATGACATGGAGATGATTTATTCCTTACTAATAGCCATTGGATCACATCCTTCATAAGTTTATGAGTGGATGGACAATATAATGGATGGATAATAAGGGTGGATATTATAGGCTTATGATTAGGATTAGACAGAGGGATAATGGGATTGGATGGATTAGGATTAGGTTTGGGATTAGGTGGAGGGATAATGGAATTGGATGAATTGGGCTGGCATGATGATGGGAGTGAGACATGGGATTGGGATGATTTGACATGCTTAAGCTTTAAACCATAAATGTGAAGCTCAAAGACACAGTCCAAAAATGGGGGACAATGGATTGTCTTATGACCTTTGATCCTATGGTATGTGCAATATTCATGTTCATTGTACCCAGGGGAATTAAATGCACTTTCCTCACATGGTTTGATTTCAGGAAGTTTGATGAGTTTTCTTTTATAAAGCATTCCTTGTAAAAGTATCTTAGCCTCATCTTTTAGTGGAGGATTGGAGGAATATGGTGATGGAGGGATTGAAAGATTTTGTGGAGTGGGAGGATATTGTGAGATAATAATTGGAGGGATTGGTGGGGTGGAAGGACATTGTGAGGGAATAATTGGAGGGATTGGTGGGGTAGGAGGACATTGTGAGGGAATAATTGGAGGGATTGGTGGGGTAGGAGGACATAGGCTTTGAGGCTCTTGGATAAGCCTGTGCTTTGATGATGATGGATACACATGGGATGCATAAGAAGGAGTGGTGTCTCCATTGTCAAAGATAGCATGAGGAGGACTTATGGATGTTGGATTTTGGCACAAAGGATAACTAGGACTTGCATGTTCTTGTTGTAAAGGATCTTGATAGCCTTGTAGGTAGATTTAGGAATGAGGTGAAATGTTGGAATAACTAGTTGGATGAAGTTGAGGTATGGATTGACATGGATATTGGTTGATATTAGGAGAAGTGGGATAGGTTGAGGTAAGATTAGCTTTATATGTGGTTGGACTAGGTTGGTATGAAGTTGATGAGAATGACATATGGGATAAAGGTTGTGGTTGTTTAAAGGATAAAGGTTGTGGTTGTTGAAAGGATAAAGGTTGTGGTTTTGTTTGGTTTTCTTGGGTGGATAGGAGTTGTTAAAGAAAGGCTTGTTTTTTTTGTTGTTGTTGGATGAGGGCTTATTGTTGTTGTTGTTGTAGGGCTTGTTGTTGCATTTCAATATAATAATCCATGGTGTTCTTGGTTGAAGATGAAGCATGGTTAGGAATTTGGACTTGTGAGGTTTGGGGTAAGGTGGATGTTGGGTAAGTTTGGGGTAGGGATAAGTTGGATTGGTTGTTGATGGGAGGTAGGGATGATGATCTAGGAGTGACTAGATACTTTCCATATAATCTTTTGAGTTCGTCAAACCATCTGTGGAAGCCATAAGGATCTTCAAGTGCGATATGGATGATTAGGGTAAAATGGATTGGATTGGATGAAAGAGATGATTGGGATAAGATAATTAGATGGGTGATTATGGTGTAAGGGAATGATTAGGACGGATGCTAGATTAGGTTGGAAGATTGATTTTTTTGGATTTTTAGAGATATTTTGGTTTTTTTGGATTTTTAGAGATATTTTGGTTTTTTTGGATTTTGAGATTTTGGCAAGAAAAACAAACACAAAAAGACAATGGTTGACTTGACTTAACAAGGAAATTGGTGTGAATTGCTTCAGGGCTAAAGTGGCTTTTACTGGTAATGCACAAGGAAAACACACCAAGCACATTAAAATGAACCTATAATTATTCAAGTAGGAGTGCCATATCCCATGGACTCACTCAGGTGCGACTTCAATCTCCACTATTAGATAATGGTGATTTCCATCCACTTGATACCATTTACCATTGCTTGGATAGATAGAGAATGCAAGGTCATGTACCACCTTACACCCCTTACCTTGGAGACTAAAGTCTTGCCCAAAGTTTATTCCATCTCAAACAATAGAGGTAATAGCGTGAGCTTTTCTCCTCCTGCTGTAGTGATGCATTGTAGGATATGACGTCCGAAGGGTCTTAACTAGGTTTTTACGAGCTTCTAGGGGAGTCCTCTCAAATACACAAGGTATAATGATGCCCAAGTCTGTGAACACTAGCCCGTTGAAGAGATGTGGCATAAGCGATTAAGCAAACACCACTTCACCTTGTGTCCAGAATCACCCGAGGCCCCAAGGTTGTCCCAATGACTATGTAGCTAGATTGAGGTATAGCTTTTGCTCTCCCCCTTTGATATACCCCGCCAGAACACATGGTTGAGGTCATCCCTAGGGGTGATGAAATCCCCTAGAAGGCCTCCTAAAGGGAAGGAACACTATTCACTTTTGATCCCCAAGCTCGCACAAAGTGCAAGGGGAGAGCATACATGAGATAATGTCCTTGGGATTGAACAAATAAGCACAAGGATAATGAAAGGGTTTTTGATCTCCAAGATCACCAAAAGGTGTGAGGAGAAAGCATACACCCTTTTCAAAATCTGAAGACAAAGCAAACAATGTTCAATTACTATCCCCCTAGATTAAACTAAGTGCCTATATTAGTGATTAAATGATTTCTTTGACATGTGAATCTGCAACAACTTGTTAGTAGTTTCAATGATTTGATCTTTGGCAAGCGAAAGTTACAAAACAAGTATTTTAGATTGAAAAAGATAATCTTGGACAAAATATTTTTGCTGCAAGAAAATGTATTAGAAATGATAATGAAACCCCTACAAAATCATAAAATAATGTTATAATGTAGCCATAAAAAGATATGTTCATCACAAGATTGCAATTTCAGATACATTTTTTTACATAGTTGACATAGATCTATTATTTGGAAATGTTTTTGACCTGAAAAATAAAAATCCAAAGAAGAGACCCTTACTAATTGTCTGAGATCTTTCAAGAAATATAAAAATGTCTAAAAAATTCCCTAATTTACGCCTAGAAATGCAGATTTATGAAAAACCTACAGTTGACAAAGATATGAATATTTTGTACCTTGTTTGACCTAAAAATTAAAACTGTAAAGAATAGACACCTGTTATAATTTCAAGAGCTTTCCAGAAATGTAAATTTTTTTGAAAAATTTGTTGATTTACGTATAGAAATGTGGATTTATGAAAAAACATAAAATCATTACAACTCATGTAAAAATGATAATAAAAACATGATTCTTCTGTTGTAGCTTCCTTAGACAATCGACAAATTGCAGTTCTTGTAGAAAAATTTGTAACCATTTGGAAGATATGATGAAATCTTTAAAACCTAGGGTTTTGTCCAAAAATGACATAAAATTGCAACAAAAAGTTAATAAAACCTACAAAAAGCAAGCTAGATCAAGGGATGTGAGTTAATAACAAATAACCAAGCGTTCCAAAATGAAACCCAGAAAATCATGCAAGGACAATAATGCAAAGCAATGAAATAAAACATACAAATAAAACAATAATATTTTAGGTGTCTACAATTTGTTCCCTTGTCTACCAAAATATTTTTAGTAAATTTCTATTCTGAGATGTCGAATAAATACTTCACTATAGTAAAAAGGCCTACTAACAGGGAATTTTTCTATGCCATTTTCAACAATATGGTTATCCACTAAGTTAGTAATTAGCATCCCATTGATCTTTGAAGCATATGTATAGAAAAGCACAATGTGAGGATAACAATGGAACTAGAAAAATAGGACTTAATAGAATAATTTCTTTTGACTATCATTGTTAATTACATTACAAATTTTAATTTTATGTCAATACATAAAGTTATTCGTGTTGAATTTAACTGACCAATCGTAGTAGTACAACTCAATGACAAAAGCTACTATTGCTTATTCTTGAAACAAAATATTTGAGTCTACAAAAGATTGTAAATCTTCATTCTGGTTAGTTGCAATAGATAATATTTTGCCTAGCCCCATAAGATAGTCAAACTAGACTTTAAAAAATCAAGATTTTGGATAATCATAAAAAAAAGATAGTGGAACTTGCCTTTTATTAAAAAAAATTCAAGCATGGACTCAATTATCTTATATGCTTAACTTTTTTTATAAACACCATCACTTTTACAATTGTTCCTTCCACTGACTGCTATAGGAATGCTTTAGGTTTCAAGGTTGTTAAAGTATACCCTTCTTAGTCCTAATTTTCTATATATTAAGTCTCCTACATGAATGTTACAGGTTTCAGGGTTGTATGACAAAATTGTAGTGTTTTATAGGTTGTAGGGATGCGAATGTAAATGAGTTTAGCTAGAACTTGATAATCACATAATAGGTTGTTGGTAAGATTACAATGTGTGTGTACATTTATGTTTGTGATTATATTATTATTTTGATAAGATCTTAGATTATCAATAGCAAGTGAATTTCATGTTTTGAAGATTTATTGTAGCTGGCCATCTTTTCACTTGCAGTCATGCACAAATGTTATTTGAAATATATTAGAGATATTAGTTTTTGTTGTTGGTAGAAATGGTTAGTGTAAAACCTTTAGAAAACATTGATGTAAAAGGATTTAACACTATATGCTTTGTGAGTTGTGATATTAAAGATAGTGATTAGGATGGCTTACTCACGATGCAGAGGTCAGTCTACAAAACTAGTTGCCGATTATTTTGAAGTAGTGAGGACAACTTTAGTGATTTAGTTATTGCCACTAGCAAGTTAATGGTAAAAATACAACACTAAAGCACTTTTTGATAAGCATGATAAAATTAAAGTGTTTTATGGGCTATGAGGAAGTGAATGTAAATGAGTTTATTCAAGGCCCAATAACCATAAAACTAATGCCTATAAGATTGCAATGTGTGTATGCATTTATATCTATTGACTGAGGTCCACTCATGTCTCCAAGTACTTCATATCTTGACTCCTTGATATTACTACTTGTCTAAGATTTTTAATTAATGTCATTGTTGTAATTTTAATTATTATGTTCTTTGAATGTAATCTAGCATGATAGATGCAAGCTTTAATTAAAGTGTTTTGTAGGCTATGGAGAGGTGGATGTAAATGGGTTTAGCCAAGACTCGATAACCTCAAAATTGGTTGCTAGTAGTAGGATTTCAATGTACACATGGTATTAAAGTGAAAGGGTGACTACCAACCACAAGTCACCAACAAATTAGATAAAATCTTAACAATAAAACATAACTTTTTAGCACATCCTCATAGGAATGCTACAAGTTTTCCTTATACCACAAACCTAGTTGTAGTTTTGTTACAAATCATCTATGGATCACTATGGCTCATCTAGAAGCTACTATAAGTGTAGAGGTATTTGCTATAAGTACAATCAATGTGTGTTTTTCACTTCATCAGTATTTTTGTAAACATACATGTTTGATTATATTATTGTTTTTATTACTATTTTAATAAATTTTGATTATTTGTGTGATGAGTTCTAGTGGATAAGTTGTAGAGTGATTAAGTATTCATTAAGCATATACTTAATTTTAGTAGTAATGTTAATTTTGTATAAAACATTTTTTGTGTAATTGCTCTTTAGATGAATCTTCTTCACAACCACTTTATGGAAAATTTGTTTTTTTTGTTTTTCAATTAGTATGAGGGTAGAGGGCCCCTATAGTTGTATTATATATGAGAAAAAAAAGATAACATGAGTTTATTATCTAGAGGAAAGATCCTACTATGGCCAAACAACACTATTACATTGTATACAATCAATTCACATGGTTTTGGTTATAAGAATTAAAAAGGAGATAACTATAATATTTGTAGAAATGTTAGACTAGAAAACTAGACTCCAAAGATCCTAGATAGCTTTGTGCCTTTAGAATTTTATGCTACACCTAAAAGGAATTGCGTCGCCAATTAGGTGTGCTTGAATCAAACTCTATTTGAAAAAAGATGAAAAGTGATGAAGGGAGTGGACCATTCATCTAGAATGCTACCACTTGCCCCAGTCACAGTTTCCAAATAGATAGTTTTGAGGACTTCTTAGATTGTATGGAGATTATTGGCAAGCCTCATGATTCTCTACTCGAACTCATATAGTGATCCCACATAAGCCATGCCTCTAAATTCATCCCCAACCACTATTAATTTGTTTAGAAAAAATTGCTAGTCTACCACTACTAATACATCCAACCCAAGTCTATATTGTGGTCATGTAAACATTTGTACCATAAGTACTATTACTATTGTGGATCAAGTGTAAGTTACAGGAAATTAGATAGGATATATGAAGCTACCTTAGAATTTACATGACTCCTCATAACAAGTTCTTGGTAATTGATGTTAATGACTTCCTTAATGGCTTCCACTATCTAGTTTGAGGGAGAATTGAAAATAATGTTCAAGTGACTTTTGTAGATGAGTCAACTAATAGCTACCTCTCTATGAAGAGCATGCAAGAAGAAGAGAAACTCCTTGATCTGGAAAAATTGATGAAGACCAAGATTTGTAGAGCTCAAAGAGATTTCCAAATGGTGAAGATAGAAAAGGCTATGAATGATTATAATGGTTGTCCACATGTGCTATGAGTTTAAAGTTACCTCTTCATAATATTGAATTGATAGAAGAATTAAATGCTTTGAGTGACTAACTACAAGCAATTGAAGGTTGCTTGTTGTCTTTTCACTTATAGTCTCACATAGATCTTATTTAAGGTATATTTTAAAGAAATATCTTGTGTAACCAATCTTTAGAATAATTGTTGTTCAAAGGCCTTAAGGCTTACGAAAACTTAATAGTGTCTATAGTTTTCAATTAATGTCATTGTTGAAATTTTAATTATTATTCTCCTTGAATGTAAATCTAGCATGATGGATGCAATCTTTAATAGTTATACATGATTCATATTTTTTCACCTTAGTTATAACTTATGATTACCAAGAAATGTTGGCACTCATTCACCCTTTTAATTAATCATTATAGAAAATTTACATTCTCATTCGCTTCCTTAATTATAACTTCATGGAAAAAAAATTTTAATTTGCCACCTCAATCAAAAACATATTAATTTATGTTTTAATTTGTCACCTCAATTAAAATTTATATTAATTTATATTTTAATTTGTCACCTCAATTGAAACTTATATTAATTTATGTTTTAATTTGTTACTCCAGTTACACATTTATGGACAATTTAGGCTTAATTCGCCACCTCACTTAAAAACATATGGACAATTTAGGTTTAATTTGCCACTTCAATTAAACATTTATGGGAAATATAGGCTTAATCCACCACTTCAATTAAAAAAATTGTGGGTAATTTAGGCTTTAATCCACCATTTCAATTAAAAATTTATGAAAAATTTAGGTTCTAATTCACTATATAAATTAAGAAAATTATGAAAAAACTATGTTCTAATTCACTACCTAAATTACAGATTTAGGGAAATTTTAGGTTCTAATTTGCCAAATTGCTTAAAAATTGACATAACTTTTAGTTTCTAATCAGCCACATTTTATTTTAATGTAAAATAGTCATCCACTATATCACTTTAGGTCAATTTTAGAAAAAAATTGGTAAGGGGATTATGCCTTTACATAGGGGATTAACTAATGTTTCTATAGAATTTTCTATAGGTCAATTCTAAAAATATAACTTGGTGATATTTAAAAATACATTTGAAAGATTGTCATTATGTTGGAATATGACATGTTCACCTAGTTCAACTCTAAGAAATGTGTGTTAAGATTGAAGACAATAGGCAAGCGCCCTAGAATGACGTATGCATATTCATTACTCATTTTTGCATACCAAATCTAAGTGTTTTCATTATTAATTTCTTCTTACATGCTTCTAGATAAGAGAGAAGGATCAAATGTATGAGGTGTAAATGGATGCAAATGAATATGTGGCTCACAATGGCTAGTGAAATTGGACAAAAACATTAAAATTAAAATTAAAATATTTAAAATTTTAAGGGTTGAAATTGTGATTGTTTGGGCCTACAAAAATGACCCAAGACACAAAGGTGTTAGAATCAAGGTAGAATATTTAGAAATAAATGCATGGATAGGTATAAGAATTAGATAATCAAAATCAAAGTATATATATATATATAAGTGTGTATATAAATAAAGAGAATAAATATATAGGAATGTGTGAAGGATACCAATAATAAATAACTAATGTAGGAATATCTATAAATATAGATAAAATAAGGTGAAATATTTAAGAATGAGAAAAAATACAAGAATGAGACCAACTTCCCATAAGATTGTAACATTTATCATTATGCAATTGTATTAAAGCATTCCATCAAAATGAACACAAAACTCCATGGGAATTGACATGCATATGCAAATTTCACCATTACAATAATAATTACAATGATATTGAAATTATAGAATTTATTTTGTAATAAGAAAACAATGTAAATGGGACAAGGCCCTAAATTTGATGGTCATATGACTGTCTAGTTATTTTTGTTGTCCAACACAATTAGGGCACAAAAATTTACTTGATCATCAAATTTAGGCCCTAGATGAGACTAAAGTAGCATGCACTATAATCACATTAAAATTAATAGATAGTGTAATAAAAATATTTTTATTTTGAAAGTAAATATATTTTAAGAAATTAATTTAATTTATTTTATATAATTTTATGTTTATTTTTCAATATATATTTGATGGAGATCATCCACAAGATCATTTTTGCTACTCGATACGAGAGAACAAACCTTAGGCTGAACCTCTTCGGCTGAGACCCAAGGATTGAGGGGTATCCATTCTACCAAGTTCACTCGGGGCATGATCCCAGCCTCATCCCTTATGGTGTCGAGGGCCTTGCACTCAGCAAGACTTGACCCTCTGGCGGGCTCTGTAATGTCCCCTTCTTCGGCTTAGATGTTGGAGATGACCATTTAGCCTATTTTATTCCCGTAGGCTAATTCAGAGTTTCGGAGAGGGAATAATCCATTTAATTAAATTAAGTTGTCTTTAATTATAATTTTACGAACAACATGTATATTAATTAATAATGTTATTATAAAGTGACTTAAGCTAGAACCAAAAAGTAAAATATTATAAAGTCACTATATATTGTGCTAAAGGTATATTAAATAGGTAATTTTAAATTATATTTTCAGGAAGGTTCCAAGGGAAAATATAAAAGGAGGTTAGAGACTCATTTTTTGCTTCTTCTTGACATATTTCTTTTATGAGCTATTGTGGAGTTGAGTTTGTTCAACCAAAACCCTAGGACGAAAACCCTTGGGAATATTGATTTCAGAAGTGAAAGATCTTCCCTAGTCAATCTGCAAGTGGAGTCATTCAGATTTCATGCTTGTGCTAAAGGTTTGAAGTTGAAGATTTGTGTGCGAGAGTTAGATCTTTTACAAGTTTTGGTGTGTTTTCTTTCTGGAGAATTTCAGTGCCAAATTTGTGAGATTTGTTTACAAATACAAATTTAGAGGCTACTGTTAAAGAATTATTCATAGTTTTCTATGGAGTTTATTGGAGGGTTTAGACCCTAGACATCTCCAGTGACATCTTTATTGGTTGAAGATATTGAAGGAGTTAAAGCTCTTAACCCTTACTTGCAGCCCTATTCCAAGTAGCTGTAACATTTCTAAAGGATTCATCTATTATCTAAGGGAGTCACTTCTTATTATAAGTGAAAGGCATGAGTATTAGGAAGGTGCGTGAGGGTCTTTCTTGGAGGTGCCTATGTTGATTTTGGAGTTATAAGGAGTCACAGATTTAAAAAGGAGTGAGATGAGAGATTTAGAGGAGGCGTGGGTTCTTAAGGAGACTCAAATATCATGTGAAATATTGTACAAGTTGGGCCCAGCTGGAGCTTATTTGTATTTTGTCTAGCATCTTACTTGGCATGTATAAGGATTTCATTGAATATCTATTTATCTCAGTAATATCTAATTTACAAACAACAAACTTGGGTTATTGTATTCATCTATCATTGATATAATAGTGCAAAAAACTATTTATCAAATTGTCTCTGCATTTCTTTTATGCTTTGTGATACATTTTTTAAGTAGAATAATATCAAACTTATCAAACAAAAAGTCCACATCTAACACACTCAAAAAATTCAGTTTATAAGCTAAATGCAAATTGTTTGACGAAATGTCAATGCGGTAGAAATCAAAAATTTGTGATTTTTGAATAAGAATCTTGTTAGGGGATTTTATAGGTTGATTCAAAACCTTTCAAAATTAATGTTAATGAAAGATCAAAATTAATTCATAGAATTGAGAGAAATATAATAGAATAGAATAAAAAGAATGTTGAAAACATATAAATCTATAACAATAATATAAATCTATAATAATACTAAGTTTTAGTTTATATTAAAATAATTATATTTATAAATAAAATATTTAAAATAAATTGTTTCTATGGGAGATCGGGAGTCTCTTGTATATCCGTTTTGAGGTTTTAAATATTCCCCATCGAGCTCTTGTATTCTTGGGTGAATGTTAAAGTCAAATGCAAAAAAGCACAAAGCTTTGAACAATTAGAAATCTAATTTTAAACCCTAGTGGGAAGTTGTAGTCCACATGGTGCATTCTTATTTGCTATTAGCTAAACTAGAGTTGGTGGGCAATTCAAACATTGTGCAATTTCCTTTGCTCATTGTTGTTAATCTAAAGAACCTTGTGTGCTACTAGTGGATTGGTCTTAAGTTGCCAGCTTCTGCTTCTATTTTAAAATTGACTTAGTTGTCACTTTGCATTACTCGATGACTCTTTTGTTTTGTTTTAGGATTATATACTTCTATGTTCCTTTTTAATTGTTTTAATTTTATAGTTTTAGTTTTTTTAATATATGTTGGTTGTGTTTTAGTTTTTATGTACACAAAAATGATATGAGACTCCACACCCCTTCCATTATAAAACATCATTTAACGTAATTAATGTTGTTAAAAAAAATGAATTAGTATAGATATCTTAAATACATCTATCTAAAAAATTTGGAGCTGTTTTATTTAGCTAGAATTATTTTATTACTACATGGACACATGAATTTTAATTTTTATTTAAGAATTATTTTATTAAATTGTTTACTTTTATTTAAGAGTTATTTTTTTTATCGGTGAATGAGAGAATTTTTAGCCTAGCCTCGAACCAAGTGAGGCCACAAATGGGGGACCTCATCCTCGACATGAATGCACTGCATTAACGCAAACAACCCAAACCCGTGAGCTCAGTGGCCCAGTAGGGGAACAAGCTCATGAGCTCAAGGGCCTAGTGAGGGTTTGGAACATGAAGTCAACAGCTTGAACACTTATCGCTTCAACACAAATAGTTCAAACCTGTGAGCATGGCCCAGTGAGGGCACAAGGCCCACAAGCACAATAGCCTAGTGAGAGTTTGAACCTTGGTGGCAACAACCAAAATGCCACGTTTTAACCAACACACTATGCCATGAACGACTAAAAAATTTAAACTAGGGATGTACCCCCTGGGTGATATGCAAATGCCCCACTCCACATGTCACAAGTAAATTAGGATACAAGATCTCGGGGGCCTCGAGAAATTTTTACACCAGCCCAAGCTGGTGGGGCAACTCATAGAGGACATGGGGATGGGCTTGGTTTCTTATGTTAGACTTAGGGCACACAACTGAGAGGGGGGGTGAATCAGTTGTACAAAACTTTCTTCCAATTAAACACTTAACTCCACTTTGCAATTCAACAGTATAATAATAAATCAATCAAGGAAACACAATGCAACAAATTAAGAGCAGAAACACATCAACACATGAGACACCAAGATTTTCACGTGGAAAACTTGGTTAAGAGAAAAACCATGAGGTGATTAACCCAAGATTGTATTCTCTGTTAGAAGAATAGAAAGAATAAAATGGCACATGCCAATTAGGGCTCACTAACCGAGCACACTGCTCACAAGAGGCTCACTGCCTACAAGAGACACACTGTCTACAAAGAAATAAGTATCACATACATGAACTAGAGAATAGCATTTTCACCATGCTTGAATCAGTTCCATTTAAGCCCAATACTTCTACTCTGCCTTTTGCTCTCCTCCTTGCTACCACGCACTCATCTCAACAAGGACCACTTTGAAATGACTTTGCAATCCCTTATTTATACAAGATATCAACTTAGGAATGATCATCTAAGTCTGAAAACATCAACAAGAACATCTGCAGAATGTGTAACTCATCCAGTCGGCCAATCTAAGAAAGAACACCATCATCCAGAAGATTTCTCAATTGCGAGCTCCAACTTCAATGCGGACCACTAACACGAACTAGACACGATCCAAAGACCTCCACAAGCTTACCTGAATCACCAAGAACATCCACACTTCATCTGCTTACTGAAATCCTTCTCCCCTTCATCCGGAACCTTAAGAACACAGTTTGTCATTACTATCACAAAGGAATAGATGCTTGCGGACCTTCAAACCACGAACCAATCGAGTTGATACTTCACAAAGACTTCCTCAACACTCCCTCAAATCTGTAAAATAGGATAATGCATTTCTGGATCTCACCAGACCTATTTGTAACACTCTGTCACTACTGAACATCTGTCGGAACCGGTTTTACTTGAGCAGCCACAACTTCTTTAGATATTCATGCAGACCTCTAAAATCTCTACTGGACCACCTTAAGACACATATCTACAAACCCTTTAAACCGCATCCTCTAATACTCATCCTATCTTGGACTTTTACATTACTGTCATCACTGATCTTCACTGTTCCTAATTGAGACTAATTTTCTCAATATCCTCAGCACACAGCTCATCCAATCCTTATCATTAATGCAACAGGAGTATGTTGACATCAATGACAACACCGATTAGGCCCATACTTGCAACAATCTCCCCCTTTGTCATTGATGGCAACATATGATGTGAAAAACTGTTTTGACCATCAAGACAAGAACTTCTCTTCACTGTCACAACTCCCCCTATCAGCAACAACCATTCACATGTCTTCTCTCCCTTTACTACTCTCCCTTTGATCAGCAACCACTTGTTTTTCACATGTCTTCTCTCCCCCTTTGACATCAATGGCAAAGGGCACATACTTGCAATTCCAACACTTCAGAGTCATACCTACTGCTCCCCCTGAGTAGCAGCTCCCCATCATCAATCTGGATCACAAGATATGACTGTGATATCCACCAGACTGATGCACCTCAGTGTACCTTAGTTCATCACCGGAGGGGCAATAACCCCTAACTTCTCCCTGATATACTCAAAAGAATCCTTAGGTAGAGGTTTAGTAAAGATGTCTGCAATCTGATCCTTGGAAGGTACAAACTCCAATCTGACTTCATTCTTGTTCACTTGCTCTCTCAAAAAGTGAAACTTGATGGATATGTGTTTAGTCTTTGAATGCAACACCGGATTCTTAGATATATTTATTGCACTTGAGTTGTCACAGAAAATTGTGATAGGTTCCTCATACTCCACTTTGATATATCTTAGCATCTGTTTCATCCACAAAACTTGAGTGCAACTACCTACTGCTGCAATATATTCTACTTTAGTTGTAGACAGAGATATTGCCTCTTGTTTCTCGCTTAGCCAAGAAACCAATCTCTTCCCCAAAAAGAATGCTCCACCACTGGTACTCTTTTGGTCATCCACATCTCCTGCCCAATCCGCATCTGTATATGCATGAAGAGAGAAATCATGATCTCTAGGATACCACAAACCATTCTCAACTATCCCTTTTAGATATCTAAAAATCCTCTTGATTGCCATGACATGAGATTCTCTAGGATCAGCCTAGAATCTAGCAACAATACCAACAACCTACATAATGTCTCGTCTAGTTTGAGTGAGATACAATAGTCCTCCAATCATTGACCTAAACTTTGTCTGATCAGCCTTAGGAGAATCATCATCTTTGCTCAATTTACATCCGGTTGCCATGGGAGTATTCACTGGTTTTGAGTCTTCCATCCCAAATTTCTTCAACAATTCTTTCACATATTTGGTCTGAGAAATGAAGATTCCTTTCTTTGTTTGAGTGATTTGCAGACCCAAGAAGAAATTCATTTCACCAAGCATGGACATCTCAAACTCACTTTTCATTTGATTTGCAAAAGTTTTACACATACTATCTCTTCTTCCAAAAATGATATCATCAACAAACACTTCAACAATCAAGATGTTTTCATGATCAATTTTGAAATACAAATTACTGTCAGCAGTACCTTTGTTGAAACCAATCTTCAAAAGATGCTTATCCAATCTTTCATACCAGGCTCTTGGGGCTTTCTTTAGTCCATATAGTGCCTTCTTCAACTTGCAAACCATATCACCATGATTAGACAATTGAAATCCATCTGGTTGCTCTATGTACACTTCTTCCAAGTCACCATTTAGAAAGGTAGACTTGACATCCATCTGATATACCTTCAAATCCTTGAAGGCAGCAAAGGCAAGAAATAACCTGACTACTTCAATTCTTGCCACCGGAGCAAAAGTTTCTTCAAAATCAACTCCTTCTAATTGAGAGTAACCCTTGCAGACCAATATGGCTTTATTTCTGATTACTTCACCAACTTCATGTAGTTTGTTCCGGAAGACCCATTTTGTTCCAATCACATTCTTGTTTCTAGGTCTGGGAACAAGATCCCAAGTGTGATTTTTCTCAATTTGCATCAGTTCTTCTTCCATTGCTTAGTCCAGTTTTCATCATTGCAAGCTTCATTCACTGTCTTAGGTTCAATCTTTGAAATCAGACAATACTCTTCTAAATCTTGAGCAATTCTCCTTCTTGTTTGTACTCCTTTGCTTTTATCACCTAAGATCTGATCTTCAGAGTGGTTCAGTTTTACATACCTGGGAACTTTGGGAATTTCTTGCACTTCTGATTCTTGATTAGGCTCATTGAAACTTATTTCTTCTTCCTAATTTACCGGATTAGTTTGAATCTATCTTTCAGAGGAGGCTTGGGCTCCTTGAATCAGAGTACCATTCTGATCATCTTCATCATATTCGTAAAACCTTGAGGGTTTTTCAATTCCTTCATCAACCTTCACATTTGTACTTTTTATTATTTTTCTTAGTCTCTTGTTGTAACACCGGTATGCTTTGCTTTGAGTAGAGTAACCTAAGAATATTCCTTCATCACTTCTAGCATCAAACTTTCCTAGATTTTCATCTCTTTTAATGTAACATTTGCTACCAAAAACTCTGAAATACCTCACAGTAGGAGTGAGGCCAAACCAAAGTTCATAAGGAGTCTTACCGGTATTGCCTCTGATTTGAACTCGATTGAGAGTATAGACTGCAGTGCTGACAGCTTCTCTCCAATAGATCTGAGGAACATTTGCTTCCATCATCATGGTCCTAGATGCTTCCTGGATGGTCCGGTTCTTTCTCTCCACTACTCCATTTTGCTGTGGAGTCCTAGGAGCATACAACTGTCTCTTTATTCCATGTTTTTCATAGAACTCTATGAACTCACCGGATGTGAATTCCCCACCTCTATCAGACCTCAAACATTTCAATTTTAATCTGGTTTCATTCTCTACCATAGCTTTGAATATTTTGAATTTCTGAAGAGTTTCTGATTTCTCTTTTAGAAAGGTTACCCACATCATCCGGGAATAGTCATCAATTAGCAACATAAAGTATCTATCACCTTGTACACTCCTAATTCTTGCCAGACCACAAATATCAGTATGAACTAAGTCCAATAATTTGGTAGAAGACAGTTCCTTATTTTTAAATGTTACTCTGCTCAGCTTACCCAACTGACATTCTTTGCACAAGCTATTAGTAGGTTTCACCAATTTTGGAAGATCTCTTATAGCCTGAGTGTTGCTTATCTTGATGATATTATCAAAATTCACATGACACATCCTCCTATGCCATAACCAACTCTGATAAACTTGAACAAATAAGCAACTTTTACCAGTGCCAACCAAGTGGAAGATATTACCTTTAGTTTGAGTACCGGATGTAATCTTTGTTCCGAAACTTTCAAAGATCTTGCATTTTCCATCTTTAAATTAGAGATCATAGCCTTGGTCCACCAACTGTCCAACACTGAGAAGATTGTGCTTCAATCCTTCAACATATAGTACATTACTGGTTTTGTTCCTTCCATCAAAAGAAATAGTTCCTCTTCCTCTGATTCTACCAGCAGAATTATCACCAAACTTTACCATTCCTCCTTCATACCTTTCCAAATCTATGAATTTGTTTTTGTCACCTATCATATGGTGAGAGCATCCACTATCAATGACCCAGTCATCCTTTTCTTCAACTTGGGCAGCCAGAGCTCTTTCTACAACTTTATGATTGACAGATACAGAGGATATTGGTTCTTCTTCCTTGATGGCAATAAACACCCATTCACTTCTGGATTTGTTTCCTGTCTCTGATTCATCATCTGTTACTCCTTCATTATCATCTTCTTCATGAACATAGTAACAATTCTTTTGGAACCTTGATCTGTTAGGATTTGGTCTTGAAAATCTTTCCGGACACTTTGAGGCAAAATGACCAATCTTATTGCAGTTAAAACATTTAAAAGGCAATTTTCCTTCATACTTACCAGATCCTCTTGGCAGCCTCTTTGCAATAAGGGCTTCAAGTTTAGCAGTTTCTACCTCTTCTTCTTCCAGGTCTTTTCTTGCTTTTTCATACTATGACAGTTTCCTTGATGAGTTCTCTCCCGAATCAAACCTTTGTTTACCTTTTACAGAGGCACTAGCTTTGAATGCAGATTTAGTCTTGGGGGGGTCATCTCTAAACTCTGTCATTTCAAATGCAGCCAATTTGCCAACCAATTGATCTCTTGTGACAGTTGTATGGGTTTTGAATTCTTCAATGGTAGCAGCCTTGATTTTGTAAGAAGCAGGTAGGGATCTGAGAATTTTGCCAACAATCTCATTTTCATCAAGGACTCCACCAGCATTTCTAATTCCACAAACAATCTCTTTTACTCTTGGCATAAAAGTAGTGATATTTTCATCATCTCTCATCTTCAGATTTTCAAATTTCCCTTTCAGACTATGTAACCTTGCACATTTAACATACTTGTCTCCTTCATGCAAAAGTTTCAGTTTTTGCAAGATCTCAAAAGCAGTTGGTAGGTCAATAACATTTGAGAGCTCTGAATCAGATAATGCGCTTAGAAGAGCCTCTATAGTCCGCAGATTATTTTCAGCATCTGTGATTTCATTTTGGGTTTTTAGACCACCCTGTGGAGGTGTATATTGTGTTGTAGCCATGGTCCAATACACCATTCCCATACATTTCAAGTGACATTTCATGCGACCTTTCCAAAGATTAAAATTGGTTCCATCAAACTTCGGACTATCCTTCTTGTAAGACGACATCTTGGATCTCCTCAAGCGGTTAAGCTCTTTTTAGAGGAACTTGGCTCTGATACCAATTGTTAGACTTAGGGCACACAACTGAGAGGGGGGATGAATCAGTTGTACAAAACTTTCTTCCAATTAAACACTTAACTCCGCTTTGCAATTCAGCAGTATAATAATAAATCAATCAAGGAAACACAATACAACAAATTAAGATCAGAAACACATCAACACATGAGACACCAAGATTTTGATGTGGAAAACCCGGTTAAGGGAAAAACCATAGGGTGATTAACCCAAGATTGTATTCTCTGTTAGAAGAATAGAAAGAACAAAATGGCACATGCCAATTAGGGCTCACTAACCGAGCACACTGCTCACAAGAGGCTCACTGCCTACAAGAGACACACTGTCTACAAAGAAATAAGTATCACATACATGAACTGGAGAATAACATCTTCACCATGCTTGAATCAGTTCCATTTAAGCCCAATACTTCTTCTCTGCCTTTCTCTCTCCTCCTTGCTACCACGCACTCATCTCAACAAGGACCACTTTGAAATGACTTTGCAATCCCTTATTTATACAAGACATCAACTTAGGAATGATAATCTAAGTTGGCAAACATCAACAAGAACATCCGCAGAATGTGTAACTCATCCAGTCGGCCAATCTTAGAAAGAACACCATCATCTGAAAGATTTCTCAATTGCGAGCTCCAACTTCAATGCAGACCACCAACATGAACTGGACATGATCTAAAGACCTCCACAAGATTACCTGAATCACCAAGAACAACCACACTTCATCTGCTTACTGAAATCCTTCTCCCCTTCATCCGGAACCTTAAGAACACAGTCTGTCATTACTACCACAAAGGAATAGATGCTTGCGGACCTTCAAACCATGAACCAATCGAGTTGATACTTCACAAAGACTTCCTCAACACTCCCTCAAATCCGTAGAACAAGATAATGCATTTCTAGATCTCACCAGACCTATCTGTAACACTCTATCACCATTGAACATCTGTCGGAACCGGTTTTACTTGAGCAGCCACAACTTCTTCAGATATTCATGCGGACCTCTGAAATCTCTATTGGACCACCTTAAGACACATATCTACAAACCATTTAAACCGCAGCCTCTGATACTCATCCTATCTTGGAATTTTACCTTACTGTCATCACTGATCTTCACTGTTCCTGATTGAGACTAATTTTCTCAATATCCTTAGCACACAGCTCATCCAATCCTTATCATTAAAGCAACAGGAGTATGTTGACATCAATGACAACACCGATTAGGCCCATACTTGCAACATCTTAATATGGTTACACTTTCAACCTTACCTCAAGGTGTCCCCATGGTGAAAGATGGGGGTGGGCTTTTGATGCAGGAGCATCTGGAAGAATTCAAAACAGTTGAGACAGTTGACAATGAGTTGCAAAATACTGAGATGGTGACCTGGGGAGATACCGCTTTTTACCACATTTGAGTATAAGAGGTTGCAAAGCTAGACTTAACATCTAGACATAGGAAGCTACAACATATCAAGAATTTAGATTATTTGGCTTTGATTCCAGAAAGATATCACTATCAGAAGATTGACTGTTGTTGCACATTTGACAGAGCAGAGCTGATAGTGTTTAGTGAAGTCTAATCAACTTACGGAGTAAATCCGTGACTTACGAAGCCTAAAGGAACATTATGCAATGTAGTATAGGACTTGGCCGACCTTCATGGAGATTTGCGCAAAGTTCTATGTACCTGTGGAGCAATGCCTTATGTTTAGGCCCGACCTATTTTGTGTACACGTTACCCTAACTAGCCGTTGCAATTAGGCCAACTTGATAATGATTTGAAGGCTTGCGGAGGATATAAATAAAGGATAATGATTGGTTACAAGGCACTAGTGACGAAATGAACAAGTAAGTGAAGACATGAAGCAATTTCATAAGTGTTTTGATTCGAAGAAGAAGCATCTAAGTGAAGCAGAGTGCAAAACAGAGACAAAATAAGTTACCAAATAGAGAATCGAGAAGTTGGCAAAAAAAATCATGAAGGAATATTGTTGTATGAATCTTTTGTAATCCCTGGGCTACAGCCTAGCATCTGTAAAGCCCTTGAGGCATGTATGATTCACTTTGAAGTTATAATATATGAGGAATGGGCTTTGAAGGCTGGGTTTTTCCTTGTTAGGGTTTTCCCAGGATACATCTTGTGTTATGTGTTCATGAATATTTTTATCTTTCTGTTGATTAGTTGTTAGCTTTCGTTGCATATCTGTATGATCATAGTGTTAATTGTTTAAGGCTGCAAGGTTGGACAGTCCCTCACCAGACCCTCATGCCTGTGACTGCATCAGCGTTGGTCCATGCATTTCCATAAGTGTAACCCCTACCTCCAGGTGTCTCCATGGCCATTACAAGGGAGCCCCCACCCAATGAGATTTGAACTTGGGTCTATGGTGTGAAACTCTTCGCTCCCCACCACTAGACCCAAACCTGTTGGGCTAAAATTTAGATCAAGGATGTACCCCTTGGGCGACATGCAAAGGTCCCACTCCACATGCCATGGGTAAATCAAGATATAAGATCCTGGGGGCCTTGAGAAAGTTTACACCAGCTTGAGCTAGTGGGCTTGGTTCCTTAATATGGTTACACTCAAACTTATCTCAAGGTGCCCCCATGGTGAAACATGGGGGTGGGAATTGGTCTCCCTACCTCCAAGTGTCCCCATGGCCACTACAAGGGAGACCCCACCTGGTGGGATTTGAACTTGGGTCTATGGTGTGAAACTCCTCACTCCCCACCACTAGACCTAAACCTGTTGGGCAAAATTTAGACCAGGGATGTACCCCCTAAACGGTATGCAAATGCCCCACTCCACATGCCACATGTAAAGAAGGATACAAGATTTTGGGGGCCCCTCAATTGTTTGTGTGGTAGAGGGTAACCTTGTGAGGTTTGAATCTTAGTTGATGGCACTACAAACAAGAAGCCCCACCATCACACCATAGGGTCTCCCTAAAAATTTAAATTAGGGATGTACCCTCTGGATGACATGCAAATGCCCCACTCCACATGTCGTGGGTAAAGCAGGATACAAGATCCTGGGGACCCCTCAATTGTTGACATGGTAAAGGGTAACCCTACGAGGTTTTAACCTTGATTGATGGCACTAGAGGCAAGAAGCCCTAGACCATCACACCACACCAGTCTCCCCTTAAAATTTAGACCAGTTTCCACCGCAACCTTCAGAGTGATTGGTGTGGAAGAAGAGTGCCTCTTGCCAAATGGAAGCAAGAGTGGCTTTTAAACGAGCCACTCTATCATCATGCAAACTTTTTGGATTACCATAAACAACTATTCACTGATGAGACAGTAGATGACCCTCTTATTTCTATTGTTGAAGACTATGTGGCGGACTGTGTTCCTGACAAAATTGATGTTGAGTACAATAATTTTCTTGAAAGCCTTCTCTACATGGAAGAAATTGATGATGCACTCTATAGCATGGTAACTGAGAAGAGCCCTGGAATGGATGGCCTACCTGTGGAGTTCTACCAAACTTTGTGGCCATACATTCGAGAAGACTTTTTCAATGTGTATCTTGAAGGAGTGGAAACTAGAACATTGGGACCAATTATTAACCAGGGCCTTATTAAGCTCATTCCTAAAGGCAAGGATGAAGACACTATGGCTGGTTGGCAACCCATTACCTTGCTTAATACCTCCTACAAGATCATAGCTAAAGCCTTGGCATGTAGAATAAAATATATTACCCAAATGATAGTGCAACCAGAGCAAACTAGATTTTTAGGAGGCATATTTATACTAGACAATCTTGTGTTAGCATGGGAGATAGTTGAATGGGCCTAGCAAACTACCCAAGATGCCCTTATCGTCAAACTTGATTTCGATAAAGCCTATGATTGCATTCAGTGGCCCTTCATCCTTAACATGATGCAATGGTTGGGGTTTGGCCCTGAAATCCGTGTTCATATCAAAATGTTATTTATGGATGCTAATGCTCGACTAGCTATTAATGCTTCTCTTTTGGACCCCTAATTCCCCCTTCAGAGGTCTAACCGCCAAGGTTGCCCCCTTGCACCTTTCCTTTATGTCCTTGCAGCTGATGCTCTTGGGTATTTATTCCACCATGCGAAGGCCAACAAACTTATCCGTGGGATACACTTACCAAATAATGCCACTACCCTCAATTCCCACTTTGCTGGTGACAGTATGCTCTTTATCCAAAACTCAGTCGAGGAGATGACTCACACCATTGATACTTTAGATCTATTTTGTACTATTTCAGGGTCCAAATTGGCTATGCACAAGACTAAATTTATTATGACTCGCCCAAACCTCCGTCCAACATGGATCCCACCTGAATGACAAGAAATAAAACATGGTTCAGTCACTAGATACCTTGGCATTCCCTTCAGTGTTGGAGTTTCTCTCAAAGACATGTGGAATTGGTTTTTGAATAAAATCAAGGGCAAACTCTTGAATTGGAGTGACAAATTCTTATCCATGGCTGGTCATATCTAAGTGGCAAACAAAATTCTGCTCGCTAGTCATGTTTATATTTCCTCATGTTGGCTGCCTTCCAAAAAGTGTTATAACCGGCTAAGACAACTTATTAGGAATTTTTTATGGGCTAAATGGGGGAACAAAAAGGGACAACCATCTACTTCTTGGCAACATTGCATACAACCAAAGGACAAAGGGGGTCTGGGTATCATTGATCCACACTCGCAAGGAATTTGCCTTACTTCTAAGTGGATAGTTAGAGCTTTGGAGGGAGACATCCCTTGGAAGAATATGGTCAGATTTCGCATACAGTCCCACTTCAGCTGGTCATCCTTAGGATACCATCAGTTGGAATGACAAACTTTTGCTTGCTCCTTTTTTCAAAGCCCATGGGTTTGCTCCCTTCAATTCCATTTGGAAAGCTTGGCAGATCACTTCCAAAAGACTCTTTTGGTTCGATTAGTCCCTCAGCCATGGTTTAAGTTTTGTTAACTCCTCTATTTGGTGGAATTGGTTGATTCAACAAAATGGCAGGCCACTAGGAACTATTATTGAATTCAAAGGAAGACACCTCTATAAAAAAGGCATCCAAGTTTTTTGAGACTTATGGGACATTACCACCTTTCAATGGAAGTCATGGCCACTCCTTAAAACCCAGTTCCACCTCTCTCCCTTTGATAAATAACCAATTCTTGATATTCAACAGCTGGTTACACCTGAACTCTACAGTTTGTTGTCCTTGGACTATCATGCTAACTTCTTGAATGACTGGAGGTGGCTTAATGCCAGCAACATCCATTTTTTCCCCTTAGAACTATTTACAGACAACTCCTTCCCTCAATTACCATCTCACCCCAACTTAATGCTAAATGGAATTATACTTTCCAGCGGTCCAAATGGAATAAGCTCATCCTTCAAATATGGAAGTCCAAAGTGGATGCTCAGTCACAGCTCTTGGCGTGGAAAGTGCTTCATGCTAAGCTACCCATTGGTAATTGCCTCAATTTTATCTCCCCTCTTCCCACATGTCCCTTTTGTGCCAAAATGGAGTCTATCAAACATGCCTTTTGGTTCTGCACTCATGCTTGTCAATTTTGGCATTCCCTTTTCACCTCTCTACTTGCCCTTTTCCCTTGGGCTTGGTCTTGGAAAGCAGCCCTCCTCGGTGCCTCTTCATCATTCGATCTCATCTTCCACTCGTGCAGACAAGTTATAATCAATTTCATTTGGAAACTATGTTGTTTGGTTGTGTTCTCTACACGGTTCTCCCCCTTCAAATTGAAACCCAAATGGTCTATGCTAATTTGTCTCTCCAACTTGTGAATCTTCCAACAACACAGTTCAACATTGTTCTGGAGGGAAAAAGACAAGACCTTCTCCTACAACTACACGATATTGTTGAACGACATCAAGGAGTGAAGGTTTCATGAAGTATACTGCTTTATACACCTCAGGGCGGAGACTCAGCTGGATGCTTTGTGCATTCAATTGAAGCTGAAATACATGTGCAATGGGAAGAGGTTACATTTTAATGTAGAACTTGACTGGAAGTTTCAAAGAGCATGTATTCCTGGATTATGATTTCTTATATGGCTATCATGTTCTGGCTATTTACTGTTGATGTTGCCCCTACAGCTGCTAACGAGATTTCTTTTTAAGGTTGATTTCATTAGTGGCATTTGCTTTGCATGGCCTCAAATTCTGACAGGATAGTTTTCCACTAATCAAGTCATGTAGATATACAGTTGATAGCTTCTAGTTGGCATTAACAACTTGGGGAAGGATATTTCTCCCATGTCCTTTTTGGGTCTTTGGAAGGGTGGACATCCTTTTGCCTGTGGCATGCATCTTTCAAATATAGATGGCTGAGCGTTGCTTAATGTGGGAAGGATGGTTGTTTACACTACAACTTTGTTGTCCCTGTAGCTGCTTCTTCAGCTGTCATCTGTAATTTTTATTTTGCCTTTCAAAAGATGATTATTCACTTGTCTAATCACACAATCTTCTGATTTGGGGTCACCAAAAGCTAAAGTGGAGGATTGTGTGAGTGGTCTGACATTGGGAATTGTGATACCAGTTGATTATCAACTTCTGCATATCAAATGTCAATTCAGGCATCTTCAACAATTCTAGAAAGAGGTTTTAGCTGGAGGTTTTTTGGGTTTTTGCTCTATATGGCTATTATGGAATGCTTCCCCTATTCCTTGGCAGGGCTCTTTTTGTGCCACCAGAAGGCTATGTTTAGCTCTGTCCTGAGGAGGCCTAATTGATGTGTTGGTTTTGCTCTTTTGTGGTTATGTCTTGTTCACAAAGACTTGTTTGTGGACTCGTTTCTTTATGCCTCCATTTTCTAGTAGCTTTTGCCTATGCCTACTCTATTTTTGTAGATAGTGTTCTTTGATGGGTTGTCTGTATTTCTATATATTTGCTTCATTCAATAAAAAAAATGTAGACCAGTGATGTACCCTTTGGACGACATGCAAATACCCCACTCCACATGCTACGAGTAAAGTAAGATACAAGATCCTGGGGGGCCCTCAATTGCTGATGTGGTAGAGGGTAACCTCACGAGGTTTGAACCTTGGTTGATGGAAGTATAGGCAAGAAGCCCCATCATCACACCACATGGTCTGGTTTGAACCTTGGTTGATGACACTACAAGCAAGAAGCCCCATCATCACACCACAGGGTCTTCCCTAAAAATTTAGACTAGGGATATACTCCTTAGACGACATGCAAATGTCCCACTCCACATGGCACGAGTAAAGTAGGATACAAGATCCTAGGGACCCCTCAATTGTTGACATGGTGGATGGTAACCCGTGAGGTTTGAACCTTGGTTGATGGCACTAGAGGCAAGAAGCCCCACCATCACACCACAAGGTCTCCCCCTATTTAAGAGTTATTTTTTATAATAATTTATTTTTTTTAAGGAAAAATCACTATTCATTGTTTCTTTTCTTTTATTTTGTTTTTACTTTAAAAATATAGTAAATATTATATACTTATTTATTACTTTTTAAATTTATGTTGATTATTAAAATTTAATTATTTGATGTGTAAATATTTGAGAAGGATCTTATGGATGATATTTGGAGAAAAGTCTGGAATCATAAACTCCTTCCTAAGGTTAACTTTTTCTGGTGGACAGCTGTTCATAACAAGATATTGACTCAGGACAATCTTCAGCGAAGGGGTCTTCAATTGGTTAATAGATGTATCATGTGCTTAAAAGAGGAAGAATCTGTCTCTCATCTTGTTTTACACTGTGAATTTGCGATTGATATTTGGAGCAAAATCCTTTTGAATTTTGGCTTACAATGGGCTTGCAATAAGGAAATAAGAGAACTCATTGCTAATTGGATCCCTCCTCTATCCCATCCTTGGTTAGTGGAATTATGGAATCAAACTATTCCTTTTGTTGCTGGGTTCCTTTGGAAAGAAAGAAATTATAGAATTTTCAGAGAAACTGCTAGGAATCCTCCACATATTTTTTGCTCTTTATCTAAGGCCCTCCTGGAAAATGTTTCTAATTCCAGTATCAAAACTGCTGATAAACCTCTTACTCAGCATGAGGTCGTTGTGGATTCAAACTGGGGGATTACGAATCAAATTCCTTCTTTTGATGATTCCAAATGCCTTAAAAGGTTAAATACTATTTGGACTCCCCCAGACCCAGGGTGGATTAAACTAAATTTTGATGGTGCTGCTAAGTCAAATGGCAAGGCTAGTGGAGGAGGAGTTTTAAGGAATGATAGAGGAGATTTAATTACTGCTTATTCTGGAGGAATTGGGAATCAAACCAATAACTTCACTAAAGCCTCAGCTCTTTTATGGGGTCTCAAGCTGGATATATCTTTGGGAATTCGCCAACTTCATGTTCAGGGTGATTCTAAAATTGTTATTGATGCTGTCACCAAAGTTTTGGAGTGTGGATGACAACTTAGAGATATTGTGTCTGATATTCAAACTCTTATTCATGCCATTCCTATCATTTCCTTCTCTCATATTTATAGAGAAGGGAACACTGTTGCTGATGGCCTAGCAAATTTTGGTCAGAAGTTTCAAAACTGGCATTGTTGGCGCCATTTTCATAATATCCCGCACCACATTAGGGATATCATTCAAAAAGAGCAAGTAACCATATGTTGATGACACATCGCTTCACTTGGCTTTCCTACGTGGCTTGTCTTTTAACTCAAGTCATGCTGATTAGACACTTTGCTGGTGGCTGGAGTGAGTTCAAACAACTAAGCATGCGTGTGAAGGAGGGGCAATTGATGAAGAATTATTGCATAAAAAATTTGGGCTATCGGTGTAATGATTGCCCTACTTTTGCTCGTATTTTCATTATTGCCTTTTTTACTTTACATTGCTCTGTGATTGAAGTCTCTCGAGTTCTTCACAATATTATTACGAGACTTTGGGTCAGAGATTTTCAAACCTCTGCTACTTCCTTCTCTGAGCTTTTTGGGGTTCGCTGGTTTTTCATTATGGGAGGGAACAGGATCAGAACTGAACCTAATAACTGTGGGGAATTTAAAGATAATGCCTTGGTCTGGCATTATTGTAAAGAAGGTGGTATCACTCCGTTCCTTGAATGTTTGAATGAACATGATGAAAATTTGTCTATGCAATTTGCTCAGTCATGGGAAAATCGTAAGGTTCAAATTGGGAATATCAGTTTTGAGGTTTCAGAGAATGAAATTTCTATGGCTACAGGTTTATCTGCTAAGGGCATGAAGCTGCAAAAGAAGTCTAGGGTTTCAGATGCACAGAATCAGAAACTATTCCTTGGTGAAGGTGAGGAGTTGGTGCCCTATCAGGGAGGATTTGAGAGAGCCAGACTTTCTAAACCATGAGTGAATATGTGCTATATGGTGATGAAATACTTCACTCTGGAGGGTCGTTTCACCAGGTTCTATTACTATCATCTTCCTTTGTTAAACCACTTTAGAAGGAATGCTACTATTAGTTTCCCTTTCTTTTTGCTTTCTTCTCTTGAGTGCTCTGTTAAAAATGTTAAGAAGAACATGCTTAAAAAACCTGATGAAAAGCCTATCCCCCTCCATCAAGGGCTTATCCATAGGTTATACCAGTTTCACTTGGTTTGTCCCCTCCTATTTAGCCCTTTGGTCTCGAACCTCTTGCTGATACCTCTACTGCCTCTGTGAAAACTGGCCATACTACTTCTAAGCTATTTCTTGAAGGTTCTCCTTCTTCTAGTATTCCTAAATCTTCTACTGTCAAAAATGTTCAAACCCCTCCTACTAAATCCAAATTGAAATCTAAAAAACATCTCTCTGATTCTGCTGTGAAATCTAACCTTTTCAAAGAGGACAGTGGGGATTCTGGGCCCCATAATGAATAGGAACTGGTTAGGGAGGGACCCTAAAGAAATTTGAAAAAACTCAAATTGGAGGGTAAATTTGCTATTGTTAGGCGGTCTCGTCGTATTGCTGGCAAACCGGCTCCTAAGATGAAGCTAATTAATTACTCTAAAAGCAATTCTAAAGCCTCCACTCAATAAGGGGAGGATAAGTCCAAGAGTGATGATGTTTAGGAGGTTGTTGTTGAAGATTCAGGTGGTGTTGAGGTGACTGATGGGCAAGATTTTCCTCCGGAGACCTTTGATACTGAGGGTAATAAAGGGTTTACAATTTCTGTTCCTATTGGTGACTGCATTGATGTGGGAGCTACTAATACTCATGTGGAGGTTACTGGCACTGCTGATAACAATGGGAAGGATGTTCACTCTGTTCCTACTGAGGTTCCTGCTGATCCTGATTCTATTCAGGAGGATTGCAACAATGCTGAAGATGGTATAGGGGAGGAAGCTAATGAGGAAGGTAATCATTCTATTGTTTTGACTTAGTTGAAGGAGCAGGTTGATTTTCTGGAAAAGAAGGTCTTTTCTCTTGGCAGACTCATTACAAGCATGCTTTGTAGGCCGGCTATGGCTAATCTTTCTCCGCTGCAGAAACATGAAGTTCTCACTCATGGTGTTGATGATGACAGGGCCAAAGAATTTGACAGAATGTTTGAGTTTCTTTTTAAAGGCTAGGAAGACTCCCTTTCCTAGTCTTCTTTCTAAGCTTTCTGTTAGCTGGTATTTTATTGTTAGTTTCTTTTTGATGTATATCGGTTGTATGTAAGCTGTCGGTGGTGGTTCTAGCTCTTTTTGTTTTCTGAGCCTCTTTTCCCCTTTTTGGGTTCTGCTTTGTAAGGGTTAGGCCCCTGGTTTTGCCGCCTTATACTATCAAAAACGTTTTTAATGAAACTATAAATATAAATAGCTATGGAACATAGAATGTACCTCTTTCTAGGGAGATAAAAGCGAGCTTATTACTAGCACTTGCACCCATAGGAGGTTCAAGGAATACGTCGATAGGAAAACCGACGAATTTAGAAAATTTTCCCGCATGAATTTTTTTCATTTTTATGGCGTGAGACAATTCTGAGCACTATAATGCTCACATATAAAAGCCTATCGGCTAATTAGTGTTAAAATAATATCCTAACTAGCACTTGCACCCATAAGAGGTTCAAGGAATACGTCGATAGGAATAACCCATGAGTTTAGAAGATTTCTTGGCATGAATTTTTGTTTTTTTACAGCGTGAGACAATTCTGAGCACTATGATGCTCACATATAAAGCCTATCGGCTAATTACACTACATTATTACGGTGTTATGGTACGAGATAGCATAGCAGAGTGGATGTTGGATATGATATTATAGGATAGTATGGTGAATCTATCACTCAGCAAGCAAACTACCATGAGCAATTTCTTTCACAATTTTTTAAAAGTACATTATGTTAATAAATTAATAGATAATTATTAAGTGATTTTAAAAATGTGAAGATTGTAATAATAGGTGAAACTTTTCAACCAATCAAAATTCAAAATTATTCTTAAGTAAATGAATATTTGTAGATAAAAATTTTATTTGTTTACTTTGTGAAATATAAATATAAATTTTAAATAAAAATATTATAAAATATAATTAATTGATAGATACAACTAATAGCAACTAGTTAATGAATGAATGAAAGATTTTAATAATAGCCTAAGGGATTAGGGAAATGACCCGTCAAGATATTTTCAGTTTCCTTTGGAAATCCCATCTTCTTCTCTATGGATATTGATCAATAAACTAGCCTTATTAAGTGATGCTAAAATAAATAATAATAACTAGTTAAGTGATTTTGATTACAATAATAATATCTTGCTAAAGGAAAGTACTAAAAATACTCACGGTAATGTTTTCTAGTAAAAACAGTACAAAGTACATTGTATCTAGTCATGTTTTTAGTAGGAATAAAAAGTGGTATCTAATTGGAATAATCTTTCAAAATTATTATATATTATATATATATATATTTTTGGATATACAAAGGAAAATCAGTTACAATCCTTCGGTATCTTCTGAAAGTGTGTGTTTTGCTCGTTTGTTGACTTGAAGTAAACATGGGAAGCCAAGCCAATCTAGATTTTGAGGAGAGCCGAATACCACAAGACAAGTGTGTAGAAGGAAGTCAATTCCCAAAGGTGCTGCTTCCTGCTCGATCTCAATCCTTCTCCTCAGCTGCTCAAGTGGGTGAGGCTATAAGAAACCATAAAACGTGGCTGGATTCTCTTCTGCAGTCCAGTGGGGCTCTGTTATTCAGAGGCTTTCCAATACACTCACCTGCGGACTTCCATCATGTGGTAGAAGCATTTGGGTATGAGGAATTGCCTTATGTTGGGGGAGCTGCTCCCAGAACAAATGTTTTTGGCAGAGTTTTCACTGCAAATGAATCTCCCCCAGATCAGAAAATTCCATTCCACCATGAAATGGCTCAGGTGGGTCTTTACTTCATGTTTCAAATATTTACTCTCAACGGGCAATACAGAAAAGCAAAAGTTTTATTTGAGAATCGATGCCATTTTGCTTTATTGCAGGCATCCCTGTTTCATGAGTCTAGATTGATCAGATCCTTATTTAAGGTTTGAATTCTGATTAGTATTGCTTGTAGTCTCTAATAACTTGGTAATAAGTAGAATCGAGCGCTCCCTAGGTTCAGTTTGCAGAGAAGTTCAAACGGTATACAATTCATTAATCCTTTCTTTTGAATTGTATTTATAATACTTTCTGGTAAGCTCGACTAAACTGAAAATCATTAAGATCCATTTTCAATCCAATTAATGAGAAGGTATGGATGGTTAAGTTGGTTTTCAGCTGGTGAGGATCGTGGAGAAAACACTAGCCCATGTTTATTTGGGACCTTGAAGTTCGTATTGTATCTGGAGAAATTCTCTTGCAGGGGATATGCACAGATCACCCGAGGCCAAGCGACTTCATTGACCCTGGGATTGAAAGAATCACCCCAGTCCTATGAATGGTAAAATCCAGATAGTCCCACATCTGCATACACAAGATTATTTAAATGACACTATAACCAGGCCTATATCTTCAAATATTTCCATATCTCTAAGTAGATTAAGTAATGGGAACCATTTAAATAAATTTACAAAATGTCCACAGGTGCTTTAAGGGAGACAAGAAAGACAGATTCTACTCAAATGAAGTTTGAGTTCTCTCAAGAGACTGATTGGCAGATTTGTATGCAACATGTGATAACTTGGATAATTTAATCTTGATAGCTTCTGGGAAGTGGTTATTAGTTAAATAAGGAGTATGTATTGAAGAGAGAGATAATAGAAATAGATGCATCTGTAAGGAGTTCTGAACATCAAGAATTGGCAGTAGAGACCATAAAATGGCTGGCTAAAGGAAAATATCTAGTTTTCTCCCAGACTGAGTGGTATTACAGAAGTTGCTTAATGAGTATCATTGGGGGACTCTCCTGAGCTTTGAAATCCTCCTTAGGAAATGAAACACGAGCAGTTGCAAAAGAAAGGTCAAGTTAAATCAACCTCCAACATTTCACCTCAAAAAAGCAAGTCACCTAATCCAGCTTAAAACGATCTAAATTGCAAAGTCATGAAGGTAAAAACTATTTGTAAAATGTCTTTGAACATCATATGTATGAGCTATACACTAGAAATGAGAAAGAAGGTAAAGACTATCTCCTTATCAAATGACATGTCTAGAAGAGTACAGACTTCAATTATGTTAACCAACAGAATTGACAAGATCTCCTTTCCATCAAGTGATCTCAAGCACACTTACTTCTACAATTTGCAAAATCACACAACTGCTGTTCCTACTTGAAATTGCTTCACATGACAGGCTGGGTATGATTGTTTGAATTCGTTGAAGACTAGATTAGTGCTGAGTTGGAAAGGAAACATAAATGGTACTTGTAAATTTCTAACAACTCTTGAAGTTGTTTCCTTACATCATTACTCTCTTGAAATGACTGCTTGTACAAATCAATGTTAGGTATTGGAGATTTGGGTAGTAGTTGAAAATTTGAATCCAATGTTTTGCTTCCCTCTTTGGTGGGAAACATTTAGGAACCTAGAATGCTTCTTGAAAAGAATCTAATGACTCATCCAAGCCCTTCAATCCTTTGTTAGCACAATCAACTACAGGGATTTTTAGCCCCTCTTCTTGTTTATCCTTCAAAAGAAGTAAACAAAACTATTTATTTTCTTGAATAATTCTTATGGCTTGGTTCGCACTTACCATAGCAAACTTGGGCTTGCTTTGGTGTGGCTTGATGTTATACTTGGTCCCAGCCTTGACCCGTCTATATCTATTAGCCCTCATGACAATAGCATCTTCAAGATACAAGTACATCCAAATACTACATCAAATGCATCACGACGAATCACATTTGCTTCTAACTCGTCAATATTACTGTGGATTAATTCCAAACTTAAAACTACATTGCTTAGTTACTTGAATTTCTACACCTTGTTTCATCTAACCTGAAGGATATGGTTGAGGATGGCCATAAGTTTTCAAACGAAACTTCTTAATAATCCCATATAAAAATTGAAATCAAATTAGATTGAGAACCAATGTCTATGAGTGCATTTAACTTTGTTTTCTTGACTTGGATTTTGATTTGAAATAATTTTCTCATCTCCTCTTTCTCTTGTTTTGTGCTAGCCAGTGCAATCCAATCTCTTGTCTACACCCAAATTGTCCTTTATCTCCACCTCTAGTTTATCTCTCAAGGATGACTTAGGCTTCTTGAAGTACTCGGAGCAATTCTTAAGATGTAATTCTGGATGCAACTTCCAACATTTTGCATCAATATGCCTAATCAATAACATAATGGCTATGATGTTTCTTGGGATATTTACAATCATGCAAAGTGGAGGCATTTTTCTTACCTTTCCATTAACCCTTCTTATAGGATTTGGATGGCTGATTTAGCTCTTTCTTGGGCTGATGTATAGATTGATTTTGCTTTGAGGATTCCCCTTCTCCTTCTTCACTTTCTCAATGTAGTATGCCTGCACACATGCTTCGTCAAGGTCCTTTGTCTTGTTTGAGAT
The DNA here is from genome assembly GCA_027924645.1 of Cunninghamia lanceolata. Lineage (NCBI taxonomy): Eukaryota > Viridiplantae > Streptophyta > Pinopsida > Cupressales > Cupressaceae > Cunninghamia > Cunninghamia lanceolata. The sequence continues at coordinate 11,747,226 of BSBN01000472.1, read as the reverse complement.
GACTTTCTCCTTATGTGGGGACACCTCCCATTTACTTCTATCAATAGAGTTCTATAGTATGATCCTCCACACTTTGATCATTTCTTTGCTTTTAATACATTCACTTAATTATGTGAGTAGTTTTATGCTCAATAGGATAAAAATTCTTACGTATCAATTCTTTGAATTCATCCCTTTTAGATACAAATGGATTTCTTCTTTTCAAAAGATGTTAGAATCCTAGATAACTTTGCCACCAAATTAGAGCATGTCCTTTCATTTTGAGACATGTAAAAGAGATCCTTCATGTCCCACTAACATTGTACACACTACAATATAACATAGTTTGAAAGCTCATACTCAGCAAAAACTGGGCAGCCCAAAGTTTTGGCTCAGACTTGGGATTCAGCAAAACACTAGGCAGATAATGCATGAGACACATAAATAATGAATTTAGAGATCACATAAGTGTATTTTGATCATAGTAGCATTATTTGAAATTGAGATTGACCAAAGTTTTGGCTCAGACTTGGGATTCAGCAAAACACTAGGCAGATAATGCATGAGACACATAAATAATGAATTTAGAGATCACATAAGTCTATTTTGATCATAGTAGCATTATTTGAAATTGAGATTGAGTTGGCAATCCAAAAGTATAAATGGAATTCAATTACTCAGGATTTAATTGGAGACTAAAAAGTTAAAAACTGCTTAAAAATTCATAAAAATAAGGGAAAAATGTTGTTTTTGTTCAAACCAAATAAAGGCTAAAAATCTGCTTTTCCATTCAGCACAAACCAGAGTGGGGATCTCATTGATAAAATTTTTCAATCACACAACAATCAATTCATGCCATTTAACACAAAAAAACTAGGGTTTTCTCAAGGGTCTGAGATTTTTTTTTCAGCGGCCAAATTTGTGACCAAAAATCCCCAATTGCAGTGAGACTTGCTGAGTTGCTAACTCAATCTGCAGATTTCCTCATGAGTTCTCGCTGAGTTTGCAAACTATGAAATATACCCCCATTTGTTTAATCCATTTTGTTTAGCATTTCAGCATCTATTTATCCCTTAAAAGTCTTAATCCACTTTAGTTTCAACTTTGAAAGGATTATGTTCAGATCTAAATACCTATAAACTCTTTTTTCTTATCATTTTGGGGCTTTTCGTCTCTAATACCAAATTTCTTGGCTAGAGCATGAATCACCATAATCATGGATGTGTGGTTCCTAGCCTTAAGCTCTTGCTGTTGGCAGTAGTCCTTTGCGATCGTATCACCTTTCCATATTGCTTTCAAGTGTAGCTACTCACTTGGCAACATTGTCTTCACTGCCCTTTGCCACCTCTCTCACCGATTGATTCTACTTTCTTCTAGATATCTCTGGATTGCAAGGTAGAAATTCTTTGTCCTTGGTAGATCTTGTTACTATTATACAAATCAAACCACAACTCTATAATATCCAAAAAATTATTTGAAACAAGCTCTGATACCAATATTATTGGTAAACTTTCAAGCACACTTCTAGGATTTGCCAAATCCCAACTGTTGTTCATACTTGAAATCGCTTCAAATGACAGACTTAGTATGTTTGTTTGAATACTTTGAAGACTAGATTACTATTGTGTTGTAAAGAAAACATAAATGGTACATGCAACATCAAATGAACAATGAAAGATGGGCACAAAACTCAACAGACTCAGAACTCTATGCTGAATTTTATTCTGGAAGCCATAAAGTGGCGAAAAGAAACTCAAGTTTGGCAAATCCATAGCTTCCTTATTTTCCATATTATCAAAGATTAGATAAAAAGAGCATGAATAGAACAAATACATCACCTAATGCTATTTGCTCTTAAAGTCACTCTCCATTCTGCAATTGCTTCCTTCCACATTCAATTCCACACTTTCAGTTGTACAACACTCAACTTGATCTCCTTTTATAATGCCCAGGGACTATCCCTATGTTCACTAAAGGATTCCCAATCATTCCAGAAATGAAGAGATAGTCATTTTGTCATTAGTCTGCCTGTTTGAATTCTTGGGTTGAAACTGCTGCTTAATGCAAAAGTAGGTTACATTTTTGGCTTGGCAGTTTTAAAACTTCTGCCTGTATTAATTGGCAGTTTTGTTTCCACCATCTGCATTATTCGGTGGTTTCCTCACTATGCAAGAAATAATCTCTGCTTACTGTTTTGGATTGAGTGATGAAGGGGTTTTGAATTTCCCTATTCTCATGGATCATTAAGCTCCAAATATAACATGAACAGCTATACTTCTTGTCAACCTCTATATTTATAATGTATTCACTATTCACTATTCACTGAAAAAACAAAGGAACTTGATTGACAAATGAGAACAGCACTTTGAACTTCTAAAATACATGATGTCGGTGTATTTTATTAGAATTTAAAATGTGATTAGTATCCTGATGTATTATCCTTCTAGCACTACATTTTTCACCAGCCCTTCATGCCTGAACTAAACAAAATGCAGTTGTAATTATTAAACAAGACACCAACTAGGAAATTTGAAGTATCTCAACAGATAAAATTATAAAAAATTGTAATGTCCCCTTCTCGCAAGCCCAAAATTTTCCAACCTTGCACACAAATTCAACTTGCCAAAAGAGAACATTAGCATTCAATTCTTCATAATTCATCATATAAATCATAATTATAAGTCAATTCTTAAATCATAATTCATATACATTATCCTTTTCTCTATTTCATTATTTAAAGATCATAGTTTTCTTTCCTTAGCTCACTATACAAAATCATAGTTTCTTTTCATTTGGACTCATCATGTTAATTCAATCATACACCCAACAAGAGAGGGTTCCTTGGGCGCAATCTTGCCATAGGTTCAATATCTTTCCTTTGATCTAGAATGGCACTCTTCACCAACTAGAGTCAAAGGCCTTATCCACTTGCTCCATACTTGGCACTCTACACCAATGGAAACAAGGGCCATTTTCTCTTGTCCATATTAGCACTCTACACTAATTGGAACAAGGGCCTTATCCACTTGTCCATATTAGCACTCTACACTAATTGGAACAAGGGCCTTTATTCACTTGTCCATATTAGCACTCTACACTAATTGGAACAAGTGCCTTCATCCACTTGCCTCAAATTAGCACTCTACACTAATTGAGTCAAGGGCCTATCGCTACTTACCTCATATTAGCACTCTTCACTAATAGAGATAAGGGCCTTCTCGGCTGAGTACTCTTTTCCCCTTAAGAACAAGCACTCTTCACTTGCCTTGCAGGATAAGGGCCTTGTCAGCTCAAGCCTTCAATACCTTGGTCAATTGTTAAAACCCTTGGGCTCTACTTCTTGGTGTGATGGATTAATCATGATGTCTTGTTTCTCATTCTATTTTCATAATTTCTTGTAAGTTAGCAATTTCACTTTAAATCAAGATAACCATTCATTACATAATCAAATGAAAGTCCTTATTTAATTACCATATTCTATCTTTGATCTTTAAAATATTCTATCTCTATTTGTATCACTCTATTCAATTTATGAGACTTACCTATTATGTTCTTGTTCTATTTTATTCCTACAAATCATTCATATTCGAATTTTCCATTCTTTTATTCTTATTTTGTAACTACTGTTATCCATATGGTTAGTACCATAATTTTACTAAATGTTTATGGCTGTCCATTGCAATATCTTTTATAATATTGAGTTCTGAGTTTACAACAGCTCTTATTACTCATTCAAACGTTCATATAAGATACTAAGTATCATCAATAGAAATAAGAGTGCATACCTGAATGCTTATAAAGTTTCCACCAATCTGCGAACGTGTATTTGGAATTTACTTCTGTATGATAACTGATCAGCAGTGTAATTATTATGGATTAGTCTATTGCTGTTCTGTGATATGAAGTAGTCCTGCGGATCTATATTGGAGATCGGGTGTTGCTTCCACCAATCGCTGCTTACTTCTTGTGTCTTCCTTTTGTCTTCGATAGGTGGTAAGAGATGATGGCCGATGTATGATTGTTCGGCCCCTTATATAGCCTCAAAGGGACGTGGATTCAAGGGACGCTTTGGTTGATGACCTCCGTTCATTTCATGATCAATAGACTTTACATAATTATCATTGGTTATTTCTTTTAATTTCTTTAGTGCCGCTTCCTGCTGCTTACGTGGACTATTATGTCTTAATCGGGCCGTCAAATAATTACAAATGCTCCTAAGGAAATCGTAATATTCTTGTTATTTTATGCCGGTTTGTCTTAAGAACTGGATTTGTTTAATCTTCACCGATTTGTGGAGTTAATGATTTCCAATCTTTAATTGGAAATTACCGATCTATGACAAAAATGCCATTGGATTTATTGCAAAATTTTCTGCAGAATAAAAAAGGCACCAAATTTGATTTCAGATGAAAAAATTATGTCGTTTTGATTTTCAGGTGCAGTTAGAGAATCACAGTTTTGCCTGTCTTTATAGAACCATAGGTGTGCCCAACGCAGCTTTGCAAAAATTGCAGTTTTACCAATGTCACTGCAAATTTACACGTGAAACCTATGATTTGGTCACAACAACTCAAAAAACAAAGGTCAGAACTGTGATTTTCCTGGACTCTCTTTTATGCAGGTCTTTCTCTTCTCAAGCTATAAAAAATGCTGGCACTCAACTTTCGAGGTTTTGATAAATTGGGGAAAGGGAATTGGAACATTTTAAAATGGGAAGCTGGAAGTAGGTGAGAGGTTCAAATATGGCGAAGGTGCTGTTTGGTGACTGAGTCCATACCTATGGTGCAATTCTGGAAACTAGAAATACCAAATTGTCTGCATATCTGTCCCAGAAGTGAAATTTCTGAATTATAATATCTCAGATTAGTGAAATGGGCCGAAAATTGACTTCAAAATTTATAATAATGTTATAGATGTTTCAATTTTTTGAGATTTAACCAAATTTGCTCAATAGGTTATAGGGTCCAAAGAGACATTTAAGGTGATTCGTTTACTAATGCAAGTTTTAATCTCCTTAGGAAAATCCATGCACATACATCATAAGTATTTAATTAACCTATTAATCTCAATTCATCATCTATACACATATACCACCATTATAGCTTGCAAAATATCATTCCATATTGACAATAAATAGTGAACCAAAGAGAATGTAGAATGTAACACACTGACCATGTTCATTCTTTTCTTTTTCCATATCATGACATAGCTAGCTATCAGTCCATATTGTTGTGTAAAAGAAGGGAAATCTTGAAAGATAATTACGATATTTGATCCATAACTACAAGTTTGCTCAATAGGTTATAGGGTCAAAAAGGAAATCATTCCATTTTTTGAGCTTTAACCAAATTTGCTCAATAGGTTATAGGGTCCAAAGAGACATTTAAGGTGATTCATTTACTTGCCAATTTTTAGTTTCCTTAGGAAAATCCATGCACGTACATCATTAGTATTAAATTAACCTATTGATCTCAATTCATCATATATACACATATTCCACCATTATAGCTTGCAAAATATCATTCCATATTGACAATAAATAGTAAACCAAAGAGAATGTAAAATGTAACACACTGACCATGTTCATTCTTTTCTTTTTCCATATCATGACATAGCTAGCTATCAATCTATATTGTTGTATAAAAGAAGGGAAATCTTGAGAGATAATTACCATATTTGATCCATAACTACAAGTTCGTTTTGCTGTGAGATTATAGCGAGTTGTTTAGCCCATGCACAAAATCATCATATCCAGTTATCAATTTGAACCACACAAGTAACTGAAAACGAAAGAGAATAGAAGATGAAGGTAAAGTCACCTGGAATTTGCAGGTGGGATGATCCATGCCCACCAAGATCCACTAGGTTTGTCATCAAACCAACCCCAAAGGTGCTCTCCTCTTTGAAATAACTATTCCATGTGGTCATGTGGAAGAGGATGTTGGTAAAGGATCAGTTGTTGAAGGAAATATACTTATTTAACTAAAATTTAAACTGAAGTGGTCAAATCTGATGTAATGTCCCTTTTTTGGCGCATGGATCTTTTGTGCGCATTTCGCCTGTTCCTAGTCTTCAGGAGGCTATTAGCTTTGTTTGAGAGGACTCCAACGTTCTTGGAGTGGCCGTGGCTCAGTCTTGTAGGATAATTGTTTATGGTTTTAAGTTCGGCTAGTCATTTGGAGTTCTTAGATGCTTTTGGAATTCAATTCCAACTTCTCAGGTGCTCTCCAACCTTCTTGGAGAAACATGCTATTTTTAGACAGTCACCTGACGGCCTCCGATTTTCGTCCCAAGTCTTCTACTACACTTTGATATGGTCAGAGTTGTTCGATCAGTGCATCTCTATGCTTTCCGTAGCTTGCGACTATTATCTTGTAATGTCCCCATTTTCTGAGTGATCGCCTAATGGAGTTGGCTAGCCTATTCCATTCCCGTAGGCTAAGCCGGAGGGCTAAGAGAATAGCCTAATTGACTAGATTTCATACTTAGTCAATTTTATTAGGGCAAATTGATGATATGAGATGACTTTGGGTATTTTTGTGAGCTTATTGGTGAGGTCAAGATAAATAAGATAATTTGCCCTAGAGATGAGTGACCAAGGAGAGGGAAAAGAAGAATGAAAGGAAGAAAGAAAAAGATGGAAATGCCCTTTGGAGATTTGAGGAAAAACAAGAATAAATTAAGATAATTTCCCTTTAAGGTGGATAACCTAATTGGAGGTCAAAAACACGGAATATCAATTGCCTAAGTGGTTCACTCCTCTTGGAGAATGAAAAGAAAAAATAAGAAAAATAAAATACCTTGTCTAGGTCGGCCAAGGTGAAGGAGAGAAAATAAAACAAAATATTTTATTTGAGTTTGGGCACCTAGCATGAGGTCGGCCCTATGAGAGGAGGGAAAAAAGATAATAAAATAAGCTTTGTGGAGGAGGTCGGCCAGCTTGTGGAGGGAAGAGAATTGTGTATAAATACAAGGTCATTTGCAAGTCATTTCATCATCATTTCACATTATATTTTCTCTCGAGTTTCATACTCTTTGGCTGCAATATTGCTAGCCTTCATTCCAAGGACGAAAAGCCTTGCGAATGTAGTGAGTTGGACGAAACCCTAGCTCATCCTTATGGAGGATCCATCACGGAGTCCTAATTGTGCTTCATTGGTGACATTTGGAGGAGAACTTCATTACAAATTCAGATTTGAAGATCATTTTTGGAGCATCACTTTGGTGGCATTTTGGAGCATATTGCATTAGCTTTTTACCCTACTTTGAGCACCACACTTGAGCAGATTTGGAGCGCCCATCTTTGAGGACAATTTCACTTGTTTGGAGGGCAATCTAGAGTAGCAAACCCTAGGCGCACCTCACGGAGAATTCGCCCAGCTAGGGTTGATCATTTGCCTTCTATTTTGCATGTATTTGGTATGTACAAACATATTTTATAGGTCTGATTTATAGTGCAGAAATCTGGGCATTGTTTGTCATGTTTATGCCCTAGAATTCATTGTAAAAATCAGATCAGAATAATCAGATTTGTAGCAGCAGAGTTTTCTACAGAAAATCAGATTTGGTTGTTGCATTTGGATGCCCTACGTTGTGTATTTCATGGTGTAATTCATGTTTGTTATGGATAGCAACTTATAGCATCATTTGCCATATTTATTTGTCATGTTTGGGCATATATATGCTCGCTGTGATTACATGTTTGAAATCAGAAAATAAAATCAGAATTTAGGGTTTTGAGCAGAAAACTAAAGTGCAGAAAATTAGGGCAGAATTCAGAAATTTATTTTCAGAATTTTAGGGCAGGTCCCATTGGGGATATTACATATCTGGCAGTTTAGTTAATTTTTCACTAAGGTTGCCTAAGGTTTGAAATAAGGATCAGCAACTTAGTGTAATATTAATTATAAATTGGCGTTCCCTTCTTGGAGTGGATTCTTTTATATGGCATTGAGTTTAGTTGGTGTTTAGGAGTACAGTGATGCTTTCAGAAGCACTTTCAGCTCGCTGATTTAATCTCCAAACTTCTTGGAGAAGCTGTCTATTTATAGTAAGTCACCTAGTTGGCATCATTCTTCATCACAAACCTTCAAAATCATGTTGGTATGGTTTAATTTGCAATTCGCTTCATTATGGGATTTTCCGTAAGTTGGGTGAGTTATTAAATCATTTAATTAATATATTTGCTTAAGTTATTTAAAGTTGGGATTATTAAAATATAACTTAAGTGTAATAGCTCTTTGGAAAGGTAATTAAGTGTTTTTAAAGATAGACACTTAAAAAAGGGGCCTTGCACATGAAATATTAATATTATTTCAAAAAGGGCCTTTTGGAGTGGAAAAATATTAATATTTTGAAGAGAAATATGAAGAGGGAAAAAAAAAAAATTCTATTTCCCTCAAAAAGTTATAAAAAGAGGACAAGGGCTCATTGTTGGGGATGCTATTGATTTGATATTGTTATGCTGTTGGATTGAACCTGCATGTTCTTCCATTCCTTATTGAGGACGAAAACCCTCTTGGAGAAGACTAGTTTCGGTGGTGAAAGATCCTCCCTAGTTGGTTGTGGTGGTTTCATACAGAAATCACATTTGTGCCAAATGTAGGAAGATATTGGGTTTGGGGATGTAAACTCTTATATCCATTGGAGCAATTTCATTCAGAGGTTGCCATTGTGCTGAACGGTTTGTGCCATTGTTATTTCTGTGAAGCTCTTCTAGTTTTTTCTAGTAATTTGGAGATTTAATTTTCATATTGCATGTTAGTGATCAGCACTTGCATGTCAACACTCAATGGTTGCATGTGTGGTATCAATCATTGCATGTTATTGTTGGTGATTGCATGTCAGTGTTTTCAGTAGAAGATCATTGTTGGGACAATTTACATAATCTGGATACTTCATAACAACTATCAGTGTGAAGTTTTAGACTGTTTCCTTTGCTGTTCAGACCTGATAAACAGTATATTTCAGTCACAAGTCTAAAATCAATGTTGTTTTGGGTTGAATAAATCAGATTTGTGAACTATTATTTGCTGGTTAGGGTTGCAGTGCTTCATTTTCAGACCCATAGCCTGTTGCAATTTATATCAGACCTGTGATTCTTCTGTTACAGTGCTTTCAGAAGGATTACAGTGATAGTTTGAGCTTTTTTCATCATCTACAACACCAGAGCTTTGTGGGTATGTCTACTTATGTTGTTTGGATGATTTTAGTTTCATTTCTTTATGATTTTCAATGCTACAACAGTGATAACAGATTTATCTTTATGTGAAAGGTTGCTGAAGTGTGTTTAATTTGAAAATCAGAATTATTTGATGTATTGCAGCTTACAATCATTTGTGATAAACATTTATATTTCATTATTGGGTGATTGTAACGTTCGGATGGTAGTACCGCCAGTGGGATTGATATTTTCTTGTTTATGTTACTCACCCCACTGAATAAGTGGTTTCATTGTAAAGGCTTCCCGCTGAATAAGTGGATGTGCCTATGCTTTTAGTTTTCCTTTCAGTACTCCCACTGAATAAGTGGTGATTTCCCACTGAACAAGTGGAAGTTGTTATTTGTTGTTCTGTATTTTAATTGCTAAGTCTGAAGCACTTGTATGCTCTCACCTTGCCCATATCGGGAACTAGGTGATCAGAAGGGTGTGGAATATTATGATTGTTGCTTCTCATTTCAATAGTGTTGATTTCAAAAAAAATTCTAGGGTGCTATATTACATCTGATTGGACGCTTTTTTCCAAATTAGACTGGAATCTGAATGCTCACTTAGTCTAGAGAAGGAAAGGAAAGGGGCAAAAGATGGGAACTAAATTAGCAAAAGAGAAAACTGTTATCCCACCAAGAGAAAAAAAAGAAAATTTCAATCTCTCAGCAACAGAATTCCCAAAATTTGCACACAAGAAAGGAAATAAAATCAACGTTACGATGCAACTTAGCCCCAAAGATAAGCCCAGAAAATGATAGTGAGAAAAGTGAAAAGAATTCTTCTTACTTTAAATTCATCCATCAGTCACTACCATTAATCCCCTCCAATAGTGCTGCAAAAATTTGAATTATATATATGAGTTAATTTCCTCATACAAATTCAGATCTAGAATTTACTCCCTTGCCCTAGTCTGCTTTATAATCATAAGGAAAATATAGACCCAGGAAATGAACCCTTCTTCCTAAGGTTATCAAGAATATCATCATCCTATAATATATTAGAATGTTTGAATGGATCTCAAAACCAAGCTAGCTGTGACAAAAACATCATCATCTCTCTTTAAATGTAACCAATAAACAAAACACATTATACTCTTAGAAATATCAACTATAAAAATAAGATCGGCATCTTAAACCAAATAATAGTCCAAATATACAAAACAAGATCAGCTAAACATGAGATAATAGCCCAGCAAAAATAGTCCCCAACAAGATAGCAGTGGAGTCACTAAAATAGTAAAATGACAAGAATTAACAATTAAAGAGAGGAGAAAACACGAGTAAGATTACCTACTAAAACTTGATATTTCACTAATAAATCTTGAAGAAAATGGTTTCAATCCATAAAAAATGATGAGCTGTCCAATGCTGAGTTGGGAGACGAATTTCTTCCAATAACAGATCCAAAAAGTCACTCCAAGCTTTGCATATCTGAAGTATACTAGCTGCTATGAATTTTGTTGTCCAACATGCACGGATTGGAATGTATTTGTTCCCAATAAGAGAGATTTTTGTTTCTCATCCCTCAGTGCAGCAATGCATGTTGATTCATTTACATTGTCGAAGCCTTTAGATTTCCCATTCAATTGAGCTCAGTTGGCTCTGTCACTGCAAAACTTGAAATTCTAGGTAGATTCCCTTTTTTGGCAAAATGCTTAAAAATGCCTTTTTGTTCCCATTGTGGTCTTACAAGTAGCTGTTAAAGAAATGTGAATTTTTTGTTGGTAAGGTGCATCTTGTGTGTTTTAAAAATGGAAAGAGAATAATTTGTGCCACTTTGCCCATCTTTGCCATGTCATTTTTTGTCGTCAGCCTGATTTACATATGTTAATGTGCTAGTTTTGGGGATAAATTTTCACTATTACCAAAATCCCTCCCATGATACCTCATTACATAGCCCTTAACACGTGCAATTACCTTTTCATGTTCCTTTTCACTAATTTGAGTATTTGTAACTTCATCTTCTATCTACTCAATCACCCCTAAGAGCATTACTACAAGCAGGATATGGGCTGTCCCAGACAAGATCACTTGTAAAATGCTGCACAACTCAACACACATTAAATGCTCTCAGACATATTTTTATCATCTTGGTTGGTGCTGCAGAGAGTTACAAAATTCATTTGATAGAGGGCCCAAAACTGCAAAGAAAAAGACAGCTTGATAGTCACTGTTAGATGACTTGAAATTTCAAATTTGTTAGAATGATGAAAGACAGGCACCTACAGAGGTGGCTCAAAAACAACTCAAATTTGCAGAAAAAATGTATCATGGAAAAAATGGTTTGAAATTCACTGAATAGTGCTTATGTGCTAAGTGGGTGACCTTGCCTTGTACTAATTTCCAACATATATGAGGAAAAATGTCATTAGTGTAATGACTAATGGAGGTCATCTTGATATGACTTACAACACCACAGATCGAATCTCAAAAAAATAAAAATCTAATTCACCTAGCAGTTCTATCAAGCAGGATATTTTCATTAACCTGATAACTTCTGGAAATGTGGCAGGGCTTTGGTGGGCAGTGGAAACTGGGGGAAGAACTAGGAGTCAAATGTTCCGTAACCAATTTTTTTTGGTTTGAGAACAATGAACTATGACTCTTCAAAGAAGAGAATGAGTGAGGAGAGAAAAATCGACTCATAAAGGAGGACCATTTTATAATTCAAACCAATAGTTTTACCACGCGTAGAGCTGTTCGGGCTGTTATTTGCAAAGGAAGTTAACTAACCATTTCAAACTAATCAACTAATAGGAAGAAATGATTTATTCATCAGATTAGGAGGGGCCATTATATTTTTAAAATTGACATCCATGGCATAGAAACAATGTGATCACAAGCTTGGATTTTAAGGCCAAGGTAATGGTGAAGAACCATTGGAAGGTAAGGTAGGCATGTCTCCAAATTCCAACCCACGACTGCCCTTTTTAATATTTTTATTCATTTTTAATAACAGCTTAAGCAATTTTATTGCATTGTTGCTTTGTCTCTTCTCAATAACAAGCTGTTTCAGAATTATCTGTTGAACTTCCATTCATAACATGGATATTGTTGGAGGTAACATAGAAAAATGTAAGGTTGCAGAGAAAATGAAGATAGACTCTCCATGGCCAGTGTGAGCAGACGTTCAGGATTTGAACCTCTCAATTATGGATTTTTTTAGAAGAACAAATTGCTTAGAACAAACAGGTTGAAGTAAAGGGGAGAATGATATTGAATAGGAGCTCCAAGTTTAAAGGAGCCCGAATGCTGTCAATACCAAGCTGAACAGAACGGAGGCATTGGCTGCCTAATTTGTAGAGTAAATGGCTGTTAGCTTGTAGGGACTTTGAGCTAAGGTATTGCATAGGTACCTGCCATTCTGAGTGCCACAAACAGTCACGCCCATACTGCTCATCTCTTGGATTAAATTCCAGCATCTCAATTACATTCCTCAGCTGCAAATGTATACAGATCAGAAGCAGGAATGTTACATCCAACATTTATGTGAATCGCTGGCTAAAATCCTATCTCAATTTTATATTTATCCTTCTTCAGCTGCAAGGAAGGCAAATCCTTGGGTAGTTTTATATGGAATTGCTTATGGATCTTAATTACACTCTTGCAAATAGCATGACTATTTTCTAGGTTTCAATTAGTATGCTGATTATCCTCAGTGCCTTAGACCGTTAATTTAAAATTTTAGATAAATGGTTGTTGTTATATAATATAGACATGCTGTTGGTTATGTTCAGTTTCTTGATCGGGCTCAAGAATGGTTCATGTCTTAAGTTGTTTTGGCAATCTAATCACCTGTATTTGCTTGTTAATTTGGCCATTGGGTTTTCTGATGTTGATTTGTCAGTCTGTGGTTAAACATTAGAATAAGCCACCAGCTTGTGTATGCATTTTGAACATATTTTCTTCATGAATATAATACAAACCATCTTTTTATCTGATCAAAAGAATTTAAGAAAACTAAAAGTTGTAATTCAAATGGACTTAAGCCTTAAGGTATGCAAATTTTTTAATTAAGTTGCTTTTTTTACCTGAATCCTTTGCTACACTGTTCTTGTTTAAATCCTATAACTTTATTTTAGAATATCAGTCTGACTTCAATGTTAATTCGCATTGAACATTACTTATTATTGTTGTCTTGTTCAGGTACCAGAATATCCTGCAAAATTATTTTTCTATTGTGAAGTGGAACCTGCAGTTGGTGGAGAAACTCCAATTGTTCTGAGCCATCTTGTCTATGAAAAAATGGCATATCAATTCCCTGACTTCGTCAGAAAGTTGGAGGAGCATGGTTTGCTTTACATTCGTGTTTTAGGAGAAGGTGATGATCCCTCATCTCCAATTGGTCGTGGTTGGCATTCCACTTTTTTGACAAAGGACAAGGATGAAGCTGAAAAAAGGTTGGAAATCCTATAATCCTCCCACTATTGTTTTTCTTTCCCTTCAGAATGCCTGTGAAGCAAGCTAAGAAGTAAGAAGCATCCTTCAGTCTTAAAAGAACCTTTGAATCTGAACTATTGCTATATATAGACTTGATATGATCCAAATTGGATCATAAAAGTCAGTAAAAATCAGCTAGGCCACCATTCACATTCATTTAGTCAAAATGACTAAGATGTAACTTGTAATGCTCTCTAACATAGTTATGAGATTTGGATTCTGCACAAACTGTGGGTGATTTTGGACTTGGATTTGGATTTGGCACAAAAACATAACATAGACTCGGCAATTTGAAAAAAAAAATATATAGAGAGATTTTAAAGGAAGCACATGTTTTTCCATGCACTCTTCTCTAAATCAACTCTAAAGACATAAAAAACTATTTGTGGAGAAACTCCAATTGTTTTAAGCTGTCTTGTGTACCAAAAATTGGCGTATCAATCCCCTGACATTGTTAGAAATTTGGAGTAGCTTGGTTTGCTTTTCATTCGTGTTTTAGGAGAAGGTGATGATCCTCACCTCAAAATTGTTGTGGTTGGCATTCAACTTTTTTGAAAAAGGATAAGCATGAAGCTGAAAAAGGTTTGACATTCTCTAATCCCCCACTATTATTTTTTTGCTCCTTTAGAATGTCCATTGAGCAAGGTAATAAGTAAGAAGCAACTACCAGTCCTAAAAGAACCATTGAATCTGAACTATTACTTGTTATATGTAGACTTCATATGATCCTAATTGGATCATGGAAGTCAATAAAAATCAGCTAGGCCTCCATTCTGAAAGGAAGCAAAGTATGCAAAAACGCTTCCTATACTGATCTACTGAGGAAAAATTTATGCAAATTTTTATCTTTTACAGTTACAGATTAAGATGCACATTAACAGAAAGGTAATAACAACATCCAAATGCAAATACAAAACTCACAACACAAGATATACGTGGGGATAACCCTTTCAGGTAAAAAATCCCACACTCCAAAGCTGCCCAATATATTATTCAGGAATCAAGAAGATTACAATATACTTTAAGAGCAAACTTTCACAGGAGTATTAATCAACCAAAGATCCGGAGGTAACTCAACATCTATAAGATTCTTACACACAACTTTCATCTCCAGCACCTAATATATAGGAGATACAATACAGTAAACCGTCAATGGTAATTACAAAACCATGAGCCAAAACCACCCAAAAGTGGCGCCCAAATTATCTCCAATCAAAAATGCCTTATGATGTGCCAAATCACACACCAACACGTGTAAATCTCCCCTTTACAACTCTTTTAAGTGTCCAACACATTTTCACATTTCCCAAAAACAGGAGGTCCAACTTCCGGAGGTCATAAATTTTGATCCGGGTGTTCGATTGACAAACCGTTTAATGCGTCAGAAAGATCGTGAAGAGATCTATCAAGCTATAACCCGCTTCATCGGTTACGACAACTTTCGGGCCATTTAGGGACCTCTAACTGCCTCAAAACTGAGTTCGAAACTTTTTCCGACAGTTTCAAAAACAAAAACTTTAATATCTCACAATCCAGGTATGATCTTGAGTCGAAACTCACCCGAGATGTTTACTTAGTCATTTTGCACCTTTTGGGAAAATTTCAGGTCCATTCAAGGTCAAATGTAGAGTTACTAAAAATAGTAAGTCCCGCCATTTTTAGCCCTTTTCGAAACTCTAAAAGTTTTAGACCATTCTTCAAGATAAAAGGTATTCGAAAAGACCAAAACTGGGAAGAATAGTAACCTTTCGTAGTTGCAAGGTTGAGACACTTTTCCTAACACATTCACATCTAGTTAGTCAAAACGACTAAGATGTAACTTGTAACAATCTCTAACATAGTTGTAGTATCCACTGTCCTGGTAGGGGTTTATGTCAATGTTTTTTCGTTTTCTCACTGTTGTTTTGGTTTAGGGTTTATATGTGTTTTTGCATATGATTGTTTTTTGCATTGTAACATTGAAATATGAAGCATGCAATGAAACCCAGAAAAACTATAATAGATATGTACAAAATAATGAAGACCCAGATTATAATATTGCTCAAAATGAATTACAGTGACATACCCATTTCGAGTTCTTCAACTTCATACATCTGCTGTATGTGAACTAGCAATACAAGCTATAGAAAGACACCTCCCAGCATCTACAAATGAAATTTCTTCGCTGCATAAATCATGGCAATATCATTTGTGGTCCTAGGCGACCCCTTTTGCATAGAAAAGAAAGCCCAAAAGAGTGGTGATGGTTCTCCTTGAAAACCCATGATCATGCAAGCTGCTGTACGGCTTGATTGAGGTTGCAAACAGCATAAAAAACCCACAATCAACAATGAAATATGACCTTTACTCTCTGCCAGCTCACTGTAATGTGATTTTGCCCAAATAGAAGTCTGAAAATCAGTCTTTGAACACCAAAATCTGCTACTAAATGAGGTACGGCCCTTCTCAAGATTGTACGGCCAGCAACAATGAAAAGTACATCTACCACAAACACTTCAAACCTGCTCAAGTCTATCACTCCAATATTTGTTCTCAGCTGCACACAAAATCTGCATAAGATATGTCCATTATCTCCTCAAATCTTCACCAAAATGTATCAAATTGAAGCACAAAGTGAAGCCCTTGGATGAGACTTCCCACAACCCGCTTGATGTTGTCTTCCAAACACAAAGCGAGCGATTCTACGAAGGTTTTCATCTCAGCAGAACCCTAGATCAAACCCTCAAAGCAAGAAGCTCCAAGTTCACGACAATGTAATGTAAAAGTGAATGAATGATCAAATGACCTCTCAACTTTTCTTTTTACTCCTTGCTCTCCAATGCCCAAGAAGAGGATTCTTTTATTAATTTGAGTCCCAAGTCTCCTCATGAAGCGCCCACCTCCTAGCACACAACTTTTAAGTCATAACTTATAACTTCATAAAGTTAAGTCACTTTTATAATATAAATGACTTAGGCTAGTGTAAATTAAATATTTAATTTAATTTACATTTCGACCATTTATCCCTTAGCCATCTCGGAACCAACTATAATGTGCTAGGTGCTCCAACTGGCAGTGGCTATAAATAGAAAGTCGGGCCAACACCACCTGTGATCCCTCCTGCCTGACTTACTATAAATAGTAAGTCCTAGAAAAATGACCGAATTAGGTTCCCTAACCACATCTATTAGCCTACGGGAACCCCGGAATAGGCTAATCACTCCATCTATTTGCATGGGCTAAGAAGGGGACATGACACATAGTTAACAGACTCAAACTTGGAACAAACTCAGTGGCTGATTTTGGACTTGGATTTGAACTCAGCACAAAAATTTAACACAAACTAAACAATTTGAAACAAATATGATATATAGAGATTTTAAAGGACCCGTGTGATTTTTCATGCATTTTTTTCCAACAATTTTAAACACATAAAAAACTAATCAATTACAAGCTACTTTGCTCACATACACAATTATACATCAAACAAATGAGTACGAAAGCGAATTTTATCTAAAGGAAACAAGATTTTTAAATATATAAAATCATTCATAAGTGTTTTTGATGTACAAAACTCGTGGACTAGTATATCCATGGCAACAAAAGAAAAAAGCACATCATGGAGACATGAACTATAGTAGAGACGAGCCAATATCACCCATCTTAGCATCACTAGGCTAAACATTACTAGCTCTACAATGGGTCTTGTCCTCACATCTCAGATAGTTTCTCAATGTTGTTGCAGCCATGATATCTGCACATGTGTCAACAATATCTAAAGGATTTGCTCATGCTCTCCTATTCCTCTACTACTACTATTGCCACTACCTCAAGCTTAATTTTATCAACCCTTGCATAGTCATCCTTAGTAAACATAGGATCCTCATTGTTGGTGATTGAATCTAATAGTGGATCAACCTCCTCTAATGCAATGGGAGATAAATACAAGCCTAGGATTTGCTTGTGATGGAGACAAAGGTTGTAATGAACATAGACAAGGTAGTTCAACCTTTGCACCATTAATCTATTGATCTTCTTGAAGTGTATGTGCCCAAACATAGTCCAATTGCTATCGCATGCTTAAGCTTCGCACAGTTGGCTCAAGATCCATACAACAATCCTCAAAAGATTTGGCACCTTAGCACCAAACCTCTCCCAGCATGAATCTAAAATGAGAAAAAAAGGTGAAACATAACTCAATCTCATTATTTAGCATTAATGCAAGAGATCTACAAATACAACCTTAAGAAATTTTTACCTAGTTGCAATGTCATCAGAGTTGCGTTACATATATCTCACGAAGATGTCCCCTTATGAAAGTTTGAAAATATCTTGAAGATGATAGTTTCTCTAATATGAAAGTTTGCTTCCATCCTCTCTATGACTGTGTAAAGCCCACCTTCTCATCGGCCTTGAAATTTGAGCACAACTGGAATGTTGGATTCAAAAAATACCCTACTGCATGTAATGACTTATGAAGCTATTGGTGCCATTGTCAAGTAATGATTTCCCATATGGGATGACATTTTTTGTTAACCCTACCATAGATGACTCTAACGGCCTCTTTGTCCCTATCCATGCTCTCATACACATACCCATTGCAGGCTTCTCCCCATTAGCAACATGAAGGAGGATAACTAAAGGCTTTGTGGCTGGTTAAAAAATAACATAAATAAATGATACAATTCAAGAAGAGAACATAAACAAAATTAATAATAGAAAACTTGTCAAGTGTGCAAAAGAGAAACAAAATATTAACTTACATCTAAAATCTCTTTTGTCGGAAGCCAAAAGTGTTCCTCATTAAAGATCCAATCCACAACATCAACTTTGGCATTGGTCCTCAAGTATGAAGATTGGGGCCACTTCTCACTAACTTATATATGTTTCTAAGCAACTTTCAATTAATTATTAAAGTAAACATTGCAATGTGATACAATTGGTTGCAAAGCAAGTTACTCCAGGATGAGCCAACTCCTTTGTATGTTTCTTCATTAAGTCGAGGATCAAAGCATGGTTTTATATATATTTACAAATATTTTTACAATCATGATCCACAATGAGTTTTATCCTAGGAAGTTTGTCAAGATCCTCCAACATAAGGGCAAGGGAATAAGTGGAACAGGGAGCCCAAAAAAGAGATAGGTGTCTCTCCATGAGAAATCACCTTCAACAACATAATTTTTTGCATTGTTTATAATTGCATGCACAACATTGGCCTAACCAAACTCAACCACAATTTCCTCTAGAATCTCACAAAGGAATTTTACATTTTTCACCTTATTTGAAACATCAATGGATTTCATGAAAATCATTTCACTTGAAGAAAAAATAAGAAAATTCAACAATCTCGTGTTTCTTCTATCGATCCAACCATTAGACATGTTGATACAACCCTTCTTTTGCCATATATCTCACATTGCTCTTCAATAATGGACCTCATATCTGCCACCTTCTCATTCAAAATTGGACTCTTTATCTCTTCATCATTAGGGGCTTTGAACCTTGCTTTAGAAACAACAATAGCATCCTCTAACTTTTGCCAATAAGGAGATCTAAAAAAATGAGTATTCTAAGTTAAAAAAAAATAGTCACTTTTAACTTTGAAGACATAAATAAATTAATAAAAATCATATTTTGAAACTAAAAAAGAAAACTAGTTATTAGTCACATGAAATAAAACAAAAAATCTCCAATTGCACTTCTTGCCATAGAAGCAAATATCGTTCTCGGGAATTTCTTAGCATCCCAAAATATAAAGATATTTTTGGTTTCTCAGGATATTATTGGAAAAAAACTGCAAAAAAATCAGAAACCCAAAAAATGTAGTAAAATTAAAAAAAGAGAAATAACTGATGTTTTTAACATTTAAATCCATACTAATTGCATAGAAAGTGAAAGCATGAAAGTAAACAGAGTGTACACCATGAATTTTGAAATATGAATTTTTCTCATAATTTTGAGATCGTTGATTGCAGATAATGTAATATAAATCTCTTTAACCGTGTTAATAAATAACTACCAGAATGATAATGAACCCTTAATGCAATAGAACACAAGTAATGTAAATACGACCTGTTAACCCTATCGTTCTCCTTAACTATCAAGTCCAAGAGACTAATCTATACACAAAATGATAACTATAGTTGACAACAACAATCTCCCTAGCCTTGCCATAACTAATAAGTCGAATATTGGTATTCAGTTGAAAGACATTATCAGAGATATTCAGTTTCTCTTGCAGAGGTTTATTAATGTGCATATCTCACATATTTACCGTGAGGGCAATGGCGTGGCGGATGCTTGTGCTGATCTAGGACAGCGATATTCAAATTGGAGGGTTTGGCGCCAATTTGATCACCTTCCTTTGAATATTAAGAATCTTATTCTTAAAGACGTGGCCGGGTCTTGATGAGGCTGATGTGTTCGAAAGACAGCTCATACTGTCAGTTCCTTGGGAAGGGGCTGACGTGTCCCTTGAAGTACGCGTCCTCTTGTCCTTTTTCTACTGTCAAATCCGCTCCTCTTTCTCATAAGGTGAGCAGATGGCCGGATCATCATGGCTTGTGCCGAGTAATTATGGTTAAGCATGGGATTTGTGTCTGTAAGGCCTCCCATTATTATGAGATTGTGTGTGACGTTATTACCCACATTATCTGCCTTGTTAATGATAGTAATTCTCCTGTTAAGACAACAGAGGAGTCTGGGGGTCTCTGTGGAATGCGCTGTCATACTGCTATGGGGGGCGACAGAATTAGAACTGAACCCGTCTCGTGCTGTGAATTTAGGGACAATTTGGTTGCTTGGCATTACTGCAAGGAGGGTGGGATTAGCCCCTATTTGGAGAGGCTTAATGGTTACAATGAAGCTCTTTCTGAACAGTTTGCACGGTCTTGGCAGAATCGATGGGTTTCGGTGGATGGCATCAGATTTGAAGTTTCTGAACGCGTAATAGCTATGGCCACCGGTATGTCTACCCAGGGCTTGAAGCTGCAACGCAAAACTAAAATTGCGGACCTCTCCAGCCAGCAGCTTTTCCTCGGAGATGGTGAAGAATTGGTCCCTTACCAGGGTGGTTTTGACAGAGCCAAGTTGCCGGAGCCATGGGACGCTATATGTTTTATCCTCATGAAATATTTTACCCTGGAGGGGTGCTTTACCAGGTTTTATAACTACCACCTCCCCCTGTTAAATCATTTCCGTCGCAATGCTAAAATTAGTTTTCCGTTTTATTTGCTTTCTTCCCTGGAGTTTTCTGTCCTTAGGGTTCGGGTGAAACTGGCTAAAAACCCTGCTCTGAAGCCTATCCCTCTCCACTAGGGCCTTATTCTCTGTTTGTATAATCATCATCTTGCCCTCGAGCCCTCTAAATCCATTCCTGCCACTAGTGGGGACAGCGAGCCCTCCTCTAACCCTAAGGATATTCCTGAGGTTGATGAACCCGGGCCCTCCCCTGTTCCTATCAAAACTACTGAAGTTTGCACTCCTGTGGCAAATCCTGTCGATTCCCCAGGCCCGACTGCTTCTAAGAAGGGTAAAAAGCGGAAGGTTACTAGTGAAATGGGTATTGGGAAGGCAGTGGTTGGGACCCCTAAAACCCTTGGTAGGACCCCGGGGGGACAGCGAAGGGATTCCTCTATGAAGGCTTGTGGGGAGGGGTTTTCTTCTGCAGTTCGGCGGTCTGGGCGTATTGCTGGCAAGCCGGCTCCCCCTGCCAAGTTCATTGACTATTCTAAGAGCGGCTCGGATGAATCCACTCGGGGGGAGGACGACAGGGATGTGGAGATTCAGGACATTTTGGGTGATGATGAAGACAAGCAGGAAACACATGATACAGGGGAGGAAACTGTTGACTCTGCTGGACATGCTGACAAAGCGGGCGATATGTTTGTGGAAGAAGCCGAGGATGCTATGGAGACTGATGATGGTCTGGGGGCTGATCTTGCAGGTCTGCGGGTCCGCATTGCGAAGTTGGAAAGGTTTCTCTCCATTGTGCTCAGGACCTCTATTCTTCTCAACCTCTCTGTGCTGAAGAATTTGGGGGTTACTGTCAATACTGATAGTGATGATTTGGCTGAAAAAGTGGATGCTATTATTAACTCTATGGTCTAGTAAGGAGAGCTGTTGTCTCCTCTGTCTTTGTTATTTTACTGCTGATACTCTGTTACTCTGTTTTTTGGCTTTTGTTTTTAGTGGCTAGTTTTGCTGGTTTTGCTGGCATTATGTACTGGTGGTATATGCTGTTTCTGGTTTAAGGCCCTGTTTTGTCTTCGGGCCTTTTTGCTTTTGTTAAGGGTTCGGCCCGTTGTTTAGCCGCCTTATATAATCAAAAACAATCTCCCTAGCCTTTTCAAATATCTCTTAAATTTACAATAGTAGCAAGCATTTCAGGACAGCAATGTCTTGTCTTAACAACATTTCATATTAATCATTTTGATCAGTAATATTTCCTATAATGTTGATAGCAGTATTGATGCCCATATTAATTGATAATAGTATTAATAATGATGCCACTGAACACCATACTGATCAAGAATGTATAGATCACAACAATGACATAATGCTATTGATAAGTGATCATAAGAACATTACTAAACACAGAAGGATAGTTATGTCAAAAGACAATCATGATGACAACAATCTCAACTGGTGCGACATTATTAACAATTGATATGTAACAATGGAAATTTCCAAACAATTACCTCAATAATACAACCATGTTTACAAATGAAGTAATGACAACAATATCCACTGGTAAGTAGAAATGACAGCAAGTCAACAACAACAGTATCATCTATGATGCAATAATAATGACAAGTCAAAGGATAGCATAATCATTTGATAGTTTTGTCTAATAATGTCTATGCTCACAAATCATAAATAATGACAATGGTGTTTTTTGTTGTCAAAGGCAGCAATGATAATCACTAATCACAATAATAGTAGCCATGTTTGTCATGTCCCCTATGAGCTGACTTCCCTTTGAGTAGATACAATTTAAATTAAAGATATAAATTGTAATTCCTTAAGATGGCCGATCCCGCAAAAGGTTTTCCAAACTAAAGAATAATATCATAAGATCAAATATGGTGCGATTTCTTGTGAAGGAACAGCAATCAAAAAGTATTACGTTTTGCACAAGGGAAGACGGCGATTAATATTTGTTAGAAGTGGCAATTTATTAATGATAAGTACGAAGCGACTTTTCCTTGGAGATAATGAACATATGAAAAGTGCGATTTGAAATAGTTGTAAGGTGCGGTTTGTTAAACACTAAGTGGTGTGAGGCAGCGTTCTAATTTAAGGCAGCGATCTGTCATAAGAATGGTGCGATTCCCTTGGGCAGTAATTTATTAATGAAGAGGTGCTATTTAATTAAGGGTTGTCTCTTTTGAAATAGACACATCCATTCATCGGATCATTGGTTATTGAATATAACAACAGACATTCGAATTCCATCTGTAGAGTTATATATATTTATTCAGTCATATAGACTATTGTGGACAGCAAAAGGATACATTGCAAATCCTAAAACTGAACTAGAAGTTCAATAAGAATCGTTATTGAATATACATGTGCAAAAATAAAATAAGGAACATCAGGTCAGATCATTATTGACTGTCAATTATCTTTACTTATTGCATATCACTATCATATATAAAAATACATAAACTATTTGCAATAAACTGTCAACATGGACAAGGGGGAAATATGCAGTTGCACTATGGGAGAGAACATCTAAAGGCACCCTTTACATTGACAGGTAGGGAGAGAACAGCTAGTAGGGCACCCTACTGTCCTGTGAAAGGGAGAGAATGACTAAGGGCACCCAAGGGCAGAATTCTCCTCCTAATCTCCATGTTGAGGGTTTATTGACAAAATCAAGTTCACTAGTCGAAAAAGAATGGTGAGGGGACTGCTTGGAGGGAGAACTGTTGATTGAAGGCACCTTGCCATGCCTCCCTGTACCTCCTCTTCTATGACTGAATTCTGTAAACAAACTAAGTTAGTTGCATGGTAATGAATATATAATCTCTCTATATACAATGTAATCTTGTCTAACCCTAATGATTAAAGTTGTATATATGTATATATTTTGTATATGTTTCTCCTAGGTTATGATTGCATAATTCAAGTCCAAGGATTATATAATTTAAAAGATATTCTATATGGTAAATCTTAAACCCTAAACCTAACTTGTGGCATTTGAATTTCAAGGGCAAGATTTAGGGCAGTCCCAAAAGGGGACATTACAATTGGTATCAGAGCATCCTTCCTACCATCCTATGAATGATAGTGGATGCAACGTATATTCAAGTGTATACTTCATGACTTAAGTGTATTCAAATCTATACTTCATGACTTAGGTGTATTCAAGTGTATACTTCGTGACTTACGTGTATTCATGTGTTGTAATGTCCCATTTTTTTGGTGCATAGATATTCATGCACAACGTGCTTGTTCATAGTCTCTTGGAGGCTATCCGACATGTTCGGGAAGAACTCCAATGTTTTTGGAGTGGTTGATTCAGTCTGCAGAACAATTATTTGGGTTTACCTTGTGTAAATGGATTATTTCTCATGGCTTTGAGCTCAGTTGATGTTCCGGGTAACAGTGTTGGTTTCTGAAGTTTGATCGGGCTTCTAATTTGCTCTCCAAGATTCTTGGAGGAATTTTCTATTTTTGGAAAGTCATCCAGAAGGCATCATTGCTCATCCCAAACCTTACAGAGCATATTGGTTTAGTTTATTTGGCATTCGGAGGCCGTTTGGGATTTCTCGCAAAATTTAGTATTTAATGAGCTATTTTAATTATATTTTTCACTTAAGTTCCTAAGGGTGAAAAATAATTAAAATATTATTAAGTGTTATAGCTCATTTGAAAGGGGAAAACATATTCTTTTATGTAGGCACATAAAAGTGAGCACTTAAGTGGAGGGAAAAAAGAAATAATTTAATTTAGAAAGAAAATGTTATTATTTTCAAGAAATAATTCATTTCCTTTGTAACTCCTCCAGTGCCTTATAAAAGAGAATGAGCTCTCATTTGGAGGGGTTATGCTATGCTTTTGATATTGATTTTGTTTGCAGATGGATTGAACCTGTGTGTTCTTCCATATTCTCTTGAGGACGGAAACCCTCTTGTAGAATTTCTCTGGAGGACGAAACCCCTCTTGCAAGTTGGGTGTGATTTCACACAGAAATCACCATTGTGTTGAAGATGGATTCTGGAACAAGCTCATGCAGAGTTGCCTTTGAGCTTTCATGAGTTTTGGATTATTCTAATTTGATGTTGATCATTGAGATTTATTATATCTTGAAATTGTTTTTGGGCATTCTAATGAATATTTGGGAGCTTTTGTTTGTTTCTTCATGTTGGGCCGTACAAGGGAACTTGGAATGAAATTG
Organism: Cunninghamia lanceolata; assembly: GCA_027924645.1. NCBI lineage: Eukaryota > Viridiplantae > Streptophyta > Pinopsida > Cupressales > Cupressaceae > Cunninghamia > Cunninghamia lanceolata. Next base: position 11,722,211 of record BSBN01000472.1, on the reverse strand, counting down.
AAAAATAAATATTAATGAAGTTTGTTTGCAAAAATCCTTTGGTAATGCATTGGTATTACCTAGGCGTCACCTTTAAGATTGCTTTGAATGGTTAGAAGTGCACTTTGTAATTGCTATGAGGATTCCATACAAGACAGGGCCGTATGGACCTGTAGAGGAGGATTGATAAATTTCAAATGAAATCTTTATGATTTGGGTCTGTTTTGGGCTGCATTGGAATGTTATGACAGGAAAAATGGGAGTTGTATAAGTCTATTATGAGTTTTGTTTATTCTACTCTCATGATCCTATGATTTGGATTCCATGGAGCCGTACCATTCATGAAGGGGAAAACTTGCTATATTAAGATTTTGATCCATTTGAAGTTTTTATGTATGGATAGTATTTGTTATTGGTATGCATCAATAATGGAAGAAGTTTGTGGAGTGTTGTATTTATTGAATGGTCTTAAGATGCTGCCGTATTGTCTGAAGTTCCGTACAACAAGCTGAATCGAATTCCTTGATTTGAATTTGGTATCAATTATTTGATGTTCATATTGGTTGAAAGGTGATTGTATTGAATGGTTATTGTCTCATGAGAACAATGCAGCTGTATATTGGCAGTATTTGGTAATTGTGAAGTATTTTTAATGCTACAGGGGCAGTACGGATATGACCCAGACTTAGGATATTCCCTGATACAAACAGTCCCTTGAAATAATATCAGAATCTCCTTGTTTGCAGATGTGTTATGATTATTATTGGAAGTGTTGCATTTTCTTAAGGGAACTTATTCATTATTGTTCAATTGGTGATGCTAATTGGGTTCAGGACTGCTGTACATTATAGAAAGAAGTTTGATTTTGTTCTTCAGACCTGTTCAACAGTGATCTCATACATTGTTTCAATGGTGGACAGCTAGATATCTTGATGATAGAGATACTAATGCTTGTGCAGGTTATCATTGTGAAGTTTAGATTTTATATGATGCTAACAATCAGATTTTCTGCAGCAATCAGATCAGCAAAGAAAAAAAAACTCAGTATTATGGCAATTGGCATGATAGCATTTTATGTTGTGGATTGATGCAATGCAAGGTATAATCTCATTGGGCTTCAAGATTTTCAAGGGGTTAACAAAGAAAGCTCTAATCTTTATTTCTATGTTATTCTGGCATTGAACCTCATTGTAATACTTTCTTACTGCAAACATAACAACCCCTGGATGGTTTACCGCCAGTGTGGAGTAAAGAACCCTTCTTACCTTTCTTCCTACCCACTGCATAAGTGGTGAATACCCGTTGAATAAGTGGATGGTTTGAATTTCTCATATTCTTTCATACCCACTGAAAGTGGCGAATTCCCACTGCACAAGTGGATGCCTGCTCATGCAGATGAATGTTACTTTATTGCACAATGGTTAAGATTGTAAACCCAAGCACGATATGCTAACATTGTTTATCATTGTTCTATATTAAAAAAAAAAAAAAAAAAATATCAGGGTAGTACATTACATGTGTATACTTCGCGACTTACGTGTATTCATGTGTATACTTCATGACTTACGTGTATTCAAGTGTATACTTCATGACTTACAGGTGTATACTTCATGACTTACGTGTATACTTCGTGACTTATGTGTTTTCAAGTATATACTTCATGACTTACGTGTATTCGTGTGTATACTTCATGACTTACGTATATTCATGTGTATGCTTCATGCTTCGTGTATTTATGCATATACTTTGTGTATTACGAATATGCTTCATGCTTCTTGTATTACATATGCGTATACTTCGTGTATTACGTGTATGCTTCATGTTTATTGTATTACATGTATTTATGCATATACTTCGTGTATGCTTCGTGTATTATGTGTATTTATGCATATTTTGTATATTACGTGTATGCTTCATGCTCTGTGTATTACATGTATTTATGCATATACTTTGTGTTTTACGTATACTTCAGGTATCACATGTATTTACGTGTATGCTTCATGCTTCACATGTACTTATGTGTATACTTCATATATTATATATGCTTCATGCTTTGTGTCCTACATGTATACTTCGTGTATCACGTACACTTAATGTATTACGTATATCTATGTGTTTGCTTCATAGCTAATGTTTCTTCAACAAGTTTACTCTATGTGTGTTTAAGATTACTTTATGCTAAAAAAAAATTATGAAAAAGCCAAATCTATCAAAGCTTTATTTGTCACATGCTTCTTGAAGCACTAACAAATTAACTTATGTAATAATGAAGAGTTGTAACTAGTGAAGTGAACAAGTATGACTCCCTCAAACTTGAGGTATAAAAGGAGAGAACATTTCATTTAAGAAAAACATCCAAAACCTCATTGAGGAATTCAATTGAGAATAGAACCCTAAGTAATTTAATAGATAAATTAAATTAGGTTCTCAAGAATAATAATGATGCGAGAAAGGATGAAACCCCAAATACGAAAAGTGTGACCCTTCGAATGTAGGACTTCCTTAACAATAAAATATAAAAGGGGAATCATTTCCTTGTGAAGAAACCATCAATAGGAAATAAATCTAACAATCAACTCAAAGGTAAAGTATTATTCTCGAAAAGGCAACCAAGAAGAGTAGTGACTCCTTCAAGAGATAGATATAAAGGATAAATCAATTCATTGACATAAGCAATCATCACTCATCTATTCATCAGGAAATCACGCAATCAAAATGTCAAAAGTTTTCCCAAGGAAGGAACAATCAATCATAACCACTCAACATAGTTGAATTTAACAATATAATTTGACTTCCAATTCTCAAATGAAAATCTACTTGTCACAGAAACTTAGGCATAATTAAAGATACAAAGATAGATTAAGGTTGTCTTTCAAACTTCAAGATTTAGGTACACTGAAGTATCATCTTGACCTAGGATGGTCGATTTATTAAAAGCCAAAACAACATTTTAAGAGAATGTAATAAAGACGACTTAATTCTTTAGGGACCTACAAGTTTGAACTCTTGAGAGATCTTAAGAGAAATGTGGGAAATCTATCGTAAGAGATATTCATTGAGCTTCATTAAGGTAGGAACACATTTGTTCTATTCATCTTGGACAAGATCATAATGCTTAATCAAATCCATAACACATATGATCTATCCCACACTCATAGAAACAATGGCAATACATGGATCAACCTACAAAATTGATCTAATAAACTTATCTTATGAACCAATTTCACTTCTATTAGATTGTTTCTTCCAGGAGTCTCCTCCTAAGTTCTTTTCTTGATCAAAGTAACTCCACATTCATAAAGATCAAGGACAGCCTTAGATAAATTTGATTACAACAAAATTGTTACATAAGCCTATGCTAAAGTTATATTATGGGCCCATAACCCACAATCCCAGGATCATTCTCACCTATCACACTTTGGGATAAATCGATATTGTTTAAATAAATTGGGTACTTTCCCAAGATATGAAAATAAATTTAGTACCAAACATGGAGATATGTGAATGAGGAGTGATAACCTCCAATTGAATTAGAAGATGGAACAAGAATTGGATATGAGGGTAAACCTATAAATTTAAGTCCTCCTATTGCTTGCTAGGAATGCTAAACAATTGTACAACTTTCATTTTATTGACTTGAACAATCCCATAAATTTGTACTTAAATATAAATTACCTATGGGTATGACATATGTTTTGACTAGGTTGAGTAATACAAAAACCCTATAAGCTCCTCATTAGAAACAACCTTACCATAAACCTTGTTTGAATGTTTACACAAAATGAAACATACTTTATCTAAGGGAAGTTGTCATTCAAACACCTAGGTCCTTTACACAAAAGCAAAAGCGATTTTGCACAAAGGAGTAGTATCTTGATATTCACGACATTCCCGCATGATTTTAGATTTCAACACGGGGTAATGAAGAGTTTGCATCATTGCCTAAGATCCTTGGGGTAATGAAATGAGAGAAAACTTGTCTTAAGTAACAAGTTTTGCCAATTTCCAACTCTTGGTTTTGTTGTTTAGAGATATTGGGAAATACAAGTATATGAACAAGAAGGATAATGGACAATACATTATCCTCATATTTTAGAAAAGGTTATGTTGGCGGTTGGATGGAGACAAGTAGACTAATTAACCATTGTTCAATAAGGATTGATTTGGGATGCTGATTATTTTAGGAGCATCCTAGTTGTGATTGCTTGAGGACAAGCAATCTTGGGCTGGGTGGACTGTCATGTCCCCTATGAGCCAACTTCCCTTTGAGTAGATACAATTTAAATTAAAGATTTAAATTGTAATTCCTTAAGATGGCCGACCCCGCAAAAGGTTTTCCAAACTAAAGAATAATATCATAAGATCAAATATGGTGCAATTTCTTGTGAAGGAACAACAATCAAAAAGTATTACGTTTTGCACAAGGGAAGACAACAATTAATATTTGTTAAAAGCAGTAATTTATTAATGATAAGTATGAAGCGATTTTTCCTTGGAGATAATGAACATATGAAAAGTGCGATTTGAAATAGTTATAAGTTGTGGTTTGTTAAACACTAAGTGGTGTGAGGCAGCGTTCTAATTTAAGGCAGGCATCTGTCATAAGAATGGTGCGATTCCCTTGGGCAGTAATTTATTAATGAAGAGGTGCTATTTAATTAAGGGTTGTCTCTTTTGAAATAGACATCCATTCATTGGAAGACACCTCTTTTAAGATGCTATAAATTGCATTGAGTAGCAGGGAAATAAGATATATATGAGAAAACCATAAAGGAAATCAGATCATTGGTTATTGAATATAACAACAGACATTCGAATTCCATCTGCAGAGTTATATATATTTATTCAGTCATATAGACTATTGTGGACAACAAAAGGATACATTGCAAATCCTAAAATTGAACTAGAAGTTCAATAAAAATCATTATTGAATATATGTGCAGAAATAAAATAAGGAACATTAGGTCATATCATTATTGACTGTCAATTATTTTTACTTATTGCATATCACTATCATATATAAAAGTACATAAAATATTTGCAATAAACTGTCAACATGGACAAGGGGGAAATATGCACTATGTGAGAGAACAGCTAAAGGCACCCTTTACATTGACAGGTAGGGAGAGAACAACTAGTAGGGCATCCTACTGTCCTGTGAAAGGGAGAGAACGGCTAAGGGCACCCAAGGGCAGAATTCTCCTCCTAATCTCCATGTTCAAGGTTTATTGACAAAATCAAGTTCACCAATCCAAGAAGAATGGTGAGGGGACTGCTTGGAGGGAGAATTGTTGACTGAAGGTACCCTGCCATGCCTCCCTGTACCTCCTCTTCTATGACTGAATTCTATAAACAAACTAAGTTAGTTGCATGGTAATGAATATATAATCTCTCTATATACAATGTAATCTTGTCTAACCCTAATGATTAAAGTTGTATATATGTATATATTTTGTATATGTTTCTCCTATGTTATGAATGCAGAATTCAAGTCCAAGAATTATATAATTTAAAAGATATTCTATATGGTAAATCATAAACCCTAAACCTAACTTGTGGCATTTGAATTTCTAGGGAAAGATTTAGGGCAGTTCCGAAAGGGGACATTACAATGTTCCCTATTCACTAGGTTTTAAAACTTGATTATACCAAGTGTCTTCACAACTATAGATAACTACGTGCATTTTGAAATAATGACAACAATAATTGTCATTGCCCCTTTGCAATAGATCTAACTGCTATACAATAATAGCACTTCTAAATCTTAATAGCTACTTACACCATTCAAGGTGTATAACCCGTTTATAAAAGCTTAAGAAAAGAATGATAAAAAATTGTAGGTCTGATGCTTATATAGAAAACAACTAATTTATTGTGACATTACTGGTGATATATCACCAATAATTTTGCAATATATTGGTGAAAATTTCAGTCAAAGTCACGATCAAAGATATTTTGAAAAGATCACAATATTTTCAAGAAAATGTTAGGAACCCCACGGAGAAAAGATATATCAAAATATATCAAGATATTTTAAAGATATCTACTTCTATGCTTCTTGCTGCTTGGTGTTTGTCTCTATTCCAACTATTGCTCTCAAGCATAGTTGAAAAACTTGGACTCGACAATTACTCAAAAGACCCAAAATTTTTAAAAACTTGGGACTCGGCAAAAACTCGGGGAATTTATCGAACATTTAAAAATACATAATTTTTAAAAAATATTCTTCAAAAACACACATTTCTGAAATTGTAGAATCTACTACCGATTTCCTTCATATATAAATCAAAATTAGAGTTTAACACATATCATAGACCAAAAAACGAGTTCAACCTCTGAATAAATATGAACTTCAAGTTTCATTATCAATAAAAATTATAAATCATAAATTTCTTCTATGACTAAAGCTCAAAAAAATTTGTGGCTGTTGTGTGGGTGTTGCAGAAGTGGATGGTACTCAAATCAGTTGTATTCTAACTCTAAAAAACTAAAGTCTATGAAACAAATGGAGCCAAATAGAGTCATAGACCTATTATAAATATTGGCTCAAATTCAATCAACAAAGAACCGACAACACACTTAGATAAAGTCAATAAGGTCTAGAATTTTGAGATCCCTGTTGACCTCCTGCTGCAGATCAGAACTGAAGCATTAACTTCTACTTCCTATTTTACTATAAGAGTCTTGACAACATGGCTGCTTTGTTAACTCTTGTCCTTTTTAACCCTGTACATACATGTCTTACATTAAAAAGAGACAAAACGCTAGTATAGAGCTCAAATAGGTTTATATGACACGCCTTAAGTTCCTTCTAAGTTTATAAACAAATGTCATATTTTATAATGGAAGTTTTTAATTTAGAGGATGGTTAGGTCTGTATTTATTTGTATTACACTCTTCATTTTCCTCCTACAGATTTGAATTAACTCCAAGTTTGTTATGAATTTTTTTCTCAATGATGTAAGATGCAAACCATCCAAAACATGTACGTGCAGGTTGACAAGATTTTTGTAAAATAATTGTCTATTATTCAAGCTGAATACTTAAAAGTATAAAATATTAAAAACACAACAATGATTAAATGTTAACAGCAGAATTTGTAGCAAAAGTATGGCAAGAGATTCCACCATACCTTTTGTAGCCACCACTTGAATATTGATTAGGGAAGAAGGAATAAGTAATAACAAAGTATACCTGTTAAGCCCGCAATTCCATCGTTTCCCTAAATGATTAAACTTGCAAGCATGAATGAGCAAAAGCCATGAAAAAAAAATACTGAAATCCCGATTCAATTTTATATCCACCGTTGTACGAGTTTTTTTGGGTCGAGTTGGGCAAAGTTTGGCGTGGAATCACAATTTTTTCATGAAAAGTCGCCACGAGTTTTTCAAAAAACTCAGCCACAAATTTTTTGGCAAGTTACTCACCATGGGATTTGACTCGCGAGTTCTACGAGTAATCACAAAGCCATTCAACTATGCTCTCAAGTGATGGTTGGGACCCTGAAGAAGTGCATGGTACATTATAGAGTGAGGATGGAGGCTATGTCTTGTGATGATATCAGGGGGAACTCAATAGTTTGGCATATTCTCAATAGTGTGGGGCTTACTAACTTTATGGATAGGGCTAAGGGTCATGACCTTGCTATCTTGATGGAATTTGGTAATGGTTGGAAAGCCAAGAAGGTGATGCTAAGAGGCCTTGAGATTGATGTCACAGATGGTTGCATTGCTCAAGCGATAGGTTTGTCAATGGAGGGGATGAAGGCTTTTAAAAATAGTAGTGGAAAGAATGAAGTCGTTAAGGCATTTTCTACCTTTGCGGTAGCTGCTATAGTTATCTCCCTTATTGCTGCGATAGTTCATATCATCTTCTTTCTCTCCGTAGTGGGAACTTCAACCTTCTCTTTCACTGTAGTACTAGTTACCTCTTCCTTGACCTCTTGGGGTTACTCCCTTGTCATCGCATCTCATCTTGTTGCTCTGGTTCTTCTCTTCTTTTCCTCTCTAGAAGTTTTGCTTCATCTCTTGCTTCTGGTTCAATTTTTTCTCTGTAGTGAGAGCCAACTAGTAGACCTCGTCTATTGTTTGGATATTCCACATACCCAACTCCTCTTGGATGGATTCCCTCAATCCATTGACATATTTCACCACTTTATCAGCTCCTTCCTCATGATGCCTTGACCTAATTGTTAGCCTGTAGTATTCCTCAGTGTACTCCTTCATAGTCATATCCCCCTACCCGAAATTGTGCAACTCCTTCAACAATTCCAACTTGTAATTCGCCAGGATGAACTTGGATTTCAACTTCTCCACCATCCGATCCCAGTTTGCAATGCAAGGCTTTCCCTTTCTATTCCTCTCCGACTGGACTTCATTCCACCATATCTTGGTCTTCGCAAATTTCATCTTATCTAGGTCCATGATGTCCTCATACTCAAAATGTTCTTCTAATCCAATCTATCATCTTCTTGGGATCCAAGTTCCCCTAAATAGTTCGGAATGTCCACTCCGGTCCTCTTACCAATGCTGGTTATGGCCTTCAACATTCCCTCTTCCTTGTCCTATTTGCTTCCAACTAATTCTATAGGATATGTTTCTTGCTCCTCATCACTTTCCTCAGCCCTAGGGGTAGGGTTCCTTCGACAGTCTTGCTGCAACGCATCCATCCAATTCTACATAGCCTTCGACATCTCATACTATTTCCTCCATTCTTCCTACAACATTGATAATACCTCACCCTCTTTTTAGAAGCATCTTTATAAGAACATGGTCGACAATCGATCCACATGTAATGTCCCTTGTAGGACTGTTAGCTCAAATCCACATAATTTTTTGTGATCATTCAAATTCTAGCTTTTTCTAATCACCAAGTTCCCAATGTGGGAAAGGTGGGAGCATATGAAGATTAGAATGAGGACAATGGAATTACATGATAGATTGGTCGAAAGCCGTCCAATTTATAGCTAAAGCAAACCATAGAATCGATCAAGCCAAACTAGCTGATAGTGAATACAAATTCCGAATCAAGCCAAATTGGTTGAATGCAAGTAGAATTGTGTCAATGCCAAAATGACAGACTAATTCACCCGATTCTGATACACGCCCAGAAGGGAGAAAGTATTGAAAGTAAAGATAGGATCCAATGGATAAACCAACTAAGATCTTACAATAAAAACCAAACACAATCTGGGGGTATAACCTTCCAAATTATTACAAACATATGTAAGTGTCGAAATTTATCATATAGCAACAACCATACAAAAAATATATGTAATAGCACATGAACCCATGTTACTATCCAAGTAATCAGCCAATGTAGAAATTCTAAAATTAACCTTGACAACAGAAATATTAAAGTGTTATCAGCTGAAAAGATAATAAATACATTTGCAAACCGATATATTTGATAGTAATAGTTTTGCAGCTGTACAGTCCCTGTTTGCATTAGAAATCAGATCCCAAGCTGTTGTAGACTGAAACATTAATTTGTTCCTCTTTTTGGCATGGTACAACACCCTTCATCAATGGTACGACACCTCCAAAGACATTGAATTAAATCATTAAACTTCAACAAACCCTTACACCTCCCTTTAGGTCCTTGTACAATAGGCTTCAAGGCAGATTATACACTTTAAAAATTGTATGCAACACCTTTTTTGTCCTTTTATGCAATTTTTGATTGATTTTGTCTCCTTTATAGCTGAAAAGGAGTCCTAAAATGGTACGGATGATTTTAAGTCTGATCACCCTCTTCCAAAAATATCCCAAACTGCTGCAAATCATATAATATGATTTAATGACAATAAAAAGTCTTCTAAAATGCTGCGATTAGTTTGCTGTTGGTATGGCAGCTACAAATACAGCAAGTCTTCACTTATAAATTGGTACGGCTTATCCAAAGTGGGCTGAACAGTGCCTCCAGTAAAAAAATAAAGGATTTGTTGTAGCAAAAGGTGATCTATTCTCTTTCCCAATAGATATTAGAAGATAAGATATGCATAGCAAAAAATATAAATATCTTTCCAAATCAGAAACTCAACCAAAATATGAAAACCCAGAAACACCACAAATATATTTTTGTATTTTTGAATATGACAGTCTTTAGCACACATCAAAATACCAACTGATATTGGAAAAATACTAACATTCAGCTTAGATAAATCTTCAAATCTAAAAACTCAACACCAAATACCAAAGAAACAAGAACATTCAGCTCATTGGTGATTCTTGCATGAAATCACTCTAAAGGAATCGAGGGTTTTCGTCCCCAAATCCAAAACCTTATAGCACACAGGTAATCCCTAGATGGAATTACTCTTACGAATTGAAGAGTTTTCATCTTCCAATCCGTTTCAGAAACCAAGAGGGTTTTTGTTTTCTAATTTCACACCAAGAAGATTTTCATCCTTTGGATGAAAAAGATGAACAAAATTCAATCTTGAGAAACAAGGGTTTATGAAAATCTACAATAGCCTTTTATTGTTCTCACATCCTTCTTTTATAGACACTTTTAGGGCAACCAAATATTATTTCCTTTTATTTTCACCTTTCCCCTCCAATAATAAAATAATATGACTTTTTAAATCCTTATAAAATAAAATTGCTTTTTGGACCCCAATCCCTAATGCCACTTTATAAAGTCACTTTTTGCCTTGTTTTCAAAACAACCTTTTAATAATAAAACATAAGTTGCTTTAATAAAATAAAGTCATTTTTGGCAACTTAAATTAAATTATTAATTTATGGAATGTACTACAATATATAAAATTGCTCTAGTATGTGATATATATTGCAGTATATAACTTCACCCAACTTATGGTATGTACTGCAATATATAAATTCACTTCAACTTATGATAAGTATTGCAATATATAACGTCATCCAACTTACGATATGTATTGCAGTATATAAATTCACTCCAACTTGTAATAAGTACTGCAGTATATAACTTCACCCAACTTATGGTACGTACTGTAGTATATAAATTCACTCTAACTTATGATAAGTATTGCAATATATAAATTCATACCCAAAGCTCAAAAAATGGGACATGACACCACAATTCTCCTTATAAACTGCCTCACAGTCAACGCTTTGCCTACAAACCCCCATTGACTACCACAACTCAATCTTTATTTAATTCTTGCAAAGTACAATCATCCAATTTGGCACACCTCAATTGCTTACACCTTCATTTACCTACCACCACCACAATTCAATTTTTTGTCAAACTCTTTCTTGAGAAACCACATCGATTAGGTGCGCTCACGTCGACACCAACAATCTTTCCGCGATCCAACCTCCGCTCTGATACCACTTGACACAATCATGGTAGGAGGGTCCAACAAAGGATTGTCCAACTGTGTAGCCAATAACAAAAAACACATCAACAAATCACCACAAAGCACATAAATTCACATAAAACACTACAATTATTGACGAGACAGTTTGTACGATTATTACTGAATTACAATCACAAAGTTTGTCGCAATGGGCCCTCTTACATGTCAGGGCGCAACCGTTTGATTACAACAAGATTACACAAATGGATAGTCTCCCTATAGGCTTCCTACATGTATATACTCACTAACTATGGAAACACCACTTCCAAGCCATGCATAATAATATCAAGTACATTCTAACTTCAGAATTTTACCACTACCTTACTGCAATGATTGTCACATCAGTCACATAATGATTTCTAGTACAAAACTACAACACTGCCTTGCTGCCCACAAGCAACAACCTTCAGTTCACAAGACAATTTAATGGCAATGACATCCATGATGCACCACTATCAGCTCCAAATGATTGCATTCCACATCATACTCTTTGTTACCTAACTCTGCCTCTTAGACCTCACTCCCTCGTTGCTGAAACTTACCTTCTACACCTCTACTCCATCTTTGTCTACTTCGCTTGCTTTCAATTGATTCAAAACCCAATGTGTATATCATCCTCAATCTCCTCGAATGATCCTCGTTGGCCTCAAGGTGGCTCAAAGCCCAAAACTACATGAAACATTTTGCCGACTGAAAACAACCAACTACAAATTCCAACAGTCAAACAGTGGAGAATCTCCACGTGGTACACCACACATCTCCACAACAGTTATTACACTCCTCCCAAATATTCATCTTTGGCACAAACACAAAATAAACCTTCTGCAAACTGAAATAGTTCCAACTAAACACACTGTCAACTCATCGACACTTCATGAGCCAAATTACTAGCCTTTACTTATCTAATCAACCTCAAATTTCAACAGAAGATAAACAAACGATAAACAGAACTACAACCAAAACCGCATAAACTAATTCCTCAATGACGTGAAATGCACTAACTTCCTTTATCACAAACTGTTAACCACAAACTTGTAGACACAGACTACCAAACTAAACCACAAATTCCACTTTCTTAGATGCCCAGGGATGCACTTGCATTAGGAGGGGAGATTTAAGTGCATATATTCTTATCATTTCACATTTTTAAATCATTTTCGACATAAGAAACTAGTTAGTTTTCCATTCTTCTTGATGATGTCTCTTGAGTGTTCTATTATGGATGTGCATTTGGGGAGGGCTTCCCTCCCTATTCATCAAAGCCTCATTCTTTTGCTTGTTCAACATGCTCAATCATTAAAGCCTTTGGCCTTCCCACACCATTTGGGAGTGAGGAGACGTTGGCTTCTGGTCAGGCTAGGAGGTACCTTGAGGAGGGAGGTGGTGTTGCTACTAGGGCCTATAAGAGGAATGGGGGAAATAAGGTTTTTGATGTCTCTTTGTTAGGCTCCATGGGCCCTTCCAGGGTTTTGGGGGCAAAGAGAAAGGAGGAAAGAAAGGCAAGTATTTCATTGGAATGGGCAAATCAGGTGGATGCTGTTGAAGATAGGTTGGAGGAGCCTAAGAGAAAGAGGTCCAACGTTGTAAAGAGATCTATTTTAGAGGATTGGGAACAGCAGGATAAGGGTAAAGAGGTGTATAAAGAAGAGGGTATTGAGGAAGATGGGGAGTTAAACAGGAGTTTAGGAGGAAATCCTTGGACCGACCTCTATTTTTCCTGAATGCTGATGAGGAGTTTGCTTCTATTATTGAGCAACTGGCCAATAAGATTGGTGGCATGGAAAATGGGATTTCTATTCACCTCAACATTCTAAAGTGGTTTTTTATGGAAAACAAAAGATTTAATCTCAAGATATTCTTTCTACATTACCGTGTGTGTGGCAATTTGGCCCAACTGATTTTGATGGGTAATTTTGGCATGGTGCAATGGGATGTTATGCAAGATTTATGCAGGCTTAAAGAAGACAAGCAAAAGCAGGAGGAGAGAATTAACTACCCGGAAAAAGAATTGCAATCTGTCAAGGAGAACTTGAAGATAGTGGTAAATGTGAGGAAAACAACAATTCAGAACTGTGCTAAAAGCATTAATATGCTTCAGACAGGGTTAAGGAATAGGAAAGCCCGTTTCAAGGGGGCCCTAGTTTGAGAACCTGCAATCAAAGGTGATTGGGCTTAATGATTTGGAAGAGCAGTTTGTGGCTGATTACCTACAATTTCTGAAAGATGAGTGGGAAGCTGTAGTTGCTCTCAACTCTTTGCCTTCTTCCCTTTAGTTTTACTATGTTTTGTTGCTGTCCTGGGCTGTTGCGGAGTTCTTGAGTTATGTCTACTTTGTTGCTACAGTGTTGTTTGCGGCAATTGCTCTATTTTCTCTGCCTTATTCCCTTTGGTTTTACTGGGTTTAGTTGTTGTTTTGGGTTGCTGCAGGGTTCCTGACTTTTTGTTGCAGCAGTGTTGTAGCTTTTGCCTAGTTCCCTGTAGGACACAGTTTAATCCAGAAGCACTCAGGTATACTATTATTTGAATTAGTTACCTCAAAAAACTCACAGTTTAATCCAGAAGCACTCAGGTATACTATTATTTGAATTTGTTACCTCACATAAAAATCTTTAGAAGTGATTCCAGCCTTGATAATTTTTTAGAATCCCATTTTGACTAAAATATTAGTGATTTTAATGGAAGGTATGCTTGAAGCACATCAAACCTGAATAAGTTTGATGCTGAATGAGACGATGCAAGTGCACACATTGCGAGTTATTGGAGTATCTGAGGATTTACAGTTCAGAATAGCCTTGTTCTGATGTATGTGTAGAAGTGCTCTGTTGGTTAAATGAAAAAGCAAAAGAAAAGTGAATTGTCTAAATGGACTGACTGATAAAGTTGCACCTATTTGGTTTGTTTAGTTAGGGGCAGTTGCAACATAATAGAGAGAATTTCATTTATGGCGTATAAACTGACTTCTATTGCCCACAAGCATACGCTGACAACATTTGGAAAGGTACTCCTTATTACATTTTTACCGTTCAGATTCCTGGAGACATACTGAATAAATTAAGCATCTTAGTGCAAGCTACAATCTTATTTGTTTTAATTCTGGACCTAAAAAATCTTCTTTGCTGCTAACTTCCTGTAGGGAAAAATCACCATGGCCACTTCTAGAGCCATATTCCTTGACATCATTCTCTTTGAGTAATTTCTTGAATCATTCCTGTCCAAATTATTTTATGTATATTATATGTACGAGACCAAAAGAGTTTTAGGTGAAATCCATAAAGATTTAATTTTATATTAACTAAAGAAAGATGATGCTTTTAGCTTATGAAAAATTGGATATTTCAACAAGATGTACAACCCTGCCCCCACCTGGACTTAGAACATGTGACCTCTACCATAGGGCACACAAGCTTTCCTCATCAGGGCAACTCAAGTTTTTACATGCAATAAGACACAAGAGGGGCCGTCCCTTCTTGAAACTATCCGATTATATTAAGATTATTCAATAAAAGATACTGCTTGAACAATCTCAGCTAAGAGTGGGCTATCCTGCAAAAAAATAAAATTATATCCCTTCAGCTCCACAAGAAACCAGTAGCATCCAACCTAATTGTTTGCCGGACCCAGATGTTATCTTTCCATGCCTTTTAGACAAGGATTAGCCTTATAACTATGTTGTTAAGCTGTTCTAATTTTCTTGTTTTCCAAATGTAATATAAGATTCATTTCTTGAATAAATGGAATTATCCCTTCATAATAAATGTTAACATCATATAGGGTATATTCATTTGAATTGGATTTATTTACATTAATTTCATGATATCCAGGGCAACAAGGCTTAACATGAAGTTGGAATGGCTTGAAGATGGTGGTGTTAAAACTATTATGGGACCCATTCCGGCGATAAAATTTGACGAATCAAGGGGCCGAAAGATCTGGTTTAACAGTATGGTAGCTGCTTATACTGGCTGGAAAGATGTTCGTAATGTTCCTGAGAAAGCAGTAACATTTGGAGATGGGACACCTTTGCCAAAAGATGCCATCCTTGAATGTCTAAGGATCTTGGAGGATGAATCTGTTGCCTTCCCGTGGCATAAAGGTGATGTTTTGTTATTGGATAATGTGGCTGTGCTACACTCTCGGCGCTCATTTGAACCTCCTCGTCGGATTTTAGCATCACTCTGTAAATAAGTCTAAAATAGCTTATTCAATTACTTGGCAAGCCTGTAATAGTTGGATTCAGTCTTCTAAACAG
Source organism: Cunninghamia lanceolata (assembly GCA_027924645.1). Taxonomy (NCBI): domain Eukaryota; kingdom Viridiplantae; phylum Streptophyta; class Pinopsida; order Cupressales; family Cupressaceae; genus Cunninghamia; species Cunninghamia lanceolata. The sequence goes on along the minus strand of BSBN01000472.1, from coordinate 11,706,639 downwards.
CTCGAGAGTACACTTATTCAAGGTACACAAACCACAGTCTAGAAACTTTCCATAATTGTACTCTGCCAAATAAGTAAAACTTCATGATTCCTCCTGTCACATAGTAAAGCCATTGGTTTGTCATGTTTGCAACTTCAACCATGAGAGTTGGAAATAAATATGGTAGTAACTCTGTACTTAGACATTATTGTATCTTAGCCTTCATCTTATTAGTTAGGGATGCAAGAACATCTTCCCTCTTTGCTTACCGTGGAAGTAAGTTTTGTAAATTCACCTTTTCATGGATGAATTTTCCCAAATGATGTAAGTTATATATAAATATGAAAATGCAACCTCTGAACTTGCTACCTAGATGGATTTTTTATGATTAGATTATAACTCTTGGATAACATATTATTCTTCTGACTGTCACTTATCAAAACTGAAACAGTGACAAACAAGCTTTGAATTTTAGCCCTTCATATTCATTGCAATTGGAGATTACTTGTACAATCCTAGCTTCAAGATTTTTAGTAGAAAATACTATCTGAAACTCATATTAACAGAAAATTAGCTCAATGAACTAATTATTTTTTGTTTGTTGTGTCTGTGGTGTTATGATAATTTAGTATATAATTATTTTTTTCCTCGTGGTTTTTTCGTCTTTCAAAGCTTGTTTGGTTATAACATCATTTTTTTACATATTAAAAAAGAGCATTAGGAGTTCTGATATTATATTTTATTTTTAGAACTACAAAATATATATAAAGCTAAAAAGGTAGGGTTTTTGAGAGCGCCCAGATTTTTTTTACATAACAAGATTGATCTATCGATAAAGTCCAACTAACAACAAAATAGCAACAATAAGGATCAATTGGCACTAAGGTTGCAAAACAACAACAAACTTATAACCGCACAATAAGGAGCTAAAAACAACAAACTCAAGGTTTGTTGGTAAATAAATTTGTCGCTGCTATATTATGCTAAAAATCAGCTTGACTCGCCCAACACACAATGACAAAGTTCACAACAGTTGGAGAGATCGCTATTGGATTAGCAATCTTCCTCTATGTTTGAGAGGGGAAGCTCCCTTGTATCATAAAGTTTTGGGTTTTTCATGGGTATACTTTAACCAGAAAGTAGGAAATGCACACAAACTAAAACTGAAACAAAAGGAGAAAACCCTAGACATGGCTAACATGGGGCCGATAATCTAGATTTTCCTAGACAAAGGATAACAAATAGTTTAGAAAATGAGAGGGACAAACACATAGATTCATTCCTCAGGAAAGAGAGATTTTTAAATGCAACTAGGGTTTTAAACATAGAATGTTACCTAACATAAGAAGGATACATTCACATAGGGTTTCATGACTCAGATAAAAAAATCAGCCTATTATCTCATCCAAGTTGCATAGGATAAACATGCATATGAAATGAAAACATTTACATTCTTCACATGATAGAAAATCATTGGAGGAATGGTTGCAAATTCAACATAAGAAGATTTTGCAGCATAAAGAGACTAAATATTAGCTCATAGACTAGCCATATCATTTTTTATTCAATTCAAAATGGAGGATCTCAAAGACTCTTTTGCCCCTGTACAATGTGAGAGAATCAATGTCTCCAAAAAAAGAACCCTTTTACACTCTAAATGATTGCATTTATAGTTTTCCCCCTTGTAACTAACCCATAACTACTTGCTTTTCAAACTTTAAAATAATATTACGAAGTTATTTAATGAGCGTATATATTCAACTCATTAGAATAAAAAGAGTTTTAATTAGTAGTGAAATTGGGTTTATGGTAAAATGTTAGTTCTTGCTTGAATTTCGATGTGTATATGATTGTCATAGCATTATGTTGATTATTTCACGTGTTCTAGTTGTAGGTACACATGTCTTCAAACATTTCGAAGGTAAAATCAGCAAATATACACTTCTAAAATAATTTACCGCCTTCAATCCACCAAGGAAATGAGAGTCTAGTAGAGAAGCAATGGTGGGTGAAAAAATAGAAAGCTTTGCAGCCTATTGCATAGTCCATTTACCAGTGCCTTTGTCTACCATTTTTCATAGTAAGTGAAAGGCATAGTACTTGTTTCTACTTTTGTGAGAAGGAGAGTACATTCGGTAATCTCACCAATCACCATTCCACAAGATTGCTCAAACTATACATTGAGTCTAGTTTACAAAACCAAGTGCACAAAGTCGACAATACCAAGACTAAAGTTTGCATATGCCCCATCATCCAAGGCATGTCCTTTGCAATGAAATCTACTTCTTTTTGTTGATCCAACTTGTTTGAAGTGTATTGAAAGAATAACTAACATATCTAGTAGGCATCAGATGGACATCAAATTTTATTCCATTCGTTGTCAATTCCATTTATAATTTCCCTAAGTTTCCATTCATTTTAAACAAAACCACTTTATGTGCATGAACAAAACCTCCAAAAGGTCCAAGAATTGAAGTTTGAACATAAACTCTTCCCCATTCTTGTCAATCCGAGACATTACATCATTCATACCTTGCATCACTTCTTAATATCATCTAAATCATCATTTGTTCCATTAATGTGTAACTAAGTTCCTGCTATAGCATATTCAAAACCCTAAGCAATTATCTTTATTCCCCTGACCACCTTCAACTCCTTGTGATGTTGATAAGATTCCTTCACTCAAAGCTCCTTTATGATTACGGGGTCAATAAAGCAAAGATAGTTGTCTGCGACTTGTCAATTGCATTTAAATTGAGTTTCTTTTACAATGATAATCTATGTGTTTCCTATGATCATTACATTTAATGATACCGCATCTCTTTGAGGCGTTCTATCAAACATTTATTTTGCCTTGTCTTTGCTTTCATAATTTGTATACATGACTACTAGAGAATATTCAACCATAGATATGCATAATACTAAGACAGAAACCTTAGACTTTGATAACATCCAACTTCCATACAACCCTACCATCATAGACTAGTGAAAGTAAAAGTACAGTTCTTGCTTTTGTTGGGAAGAGTGCTACATCACTAGAGATCCATGTTGCATGAGCAACATCAAGCTCCACATTAATATTGGACCTCGGTGTTTGTGAGATACCTTCTGTAGTCATTGCAAAATCATTTAAAGCAAGCACACATGATAGAGACTGACTATGATAATGGAGACTATTAGCACACATTACAATAACACCACCAATTGGAAAAGGCACAACCAGAAGTCTATAGGCGTTATGTGGGAGGTTAGGAGCAGACCAAATAAGAGGATTTTGCTTTAGAGTCATGTTGATACTATGTGTTATGAGACTTTTTCCCCAAAATGAAAAAGAAAGCTATTTTATGATCAACCCTTTAAAATTATAAGAGGATAAAGTTTATTTACCCTTTATAATTAAAATGAGATGGAAAATAAAGCATATTGTGATCCTTTTTTATTAAAATAGAGATAAATAAAATAATAATTATGAAAACCCCTTTAAAAGGGAGGATTTATTATGTTTATTAAACCATTCTTAATGACAACCTTTGTGAAAAGGTGTAATGGTTTAGAAACCACCTCTTAAAAGGTTATATAAGGCATTTGTGTGAGACTTGGAATAGGCATGGAGAACACTCAAGAAAGATGGAAGTGGTTTGGAGGGCTATGGGCATTAGGAGAAGGGGGCACACAGAGTGTGTCCTAACCTGGGGTACAACGTACAACTCGAGACAGTCTTGACCAGGGCTTGGTTTGCACTTGTGTTGAGCATTGTTCTTTTAAGAACCAGCACCTGTGTTGAGCATTGTTCTTTGAAGAACCAACACTTGTGTAAGAGAGAGCATTGTTCTTTTAGAACTAGCACTAGTGTTGAGCATTGTTTTTTTAGAACCAACACTGTGTTGAGCATTGTTCTTCTAGAACCAGCACTTGTATGAGAGCGTAATAGCACGCTGTGTCCAAAAGGAACTGTGTCCTCCTAGAGTATGCCATAGCCAGGGCCAAGACCACTGAAATCTTCCTAGGGTAAGAGTAGCTGATCCAAGTGCTCAATGATTCATATAAGTATTGAACTTATTGTTAATAAAGATATTGAGAATATTATATATATGTGATTATGTTATCCAATTTGTCTTGTTAATGATTTACATTAAAGATCTTATTAAATTATCAATGTTGTAATTTACTTTTGTTGTTTACACATTATTTAATATTTTATATTATCCTAACTCTAAATATTAACCAAAATAAATCCGCTGCAAATAGATAAATAACTCTGGGGAAGGTAGCGTTACACTATGATTTGAAGTTGTGCATGTGACTTCTATCAAAGGTGCTCTTATGTATCCGGTTGGTCTCATTTTTCTACAATCCGTAGGGAGGATGCTAGCACAGGTTGTGGACTCTGTCTTTACACATCCCAGTTGCATTTGTTCAAATGCTTTACAAATTGTTCAGCAGATCCATTGTGTAATAAAATCATTCATGTGCCCTATCTACATCTCTAGATTCTGCATATTTACTTTATAAGATTAGCTTTACCCTTGCTAATCTCATTAGCTTGAAATGTTCTAATGTCATTTAAATGATTACATTTTGTGTTTCTCCATCAGCTTGGTCGCGGCTTCAACAACTTCATCTTTGCACAGGTAAAGGAGGATGTTCATGAAGGGCACGGGATTTATCATTTGCATCTGCCAGATGCATTTGCTCGAAAGTTTCTAAATCCATTCAACAATTCTGATTTGTGTATATCCTACAACCCACTCACTCCTACGTAGATGTCTGAGAAGAACATGGGTGTGTAGCATTTTTAGGATCAAAATCAAAGAGCAGCATCTTGTTCAAGTATGGAGGGCATGGGTGAGTCAAATGCACTAGTTGAAAGCTCCGAAACATTTCAACAAATCCATTTTGTGCATATCCTACATCTTTTGCATTCCACAGGATGATGTTTCTTTGAGACGTCTTGTTGAAAGGCTCACGGTTGTGTCCGAGCTTTGCATTTTGCATATATTTCTACCTGAGGTATCCATGACTACAACCTCTAATTAAATTCCTTGATCCTTTGCCTTGATAGAGTCCATAACCTGTTCAATGGTTGCCATGCTCACGCAGCTGGGAGGAGGGCATGAAAAATGTGCAATTAAACAAGTTTTCCATTCGCCATTTTAGGGCACGTGAAGACAAAATTTATCCTTTTACTATGTCGGGAGTTTGGGGAATTTTTGAACCCTTGAACTACATGTAAGTGAAACCTCGGGGATTCATAGGATTCGTGAACCTGTAAAAACACCAACAAAGTGATATGTCTAAGGTTTGGCAAGTTTTTGGACCATGGTGATAATGTATTGTGGGGATTTGGAGGTTCGATTAACTAAAAAGGCTTCGAAAAAAGTTTGTTTTAGGCTTTTTATGAGTTCTCGAACTTGTAAAAGTGCCAACACAGTATGGTGTCGGCGATTCAGCAAGTTCTTGAACCTGTGAATTCGTCGACAAGTTTAATAAATTCGAAAATGTCTGACTTTGCTTTGTGAAGACTTTTCTAAGTGTTTGTCGCGGTTTTGGGAAGGTGGTAAACTTTGTTAGGGCTTGGAGAAGTTCATGAACTATACAAATCACTGACGTGTTTGTGTAAACTTTATAATTTTTTTCCAACGAATCCATAAACATGGCCTGAAAGAGGATTAATTTCATATCTTTTGATTGGAAGAGTATTTTCATTTGAAAGTTGGCCACATTGTAAATAATAACCCTAAAAAGTTTCCTATCACTCTGTTTTCTTCCAACTTTTTTGGAACTCTTGTTTTAATTGTTTCCATAATTTCCCTAACAAAATATTGTTAATTTAATATCTTTCAAATAAAGAGGAACTTTATCTTAAAAACTTGCCACATTGTGTTCCGTAGAGTCTAAAATACCCCTACAAAATGATTTTGTTCAATCTCTAACAAATTTCTCGATTTAATTGTTTCAATCAATCCCAAGTCAAACTATGCAACTACTTCCAGGGTTTTGACAGAAGAGATGGATGATTCTCCTTCAAATGTTTAAAAATGGCACACAACCTCTTCTAAGTTTGATGCAATTAGCTCACACAAACCTGATCAAGTGCAACATTATTCTATATGGACAACTATGACAACTTGGTGTGGAAAACATGCAACACCAACATCTTGCGACTACAAATACAGATTGGTGACTTCATTTTGGCAAGTGATTTGATGTTTGAGGGTGATTAAGAACATTTTTGACTGAGGACAACTGACTCAAATGAGTTGTCAGGACAAATGGACTCAACACACGATGCTTATCAACATATAATGCAGGATAATGACTTGACATGTGTCTATTCCAAGAGTATGAAAAAAGTTTAAAATTGCCAAGGTAAAAAACAAGGCCAATAGCTGGCTCTGATTGGGAACAAGGACCACAAAAGATGTAAAAGGAACCTATAATCTTTAAGTGAGAGACCAGTACTTTATCTATTGGACAATAGAGTCAAGGGAATTTAACACAATGTGATAGGGGAACAAAGACTTGACGCAAGCCAAAAATTAGATGAAAGACAAAAGATGCATAGAAAATAAAACAAAATAGACACAACAAAAACTCCTAGTTAACTTATGTACATGTTAGGAGGTCCCTACCTCAAACTACTTCAAGGGGATCACGTGAACCTATTAACAAGTTGAGAAAAGTAGGCACCTATGTGGAATAGTGGATGATACTCATGACACACTTGTAAATTCAATTGCCATTTTACAGTTATAATGAGAGATCTAGAATACATGAAATGCAAGAATTCCCTGAATAATGTACCAAATAACTACTTCTCATCATATTTTTTAAAGTTACTTTAATCATGTTGGCATTGCTTTGTGTAGTACTGGTTAAGTCCTCTTGCATTGTAATAAGCATACCAATATCCCATATATGTAAACTATGAAGTGAGGAAGCCCTTGCAAGTCTAGTGATGAATCAAGTTTTTGAATCTCTAATTATAAGATCCCCCTCTTCTTTTGTTGTGAGAAACTCATAAAATTCCTTATCGAAAGATGATAAAAGGAGAGAAGAGGGTGATAAATTTGTACTGTGTGACTGACCTACAAAAGTGCTTTCATTATGCCCATCAGAGAGGTGGGAAAAATATCTTCACCAAAAAGGAAATCATCATCTGATCTAAATTGTAAATTTGCCTTATGAATATCAATTTCCACAAGTGTAGGATCATCATTGGTAACAAAAATTGCTTTCTTCTTAGTTGCAATCAAATCTAGAGAATCCATTGTATAATGATGATACAAAAGTGGCAAAGGTGGGAAATCTACATCATGAGTTTTATTGGTTGAGGTTATCTCTTCCACAACTAATGAAGAAGAAAGAATGATTTCATTACTGCAAAGGAAGTTGTCATCTAAAACTTTCAAGCACCAATTTGGAATGAAGACACTAAGGTTTTGCAAGCCTAATTGAACATTCAACTATGTGCTTTCTATTTGTTGCTCTCCTAATAATCCAAATTCCTTAACTTTGTTATTTGTAGTTTGATTCAGATGTTTTGAATAACAATTAGAACTTGGAAGCATTTGTTTAGTGCTTTTGAAATATGGGGCAGATGTCTTTTCACCTTCATATGTTGATAATGATAAGGAAAGGGAAGACAAAATTTTTGGCTCTTCATTTACCCATGATCTATATTCACATTTCTTGCTAGACTAACTTTGCAAATAATGTTTCTACTTTCCTTATTGCTATCACAATCATATGTGCAATAGTTTTTAATATGATGATCCAAAACTTCTCCTAGTTCAGGTTGTAAAAACACCTCATGGACAGCTTCCTCAAAAACCATAGGATAATTTCTCACAAAAGAAATTTCATCTTTCTTTGATACAACTAACTCAAAAAAGTCATTGGCTAATGACTGCAAAGAAGGAAAGGATGAATCCATACCTTTTAATTTCATCGGTGGGGCCTTCCTCTTCCATGATTGATGGTGGGAAAATAAAGATATCTCCACAAAGAAAATCATCACTAGAAGCATTAAGACACCAACTTGGGATAAAAATATCATGAGACTCCTCTTACAACATTCTTTCTTTGTCATTTTCTTCTATCTTGGGTTGCATGCATGTCAGGAAAATGTTTGGTGGCTCATCTTAATGCTCTTTGTTTTCAATTTGATCTAGGATTTCTTTTGCAGTCTTATCACTAACTAAATGTGCTTCAATGGCTACTAAAGCAAGGGTTTTCGCTTGAGTAGAAGAAAAGCAAATTTTTATTTGCACTCTCTTGTACATTAATCTCATCATTGAAAGTTTGCTCACAGGCTAAATTTGTTGAAGTAGAACAAGTTGTCACATTTTCTAACTGAATATAGTGACCAGTAACATTCTCCAATGCAGCTGGAGGTTGGTCTATTGTCTTCTCCATTGCCTCAGGTTGATGGGGAAGTTGTTGGGCATGCTTCCATTCCTGGTGTTTAGGTGTCCTACGGGGGCCCTTCTCCTTGGGTGGCTGGGGTTCTAGCAAATGTTGATCCCTCTGCACCTGAAAATATTGTGAAGCCATCTTCTGTTCCAGATTCTAGAGGCATCCCTGTTGTTGGCTTATCTTCGGGTAAGGCTAACATTGTTAGGGCCGCTTTTGGCCGCCATCAAAAATATTTTTCTGATGCCATTTCAATTGCTCGTGTTCAGACTCTACTTGCATAGGCTAGGGTTAGGCCTATGCCCTATGCCAGTGCTTCCCCTGTTGTGATCTGTGGACCTAAGATTGCATAAAATGAGGGTTTCTATTTGAGACGTGGTGTGGTCTGTAGGTTTAATGGCTTGTGGCCCTCCCTTCCTGATCTCCATGGCTAGGTTTTGAACTCCTAGAAGCCTCTTGTCTCTGGGTAGATTAAACTCTTTCCCAGCGCAAGGGGGTTCTTCATAGCGACCTTCACTTCCTCCAAGGAGTGAGACCAAGTGCTGGACAAGGGATGGTTGTGGGGTGATCATTTGATGTCCATCAAGCCTCTGACTCACTCTTTCAATCCTCTTACGAAGCCATTGAATACCAGACCAGTTTGGGTCTGACTGCTGTCTCCTCCGGTGCCTCAAGTTATTGGGGAAGTTGTTGGGCATGCTTCTGTTCCTGGTCTTCAAGTGTCCTGCAGGGGCCCTTTGCCTCGGGTGGCTAGGGTTTTGGTAAATGCTGATCTCTCTAAACTTGAAAAATATTGTGAAGCCATCTTCTGTTTCAGATTCTAGAGGCATCCTTGCTGCTGGCTTATCTTCCTGTAAGGCTGGCTCTATTAGGGTCGCTTCTAGCTGCCATCAAAAATATTTTTCTGATGCTGTATCAAATGCTCATTCTCAGACTCTACCTGCACAGGCTAGGGTTAGGCCTATGCCCTGTGCCCGTGCTTCCCCTGTTGTGGTATGTGGACTTGAGATTGCAAAAATGAGGGTTTCTATTTGGGACGTGGTGTGGTCTGCAGGTTTAATGGCTTGTGGCCCTCCCTTTCTGATCTCCATGGCTAGGTTTTGGACTCCTGGAAGCCTCTTGTCTCTGGGCAAATTAAACTCTTTCCCAGTGCAAGGGGGTTCTTCATAGTGGCATTCGCTTCCTCTGAGGAGCGAGATTGAGTGTTGGACAAGGGGTGGTTGTGGGGTGATCATTCATTGTCCATCAAGCCTTGGACTCGCTCTTTCAATCCTCTTACGGAGCCGCTAAATACCAGACTAGTTTGGGTTCGACTGTCGAAACTCCCTCTCTAGTTTTGGGAGGAATCATGTTATGAAGCTATTGGCAACGCCATTGGACGCTTTTTGAAGGTCGGTCTGATGTCTTCTCCGGTGCCTCAGGTTCCTAGGGAAGTTGTTGGGCATGCTTATGTTCTTGGTGTTCGGGTGTCTTGTAGGGGCCCTTCTCCTCAAGGGCTTGAGTAGAAGAAGACATGAGCAAATTTTTATTTGCACTCTCTTGTACATTAATCTCATCATTGAAAGTTTGCTCATAGGCTAAAGTTGTTGAAGTGGAACAAGTTGTCACATTTTCTAACTGAATATAATGACTAGTAACATTCTCCAATGTAGTTGGAGGTTGGTTTGATGTCTTCTCCAGTGCCTCAGGTTCCTGGGGAAGTTGTTGGGCATGCTTCCGTTCTTGGTGTTTGGGTGTCCTATAGGGGCCCTTCTCCTCGGGCTTGGGTTCTGGCAAATGTTGATCCCTCTGCACCTGAAAATATTGTGAAGTCGTCTTCTATTTCAGATTCTGGAGGCATTCCTATTGTTAGCTTGTCTTCGGGTAAGGTTGGTGCTATTAGGGCCACTTCTGGCTACCATCAGAAATCTTTTTCTGATGCTATTTCAAATGCTCATGCTCAGACTCTACCTATACAGGTTAGGGTTAGGCCTATGCCTTGTGCCTGTGCTTCCCTTGTTGTGGTATGTGGACCTAAGATTGCAGAAAATGAGGGTTTCTATTTGAGACATGGTGTGGTCTATAGGTTTAATGCTGATCCCTTTGCACCTGAAAATATTGTGAAGCCATCTTCTGTCTGGATTTTGGAGGCATCCCTGTTGTTGGCTTGTCTTTGGGTAAGGCTGGCGCTGTTAGGGTTGCTTCTGGTTGCCATCAAAAATCTTTTTCTGATGTTGTTTTAAATGCTCGTGCTTAGACTCTACCTGTACAGGCTAGGGTTAGGCCTATGCCATGTGCCTAAACTTCCCCTGTTGTAGTCTGTGGACCTAAGATTGCAAAAAATGAGGGTTTCTATTTGAGACGTGGTGTGGTCTGTAGGTTTAATGTCTTGTGGCCCTCCCTTCCTGATCTCCATGGATGGGTTTTGGACTCCTCGAAGCCTCTTGTCTCTGGACAAATTGAACTCTTTCCCAATGCAAAGGGGTTCTTCATAGCGACCTTCGCTTCCTCCGAGGAATGAGACCAAGTGCTGGACAAGGGCTGGTTGTGGGGTGATCATTCGCTGTCCATCAAGCCTTGGACTCACTCTTTCAATCCTCTTACGAAGCTGTTGAATACTAGACTAGTTTGGGTCTGACTGTCGAATCTCCCTCTCCAATTTTGGGAGGAATCATGTTATGAAGCTATTGGCAACGTCATTGGACACTTTTTGAAGGTGGACTCTATGACTTGGGATCTTGGGCTTACTATGATGGCTCATATTTTAGTAGATATGGACATCTCCAAACCACGCCATGGAGATGTGGTCTTGATGGTGGAGGACATACCATGGATGTAACTACTGGACTATGAGGGCCTCCCTTTTCGGTGTAGGAGATGTTTCTCCATTGGTCATATGGTCTTTGCCTGCCCTCATGCTCGCCACAAGGGCGTGACAACTTGGTGGAAGGATGCTCTCATTGACCATCTCATGGTGGGCACTCCCTCTTCGGATGGTTCCTCTAGGGAGGATGATCCTTCCTTGGCTAGATCATCCCAGGAGACCTATCTCCCCAGGATCCTCTACTGGGTTTCCCTTCAGCAGAACCATTGGAGCGTCAAACTATTGTCGTTGTTTAGGTAGAGCCTACTCGACCCTCAATGATTGCCTCTGCTAGTCCTTCAAATGCCACTAACTCCTCTTCTATGTTGTTAGCTCCCTCGCTGTGTGGTGGCTCATTGCTCGTGGTGGTTGTTGAGGATCTACTCCTCTCGTCTCACCTGATGGACTTTGATTTTGATTCTTCTTGGTTAGTTGTGCAGAGAAAGGACTCCCCAAGTTTGTCGCTACTTCATGGCCTAGGGTTAAGGGAGTCAAATTTGTCCCCTCAGGTTTTGGGGTTGTCTAGTCCTCGTCTATTGTTCGACAGTTGTCTATCATCTATTCATGTTCTATTTATGTTCTGTGTGTGGCCTGATTTGGCCTGTTCTGCCGGGCCCTAGTGGCTCTTGTTTGTAAAGGGTTTAGCCCCTTGTTTGTTGGCTTATCATTATAAAAAACATTCTCCAAAGAAATTGAAAATGTATCATTATCTAGAAAGTCTTCTTCTTCATTGTCACGATCTTCACCATGTTGATGATATGTTTCAACATGATCTTTTTTTTTTTTTTTCTGTCTCCATCACTTCTTTTTTATCTTTCCTTTGACATATGCTATCACAGACATATGGAATAACTTCTTCTTTTGTACATGCTTTCTCTAATGAATCTACATAAAGATGAGTATTGTGTGAAGACCAATGCCCAAGGGGAAAATATTTTTTGGGGAGAAGCATCATTGCTGAATTTTTCATTCTCATGCCTTGACTCTGTGTCTGTTGGGGTGGAGATCTCTTATGCTTCATCCTTATGATTTTTAGCCTTTTGATCACAAGATATTTCATCAAACACTGGTTCATTTGTAGGAAAATTTTCTTCCTCTATATTGTTTTCCTCATCATGAAAATTATAGATCTTAGCCATATTTTCTTCATCTGTCAATGCATGACTTTTCTCAGGTAGGGACTCATGGCCACGAGCAAAAAATGAGTCTCTATCCCATTTTTGCTAAATCTTTTGCAATATTTGTTCAACAAAGAAGGATGTATCTTGTTGGGCTGAAATTGCATGTTAGCATAATTCTTTTTCAAAGAGCTCACTTTTTAGGATCATCAAACACCTAATTTTTTTGGAATCCAAAAGTAGAAAGAGAGAATTCTTCTACATCTTCATCATTGTCATCATAAACAATGGATATGAAATATGATTGTCATCCTTGAGACCAAGCCATCATTCCAGGTTCAAACTTCAAATAGAGTCACCAGCCTCCATTCTAGGGGAGGTACCCTTAGATTTCTAAGAAAAGAAATGCACCATTACTTTGATTCCCTAGTAGAGTCGCCAAAAATATGTTGGTAAATAGATTTCGTGTTGCGATATTTCAAAAAAAATCAACCTAGCTCACCCAATGGGCAACAATAAAGTTCACCACAGAATTGGAGAGGTTGCTATTAGATTAGCAATCTTCCTCTACATTTGAGAGGGCCAAATCCTTTGTATCATAGAATTTTGGGTTTTTCAAGGGTATACTTTTAACCAGAAAGTAGGAAAGAAACACAAACTAAAACTAAAACAAAAGGAGAAAACCCTTGGACATGGTTAACATGGGGCCAATGTTAGCTACATTATATACTTATGTCATTAGTTATGTGTTGGTTGTGATCGGTGAGGTTGTTACCTCCCGACAGTTGTAGTCGGTCACGACGGTTGGCCACCTAGGCAACCATCGACTTCCTTTATATACTTGTTGTATCATTGTAATAGACAGTTCAATTTTGATGTGATTGTATATGCAAGTTTTGAATTAATACAGATATGAGTTCTACTGTGCAATTGCAATGAGCATATTTATATGAAGTTATTTTATTTGCAATTCATATATTTTCTATTTACTCTATATATTTTAGTTAGACTCAATCGACAATAAACAACCGATAATCTAGATTTTCCCAAAAAACAATAGCAAAGAGTTCAAAAAATGAGAGGGACAGACACAAAGATTCATTCCTTAGGAAAGTGATTTTTAAGGAAGTAAATGCAACTAGGGTTTTAAATATAGAATGTTACCTTTAACATAAGAAAGATACATTCACATAGGGTTTCATGACTCATAGATTAGAAATCATCCTATTATCTTATCCAAGTTGCATAAGTTAAACATGTATATGAAATGAAAACATTTACATTCTTCATGATAGGAAATAATCGGAGGAATGGTTGCAAATTCAACATAAGAGGATTTTGTAGCATAAAGAGACAAAATACTAGCTCATAGACCAGCCATATCATTCTTTATTCAATTCAAAAATGAAGAGCTCAAATATTCTTTTTCCCTTGTATAATGCGAGAGAATCAATGTCTTCAGAAAAGAAGAAACCTTTACATTGGAAATGCCTGCATTTATAGTTTTCCCCTTATAACTAACCCATAACTACTTGCTTTTCAGACTTTAAAATAATATTACAAAGTCATTTAATGAGCATACATATTCAACTCATTAGAATAAAAAGAGTTTTAATCATTAGTAAAATTGACTTTGTAATAAATTGTTGATTTCTTTCTTGAATTTTGACATTTATATGATTGTCATAGCATTATGTTGTTATTTCACATGTTCTAGTTGTAGGTGTACCTCTCTTCAAAACATTTTGAAGGTAAAATCAGAAAATATCGACTTCTGAAATAATTTACCTCCTTCAATCCACTAAGGAAATGAGAGTCTAATAAAGAAGCAATGGTGGGTGCAGAAACATAAATCTTTGCAGCCTATTGCATAGTCCATTTACTGGTCACCTTTGTCTAAAATATTTCATAGTAAGTGAAAGGCATACTACTTGTTTCTACTTTTGTGAGAAGGAGAGTACATTTGGTAATCTCACCAATCACCATTCCATGAGATTGCTTGAACTATACTTTGAGTCTATTTTATAAAACTAGGTGCAAGTTGGCAATACCAAGACCAAAGTTTGCATATGCTCCATCATCCAAGGCATGTCCTCTGCAATGAAATCTACTTCTTTTTTTATCCAACTTGTTTCGAGTGTATTGAAAGGATAACTAACATATCCATTAGGCATTATGTAACATGCCACTTGTTCTACCAACTAAGATTTACCAATTTTAACTTGAAAGTAAATAAAGTTGTGAATTCATAACAGGAATAATAAAATTCTTCCTCTGAACATTTGATATAATGCACATTTGAAACATATAATTTCAAACTTCTATTGCATAACCAAATTACATTTCTCAATAAAAGAATTCAATATTCAAATTTTACAACCTTTATCATAAATTACAAAGAAGCTTCAAGAGCTTAACTAATAAATAGAATCACATGTTTGTATACTTGTCTGTCTTCAATACTCTCGGCCATCAACTGCATGAGAGGAAGCATCACTCAGATGATTTACCTCCAACCACAGACTATTTGCAGTCCTCCGCACATTTACCAAACAGGTAAATGGCCCTACCTTTCAACAAAGGGATTGGTATAGCAATTTGAGCAGGTGTTGTGTCCTACATTAACTAGTACTATCATATTATGGCTACAACCATCAAATATGACATATCTACGTAGTAATGCAAACCTGGAACACAGTGAAGCTAGATAGTGTAAACGTTGGCTATTTACACCACTTTGGCCAAAGTTTTATTTGTCTCATATTCACCCACCCTTCCATCTCATCTGGGAAAGACGACAATATCTATACTAGGTTATCTACCTCTTCCATGGATCACATATCCTAAGGTTAACCTATTACATGCTTTACTAGGATACATATATCGAAGTAATACCACTTGAATCATATTCTCACTATCTTTCCCCTTGTATAATTTTCCTATTTAAATACCATTCAATGATCGATTCATGAAACTATCTAGGCAAAAAAAACAAACCATAGACACTATCTCACATTCACAATACAAGTTTACTATCTAGAAATATATATATATGTATATATATATATGTATATATGTATATATATATATATGTATATATATATATATATACACACACACAAACTATTATACAATCAAAAGACATTAACAACAATAATTCAATATTACAATCACTTAACAATAATACATCATATAATATTTTGAAAACATGAAAATAATAAAGGAGAAATAATTCTCATGCCTGAGAATATAGCTCCAAATGGATCAGATACTCTTCTGCTAACGACCTTCCAATACTCTAGATCGCTCTTCCAATTAAAACCACTTAACAAAACGACCACTGCAAAACTCAAATTTGAAAAAGAAAAGTTCTTGATTAGAAAATGGTGCAATTGAAAATGAGGGAGAGTACCCCCTTTTATACCACAACCAAATGAAAAATGTCGATAGAATGTTGACATGCTTAATCGACTCAACAATGTTGACATTATCGAGACATGCTTATCAAAATCTAAATTTAGTTCATAAATCCCAACAACCTTCTAAAAAAAGGTGTTAGATAAAAATTAAAATTAAAATAAAAAATAAAATACAATAACCATTCATTTCCTAAGTGCTTATGTGTTGCCTCCTTATTTAAAGGGCCCGTGTGCCAAAAAACTTTCAAATTTTAAAAGAATAAAAAATAATAATAAAAAGGTTTAAAGTGGGGGCCGCGTATCTTTAAGAATTAAAACATGCCTTAAGATACGTAACCCCTTAAAAGGCTCTTATAACTTTATCATTAATACTATACTTTTTATAAGATGATTTCTTTTTATTAAAAACTTTTAATTATTATTACTTATTTTATTTTATTATTTATTATTATTACATTTTAAAGGAAAACTACCCTTATATTATTATTATATACTTTTTATTTAATCTATTATATATATAAATTTATGGTTTTATTTACCATAAAATAATATTTACAAAAATTAAATTCCGTAAAATGATAAAATTATATTTCTACAATTAAGAGAAAATAATAATAATATTCATATTAAATGCATCAATAAAGAGACGATAAATATACATTTATATATATTCGCATATGTATAAATTTATCATTGAAAAATCAAATATAACTCATAATTGAGAAATGCATATAAAGTCATAAAATCTTCATAGACTTATCACAAAAGAGACGATAATTCAAGCATAAGCCAAACTACATCTCCATTGAGTAATAGGCTCAAGAATATACGTAGGTATGTCTACCTACAAATGTTCATGCTCATATCGACTCACGTATAAGAATGTATCGTGGACTTGCACGAGCATTAATAAACTCAAAGAAACCAAACACAAAACATCATGCAGGTTCGAACATCCAATCAAGACTCAAGATACATAGCTCAGCTCACTTACCACTACCCACACTGACTCGACTCAACCTAAGTCAAATAGGATGTGAGTGTGTGTTGCTCAGTTTAGGCTTCTCTTTTATGTTTACCAGACCAAGTCCTTCTCCTGAGTGATACCTCCCCTCCTTTTCTGGAGGAACAACCTGTTTCTGCATCCACTTAGATCATTGCAAGAGTAGTTAACTGATCAAAACATAATCATTTATTAACAATAACCACATTTAATACAGACATTGCATTATTATTTTTCTCATCATATTGCATTCAAAATAGATAACACACATAGATGCAAGATTCATAAATACTTCAATTTTCACAAAATATCCAATCTATACTAAATGGATACAAACACATATACAGCTACAGAAATCCATAATCACTCACTTTCTAAACAAATTAACCAAACTAGGTAAATAGTAAGTAGATAGAAACACATGGGGTGTAACACATGGGATGGACATCAAATTTTATTCCATTCAATCTCAATTCCATTTACAATTCCCCTAAGTTTCCATTCATTTTAAACAAAACCACTAAAAATTATATGCATAAATAAAACTTTCAAAAGGTCCAAGAATCGAAGTTTGAAAATAAACTCCTCCCCATTCTTGTCAATCAGAGACATTATGTTACCTTGCATTGCTTCTTCCTTAATATCATCTAAATCATCATTTGTTCCATCCATGTGTAACTAAGTTCCTGCTATAGCATATTCAAAACCCTAATCAATTATCTTTATTCCCTTGACCACCTTCAACTCCTTGTGATGTTGATAAGATTCCTTCACTCAAAGCTCCTTTATGATTATGGGGTAAGCACAAATAGTTGTCTATGACCTATCGATTGCATTTCAATTGAGTTTCTTTTACCATAATGATTTGTGCATTTCCTATGATCATTACATTTAATGATACCACATCTCTTTGAGGGATTTTGTCAAACATTTATTCATCCTTGTCTTTGCTTTCACAATTTGGATACATACCTACTAGAGAATTTTCAACCATAGATATGCATAATGCCAAGACATAAATCTTAGACTTTGATAACTTCCAACTTTCGTACAACTCTACCATCATACACAAGTGAAAGTAAAAGTAGAGTTCTTGCTTTTGTTGGAAACCATCCTACATCACTACATATCCATGATGCATGAGCAGCATCAAGTTCCATATTAATATTGGACCTTGATGTCTCTGAGTTGCCTTCTGTAGTCATTGTAAAATCATTTAAAGTAAGTGCACATGATACAAAATGACTATGATGATGAAGACTGTTAGTACACATTGCAATAACATGACCAATTGGAGAAGGCACAACAAAAATTCTATAGGCATTATGTGGGAGGTTAGGGGCATAAAAAATAAGAGGATTTTTCTTTAAAGTCATGTTGATACTATGAGTTGAAGTTGTGCATGTGACTTCTTATGTCAAAGGTTGCTCTTATGTATCCGATTGGTCTCAATTTTTTATAGTCCACAAGGAGGATGCTAGAATAGGTTGTGGACTTTGGCTTTACACATCCCAATTTCATTTGTACAAATGCTTTACAAATTGTTCAAGAGACCCATTGTGTAATAAAATCATTCTGCCCCATCTACATCTCCAGATTTTGCATATTTACTTTGTAAGATTAGCTTTACCCCTACTGATATCATTAGCTTGAATTGTTCTAATGTCATTTAAATGATTCCATTTTGTGTTTCTCCATCAGATTGGTTGGGGCTTCAACAACTCATCTTTGCACAAGTAAAGGAGGATGTTGATGAAGGATGCCAACTTTTTCATTTGCATTTTCCAAATGCATTTTCTCAAAAGTTTCTAAAGTTGTTCAACAAATCCAATTTGTGTATATCCTACAACCTACTCACTCCTGTGTAGATGTTTGAGAGAAGATCATAGGTATGCAATATTTTGAGGATCAAAATCAAAGAGCAGCATCTTGTTCGAGTATGGAGGGCATAGGTGAGTCAACTGCACTAGTTGAAATCTCCTAAAATATTTCAACAAATATGTTTTGTGCATATCTTGCAGCCTCCACATTCCATGGGATGGTGTTTCTTTGAGACATCTCATTGAAAGGCTCACAACTATGTTTGAGATTTACATTTTGCATATATTTTTGCCTGAGGCATCCATGACTACAACCTCTGATTAAATTCCTTGATCCTTTTCCTTGGTAGAGTCCATAACTTGTTCAATGGCCACCATGCTCACACAGATGGGAGTAGGGCATGAGTTAAATGAGCTTTCCATTCACCATTTTTAGGGCACATGAAGATAAAATTTGTCCTTTTACTATGTTAGAAGTGCAGGAATTTTTGAACCCTTAGATTGCATTTAAGTGAAATGTTAGGGGTTCATAAGGTTCATGAACCCGTAAAAAAATTAACAAAGTGATATGTCAGAGGTTTGGCAAGTTTTTGAACCATTGCGATAGTGTATTCTAGGGATTTAGAGGTTCAAGGAACTAAAAAATCTCTAACAAAAGTATGTTTTAGGTTTTTTACGAGTTCTTGAACTTGTAAAAGTGCTGACAAAGTATGGTGTCGGTGATTCAACAAGTTCTTGAACCTGTGAACTCGCCAACAAGTTCAATAACTTCAAAATGTTTGACTTTGCTTCATGAAAACTTTTCTAAGTGTTTTTAGGGTTTTCGGGAGGTGGTGAACTTTGTTGGGGCTTGGAGAAGTTCATGAACTATACAAATTGTTGACATGTTTGTGTAAACTTCGTAATTTTTTTCCAACGAATCCATAACCATGGCTTGAAAGAGGATTAATTTCATATATTTTGGTTGGAAGTGTATGCTCATTTGAAAGTTGGCCACATTGTAAATAATAAACCTATAAAGTTCCCTGTCAATTTGTTTTTCTCTAACTTTTATGAAACTCTTGTTTTAATTGTTTTCATAATCCACCCGAAAAAAATATTGTTAATTTAATATCTTTCAAATGAAGAGGAATTTTATCTTGAAAACTTGCCACTTTGTGTTTAATGAAGTCTAAATTGTCCCTACAAAATGATTTTGTTCCAGCTCTAATTGATTTCTTGATTTAATTGTTTCAGTCAATCCCAAGTCAAACTATGCAACTACTTCCAAGGATTTTACTAAAGAGATGGGTGATTCTCCTTCAAACATGTAAAAATAGAACACAACCTCTTCTAAGTTCGATGAAATTAGATCACATGAACCTGATCAAGTGCAACATTATTCGAGATGGGCAACTATGACAACTTGGTGTAGAAAATATGTGATGCCAACATCTTGTGACTACAAATGCATATTGGTGACTTTAGTTTGGCGAGTGATTTGATGTTTGAGGGTTATTAAAAACATTTGTGACTAAGGAAAACTAACTCAAACAAGTTGTCATGGTAGAGGGTCTCAACACGCGATGATTATCGACATGTAATGCATGATAATGACTTGACAACATTTGTCTATTCCAAGAGTATGAAAACAATTTAAAAATTGCCAAGGTTAAAAAAAAGGCCAACAAGGCATACTACCCAAGGGCTATAATACACCAAAAGAATCAAGGTGGTTTGAAACCAAGATGCTCCAAGGAGCTTTAACTCCTTCGACCAACTCATTGAAGTAAATTTACTTCCTAGTTGTTCTCCCTTTTTAATTGTCACTCTTAGATCAAAAAGATTCAAAGGGTAGGTAGAAATAGTTTCCCTCAACTCCATCATCCTTTTTACTTTATTTTGGTTGGGAAACCTCCATGACTCATTTGAATGGCTAAAGACATTAATTTCCTAAGACTCCCCATAACCCCTAATCCTCTCAAATTTCCTCTCCCTACAAACCTCCTTCGACTTCGCTTCTAGAAGGGCCCTACTTTCATCATTAATTCTAGTTGAAGAGGGGTAACCTTTCTTGCCGCTACTCACCAAGGGCACCTCATGAGAAGGCACAACCTATACTTTTTTCCTTCAAAACGTTTGCTTTCTCTTATTGCTTAGGCACTCCATAGAAGAATGGCCAGTTTGAGGCATTTTTTGCATAATACCAGGGAATCCTCATAGACAATCTGTTGCACCCATTCAACTAGTTTAGAAGATAAGGTAATCAAAGAAGGGAGCACCTTATCCACGTTAGCATTAATACAAAATCTAGCAAACGACGTGTTTCCTAGATTTGGTAATTGCATCCACCGCCATAAGCTAATCAAGAGAGTTAGTGATGCCCATCAAGACCTCCTCCCAATATTCCAATGGAAACCTAGGAAGTCTAACCTAAATAGGAACCTTATTGATGCTATCAAAGCCTAGTTTCTATTTTTAAGGAATAAACTAGACTTACCGAGAAACCACGAGCCATCCAAGAGGGTCCATACATAGTCTTCGTGGTTCGTGAAAGAGATAAAAAAGAAGCCCTTCATCATTGTTGAAATCTCCATCTGGCCCCTAAGTTTCCTTTTTTGTTGAGCCCACTTTCTAAAAATATCAATATTTGGCCTAGCTTTAACAAATTTCCCAATAAGCAAATTCCCTAACTTGGAAGCCAGCCTATCAACAATAATGTCAGGGGCTCAAAGTAGAAGACCCTTACCATCTCCAAATGGAATGAGAGACTGAGTGGGAGGGGAGATGTCCTTACCTTTGATATGAATCTACGAGACAAGGACATGTTTCTAATATGAGAGATGAGTACCAAAGATTAGAGCTAGAGTCTCCTAATAACCATAGAAAACTATAATTATATAATTTTTAAAAATAAAAAAAAACAATAATTAAAACTTTAGAGAAAATTGACATTTGTAATCAAATTTTAATTTTAATTTTTTAATATTGTTACACTTTTTATTTATTTAAGTATTATTTCACTTTAATATTACTTTAAATTTGTTCTACTATACTTTTTTATTTTTTTTCCTTCATTCAATTCAACACATAATAGCCTTTATCATTGTCACATAAATTTCTAACTATTTAACTAGTCTTTATTATTTTTAAAATTATTTTTATCTTCATTTGCTTTCTCTAACCATTCTGCACTTTTGTGCCCTCATAATATCCTTCATGTCACAAATTCTATTAGTCCTCTATTTAAATTATTTAATTCTATTTATCCTTTTATCATTATTTTAGAACATTTTATATTTGTATATATTTATCATTTCTTATTTAATATTAACTATTTTTTTAAATAACTTTTCAAGTTTTTATTGTTTTTTTAACTCTAGGTAATCTTATGATAAATTATGAATTGTGGTTGAAATATTAATTTAAAATTTAAATTTTTTTTTTCAAAATCTCTATATTCTCTCAATACTAATTATGTAAATTTTATTATTATTTTAAATTAAACTTGTTAATTTGAAATTTAAAAATACAAATAATCATAATAATATATAAAATATCTTTAGATAATTTTCATTGAAATGTTGAATTGAAAGTATAATTATTTGATATATTTTAATGAAAGTTAATTTTCTTATATTTAAATAAAAGTTAATCTCTATCTAAAATTTTTTTTATATATATATATTTTTAACTCTAACTTTTTTAAAATCTTATTTAATTCAAATATTTGTTAACTTTTGTCTTTTAAAAATCACTTTAAATTTTTTTAAAAATTAATATAAATATATGATTAAATTATGTTTTACAAGAATAACTTATAATATTGCATGTTTAAAAAAATAATAAAAAATTAAAAAGTTAAAAGTCCATTCAATATTTCGTCATTACACCCTACCTTTCCTCCTCGCCATCTTTGTCAAAATAGCCAACAAAAATCTAAAGATATTTTAGAAAATAAAGAAGAATCAATATAAAAGTTAATGTGATGAGGAGAGCTCATGTGAGGAAAATGCCATGATAGTGGGATCATGGCTATTGGATGGTGGTCACTAGGGCTTGGGTGGCCATTGCAACTACATGGCTCCCCTTAGGACAATTGCTTCCTTACACAACCTTTGAAGTTTATTTCTTTGTTTTTTTGTTTGGTTCTAAAGCTATGATGGTTAGGTTTCATGGTCGATGGGGGGCTATTCATGGCTAAGCTTTGGTTGTGTTGTATGGCCACCATCCCTACTCTTTGGCATCCATGGTTGCATTTGGAGGGTAGAGAGCCCCCTTCTCTTTTATTTCAAAGATGTTGGTCACGCTAATGAGCCCATGACTTCTAATCATGAAAATGCCATTAGTTTTTTTTATTTAGGCCATGAATGATTTCAAATCCAACTAGAAGGTTAAAAATTGTTCATGACCTAATGGTTGCTTGCAGAAGAATGAAGATTAGCTCATTCTTGTCGTCAATCCAGGCTTGATTGTTGATGTTGTGTTATATTTGTTAGAGCATGCTTTGATTTGCAAGTTTATGGGTATCAAAATCTCACTACCTTTCCTAGAAAATTGGGACCATCAAACCTAGCAACCTGAGGGGCACATGAAGGTTGTTTTGGCTATGACTAGAATTATTTTATGTTTTTTTTTTCTAGAACAAATAGTTGAAATATGGCCTTGAAAGGAGGCCCTTATTTATGAAATCAATTGGGTTTATTCATCAAACCCTAGCATGTGGGTTTTGATCCTATGGAAGAGCTTCCCTCGTGAATTTCTATCTAGATCCATCTTTTTCAATTTCCCATGGAGTTCTAGAGACCTAACATTATTCAATACATTGATATGGTTTTTGGGAAGCCCGTGGGTTCCTTGGATCTTGCACTAGAAATGAAGGTAAATACTATGCTCATATTTGTGTTGAAATTGATTTAAATAAGCCTCTTCTTAATTCTCTTAAGATTATATTTGGAAACATGCAATGGATTCAAAAAAGAGATTATGAGGCCCTACCATGTTTCTATTGAGTCTATCAGTCCTATAGGAACCTACAAAGAGATTGCCACAAAGGGTTTCATTTCCCTCCCATCCACTTCCAAATAGTTTTGCAGTAAAAACTAGAGCAAAAGGGAAAGCACTAGCCAATACAGATGGATTGGAATTGGATGGATTCATGGTACAAAAAATCACAATAAAGGAAAGTAACAAAATTACCAAAAAGGAAAATTATCAAGAGGAAAGTTCAATAAAAGATTTGAGGTCCTAGAAAATTTTGAAGATCCAAAGCCTTCTTAGCTGAGCATGCCCTAGTGATCTAAGAATCGAATCTCGATGATCTAGTTGTGTCTTCCTACTTGATAGAAGTTCATGATGCTTCTAATTTGTAGGCACCCCAAATTGGAGTATCCCTACCTATCCTAATTACATGGAGGATTTTTCCATGCATCAAGAAGCTGATAATATGGACACCACTATGATTGTTGCCTCTCCCTTCACTATAGATGATCTCATTAGAAACATCTCTGATTTTTTCTTATCAAAAGGATCCTTGTTGCATGGCTCAAACTATTTCCTCAAAGAAGACTTCAATTTGTTTCCCCCTTTGGTACTACTATGTATTCTTTCTTTAGAAGACTTCAATTTGTGAAGTTCAAGCTTAAACAATGGAATAGATCATATTTTGGAAACATTCTTGAAAAAAAGAAATAAGTGCAAGAGGAAATGGATGTCATCACCTTTAAAATCAAGTAAGAGAGCATGAATAGACATTGTCTTCTTAGGGAATTCTCCCTTTCTAAATAGTTGAATGAATGGATCTTAAGGAAGGAAACCTTCTGGAAATAGAAATCGATAATTGTTTAGTTGCGTTAGGGAGATAAAAATACTTTTTTTTCATAATTCTATTAAAGAAAGGAAAAATGGGAACATTATATCCAACCTCATCTTAGGCCCAAGGAAACTATTTATCCTCCTTTCAAAATATAAGTGGGGAAATGATTCAACATTTTTCCTCTCTTCCAAGAAAGTGCTCCTCTAGCCATTGAGGACAAGTAGGTAATTTTGTATTGCATCCCTCTAGTTTTTGTGGATATGAACAACTTGCTTATGAGTCCCATTTCTCTCAAGGAGCTTGAGCATGTGGTGCTTAAGATGAAGAAAGGGATTCAAACTCTTGGCCTAGATTGTTTTTTGATTGAATTCTTTCAAAAAGATTGGGATATCTTGAAGCTTGATGTTTTGAGGTGGTTCGAGAGTCTCAGGATAACAAGAAGATGCTCAAAGTGCTTAATACCACCTTCTTGGCTTTGATTCCCAAAAGGGATGGTGCCGAATCTTTTAATTTGTTCTTTTCTATTGCTATATGCAATGTAACTTATAATATCCTCACCAAACTCATTATGGATTGCTTGAAGTGAATTATGGATTCTCTCATCTTTCTTGCTAAGGGTGGATTTGTGATGGGTTGCGGGATCCTTCATGGTATTTTATATCCACTAAGATCATTCACTCTATGTCCCACTCCAAAGATAAATATATGTTTATCAAGGTGGATATGTCCAAGGCTTATGACATGGTCAAATGGTCATTTCTTAGGAACACTCTTTTGGCCCTAGTTTCTGCTTGAAATGGATTGATTGGGTGATAAATTGTGTGGGATCTCCTTCCTTTTTAATCTTAATTAACTATATCCCTCCCCCTTTTCTTTGCATCAACGGATTGGGAAAATTTCTTAAGACTAGAGCATCAATGGCTGCATTCATGGTTGGATTGTTGCTTAAATTTTGGATCCTCAAACTCATCTCCAATCTATTGATGACACAACTTTGTTGGGTGTTTCTACGATTTAAGAAGCTATTAATTTGAAGAAAGCTTCAAATATTTATTTGGGTTCTTTTAGTTAATAGATTAATGAATATAATTCCCACGTCTTCTTCTTTAGTACCCCCTTGAGCATCCAACAGTGAATAGCTCTTATTCTCCATTTCAAAATAGGGAAACTTTCATTTAACTATCTTAGCATTCCCTTATTTGCTGCTAATCTCAAGAGGGATTGGTAAAAGAAGATCATTGATAGAATTATAATGTTTGATCACTGGACCTTCTAATGGTTGTCCTTTTCTAGCCAAATAACTTTGCTAAAGTCTATTTTTCAAGCTCTACGCATCTATAGGTTCCTTGTTTTATCTAACCCCAAAAGCATCTTTAATGATTTTGATGCTCTTTCTAGGAAGTGTTTATGGGAAAACAACCTAGATTCTTAAAAAAGGAGTCTTATTAGTTGGGATCAATTATATAGGCCTAAGAAGAATGGTTTCATGGGTCTTAGGTAGACTGTGCTCAATAGCCAATCCTTGGCAACTTAACTTTATCAAAGATGGTCTAAGCATCTAGATCAACCATGGGCTAAAATTCTATATCTCAGATACTTGGGTGGGGTTGTTGATTCTAAGCTCCCAAGAATGGGTTTGGTTGGAAGAGGCTCATTTGTTTGGAATACAATTAAGAATGGGGCTTCACTAGTCAAGGATGGTCTCTTCTAGATTGTCAAAAATGGTCAAAGAGCTCTCTTATGGAAAGATCTTGGAATCTTCACCCCTCCTCTCTTCTTTTCCTCTTCATCCTTTGAGACACTTATTTATAGTAGTTGGATGGTCTAAAGTTGCAAACTTTAAGCATGCTTTTGTAGCGGGGAGTTCCTTAATCTATCATGGATAGACCCTAGCAGTTGGTTGTAGGGGGTTCTCCTAAATCTTGAGCCACTTTATCTTCTATTCTTGTAGATCAACCATGGTTCTCTCTAGAGGATATTGATGTTCTTACTGTTGGAATTAGTCTAGACAACTAAGAGGGGGGGTGAATCAGTTGTCCCACAAATTTAACCTTTTTCTTCTTTTAATCTTCTTTATCAACTTTCAATCAGATTAATGATGTAAATATTAAAGCATGAATCAACAACACATGAGCAGAAACAAATTGAACACACATAACACCAGATTTTTTACGTGAAAACCCGGTTAAGGGAAAACCATGGTGGGGATTAACCCACAAGATTTGTACCTTGTTAAAAGTACTTGAAAGAGATGAAAAGGCACTTGCCTTAGGGTGCACTGCTCAAAGAGGCTCACTGCCTACAAGAATTTATGCTTAATATAGAAAAAATGAACTAAGAAATAACATCTTCTTTATGCCTGGTTTAGTCCCATTTAAATCTCACAAAACTTCTACCCTGCCCCAAACACTTCTTCACCATCTCTTCATACCTTACTACTCTTGCTCCTCTGTTGCTCCTCTTCTCTGCTCTGCCTTTGTACCTTTCTTAGGATTTTATCATTTTTGCACAAGGACAACTTTCCACAACTCATCTACAAGTATTTATATACTTCATCAACATTGGAATGAACATCAAGGTCGGCATTACAAACATCTGACTTAATGCAAATCATTATACTGTTGGCCAAACATAACTAGGATCCAAATATTCCTCAAGCAATATGCCACGCTTCATATAACTCATCTTAGATCATCCGCAACATGCTTGAATCATCCGGTCGGCCAAGACTGGGAAGAACAGCAACACCAAGGAAGAAATCTTTCAACAACGAGCTCAAACTTCAATGCGGACCTCCAACACAGAAGGCACATGATCCAGAGACCACCACAAGCACATTAAATTCAACAATAACATCCACACTATTCCAAACCATTAGAATCACTTGTATCTACATATGGTACCTCAAGAATACTATTTGCCATGACTGTCACACTAGAAAGATTGCTTGCAAACCTCCAAACCATGAACCATTTGAATTGAGGATACACACTGACTTCACAAACATGCCTCTAGATCTGCAGATCAGAATATTCCAATACGGATCAATCCGGACCAGATCTTTGTCACTTCTGAACAACTACAAAACCTAGTTCTACTCAGATGGCCATAGCTTCTTTAAATCTTCATGTGGACCTCTCAAATATTTACTGGAGCTACTTCAAACAATCCTCTACACAACCATATGGTCCGCAAACTCTGATCTTCATCCTATTGGAAATGCAGAGTAATCTTCTTCTCTGAACTGCACTGTCTTTACTATCTTTTGCAAAGAGATGTGTAACTGACTTGTCTCTTTTGAAGAGGCTAATTTTCTCAATATCCTCAACATACAGGTCTTCTAAATAGGTACAATTGACATCAATGACAACAAGGATATGTTGACGTCAATGACAACACCGATTAGGCACATATTTGCAACAATCTCCCCCTTTGTCATTAATGGCAACATATGATGTGAAAAATTGATTTCACCATCAAGACAAGAACTTCTCCCCCTTTCTCTTATCACTTCTTTAACCACTTTCTTCATTGCTCCCCCTTTCATCAGTAACTAGTTTTTCACATGACTTCTCTCCCCCTTTGACATTAATGGCAAAGGGCACATATTTGTAGTCTCTTCTCCCCCTTTCTATTTTAGACTGATCTCTAGAATTTGCATACTGACTACTCCCCTTGAGTAGTACCTTTTAACATCAATCTGGATTACAAGAAATGACTGTGAATTCCACCAGACTGATGCACACTAGCACATCTTAGTTATGAATAGGAGGAGTAATAACCCCTAACTTCCCTCTGAGATAATCAAAAATATCATTAGGCAGAGGCTTGGTGAATATATTTGCAATCTGATCCTTTGAAGAAACAAACTCCATTTTGAATTCATTCTCACTTACTTTCTCTCTCAAGAAATGAAACTTGATGGATATGTGCTTAGTCTTTGAATGCAACACCAGATTCTTTGAGATGTTTATTGCACTTGAATTATCATAGAAGATTGTAACAGGTTCTTCAAACACAATTCTGATATACTTCAACATTTACTTCATCCACAAGACTTGAGTACAATTACTTGTTGTTGCTATATACTCTGCCTCTACAGTAGACATAGATATTGCCTCCTACTTTTTGCTCAACCAAGAGACCAATCTCCTTCCCAAGAAGAATGCACCACCACTAGTACTTTTCTTGTCATCCACATCTCCTACCCAATCAACACCTA
Source organism: Cunninghamia lanceolata (assembly GCA_027924645.1). Lineage (NCBI taxonomy): Eukaryota > Viridiplantae > Streptophyta > Pinopsida > Cupressales > Cupressaceae > Cunninghamia > Cunninghamia lanceolata. The sequence continues at coordinate 11,678,027 of BSBN01000472.1, read as the reverse complement.
TATATGCATGAAGAGTGAAGTCATTATCCTTTGGATACCATAAGCCATAATCAAATGTTCCCTTTAGATATCTAAAAATTCTTTTGACTACTACAACATGGGATTCCCTAGGATCAGCTTGAAATCTAGCAACAAGTCCAACTACATTCATAATGTCAGGTCTGGTTTGAGTCAAATAAAGCAATACTCCAATCATTGATCTATACCTTTTCTGATCTACCTTAGGAGAATCATCATCTTTACTCAACTTGCATCCGGTTACCATAAGAGTACTTACTAGTTTTGAGTCCTCCATCCCAAACTTTTTCAACAATTCTCTCACATACTTAGACTGAGATATGAAGATACCTTTATCTGACTGAGTGATTTGCAAACCTAAGAAGAAATTCATCTCACCAAACATGGACATTTCAAATTCACTTTGCATCTTATCAGCAAATTTTTTACACGTGCTTCCATTTCCACCAAAAATGATATCAACAAATACCTCAACAATTAATATGTGCTCATGATCAATCTTGAAATAAGATTACTGTCAGTTGTGCCTTTGCTAAATTCTATCTTTAGCAAATACTTATCCAATCTTGCATACTAGGCTCTTGGGACTTGTTTCAGTCCATACAAAGCTTTTCTCAATCTGTAGACCATATCTTCTTAATTAGACAACTGGAATCCTTCTGGTTTCTCAATGTAGACTTCTTCTTTTAGCTCTCCATTTAGGAATGCTGACTTGACATCCATCTTGTAAACTTTAAAATCTTTGAAAGCAATAAATGCAAGAAATAATCTAATTGCTTCTATTCTTGCCACTGGAGCAAAAGTTTCTTCAAAATCAATTCCTTCCGCTTGAGAATATCCTTTGCATACCAACCTTGCTTTGTTTCTTACAACTTCACCATCTTCATTTAGTTTATTTTGGAAGACCCATTTAGTTCCAATCACATTTTTATTCTCAGGTCTAGAAACAAGATCCCAAGTGTGATTCTTTTCAATTTGCATTAATTCTTCTTCCATTGCTTTTACTCAGTTTTCATCATTGCAGGCTTCACTTACTGATTTTGGTTCAAGCTTTGAAATCAAACAAATCTCTTCTTGATCTTCAACAATTCTTCTCCTAGTTCAAACACCTTTATTTCTATCTCCTATGATCGGATCTTTAGGATGATTCATCCTTACATACCTGGGAGTTTTGGGATTTGCTTTAACTTATGTTTCTTGAGCTTGTTCCTCAACTTCTACAGTATCCTCTTGAGTCACTGGATTTTTCAGATCAATCTGGATCTGAGTCTGGGTTTGAACTTGCCTTCCTTGACTTTGACTTTCATCTTGATCATCTGAGTCATATCTGCAAGACTTGGAATGTCCTTCTTTGCTCTCATCAACTCTGACATTAGCACTTTCAACAATCTTTTTCAATCTCTTGTTAAAGCACCGGTATGTCTTACTTTGAGTAGAGTAACCCAAAAATATTCCTTCATCACTTCTTGCATAAAACTTGCCTAGATCCTCATATCTTTTGATATAGCATTTACTACCAAAAACTCTAAAATATCTCACAGTAGGAGGATGACCAAACCATAGTTCATAAGGTGTCTTACCAGAATTGCCTTTGATCTGCACTCAATTAAGTGTGTAGATAGAAGTGTTGGAATTCTTTGTCATTGCACCAAAAGCTCAAGCTATCAATGCTCGCTACAAATGCCAGACTTAACCCAGATCCACGGGTGGCTCACTACCATGTCACGAATCCTGAGGTCAATGTTGAACGCCTCAATGACAAGGGGGCAACTCACTTCCAACAATCCCCCCCTCAACGCAACCTGAGGGATTCAAACCCGTGACCCATGGCTCTGATACCAATTGTTGGAATCATTTGCCGTTGTGCCAAAGCTCGAGCTATCAACGCTCGCTACAAATGCCAGACTTAACCTAGATCCACGGGAGGCTCACTGCCATGTCACGAATCCTAAGGTTAGCATTGAATGCCTCACTGACAAGGGGGCAACTCACTGCCAACAAGGAGTACTCACAAATTCTCTCCAATAGACTTGTCAAACATTTACCTCCATCATCATGGTCCTAGCAGCTTCTTGAATGGTCCGGTTCTTTCTTTCCCCAACTCCATTCTGCTGAGGAGTCCTAGGAGCAGATAACTATCTTTTTATTCCATGCTTTTCATAGAATGTATCAAACTCACCAGAGGTAAACTCTCCACCTCTGTCGGATCTCAGACACTTTATTTTCGCACCAATCTCATTCTCCACCATAACCTTGAACACCTTGAATTTTTCAAAAGATTATGATTTTTATTTTAGGAAGGTTACCCACATCATCCAGGAGTAATCATCAATCAGCAACATAAAATATATGTCTCCTTGCACACTCCTAATTCTTACATGCGCCACATAGATCAGTATGCACAAGTTCCAATAGTCCACTTGAAAATTATTCTTTACTTTTGAATGAAGTTCTGTTATGTTTACCCAATTGACATTATCTACACATGCTATCAGGTTTCACAAGTTTTGGAAGATCTCTCACATCCTGAGTAGAACTTATCTTGACAATGTTATCAAAATTCACATGAGACATTCTTCTATGCCATAACCAACTCTGATCAATCTAAGAAATCAATCAACTCTTACCTGAACTACTTAAATGAAAGATGTTACGCCTAGTCTGAGTACTAGATGCAATTTCAGTTCCAGAGCTTTCCAAGATTCTACATTTTCCATCCTTGAATCAGAGATCATAACCCTTGTCAACCAACTATCCAACACTGAGAAGATTATGCTTCAATCCTTCCACATATAGAACATCATTAGTATTATTCTTACCATCAAAAGAGATAGATCCTCTACCATGGACTATACCAGCTGAGTTGTCTCCAAATTTCACAAGTCCACCTTCATATTTTTCAAAGCTTACAAACTTACTTTTATCACCAGCCATATGATGAGAACATCCACTATCAATCACCCATTCATCATTTTCAACAACCTGAATAGCCAAGACACTTTCCATATTTGTACAACTAGCAGATTCAATAGACACTGGATCTTCTTCTTTGATAGCAATGAACACTCAATCACCTTCACTGGAACCTCCATGATCAGATTCATCATCTATGACTCCTTCTTCTCCAGCTTCTTGGACATAGTAACATTTCTTCTGACTTTTATATCTGTTAGGGTTTGGATTTGAAACCCTCTCCGGACATCTTGAGGCAAAATGACCAATCTTATTACAAGCAAAACATTTGAATGACAACTTTCCTTCATACTTACTGGATCCTCTTGGCATTCTTTTGGCAATAAGAGCTTCAAGTTTTGCAGACTCAATTTCATCATCTACAAGATCCTTCATTGCCTTCGCAAACCTATTTGATCTTCTTGAAGAACTTTCACCCGGATCATATCTTTGTTTTCTATATACACTGGCCTTAAATGCAGATTCAGACTTAGGAAGAGAATCACCAAACTCACTCATTTCAAATGTTGAAAGCTTACCAACTAACTGATCCCTTGTAACAATTGTCAGAGTCCTGATCTCTTCAATGGCAGCAACTTTATGCTTGTATGCTGCAGGTAAGGATCTGAGCACTTTGGCAACAATCTCTAATTCTTCCAATACTCCACCAGCATTCCTGATACCAGTCACAAGTTTATTCACTTTCTGCATGTAGGAAGTAATGTTTTCATCTTCACTCATCATCAACCTTTCGTATTTACCCTTCAGACTCTGTAGCTTGGCACATTTGACATATTTGTCGCCTTCATACAAGTTTTCAGACTTTTTTCTAGATTTCATGGGTAGTTTTGAATTCCAAGACATTTGCCAATTATGTATCAGTTAGGGCACTCAATAATGCTTCTTTAGCTCGAATATTGCATTTAGCTTCCCTGAGTTCGTCTAGAGTTGTAGGGACATTCTTTGAAATCTTATACTCATTCTTAGTTATCAACCAAAAGGCATCACCCATACATTCCAAATGACACTACATGCGCACCTTCCAAAGGGAGTAATTTGTTCCATCAAATCTCAGACTTTCCTTCTTGGAAGTCGACATCTTGGATCTCCTCAAGCAGTCAAGCTTCTTTTAGAGGAACTGGTTCTGATACCAATTATTGGAATTAGTCCGGACAACTGAGAGGGGTGGGAATCAGTTGTCCCACAAATTTAACCTTTTTCTTCTTTTAATCTTCTTTATCAACTTTCAATCAAATTAATGATGTAAACATTAAAGCATGAATCAACAACACATGAGCAGAAACAAATTGAACACACATAACACCAAAATTTTTACGTGGAAACCCGGTTAAGGGAAAACCATGGTGGGGGTTAACCCACAAGATTTGTACCCTATTAAAAGTACTTGAAAGAAATGAAAAGGCACTTGCCTTAGGGCACACTGCCCAGAGCTCACTGCTCAAAGAGGCTCATTGCCTACAAGAATTTATGTTTAATACAAAAAGAATGAACTGAGAAATATCATCTTCTTTATGCCTGGTTAGTCCCATTGAAAGCTCACAAAACTTCTGCCCACAAACACTTCTTCACCATCTCTTCATACCTTATTGCTCTTGTTCCTCTGCTCCTCTTCTCTACTCTGCCTTTGTACCTTTCTTAGGATTTTATCATTTTTGCACAAGGGTCCAACTTTCCACAACTCATCCACAAGTATTCATACTTTCTACTACTCACATATTCTTCCAATGCTCTTTTGCTCTAGGTATTAGGGGACAATTGTAGCAGATCTAAGACCAACTTGTTATACATGCTACTTGTCTAATTTCTGGGATAGCATGGGTCAACCACCGTCTTTGGCTAGCATTCTCAAGGTATTCAGGGAGCTTGGTCCTATTTTCATCTTCTAGTAGATTTGTTTTGAACAATCATCAAAATTTTCAAGGTCATTATAGTTTTCTCTTGCAAATCTAGCTAAAGGCTATGGATTTTGTTAGGATATTGTTGGTGCCAAGTGTTTAATGCTTTATTTTCTAAATAGAGAGAGGACTCATGAGTCCTCTTGGTGGCTTGTGATTTTAGTTGAACAAATTCTTTGTCTTACTCCTCAATTTGAACTCATTTCCTTTGTTCATATCTCTTAAGAATGGAACTCGATTGCAGATTGTCTTGCCAAGTGGGCTATAGAGGAAAATTGCAACTAGAAAGTTTATAAGTGGGGGTTTTTATCTCTTGAAAAAATCTCTTAGCTTCTCCATCTTGTTCATAATGATCAATCCTAAAATTCCCCTTTCTTCTCTGATGTGAAGCAAGATTGATGACTGCCACTCTCTTTGGAGTTCTTTTACTAAGCCTTTTTGTTGGTATTATAGATTGTTCTGGCTTCTTTGGCATGCCCAATGTCCTGTTCTTATTGGTCTTGTTGATAAGTATCTCCCTTTATTACAGGCTTGTGGCTACTTGATGAGCACTCTAGATTTTTCTTGGAAATGAGATTGTGGAAAATTCATCTAGGTTTACTCTCTTCTTACTTTACTTACAACTTTGGTCATCTGAAAATCATTATCTTGTAACATGTTTCAAGTTTCTTTTAATATAATTTTCTTTCTGCTCAAAAAAATAAGTCTAAAAATTAATGTTGCCTATGTATTCTTAAAACTCCATGATTTTTCAAAGAGTATGGAAAGCAAATGAGCTTGAGTGAAGTCGAAGAAAATAATTTTGATTTATTCAATCTTATTCTTCCTCCAATTTTAAGAGCATTACACAAGTTTTTCTAAATTTAGCCACTATTTCATTTCTTTAGCTTCTCAAATCAATCTTGCTTTTTGTTGGGTGAATATTTTTTTCGTTAACTCACTAACGGAAAAATGGTTATATCGCCACAGCTATGATGAGATAGAGTCTCTATTCTCAGCAAGGGAAGGTTCCCTCTAATTGCTTTAACTATTACAAACAAACAATTTACAAAGCTTATTTACACTAAACACTATTCTTTTTTTTCAGAATAGATGTTCCTACTTCAAAATGATAATTTCAATGAAACTGATATTAAAGAACTTACTAACTATCACAAAACCATAGAAACACAAAGTCTTCTGTCGCCTCACTTTCTAATTGCAAATATAACTATTTGAAGTTAAATGTAGCCCAAAGTCTCCACTCTTCTCCAAGATGGTATAAGTAAATTGATACAACTTGTAGCACAAAGTCTTCAAGTTATTTTATCCTCACGAACATAAGGGTGCTGCCACAATAATGGGTTACACTTTCTGGGACATCCTGATTTTTGCTGAAATCACATACTTTTAGAAAATATAATGATTTAAGCCTTGAAAGGTTCCATTTAAAGGATTTTAATTGAAGAGGGTTTGATCAAACCCCCTTGGATAGAACCCCGCTAGTTTTAAACCATACCTATAATGGAGTCTCCTCTACACCTCTCAAAATGCTAATAAAAAACCACTTTTGATTTACCTTTTGGGGGATCAAATGAATTCATTTAAAATTTATGTTTTGTAAGTATGTACTTCATTATTATAAGCTTCCCAAAAAGTATAGTTTTAAAAATATTTAATTTGATTATTATATTCATTTTTTATTTCTTGTGAATGTAGGTTTTTCAATGAACATCAAGGTCTTTGTTTCATACATACAGAAAAATAAGAAAATCTAAAAAAAAAATCTAAAAAATACATGTCGTCTAGGTATTGATGTCCTTATTCCAACAAAAAAGAAAAAATTGAATTCTGATACATACAAAAAAAAAATGCTATTTATAGTACACATATGTCTAAATTGTAGTTGGTTTTACTTAAAAAATTAATTAAAAAATATATTCAATAAAAAAATATGAAACCAAATGCATCCTCTAGATATTGTAGCTACAAATCTAAATTTGAAAAAATTAGAATTTTATTCTTCATAGGAAAAAGTTTATGTTTTACATAGTACACATCACTCTATAAAAATGGTGTTTACTATTAAAAACTAGTTATCGAAGGAGATGGAAAAAGAAATATAATTTGATTCCAAAAATTTTAAAAATATATATTTATAATCTATAGACAAAATGTCACAAATCATTAGTTTGCATCATCTTCAAATTCCTCACAGTTTAACAGCTATAGGTGTCTGAAAGTGAAGATTTAGTTCAAAATGTTCATTTCAATGTCAAGTTTGACCAAAAAGTGTAACCCAGTATTGTGGGATCACCCATAAACACAATCCTCACAAATGATTTGATAACACAAAGTCTATCACAATCAAATTAAGAATGCTCTTTAATCACTTGAAATAGCCTCAGAACCTCAATTATTACCAAAGAAGATTATGATAGAAAGATGTAAGAATAATGCTATCATAACTCAAATAATCTCAAGACAAAGATTGGAATTGAACTTGCTTTCTTGTATTGATAAATATTTGATAATTGATTTTCACAAAAAGTGCAAAGTCTTGATTTGCCTTTCAATTCGCTAGAGTTTTCTTGCAATAGATAAAAGATAGAAATTACAATAGAGGCCCTTTTTATTGATAGGGAGGAGCCTAAAGCAAAAATAGGAAATCTACAACTACTTTGACTTATTCAACAAAATAGTCCTATTTGACTTAGGACTTCCTTTGTTCCACATGTAATTACATTTTAGAAAAATACATATGGATATGTCCGGAACTAATTACAAATTACATATGTAAAAACTATGAAAAATAAACTAAGGCATGATCACTTTCATCAACTCTCATTCCCATCCTTCTTCAGAAAATCTTCAAACATTGTCAACACTGTTTGCATCTCAAGGTTATCCGGTCCATAAGTGTTCTTGGAAATGACATGAGTCCTTGCTACTGAATCTTTCACGGAGGTAGTAGCCTTCTCATGCTTATCCAAAACTACCTTGAGAATGTCCAAGGTCAACTGTATATTCGATAACTTATCCATAGAAGCCATTGAGAAAGCTTGATCTTTGAACTCCTTTGGATCATGTTATTGAATGCCTGTATCATTTCATTTGTGGAAAGAAACTTTTGGTCTCTTTGATTAGAAATTATAGTAGCGAGGGAGAATTGAGCAGCTACATGGGCTTTGAGGGGCTAAAGTGCGATGAAAGTGAGAAATGGACCGAAAGCAGGCAATGGTTAACAAATGTGAAAAATTCCCCAGAGTTAGAGAATTTTTGTAGGATAATGCACAGGCGGCAAAAATCACCACCCCTACATGTAAAGGGAATTGCATTTGTGCACGGGTGGCAAAAATTGCTGCCCTTGCATGTTACAAAGGGACCAACATGCACGGGGGGCAAAAATCATCGCCCTTGCATGTTACAAAGGGATCAACATGCACAGGTGGCAAAAATCCTCGCCACTGCATGTAACAAAGAGACTAACATGCACGGGCGGCAAAAATCCCCACCACTACATGTAAATATGCACGAGCGGCAAAAATCCCTGCCACTGCATGTAACAAAGAGACTAACATGCACGGGCGGCAAAAATCTCTACCATTGCATGTAAATATGCACTGTGGCAAAAATCCCCGCCATTGCATGTAAATATGCACGGGCGGGAAAAATCCTCGCCACTGCATGTAACAAAGAGACTAACATGCACGGGCGGAAAAAATCCCCGCCACTACATGTAAATATGCACAGGCGGAAAAAATCCCCGCCACTACATGTAAATATGCATGGGAGGCAAAAATCCCTACCATTGCATATACAAAAAATTTACTAACTCCCAAAAAGTGAAATGTACAATTAGACTTGTTTTGCAAAATTCAAAAAATGGACACAAGTTGACTCTCGAAAGGATGTTCCCAGGATAGGAGACCATGCACAAGGACAAATGCGATTCACCTCATTTTGCATGTTTAGGGTTGTAGGCTACAAAACATACAAGTTTCATAGGGGTCATCCTAAAAATTGAGCACAACTAAATTTGAGGATAACACTTTTGATTTCCCAAACAATAGTAAGGGAATGTTATTATAAGTTCATCCAGGATAACATTTTAAATCCAAAGACTTGAATGCAAACAAAACTTTTATGGTTTTTTAAAATTATTATATGTATTTTATAATTGCAAACATAACAAAATTAATCACCCATGTCATCTTTACAAGTGGTAGTTGTAATGGTTTGAATATCATTTGTTTTACTATAAGTATAAATATATGCCAAGTTCAAATTTATAATTTAAAAAATATTAAAATTTAATTAAAAAAATTCACTAAGTTTAAATATGAGATGAGATAATTAATCATGGAAATATTGAAAAATAGGTAAAACATAATCTATTTTTGATTGTCTACAATTTAAAAGGCAAGCAAACAAAATTCCACTTATACTACTTTTAGTCATGCTCTTTTTATTTAGAAAGTGTTGGTAATATTTATAAAAGGTGGATGGTAATATTTATAATGATATTTGGTTAATTATACAAGTATTTTAGAAGTTATTTTTAAGGGTTTGTTTAAAGAGAAAATAATTGAAAAAAGGGAAGTTTATCATCAAATTAAATAGTAAAATTGGAGGATGATAGAAATGTTTATCAATTTAAATTTATATAGTTGAGATTGATAAATTGGAGGACAATATTCGCATAATAACAATCATATTTTGTAATCTTTTCTTTCATCTTTCACTCCTTCAACATGTCAAAAACCTATGAATTTGGATGTTCATGTGGTCTTGAAGGCCTTAATTTAAGCTTAGTGGTAGTGGCTCCATCCCTTGAGCCCACCCTATATCATGGTCTAGGGAATGTAACAAGGACATTGCCCTTCAATACCATTGGGGGATCTACCCATTGATTCCTCACGAGGGGTGTTGTCCCTCAACCCTATCATGAACTACCACCCCAAACCTTACTCTAGTTTTAAAAGTAAAAAAATAAATTTTCATTTAACTCTATCTTTTCTATAAATAAAACTTGTGAAAATAATAATACAAATTTATAATCATATGACATTATAATATGCATTAAACTCATTTTTTAATTTACAAATTAAAAAATACCTCTAATTGTAAATTTAATTTTACACAATATAAATTTAAATTTTATTTACAAACTCATATATATTTTAATATTTAAAATTTTTACCAAATTTCTACTAAATCACCAAATCCAAATCAAATTTAAATCTATCGACTTTAACGAGGTCTCTCTCTCTATAGGTTATATGTGGGAGCTTTTGCTCCCAGAATTTTGTCATCCTGTTTGCCTATTGTTGTCGAAGAAATGTTGCCAGATTTTTTATTTTCTAGGCCGTTCCGCTATTTTTTTAAAAAAAAATGTCTTCTATCGGCTAATTATTCCAGACATCATTCCAAACAGGAAACAAACAAAAATGTGGTTACCTTCCTTCTCGCCCTCCGTTGACAAGGCATGGGTTTCAATTTTTTCTTTTCCCATTGAATTTTTTAAAGGATATAGAGGTAAGCAGTTGATTTCTTATCATTTTAAATTATTTATTTGATTATTAATAAAAAAATGGAATTATATATTCCATTACAATTTTTATTATATATAAAAATAATTTAAATTTAAAACAACATAATATAAAAACTAATTTAATAACATTACATTTATTAAATATTACATTACAAAATTTGTTACATTAAAAATAAATTTAAATTACATTTTTCAATTATTTTAAAACAACAAAATATTTATAACATTACATTTACTAAAAAATATTTATAATATTACATTTAATATGATATATCCACATTATTTTAAAACAACATAATATAAAAAATAATTTAATATCATCACATTTATTAAATATTGCATTAAAAATATTATTACATATAAAAATAATTTGCTTTTACTTTCATTGACATTTCAAGCTTCGTTAATAACTATAATGTTGCTTCCTTTCTTGAATGGTATGTAGGTGAATGGAGAGCACGAAGCATTTACATCTAATGATCCATGATCCTGATAACTTTGTGTCCTGTAATTCTGCCTGTACAAATGGAAAATGTAAACCTTACTCCATGAGTTCAAATTTAAACAATATGAATTTGTTCGGATTCACTATCAAGATATAAATCAAGAGTGATAGATTAACATTTTTATCCTCTACAACCTTACATCATCTTCACATATTTCTCCTATTGATGTAGGCGATGTGAAAGGGGCCTTCTTGAATACAGAAATTGACATGTACAAAAATAGAGAGTCATGGATTGCAAGCTAGTTTAAAAACTACCACTGTCTGCTCCCAGAGGAAGTCATACTCAGGATATTGGAACCACAAACCCCCTACCTCCTCCAAGAGAAATTGCCAATAATATGGGAGCCTGCAAGAAGCACGATACCTATGTCTTATTTTGAGCTCTTTGACTTCAAATACGACCATAAAGTTGGGTTGGTTGTTGACAATGAAACTAGGCATGTAAAAATATACATTCACCATTTTGATAAATGGTCTTTTGAATTATACCAAGAGCTCTGTGGCGTCTTCCTTTTGAACTGCATCTACACAATTCTTATCATCTACCCACTTCTTATGAGGAATTATAATCTAACCGGACCACTAAGTTTGTGATTTCTGTAATTAGTAAGATCTGATAAAAAGGAAGGGAATCAATTGGTCAAGACATAACAATAGCTTGAAAACCATATCCATTCCTATCACCATATAAAATTCCTGATACAGGTCTAAATTTAGGGGTCTTATCTGACTATCGAATTAAGTAGCAAAATAAGATCAAGACAAAAGATAACACACCCCACAACAGTTTGTATTATGTATTCAATAGGTACAATGAATTACAGGAGTACAAATTCAAGTTTTACAGTCATGCTTCAAAATCAAAACATTTGCCTCTTTCCAGAGTGCTCTACTACACCCACATTCATCAGAGAAATCAAACCAACCCCAAAAATTGAACACTCCACCAGACTAGATAAAAGATTTATAATACTCAATGAAAACAGTTCAACTGACACCATCCGTTGAAATACTAGAATGGAAAATGAATCGCCAAACAACTGAGTAGTTACAGAACTGCATCGCCACCTCAAACATCCTTGTTGGCATATAACCGTCACTACTGTATACCTTCAGTAAATTATGCATACCCAAGCTTTAAAACAATCCATGGACAAAATTCCTTCTCTACAAACTATGGAGTTTTCTTTCTTTCCAAGAACCAGCTTTATCGACATTTGTTCAGGTTTGCGAACAATAATATTCCCCAACACACCAATAGGAGAGGTTATCGACAAATGTAGTTCTTCACAAACTTAAAAGTTCACCCTCACAAGCTATCAATAAATGAGACACTTAGAAAACTATCTAATGTTTGCCGGTACAAGCTTTTTCCACCAAGCCCCCTTTATCAGCAAAATTGACTTTGGAAACAACAAACTAGCCAAAACTAATATATTTCCTTCTATCGGTGATTTTTGAAAACTACAAACTTTCATCACTTAACTTTTCCATCAGCCAACTTCGAAACCAACCTTGAAGGCTCTTGTTAGGAAAATAGATCATCAACAAACTTAAGGGTTCACAATCTGGTAACTTTGCTGACACTAAAAATTGTTGGCAAAAGACGATGTTTTGAAACTTCAAAGTTTATCGATATCAAAGAAGACTTTACTCGAGATTATTTTTGAAGAAGAAATGCAATCACAAAACACCAAGGCTTGTTGGTGATTGTCCAAATCAATGAACTACAGAGACTACGACTCCAACCCTTAAAGTTTTATTGGCAAAATGAGGCATTGGCAAACTAAGTCGTTGGTGAACTGAACAATTCATGAATTGGGAAATTATTTGGTTGGCTCTAACTTAGCCATTTTTTACCCAGTCTTCACCAAAATGAAATTGGAGATACCCAATTGGGTTTTTAACAAGATGATGTCCTCAATTTGGCCAAACAAATTTGAAATTCCCTCCTACAACAAAAACCAATTCAACAAAGAAACAAAGTCAAAACCCAACTTAGAAAATAAAACATATTTTTGGTGTCAACATAGGAGGATGCTCCTGTATCAGACACACCGGGTAAGAGAAATATTTCTTGAGGCTGCAACTCAAGAACATTTTGGCAAGTCTAGAATAGAAATCCCATACTTAACCAATTCAAAAGCTTGCATCCAAGAAGCTTCATCAGTAGGTTTACCCTTCCATTAGACAAGATACTCCCTGTATTATTTTCTCCTCGTTCTTTTAGCCACACGAGAATCAATCACTTGATCAACCTATTCAAACTATTTCTCAGGCAATTGGTCTATCTATTCACGTTTATCCTGAACATCTGAACTAAAATCTTCATGTGTGCTTGACTCTCCTTCATAATATCGATACAAATATGCCACATTGAAAATGGGAGAAATATCTATACTTGGTGGAAGTTATATTTCATAAGCATTGGATGAAAACTTATGCAAGACCTTACAAGGTCCAATCTTCTTCCATTTTAACTTATGGTAAGTTCCCTGTGGGAACCTCTCCTTACGTAAATGTGCCAAAACCAAATCTCCAACCTAAAACTCCTGTTCTCTCCGATGAATATCAGCACGCTCCTTGTATTTGGTGACACTTTTCTCCAAATCTTCCTTCACCTGTTTGTGTAAATCATGGATATACTCTGCAAAATCTTCAACTACAACACTCTTTTGAGTGAAATCAACACTATCTCACAATTCATCTACCCCTCTTGGACTATAACCATACACAATGTGTAAAGGATTTTTCCCCACACTCCTATTGACTAAATAATTATAGGCAAACTCTACTTGAGCCAAAACCAAGTCCCACTGGTGAGGCTTATTCCCTACCAAACATCTCAACAAATTCCCCAAACTTCTATTCACAACTTTAGTTTGACCATCACTCTAAGGATGGTATGCTAAACTAAGACCCAACTGTGTACTCATCTTCTTCCACAAGGTATGCCAAAAATGACAAACAATTTTCACATCCCGATCTAAAACTATGCTCTTAGGCAAACCATGTAATCTAAGTACCTCCTTGAAAAATAATGTAGCAATGTGGGAAGCATCATTACTCTTTTGACATGGAATAAAATGAACCATTTTCAAATATATGTCAACAACAACAAAGATAGAATCATTACCTCTCTATGTGCAAGGCAATCCCAAAATAAAATCCATACTTATGTGTTCCCACGATCTCTCTAGTGTAGGAAATGGGTGATATAAACCATTATTTTGCCTGACTCCTTTAGCATATTGGTAAATTCTGCATCCTTGTACCAACTTTTTCACATCTACATCCATACCAATCCAGAAATAACCTTCATTCAATTATGCCAATGTTTTATCCACATCAAAGTGTCCAGCTAAACTACCACTATGTTTCTCTCTCATCAAATTATCCCTCATTGACCCTTGAGGTATACACAATTTTTGTCCTTTGAACAACAAACCTTCTTGAATAAAATACTCTAGCCATGGTGTTTTATCTTTCTCTAATCGATTCATACAAGCAACTCATGCGTCCTTGAAATCAACATCATCCTTATACAATTCTCTCATAGAATCAAAACCAATAGTGCACTCACCCTCATTTCATTCAACAACATACATCTTCTACTCAATGCATCAGCTACCCTATTAGACTTTCTACTCCTATTCTTCAAAACAAAAGAATAACTCTGTAGAAATTCAACTCATTTTATATGTCTCTAATTCAACTTACCTTGGTTGCTAATGTACTACAAAGCATGATGATTAGTATACAACACAAATTCCTTTGGTAGCAAATAATGTCTCCACTTCTTGAGTGCCTAAACAATTGCATAAAATTCTTGATCATACACTAAATATTTCTTCTTTGAATCATTCAACTTCTCATTGAAGTACGTAATTGGTTTCCCTTCTTGACTAAGGACACTTCCAATCACTGTCCCACTTGCATCACAATCCACTTGAAAAACTTTCCCAAAATTAGGGAGTGCCAAAAATGGTTGTTTAGTCACATTACTCTTTAAAATTTTGAAACTTTTCTCAATTGTTGTTGTCCACACAAACTCCTTCCTATTACCCTTCATTGTTTGAATAATAAGTGCACACATCCCACTAAAATTTTTAATGAACTTTCTATAGAAGCTCGCCAAGCCATGAAAACTTTTGGCTTCAAACATACTACGAGGTGAAGACCAATCCACAATCGCCTTGACCTTTTCTGGATCCATTTTCAAACCATCAGCAGAAACTACAAATCCCAAATAAACCAACTCATCCTTCATGGACTACACTTTTTCAAATTTACTAGCAATTTCTCTTCTCTCAACCTTTACAATACTTCCCTAACATGCAACAAATGTTCTTCATTTGTCTTATTGAAAAGCAAGATATCATCAAGACATACAATAACAAACTTACTAAGAAATGGATTCAACACTTCATTCATCAACCTCATGAAAGTGCTGGGAGCATTTTTCAATTCAAAAGGCATCACCAACCACTCATACAATCCATCTTTTGTCTTGAAGTTAGTCTTCCACTCATCCCCTTCTATGATTCTAATTTGATGGTACCCACTTTTCAAATCAATCTTTGTGAAATATTTTCCTCCACTTAGGCAATCCATCATATCATCCATTCATGGCAATGGGAATCTATTTTTTATTGTTATTTTGTTAATGGCCCTCAAATTTGTACACATCCGCCATTCTCCATCCTTCTTTGGCATCAACACTGTAGGTACAACACATGGATTGAGACTTTCCCTGATCAACCCTTTATCTAACAATTCTTGTACTTGCATATTTATCTCCTCATTCTCCATAGGTGTCATCCTATACGGTGCCTTATTTGGTAAACTCGCACCATGGATCAAATCCATACAACGACTAATATTTCTCATAGTTGGAAATCCATCTGGCAACTCCTTCATAATTATATCTGAATATTCTTCCAACATCTCTTGAATTTATATGGGTAGCTCTTCTTGTTTTTTTGTTGTCATCACTACTTTTAGCTTAGGAATAAAAGCAAAACATGATCCTCCTTTCTTCAATTCTTTTGAAAATTTCTTCCCATAAATCAAACAAACTCTGGAACCACTTTCTACTTCATCTTCCTTGTCCTCCATAGGATTTAATGTATACTTCTTCCCATCCTTCTTTATCCTATATATATTTGTTCTCCCATCATGAACAACTTTTCTATCAAACTACCATGGTTTTCCCAACAAAATGTGACATGCATCCATTGACATTATATCACACAAAATTTCATCCTTATAACTACCAATTTGAAAATTAACTAGGCATTATTCACTTACCACCAATTGATGCTCTTTTTGCAACCAAGAAAATTTTTAAGGGCTAGGATGCTTCAACCACTTCAACTTTAGTTTATTAACCAGTTATTCATACACAATATTGTCTGTGCTACCACTATCTACTATCACCTTACAACATTTACCACATCGATTTACATTTGGTTCAAAACAAGTTCCTCCTCTGAACAGGTTCATATTTCTCCTTCTCTAGATTCAACAAAATCCTTCTCAACATCAAGGATTCTCCATCCTCAAGATCTTCCCCATACTTTGGTGAAGCCACACTTTCGCATTCAGCTTGTGCTACATTCACTGTTGCATATTTTCCTTTTTCGAGTACTCTACTGGATCTAAGGGTACTCAAACGCCCTATGTCCAATCTCTCCACATTGAAAACAAGTACCATTAAATCCTCTTCCTCTGCCTCTACCAAAAGATCCTCTACCTCTAAAATAATCAGCTCTTCCCCTTGAGGAATCTCCACTTCCTTTACTTTCCTAGGTATTTGTTTGTGATGAACTGGCCTCTCCTTGTTTATTTTGGTATCCTCTTCCACCACTGGACTGGCCTCTTCCCCATGAAAATTTACTTGTGCCTCTAGAATTATTTTGCTTTCTAGCAAGCTTATCTTTAGCCTTCATGGCATATTGGTAGGCTTCCTCAACACTTGTGATTCACACCATGCTTAATTCATATTGAATGGAGTAGTGTAATCCATTGATATATCTAGAAACCTTCTCAACATCATCATCAACATAACCAACCCAAATATTTAGTTTGTAGAATTCTTCAGTATATTCTTGTACATTCTTCTCCTTCTGCTTTAGATTCTGCAATTTCTTGAACAAACTAATTTTATGGCCTACGGGTAGAAACTTGGCCTTCAACTTAGTTAACATTCTTTCCCAAGTTTGAATTTTCTCTTTTCCCTTTCTTTGTCTTTACATCTAAACATGTTCCCACTATAAGGAAACATGACCCTTCAACTTCGTGCAGACAAACTTCACTTTCTTAGGGTCTTTAGTCGATTCAAAGTCAAAATATTTGTCCATCTTTGGTATCCAGTCGATTAATTATTCTATATTTATAACACTCAATGGAAATAGTTGAACCATCACCATCTATTGAAAATAGAAAATTAATCGCCAAATAATTGAGTAGTTACAAAACTGCATCACCACCTAAAACATCCTTGTTGCTGTATAACGGTCACCACTGTATACCTTCAGTAAATTATGCATACCTGAACTTTAAAACAATCCATCACAAAATACATTCTCTATGAACTATGGAATCTGCTTTATTCCCAAGAACCAACTTTATTGTCATTTGTTCAGGTTTGCAAACAATAATATTCCTTGACATGCCAATAGGAGAGGTTATTGACAAATGTAGTTCTCTACGAACTTAAAAGTTCGCCCTCCCAAGCTATCAGAAAATGAGACACTTAGCAAACTAGAATGTTTTCCTATACAAGATTTTGCCACCGAGCCCCCTTTATGGGCAAAATTGACCTTTCTCAAACCATTGTCGGCATATCGGTAAAGTTTGAAAACAACAAACTAGCCGAAACTAATACATTTCCTTCTATCGGTGATTTTTGAAAACTACAAACTTTCATCACTTAAATTTTCCATCGACCAACTTCAAAACCAAATTTGAAGGCTCTTGTCGGGAAAATAGATCGTTGGCAAACTTAAGCCCATTCACAATTTGGTAACTTTATCGACACTGAAAATTGTAGGTAAAAGACAAAGTTTTGAAACTTCAAAGTTTGTCAATATCAAAGGAGACTTTACTCGAGATTCTTTTTGAAGAAGAAATGCAATTACAAAACACCAAAGGTTGTTGGCGATTGTCAAGATCAACGAACTACAGAAACTATGACTTCAACCCTTAAAGTTTTATCGGCAAAATGAGGCATTGGTGAGCTAAGCCGTCGACGAACTCAACAGTTTGCGAACTAGGAAATTCTTCGACTGGCTCTAACTTAGCCAATTTTTACTCAATCTTCACCAAAATGAAATTGGAATACCCAATTGGATTTTTAACAAGATTCAATGTCCTCAGTTTGGCCAAATAAATCTGAAATTGCCTCATGCAACAAAAACCAATTCGGCAAAGAAACAAAGCCAAAACCCAACTTAAAAAATAAAAGATATTTTTTTGGTGACACATAATTGCAAGTGAACCCAGATGCTTGTGCATCAATTCTATATTTCATTGCAACACCAACATTTAGATACTCCCATCAAAAGTTAGGCACTCCAATTCTTCAAGCAGTTACTTCCACCATCTCTATTCGGACCATACATTTCCCCTACAATAACTATAGAAATCAGTTACTATGAATTCCCTTGTTTGTGTTTATAAGTTACAATTGTACATAGAAGAAAAAAATGTTCATGTATTTTGTAAATTATATGTCTCACATTTGTAGTAAAATCTACATTGCTATTGTGTCCTCCTTTGCATTTATACTATTTAATATATCTACTTTATAGTCAATGTAACTTTTTTATAATAAGTAAATTGAACTCATTATTACAATGATGCTTTTCTTCACAGACTTCAAATGGTTGACATTACAGTGGACCCACTGGATGAACCAACTCTTCCTTCTGATATTGTACATTTATTAGTTTCAAGATGGTATGCAAATAGGTGGATCAATATGGTAAAGAATGTTAGATTTAATATTTTCCATTTCAATAATTAAACAGTGAGATAACATGCCCTTTACTATCCATGTAGTAAAGGACCATTTTTTATGTTATTATCTTGCATGTATCTCCACAAAAATGGACACCAAGAATCAAAGACAATATTTTAAAGCTTTGTTCCATAGGTGTAGTAAATAGTATATAGTTTGCTAGATATCCTCTGGTAGCTCATATATAGTAGACCTATTTTAGAGGATGATATGTGTGCATTCTTTGCCCAGATTAAAACATGATTTACATTAAGAGTCTATGCAAAAGGCTGGGGGTAAAAGGAGCGGTGAAAGCCACATATAGCAAAAATCTTAGAGAAGCTCTCTCTAATTTAGTAATTATCTTTCTTTCTCACGTCAGCATCCAAATTTTGTCATGGAATAATTGAAGGAAGCTATGTGGTGCACACATGGGATTTTGGTTTTGATGATGAGGATGAGGAAAGATGTGAGTAGCAACTAGTAACAAGTGAGAATGTGAATGAACCGTTAAAATAGACCTGGTCTTTCCTTTTTTAAGGGAAAATCAATCCATGTGCATTAACAATTGGCTCTCTATTAGAAAACCAATATCAATTGCAAATCATATATTTCTACTCTTTTGCATGTGTTCATTTCACTTGTCTAAGTTTCATATTGATTATACTTCTCATGACTGGTGATAGTGATTTTCATAAGTTTAATGTTGATCATACTCTTTACATGATTAGTGATTATGCTTATTCTTTGCATACATTTTTGTTTATTCGTGATATACGTAAGGAGGAGGTGCATGACGCTTCCTTATGTGATGAACCCTCTTTATTTCCTCTATACATGATGTTGCTTTGCCTCATGATGATAACATTGTAAACACCCCCAAAGACCTAACTAGTGTTAGTTAAGGAGACACTAGTTAGGGAGAGTTCATATTGTTTCCATTACCATTATTTCATTTGTCAAATTTAATAAATTGCATTATTTGTTTGTACTAATTCATGTATACATGATAGGTACATCATGTCTTGACCATTCATCTCTACTAAGTTTAGTTAACATGTTTAAATTAGTAACTAGGTTTAATTTGAATAAAACATTGACTAACCATTGTATCATAGAGGAATTCAAAATTGAAATCCCATCATTCAAGGATCCATTCCTATTTGATTTAGTCATTAGCTAACTGATTTAATTAATTGAGATCGATTCCTTGGGTGAACAAATTATGTTGCTATAGTGATTAAACTTCTAAACTTCATTTTTTGTTTAACCTTCTGTAAATTTTCACCACTTAGCATTAATCATTAAATTATAGTTTAGTCTTGGAATTTTTCTATCAGGGCCATAATCGCTTATCTATTGTTGTTGTTTTCTTTCTCTTCTTAGTGCCTAAACCCTCCATGGCTCCTCCCCTCCTACTAGAACGAGGCCATTTAGTCTCATTCAATAGGAGAATAGAACAACTTGTTGAAAAGGATTGTCTTAGATGTTGTTGAAAATGACAAGCTTGTTAAGGAAAGAATGGATCTCCACAACATCAAAAGATGGAATGAAGCCCCGAGGATGTGTTGGTGAAAGATAGGTGGATCTCCTAGAACATGCACTAGTGGAAACCTTTTGTACGATATGGACTTCTCCTAAATGGCTAGAACAATGGGTAGACAAAGAATGGAGGTCAAAAATCTTTGTTAGCATTGAAATCTTACCATGTGGTAGGGGCTTTTTATTGCCCCCTTAATTAACAAAGAAGATAAATTTATAATTTTTAGGAATGGCCCTTTGTTCCTTGGGCCATGTAGTCTCTATTTGAATAATTTTGCAATCCTAACTTTGATCCTTTTGAAGAAAATTCATCCAAGATGTTAGTCTGGGTTCAACTTCCCTTTATCCCTTGAATAGTTTATGGCATGAAGATGCATTCCAATCCATTAGAAACATGACCAGGACCTAAAAAAATGTGTAATGCTCCGAAGGAAACAAATTTCTCTATTTCTTGAATAAATGTGGAATTCAACCTCCAAAGCGCTTCTTAAATCTCTCAACTCGAAATGGGAGAATTAATATTCTCTCAAATACTTGATAATGAATGGATGTAATACAAATTCAATAAATGTCATGAACATGGACATTTTTTGAGAGAGTGCCCAAAAATTCAAAAGAAGCGAGCTAGTTGAGAAAAAAATAGAATTGTTCAAAATCCAATCCCTTCATAGATTAGATGAAGTATTTGAGGAAAAAGAATCAAATTGTGACCTAGAGAAATAAGTCTTTCCACGAGAGATTGTGAGAAAAGATATTATTTTCCCATTCAACTAGAGATGAAGCATTAGTGAAATTTTTTTTGAAGAGATGGAACCTCTTTTCTTCCCCTCTTCCAAATACAAACTTAGTCCACTAAAGGTAGGAAAAAGAACATAAATGTGTAAAAAAAAATGGCAACAAAAACCATGATGGCTAGGAGACAGGTTAACATGGAATCAACCCTTAAAGCCAAAGCCATTAAATCAAGTAAACAATGTTATTTATCTCATGGAATATAAGAGGTTTAGGAGATTCTCAGAAAAATATCCATACCTAAGCATTAAAATAGTCCATCACAAAATACCTTCTCTACAAACTCTAGAGTTTGTTTTATTTCCAAGAACCAACTTTATCGTCGTTTGTTTAGGTTTGTGAACAATAATATTCCTCAACATGCCAATAGGAGAGGTTATCAACAAATGTAGTTCTCCATGAACTTAAAAGTTTTCCCTCCCAAGCTATCAGAAAATGAGACACTTAGCAAACTAGAATGTTTGCCAGTATAATCTTTTGCCACCAATCCCCCTGTATGGGCAAAATTGACCTTTCTCGAACCCTTGTTGGCATATCAGTAAAGTTTGGAAACAACGAACTAGCTGAAACTAATACATTTCCTTCTATTGGTGATTTTTGAAAACTACGAACTTTCATCACTTAAATTTTCCATTAGCCAACTTCGAAACCAACCTTGAAGGCTCTTGTCAGGAAAATAAATCATCGGCAAACTTAAGCCCATTCACAATCTAGTAACTTTGCCGACACTGAAAATTGTAGATAAAAGACGAAGTTTTGAAACTTCAAAGTTTTTTGATATCAAAGAAGACTTTACTCGAGATTCTTTTTGAAGAAGAAATGCAATTACAAAACACCAAAGCTTGTCAGCGATTGTCCAAATCAACGAACTACAAAGACTATGACTCCAACCCTTAAAGTTTTATCGTCAAAATGAGGCAATGCCGAACTAAGCCATGGGTGAACTGAACAATTCGTGAACTAGGAAATTCTCCAACTGCTCTAACTTAGCCAATTTTTACCCAATCTTCACCAAAATAAAATTGGAGATACCCAATTGGGTTTTTAACAAGATTCAATGTCCTCAGTTTGGCCAAATAAATTTGAAATTGCCTCATGCAACAAAAAACAATTTGGCAAAGAAACAAAGCCAAAACCTAACTTACAAAATAAAACATATTTTTTGGTGACACAAGATTGCAAGTGAACCGGGATGCTCCTGCATCAATTCCATATTTACTCTGTAACACCAACATTTAGATACTCCCATCAAAAGTTAGGCACTCCAATTCTTCAAGCAGTTACTTCCACCATCTCTATTTTGACCATACATTTCATCTACAATAACTACGGAAATCAGTTACTATGAATTCCCTTGTTTGTGTTTATACATAAGTACAATTGTACATATAAGAAAAAAAATGTTCATGTATTTTGTAAATTATGTCTCACATTTGTAGTAAAATCTACATTGCTATTGTGTCCTTTGCATTTATACTATTTAATATATCTACTTTATAGTCAATGTAACTTTTTTATAATAAGTAAATTGAACTCATTATTACGATGGTGCTTTTCTTCACAGACTTCAAATGGTTGACATTACAGTGGACCCACTGGATGAACCAACTATTCCTTCTGATATTGTACATTTATTAGTTTCAAGATGGTATGCAAATAGGTGGATCAATATGGTAAAGAATGTCATATTTAATATTTGGCATTTCAATATTTAAACAGTGAGATAACGCGCCCTTTACTATCCATGTAGTAAAGGACCATTGTTTTTTATGTTATTGTATTGCATGTATCTCCACAACAATGGACAACAAGAATCAAAGACAATATTTTAAAACTTTGTTCCATAAGTGTAGTAAATATTATATAGTTTGCTAGATATCCTCTGGTAGCTCATGTATAGTAGACCTATTTTAGAGGATGATATGTGTGCATTTTTTGTCCGAATTAAAATAGGATTTACATTAAGAGTCTATGCAAAAGGCTGCAGGTAAAAGGAGCGGTGAAAGCCACATATCGCAGAAATCTTAGAGAAGCTCTCTCTAGATTCAATAATTTTATTTCTTTCTCACGTCAACGTCTGAATTTTGTCATGGAATAATTGAAGGAAGCTATGTGGTGCACACATGGGATTTTGGTTTTGATGATGAGGATGAGGAAAGATGTGAGTAGCGGCCAGTAACAAGTGAGAATGTGAATGACCCATTAAAATAGACTTGGTCTTTCTTTTTTTAAGGGAAAATCAATCTTTGTGCATTGACAATTGGCTTGCTATTAGAAAACCAATATTAATTGCAAATCATATATTTCTACTCTTTTGCCTGTGTTCATTTCACTTGTTTGAGTTTCATATTGATTATACTTCTCATGACCGGTGATAGTGATTTTCATAAGTTTAATGTTGATCATACTCTTTACATGATTAGTAATTATGCTTATTCTTTGCATACATTTCTGTCTATTCATGATATACATAAGGAGGAGGTGCATGATGCTTCCTTATGTGATGAACCCTCTTTATTTCCTCTATACATGATGTTGTTTTGCCTTATGATGATAACATTGTAAACACCCCCAAAGACCTAACTGGTGTTAGTTAAGGAGACACTAGTTAGGGAGAGTTCATATTGTTTCCATTACCATTATTTCATTTGTCAAATTTAATAAGTTGCATTATTTGTTTATGCTAATTCATGTATACATGATAGGTGCATCATGTCTTGACCATTCATCTCTACTAAGTTTAGTTAACATGTTTAAATTAGTAACTAGGTTTAATTTGAATAAAGCATTGACTAACCATTGTATCATAGAGGAATTCAAAACTGAAATCCCATCATTCAAGGATCCATTCCTATTTGATTTAGTCACTAGCTGACTGATTTAATTAATTGAGATCGATTCCTTGGGTGAACAAATTATGTTTCTATAGTGATTAAACTTCTAAACTTCATTTTTTTGTTCAACCTTCCTTTAAATTTTCACCACTTAGCATTAATCATTAAATTATAGTTTAGTCTTGGAATTTTTCTATCAGGGCCATAATTGCTTATCTATTGTTGTTGTTTTCTTTCTCTTCTTAGTGCCTAAACCCTCCATGGCTCCTCCCCTCCTACTAGAATGAGACCTTTTAGTCTCATTCAATAGGAGAATAGAACAACTTGTTGAAAAGGATTGTCTTAGATGTTGTTGAAAATGACAAGCTTGTTAAGGAAAGAATGGATCTCCACAACATCAAAAGATGGAATGAAGCTCCGAGGATGTGTTGGTGAAAGATAGGTGGATCTCCTAAAACAGGCACTAGTGGAAACTTTTTCTGGGATATGGACTTCTCCTAAATGGCTAGAACAATGGGTAGACAAAGAATGAAGGTCAAAAATCTTTGTTAGGATCGAATTCTCACTATACATGTGGTAGGGGCTTTTTATTGCCCCCTTAATTAACAAAGAAGATAAATTTATGATTTTTAGGAGTGGCCCTTTGTTCCTTGGCCCATGTAGTCTCTATTTGAATAATTACAATCCTAACTTTGATCCTTTTGAAGAAATTTCATCCAAGGTGTTAGTTTGGGTTCAACTTTCCTTTATCCTTTGAATAGTTTGTGGCATGAAGATGCATTCCAATCCATTAGAAACATGACCAAGACCTAAAAAAATGTGGGCTGCTCTAAAGGAAATAAATTTCTCTACTACATGAATATATGTGGAATTCAACCTCCAAAGCGCTTCTTAAAGCTTTCAACTCGAAATGGGAGAATAGATATTCTCTCAAATACTTGATAATGAATGGATGTAATACAAATTCAATATATGTCATGAACATGGACATTTTTTGAGAGATTGCCCAAAAATTCAAAAGAAGCTAACACTCAAGTCCATCCCAATGTAGGGTTTTAGCGAGCTAGTTGAGGGAAAAATAGAATTGTTCAAAATCCAATCCCTTCATAGATTAGATGAAGTATTTGAGAAAAAAGAATCAAATGGTGACCTAGAGAAAGAAGTCTTGCCATAGGAGATAGTGAGAAAAGAAATTATTTTCCCATTCAACTAGAGATGAAGCATCAGTGAACAAATTGTTGTAGAGATGAAACCTCCTTTCTTCCCCTCTTCCGATTAGAAACTTAGTCCACTAAAGGTAGGAAAAAGAACATAAATGTGCAAAAAAAATTAGCAACAAAAACCATAACGGCTGGAACACAGGTTAACATGGAATCAACCCTCAAAGCCAAAGCCATCAAATCAAGTAAACAATGTTATTTATCTCGTGGAATATAAGAGGTTTAGGAGATTCTTTAAAAATATCTACCTCAAAAACCTCTTGCAATGTAGAAAACTACATATTCTTCTTACACAAGAAACTAAATTTATAAGGGCTTTCCATCTAGTGGAGCATTAGGAAAGACCGTCACTGCCTCACTCTTGAAGATCATTTCTTGAATGCTAATTGGAATCTTACACTAACGATTCCCATGACTACTCTACATTTTCTTGTATAGGAACATGGTCGAGCACCTTCACGTCCTTAAGTACCAAAAAAAACTCTCACCACTTAGATACACGAAGATGGAGTTCCTTACATTAGACACATTGAAATAGGCATTTCACCATGCATCTAAAATCAAGGCAAAGGTGAATATGAAGTAACAATGCTTTTCTTTGTGTAAGAGCAAACCCATGCAAGAGAATACCATGCCATACCAAAGTTTATTTATGCAAAAGCTGCAACAAGTTTTTTTGACATCCTTCACTAAACCTGAAGTTTCTAAAAATGTATGTGCTAGATAGGGATAAAGGGAAGTGGCCACAAGGTGAACAATGGTGCAACCTCCATTGCTCTAGCTCTCAGGCGTCCCCTGTTAGAGAATCAATCAAAAGTTCCTGGTTCTCTGTTTTGTGCATTTTGGATGGAATTGAACAGTGATCTTAACACAGATATCATAATTTTGGACCATAGAAAAAGAGGAGAATATGTGGGAAGAGAAATGCTCTCCTCTTCCCACATATTCAAAAAAAAATATATCAAAGGACCCATATATCAAAAAAAAAATCTCTTCTTCATTGAGCGGCTTCAGAAAATAGCAATAAAACAGAATTTAAGAACAATGACCGCATTGGTTCGATTGGATTTTTATAAGCACCTCAGGGTAAAAACAAACTCCTTTGAAAGCTTATCCTTTTCACGTCTCCCTCATTTTCAGTTGAATAAATTCATTATTTTTCTTTTCTTTTAGCTATTGCTTCGTATTTCTGTAAGTTTTTTTTTAAACCTTTCATTTTAGTGATCTTCTCTCTTTACACCTTCAAATCACACCATTATTATATACTATTTTTTTTTTTTTTTTTAAATTTTTTGGTTTTGTTTACACTATAACATTCGTGCAACTGCTAGTATGGGAAAGATGGTATTTTCCTCGGCTCCTTCCATTTACTGAGGAGAGAATGGGTATACTCCTTAGATAAGAGGGAGTTCGAAAAAGAACAAGCAAAAACAGATGTAATATGTTCAAAATCATATTATTAAGGCAAAGTTAAATTTTAAAAAAAATCAAGTGAACGATAACAATTTGGTTTCATTTAATTATTTATCTTTTTTAAAGTGTAGTTCGCACCATATAATTTTGTAATTAGTATAATATATCATTTAGGTTTTGCTTTTAAAATTAAAATAATTATAATTTAAAATGTAAAAAGTTGTTTTAAAGTTGAAGTTATGTAATTATTATTTAATTATAAAATTATAAATGATTGTATTTTTTTTAAAATTAGATTTTATCTTTAAATTTTAATAATTAAGATTATTATTTAAAATACAAGTAAAAGAAAAAAAATAAAATAAGATCACCAGTTACTAAAAATCTTGTAAAAATTTAAGTAAAATCTACTTAAAAATAAATTAAACAACTAAATGAAATCTTATTATAAATTTGAAAAATAAAAAATAAATAAAAATTAAAAAAATAATTTATGGAAGAGGGGTTTTGGTTTATTGTTAAAGTTGAATGGTTTTGGATGAACTTATTAAGGATCAAGTTTTGTTGAGTGCTGAGTAGCTTTAGTGGAAAGGATATCCCTAATGTTTGACTTTTACCTGAAGAGATATATCAACTTAGATTTATACTCCCACCAACCAATTGCATAAACAATCTAAATTTGATTTAAAAAGCTCCATCAAAAAATATGGTAAATCAATAATATTTCAATTTCCCTAACTAAATATGATAAAAAAAAAATTACAAATTAAATAGAATTTATACTTTTAATTAAACACAATTTTTGATATATTTACAACTAGTATAAGAATGCTAAATAACTCCAACCCCATGATAGGAAGAACTCATGGGCTTACTTTGGAGAAAGAGAGATTACTCTCACTTATCATATTACATATAACATTTATCCTCGATTCATTTATCATCTATATATCTTTGTTATTCATGTCAACACTATATTTTGATTCAAAATGTTAACTACATACTAGTATATACAAATAAACATGGTTAACTTGAAAGTAGTAGGATACTAGGTTAAGCTAACATCCAAAAGCTTCTGAACTTTCTAGTTCTAATCAAATATCCTCCCAAGCCCCCACTCTGCTTTCTTACTGCCACTGTCATGCACTCTGCATTGTTAATGCAGTATTCCACAATACCCACCTTAGAACAACTTCCCCTTCCAAGAATCCTGCATTACAATATATAAATACTTCTCATTATCTACCAACATACAAGAAACCTTTTGTCATATTGAGATTAATAGCATAAGTACTTATTTTACACTACCTGCATAAGAAAGAAGACTTGGGCTGGCCCAATACAAGCAAAGAGGCTTGAAGCTTTTTGGCTTGACTCACTATCAAACAGCCCCTATCAGCATTCCTTCCATCCATAACCACACTTTCTACTATCACCTGTAATATTATTGTTACAGGTTCACAATAGCTCTCATGTATAGTTCTATAAAAGTTTCTTAACCAATCTGATAGCTATACCCACCTCTGGTCTGTGTTGTTTGCACAAAGCCTTAAGAGAATTGGCAAACCAGCAGGCTTTCATGTCCAAAAGCCTTCTTGGTTCCTCAGGATCTCTTGCTGCAAACAAAGCACCTGTCAAAAACACACATACAAAAAAAAAAGAATAAGAAAAAAGAACAATCAAATAGTCTTAGCCAATGAAACTTTCATTATTGTTATTGCAGCAAGAATTAGAAAAAGGAACAATCAAATAGTCTTAGCCAATGAAACTTTCATTATTGTTATTGCAGCGACCTTTGGCTTGAAGGGGAGTCAGAATATGAAGCAGGATAAGAGTATCAGTGTTATAAACAGCATGAGAAAGTGCCCACAGCATGGCTGATTCAGTTTCAATGGAATCATCTATAACCACCATCACCCTCCTCATAGCATTACTAATAATATTGTCATCATGACTATGGTGTTTCTTATCTTTCTCCATGGACTTTGCAATTGAGTTACTGGGCCTTACTAAATTTGATAGTACCATGACTATTTTCTCCTTAAATTTCTCCGAAGGGCAAGTTAATATCTGACTGCAGCAGGCTGCAGTAAAATGTCAACTCTGTAACCAACAAACTCAAACTAACTACCCTTTCATCAAAGTCAAATTTATCCTTTGCCATGTATCAATTTCTTGTTTTTTGATTTTAGAAACTTCCAGTGATTTTGACTTTCTTCTATAGCTATTTTTCAAATGCATTGACTTTTAACCCAGATCCCACACTCAACTCAACTAATCTCAGTTGGGCTAAAACTCCACAGGAACTGTCCAAACTATCTTTGTATGGGCTGATACACTCATGGAACATCCGTACTTGTACACAGCAAAAGAAAGTGCAACACATAATTTTCTGTCAACAATGAAATGTCGGAGATTTTGATACCTAAAGCTTTTGAGTTTTAAAACTTTAAAAACGATTCATAGGCGTTTTTGAATTGAGTTTTCTTGAAAATATGAGCGGCAAAGTTTTTAATATAAATTTTTAAAAAAATTGAAGGGGGTGTTTTTCAAAGGTAAAAATTTGTAAAATTATTTTTATTAATTTATACTAAAAATATTAAAATTAAAATATTTATATATAAGTATTTAAAATATTTAATAAATATTATGGATGATAATTGAATATCTTAAATATAAGAATATAAAAATAAATTATTTAAAAATGTGTTTAGTTAATATTAATGTGGGAATGGAATGTATGAGAATGGGTGTAAGGAAGGATTGTGTAATAAATTTGGCTTATGTATAAGAATATGTGTGGATGTGAATAGGATAATGTGAAATGTGTGGATGTATAAACTACGTTTATCTAGCATACATGATGCTTGCATCGTGAATGCATGGATGAATGTGATGACAGTTCATTATTTTTTTTGCATAGCAACTGACCAAATTCTCATCCACTAACAACTAGCTAACCAAATGGATCAAGTGATAGAGGAACAAACCATTACCAATATAAATTTATCTTTAGTTATGAACACACCATTCCCAGTGGCTTATTAATCATTAATAGCATATTATTATGCTATAATATCAATTAATATAATATATTAATAAGCATTATAGTAAACATTTACAATATAATTAATATATTAACACTTATGATAAATTATTGATTAAATAACATAATATATATATATATATATTTTTCTTGGTAAATTGCAGGGTTGGGGCTGCTCCCATTATATTAAAATATTAACAAAAAATTTTAACAAAGTATTTGAACATTACATAAAACCCCAAATAGCTTAAAGTAGGGGATCAACAAAAGCCCTGCAACAGTATACCCTATCTACCTTCCTATGCCAGTAATGATCAAACAATGACAAGAGACAACCTGAATATAGAAACAAAAAAAGACCTATAGCCAAACCCTACTAAGCATTACTATCTTCAGCGTAGTAAGCCTCCAGCACTTCCATCATCCAACCATCTTCAGCATCAAGACCTGCAAGCTTTTTCAGGAAAGAGATCCCATGAGCTGCTTTCTTCCTTCTCCCAACAATATGTTCCGCTCCAACCTCCTCCATGAACAAAAGCCAAGACACCGCATCACTAGCTGCATTAATTCTGTCAAATTCATTTGCCCTTGGGATGCCCACTCCTGGACTGGCCACACTCAATACCTCCAACCAATCGCCACAGAATTCCTTCTCAATGAAGGCCTCCATTAGGGCTTTAATGGATGCCTTGATCTAGGAGAACTGCGAGGAACATCAAAGACAGATCAGAATTTACTCTATACTTGTGTTTTACGACCATATACCTTTTTCCCAACACCCATTCAACTGCAAACAACACAATACCAATCTTTGGTTTGAACACTTGTCTCATCCTTTTGCCTGTTATGCACCCCAAAAAGGCCATCTGTCATTTCTTGCATGTGAGCCTAATTGGGGTGTCCATTCTAAGCGGCTGACGGCTATCTAAATTCTCTAGAACCCACAAAAATAATTGCAAATGTCAATGTTCATACAGAAACCCTAAAAACCTTGCCACACACTTCGTTGCCATCATTCTCTCGCAAGGATGAGACTGAATGTCAGTCTCAAAAGTTGGCTCCTTCATTACACATTACTTCCCATCATAATGCATGCTCCGAATTGATTGCATGGTTTGCCAACTCATTAACTTCTCTATTGGCTTCTCGTAGCACATGATTGAAAGTTATGCTATCAAAGCTTTCTACCAATTTAGAGCCTCTACTAGAAAGATGTTTAGTTTCCAGTTAGAGAGTCCCTTTTTTCTTAGGGCATTGATAACTACTAAAGAATCCCCTTCTATTTCTATCTTTTTAGCCTTGTGGGAATAGCATAGATTAAGGCCCAAATAAGGGCTTATAGCTCTGCTTCATTATCAGTGCCCTCGAGGAGTCTTTTTGCCGCCTTTCCAAGAATATCACCCTTGTGATCCCACACCAAATAGCCTGCGCCGGAAGCGCCTGGATTCCCTTTGAAGGCACCATCAAATTCATCTTCACCCATCCTCTGGGCGGTGGAGACCATTTTATCTCCAATCGCTTCTTGCAAGCCTCAACACCCCCATCCCCATTAATAGGGGATTAAATAACATAATTACTATTTTTTTAATAAAATAGAAAGGGTTCTATAGGGCCCCCCAACCTCTAAAGTTTTGCATTACTTCATATGTTGACAAAGTTGGCAAGAAAATACATACAAACAATTGCTATGAAAGTCAATTGAAACAACAATAAAATATCTATCATAAACTAGGAAATACATAATCAAGAGCTTTCCACAAAACAACTAAAGCCTACAACTTCACCAAAACAAAATAAGGCATTTTATGGGTATAATACCCATAACCATCCATCACATAAAACCCTAGGAACATTAAATTGCCACCAATAACACTTCTTAGCAACCACCAACACCATGCACCACCCCCCAACACTCATGAGATCCTAATATTAAATATGCTCAGTATCTATGACTTCTTAAATCAAGGACTCCTTTATTGCAGAGGCTTGACTCTTATATTTGGTCAAAGATAGAAATCTAACACCATAATATATTTCCTGCCACCTACATGCACTCTATGTAAAGAGGGACCACAGAAATGTGGGATGGTTTGATCACTCCCCACCTCCAACCGCCCTCTAAAATGATGAACATGTAAACTTACCTACATCTTCATAATATGCCCTCAAGATTCTCACCTCATTGCTCAACTCTAAGCTTGAAATATCTAACTATGTTAAGATTTGGCTATGGAGTTAGCCAACCAAGATCAAGGAGCTTGAATGAAAGCATAAAGAGACCCAAAATGAGAGAATAATTCTATTCTATCAAAAAATATAAATATATAATGATTCTAGAATAGATTTCTCAAATGAGAGCTACAAGTAGGTAAATATAAGATACACCACCAAGAGATGTGAATGTACAACCAATGTGGGCTAATAAGGAATGGAGTCACATGTGTGCACAACATCTCCACTAAACTAGGAAGTAAAAGTCACATGATGCAAATGCAATCTACCTAAGTAGATGCCTACCTAAGCAAGCTCATCCTAGATCCTAGATGTATAATATGCAATAACATAATTAAACTAAATACAAAAATAAAATAATGCACCAACACCCCCAAAGACATAGCTTAGATGTGTAGGAAAGATAGAAGGATGGGGCTCAAAAAATGTGTAGCCATGTTAGGTACCCATGTACAAAGTATTTCCCTCAAGGAACTAGGAAGGATAAAACATCATACAAGGGAAAACTCCTCCTATAAAGAAGCCCCCTAAAGAAAAGAGAGAAGCCCCCCAATATAGATAGACAAAAAGAGAGACCATGAAGCCCCCCTCAAGATGTAGTCTCCTACTCTAATGGTAGATGTTTGACTGATGAAGATGATCCATGAATGTTGAACAATGTTCATTCCCTTAGGATGAAAAAAAACAAAGGTGAATGCAGTATATCTTGTCATCCTAAAAAGGATGATGATGGAAGAAAGATAAGAATGTATGATGTCTTTGGAAGCTGCTTAGGTGTACCACAATCAAATCAAGATTCCTAGGCCTAACTGAAGAAAGTGACAATCTACAACCTTGTGGAAACAAATGTAGAACAAGATCCAAAGATGAAGTGACAAAAATTGTGATGGAACTATCATCAAAGAGGATGTGAATGTCCTCAAGGGTGTCCTCCAAATATGCAAGAAGGTACTCACAAAACAAACCTGCAAGATTTGTCAAGTACACATCCTGAGAAGTTATCTCTAGGAGACTGAATATGATCCTACTACAAAGAATCATTGAAATCCATGTGGATGTAGCAACATTAAACTTAGCAGAAGTAATAGGATATGGAGGAGATGGAATGTCAGCAAATGTCTCTAGAACCTTTATCAGTGAAAGGACTTGAAGGTTCAAATGACCACATTGTATCTCCTCAAAAGTGTCTAGACTAGATGTCTAAGTGTGAACATCAACTAAAGGAACATCAAGAGCAAAATATGAGAAGGTGTACAATCTAAACTAATCATCTACCTCCCCAATTGTAATAATATCTCTGCTCTATGAATCTTGAATGAACACAAAATCTAGTGTGAACTCAACACTCTTCCCTATGTGTGATCTGATGGATAGAAAGGAGATTAGTTGACAATGAAGGTTTGCAAAGGACACCATTGAAGGATATCTCACCCATGTCGGATATCTCACCCATGTCGGTAGCTAATCTCCCACATGCATGAATATATGTGTTGTTAACCATCAAGATATGTGGTGTACAACAAGTCTCAAATGGAGAAAACATATGATGAATCCATATGATGTGAAGCTCCAAAATCAAGGAGTCATCTCCCTAACTTAGAATTTTTAATAGCAACAAGGGCATGTCCCTTTTGTCTCTTTAACTATGAATGAGAAGAAGATGATGAACCTGCTAACATAGTTGAAGGCACTTTGATTTGGTTCTTCATTAGAAGATGCTTCAACTCATCAATGTATTTTGCTTAACATAGATGTTTATCATGCCCTAGTTTCTTGAAGTAGGCACATTTGGGATTCTCTTTCTTAAATGATTCCTCTTGTGAGGGAGAGAATTTATAATCTAAGTGTGCTCTATCTCTTTGTGGCTTTTTTATTTTTCTTCTTTTCAATATTCCTTGATTATTTTTGTCCCTTAGGCTCACTAGCCATTAATGCATGTGGCTTAGAATACTTGATGAGGCCTATTTGAATTAAATTCCCTTTTTCCAAAATTAGAAGACTGGAAAATGCATCAAAGGTAGGCACAACATATGTAGCTCCCATAGAAAGTTGATGGGTATAAGAGATGGAAACATACATTGAATTCAAGACCAAGCTTATATAGCACATTTAGAATCAATTTTAAATCCTCTTTATCAATCTTACAATACTTTAGTTATGTTTTGATTTGTTTAAGTTTGGAGATATTGTCCTGGATATGGTCAAAACTGCTAGGATCAAGATTCACCAAATCATAATCAATCTAATATCACTTAATCTTGTTAGTTTTACCATATAATTTTTCAAGACTATCCCAAGCCTCCTTATGTGTTGTATATGATTCAAGATGAAATTGTAAATCAAGAGACACTAACGATCAAATGCAACAAAGAGCTTTCTCACAATTTATCTCCCACTCCAGTTTTGCTCTAGCATCAGTAGGTTCAACAATAGTTTCACTTGCATATCTAGTACAACCTTTTTTCCTTAGATAATTCCATACCCTTTGTTCCCACGAGGAATAGTTATAGGGAGTTAGAAGTTCAACTTGGATTTTACCCATTGTAAGAACACGTAGAAAAAGAACTAAAAGAAAACACAACACACCCCCAAAACCACTCAATCAAAGATCCCCCAACATAAAATGACTTTGACACTTTATATTTAGTGCAAAACAATTGTTACTTGCCAAAAAGTTCAAAGTGGTCTTAATATTGATGTGTAATAGATGCCAAAATAAGGCTACAATGTCAAAATGATATATTTGCTTCAACTTGTAACATATAACAAGATCTAACAATTTTCCTAAAATTTGCAATAGAAAATTTTGTCAAAAATTAGAATCAGATGTCAACTTTAAAGCATTATATCTCACTCAATTATCCAAATCCTTACTGTGACTACATGATAGAAAGCTCTCGAAGTCCTCTTTCCAATATATCTAAAATTATTTTTTGAGATCTATATAAGGTGTATGACCTTTTGCAAACAAGCATAACTTTTGGGGGGGAAATCATCAAATGAAATTTTTTGAGGGTCTTAGGCCAACTGCTTTTATTTCGATCAAATGATAGTCAATCTATGAGTTTTTGGGCTTTCTAGATGTGATGGAAAGGTCAAATTTGACCCAAAATTCTCTAAAATGATGGCACCCTACTAGATCTTGCAAGTACCTCCGAAATAAAAAACCTTACAGATCTAGCCTCCAATGTTTAATTTGGACACAACAAAAGGCAAAGTCTACTATATATCTCAAATGCTTTGGACTCAATGGTGAATTCATATTTGCTCCACCAAGCTCTAAATTGTATCTACAATAAAAAGCCACGAAGAGGAACCCCCTAGAATCTAGTATTTATAGCAATTCCTTTTACTCTTCGGGTCATCATTTAGTGCAAAAGAAGAGCATACTCAATTTTTCAAGAAAAAACAAGATCTACAACTTAGATCTCCAAAAAGGCTAAGAAGAAACAATTCTACAAGCTTTGATACTATGCAAGATTTTGCTATGGAGATAGCCAACCAAGATCAAGGAGCTTCAATGAAAACAGAAAGAGACCCAAAATGAAAGAATAATTCTATTCTATCAAAGGATACAAATATACCATGATTCTAGATTAGATTTCTCAAATGAGAGCTATAAGTGGGTATATAGGATACAACACCAAGATATGTGAATGTACAACCAATGTGAGATAATAGGAGATGGAATCACATGTGTGCACAACATTTCCACAAAGCTTGGAAGTAAAAGGCACATGATGCAAATGCTACCCAAGTACATACCTACTTAAGCGAGTTTATCCTATCCTAGGTGCATGATATGTGGTAAAGTAATTAAACTAAATGCAAAAAATAAAATAATGTCCTAACACTTTGAACACCACATAGGAGTGGAGATTGAATCCACACCCTCTTCACCCAAAGTCTTAGCCTCTTGTTCCTCCTCCAATCCTTCTATAATGACCCGCATCCTACAAATTGATCCAACATGAACAAATGAAGATGTCAGAGGCATATTGCATCATTCAAGACGTAGAAGGCAAGATTAAAGACGAAATTCCTAAGAAACACTACCTTAGAGTTTTGTATTGTTGCTAATACTTTTTCATAATTGATCACACAATAATATGTCCTACTTGTGGGACATCCTATTTTTTCCTGAAATCACATTTTTTTTAAATAACAATTTAATCCTAGCTAGGTTCCATCTAAGGGGGTTTGATTAAAGGGGGTTAGATTATAAAGCCCCCTTGGATAGAACCCCATGCTTAAATCAAAGCCTCGATGGAGTCTCCTCCATACTTATTGGGGGGATCAAATGAAGTCATTTAGAAATACCATTTTATAAGTATGTAGCCCTTAGAATTAGATTTACAAAATTTATAATATGTATCATGTTTTCTTTAATATTATATAATTTTTAAATTTTATAATGAATGCATGCCCATTATGAAAAAATAATGACCTCTATTCAAGACACCGGGAAAATAACTTGAATATTTTAGAAAAATCTCAAAAAATACACTGCACTCCACATAGATGTCCTTGATTCAATAAAAAAAAATTGATATATATGCTAAGAGAAATGTGTTAAAAAATAATATAGGTCTGAAATTTTTGTTAGTACTAAATTAAAAATTAATAATAAATAAAATATTTCTTAAAAATCACCAAAAAATATCCATTCACTAGACATTGGAGTTACTGATCTAATTCCAATAAATCATGAAATTTTTTTATTTGTAGTGAAAGTTATGTGTTATAAAAAAATGTCACTCCATAAAAAATAATAGAAAAAATAAAAATAAAAATGATAGAAATAATTATTTTTAAAAATTTAAAATTTATAGCTTGAATCTACACAAAAATGACATAACTCATCATTTTATATCATCCTTAAATTCTTGACCATTTGTTCTCTATAATTGACACAAACTGAAAAATGTTGAAAAATATTGATTTTGAGCATCCCATTCAGACCAAAATGTGGTAAACACTATTGTGTTGTCATGCTTTTGAAAAAACTAAGCATCGTAGGGTTTCTATAGGAGAATATGCATTGCAAGCACCTATCCAATATCATCTCCTACAACATATGCCCAACATCATGCCTTATAAGTTGTTCATTTACCATCTCACACTACAGAAACCTTAGACACCTACCAATGCATATAACAACACTTTCCTTTGCCTTACCATCACACACCATTCACAAACACATACATTTAACATGTGCCCTCCTCTATCCATTGTCATCTAACTATCTTGTCATAAAGAGCCACATCCTTCACCAATCAACTTAGCATCATCTTTTTATGTAATGATTGAAGCATGTCAATTGCTCTTTCTATATTCTTACGATGATATAATTTTCCACCTCCACTACAAGGCTCCTTAGAACAAACAAAAACCTCTACAAGGGCTTAAAAACTATTTTTGGATCTATGCCTTTCTATGAGCTAACTTGATCATTGTACACAATCATAAGAGGGTTTTGATTGATTCCTTCATTGGAAAAATTATTAGCTATCAAGTTTGAATGTCTTTTACAATGCATAAATATAATATAATCAATGTATTATTTTCACCTTTTAGCTTCCTCAACATATCAATCCAATTGCCAACTCAAACTTTATTCTTTGACCATCACATTGATAACAATCAAGGAGTCACCTTCCACATTTAAATTTTTAATATTATAGAAAATCATCATAGCTAGATCTCCAATGAGTGCTTCCCATTTTGCTTTATTATTTATTTGAATGCCCAGGAAGAGTAAGCCTTCATATATCAAATCACCTTGTGAAAATCTGATGGTAAAACCTCCCCTTGCCAATCTTGAATTCTCCCTTGCAGCACCATCCAAATTAAGTTTATAAAATCATCCCAAAGGTGGCCTCCAATTTTTTATATCCATCACCTTTATTCTTAGTATATCTTTGACTTTGTCTATTACCACTTAACCCTTGAAGGAGTATAACATAACTAGTATTATTAGGTTATGTAAATATAATTATATTAATATAAATCATATAATATATTTATGGTATTATTATATTTGTAAGGGTTATATCACATCCTACTTAATTTTATTTAAGATAATTAAATAAATGCAAGCATTAAAGTAATAATTAACATAGATAATAAAGTTGAGGTTGATTGTTGCCACAAGTTGTAAGTAAATATGGAAAGTAAATAGATATATTAAACAAAATATATGCATGGGTACTTAGCTTTAATTTTGATGTAGAAATATTTCTCAAAATGTGAGGAATCTATTTGTGAATGTTTTGAATTTTTATCCTCTATCTACAACTTGTTTACCTTGCTTCTTGAATTAAGTGCTATAAGGATCAACCAATTTTATATACTATAAGAATTTGTCGAATCACAAAGGTCAAGTTCTCCTCAATCAAACCCCTAGTTAAGCAACTTCACAACCTTAAGTGAAGATTCAAAGATAGAAAGAAAGAGTACAATAGACTGAGGATGATGTGCTCTAATAAATGCTCTGATAATTCTACTATGATGCTCTCATAAATGTTTTATTAAAAAACCCTAGCATGCTTATTTTGTAACCCTTAGATGATCCATTTCTAGTTAGGGTTATTCTCACTAGTAGAAATATGGCAAATAAATGACCAGGTGACTAAAACTTTTAGTCACATGACCAAATTTTTTTGCAATACAGCTATAAATGACTAATTTGGTCATCGGACAAAAAACACAACTAAATAATTGGTCAGACAAATAAAAATGACTAAATAAATGACTATTACTCCTCTATTCTTTTTTCTTTCCAATTTGATCATAATCCATGAATTCAAAGACAATACAAGGCAAGACAATAAATGTCCACTTAGACCAAAGGAATAAAGGGAGAGAAAGGATTGAACAAAGGGTTAAGAAGAAAAAAGGTAAATCATACAATAGGAAATATACAAAAAAATTTAAAAATAAGACAAGAAAATAGACAAACTGGATAGATACAAATAAAATAAAGACAAAATTATGAATTATAAAACTTTTAAATATACTATAATATTGATAAATTATTTAATTTTGCAAGTCTAGTATGCACAAGTATAATTCAAGTTAAATTAATTTAAATTATATAATTTAATAACTTAAGTTGTATAATTTATAACTTATATAACAAAATAATTATATAATTTAATAATATTTCATATTATTTAAATATTATAATAATGAATAATTATATTTTAATATGATTTCATAATTTTATAATTAAAATTATAATATAAGTTTTAGTTTTGGAGGGACTTTAGTTTTGGAGGGAATGTGCGTTTATGTAAAAATGTGAAAATTTTTGGTCACTGATGGGTCTGAAGAAGAAGAGTCTGATCCAAAAACAATATGAAGGTAGTCAGAGAATGGCTGGAAGGGATGGCCAACAAGTTGCCTTCATCCATCAATGACCTGCCATCAGGTTCTATGTAGTGCCCCTCAACTTATCGTCTTTTGGACTGATGTTTGCTTAGTAGTACTGGACATTTTGACAGTATTTTTAGATCGTTGATGATGGATTTCTAGTTATTTGCTATTTCAGTATGAACCTAATTATTATGATAACAGATGTTGATGTTGGATTATGTCATTTTATGCTTTACAATTTGATAAATGAACTGATGTTTTAGATGCTTTGATGTTATTCATTATATGGGATTGGAAGTTAGTTGATCATTTTATGTTGTAGATTAGTAATCTGATACCTTGTTTAATATAATTGATTGTTATTTATAAACGTGAATGGAACAGTGTTGTATTACTCATTCTCGAGTACCCTACCCCACTGCAATTTCCATTCACGATAGGATTGCATGTGATGTATATGTATATCTTGTCATGGTTAACCGTGTGTTGCTGCAGGATGCAGGTACTAGGCATCGACTCCACCTGATTACAGGTCTGAGCGTGCCTTCGCCAATGGATTAGTTGGTTGGAGTTAACGTGAGGTCCCTAGTCAGTGTTCCTTCGTCGTCAGTTTACCCTTGTGGTTATTGGTTGTCGTTCGCTCATGTCTTGCTGTCAGGTAATACTGTATCTTGGAGTCTAATGAGTTCTGCAGGTGTCTAAGTATGTGTGGTAATGTTGTGCTTTAATGAGAATCATTCTACGAAAGAGTATAAATGTTGTTAAATGGGCATAAAGTCGTTGTTGTCGATTATCGTTATAAATAAATTGTTATTTTATGAGGAGTGTTGTTGTTAAATAAAGTTGTAAGAAATTTGTATTGTTCAATATAATATTATTTATAATAAATATTTAAATAAATAAATAGTGGTAATCATGTTGTAAATTGTGATTCACAACTTGATTAATAAAATAAATTAAAGTATAGTACAAAATTATAGACTGTCGAAATAGTACTACTCTATTAATAACAATATATTGGGTCGGCTATAAAGAAATATAATAATAAAATAAAATAAATAATGATTGGGGATCATTAAATTAAATATATATATATATATATTTTAAAGGAGTTTTGCGCGGAATCGCGTGCCAAGCCCTTGGTAGAGGAGAGAGGCTGTGTTATAAAAGAGCTGTAGGGGCATCAAGGACGGCATCACAGGTGAAAGGAAAGAAGCAGCTTGGAACTGCAACGATTGGAGCAGATTCGTCGAGTTGATTGCGAAACCAGGTTTCGTCGAATGCCTTATCTCTGAACTTCATCTCGAATCTGCAAATGTTGTTGTAGTTTATTTGATTCCAAATAGTTCTGTAGACTGTCCTCTCTGTGTTAAAAACAGCATCTTCTCGTAGGGTTTAAATTATTCCCTTCTGCTCAAGGATTCCATTAGTAGATCGTTTTTCCTTCCATTGGTTTGCCGAATCGGTCAATCGTCCCTGCAACAATTCATTTTGATAATTTTCTTCATGTCTTGGAGGATGTATATCGGCAATTCCATCTGGGTGCAATCTCAACCCGGCATATGGATGATAGGGATAGAAGATACAAGTTGTCATTCCTTCAGTATTCTCTTTGTTAACTTTTTTTGCATAATCTCAATCATGCGTTGCCTCCGCAAATTCCCTATTCCCTCAGACCCTAACTGATCTTTCATCGAGCAATTTAGCACAGTAGGTTTTTAGGTTAAAGGCTCGCAGGGCTGAGAACGACCCTCTCGCATAGGTTGGTGGTTGGTGAATGTGCTTGAG
The DNA here is from genome assembly GCA_027924645.1 of Cunninghamia lanceolata. Lineage (NCBI taxonomy): Eukaryota > Viridiplantae > Streptophyta > Pinopsida > Cupressales > Cupressaceae > Cunninghamia > Cunninghamia lanceolata. Next base: position 11,636,854 of record BSBN01000472.1, on the reverse strand, counting down.
ATAGGACGATATGGAAGGTGCAAAGCGATTGCACCAACGTCAAGGCTCTCTTTAGTTTACAGAGACAAGCTAAAAGCAAAATGTGGATTGTAAATTTAACCTTAGCTTCTTACTTGTTGTTTGAATGTTTTAATCTTAATTTTAAGCGCAGTCGTAATCCTATAGCGCCCTAAGCCTAAGATCTCATGAGATCGGCTTGCACTCATTTTCCAGCATAGGATTACTTGGTAATGCAAGAAAGGCTAGGGTTAGAAATTATGAGATGAGCCGCACATATTACTTGTCAAATGTCTGCGAATGAAGCTAAAAACAAAAAAAACCTAGGTTAGCGATCTGGCCGGAGGCTCTACTCATTCTGCTTCATAGCGTTTGGTATGGTTTAGCAGTGGGTCGATAATCTGAGGAGACGCTGTAACTGTTATGCCAGGGCGATGGGAGGCGATGGGTTAGGTAGTGCGCTACCGCTATTGTCTCCCTATTCGCCTGTGATGGAAGTCTCAGAAGTCTTTTCAACGTGCCCATTTTGGTGGCCTCCGTCAGCCATTATCAGTAATGAGACGATGATTCCTTGTATGCCAGTCCACCATATAGTTTAGATACCATGATGTTTTTGACCTTTAAACAAGCTGAGCGACTTAATTATCCCTGGAAAACGAAGGAGGCTGTAGTATTCATCATCAAAGTCGAATGGTGTGTGTTCGTCATACAACAACCTTGACCGCATTCACAGCATCGATAGCAGCAGTATTGTCTTAAGAGCTTATGTTTCTGCAGTGCTAGAGGTAAAACTCAGACAAGATCTGCGTCCACCCTGTATGCAGCACCCTGTGCATAGGATTTGGGTGTGGTTCGATTTAATGCCCTTGAGGAGGGCAGGAGAAGATCGTTGGAAGGCCTTAGAGTATAGTCAGTCCACCTTTCTTAAACAATATTCAATGGAATCCCCTTTAGCACCTCCAACTCCTGTAAGCATTTTGTAGGCTAAACAACGATCCAGAACTATACTCTGTAGCAGCAGCAGCATTCCTTCGTTCAACAAGGGGAAACTATCACTGACGAAATGTGTTCCACCATCATAGAATAACCTCCCAGTAAACAAACCACTTGTTTCCTTTGATTGGCACCATACATTATATGAATGCGAGAATTGCGAATACAGGTGGTAGTGATGCTGCGTATGGTATTTATGAGCGGACGCATTAACTGAGTTAGCCCATGTAGAGTCATTGAGTCTTTCTATGAAACAGCTTCATTTTAATGAGTAAATCCTTATCACTTAGTTACATGTTAGATTAGTTTCATTATTCTGTCAGATGCTTCAAAGCAGCGCAGTATGATGTTGAGTGGAGATAGTAAGCTGTTTAGCTATTCTGTCTAATTATGCTGAGGGAATCATCAATGTAATAGTTTTCTGGAGTGATATAAACCAGGTCTGTTATTGATCTTTTGTCATAACGTACATTCACACGAAAGTCAGGGACGAATATCATATTAATTGCAAACTACTTTCAGTAATGTAGAAGACCATTAAACCAGAATATTAAACATGCAGCAGCTTGAAGAAATACTGCCAAATTTATAGAATCGTTATGTCTATGATAGGATATATATAACATATTACAGCGGGTCATAAAAATAGTCCATCTTTTCGTTGTTAGAGTACGGAAACTAATTAGTGCAGTCCGCGCATTTATCCAAGAAGCTGTTAAACTGTATTTAATGTCATTACAAAGACGTTGAGTGCACCGTAATTAGTTTGACAATGTTCAAAGAAAGAAAACAACCCACACATCCAACACAGACTTAACGGATATCTCGATGATGCAGTTTGGCACTTCTTCTAAAGGCCGGTGCAGCAAGAGATCACAGCTAGACACATACAGCAATCAGCGATTTACTGAGATGTTTGTAATTTATCCATTTCTGTCAGAGATTAAACCTGAGTGGAAGTAACTTCTGAACTTGTATTTATTCTTTCCATGTTTGGGAGATCAGCACAACAGTTAGAAGCATGAACAAGGTGCGGGGATCTCAAAGAACGTCCTTGGTTACTGTTAAAAAAAAACTTAGTCATTAAACCTTTTGCCTTCGTATTTTGTGATTATTGGATACCGTCAGATTTACAAGAGGAGGAAGTTGTTAGACTAATCAGTTGTTATCCATTTCAGTGATGAAATAGTCAATGGTCGTTTTACTCCTCAGTGACAACCTAATCAAGCTGTTCACGTTCCATTCAAATAGGATCATTTACGATTCCTTTACAAGGCAGTAGGATTATAATAAACAGTAATAGTAAAGAATGTAATCTAATGTTGATTTTATTACAGAAGTTGTTTTCAGTGAACAGAGAAGAAATTGTAGTGTTGACTTTGGAACTGTATTTTACGGTATAAGTTAAGTATTTCTGTTGTTTGTAAAGAGTCGATTTAAGAGGGGATAAACTCGTATTCTAGAGGTTGAGTTGTCATAGTTAAGTATATGCAACTTGTGTATTGTTGTTTTTGTGTTTACGATGTAATAGCGTTTATGTGTATCAAACAAAGTATGAAGTATAATGAGGTACTGTCAAGGTTGAATGTTGTGTCTTGTAAAGTAATAATCTTAGGATGAGATATCAAATCTCTTGTGATCTTATTATACCATTTTGTCGTAAGGAGAGACCTGAAATCTGTAAAAGAATAAAGTATTATAATATTAAAAGTGTTGGATAACAATTGATGTTATGATTCTATTTTGATGCAAGAAGGTTTATGCCTTGCAGTGTACATATACGTGTGTTGTTATTAAGTCTTGCATGATGTTTTAAGGTTTACTAGGTGTTAGGAAGGAGAGTGGCTTTCAACGTGGGGCCGGCGCCCAAAGTGGCAGTCAGGATAACCCGTTGGAAGTAGATTAATCAAGTGATAACCTAAAATTAACTAGGGGGTTAAGGGTAGATTTCACATTAATAAGATTAATGGATTCCTCTCCCATGACCTGTAGTGCTTGTTTAGACTAAGGATGGGTAGAGAAGGCCTGGTCGGCATGATTGACTTCCTTGTCCTCATGAAAGGAAGGTCGATTCCGCACGTGTCACCCTATGGGGCTGGCGCCTAGTGAGAGGCTGTCAGGATAACCCATGTTAGGACCGTGCGATGACACTCTCCCTACTACAACCTAGCATCCCTTGTTCGATCTCTCCTCATTTGTTTTGTGTCGCCTCTGGAAGTGAAAGTTAAGTTAAGTTATGTTGTGTTGTATTGATATTGTCGTGTGTTGTATTGGCGTTTGGTCGTCCTTTGTTCTTGTTTGTCTTTCGTCTACCTGACTGTCAGTGTTTGGGACCTCATGTTAACTCCTAGCTTGGGGGGTGGACCTTAGGGTTCCACATGGTCGGGTGGAAGAGCTATTTTATCCATTGGTTACTCTTGTCAAGATCATATGCAGAAAGGATTTGTTCCAGTTGTACTTGTTCCAATGATGATGATGAAAGTGCATAACCTTGTACCAGATTTGTGTAATAGAACATTCTTTATGTATGTAACTTTGATGTAGACTAAAAGTGGCAATGTAAAGATGTCTTGATGTACTTATATGAAAGCATTTCAATTATGTATTTAATCATGCAGATTCTGTTATTTGATGATTTGCAATGAATATGAATAAGTTATTTATTTGAGCATGGATTTGGATCAGTTACTGATGTATATTAAATTATGTTAGTTGATTTGTTAAGTGATGCAGCCTTGGACCCTTAGAGAATATGTCGTAATTGATTATGTTATCGTTACTTAAACATCTTTAAAAAAAAAATTTCCCTGTTTCTTATAGCATAAGTGTGTATTCTTTAAGGTGTTCAAGGCGGGCATTACATTCTACAATGCTCTTCTTCTGCAAGGCCTGCAAGTCGATCTTGCAAAGCATGGACGCCTTCTATGCACTCTCAAAGTCCCTCCACACCTCCTGGTAAGATACCCATTTCTTCCTCACCTTAGATAAAGGAAATTTCATCCGATAAACAATCACTTAATGGCGGCAGCTTTATTATCAAGTATTGATTTGATCTTAGATTGGGTTTGAACCATTGACCTCATTTAAATTAGGGGTTGAAACCCTATACCCAAATACAAATTCACTTGCTTTTAAGTAGAATCATGCCTCTCATAATAGGATAGAGTGAGTTAGGTTTATTCACTTGATTTAAAGTAGATTCATGCCTCTAATAATATGATAGACTAGGTTGGGTCTATTGATAGCTTGTGTTGAAAGACCAACCCATGCTCCAAACTGCAAAGGGGCTGAGAGCTCAATGGTAGAGCACTCAGCAGCATGTTAGTGGGAGGTTTTAGGATGGGTTTGGAGCAGATCCATGGAAAATAAAAGCTTTTGGGTTCTTTCTGTTGTAATTCATATTGTACAGAAAGCATTTCTAATTTGGGTATTGCTTAGGGTTAGATTAAGGCAATGCTCTGGTTTTCTTCTCAATGATAATAGTTTTTTGACCACATTAGTTTTTACAATGGTATTGGAGCCTTACTTATCTAGTTATCTTTGCTTAGCAACTAGTTGCAAGAAATGTGACAGGATACTCATATTTCTATTTCTTGCACCATGGAAATGGTTTTGCATTGCAAATGGGCCAGTTCTCATTGTCAGTGGATTTTCAATAGTCGATGTGTTTTCCATCTTGTCAAAAAAAAAATTTGCTAGGTCTAACCAATGTGATGTTTATGATCTTTGAACCATTAGCAAAGTGCTTGATTGATGAATCTCTAAATACAATTGTAAATTCAATATACATAGATGGTTTAAGGTAAATTACAATAGATTATTATATATCACATTAATTTTACAGACAATTGTTATTCTTATCTGAGGGCTCAATCGTCTAGGAAGTTTGTCTTACCATGTTTCTACTTGAGTGCACAGAACATGGGGAATTTTCTTCATGGAGGAGCTACTGCAACATATGTTGATATTATAGGTAGTGCACCAATATTCACTATAGGAGCTAAACGATCCGGTGTTTCAATTGAAATCAATGTCTCATATCTTAATGCTACAAAGTTGGGGGTAAATCTCGAACATTCTCATTGTAAATATTTTCATGATGGTCTGGATTTCTTTTTTTTTGCATGATGAAGAAACTTTAGGCTGATTTAGATTGTTGAGTTTTTTTCCCTTTAACTCAGGAGGAGATTGAAATTGAAGCCAAGGTTCTCTGGATTGGCAAGGCAATTGCCTTTGTTACCGTTGACATGAGGAAGAAGGAAACATGGGAATTGCTTGCCCAGGGGCATCACACAAAGTACCTTGCTGTGACTAGTAAATTGTAACTTTTTGAAACTTGGTGACTCCAAATCTATTTTTTTGGCATTTTCTAAGCCAGCTATGTTATGAGAAATAAAATGACAAGGAACCATTTTTCTTAAGAAATAGCATTTTGTGGGCCATTTGTGGTTGCCAAGCAAGCCGGAAAAAGACGTTAAGGAATAAAAGCAATCATGTCCATCATCTAGCAACCATGTCAACAAGTTCTTAATAATATTTTAATCATTTAGCCTGAGCTTTCCATTAGGATGAAGTTCTGTTCAGTTTCTTCACTGGGGTTCAACAGATTTTGTAACTATATATTTTATATTTTATGTGTCATTTAAATAATGTGATTAAGTGAAATTAAAATGTGTGGCAGTTAAGGTAATTGTTGTGTGAACATTGTTTATAGTTTATCATCTCTCAACTAAGAATCTTAGTAATGATAAATCTTTGTATACAAAGAATTTTAATTTCCGTTGATATTAGTAAAAGCTTCACCAATTTTTGCATATGGTTTCCCAGTGGCTGAGGACAATGGAGATGCTGCTCTGGAGGATTAAATTTCAGCTTCGCTTAAAGGTATGTCTCTGAACAATAGTAATAATAATAACAAATCTAGGAATAACAATAGTAAGAAGAGGGAAAAGAATGATGATAATGAGGATGATGATGATGGTGACTAGCGCAATCAAGTATGACTTGAGCTTTTCCAATTTATCAAAATTTACCCAACTTAGCAGTGAAGAAAAGTTCAATGTCAAGTTTAATGGTTATTTTTCAAGTGTGTGTGCACACTACTACATAGGCTTCAAGGATTGTGTTACATCCCCAATTTTTGTCTTGCTATACTCTTTACTTTTACTTGGACATAAGTAAATCTATTATGATGTTTAGATTAATGTCGAGGAAAGATAGAATATATCAAACGTCATATATGGAATTATGGAAATGAATATTTTATTGTTGTTGATTTAATATTGCATTATAAGATTTGGTTTATTATTTGAATAATGATGCACTAATCATAATTTGTTGATTACAAGTTTGATACAGGATTACAAGTTTTCATATGGCTCTCGAAGAAAAGAGAGAGAGAGAGTATCTTTCGAGGAGAGAGATATAGACCTTGGGTTACGAGTGATTATATGCCAAAAATGAGTATGAGTGTTTAATGAAAACGTGAACCAGTGTCGTAAGAGGTAAGTCTTGTCTTGTTAGATTACTTTTGAACCCAATCGACAGGTGGTTGATATCTTTCGAATCTATTCTAGTCAAGTAGTTGTGTGTCGACATAGTCGTTTGTAACTTAAATGACGTCGTCTGAGTAATAACTATGACCATTTATGTTTAACATAAAAGTTACGACATCATTGTCGTAAAATGGTTGTGTTACTATTATTAAGTCACTTAAGTGTTTTATTGTCGATGTTTAACATCAAATGATGATCTTGTCAAGTCGACATGATTTTAACGAAGGATTGTGATGGGGAGGTAAACTCAACCCATTCACATTATCCATAAACCTTTGTTTTATTACTATTATTCTTATTGATCAAATCATAACTATCGAATAGGATCGATGTTATGTAAGTCATATTTGATATAATCAAATAAGTATATATATACATCAAAAGAGGATAACACCTCATAATAATTATTAATACTTACTCATGAGCAGCCGTAGGCATTTATTATGGAGTGCCTTCATTGTAACTGCATAATGGACCGAATCACTCCTTGTGATAATGGATTGCTCAAAGTTAGTTTAAATGTGTTGGCGGCCTCTTAGAAGAGGAGTGGTGGTTAATCCAACCTCATTCATTGATCTCTGCAAATGATGTTTACATCATTGACATATGTTGAAGTCTGCATTTTTTTAGCTTGCAGTTGAAACTGCATCATCAAGTGAACTGCTTAGAATTTAATGTGTTTTTCAACTGCTAGGAGTGCGAATGAAAGTGGGTGACTCATTATGAGTCTTGTTAAGACCTTAAAGCCATGACTTAGCTAAGTCGTGGGCGGCATCATAGAGTAGCAAGTTAATTTTGCATAATTGATTATCTTTGGAAAAGGGAGGAATAGTAGAGTGTGCGGTGAGCAAAGGAACCAGGAGAGGATGTGGATTTCTCTTGGCCAAATACAGAGATATTTCTAACTGCAGATACAACTCAGTAAACCTCCACTTATAGGTAAATACTCATGCAAAATATAGATATATGTTTTTAAAAGACAATGATAATTTGAATGATTTCTTTGTCTTGGGCAATTGTCAATTTCAATTTGGTTATCCTTTAAGATTAAATTGTGTAAACTGATCAGAATGAGATGAGCCGACTGTGTCACATTGAACATCATCGATTTAACTTCATTGACTAAGTCGACTGTGTCTAGAAGGATATAGAGTCTTTATATGAGTGTTATGTTATCTTTGTATAAACTAGTGAGTGTCGACTTAGCCTGAAAAGGCCGGTGCATGTTTTAACAATGAAATCTATTTCATTATCTTACAAGACCGACCCTGTGCTTATTGTTTAAAACTATGATACTCATCAAAATATAGTATGGAGAACCAAATGATTTCTATTATCACATATTTGAAGAAGGATAACATAGTTATCAAGAGTCTTGTTAACTAGTCGCCTCAATGAGTGAGTTTCAATATGAGGCCAACCGACTATATAGATACAAGTTAGTCATGAAATAGAGTTCCATTGAATTAGTAGATGATACTTGATAGGAAAAACTTACTAGTTATGAGTAATATGGGTTTAAGTATTAAATAGTGATATTATCATTTTGAAACCATTCTTGGTTTAATTTCTATACTTTTGTCATAAATGATTTCTTATGATCAAATGAACTTAGATTCTTGGTGGTCTATGGTAACTATGGTATAGCCTATTGAGTGGTGAAAGAACTAGGGATAGTTTGGAAAATGGGATAAATATCAAAGGACCATCTTTAATGTCTATTCTAGTAATCTTGATGAGTATAGCTTCATAGTAAACCATTATGATGGAATAGATTAAGTCTATCTAGAGATAACCATGTATAGAATTATATATGAGTGATGGTTAATAACATCACGTAAAGGTAAATTGAAAAGTATTCATATTCCTTTGAATAGGAGTTATTATATTTACAAGAACTATAGCGTTATTAACCTTGGTTGAGTTAAACCAAAGAGTCATTTATAAACCTTAGTCTTGAAGTTATGAGATAGGGTTATTTTGATATAAGGGATTATTCAAGGGTTAAATAAAACCCTAGTTTAACCTAGAAGGGTTAAAGATTATTTGATGAAACCTTTATGGTTATAACCCGTTTAGTTATTTTATGGGGGTAGACATTAAGGGTCGAGAACCCCAAATAATAAATGTTTCATTTATCTTATTGAAAAGAGATTTGTTATTAGTCGATAATATTTAACCTTAGGTAAAGAAACCTATTTGTTTGGTTACAAGTCGACTTGAGATATAAGTCATAAGCCTCGGGTTTTGCAAGCATGCAAGAGGTACCATAAATGGTTAGTCAAATATAAAGTTTATTATACCTTTTTGGTCACAACTTCTCCTAGCTATTACTTGTCAATAAGTGATGAATCTCAAATGGTGCAAAGATGCAAAGAGATACCCAAGAATAGATAGTCATTCCATAAGGTCTATAGAGCAATGACAGTGTCTTATGAATCCACCTAAGTTAGAAAGACTAGATTTGAGTTAGATAAAACTCTTTAGTTAAACCTTAACTTGACCAAATAAGGTAATTATTTATATTAAATCATTGTGATCATTATATAGATCATGATTGAAGGGACAACTACCCTAACTATGTTTGTTTATTCTTACTTGTAAGAAAGGAAATAATTTCCTAGACTATGATACTTAACCTGGGTAAGGTAGCTATCTTAGTCATTATAAATCAATTGAAAATTCTTATGAGTTGATAAGTCTTGGATCACGGGTATTACAATGATGCAATGAGAATCCTTGTAAAGAAAGGTAATCGATAAGGTCTATCGAATATAGATAGTGAATGTAAATTTGTCTAGGACTAGAAGACTAAAATATTGAAGTTGCCAAGACTATAAAATTATACATAATCAACCAAGTCAAACTGTAGGAATATGATAGTATCCAAGTCGAGTTGGAGTGGGTGAACATTATGACAACGGTCATTGCAAACGTCAATTTATATTGAAACTATGGCCATAGTAATGCATGTCTCTACATGCATTGTCAGTTTACCGTATCTAGATTGCATAACCTATCAGAAATCATACGTAGCTAGAGGGTATCTAGGATTGTATGATTGATAGAGTTGTGTAGGATACAACAATATGTACTCGAGAAGGCAAATTACCACTGGTCACCCTTGGTCTATATTCCTCATGAAGGGTAGGGCCAATTCCTATGTGGAAGATGTGTGGGAGACCGCCGATCTGTGGATGGAGGTAAAGCACTGGGAAGATGCTCTCTCTCTCTCTCTAGTAGAAGACATGTTGAGGCTTGTGATAAAGATGTCAAATTTCTAGATGAACTATATCTTTGAGACTTGTGTTTATTGAGACTATGTAAAACATTATCTATTGCAGATATTTGTAATTGTAAATGCTTATTTCAGGATAGAAATCTTGCAATTTATTGTTACTTGATTATATGTTAAATAAAAGAAAAAATTATCTCTCTTATTTTTACCTTGCTAAATTACTCTATGGTCAATTCTTGATTTTACTATGTTTTTAGAACGTGGATGTTACAGATTGGGTAGGATGATCATGATCCAAACATTAGGGAACTAGGATTTCTATCACATAAGCATTGTAGCTTCTTATAATCTCTTTTTTTCTATGTTCAAGTCCATATTCAGTTGAGGTTACAATATACTGGATAGAATTGTTTTTTAGATTTTTGGTTGTTCAGTTGTATTTAACATTTATTGATTGTGGGTTTCAATGGAGAAGGTGTGCCATTTCTCCTTATGTTACTTGTGCAGTTAAGACAAAAAATGATGGAGGAAAAGCTTATGTACATCAACGAAGTTCAAGTAAGGTTCATTCTAATTATAACCTCTTGAGACTTTGCTAAGATGAATGCATTAGTTTATTCATTGTCAACAGTATCATTGGAAGTATAGCTGATGTATTGCTAGCATTTCATTATTTGTGGCCTTAGATGTTTGCAGTAATTTCTCTGCATGACTTTATGTTGGATGGATGTGGGCTTATTTCTTCCTTGTATAATTTCACATGTAAATGTTTATGTAATGTCACTTTAGCCAAGAAATCTTCTTAGCCATACGAGAGGTGTAGATTGAGTTGAGTTGCAAATCTAATGTTCTAGCTTCCTCCAAGATTCTATTTGGTGTCCTTTTAGGGGTTTAGCTTTCATTCATGCCAGTAATCACCATAGAACCTTGAGTAGCAGGCTTTGCACACTTTGCAAGATCTTTAGGCTTAGCACTAGCACTGGGAAATCCTTATCATTATTGTTTCTTTCCAAAAATATAGAGAAAAGGCCCATAAGAAGGCCTCCATATTGGGAACAATGGATGTAATGAGTAAACAAATTTGAGTTGAGGTGATAGATCTTACTTGGTAGCCCATATGATAATTTTCATTGTAATGAAACCTTTACACAATTCTGCATAAAAATGGAATCACAACAAGATGGCAGTCTCTAAAAAGAGCTTTTAGTGAGCTTCTAACTGTCATGACGGTCTTATTTTTGCGCTCTTCCATCCTACCCACATGAGATTATAGAGGTGTCCTTCTTCCATATGCAATCTCTAACTTCCACTGTCAATTATTGTACACTATGTTGATAGGAAATGCCTTTTAAATCTTAAATTCTAGGTGTTAAACCTCCTTGTGGTCTGATCAATGTGTGACAGCCTTTGAGACATCCACCCTCATCTTGAAGTGCCTAAATGGAACATTCATGGCTCTAAAGTAATCTTATAATGGCAAAAATCTTAACATCATTGATATCAAGTTCTAGACCAACCTCCTTGGATAATAACCATGATTTGGAAGATTATGAATGTGGGAGAGAGACAAAAGGAAAATGAAATGATAGTGATGATTGTCATTGCTATTTGACTATGTTTCACATCTTAGGGTGATGAGTGGGTCTCTCCACTAGCACTTTGCTTTGAATAAATGGATATAGCAATCTTTAGCCTTCCTCTTTGTGGGGATCTCCTGATCTTATAAGTGCAGCAATCATTCATATATGATTGTTATGGAGGTACTTTGGCTACATACAAATGTGACTATCACAAGATTTGATGCCTATTTTAATATGACAGTCCATGACAATAGTGTCCGTGGAGTTTTATGACTACCCCCACACTAGTGGTGATTACATATGCTTGACTAAATCATGTTGTTGTCTCACTATTGATTACACTTGGGGTGGAAATTTTAGGACTATTGTTTATGGGGGACTGATTTTCATCTTTGCATTAGAACTTTCTTGAGATTGTTGTCATAGTATTGGACCTTCTAGGTTTGTGATAGGGTCTACTTCTTGTCACTCCACTTCAAGCGTTGTTAGAAATATTCCAAATAGTGCCCATGCCCTCATGGTTGTTACAGTATTTACGATAATCCTATGAAGGAAGAACTAGGATAGTCCTCCAAAATCAGATGTTGCCTCCTTCAATGACTAAACTACCTTTTACCCTAGGCCCTTGGTACTGTACAGCATAGAAAGACATTGTTCAGGAAGCTCAAATAGTCAGGTGGGTATTACAAAAATTGAGACACCAACAGAACCCAATGTTGATGTATCCTATGACAATTATATATTAAGACACCCACCCATACCAATCTAGATTGGATTGGAATCCAATATACATGATGATTTCCCTATGTGATCCTATAACATGAATGCATTCCCTTATGGCTAGGATAGTCTTGTTGGGCATGACAATATGGCCACAATACCACCCTATGACAACAAATCCAACTTCATAACTATCCCCCACTTTTATCAACCTAAGATGGACTGGCATTCATAATGACTGGCCTCATGTTTCCTTCAAATCTAATCAACCTATTCTTCCATGGCTTCACATAAGTGGCAATACTTTACCAAGAATGGGAAACATCTCGCTAGGTTTGGATAGTCTTTGTGTGACTGTGACATCATTTACATGGAATATCTCCAATCTCTCTTAGTATATTAATACCCTAACCATGATGCAAGACCTAGCAATGGCCCCCAAGGTAAGGTGTTAGGACATAATAACCATACACCTAGGGTTTTGACAAGTCCCCACCTAACAGTTGTTGATAGTACTGCAAAACAATGCCTTCATAAGGCAAGATAACAATATGGGTAAGAGCACAACCAGTTGCCTTAGGGTTTGCAAAAATTGCACAACCTTTGCTAGCATCCTCCCTACGTGTGCCAAAATGGGAGCTTTGGAACTGGGTATGGACATCCATCAAAGCATAAAGAATAGAGGAATTTTGACAACTGCTCTAGTAGACATGTATGCAAAATGTGGAAGCATAGAGAGGGCATGTGAACTATTTGACAGAATACCTCAAAGAAATGTGGTCTCATGGAATGCCATGATTGCAGGATACACACAAAATGGATTTGTTGAAAAGGCTTTAGAAACTTTCAAGCAAATGCAATTAGCAGGTGTAAAGCCAAATTCCACAACCTTTGCCAACATCCTCCCTGCCTTTGCCAAAATGGGAGCTTTGGAACATGGTGTTGAAATCCATCAAAGCATAAAAGATAGAGGAATTATGTCAGATGTTGTAGTTGCAACTACCATGGTAGACATGTATGCAAAATGTGGAAGCATAGACAAGGCACGTGAAGTGTTTGACAGAATGTCTCAAAGAGATGTGGTCTCATGGACTGAAATGATTGCAGGATATACACAAAATGGATTTATTGAAAAGGCTTTAGAAACTTTCAAGCAAATGCAATTGGCTGGTGTTAAGCCATATTCCACAACCTTTGCCAGCATCCTCCCTGCCTATGCCAAAATGGGAACTTTGGAACATGGTATAGACATCCATCAAAGCATAATGGAAGGGGGCATTTTATCAGATATTATAGTTGGAAATGCTCTGATAGACATGTATGCAAAATGTGGAAGCATAGATAAAGCATGTGAACTATTTGACAGAATGCCTAAAAGAGATGTCATCTCATGGAATGTAATGATTGCAGGATATGCACAAAATGGATTTGTTGAAAAGGCTTTAGAAACTTTTAAGCAAATGCAATTGGCAGGTGTAAAGCGAAATTCCACAACCTTTGCCAGCATCCTCCCTGCCTATGCCAAAATGGGAGCTTTGGAACAGGGTGTTGACATCCATTAAAGCATAAAAGATAGAGGAATTCTATCAGATGTTGTAGTTGCAACTGCCATGGTAGACATGTATGCAAAATGTGGAAGCATTGACAAGGCACATGAAGTGTTTGACAAAATGTCTCAAAGAGATGTGGTCTCATGGACTGCAATGATTGCATGCTATACACAAAATGGATTTATTGAAAAGGCTTTAGAAACTTTCAAGAAAATGCAATTGGCAGGTGTTAAGCCAAATTCCACAACCTTTGCCAGCATGCTCCCTTCCTGTACCAAAATGGGAGATTTGGAACAGGGTATAGACATCCATCAAAGCATAATGGAAGGGGACATTTTATCAGATATTATAGTTGGAAATGATCTAATAGACATGTATGCAAAATGTAGAAGCATAGACAAGGCATGTGAACTATTTGACAGAATGCCTAAAAGAGATGTCATCTCATGGAATACAATGATTGCAAGATATGCACAAAATGGATTTGTTGAAAAGGCTTTAGAAACTTTCAAGCAAATGCAATTGGCAAAAGTAAAGCTGGATTCCACAACCTTTGCCAGCATTCTTCCTGCCTGTGCCAAAACGTGTGCTTTTGAATAGGGTATGGACATCCATCAAAGCATAAAGGACAAAGAAATTTTGTCATATGTTGTAGTTGCAACTTCCCTGATAGACATGTATGCAAAATGAGGAAGCATAGACAAAGCATGTGAATTGTTTGACATAATGCCTCAAAGAAATGTGGTCTCATGGAATGCCATGATTGCAAGATATGCACAAAATGGATTTTGCAACGATGCTCTTAAAATCTTTGAATTAATGAAGCACTTTGGAACATATCCTAACATTGTAAGCTTTGCTTGTGTTCTATGTGCATGCAGCCATGTAGTTTTAGTGGATGAGGGTTTTACATACTTCAATCACATGAGTAACCCTTATTGCATTACACCTATAGTTGATCATTATGTGTGCATGGTTGACCTTCTTGCCCATGATGGCTATCTTGAGGACACCCTAAACTTTATCATTACTTGATGATAGTTAAACCTGTGTTGGTTGTGTGGATGTGTTTTCTTGGTGCCTGTAGATTACATATGAATATAAGATTAGGCAAATTTACAGCGATGCTACTTTTTTATTTGGATCCTAAAAATGCTGTGACTTATGTTCTTCTCTCAAATATCCATGCAGAAGTGGGCAGTTGGGGTGAGGTTCAAATGATAAGGAGATTGATGAAAGATAGAGGAATATATGTTGATTATCACACTACAATGAAATTTATCTCCAAGATTGTTGCAAGAGAAATTGTTGTGATAGTTGTCCAACATTTTCATCCTATTGCACGAGAAATTGTTGTGATAGTTGTCCAACATTTTCATCCTGTTGCACGAGAAATTGTTGTGAGAGTTGTGAACCATTTCCATCATTAATGGATGTGCTTTGAAGTTCAACGGCAGGAAGGAAACAACATCGGCAGGAGATCTGTATATTGGTGGGAGTCCATTTTGTGTCCCCTCAATATCCTGATATCCTCCATCGGTGGGACCTTGCCATATCGGCCTAACTCCGAATGTGGTCTCTTTGACATAGCAATAAGAGTGTTAAACCCTTATTGATGGGACTTGGTGATATCATTGTGACTGAGTTGGAAGTCTCTTCGACTTGCCGATACCAATTGTCTCCTAATTATTAGGTGGAAAAAACCAACAAACAAAGTGGAGAATCGACCTCCATGGAGAATTTTTCTGTAATGACTACCTTGAAGTTGAAACCCTGGCCAAAGCAAAAAAAACAACAATGATTGCTATACTAAATACAGAGATCCTTGAACACAAAATTGAGGTCTTCGATCAAAATATGGAGATTTGAGGTCAATCCAAAAAAATTAGGGCACTAATAGCTAAACAAAGTGGACAAAGAGGCTGCATAGGATCTGCAGAGGATTTAAGCTCATGAGGTCAAAAAAAGTCCTTGTGTAGAGCCAAAAAAATGACCAACGTATGCATCCTTAGTGATAGTCGTGGCTGCAAATTGGAGATCGACTAGAATGAAGATGACGACTCTAGTGATATGGTAAAGGAAGATCAAACAATGACCTCTAACTGGAAATGGTGACAGATATTTTGAAGATTGTTTGGCAGATATATCTGAAAAGGTGAGTTGGAAATGATAGGCGATCTGCAATAAGGTAGATAAATTAAGTAGCCCTATTGAAGCACTTTTAAAGCTTGTATTAGGCAATGCTTCCAGTCTTTTATATGCTTCTTCTCTTGTTTGGTGGCATTCACAATGTTTCTGAATCATAACTCAGAGAACCCTTTGTAAAGTGTCCACGGGGCTATTTTCTTGATTCAAGGGTTCTTTTTAGATACAAAGGAGCCTTTTGATTTAAACAATTTCTTCTTATGATCTAGGAATGTATATCCTTGTCTTGATTCTTTTCTAACGTCAAGCATCACACTTTTTTGTGATTCCTCTGTTCTTCTTTCTTCTGAATGTTGCAAATGAAAAGATTACTCAGCAAGGGCAATTCAAGATTTTTAGATTTTGAAGTTTTCCTAGTTTGAATAGCATTTTGTTTGAGAACTTAGCCAAATGTGTGACCATATTATTGCAAGTTTTATGTAATCAAAACTTTTGTGTGCACATTTTTGTGAATAAATAGCCTTTTGGGTTCTTCTTGTGCAGGGAGGTTATAAATGTTTTTACTCTCACAATACCATCCCCTAAACCCAAATGTTGCTAATGATATTCACAAATGTGGAGGTACTGTTCTTGGTACTTCATGGGGTGGTCATGCAACTTCAAAAATAGTTGACAACATTCAAGATCGTGGCATTAACTAGGTGCTTGATTCTTCAATGACCTTGTCTATTCATCCTTTTTCCACACAATGATTCTATGTTACCATCAAATGTGTTTAAAGTTTCAGTTGCTTTTGTATGATAGATCAATATTGTTGGAGGAGATGGAACACAAAGAGGAGAAAATGTTATTTATGAGGTATTTACTATATACATCTTGTCGAGATACCATAATGGGAATTCTGTAGATACAATGATGACTAATAATGTTGAGGCAAAATTCAAACTGTGAAACAAATAAACTAGGATCCAATTATAAAAAAAAAATTATAGCTGTGAGAATTTAATGGCATGGTATTGCACCTCTCAAAATAAGAGGTCTCTTACAGAGGGTCCAAAAGTGATTTCAAGAAGCCTTAGGGCCTTTTATGTTCAAGAATTATGACTTCTTCCTCAATGCATCTGGAAAGCATCTAACCTTTTTCATCTATCGTGTTGCTTAAGTATCTATTCATGAGATTTGGTGGTTTCATGAATGTGAAATGGTTCAATGTGCCATAAGTTTGTTGTTATTTAAAAATGACTTTTGAATTCTTCTTTTGATAATGAAGGTTATTTCCATTTGCCACCTGTTGAAATATTTTTATATTTGCTACATTATCTTACCAATTTATCTGCAGTATTTTTGTGTGATGTATGTTTATTGCTATGAATGTTAAAATTTTGTACAAGAAATCCAAAGGCATGGCTTGAAAGTGGTTGTTGTTGGAATTCCTAAGACCATTGATAATGATATTGCGGTATGGTGAACCTTAACTAACAAAATTTGATATATAATATCACAAATATGAATTTCAAGACTCCAATCTGGCTACCATTTCATTTATTTGGATTATGAACTTTCAAATTATCTCAGATCAGTTCATATTAGCTTGATGTGTTTATTTAACAATCTCATAAAGTCATGAATGTGGATATTGTTCTTCATTTGTCAACTGGTTTTCATTGGACCTAATTTCCAAGTTATAGATAAGTCATTTGGATTTGACACTCTATGGAGGAAGCACAAAGGGCAATCAATGCAACTCATGTCGAAGCAGAGAGTGTTTAAAATGGTGTGGGTCTTGTGAAGCTTATGGGCTGCTATAGTGGTAAGTTATGCATCCACTTGTCTTGGCCAAATATTTGTAGGTCTCAATTCACAATGAAATAACTCAAATTAACAAGGACAATGTTTAAGTGCAAATATTTTTTTGATATTAATTTTTGGAAACAAATCCACTATGAAATAGTCTTCAGATAAAATGGGAAGAATTATGGATTACTATAGGGAACAAATAATTTCTTAGAGTTTGGAAATATATATCATATATGATGAAATCACAGTATTTATACTTTTCAAAATTTAAGACCTAAGAAAATGAGTTGATTTTTATTCTGGTGCAGGATACATTGCTATGGCCACACTTGCTAGTCGTGATGTGGTAAGGATTCATTCTTATCTAGGTGTACAGAAAAAATGATTTTGTAAATTAGTGTGCCTAGTTCCTAGCAATAATCATCTATAGGAGGAATAATCATCTGTAGGAAAGCCCAGCAATCTTACTTCCATGTTAATTTTTGAATGTAAACATGTGCTCTATAATTTGTCCGATATTGCTTACAGGAAAGAAGAATCCATATAAAATCACATTTTTGACTTCTCTTTATAATCAATTATTCTAGTTTTTCTTGGGAGCACAAGACCAAGGAGGGCGTGTAAGTGAGTTTTTTTTAATATGCATATTTCTTTGTTGTCATGACTGACTACTTCTTTGGTACACCATTTGTTGGTTTTCCTCCTATCTTTCAATCTACTTCAGTCTTTATTGTTGTATCTGTGTGTAAGATACATATAGTGTAAGGTGGATCTTATTGCATTAATGCTATTGAGTTACATTCAATATAGTGCATTCAGTTTGTAAAATTCTTTAATATTGGAAGACTATTTATATGCTAGTGCTTTCTTTGGGTAAATTATGGTTTATTGTATTTTAGAGTGATGGAGTAAGTCATGTCAGCAATACAAAAATGGGTGCAAGATCAATCCTACACCTATAGATCTAACCCTTGAAATTTGAAAGTTGAAAGTCAAAATTTGGTCAACTCACACCCATTTCTTTCTTGCCATGAGATGACTTGGTACAAGTTTCATGTGAATATTGCCATGTACTTGTATTATAGACATTCAATATGCATTTACTCACAGTCAATGAATTTAAGGTCATTTTCTACTGCATACAGATTAGTAATTATGTAGTGCCCCTCCATTCTCACAGTGGATGTGCAGTTTAACAATCGTGGACTAAGTTTGACTCAGGTGTGGAATACACTTTCCATCGAGAGATCCAGGAAGGTTGTTAATTACTGGGTTGAAGATGTGCTACCATGGAGGGAGGTCTAAAGAAATTTCTGATTGAGGTGTGTGATTTGTTGGATAGATTTACTGAATGCCATTGAGAATGAATAAATTTGGAAGGGACATTAGATCATAATTGTGTTTTGAGATTTATGATGTTTCTTTTGTTATGGGTAGCTTCAGAATCTGGTTTATGTTTTCAATTTGTGATCAAATGAAATCTTGGTCCTGTATATTATTTCTGTAATTGTTCGTATGTTTTGCATATAAACCTTTTAGATTAAAACCTTTGTATCATTTATTGTTCTAAGGTTACTTAGATAGACTTGTATTTTATATTGGCCTGAAATGTTTAGTTATTCATCAGAGAAATCTTCCTTCGTCGGCCTCTAGCCATGCATCAAAAATGCCTTGTAGGCTTCGATCTACTTTCACATGTATAATCCTTTAATTGACTTGTGTTACTCTATTTTTGGCCTGCATACTATTTCATGCCATGTTTACGACATCCTTGTGCTATTCCTAAGTCTGTGGGGTAAATTATTTTCAACTCTCTACTTAATTCTCAATGGTATGTATGTTTTCTCATCGGATAGATAAACCCTTGTTCTTCTTTGTTGTAAGAACCTTCGAGGCAAATAAAGGTGCCTGTCTTACAAATTTATCTATTGTTTCTATCCTTCTATCACCGCATTCCATTATTCCCAAATTGAACATGGAATATTGATCTATTCATATCTTCTATTATAAACCCATCCATGTTTTCTATTATTCCGGCAATCATGGTATTCCAAGACATGACATTTCTTCAAGGTAATCTACCTTCTGTCAGAGTGCCGTATATGTGTTTCTTCATTGTGTATTGCTACATGTATAAAATTCTATGTTTAACCTCTATAATGATGTCGGTGTTTAAAAAGGTAGTATGTTATTCTTTATAATATCTCTTGTTGTATTATGCACCAATTTTGTGAGCTAACGACCAGAGCTAATGACCATTTTTGGGCGCTTTAACAATTAGACATTTTTTTTAACGACGCTTAGGTATATGATGGAACGGCCAAATAATGGTTTCCGTTTCCCATATGAATTTATGATTAAATCGAATCTTATTACATTTATGTTAGCATCCGCTAAGCTTAGCAATAAATCTTCTTGGTTATAATGATTTTTAATTGCCTTATTTTAGGCGTTAGTTCTATCAGAGTCGTTATTTTAGGCGTTAGCAAGAGTCGTTAGTTCTGTGGTTGCATCTTGTTAACAAGAATGTAGAAATTATAATTTCCTCCGTGAAATATTAATGCAATTATTGCTCTTGTATCTGTTAATATTCCTTGTATAAAGGATGTAGCCGTAGGATAATGATTTTTCACCAAGTGCAACAGATAGAGGTTTTCTAGCAAATGATGGCGTAGGAATTTTCTACTAGTGCCTTGTTTTCTTTTACTAACCGCTAAGATTTAGCACTATCGTCAGAATTATGCACCTATCTCCTTGTGGATCTCAACGGCAATACCAAGCTGAGATTTATGCATAGGAATATATATACATATTTATACATTCATAGGTTTGATCATAGTTTGCAAGGCCAAGCATAAATTCAGTGGTAGTTTAGACTAAACACACAATAAAAAAATGTATCTCATATCTGAAGATGTATGCATCCGCTAGGAAGCGTTGAGAGCATTTAGATACTGAGAAAGCACTTTTGTAAACCTTAAATCCTTCAATCATTTCATTTCATGAGATGGCGGCTTATTGAGGCACTATGTCAGTTAGTTTGTGTGTCATGTTTCTGATTTCACTTTTGTATCACACTATTTATTATTAAAGATTTTTCCAATGTAACCCTTTTGTGCATATCCTGTAATCATTGTATTCCGTCAGTTGACATCTCCTTGAGGCATTTTGCTAAACAATTTGTTTGCCTTCTCTATTCTTTGCCCATAACCGTTTGAGTTCCATCATTGACTCTGGAATAGAAGATTTTGTGCCTCTCGTTGGAAAGATGAGATTTGTGTTTTGAAGGCCTTTTGTTGAAGCATTCTACCAAATAATCAATGTGCCTTGTATTTATTTGCATACGCGACCAAACTACGAAGGTTGTATAAGCACAAATAGCATCAAATGCTATATTTGAGTAACGCTGCAAACTTTTGTCAGAATCTCAACTTCTCTAAATTAGGAAATTTCCGCAATTAGCGCCCCACTTGCATTACTCTTGATTTTGTGGCCAAAATATAGAAGGGACAGCATAGTCTGAGTTGTTCATCTAAATATGAGTTACTGTAATTATCCTTATTACTTTTATATCTGTGGGTCCTTAAATTAGCAATACGTTTCAGTTACTTGGTTGAAGATGGCTAGTTACACTCTAGTGTGGTGGGAGAGTCTTAGCTTATTTTGCTTGAAAGGGGAATGTTTCTCTTTGTTTTATTTCTGTTATAAATTATCTTATATACAACATCGACCTTAGTGGAATTAGAAAAGATTAAATAAATGAATTTAGTCTGTTTGAAGTAGTTATGGCCTTTCGACCGGAATTTTATTATTCAGGTGTAGTGAGAAACGTAATTGTTTGGACGGCTACTAATACTATTGAGTGTTCTTTATTAATGTATTTATGATATCCGTTTTGAAATGTTCTGTACACTGTGGCCGACCTAGCCGCCACAGTTGGGTTCCTTAAATTTAATTATAAAACTTTCTTCTTGTTCTTGAAAGCATTTATACTAGGGAAATGAGTATCGAGACAATGCTTTTATGCCTTTATGATTAATAGTCGGGTGTGATTATTGTAAATGGCTCGTTTTAGCTATGAATTTCATTCGACTACGCCATCATTTGAAGTTGTACTCATGCTGCCATCGATTCATTTTCCCCTCAATTTGGGAAGGGTCTTCCATGTTGGGATCCTTACTTGACCTCGTCATGGCTTTTGTGTGTTGTCTTGTTTTCTTCGCAAATTTAACACTTGGTCCTTAATCATGAGAGATCCCAACAGTTTTCAATAAGCAAAATTTTTTATGAAGCAGTATCTTTCATTATATTCAGTGAAATAATTGTTCTTCTTGATGTTTAGTGCAACACTATCTATATTCATAAATAACAGTCTCGGAGCATTGTACTTTATTCGGAAAGACTGACTTCTTGTTAGCACAAGTGGAAAGAAAACTTAGAAAACTTGTTATGAATACAATCTGTGATCAACTCTTTACATCTAGGTATAATTTACACTTTAAATTGTTTATTTTATGAAATAACTTAGATTTCTCTCAGTGGTTACCCTTGGAAAGATGTTCAAACTAACTCTATTTTCTAGAAGAATGTTAGGTGATATTTTAGCTGGTTTGCAATTCATGAGTTTAATTGCGCAATTTTTAATCTTTGTGGTAACTAATGATTCCTGTAGTATAGTAATGATTATTATTTGTTGAATGTAGAATTTTAACAGTAATGTTAAAGATGATGACAGTTAACTTAGTAATATCTAGAACTTACTTAAGATATCATTATCGTGGTCTATGCATAGTCTTAATTAGTATTTCACCTCTTTAATTATTGATTTGAATGCTGCTTAATCTACTTTATGGCTTAGAGGGTCAGCCAAATTTAATAGTTGTATAATGCTACTCTTCTCTGATAGAATGATATAATCTAGTGTGTGCCCTAAGAGTTATGGGTTAGAAACCAAATAGTAGTTGCAAGACCAAGTCTCAAACTATGATGTCTCTGTGCTACGCGTACGTAGGCAAGGCCATCATAGATGAGCCCCTAAGACATTAGGTCGGCCCCTTAGGGCCTTAGGTTGTCATTTAATGCATTTGATATTGTGTAATTAATAATGATGTAGGTCTAATGTTTCTTTAGATGTGTAGTATGAGACCTTAGCCATGCAGGACTCAGAAACACCTTTCCAACTAGCATATGGATGATCATCTAGCACCAGGGTAAATGGGTATACATATGTATAATTTATATTTGATATATTGTATCTAACATTTCAATTACGATGAATGTGATATACTCTGTTATGTAATCTGAGCTTTACTAAATGAAGATTGGTAAATTGTATCTATCGCTATTAAGTTCATTATTGTTATCTATCAATATTTTCAGAGATAAGCATTGTTGGCGTTTCAATTTGCACCTCTGGAATGTGAGTTGGAAACAAACAGCTATGCACAAATAAACTGCTCTCCTATTGGAAGGGGGAGTTCCCTTTTTGCTGATGTTTGCTGAAAAGATAATTAAATAAAACTTTGCCTATCTTCTTTTTGATTCTCAGTTGCGAGCACAAGATTATAAAACTATAAACGCTGCAGAAGAGTTTTTTTCCTTTTTTAAAACTTCTACTACAACTAAGCATAGACAAACGACGCTTTTAATCTCCTAAGTAAATTCAGAGCAAAGGAAATTAAAAATGGACAAGGAATGATTGTTTAAACAAAAACTTAAGCAATTTTCTCCTAGATTTACATCACAAGACTTATAGTACTTTAATGATGAAGCTTAAATGAAAGATACAAAAGCTACACATCTAACGACAAAAAAACTTGATGAATCGAGATAGAATATCATAGCAAAATAGGCATGAGATTTCTATTCAATATCACAAAGTTGGCACAACTCTAGGACAACAATACTGTAGCAAAAGGTAGGCATATAGCAAGTGATCAAACACAGGAGAATAGATTAGATAAAGTGAACAGACACTTGGAATATCAAGATTTGTAGGCTAGAATAGGCACAACAAATTTGCTATCACAATTACCATTACATACAATGGGCAAGGATGCCCTTATTTATACTAAAATCAAAGGAGTAGGGAACCCTAAAATCTCCTTGATTAACCCTAACTTGCCAACTCGCAAGCTTTATTACTATTCTAAGACAAAGATACAATAAACAAATACTTTAAAGCAAAGAAGATTCCAACTATCACAAAGTGATTTCTTTTCTAAATATAGAATGGATGAGCTTAGGATGAAAGCAAATGCTTTAAAACAAAAAGCATCTATTTTAAAGTTGCTTTCTTTTGACATGCATCCTCATCAACATTCTTGCTTTTTGGTGATGTCATCAGTTGATATTCTGGGAAACACTATCTTCTAAAAAGTGAGTGACTGCATCTTTGCCAGGAACACTGATACTCTCTAGAATGATATTCTGATTCTCTAACATTTCTTCACCATTTGCAACCATCTGAAGAAATTCATGAACTTCACCCACAACCTTGTCAAACTTCATTGTCATTGCGGCAAAATGACCCATCTTGCCGGCACTAATATCATCATTAAAATTGTTGCAGACGAGAGTCTAGAACTCTGCTTGCACTTCCCTAAGATCATACAGGGTACCATCTTCTCTTTCATAGGAACATGGGATCTGAGAAATAAAAGATCTGATGAACTTGAGGACATTGACTACCTTTTCTTTCCATTCTGTCAACTCTGAAATTATACTGTCATAAGTTTTTACTGTGAAAAGATATTACACTTTCCAAGTAGAAACTGTCTTCTTATCATCAACTGAATCAACAGAATCAAGTGCAATCTTCAAGTTGGAGATAATGATCTCAAACACTGGTCTATTTTCTGCCATGGTCTGCTACAACCTCTGGATGCCTTGGCGTAAATCATGAGTGTTGTACTTTAATTGATAAAACTCTAAGAGTACAACTCTCCCTTTAGTCACAAATTCTTCCACCCAACTATTCATGTGCCTCCCATAGAGAACCAACTGACTAAACTGTCGTTGATCGACTGGTGATTCAAGATTCGGTGGAAGCAATAAATCAGCCTGTTGACTTTTTCCCAGACTGGATGCTTATTCCCAGATTTCCCTACAAAGTAGCCATCAGTGATCAACAGGATCTCTGAGCCAGGGGGTCAACAGTATAGGAGATAGACTCTATATTTTATCTCCTCTTCTTCTTCAGGCTCTGCAAGACCTAGGGGGGTATTCCCTACTCAACATCCATGAGGATATGCATGCAAGGCTGGGATGCTGACAGAAAGCAGATTGTCCTCCTGTAAGTAGACCAAAACTGAAAGATAATGGCAAAGGGGCTAGCTTTGGGCCTATTTGCAGTTGTAGACAGAGGACTGAGGATCCTAAACTAACTCTAATGTCCTAATGTTGGTTTTAGATTTTGCTTTGGAGTTTAAGTGTGGATGCAAAGCTGGATATGGTTATAACACAAAACAAAGCCTGATTGGTGCCTATCCAGGGCCTGGAGTCAATAGACATACACCTGTGAATGATCAGCATAAACAACTAAAACTGGATTTCAAGGGGATATATGTGATACCTGCCTTACAGGCATCTCCCAATACAAAGTGTTAGGTTATCTCTACTTATGGTATCCCTACTGCAGTATATCCCTCCCAATGTTCAACCTGAAAACAGTTTAATCTACCCCTTGAGTAGAAGTTAAAAGATCAGACAGTCAACATAGGAATTCTATGCTCTAGAATCTAAACATTACCAAACATCCAGATTCAGAAGAAGAATACATGCAATACTGGAGACAGAATTAACACAACACATGCCAAACAGCATTTCTCATATAAGTTTAATCATGAAATCAGTGGGTTCATGCCAAAAACAAACAACAGGAGATACATAAACTCACAGGTAAGCTGTACAGAGCAACCAGATCAGCTTGTTATGCATTACAGAGCCAAAATCATCAACTTTCAACAACAACAAATGAACAACACAACCTGCTTATATTAGCCAGGTAGGTGCTCAGCAATTAATTACAATGTTGACCAGAATTTCGCCAGATACACAGTATCACGAAAATGGCGCTCAAACACAACCGGATTGGCGCCCAAACTTGAATGCAGCAGGTAGGGGAGGAGACAGGAAGATTTCTCGAGCCCTGCGCTCCTGCCCGCTGATTGACACCTCCAGTCGGGTACAAGATCGACCCACGCCATCGCCCACACCTCTGCAACAATCGCCATTAATGGCGCACCAACCCGCGGCCTAGGGAAAATCATCAAACAGACCATCGCAAGCTTTTCCCGCCGAGACTCATCATCATGATATTTCGAATATGCAGGATCACATTATCCCACATGCACCCCGCAGCAACCTCCTTCGCACTTTATATACTAGGTCATGAGCATATATCATGTCGGTACTTTTGCTCCCGACGACACTAGTATAAACTTCATCATCATCATCCTCCAGCAGCATGATATCCTGTTGTTTGAAATATCACCTTGACGTCATCATGATATTCGGAATATAACCTTCATGATAATCGGCACAACCTGATCCTTCGGAGGAACATCCTCCTGCTGAGCTTATAGCAAAAGTCTGGCCGATGAACATCCTGATGACGTCATCATCATATCCTGCTGACGTCATCATCATATCCGCCTACTGCGCACCTCCTCACATCCGGACGACGTCATCATCATGTTTGCAAATATCAGGAGGTCTCTTCAAGATGATCAGTTGTTAGAAATATGACCCCCGCGGACCTTGATGACGTCATCATCATATTAACATCATCATGATATTCGGAAGACAACCGGATATTTGGAAATATCCTCCTGACGTTCGAACATCAGGTTGCACTGTAGCTCCTCTGTAAGATTGGGGCGAAAACTGAACATGATGATGCTGCTTGAAAAGATCACCCTCAATAGATAACACGCGAAACCAGCAGGCGGATATCTCCTTGATATCAACATCATCATGATGTTCGAACAAACATATCCGGGTGATATGAAAATATCACCCCCTCCTTCGCGAATATCATGATGCAGATAGGCAGAAAGAAAAATATCACCCTGATATACGGATGACGTCAGCATCATCAGGATGAGAAACAGAGAACAAGAAGTGATACAACATCATCAGGATGATATTGACTAAGATCATCCTGACGTTCCAAAATATGATGACCCTAGTGAATATCGGGTCGCAATTACAACTCTTCAACAACATCATCAGGATGATGTTAACCAAGATCACCCGATGATAAAAACATCACCCCAGCGAAATATCATGAAGGCAGAAAATATGATGACCTCCACAAGCAGCAGGATAATAACTGGAAATATGATGATGATGAACACGACCCTTAGGAAAAAACAAGTTAGGTCGAGCAATTCAAAGAATAAGCAACATCATCATCATGCTCGCGCAAGGTGATAAATGGAAGATCACCGGAGACTTTGAAACATCACCCTCGCAAGCAGATGAGGGCGCACTGTAGCTCGGCAGCATCATCATGATAAAAACCAAACATCACCCGACAGTTGAAATATGATGATGACGTTGAAAAACAAGTCGACGAGGAACATGATGATGCAGATCATCATCGAAGACAAGATGATGATGATGATCTCCTCCTCAGGAAAATATGATGCTGCAGTTGAAAAATGCTGAGGAGGTCCAACACTTAGAAAAAATGGGCAAGAAGATAAAGGCTTCAAATGAAGAAACCTCCTGATCATGATAAATCAACCCCTGGTCAAAATGAGTGTCAACACAGCCTATGATGTGCCATGGAAAAAGTTGGAAATGTACTGCCGCAACTACTAAACTTTAGCTTTAAGAGATGCTTTGTCTTCTCCATCTTTCAACACTCTTTCCTTCAAATTATCTGCTGCAACCTCGAAGAGATTTACATCTATATGGTGGGTACTTCTACCAAGGTTAGCTTTGACAACCGTGAAATCATCAACCTCAATATCATCAGCACTTCTATCTTCTGGCAGTGTTACAGTTTCAAGGATTATTTCTCCATCCGCATTCTTCTCAATGCGAACCTGTAGCTTCTTGTCTATTGTGTCTTGGTAGACGCTTTTAAGTCTATTAAATCCAGCTTATATGAGGGTTTTCTCCTCTTCCTTCCCAGAATGTTTTCAAGCCAGGATGAGCCTTCTTCTCTTGGAAACTTGGTTCTAACATCATCAACTCATGATGAATCATTGTGTGCATCAGAGTTACGAACCGGCGAATCTGGCTCTGAATCTATGTGGATAGGAGAAGTGTTTGGTGAAGAAGGAGGGGAGACATGATCTGAAGGTAATGCTTCAACATGCGGTGTTGTTTCAATAGGAACTTCTGATTCAACTGCTGGTTGCTCCTGCTGGACATGAGCTGGAGGCTCATCCTTTTTCCTCTTTAACTTAGCCATTTGTGTTCCTTCTCAAAGAACACTCATAGATTTAACTCTTTGTTTTGGTTTGGAAATGGAAGGCTCTAATGGTTGTACAACCGGCGGCTCTACTACCAGAATATCATCCTTCTGCTTATTCTTCAAGAATATCAAACTATTTTTAACCACTCAACTCGTTCTTTCTTCAATGGAAGTGTTCTCTTTTACTAACCAATTAATTGGTGGCAACGGTTGTTGCTCAACTTGGTCCCTGAAATATGTGGGAAGTAGAACTTCACCACTCTCTATCAAACCCTCTATATCTTCTAATAGGATATCAGACATCTACTGAAGAGTAAACCTATTGTAATTACGTTCTCACACTTCAAACTCATCGGCACAATTAGCCCAGAAGTCTTCGGCTGCATGCTTGTGTGTACAATTTTGACCAAGATGTGATGAAAAAACACCACGAGGATCATATGAAGACCTCATGTCAAAAAACTTAAGACCATATCTAGATGATTCATTACTGATTGCCTTGGCATCTGCTCCAGATCTGCATTTGTAAATACTCATCCCAAGTGGAAAATTGAAAGTTGCCTTGCGTCTGCTACGCAAAAATGTATGAACTTCATAGGCTTGCCTCAAAAATTTCATAAATGTTATTTCATCTGTAGGATATCTCAGCAACATGGCTGGCTCTCCTGAGAAGCCATATACTCTGATGTAGGAAAAAGTGGGAAACTGGATAAACCAATCAACCCATTTTGCCATTGTTATTCTAGCATATGTTGAAAATCGTATATGCAACTCATTATCCATATCTCACACTGCATGCATCAAGAATACATCATTCACCCACCTATAATGTCATTCAGCTTAAGAGATTTCTAACTACGAGAAATGGTGATATACATGCTAAATACTCAAAGTTCCAACAACATTCAAACCTCTGAATTGACCCTGAAAAGCTATCAAATACACAAGGTATGACATCATGTGGAATTCATGAGCCCTTTGAAAATCAAGTATTTGTCGGTGGAGACTATCACTGATGAGTGCTAACCAGTCATAGAATTTAGTTCCATCAACAATCTGGGACATAATATAAAACATCTAAGGCTAGAACTTGTTAGCATCTACTTGACCCGTGATCCTGCTCAGCAGAGTGATCATTATTGCATGTTCCTTCTTGAACTCTCCACGTCCAACGTTCTTTGGCATGACGTTCTGCTTCTCTTTTAACCACCTCTGACCAATCTTTTTCTAGTATTTTTCTTTATCATTGTTCCAAACCGTCTTGCATTCTTCAATTGAAACAATTAAGTTTTCTCTCCAAACTGGTATTGGAAAATACTTCTCAATATCGTTCGGCCTCAGGCTACAAAGCACACATCCATCTCTTGATTGAATTTCTCTTGTGACTGAATTGTAATGCGTTATGCAAGCAATTACAAACTCGATCACAGCAAGCAAATCGGAGTGTCCTAGATTCCTGATAGCATTATTTCCTGCATCCTCTAAAGAATGTAAATTGATCACTGGAAGTACTTTATGCAAGTCTGTTTCACAAGTTCTCAGGTAATCGTGAACCAATGTCATTTGGGGCTTGATTTGTGTTGAAGAGTACTGCATACTGAAAGATTTGAAAATTGACTATGAACACGCCTATGTCAGAAAAATCTTAGTCAAATGGCTGAAAATTACTTGCTAATTTTTAGAAAAAAAATAGATTTCAAGCAAAAAAGCTAGCACACGGGTTTTGTAGGAAATTCTGTTTTGAAGCAGCAAAAAAGTAGATTCCCAAAAAAAGCAAAACTCCCAATCTTCAAGAGGATAAAATATTGGATGGACCCATCTTGACAAAAATTGAAAAAGCTTCGGTTGAATTTCTGAAAAATGATCCCCTAGAAAAAAGGACCTTGAAAAAGCAAGCCTCCCTGCTTCCTCAACCCGAAACTATGAAGAACGCTAAAAAAGCACTTCGTTTGGGCCTTCAAATCTTCGTTGAAAGAAAAATAAAATTCTTCCTCTGGATGCAACCTGCAAAAGATAATGAAATAAAGAAGCCAAATGCTTGTCTTTATAGATCTTTAGGGCGAAAAAGCAGCTTTATTCGTGAAAGAATAAAACTTGGATCTCATCCATGAAGAAAGCAATTTTTAAAGCACAAATCCAAGTGGATGTCTTCGAATAGGAAGAATCCCTATTTTGTAGCTGCCTATGGCTTCATATGTAAGATGATGAAAAATATCTTCTTTTGATGATGTCATCAAACACATGAGTTGCAAGAAGTGTTAGCCATTTTTTCTTCGTTTTCGACACTTCTACACTTGTTTTAAATCAAGTATGGCCTATCTCCGACTTCAACAAGATGGAAAAATGTCACCATTGACTGAAAAAGTTAACTGATCCTGACATTTTGGAGAGCTATCAACTGAGATTCCATACCCAGCCTCGGATTGACTATCTGGCATCGTTTGACTGTGAATTTGATCCTTTGAATTAGCCACCGGGCAAAGATCAGGAAACAACTGTTAGGAAACACTGGCAGATCCAAAAAATTTCTAACTCTGGGCAAGTTGGGTGCCCCAAGTCACCTGGGGCGCCTGGATCCTCCTGCCTTAGCCATTTTTTTGAAAATTGCAACTTCTACAATTTCTTGATTTGCGTGCGCATTCTGGTGGCTGTGGACCCCAGTTTGGCTATTGATTTTTGTCTACTGGCACAAAACTGAGTCTGATGATCTGGCAGATAGACAAGCCTAATGAAAACTGAGCTGACTATACTCTCTATCTGCCTCGAGAAATGTGCCAAATTGATCAACTCTTAACCAGACCAGACTGACGTGAGAGATTCACATTTTTCAAGGAAAACTCAAAAATATTCTAACTCTGGTGAGTTTGGGCACCCCAAGTCACCTGGGGCGCCTGGTTTGCCATGCCTTAGAAAATTTTCTAAAAATTTCAAACTTATTGCCATTTCTCGTTTTCCATGCCAACAACCCCTATTTGATCTTTGATTTCAATTATCTTGACGACTGTCAAGGCGGGACGGAGGGTGATTTGAGTAGCCTGAACATATCTATGATGAAATCCTAGCTTTGACTAATGTTTGACCAAGTTTGACCAACTGGAAGTGCGCTGACGGAAGCATTTTTACATTTCTTGAAAAATGTAAAAAAATCTAACACTAGAGAGGTTGGGCGCCCCAAGTCAACTGGGGCACTTGGTTTCTCCAGACTTAACCATTTTTCTAATTTTCCAACCTTCATCTACAACTTGCTCTGTTTTGCTTGCTGACAGCTGCTTCCTGATGTCAATTTCGACGATTCGTCGATCAACTACCACTGAATGGTGAATGAACTGCATAGCCCGAGTACATCTGATGAATTTTCCAACTTTTCAAGATCTGATGATGGAAATGACTGCTTTTATGCCCACCAAAACTGACTGACGGACACACTTATCACATTTTTTTTTAAAAATGTGAAAAATTTCTATCTCTGGTGGGACTGGGCACCCCAAGCCACCTGGGGCACCTGAAATCTTCAAACTTAGCCAAATTTCATGATTTCCAAATTTTCACCTCACCTCAGATCCATCTTGCTTCGTTTTACGTGTGTCGTCGAGTCGGCGATTGTTCGTCGGTTCTGCGTCATTGGAACGGCATTGAAAACTTGAAAACAAGCTCTTCTAGATGAACTTCCTCCATTGACGACTTCAAAGCTCATGCTTTGCCTTCCAAAAAAGCAGAAATGACCTAGTAGAGAAAACTTGACCTTTTACAGATTCCATCTGGACCAAGTTAATGGTGAAGTAAAATCGACCAATGAGAATCAAGCGCGACACCTAAGCGACACCTAAGTCAAAGATTCTATTTTTAGAAAGTTTTTCCAGCATCCATATCTTGAGAAACCCAAAAAACCTAATTTGACGTCTATTTTTAGAAATTTCTATTTTTAAAAAAATTTCTTTTTTGACTTTTTGACGAAAAATTTTATAGACTTGTTCAAAATGCCTTAATGAAGCAAAAATTTTGATTGGGTACAACAAGCATTACAAAAAACGTGTGTGTGTATGTGTTCAATTGATGCATTAGGCTTAGAACAAACCATGGTTATTTTGATCGTGTTCATGTGTAGTAATGAGTTTTTGTATATGGTTGAATGTGTCTTAATTTCAATAATGCAGTCATGTTATCTCTAGAGATGTTAGTTAACTTGCTGAATCAGACTAGGTTATAGTTGCTAAAAATATTTCTATTTTAAAGAAAAAACAAATTTTCCTTTTTACTACTGTAGTTGACTTATCTCTAGGGTTACATGGCGGAGCATTACAAATTATTGGTAAATTTCATATTGTTGTAGCATTATTTGTGTGAGCCGAACTTGAACATCAATCCTCAATGTTGTTCAGTTGAAATTGTATATGACTGGGGGTTACCTTTGCATAGATCATATTGTGTTTCAATCAAATATGAATAAATAAACTATGGAGTTTGACTATCAGACCTGTATATGCATTTCTTCTTGAATACTTTCATAATATATGCCTATATTGCTGTAAAATTCCTTATCATCCCACTTTGTTTTTCATATTTCAAAGTTTCATAAATCTTTTAAAAATATTAACAAATTTTGAGTTTTTTTATTGTGGACAGGTACAGAGCAAGGAGAAAATGCAAAACCAGTGCCTTCTAGATGCATTTACAGCCCACCCCATGTGCAACAATGGCGTCATTGAAGACATGCATTCACATGAATGGCTTTTTAGCTTTAATTTTAGTTTTTTTCAGTTTTAAAAGCATAATAAATCAGCAGTTTGCATACTGCAAAAAGATTTTGTCTTCAAAACTCTATATATAGAGTTCTTTGTAACATATTTTATATACAGTTTAAATATACAGTGAATTATTTTCTAGCATTGTTGTTTCAATCCTTTGAGCAGATTTGTTGATAAATGAGTTCTTTGTAACATATTTTATATACAGTTTGAATATATAGTGAATTATTTTCCAACATTGTTGTTTCAATCCTTTGAGCAGATTTGTTGAAGTTTATCAACAAAAAATGGCATAGTTGATGTTTATCATGTACTAGTTGTTTATTTATGACCAGTTGACGGAAAAATAATGATTAAAATGACCAAATATACTACCAATGAACGAAAATAAGTGACTAAATAAATGACTAAATATACTACCAATTGATGGCAATTAATGATTACAATGACTAAATAAGTGACTAAATATACTACCAAATCGATGACTAAATATACTACCAAATTGATGACTAAATATACTACCAATTAATGACTAAAATTTGTTTAGTCATAAATTTGTTTGCGAGATAAATGACCGGCAATAAACTACCAATGGTCATGTGACTAAATATACTACCAAATTGATGACTAAATATACTACCAACTTAATGACTAAAATTTGTTTGGTCATAAATTTGGTTGGGAGATAAATGACTGGCAATAAACTACCAATGGTCACATGACCAAACTACTGATCACATGACCAATTTTTGGTAGTTTATTTAGTCATTTATTTTTGTTTTCTACTAGTGTCTTTAAATACATTGGGCCCTATTGAGTAATTTGGTGCAATTTGCACTTTATTTAGCTCATAATGATTAGTGAAAGAGAAGTTTGAATTTGAATTTGAATTTTGAAATGCTATGGGTTAAATCCACAATCACAGACTTGATCTAGATTAGGTTTGCACTCACGTATTTGGCCCAAAGCGGGAAAACAAACTAATTATGAAATGGAGTGAAATCTCAAGATGTGTGATGATATGATTTGGGAATGGGTGAGGTTATTTGTGAACTTCCATGCAAATTAGACTATATTACACATTATTTGATGGATTAAAGATAACATATTCATCATGGGCCCAAAACAAAAGGGAAAAGGGAATTGATATGTAAAATTTGTCATTACAATATTATAGTTAAAATATATAATATTATTGTGAAGGCATTGCCCTTCCACAAGAAAGATTGAACTTGGAGAGTGTGTTAGGATAAGGGGTACCATTCACCTTGTAATCCTTAGTCTTGATTAATTACATTTAATTATGTAGACAATAAATAATGTATGATCTCCAAGCATGTTGGAGTCTAAATGGGACACCCATGTGTGGGTGGGGACATTATTTATTCTTTGGGATACTTGGGATATTGTGTAAGAAGGTGTCGAATAGGGAAATTACATTGAAAAGGTATAAATTGGGAGTTACAATGTATCTTCCTAATTTTATGTTTATGATGCAAACATTGAATGCCCTCATGGAGCCCCTAGGATTGGGATCTTGGTTGATTTGATTGTTATAACATAATCTATGAAATCTATGACCTGTATGAAGGGTGTAAAAGGTGCAAGGGGAGTTACTACTTCAAGATGCTTAACTATAATATCCCTAATAGGATCTGCCCTAAAATTCTAATTTTTATTTCTGCTCAAACCCTAACTCATAATTCTGATTTCAAACAAAATATAACAGTGACATAAAGTGCCAAAATATGCCAAACAAACATGCCAAAAGATGCTATAAATTTTCTGACCATATCAAACATGAAATCCATCATGAAATACACAAGATATGGTCATCCAAATGCAACATAAAATCTGATTTTCTAAAAATAAATTCTGACGTTACAAATCTGAGTATATAGACTAAAAATTACATCAAAAGCATGGGCTAAACACAATCAAACATGGCCCAAAATGCTGCTGTCCAAATCAGACCTAAACCTTAGGTTTTCTACATACCAAATGATGGCGAATGAAGCTCGAACAAACCCTCCAAATGATGGTGCATGCAAGGAATGATGGTGGCTACTAGGTTAGGGTTTGGGAAAGCCTCCAATGATGAAAATCACCTCTCCCAAGCCAAACCATCCTTCTCTAAAGGTGGCACTCCAATCTAGGGTGAAACCTTGATGCAATCTCAATACAAAATACCACCACAAATGTTGTTCCAATTCTAATATGTAAGTCTAAATATGCAATAATGCTCCAAACCTCCAATGAAGTGCAAATAAAACTCTGTTATGAGTCCTCCACAAGATGAGCTAGGTTTTCATCCAACTCACCATATTCGCAAGGGTTTCTGTCCTTGGAATATAACCCAACCAAAGTTGTAGCCAAATGAGAAAATTTGAAGAGAAAATATGATATGAATGGATCTGGAAATGCCTCCAAAAGACCTTATATTATAGCCATTCTTTCCTCCAATTCCACCTTGGCCAACCTCTAGGAAATATATGTTATTTTATTTGTTTTTCCCCATCTCCTCATACAAAGATGAAATCCCTAAGAAATACTACCTTATAGTTTCATACTGCTA
Organism: Cunninghamia lanceolata; assembly: GCA_027924645.1. NCBI lineage: Eukaryota > Viridiplantae > Streptophyta > Pinopsida > Cupressales > Cupressaceae > Cunninghamia > Cunninghamia lanceolata. Next base: position 11,601,530 of record BSBN01000472.1, on the reverse strand, counting down.
CTAATGCTTATTCATAGTTGATCACACAATAGTATGTCCCACTTGTGGGACATCCTATTTTTTTTCTTGAAATCACATATTTTTAGAAAAAATAATGATTTAAACCTAGAAAGGTTCCATCTAAGGGGGTTATATAAAACCCCCTTGGATAGAACCCTAGGCATAAATCAAACCCTTGACAGATTCTCCTCCACACCTATCAAAATGCTAACAAAAAAAAAATTGCTTCACCTTTTTGGGGGATCAAATGAAGTCATTTAGAAAAAGTACGTAGCCCTTAGAATTAGATTTACAAAATTTATAATATGTATCATGTTTTCTTTAATATCATATATTTTTTAAATTTATAATGAATGTAGGCCCATTATGAAAAAATAATTGACATTTATTCAAGATAATAGGAAAAATAACAAACATTTTAGAAAAATCTCAAAAAATACACTACACTCCACATAGATGTCCTCAATTCAATAAAAAGGAAAAAAATAATTTTGATATATATGCTAAGAGAAATGTGTTATAAAATAATATATGTCTGAAATTTTTGTTTGTACTAATTTATGTAATGTCCCCTTCTTCGGAATGAGACATTTGCGGAGCCTTTAGCCTATTCGATTCTCGTAGGCTAAGTTAGAGGATATAAGGGAATAATTAATTAATTAAATTTTAAATAGTCCTAAGTTCCCTAAGGATTATTTATATTTAATTAATTATAAAGGTTGAATCTTGGTTTTAATAAAGTGACTTTATTTTATGTCAATAGAAAATTATAAAGGGGTCGCTTTAAATGAGCAGGAAAATAAAAGAAATAAAGTTATTTCTCTCAAAGAAGGATATAAAGGAATCGTGAGCCAAAAAGCAACTCATTCTTGACTTGTTATTTTCTCTTAGTGTTCTTTGAGAGGTGCTAGAGCTTACGATTCAACAAACCCTAGGATGAAAACCCTTGGGTATTGGGTTGTGTGGATGAACACCCATTCAGCCATCCTTAGTGAATTGACATAGAATTCACAGGTGCATTTATTGGAATCAAATTTTGGAGTTTCTTGTGCTGGAGTGAGATATCTTTCATAGGTTGGTGTATTTGCTTCCGAAGGGATTCATTCATAAATTTGTGGAATTTGTGAACAAATACAAATTTATGATATTTTCATTGAAGATTATATATATACAGATTGGAGGGTTTTATTGGTTGCATATATTATTGAGGATTTAAACCCCCATTTTCCTAGCTACTCCAAGTATTGAATATTAAATTGTGCCAAGACAATTTATAGATAGAGCTTCATATTCATTGTAAGGATACGATTTGTTTGGGTAGCTAAGACTAGCCGCAACCCTTTATATTACTAGCCACAGTTACAAGAATAAGCTACCACTCACATGAAAGAACTACTTAGGAGTATATTTGATGTGTAAACTTTGGTTCCCTCTCATTGTGGAAGGTGCATGGACTTAAGTGTATGTAAATAGATTTAAAAGGAAGCTACAGGGCATGGAGATAGGAAAGGGTACGTTGCCTTTAGAGAATAGTTCATGAATTCGTAGTTGGTCGCCCATCATTGGAGTCATAAATACAAAATGATATATGCTTCAGCTGGCCGCCCAAGTTGGTATTATTATATACTCTGTTGTAGCATCATATTTTAGTATGTAAAAGCATCTCATTGAATGTTTTTGTGTCTCAACAATATTTGATTTTTATAGCAGCAAACTTGGTATTGTATTCAATTATCTTTGATATTATAGTGCAACAAATTGTTTGTCAAATTGTCTCTAGATTTCCTATGTGTTTGGTGATATAAATTATGAGTGGATTAATATCAAACTTGTCAAAAAAAGCTACCCACAACAATCAAATTCATAAAATCAATATAACTAGCATGATGCAAAGTGTTTGACGAAATGTCAATCCAGTAGAAAACTAAAATTTTGTGGTTTAAGCAAAAAAATCTTGGTAGGGGTTCTTACAGTGGTATCAGAGCAAGTGATCTTTCCATCCTGGAGGGTTTGCATGTTAGGTTCATCTATTGCATGTTGATTTATGAATCCTGAGGATAGAGATTATGTCACTTACAAGAGAAGTAGTAGTTTTTGAGTTTTGAATCTGAAGAAGAGAAAAATTTGGGTGATAGGGATCATGAGGATCCTAGTGCTAGAGACATTCTTAATGACATTGCTAGAGGACAACGATATTTGATGTAGATTTTGACCCAATTTATGAAGCATAATTTGGAAAATAACAATGCAAATCAAAATAATAATAGGGGTAGTCATCACAATGGTGGAAACAACAGAAGTAATGGTGAGACAAGCAACTCTGGTAATAATCCAAACATTCCTAATAATCACACTAGAACCACTCAGGCTTCCACAAATAGGCCTCTTATGCCTAATTTCTTAGATCGACAGAGGACAAAGGGTGGTGGATAGGAGGTTGCAAGAGAGAGTTTCACAGACTATATACATGAGTGGCAATCTCTTGGTGATGAGTTTTAGGCTAGTATGTCATTACAAGACTTTTGCCAGTTGAAGTATAGAAATAGGCCTAGAGTAGATAGAGGGCATAATCATAAGTTGCAACAAAAATTAGGTAAGGTATCTATTTCTTCTTTTGATGATTTGGGAAAATACACTACACATGCATGGATTAAAAATTAGATAACTATCTCTCTAAACCCCATGTTTGAGAGAGAGGCTATCCAGTTTGCTACTTTGCATTTGAAGGGTGATACCCATGATTGCTGGTATCATGGGATGGTTACACAAGGTACTATAGCCTTGTTACTTCTTACACTGATTTTACTCAAAGGCTGATTGACAAGTTTGATAAGGCAAATCATGAATAGCATTTCAGAGAGTTGGCCCAACTTAGACAGAAGGATTCAGTGGATGCTTATATTTCTAATTTATAGAGGCTTGCAGTAATGGTACCAAATGTTTCTAAGGACAAGTTGTCTTATCTCTTCATTGAGGGCTTAGAGGAGCCACTTCAAGGTTGGGTAAAAGCTTTAGACCCACCTTCTCTATAGGATGCCATAAAAAGAGCTAGAAACATGGAATTTTCAGCACCTCCTAAAAACACATTTAAGAACAAATCATTTTCTTCTTCTAAGAAAGACAACAAGAATATTTTTCAGAAGGAATGGCCTAAAAAGATGAACTTGGATACAGATGATAAAAATGAACTTAGGAGTAAGAAGCTTTGCTTCTCATGTAGGGAACCTTGGGAGCCTAGACATAGATGCCTTGGGAACTTGCAAAGTTCATTATATTGAGGTTACTTCTAACATTGAGGAGGAGGAGAAAGGAGATTCTAGCTCAAAGAGTGAACAAGAAGAGGATAAGGTAGAGCATGAGGAGAGAGCTATAGGTGAACCCTTGGGTGGTACTATCGCTTCTATTTTGGGTACTCCTAGATATCATCCTTCAAGGTGAGAGGAGTTTTGCAGGGTCAGCATGTGATTGTCCTAATTGATAGTGGGGAAACCCACAACTTCATTGATGAAGGCTTGGTGATGAAAAGAGGTCTATAGGTAGAGAATTTTTTGGGATTTAATGTGATGGTTGCAGATGGCTTCACTATGAGTTGCAAGAAGAAAATCTCTTAGTTGAGTATTACCTTGGGTGACCATCGGGTTACTAATGATTTCTATGTTGTCAGAATTGGTGAGACTGATATGGTCCTTGGCATTTAGTGGTTGCACTCCCTTGGGAGGTATTCATAGAACTTTCAGACCATGGAGCTCAAATTCAAACATGAAGGTAAAAGGTTGTACTTCAAGTAGTTTCAAATGGAGCACCTAGAGTGGTCACTGTGAAGAGGATGGAGGCACTATTCGACATGGTGAGGTTGCATGGGTAGCCCAATGTTTGATATCATCCAAAAATCCTTCTGATAGTGGTGGACAGTATTATGTGGATATCTAATCTGTATTGGATAAGCATAGTGTGGTTTTCAGTGATATTCCTCCTTGTAGACCACCTGATAGGGGTTTTGAGCATGTGATCAACCTAAAGGAGGGCTCTAATCCCATCATTACTACTCTTTATCAACATCCATAGAAATTAAAAGAGGAGAAAGATAAAATGATTAAGGAGTTATTGGATATGGGATATATCAAACCTAGCTCAAGTCCCTTTGCTTCTTCAGTTATTCTAATGAAGAAGAAAGATGGGACCATGAGGATGTGCATTGACTATCGTGTACTTAACAAGAAAATGATCAAGAACATGTATCTGATTCCCAGGATCAATGAGTTGCTAGATGAGCTACATGGTGTAATGTACTTTTCAAAGATTGATCGTTGTTCTAGATACCATCAGATTAGGGTCCATGAGGGAGACATCCACAAGACATCTTTCAGATGCCACTATGACCACTATGAGTTTCTAGTCATGCCCTTTAGTTTGACCAACGCTCCTGCTACTTTCTAGTCTTGCATGAATCAAATCTTCAATAAAAAGTTGCAGAATTTTTTTCTTGTATTCTTTAATGACATATTGATTTACAACAAGACTTGGGAGGACTGCCTTAGGCACATTGATGAGTTGTTTGGCATCATGGAGGCACAGTCTTTGTTTGCAAAATCTTTCAAGTGTGAGTTTGGGTTGATGGAGATTCTTTACTTGCTAATGGAGTGAAGGTCCATCAGGAGGAAATTTTAGCCAATCTGGATTGGCCTCTGTCAAAGACACTATCAGACTTGAGGGGATTCTTCAGCCTATGCAGTTACTATAGGAGGTTTATTAAGGGGTTTTATCAGCTTGAGGCACCTCTTACAGATCTCACTAAGAAGGGATATTTCAAATGGATGGATGAGGCTCAGCGCACATTTGACAAACTTGAGGTAATGAGTACTTGTCCTATTTTAGCTTTACCTGATTTCTCTCAGCCTTTTGTTTTGGAGTGTGATGCATCATGTGAGGGAATAGGGGTGGTGCTTATGTATAATAGGCACCCCATAGCTTATGAGAGTAGGAAGCTTTGAGATGTGGAGAGATTATATTCCACCTATGATAAGGAGATGCTTTCCATCATGCATGTGTTGGCAAAGTTCAAGCAGTATTTAGTAGGTGGAAAATTTGTTTTCAAAACCGATCATAATAATTTGAAATACTTTTTAGAGTAGAAGGATTTGAATGAGTGGCAACAAAAGTGGGTAATAACAATTCAAGATTATGATTTTGATATTGAATATGTGAAGGGGAAGAAGAACGTAGTAGCAGATGCCCTCTCCAAAAGACCCACTTTATGCTCCATGACAAATATTTCATCTAATTGGAAGGCTCACCTTTTGGTTGAGTATTCCAAAAGTACTTTTTCATGTGAACTCATGGATGGTAAGATTCAAGATGATAGGTACAATGTGGTGGATTATGTTATCTACTACAAGGACGGGATTTATTTGGTTCCTAAATCAAAAATGAAGGAGAAAATATTAAGAGCCATTCATGATACCCTCTTGCAGGACATCCAAGGTGTTTCAAAACCTACAGGTAGATTAGAGAGAGATTCTCTTGGAAGGGTCTCAAAGATGGTGTCTTGTACCATGTTAGATAGTGTATGACTTGTCAACAAAACAAGTCAGAGCATACTTTCCCAGCAATTTTTTTATAGCCATTGCATATTCCTAAGCAGAAGTGGGAAAGTATATCCGTGGACTTTATTACAGGCCTCCCTAAAGTGCAGGGTAAAGATTCCATTTTTGTGGTGGTTGACAGGTTGACCAAATATGCGCATTTCTTTGCTATATCATATGAGTATAAGGCACCTTAGGTTACAGAGTTGTTCTTTAGAGAGGTGTTCAGACTCCATGGATTACCGAAGAACATTGTCAATGACTAGGATAGTAGGTTTCTTAGTGTATTTTGGCAGGAGCTATTCAGATTAGTTGGTACTCAGTTGACCCCGAGAACTAGTTACCACCCTCGAACTCATGGTCAGATGGACATTGTAAACAAATAGGTGGAAGGATATTTGCACAATTATGTTGCGAGGCAACAGAAGGCTTGGATCAAGTGGTTACATTTGGGTGAGCATTGCTATAATACCACCTATTGTATGTCGATTGGCATGGCTCCTTTTAGAGCATTATACAATTATGATGTTATGTCTTTTGTAGATAACATTTGATGACAGTAGGGCTCCTAAGGTGAAGGATTGGATCTAGGAGAGTTAGGATATTCTTAAGTCACTTAAGGATAATCTTCATCGCGCTCAAAATTAGCAAAAGATCAATGCGGATAAGCATAGGGTTGAGAGGAGTTTTGAGGTTGGAGACTTAGTTTTCTTGTACCTACAGCCATATATGCAGTCTTCACTGAAGAAAAGTGGTGCAAAGAAGTTTAAGCCTCGCTTCTATGGCCCTTACAAGATTGTACGGAGAGTAGGAGAGGTGACATATGAATTGGAGTTGCCTGAGAGTAGCAAAATTCATAATTTGTTTCATGTTTCTTACCTCAAAAAGGCACTTAAGCAGCATATTGCTTCATCTCATGAGCTTCCACCTTTGGATGAAGAGGGCATATTAGTCTTGGTTCCTAATGCCATCTTGGATGTCACAGAGAGGAGTCTAAGGATTAGAGTGATCAAGGAATATCTAATCAGATGGAGGGACTTGCCCCTAGAGGATGCCACTTAGGAGGGAGAGAAGATCCTTTAGCATCTAAATTTGCAATTGCTTGTGGGCAAGCAATTTCAGGAAGGGAGGACTATAATGTCCTCTTCTTCTGAATGAGACATTTGTGGAGCCTTTAGCCTATTGAAATCCTGTAGGCTAAGTTGGAGGATATAAGGGAATAATTAATTAATTAAATTTTAAATAGTCCTAAGTTCCCTAAGGATTATTTATATTTAATTAATTATAAAGGTTGAACCTTGGTTTTAATAAAGTGACTTTATTTTATGTCAATGGAAAATTATAAAGGGGTCACTTTAAGTGAGTGGGTAAATAAAAGAAATTAAAAAGAAATAGTTATTTCTCTCAAAGAAGGATATAAAGGAATTGTGAGCCAAAAAGCAATTCATTCTTGACTTGTTATTTTCTCTTGGAGTTCTTTGAGAGCTGGAGATTACAGTTCAGCAAACCCTAGGACAAAACCCCTTGGGTATTTGGTTGTGTGGACGAAAACCCATTCAACCATCCTTGGTGGATTCACTCAAAATTCATAGGTGCATTTATTGGAATCAGATTTTGGAGTTTCTTGTGCTAGAGTGAGATATCATTCGCAGGTTGGTCTATTTTCTTCCAAAGGGATTCATTGATAAATTTGTGGAATTTGTGAACAAATACAAATTTATGATATTTTCATTAAAGATTATATATATACAAATTGGAGGGTTTTATTCGTTGCATCTATTATTGAGGGTTTAAACCCCAATTTTCCCAACTGCTCTGTATTGAAGATTAAATTGTGCTAAGAAAATTTAGAGATAGAGCTTCATATTCCTTGTAAGGATGTGATTTGTTTGGGCAACTAAGACTAGTTGCAACCCTTTATATTATTGGTCGCAGCTACAAGAATGAGCTGCCACTCACAAGAAAGAACCACTTAGGAGTATATTTGGTGTGTTAACTTTGGTCACCTCTCATTGTGGAAGGTGCATGGACTTAAGTGTATTCAGACAAATTTAAAAGGAAACTGTAGGGCGTGGAGATAGGAAAGGGTACGCTACCTTTAGATAATAGTCCATAAATTTGTATTTGGTCGCCCAAGTTGGTGTTATTATATACTCTATTGTAGAATCATATTTTGGTATGTAAAAGCATCTCATTGAATATTTTTGTGTCTCAACAATATCTGATTTTTATAGCAGCAAACTTAGTATTGTATTCAACTATCTTTGATATTATAGTGTAGCAAATTGTTTGTCAATTTGTCTTTGTATTTCCTATGTGTTTGGTGATACAAATTGTGAGTGGATTAATATCAAACTTGTCAAAAAAAGCTACCCACAACAATCAAACTCAAAAAATTAGTATAATTAGCATGATGCAAAGTGTTTGATGAAATGTCAATCCACTAGAAAACTAAAATTTTGTGGTTTAAGCAAAAAAGTCTTGGTAGGGGTTATTACAATTTAAAAATAAATAATAAATAAAATATTTAATAAAAATTACAAAAAATATCCATGCACTATACATTGAAGTTAATGATCTAAAATAAATCATGGAAATTTTTATTTGTACTGAAAGTTATGTGTTATGGAATAATGTCACTCAATAAAAAATTATAGAAAAATAAAAATAAAAAATTATAGAAATAATTATTTTAAAATTTTAAAAAAGTTATAGCTTGAATCTACACAAAAATGACACAACTCATTAGTTTACATCATCCTTAAATTCTTGACCATTTGTTCTCTATAATTGACACAAATTGAAAAATGTTGATTTTGAGTGTCCCACTTAGGCCAAAAAGTAGGAAACACTATTGTGTTGTCATGCTTTTGACAAAACTAAGCACTATAGGGTTTCTATAAGAGAATATACATTGCAAGCACCTATCCAATATCATCTCCTACAACATATGCCCAACATCATGCCTTATAAGTTGTTCATTTACCATCTCACACTACAGAAACCCTAGACACCTACCAATGCATATAACAACACTTGCCTTTGCCTTTCATCAACACATACATTTCACATGTGCCCTCTTCTATCCATCATCATCTAACTACCTTGTCATAAAGAGCCACATCCTTCACCAATCAACTTAGTATCAAATCTTAGTGTCACCTTTTTTATGTAATGATTGAAGCATGTTAATAGCTCTTCATATATTCTTATGATATAATTTTCCACCTCCACTACAAGGCTCCTTAAAACAAACAAAAATCTATATAGAGGCCTTAAAACTATTTTTGGATCTAAGCTAAGTTGCTAGGAGCTAACTCGATCATTGTACATAGCCATAAGAGGGTTTTGATTGATTTCTTCATTGGCCAAATTATTAGCTATTGAGTTTGAATGTCTTCTACAATATATAAACATAATATAATAAAAATATTGTTTTCACCTTTTAGCTTCCTTAACATACCAATCCAATTTCTAACTCAAACTTCCTTCTTTGACCATCACATTGGAAACAATCAAGTTGTCACCTTCCACATTCAAATTTTGAATGTTATGGAAAATCATCATAGCTAGATCTACAATGAGTGCTTCCCATTTTGCTTCATTATTTATTTGAATCCTCGGGAAGAGTGAGCCTCTATATATCAGATTGTCTGATGAAGATTTGATGGTAAAACCTACCCTTGCCAATCTTGGATTCTCCCTTGTAGCACCATCCAAATTAAGTTTATAAAATCATCCCAGAGGTGGCCTCCAGTTTTTTATATCCATCATCTTTCTTCTTATTATCTCTTCGACTTTGTTTGTTACTACTTATCCCTTGAATGGGTATAACATAATTAGTATTATTGGGTCATATAAATATAATCAAATTAATATAAATCATATAATATTATATTAATAATTTAATTATTGCATTATCCCTGTAATGGGGATGGGGGTGCTAAGACCCGACAAAAGAGAAAGGAGACGAAGTGGACTCCACCTATGAGGGGATGGGTGAAGATGAATTTAGATGGTGCCTCCAAGGGGAATCCCGGTGCTGCTAGTGCAGATTGCCTATTGAGGATCACAATGGTGATATCCTAGGAAAGGCGGCAAAAAAGCTCTCAGATGGCTCTAACAATGAAGCATAAATACAAGCTCTCATCTTGGGCCTCAATTTATGTTGCGTCCTCAAGGTCAAGAAGGTAGAAATAGGAGACTCCCTAGTAGTGATTAATGCCTTGAGAAAAAGGAGTTTATCTAACTAAAAATTAAATGGCCTTTTATTAGAGGCACTAAGTATTTTAGAGGGCTTTAAAAGTGTGGTATTCAACCACGTGCTAAGGGAAGGAAATAAAGAGGTTGATGAGTTGGCCAACATAGCAGTCATCTTAGAGCATGCTCTTTTGTGGGAGGTAATGTGTAACGAAGTTGCCAATGCTCGCGACTGACAACCAGTCTTTTCCATGTGTTAGAATGATGGAAGTGAAGCATGCGGCAAGGGTTTTATGGTTGTTCTTTGGCACTGGACAACTCCTTCATTGGTTTTTGTGAGAATTGATAGATGGCACTCATTTAGAATGGACACCCCAATCAAGCTTACATGCAAGAAACGACAAATGTCCTTCTTGGGGTGTATTAAAGAGAAGAGGTTGAGGCATGTTTTCAAGCCCAAGAGTGGCATCACGCTCTTTTCTATAGAATGGGTGTTGGGAGAGAGGTTAATGGTGGCAGAGCATAGGTATAGGGTTAATTTCAACTTGGCGTCGATGTTTCTCGTTGTTCTTTTGGATGCAAACGAAGATAAGGCGGACATTACAACACTCATGGAAGCCTTTGTGGAGAAAGACTTATGTTACAGCTGGAAAGAGGTGATGAGTGTGGCCAGACAGGGAATGGGCATTCCCCAGGTGGATGAATTCCATAAGATCAATCTGGCAGGAGATGTTGTGACCTGGCTACCGTTCATGGAGGAGGCTAGTGTCAAGCGAATTGTAGGGAGAAGGAAGCGGTCCATGAGAGCACTTTCATTCCTGAAAAAGCTTGTTGGGCTCATGGCAGAGGACGCCTGGATGATGGAGGTGCTGGAATCTTATTATGCTGAGGATGTCAATGCTTAGAAGGGTCTGTTCTAGTAGTTTTTTATTGATTGTATCAGGATGCTTAGTTATGTTCTTTTTTGTTGTTAGCTTCTGGATAGGATGGTTGATAGTGTAATTTGTAGGGATTTTTCCCATCCCTTGCTATATGCAATATGGGGTTTTAATGTATTGTTCAAACTATGTTAAGTATTTTGTTAAGTTTTAATATAATGGGAGTAGGCCCCAAGCCTGCAATTTACCAAGAAATATATATATATATATATATATATATATATATATTGTATTATTATATTTGTAAGGGTTTTATCACATCCTACTTAATTTTGTTTAAGCTAATTAAATAAGTGCAATCATTAAATTAATAATTAACATAGATAATAAAGTTGAGGTTGATTATTTCCATAAGCTGTAAGTAAATATGGAAAGTAAATAGAGAAATTAAACAAAATAAATGCATGGGTACTTAGCTTTAATTTTGATGTAGAAATATTTCTTGAAATGTGCAATCTATTTGTGAATGCTTTGAATTTTTATCCTCTATCTACAACTTTTTTACCTTGCTTCTTGAATGTCTAAGTGCTATAAGGATTAACCAATTTTATATACTTTAAGAATTTGCCAAATCACAAGGGTCAAGTTCTCCTCAATCTAACCCCTAGTTAAGAAACTTCACAACCTTATGTGAAGATTCAAAGATAGAAAGAAAAAGTATAATAGACTTAGGATGATGTGCTCTAATAAATCCTCTAATAATTCTACTATGATGCTCTCATAAATGTTCTATTACTAAAGCCCTAGCATGCTTCTCTTGTAACCCTTAGAAGATCCATTTCTAGTTAGGGTTATTCTTTAAATACACCCCCTAGTGAGTAATTTGGTGTAATTTTCACTTTAGTTAGCTCATAACAATTAGTGAAAGGGGAGAAGTTTGAATTTGAATTTAAATTTTGAAACTCTAGGGGTTAAATCCATAGTCACAAACTTGATCTAGATCAGTTTTGCACTCACGTATTTGTCCCAAAGAGGGAAAACAAACTAATTATGAAATGGAGTGAAATCTCAAGATGTGTGATGGTATTATTTGGGAATGGGTGAGGCTATTTTTGAATTTACATGCAAATTAGACCATATTACACATTATTCAGTGTATTAAAGACAACATATTCATCATAGGCCCAAAACAAAAGGGAAAAGGGAACTAAGAACTAGTATGTAAAATTTTCCATTACAATATTATAATTAAAATATATTCTATTATTGTGAAGGCATTTCCCTTCCACAAGAAATATTGAGCTTGGAGAGTGTGTTAGGATAAGGGGTACCATTCACCTTGTAATCCTAAGTCTCAAGATTAATTACATTTAATTATGTAGACAATAAATAATGTGTGATCTCCAAGCATGTTGGAGTATAAATTGGGGAGATTATTTATTCTCTGAGATACTTGGGATATTGTGTAAGAAGGTATTGAATAGGGAAATTACATTGAAAAGGTCTAAATTTGGAGTTACAAAGTATCTTCATGATTTGAAGTTTATGATGCAAACATTGAATACACTCATAGAGCCCCTAGGATTGGGATATTGGTCGATTTGATTGTTATAAAATAATATATGAAATCTATGACATGTAAGAAGGGTGTAAAATGTGTAAGAAGAATTACTATTTAAAGATTCTTGACCATGACCATGGGGCCTTGGGTTTTTTCCATGGCTCATGGTTTTGACTTGTGGTTTTGAACTAACACTTGATGGTTTCTTTTTTTGACTTCTCTATATATTAGAGGCATGAGATAGTAAATTGTCAGGTTATTTTGTAGTTACTCTTATGTTTTTAGACTACTATAAGAGGAATAAGTGATTGTATTGGTGTACACATTTAATTGTGATTTATATAAGCTTGGATCTCTTTTGATGGTGGAGATTTTCCCACAAGGGTTTCTCCACATCTTTCTAGTGTTATGGTTTACATTTCATGAGTCTATCGATTTGTTATATTGCTTCTCCATTATTTTCATTGATAAAGTTTATTGGCTTAATCACATTGTAACTGGATTAAATCACTACATTGTCAATATTTCTATTGTATCATTTATCCTATTATTTCAACAAAGTGGTCATTTCCTTGACTATACTATTCAATGAATGAATTTAGTAGACAATGGGTATATTGACTATGTAGCCAACAAATGTTAAAGAATTACTTTTTAAAGAGTTAAGGTGATCTTGCAATCTTCCACTTAATGTTTCTAAATGGACTTCACCATCATTCTAGAAAAGAAGGCAACACTAAGATAAGTGCAAGGCATGGCTCCAAGCTAGAATCCCAACACTCTAAAAATCCTCTATTTTATACATAGTGGAGCATTAAATAGAAGACTTTCAATTACTCTAAGTGGATCTCCTATCTAGAGGCTCTTTAAAAACTACTAAAGACAGCCTTCAAGCTTCTAGCTTCTTAAAGAGATGCCTTGCAAAACAACAGTCTCATCAACAAATTGTAGATGGGTCACCCAAGAGTAATATCATGCCCTCAAAATCCTATTGAACCATATCATAAATCATAGATCTACCTAGAGCTTCAACCAATATAATAAAAGCATAAGGAGAGATCGGGTCTCCTTGATGCAAACCCTTGACTCCTCTAAAACATCCACACAATGAACTATTTACTAGAATAGAAGGGATAAATTAAAAATCCTAAAAGGAAAGCATCTAGGCATGGGGATTTATCCACATGTTGAAAACTATTGATATAATCTCTTGCTCTAAGAAAGGATTAAGAAGGAAGTCACTATGTTCTTGATCAACAACTCTTGGAATCAACTAATAATTTTCAACTTGGTCTACCTAATCAGCATGCCTATGATAAAAAATCTTAAAGTACCCCACTACTTTAGACTTGATGTCTTCCTAGACAATAGAAATAGAACCATTCTTTCTTATTAAAGAGTGAATAAAATTGCAACTCCTTCTAGCCACTATGGTTGTATGAAAAATGTGAGTGTTATGGTCCCTAGCTTTTAACCATGATTTACTACATGGGGAGATGTTGAAAGTACTAGTCAAGAGATGGGATTTAGATACTTGTGCATTTAATTATTGACATTAGAGATCACTATTAATTTCAAGGATGTATGGAGTATATTGAGGTTACTAGTACATGGTTGAAAGGTCACTTTTTATACATGAGCATGACTATGGTTACAACAAAAAATACTTTGATTATAGGGATAAAAGCCTCATGTGCATAATCATTATGATTTTGGTTGTTAGGAAAAGGGTGTGTTGTACACCTTTCACAAGTAATGAAATATTTTAATTATGTAAAAAATATATATATTTATGGTGCATCTTAGGGGATATGTTTAGCCACATTAAATATCTATTTGGGTTCACTTGTAAACTTATATGTAACATTGGGTTAGTTATTTTATGTGTGGGAGACATAGAATAATTAATTAATATTTGGAAAACTTAGTACCATAAATTGAAAACTTAGTATCAAGATTTAAATGAGGGGATCAATGGTTTTGAGACACAAGGTTTTCCCAATACCACAAGTTGTATTTATGTGAGCTTGAGTCTATAAAAGCAAGCACATGGTTAGTGGTTTGGGTTGGTTGGTTGAGTGGGTTTTCATTGTATTGAGTTTTTCTTGTGAGTGCATGTGTGAAACATGGCATGGGATATGTGGTTACATGTTTGGACACATGGAGGATGCATTGGAGAAGCTTGATGTTGCAGAAGTATTCATGAGACTTTGTAAGTGCATTATAATGTTTTATTGTTGAATAATACATAGAGTATGGATGCTTTTGGAGGTTGGGTTTTTCCCTCTTGAGGATTTTCCCAAGGTATATCTTGTGTTATCTTGTGGTTGTCTTTTGATCTTTACATTATGGTTATTTTGTAAGCTTGGATGCATCATTTTCTCTCATAGGGTTATGTCAGAATTGGTTTGATCAACCTGGTAATTTCCTAACAAGTGGTATCAGAGATATATTCATGGTTGAGGGAGGTGTAAGCTCTCTGGTTTTGTTTAACCCTAGTTTGAGTAGATTTGGTGCAAAGTTGAATCCATGGCAATGCTAGAAAGATTTGAGACATTTCAAGGTATGAAATTTTTGTGTAGGTTGTGATTTTCTATAGGTTGTGATTTAGGTTCTTAGATGTGCTTCATATGATGGTTTTATAGAGGAGGTTGTAGAAATGACCTCATGGGACAAAACTGACCTCACCATTGGATCCAAGAGGCTTGAGACATGAAGATTGACATAAAAATTGACTTATTTTGGCCATTAGGGCCTGAAGAAAAAATATGCCCCCCTTCGGCCCTATTCGGTCATATGGCCAATACGGTCGTGTGTAGAAATTTGAAAAAAACATTATTCTTTTGTGCAAAAGTTGTTTTCTATAGTTTGAAAATTTATTGAAAAAAAATTGATTTGAAAGTTGATTTAAAGAAAAAAACTATGGAAAAGTTTTTAAAGTTTAAAAAAAAATTTAAAACCCCTGGTACAAGGTTTGTAGACCTCTGTACCAAGTGATAACAAAGGGTATGCCAAGCCAGTATAGGGTGTCCGCCCTTGCCGGACACCGGTCAACCCCTAGCCGACAGTACCAAGATGATGGGGCCTTTGGCCCCCTGATCTGGCCCCCAGTAGAGTGGGCCCAGAATAAGCCCTCGGTAGATTATGGGAACCAATTTAAAAGTTTAACCCTATTGAAATATGATTTCAAATCCATGAATGGAATGTTGGAAAATGGAGAAATTAAAACAAATTTGGAAAACTTTTGAAGTTCACCACCACTCTTCCTAGCTCAAGTGCCACCTCCGCCCAACCATCGCTAGTGTACCACCTGTGTGCCACCTCATCATAGTGCCGAGGTCATCTGTATGGATGATGATGTCAATGGTACAAATAAGGCCTCTATGGGGCCATTTTTAGCCCTCAGAGGGCATTTTCTTCTAGGGGGCATAACTTTCACCCACAATATCAGGTTTTTTACTTCTTATAGGCATTGGAAAAGCCTCTCTAAGAAATACACAGTGTTATAGGTTTGGTTATTAGATTTTTTTGTCTGTGCCATAATTTGGTGCCTAAAGCCAGGCATTGCTATGAGATAATTAAATAGTCATAACTGTCACATATAGAATCAAATTTTGGATTTTGAATAGGTGTTGGAGAGAATTTGTAGTGTAGTACATAGTGAATCATGTATATTTTCATTTTTGTGTGTAGATAGAGTTTTGTACTTATTTGAGAACTTGTGGGACACTGAGATTTAGGGTGTGATTGTGAGAGCATTTAGATGAATTTTTGGGCACAAACTTGTGGGAGTGTATGTTTTTTATGAGACCAATATCATGGTACAAAAGGTTTTCATATTTGGTGCTTCCTGATACAATTTTATAGATGTTTTCAGAGTTTGGACTTTGATGGAGACAAGTACATAGGTTGTCTTCTAGTTTGAGGATATAGTTGATACACATGTGAGACTATGAGTCTTGATTTAGTGGGATTTGAGTACAAGTACAACAATGATGATGATTATGTTATAATGGATATGCAGGTACATTTGAGCATTGGCATGCCATGATCATGCAGGTGGTTAACAAGTTTGGGTTATGATGTTTGATTCATGATTACGGGTGGTGGTGTAGTTCAGTTTTAGGAGGTTGTTCTTATCTCTTGGATGATTGATTGATTCTTTGACTATGGTTACTCATTTGTGAACTTGTTTGGAAAATAAAATTTGGGGTTGATTTGATGTTTGAGTTTTGAAGTCTATAGGTTATCTTCTTTAATATCTCAATTTGCAAGTTACTAATGTGATGATGAGTTTGTATGTTTGATTTGTTTTGGATCTTCCAGTTATGCAGTTTTGTGGGTTGGCCACCCATTGGTTGTAGTGGGATGACTCGGATGTGGATTTTCTATATCCAAGAGATCGATTCAGTGTCAATGTAGACATTGTTAATTGGCCTTGTCTATGGTCATTTGTGCATTGTTATGTTGCATTGGGATGAAAGGATGGATTATTAGAGTTCCTAGATAGTTGGTTATTGGTACCTATTAGCCTATTTTGTCATCTGGCCAAATAGCCTAAGGATCCATGAAATCCTAGTGTTCCCACCTTTTGAAATGCAAGAGAAAACCACCCAAAATGGCTAAGTCCCAAAAATCCTAAGTTTTTCTTGTGTTTTTTTGCCTTTTCAGAGTTTCAGACTTTGGGGTTATACCCTTTGTCATGCCATCCTAATCAGCTCCGAACTCCACTTTGTCCCTTTGGAAATCTAGGTAAGTGTTTCGGTCTTCAAAGGTCAGGAGTTCTCTCTTCCGCATTCTCTTTTGGAAGGCTGAAGGCTAGAGGTCTACTTGCCAAAGCCCAACAGGTAAATGCTCTATGTATGTCAAAGGTCAAAGTTTAGGCTTCTTACCTTCTGTCTTCTTCATAGAAGGCGTAAGATGGAATGCCCGACGACTGACTCCCTACAGGACACGTGGCACTCACAGAAATACCTCAAGGAAGAAGGCTCAGAGTCTAAGTTCCACTTCTTTTCCTTCAAAATATTTCTAAGTGTTTCAGGGAATCAGACTTCAAACTTTTCTTCTTCCCTCTTCCTTTCTTTTGGAAGGAGGAAGGTTGAAGGCCTGAACCCTGAACTCCACTGAACCTTTGTAAAAGCGGTTAAGTCTTCAAACTTGCAGGGCTCAGACTTTCTCTCTTCTTTTTCTATGGGAAGGCATAGGGTGGAGGGCCCGTAGTTCGTCGATTGTAATTTCCCTTTGTATGTTAGAGTGTCAGACTTCAAGGTTTTCTCCTTCCTCCTTTCAGCAAGTGATAAGGCAGAAGGCCTGAGACCCAATCTCTGTGGATTTCTCAAATCATCTAAGTGTTGCAGAGGCAGAGGTCAAGTTCTTCTTCTTTCCAAGGAATGACATAATGGTGAAGGATCAACCCCCGAAGCCCGATGATTTCTCTTCTCTCAGACTTTGGAGGCTGGGGTTTCCTCCTTCACCTTTCTAAAGCACAATCAGTGGAAGATTGCTCAGAGGAATCCCAATCTGTCAGGGCCTGACCTTTTTGCCTTCTAGAGGGATTTTCTATTGTTCAAAACACGACGAGATTGCCCAGTGACCTTCCTGGTCGCCAATAATGCTTCTTTAGAGCCAATTGCTTGTGGAAGATGGATTTCTCACCTCCCCATGCTACTGTAGCCTTATTTACATTGAATCTTTGTACCCAGGGCATGGGCAAACACTTCTTTTTAGCAGATTTCATGGATGGAGCCATGTGGGCATGCTTCAAGGACACTAAAATGAAGTTATTGTAGTATGGGCGACATTCATTCCTAGTTGACTTCTCTCTCTATGTCCATGATTGCTACAGTGTGATTTGTAAAGCTATATATGCATGTATTTGAGATGTATTTCTGTTGGTTGGCCACTGGGTTGTTATTTAGACTGGAGTGCTTGTTATTTAGACTAGAGTGCTTTATGCTTGAATTTGACCTCATGATATTTCCCAGAACTACATGAATTTGATCAATTGTGTCTTCTTCTGGACCTCTCTGTCTTCATCTTAGTTCAACTATGAGGGGAAAGCTATCATTGTGTCCCTTTGATCTGTGTTTAGCTTTCCTATCTTTGTAATGGCTATTTAGCCTCTATGATTAATATAAGCAATTGATTTTGCCTCTCTCATTTCTCTTTCACTGTGTCTATTTGAATGCTTTTCAATTATCTTGTGGATAAGATGGTCCCTTTATAGGTTCTATTATTCTATTTTGGCCTCTGATAGAAAATGAATGACTATATGTTAGTCTATTCAGCCTTTGAAATCATTATTGTGTTATGTCAGCTCCAACTAAATATATTAAATTTTGGTGCATCGCCTCCCTTTTAATTTTTTAGTCTCCTCTCCCTTTTCCCTAGTGATCAGTAGCATAGGTTTAGTTAATTTCTCTGAGCCTTAAGCTCAGAAAGAGGAACTATACTTCTCTAGAGGTTTGACCTCATTCACAAGGTCCCACCCTTGAGGTCATCCCCATGTTACTCTAAAATTGTTGAAATTGCCTAAGCTTCAACGAAAGGGTGCAATTTTAGGTGATAACAGTACCTATAACATGTTTATCATGATGTCATGGATACCTTGGTTACATGGTTTAGTGTGATCTTTTGATAGTGATGGTTTATCTTATTGTCGTAGAGATCTTGCTTCTACTTTAGAGCTATTGGTATTATAGTTGAGTATGTGTGGACAATGGGTGATCTTCAATTAGGATATGGTTATCACAATACCATGGATAGCTCATATCACGGTTTAGTGAGAGCTTTGGTAGTGATGTGTATTCATCACCTACTGATGGATGATCTTCTACAATGGTTGGGTGTCATGGACAAACTCTTGGATCATGATTCTTATTGCAGAGTGAGTACTTTGACATCTTGAGTTGTATTGTTAGGAGATGGTTATCTTCATGTGAATGGAGATGTTGATCATTGATTTAGAGTATGTTTAGTATTATGTATTCATTCACTCTAGATACTAATTTGAGTTTTGGCAAGATATAGGTTCTCTTGAGACTAGGATGTTTTCATTGGAGCATGTGATCTCCTAAGAGGATATGTTATATTGAATGATGTCATGATGTGTTCCTAGATTATGCAGACATGTAGTGGGAGCTTTGACAATGATCTTCTTGGTTATCTTTGTATTGAGTATATTGGTCATGTGCTTGGGAGCTTGATGATAGTGTGGTGTTGCATTTGGAGCTTAGCATGGATTAATCAATTGTAGGTGCTCATGGATACATGAAGACTTGGGTGAGGCTAGAGTTCTCTTCAGATTAGAAACATTTGTTGAGACGGTTACTCATTGGAGGTTTAAACAGGAAGACTGAGGAGCCTTTCACCTAGATATGAACGTGAATTAATTATGGACCTTAGAGGATATTGTTATTGGAGAGAGTCATTGTGGCTTGGTATATCTTGGATGAGCATTCTCATTCCCCACTCTTGGTCTACTCGAGGGATTATCATCTAAGAGGTATTTCCCATATTTTAAGATGCATGTTGTTTTATTCTTTATCTTCTCATGGATATGGATCTTGTTCTATGGTTGTTAGTTCTAGAGTATTCATTTGAGGGGTGTTTGGCATGGTTATCTCCTTGTGCATATGATTTTAATTTATGGTGTTATTAATGAGGATTTAGGAGATGTTTATTGAGCTTATTCCTAGTTTTGAGAATGGAAATTTGAGTTTGATCTTCCTTTGTTAGAGAGGATTACATCCATGATTAGTTTTACATGATACATATGTTACATCCATGATTGGTTTTACATGATACATATGTTTCATTTGATCTATGAGATTGAGTGGTTGGGTGTTGTTAAGGATTTTCATTTGGGGTTGTAAAGGAGATCATACTTGACACAACTTAGCACTTTGAGGCATTGGTAGAAGGACATGATATGGTTTAGAGTTTTTCTCTCTTTGTTCTATGGCTACTTCTTGGAGGTTCATGTTCATATGGTTTGATTTGGGAGAGTTATGGATACATGTTACAGGGGAGTATGTAGCATTTTGAGTTACATATGTGGATCATTGTAATTGTTCCTAGTACTACATGTTTTGATCATTAGCCACACCTTGGTTTGATTGTTGATTGTAGACTTAGTATGCCTTGATCTATTTTCAGATTTGACATTACCCATGCAGTGGGAGTTCCTAGATATGTATGTTCTTCATTGATAGGTTTTATATAGGGAACTTGTAATTGTGGTTTATGGGTTGGACATAGTGTTGGCATGAGTTTACTAATATTGTTGATACCTAGGATGTATGGATGGTTGGATGCATTAGCATTTGTTGTGGGTGTTATTTCCATTCATGTGGGTTTTTACCTTTGAGAGCAGCTCGGAGCCTTTGTTATCGCTTGGATTTGGTGCTTGTTTTCTTTGGATTGGTGCATCTTCACCTTGGCTCATTCCTTTACTTCCATAGGTGGCATGTTGGAGGATGAGAGGAGCTCTTGCTTGAGATGGTGGTCACCATAGTTTTATTGTAGGTATCTTGATGGAGCACAAGAGCATGCTGGAGATTAATGTGGTTTCATGGATGGCTATGATGATGTATTTCAATGATTGACCCTTATGCAATGTATACAACAAGTGGGAGAATGTTAGGAAAAGGGTGTGTTGTACACCGTGCACAAGTAATGAAATATTTTAACTATGTAAAATAAATATTTATTTGTGGTGCATCTTAGCGGATGTGTTTATCCATATTAAATATTTATTTGGGTCCACTTGTAAACTTGTATGTAACATTGGGTTAGTTATTTTATGTGTGGGAGATAGAAGAATTAATTAATATTTGGAAAACTTAGTACCATAAAGTAAAAACTTAGTATCAATAATTAAATGAGGGGGTAAATGGTTTTGTGCTCTCATGATTTTGAGACACATCATTTCCCAATACCACAAGTTGTATTTGTGTGAGCTTGAGTCTATAAAAGAAAGCACATGGTTAGTAGTTTGGGTTGGTTGGTTGAGTGAGCTGTCATTTTATTGAGTTTCTCTTGTGAGTGAATATGTGAAGCATGTCATGGGATGTGCGGTTACATGTTTGAACACATGGAGGATACATTGGAGGAGTTTGATATTTCAGAAGTATTCATAAGACTCTATAAGTGTGTTGTAATGTTTTATTGTTGAATAATACATAGAGTATGGATGTTTTTGGAAGCTAGTTTTTTCCCTCTTGAGGGTTTTCCCAGGGTATATCTTGTGTTATCTTGTGTTTTTCTTTTGATCTTTTCATTATGATTATTTTGTAAGCTTGTATGGATCATTTTCTCTCATAGGGTTATGTAGGAACTAGTTTGATCAACCTAGTAATTTCCTAACATTGGTGGTGTATATCATAAAACCAATAAGCCTTTATATCATGTAAGTGGATGTGTATACTTATTGAGATTCTACTGGGATATAAGCCTCGGGTCTAGAATATATATCAATACCAATAAATAGACTTTAGTTGCACATTAAATTTCCTCAAGTATTTTTTAATTTAAATAAAAAATTTAAAATTCACCAACATATCTATTAGATGTAACAAAAAGGGAATATTATTTGATCATGGTACAACCATTTGAAAAAACCATAGTCCAACATTGATACTAGAAACATATACTAAGAAGCTAACACAAATGTTAGAATTTGTTAAATACACAATAAATCTACCCATAACCTAATGTCTATGAGCTAATCACAAAATTAGGAAAATGACTAAATATATTCAATATTCAATATAATGGATCAAATTATAAAGAGTAATGTACAAATATATAGGCCTCTTAAATCCATGAATTAAGGAGATGGCATGTCCAAGGGAAAAGAGTCTAACTCTCAATCACTCCCAATCGGGAGAGGAGTTAACTCACTTTAAAGTTAGCATGATAGATCAAGTGTAACTCAACATAGACTAGATAAGTGTCAATTAAGTGCATAAATCAAGGTGCATGACTAATTAACACAACTATCTAAGTGTGCTTAAATAGAGAATAAATAAAATATAAATGGTAATTATTTTAGCCTAGTGAACTAACATGAACCTAGCCCAGTGCTAATATTTTATTACGTTAACATCCCCTCTTAAGTACAACTTAGGGAGATAGAGAAAAAATAATTAGGTAAATCTTAAAAGATAGGTATTTGATAACTAGGCTTGATCAAGTACCCATGCACAATGTGTTCCACCCTAAAACAAGAGGAAAACAATCCCTCCCAAGGAGGGGAAGGATGCAATAGTGCTCTAAAATCCTTACAAGTTAAGGCTCGTGTGTGACTCCACCTAGAAAAGAGAGAAATTCAATGCAAAATGTCACATGGAGATAATTGTAGTAGATTCATTTGTAGTTAATAATGGGTCTTCCTTCAGAAGAAAGAAACCCTAAGCTATCCAATTGTTGAATTCCCACTTAGATGGTGAAGTTTAGGAAAGGATCATGATGTATGGTTTTAGAAGCTACTCTAAATATGTCTCAATGCCAATGTTGAATTGTGACTAAAATTGATCAATGAGATCAAATAGCATGCAAGATTTGGGAACAATGGCCATAGAGGAACAACTCTCAATGCACCAGATTTGAACTAATGTGAATCAAGATGTGTCAAGATAGAAGCATGATGTGGCAGAGAGTAGGAGGGTTAGAATGCACCCTCAAAACATCCAAAATAGGATATGTAATGTCACATCCCAAATTTTGACTATGTTTTACTTTTTACTTGCACGTAATTAGTAGTTGATTATGCATAATTTAATGATTTGACATTATGTAAAAATGTCAGGATAAATCAATGATATCATGAGTTTGTGTTTATATGTTTAGAATTTATACATTTGATTATATGATGTCAAGATGTTTTGATTTCATAAGGTTTATGAATTGACTAATGATACACTAATCCAAGTTTGGTGAATGCAAGTTGTAATCAGGAAATAGGTTTTCCACCCTCTGAGAAAAGAGAATAGACGTATGGATAAGAATAGGTTGTTTACATCTAAGTCTCATGGTTTCATAGTTTAGTGAACCCTTGTCAAGTTTGGTAAGTTGTGTTCAACCCATTTGGTCAACTAAGTTTGGTTTCAACTCAAAAGTCATCAATTTGTCGCCAAGATCCATTAGTGTAGGTTTTGTCGAGAACGAAGTCAGGAAAGTATGACCGTTGACAAGGAGTAGTTGATAGTCATTAGTTCTTATATGATATGAATATAGATTATATTCAAGAGAAAATATTTATTAGTGGTTTACCTATTTCATTAGTGGCAATTTCTAGTTGAAATTCTATTATGGTAACCTATTTATTTTGGTGTTTACACAAGATTGAGAGGGGGAGAATACCTCGACCCCATTCTCATATCTTGTCGAGTGATAAAAAAACAAAGTTAGAATATGTTGTATACTCAAATATTATATTGGTATATATATTCATATATTTAACGTGATCTATAAGTATAATTTATACTTTGTAGATGTTGAATTTTAGAAGGTACATGGTAAAGATGCATATTTAATGCCAACTACTACGTGACCTTATGGACACTTAATTTCCTTCACTCCATGATGGCTTGGATAGTATGGAGGAGTGTTTGAACTATTTGAGAAGTGGTCTTTAATGACCATTAACCCCTTTATTATCTGCATGCCACCGTAGTGAGCTTCAATAGGCTTGATTTCAGGAAGATAATCTGTGGGGTTTAAAGTGGGATAAAGCCATTTAAGAGGCTATGTGAGGGACGAGAAGAGAAATGTGTATATTGGTTCTTAGTAAACATAGGGAGAGAGCTCATATCCTCGTGAATATAGACAAAAAGAGAGCTCTGATTTATAAAACACAAAGCTTTGTGATTATTTAGTATCTATGGAGAAGAAAGAGAACTTAGTAAAAGCTTAAGACAACTCAGGTAGTGGAGGTAAGGTTATCTCTTCTATTGCAATATTTAAATTCGGTAGAATCTTATAGATGTACATGTATTTATGTATAACAAAGAGTATATAATGTTACACAGAACAGAGTTCTTCTGAACGTAATAACTATGTAGACATAGCTTCATAGGAAGAAGAGAAATAAACTTGTTTATTTGAAACCGCACCTTGTAAACATTATAATGTTGTTGTTATCAGTGATAATGTTGTGTAGACTTTGAATAATAGTTGAAACCGTAGTTTGTAAACCCTCGAATGATTTGTTATTAGCGAGAATACTATGTAATATCCTTTTTATGCCTTAGTGTTGTATCATCAAACCCATAGATAATTGAGTTGTTCGATAGGAATAGGAAATATGTAAATGTTATGTTTAGCACTGGTTATATTGAGACTTCAGTCTGGTAGTAAATTGCCTTCCAACTTTGTTTATCCAGGCAAATTTAGTTTTCCAATAGCTGTCAAACATTGTTATGAGTAGATGGCTACTATGTGAAAACAAAGAAGAGACTAAGTTACATTTTCTCTTTTGATCACATGGTTTTGTGGGAACATATTCTTTCATAGACATAGTGTTGTAACTAGTCAAAGTTATCGTTATAAAGAGCTGAGTCCGAACTTCATGAGCTCTCTGTTATAAAACCTAGGAGTTGTGTGAAGTAAGATTGTAGAAATTTTAAGATAGAGATAGGTTTGTGTTTCTCAATGAAAGAATTGTATAAGTTTTATTATTTTGAAATCAAAAGATTTTGAGATTGATACTAATTTATTTTAGATTATAAATAAATGATATTGATATCATTAAGAACATCTTAGTATAGTGATATAATATTACCTACACATTCAACAAACAATGATTATCATGATAAACATAGGATGTTAAACATTAGTTCTTAACCTTTTCTTTTTTGAAAGTCGGTGGATTTGAGAAGTCCAAGAGGTCGAAAGTATCATATTATTATCATAGACTCAAACCTATTTAGGTTATACGATCGATCTTAGTCGAGAATATTTATTATTTAAATGATAGTAAACTTGTATTCTATGTTTTATAAGAAATGTGAATTTGAATAGTACCCTAGTAGTCTAGAGAAGACTAGAGGATTTTATATTCATGTTATACATTCCTATCTTTGGATAACAAGATTTATGATATTATAATATTTTGGGTTAGAGAAGTTCAAACCCTAAAATCAACCCAAAAGGTTTAAAAACTTAGAACTCTCAATTCAGTTATGACTTTGTTTTAGTCTATTGTAAGTTATGGTTGACATTAATTGGTCAAGAAAACCATAGTTCAAGATAGTATAAATTAGAAAAGAGTCTAAGTCATACTTTGATTAAATTAAATAATTTCTTGATAGAGTCAACAACTTGACATATAGCACAAGAGTGCTTAATCTTTTTGAGTCTTTGAGTAGAATGACACAAATTCATAGACCCTGATATTTGTAAGAATTCAACTAGGGACTCTAAAAAGTTAAAATCATCTAAACCTATACATTGTGTACATATATCCTAGATTAAGGATTAAATTCTAAGTCAGATTGACTAGGATTTGAGTTTAGTCAAGGCAATTTATGTCTAGAGTTACTAGTCAAACAAATCAAATTGTAGGATGAGATAGTCTCCAAGTTGAGTTATACATGTGTGAACACATGACTATGTTTATTGCAAACGTCTATTTATATAGAAACTTTGGCCAAAGTGATACATTTGTCTCTGCATGCATTAGTCGATTCACCGTGTCTAGATTGTGTAACTTGTCGAAATGATCATACTTAGCTAGAAGATTGTTTAGAGTTGTGTGGTCGATTGAGTTACATAGGAAACAACACTAGAACTTAGATGGCAACCTATTGGTTCTTTATGTCTATACTCTTTGTGAAGGGTAGGTCCACTTCTAGGAAGGAAGGTGAGTAGGGAACCATTGGTCTATGGTTGGAGGTAAAGCACACGAATGATGCTCTCCCTTTGTAGTAGAAGACTCACTAAGACTTGAGTGACAAATATCAAGATTCCAAATGTAGTACTCATTATGTTATGACTTATGATGTAAAATTATTCTTTTTGCCTAGTGCAACATATTTGTAAATGTAAAGTGAAATGTTTTCACTATGATTTATCTTTGAATATATTGCATTTCAAGGTTGAAAAATATTCAGAAAAGACATGCTTTTATTTCTTTATAATTATGCAAATGTTAAAAAAAAATTGTTCATGTTTCTATCTTCATTTACTTTCTTAGTAAATTGTTGTGTAATTCCAAGTAATATGAGATGGCATGTTACATGTAACTCCATAGGACCTATCATCAAAGAGAAGACATATGTTGTCAATGGTGTCATTAAGATCTCGAATGTGGGATTCTACAAACAATAGATGTATGTCAAATAATTAGATATCCCAATGATCAAGATGACATGTGTAATCCTACTAAATAGAATCTAATGAACATTATGCCGAAGAATTTGGTAGACTATTGTGATGTTCCTAAAAAAGTTGCTTTAGTTCATGAATTTGCTTATGAATGCAATCATGTTCATTATTATAGACAATAAGCACATTTGATCCTACATGATTTCAAAGGCTTGAAAGGATAATCTTGCTAAAGAGGAACAGCTCTACATGACAACATCCATCCATAATGGACATGGGAAATATTTAGAGGTGTCATGTCCTCTATAGAGAGAACAAAAGAAGAAGTCTTTCGTCAAATACTCAAATGAAAAGGTAAGGGAGTAAGAGACATGTTGAAGCCCCAAAGATGGAACTCTATATCAATTCATGATTACAAAAATGCCCATGTGTAAGCCCCCAAGACAAGTACATGAAATGGCACTTTATAATTGAGTATGTTTTGTAATAACACCTTCCAAAAATAGCTCAATTATAACACCCTTATTAAGTATAGTGTGTGGCAATTTATAATTCAATATGATTACAATAGTTTTATATTTTCCAAGTTTTTAAAGCATCTAATAAAAGGAAAGAATGCTAACATTATAATTCCAAAATAGAATGAGAGAAGATGAACACTAGCACTATGAAGTACATGAAAAACATGCACTTTCAAAGAAAAGGAATAAAAATGGAGTCCATTTGAGAAAGTTATGGCCTTCCAAACATCCCAAAAAAGGAATTGTGAAGAAAAAAGTCTGATAAAAATTAATTTATAGAAATAATAGGCATTATAAGTAAAAACCAATTACATCACTATAAAGAGCATGAAATTTCTAGCCCATTTTTAAAAAAATACACTAAAAAATACCTCCATATGGCTTACCTCAATACAAAAAATGAAGAGCTTACCTCAATAAGCTATCCAAGATAGTTGATTTGAAAACTTGATGAAACTTATTCTAAGAACTCCACTCCAAGACCTTCTCTCTCAACTCCAAAACTCTCCAAGAACCCTCTCACACACACACACAAGAACAAAAGTGAAGCCAAAAATTCCTTTCTAGTCTTATAAGAGGGGTATATGTAATAGGTTCCATGTCACTCCCCCTCTTTCAATGAGGAGGTAACACATGGCCTCCACCTCACCCCTTCTTATCCCTTCACCCAAATCCCAAGGAGTGATTTGAATCCTCAAGTTCTCACACATGTGTGAGACTTAGGGGGAGGAATGTACTTGTACACTCTTCTTCAATAATCTTCCTAGGTTATGCTCCCACATGTGTGAATAATTAGGATGGGATGTACTTGACCCACCGTCCATCCATGAACCTAGGAAAAGGAGATTGGATGGTGACAAGTCCACCCTCCCTCCCCCCAAATTCCATCCACGCCACTTTATTTTCAAGAAACTTGGGAGTGGTCAAATCTACCCCAAAACCTCAAATTTATAGCCCAAAAGGTGCCAAACCCTTAGGTACTTACTCTAGGGACCTAATTTCATAAAAGAAAACTCCAAAAAATGACATTTCAATTTCCTTTAAAAAGCCCACTAAATACAAATCCAAATTTGCCACATAAGATGACAACTGACCTCTTTTGGACTAAGGTCAAGGCATCATTAGGGATAACACAATTAAGTTTTCTAGAGGGCCTTCGATATTTTTATTGGCCATTGGAAAAATTACCTACACACTTGACAACAAACATTAATACATCCAATAAAATAGCCGAAGCAACTAGAATTACAATTCTACAATCATCATATATTATACGAAATCCATAATTTCACATCATCATAATTAATTACTCATCACAATTGCATTTCCTAAATATTTCACTTTCACATCCATTTCATAACATATCTCATATCAATCATGCATAGGTTGTCAATTCAATGTAGAACTAGGTTAATTTGATAGTTATAAGGCATAATTCAAAATAGTACTCCAAAATCAAATCATAACCATAATGAAAATATACAATGTATATTCAACTCAAGAAAATGCAATATAACATAATCATCCACTATCAAATCATCACCATGTGCTCATGAATAATTAAGCTAATCTAACCAAAATAGCAATGTTTATAGTAACTTAACATCATGATCGTGAGTCAATAATAAAATATGCAAATCAAATAGTGTCCATACCAATAATATGTCTAAAATTTATCCATCAGGTGCGAGTGAGCTCACAAGGTAGAAGGTGGGCCTCACACTACTAATGGTCTTCCTTTCATGACTGATAAATTATGAGATTGATACAAACTTACTTGGGATTTGTAGAGAATGTAAGATTTCATGTTGGTTTGCAGCTACACTTCTACTAAATCAATGCTACCCTAACACGACTCCTCCTGGACTTCAAATGGGACTTAATTTTGTGGTCTTCACTACTTTTAATTTACTTTCTTTACAAATCAACCAAATCCTAGACATTTTAGTAATACACTCTTAACTCTCAAAATGCATGGCTCTAATACCATTTCATTAACCCAAGACCAATAAATCTTGCATATATTATAGATTAAAGTGATGATAAAATGACTAATTAAGTTGATATGAAATTTATGAATTTGCCTATTGAGACTTCTGATTAACTAGATCGCACAAGGAATAGGCTAAGAGCATACATCTCTTTGCACTATAACTTACTAATTCTCAATTACCAATCCCCTATACCCAAATGATCTCAAACTCCTTACATTTATAGAAAGGATGCAACAAGATTAAAGGATCAAAATAAATATGCTAGATTGAGGGCCACTAAGAATATGTACAATCACTAAGAAAATATTATGTACAAAGAGTCTTAAGAATAGGTAAAGAAAACAAATAAAGAAGGTAGTGGGGGGTTCACTATGCTTTTGTAAAATCCTAGGTCCTACTTTAGTGTAACACTATCAACACATGATAGTGGTCTTGTACTCCCATGTCCTTCCAACCATAGCTTTAGTAACATGTGCTAAAGGTCTTCATCCAAATTGTAATCATCTTGTCAGATCTAGAAAGAAAAGTTTATCCTCCTAAAGATTCCATTGGA
The DNA here is from genome assembly GCA_027924645.1 of Cunninghamia lanceolata. Classification (NCBI taxonomy): domain Eukaryota; kingdom Viridiplantae; phylum Streptophyta; class Pinopsida; order Cupressales; family Cupressaceae; genus Cunninghamia; species Cunninghamia lanceolata. The sequence goes on along the minus strand of BSBN01000472.1, from coordinate 11,571,913 downwards.
AATTTGATCCCACTCAATTCTTTTGTGACTTTTGTAGTCTTGATCACAAGAAATCTATTTTAATCTCCACCTTGGGCATCCATTCCCAATCTAAAAGATAAAATTCAAGTCTTGGAAAATAATAATTTTTGGGTTCTACAAAATAATCAGTTAACTTATTACAAATATGACTTACAAAACCTACTTTAAGCTTATCAAACATTTGCCAATTTCATCATCTAAATGTCTTGAGGTGACATTGTCTGCATGGTCTTCAAAAGGATGTCTGCTAAAATTGAGACTACTAACAAAGCCTAATCCACAAATTCTTATCAAATTACTCCTAAGATGTGTTGGCCACTAAAAGTTATTAAAGTTTCTTAAATAAAGATCAAAAGAATAAAAACTTATAATCTAAAGAGAGACAAGAGCTTCAAGAAGACTAATTTACTTAGGATTGTATCATCATATCGTTCTAGTCTATATCTCCAACAATATTGAATTAGACTTACTAATTCTCCTAACCATTTATTTAGGTGTACCGGTGGTCTAAAATAACTTCTATAATGTTTATAGGTAGGAATTGATCTTGATTTGAACTTGTGAATACTATTGCTACTACTAATCATCTAGTTAGAATGTCTTTCATTGGATTATCTTCTTCTTTTAGCAATTAAATCTCAAAATCATAGCTCATGAACTTAAAATAACATTGTGCGACCCTTCCTTGAGCTAGGTTCTTATTTGGTTTTCTCTTCATTAGATTTTTCATGGCTTGGATATTAGTTCTAATAATGAAATATTATGGCTTAAGATATATCTTGAATTTCTTTATGCCGCTTTTTACTGCCATAATTTCTTTCTCCTATATATGATATCTTTGTTATGTTTGAGAGAACATTTTTGATCTATAACCACAAATTTCTTTCCTTTTGTATGGATATTCTTAAGTAAGCACTATTAACCAAGTAGTATCTAAAGAATTTGTATACACTTGATTGATTATCCCTAGCTGAGGCATCTGTAGTTCATGTAGTTCTAAGCATCTTTGCTTAATTCTCCTTATTGTCTCTATTGCCTCATCACCCCATTGGGGTCCTCAATTTTCAAGTAGTTTTTTGGAGGTGTTGTCGCGTTGAAGCCAAATATTGATAAAATGGAGAAACATAATTGAGACACCCAAGAAATTTTTGTATCTAATTTTATCTTCAAGAATTTTTGGGAACTCCTAAATTCTAGTCAAGATATGAGATTGTAGTCTGATTTTTCCTTGATCTAAATATTGACCAAGTAAATCTATGTCTGTGCTCCTAATTACCATCTTATTTTCTCATAAACATATACTATTTCTTTGATAGCTTTGAATTGTTTCTCCAAGTGTTGAATATACTCACCACTACAATTAGAGAATACAATAATGTCATCTATATAAACAACACAAAATTTACTCAAATTTTTAAGAGTATTGTCCATTCTTTTTTGGAAATATATTGGTGCAATGTTGAGACCTAATGGCATTGGATTCCATTCAAAATTTCCCTATGGTATAGAGAATGATGTATGTATTTGTAAACTTTAATCTTAATTTTCCAGAAACTTGATTTACTATCAAACTTTGAAAATACATTATAGTTAGTTGTTCTCTTGATCAAGTCAGCACTAAAAAGGATTGGATAATTAAATGGAAAAATAATATCATTCAAAAGTTTGTAGTTTATACAAAACATCTTTTTACCTCTTCTTGTTTTGTATGCTCGTTGACAAGAAATGCTAGGCAAGAAAATGGACTCTTGCTAGTTCTTATGAAACCTCCATCAACAAGATCTTGTAAGTGCTCATCCATTTTTGTAGCTTTAGATGGGCTTAGAAAATATGTTGGTTCATGTGGAATTTTTCCAATGCATTCTGGTATGATATTGATTTCACATTCTTCCTATTCCTACATCCAAAATTCTAATGGATTCATGTTGCGGCACTCTTTAGGAAATTTTTCTCTAATCTAGACAAATTTGGAACCTTCAATCATTTTGCCTATTTGCTCTTGATAGATAGTTTTTCTCTATCCTTTGGTTGTGTGCTTGTTCAAGTAATGCTCCTCAAATTTTTGGGACCATTCCTTCTCTTCAATCCACTTTGTCCTTTGTTTTGCAAATTTTAGAATAGGGATTTGTACCTGCTCTTTATTGTTCCTTAGAGAGATACGAGTTTTCCTCATAGAAAAGGGTTCATATTGTGTATGCATCTCCTAGTAAAGAATCAAAGTCCATACTATTAAATTCTAAAAAATCAGCAATAACTAATCTTCTTTCAAAATAAAAATGAACATCTTGAGCTATTCTTCCTATCTTGAGGGGTTCTCTTGTTATAGAATGTCCCTTTGCAAGATCTATTCTATCTTTCCAATATTTTTAAGGACATATTTTGTCTTATCAAATGATTTATCTAATCCACAATCTATAAAATAATCTAAACTATATGGCTTATAGTCAGGAAAATCAAAACTAGTTCTAACATATATACAATTATGTACAAAATATACAACTAGTGTAGTTTCTAGCTTTTCTTCGGGTTGAACTATAAATAAAACCTATTCAATTGTTGCTAGCCTTTTGACCAATTTATTTATTACTGTTATCACCTAAATTTGCACCCTATTGTTGGAGCTTTGATAGTTTGAACAAATTCAATCAACATGGGAATGATCTCAAGGTGTGGGACCTTGCAGATGAGATCAGACCTCCAGAGAAGGTTGGTTCCTATTTCTGGACCTAAACTCTAGAGAGTTCAAGCTAAATCTAATGCTAATGATCACTATGGAAAAGGGAGAGAAGGAATACAGAAAGGGGAAGGTGATACACCAAGATTTAGGGTGTTTGAATGCAATTGACATAACACAGTAATGATCTTAAACAGTGAAGGGGATTCACACAAACTCGTGCAAGTTCAAACAGATATTAAGGCAGAGAGATGAAAGTATGAAAGGGACTATTTTATCCACAATACATAGCTTACATCTATCAAATAAATTCAATAGTTTATATTGATCATAGAGGATAAATAGACATTACAAAAGAAGAAGAATTCGTTATAGGCATGAAATAGACACAAAAGATTGACTCTCCTTCATTTTTGAACTAGTATGGAGACATGAGAGGCTTAGTAAAAGAGCACAATCCATCAAATCTGCCCAATTCTAGAGAAAACCACAAGGTCCAAACTTGCAAAGAACTTTTTGCCTATGAAAGTGACCTAGCGTAGCCAACTACAAATACATCTTTTTTACATGTATATATAGCTTTTGAAAATCATTGTAGGAGCTACAAGTGTTGAAAAGTAGTCAACAAATTATGCCCAAAAGCCATGTTGTATTAAAATTTGGCCCAGAGGCCCTGTCAGAACCTGTAAATTGGAAGAATGTCCATGCTTGGCATGTTAAAAAACATGCAACCTAGATGGCTGCCCATATCCTGCGCACTGATTTTGTCCTTGAAAGGACCTGTAGAAGCATGGGTTACAGGGATACTTCATCTGACTCATTCATTTTAGGTATTTGTGCATTAAAGGTTTGCACTGTGTCAACCACCTGCGTGACATCAGTCTGCGACAATGGCATCACTATAGAGGCACTTTTTTGGGGTAATCAGAAAAGGGTACTTAGAGAGATACGAGTTTTTCTCATAGAAAAGGGTTCATATTATGGATGCATCTCCTAGTAAAGAATCAAAGTCCATTCTATTAAATTCTAGAAAATCAACAATAAATAATCTTCTTTCAAGATAAAAATGAACATCTTGAGCTATTCTTCCTATCTTGAGGGGTTCTCTTGTTATAGAATGTCCCTTTGCAATCTATTTTATCTTTTCAATGTTTTTTAGGGACATATTTTGTCTTATCAAATGATTTATCCAATCTACGATCCATAAAATAATATATACTATATGGCAGATAGTCAGGAAAATCAAACCTGAGTTCTAACATATATACAATTATGTACAAAATATACAACTAGTGTAATTTCTAGCTTTTCTCTGGGTTTAACTGTAAATAAAATCTATTCAATTGTTGCTATCCTTTTTCCCAATTTATTTATTACTATTATCACTTGAATTTGCACCCTGTTGTTGAAGCTTTGACAGATTTAGCAAATTCAATGAACATGGGAATGATCTCAAGGTGTGGGACCTTGTAGATGAGATCAGACCTCCAGAAAAGGTTAGTTCATCTTTCTGTACTTAATCTCCAGAGAGTTCAAGCTAAATCTGATGCTAATGATCACCAGGGAAAAGGGAGAGAAGGAATACAGAAAGGGGAAGGTGATACACCAAGATTTAGGGTGTTTGAATGCAAATGACATAACACAGTAATGATCTTAAACACTGAAGGGGATTCACACAGACTCATGTAGGTTCAAATAGAGGTTAAGGTAGAGAGATGAAAGTATGAAAGGGATTGTTTTATCCACAATACACAGCTTACATCTATCAAATAAACACAGTGCAAGAACAATGAGAGAGGCAAATTTTAGTTTTTATTGATCATAGAGGATAAATAGTCATTACAAAAGAAGAAGAGTTCATTACAAGCATGAAATAGACACAAATTATAGACTCTCCTTAATTTTAGAATTGGTACAAAGACATGAGAAGCTCAATAAAAGAGCATAGTCCATCAAATCCACCCAATTCTGGAGAAAACCACAAGGTTTGAACCTGTAAAGAACTTTTTGCCTCTGAAAGTGACCCAATGCAGCCAAATGCAAATACATCTTTTTTACATGTATATATAGCTTTTACAAATCATTGTAGCAACTACAGGCGCTAAAAATTAGTCAACAAATTATGCCCAGTCGCCATGTTGTATTAAAATTTGGCCCAGAGGCCTTATCAGAACCTACAAATTGGAAGAATTTCCATGCTTGGCGTGTTAAAAAATGCATCCTAGATAGCCGCCCATATCCTACACACTCATTTTGTTCTTAAAAGGATCTGTAGAAGCATGGGTTGCAGTGATATTTCATCTGACTCATTCATTTCAAGTATTTGTGCATTGAAGGTTTGCACTGTGTCAACCACCTATGTGACATCAATCTGCAACAACGACATCACTATGGAGGCACATTTTTGGGGTACTTAGAAAAGTCACGCCTTTTAAAATATTTTACAATACTTTAAAATATTTTAAACTTACTTTAAAATGTTTTAAAGCATTACATTATATTACATGCTTTAATTTTTCATTAATTTCCATATTTATGGCCTTAGACTATTATTTTGCCTTGTTGGCAAAATCACTCTTCCACAAACTAATTATGCACCTTACTTTCTCTTTGCTTTTTGCTTTCTGCCCTTTAGTTAGTGAAATCTTCATTTCATGAACTATCCTCGCTTCCTACTCTTGAGGCCTTTTTGTCTTCAATCAGCAATTTCTACTTTTTGTTCAATCTTTGGGTGGGGCCTTCCTTTTCTTTAACCCTGGCTTTCTTTTTCCTTTGTCGGTGAATTCGTCGATCGACAAACTTGCAGATCAGTGAACTTAAGGTTCGACAAACTTGCCGATTAGCAAACTTAAGGTTTGTCGAACCTTAAGTTTTTTGAAAAAGGCAAACTCTTTCTTTTAGCTTTTCCCTTTGGGCCTTGCTTTTTGCCTTATCGATGAATCCTTCGCACCATGAACCAACCATGCCGCTGACTTGTTTTCTGCCCCTACCTCATGCCCTTATCGAGCAAAGTCGTCAGTCGATGAACTTTTTGATCAGAGAACTTAAGGTTCATCGAACCTTAAGATTGCCGACAAAGCCAAACTCTTGTCTTTCCTTAGCCCTCGAAGAAAATGCTCCTGTTGCCCTTCATGCTTTGCTCAGTCGGCGAATTTGTTGATCGGCAAACTTGTCAATCGGCAAACCAAGAGGTTCACAAACCTTAACTTTACCAATAAAGTGCTCCTTTCTCTTTCTTTCCTTTTTCCTTAGTTGCTTCCTTTGTTCACTCCTCCTTAGTTAGGGAATTGGCAAATTGGCAAACTGGTCGATCGGCAAACCTTGAGTTTGCCAAACTAGAATTTCGTCGACTAAAGCAAAAGAAAAGGAAAAACACTTAGAATTTTTTGGGGTTTTAAAAGGGGCATTCTCCCATTTAGGCTTTCTTAGATTGAATATTTTTTATGGAAGAAGATGGGATTTTTGGGCTATTTTGGCCTGGGCAAAATATGACAACATTTTGGTGATTATGCAGGGGTGTTTGTCTAGCAAACATAGGGATCCAGTTGCCTTATATAATTCATTGGGCATAGATTCAAAAACAAGACTATAGCAACATGACCATACAGAATTGAAAACTACCTCTAGAAAACAAAACAAAACAAAAAGGCAAACAATATCCTAATGAGAAAGTTGCCTATGCAAAAGCACGTGGAGGAAGGAAACCTATAACAGAAACAAAACTAACCTAAACCTAAACTAACCAACCAAAAATGACCTTAAACAAAGCCATTAACTGGTTTTTCAAAATAACTGCCCTTTCTCAATAATTTACAGTGCTTTACATGCTTATGGGCAGTTAATAGGAGATGGGGAAGGAGCACTTCCCCAAGAATAGGAACAAACTCACTTACCCACCCAAACTGATTGGGAATGTAGTTGCTAAGAGGTGGATAAATGGGCTGATCTTGCTCATTTTGATGCTCAACTTCATGCTCAAAGATAAGCATGACAAGTGGTGACTCCTTATGTTCTATCTCTAGCTGGGATAGATGTTTGATAAGACATCCCCTTGAAATGACATGCAAATCAATAGAGATGATCTCATTCCTCTGATCTGATTCTTCATCATTCTGTTGTTGGTCTAAATGCTCTGGCTCTTGTGGCTTGACTAGAAATATAGTTTCCTCCACCTTGTGATCATGTTGTTCAAGGAGGCCATCAGAAATAAGCTCAGAAAATGAGCCCAGAATCTACTCAAAGAAGAAATCATCCTCAATGAATGTCAGTCTGATGCTACATTTTGAGTACAAAAGATCTATCTCATCCCTAAAGAGGTCTTCCAGCTCTTCAAAGCACACAGGAATGAGAAGATCCACCCTGGCTTCATGGTTTTCTAAATTAGGCTCAGAAAATGAGCCCTGCACATGCTTAATGGTGAAATCTCCTCCACCAAGAAGCCAATATCCCTGCTGGATAATCAAGAAAAAATCTTCAATTTGTGCTTTCCCATGCTCGATCTCTACATCGTTATCATCTATAAAAATGTGAGCTCCCCAAATAGTCTTGTGCTATCGATTTCTACACTTTTTAGTATAGGATGGCTTACATGCTCCTCCTTATGAGTTGAAACCTCACAGTTATGCCTAACCTCACATTCCAGCAACTTGCCATCATTTTCATCGCCCTCATGTTGCTCTAGAACTACTATTAATATTAGCATATGCATGCCTTCTTCATTTTAAATGTAACTAGGCAATTCATGAAACAGGGTGGCACCATCAACCTCCTTTGGAGCAACTTCCTTTGCAACCTCTCTAATGCCCTCATCATTTTATTGCAACCCCACTAGATTTTTCTTGAGTTGCCTATGCAATTGGACTTTTTCACCATGCTTCCTTTGCATTTGGATTTCATTCATCTTGCTCAAAGCATGGGAAAACTCCCCAAATGAACCAAAGGCCATAGGGTTTAACCCTGCACCAGAATTAGGACTATCCTTATGCTCAACATACTACTGCTCTATCAGATTTGGCTCAACTTCATCTTGCAACAGGTTTGAACCTTAAATTTTAATGGTATGTGAGGGTTCACAAATTATAGCAGGTTGCTTCACAGTAGCCTCAAACACTTTTTCTAGCTCATAGAACCTAGTATCTCACCAAAAAATCAGTTTGTCCTTTAAGAGTGAGCTAGTGCCAAGACAAGAGGGCTGACATGGAATAGGGATTGGAAGGGCTTCTTGAGAGGGTCATTCCTAAGGAATAATATGTTGGATTTGCACAAGAATAGGCTCTCATGAAGGTTGAGGGCCTCTAAAACTTGGAATTTTAAAATTTGAAGGTGGTTTCGAAGGCTGAACCTGTGTAGAAGGGAGGGGTTGCGTGAAACTGGGAATGGAGGGAACTGACTAGGCTTTCAACCTCTGCATTACCTGGACCTCTAGTTGCCTTAATTGCTCATTAGATAAGGCTGCAAGATGCATATAAAGTTGCTCCCGATAAGCTCTTTCCTTTGCCTCTATCTATCGTTGTTGAAGATAAGCCTGATAAGCAAGCTCTTCTTGCTGTTGATTGTGTCTTCACTCTCTGTTAATGTCGTCAAACTCCCTTTGAATGTGCAATCTGATATCCTTGATACTCATATTGTACATGTTTTGAGGATGCTCAGTAGATTAGTCATACTAGTTTGGACCAAAAGGGGCCTCCTAAGGCTGATAATAAGCATGAGCAACGGTGAGAGGGATGTCAGCATCATGAGGATGCCGATAACCTGTTGTTGTAAGGCTACTTGGCATAAAACTAGGGGTATTTTGGGTCTAATATTTCTGGTATGGAGGCCAATAACTTGCACGTTGGCCAGCAGGAGGGGAGTAGACATAAATCCCATAATAGTTTGACATTTTAAATCATTCAAAAGTAGAGATGTATCAAAATATTCTTGAAAATAAGGGTAACAGGTCTGCCTTTAAAGAAATAAGCTCATACAAGAGAGAGTTTCCAGGTGATTTGGGATGCTTCTAAAAGAAAGTTAGACCAGGAATACCATCGAAATCTTGATCCTTGAGGTTCTTTAAGCACTTGAATTGGTTGCACTAGTAGATTTGTTCAGCAGAGTCGCCACGGTGTTGAAGAAGACTGCCTTAAATGGAGAAATGCACTAAAGAACACACCAAATCCTTCAATGGATGATAAATCTTATCAAACTATCCCACAGGGCGTGCCAGAAACTGTTATCACCTAAATTTGCACCCTGTTGTTGAAGCTTTGACATCTCCAACAAATTTAGTGAACATGGGAATGATCTCAAGGTGTGGGATCTTGCAGATGAGATCAGACCTCCAGAGAAGGTTGGTTCCTCTTTATGGACTTAAGGTCTAGAGAATTCAAGATAAATCTAATGCTAATGATCACAAGGGAAAAGGGAGAGAAGGAATACAGAAAGATGAAGGTGATACACCAAGATTTAGGGTGTTTGAATGCAACTTACGTAACACAATAATAATCTCAAATGTTGAAAGGGATTCACATAGATTCATGCAGGTTCAAACAAAGGTTAAGGCAGAGAGATATAAGTATGAAAGGGACCATTTTATCCACAACACATAGCTTACATCTATCAAATAAACATAATGCAAGAACAATGAGAGAGGCAAAATTTAATTTATATTGATCATAGAGGCTAAATAGCCATTACAAAAGAAGAAGAATTCATTACAGGCATGAAATAGACACAAATGATATACTCTCCTTCATTTTTGAACTAGTACAGAGACATAAGAGGCTCAGAAAAGGATCACAGTCCATCAAATCTGCCCAATTCTGGAGAAAACCACAAGGTCCAAACCTGCAAAGAACTTTCTGCCTTTGAAAGTGACCCAGTGCAACTAACCACAAATACATCTTTTTTACATGTATATATAGCTTTTACAAATCGTTGTAGCAGCTACAGGTGTTCAAAATTAGTCAACAAATTATGCCCAGTTACCCATGCTGTATTAAAATTTGGCCCAAAGTACCTGTCAGAACTTGCAAATTAGAAGAATGTCCATGGTTGGTGTGTTAAAAAAAATGCAGCCTGGATGGCCACCCATATCCTGCACACTAATTTTTTCCTTGAAAGGACCTATAGAAGCATGGGTTGCAGGGATACTTCATCTGACTCATTCATTTCAGGTACTTGTGCATTTAAGATTTTCATTGTGTCAACCACCTGCATGACATCAATCTCCAACAATGGAGTCATTGTGGAGGCACATTTTTGGGGTACTCAGAAAAGTCGTGCCTTTTAAAAGCTTTTACAATACTTTAAAATATTTTAAACTTACTTTAAAATATTTTAAAGCATTACATTATATTACATGCTTTACTTTTTCATTAATTTCCACCTTTCTGGCCTTAGACTATTATTTTGCCTTATCGGCAAAATCACTCTTCCATGAACTAATTATGTGCCTTACTTTCTCTTCGCTTTTTGCTTTCTTCCCGTTCTGCCCTTTAGTCAGTGAAATCTTCATTTCGTGAACTATCCTCGCTTCCTACTCGTGAGGCCTCTTTGTCTTCAGTCAATGATTTCTTCTTTTTTCTCTATCTTTGTGCAGGGCCTTCCTTTTCTTTAACTCTGACTTTCTTTTGCCTTTGTCGGTGAATTCGCCAATTGAAGAACTTTCCAATCGACAAACTTAAGGTTCGTCGAACCTTAAGTTTTCTGACAAAGGCAAACTCTTTCCTTTTTCTTTTCCATTTGGTCCTTTCTTTTCGCCTTATCGATGAATCCTTCGCACCACAAACCAACCATGCCACTGACTTGTCTTCTACCCATGCCTTGTGCCCTTGTCGGCAAAGTCATCGGTCGACGAACTTAAGATTTGCAAAACCTTAAGTTTTCTGACAAAGGCAAACTCTTTTCTTTTCTTAGCCCTTGAAGAAAATGCTCTCGCTACCCTTCATGCTTCGCTTAGTCAGCAAATTTGCCAATCAGCAAACTTGCTGATCAGCGAACCAAGAGGTTCGCAAACCTTAACTTTTCTGATAAAGGGCTCCTTTCTCTTTCTTTCCTTTTGCCTTAGTTGCTTCCTTTGTTCACTCCTCCTTAGTTGGCGAATTGGCGAATTGACAAATAGGCCAATCAGCGAACCTTGAGTTTGCCAAACCAAATTTTTGCCGACTAAAGAAAAACACTTAGAATTGCTTGGGGTTTTGAAATGGGGCTTCTCCCATTTAGGCTTTCTTAGATTGGATATTTTTTATGGAAGAAGATGGGATTTGTGGGCTATTTTGGCCTGGGCAAAATATGACAACAATTACCTTTTTTGTTTTAAGGATAATCTCTTGATTTCTTCTATCTTGTTTTTTATCCCATAAAGTTTCCTCAATAGCATATCCATATCAGATGATGAGATTGGGTCTGAGCCTTTTACCTTCTTCTTACATTTTTCTTCCTCTTCCCCTTCTCTTCTTCTGAGCTAGATTCTTGATATTCTTCTTCTAAATATTCTTCTGATGAAGATTTATTTTGTGTTTCCTCCATGCTAGCCATTTATAACCATGGTCAAAATATTTCTACTTGATATACTGCTTAATTTTTTCATCTTATCTCTTTCTAACTTTAGATGTGTAATTTTGTTTCTTCCTACTTTCTTCATTTTTTCTTTGGTAGAGCATCCTTATAAATATCTTTATTTTCTAAAGAAAATAATTTTGCTTTAATAGTTTTTAATTTTTTTTGTAGAATCTATTGGATTAAACCCACTTCTTTTTCTTTACATGAACTCTTGCTCCTATGTTTCAGCATTCTTTCCTTGGATATTTTATCCCTTATCATGGCATAATGTTCTGTGATAGGGATTAGCTCATAGTATAAATTATATGCACTAGATAGTTGTTTTATGGGTCTTTTGTAGGTTGAATACTATCACATTGTTAGAATGTTTTCAAATTAAGGAAAGAAGTTGATGTATTGATGTAAAAGTGTTATTAGATAATTAATATATACTTGTGCTCTCTTTGGTGGAGTTTTTTTCGAAAGGGTTTCTCTATGTACATCTAAATGTGTTATGTGTTTGATTTTATGAGCTTGCTAATTTTATTGTCACTATATGTTACTCCTTAATTTAATAGTTAATCCCATGTCAATTTAGTTAGTAAATTAGTCTTGTTTACTATTTACTTAAGTTTTCACTATAGTAGTTTACCTTGTGTTTCAACATGGCTACATATGGAGCTCACCACCAACACATCATAAGTATCCTACGCTTCAAAATAAATAATATTAGTAATTTTCCAAACAACTTGCAAATTTATGAACACAATAGTTAGAAAATATTCAAGGTCTATTCAATGACTTACTTGCCTAGAGAGGTGTAGATGGTAGGGAGCAAAATATGTTGTAGCCCTCGTATTGAATATCATTCCTCATCCACATAGTTTCCTCTCTCATATTTTTGTAATGTTTAAGGCTAGAAAGGAGGAATGACGAATGGGTCCAATATACTTGTGAGAGTAATAGAAATCACTTCATAAGGAATTGGATGTCCCTTGTATCTATAATTTTCCTATATCTAAATACCATGCCCTTTGCACAACCCTACATCTAGATAGTAGGGACAAAAATTCACCCATGTTTAGTCTATGCTCAAGTATGGATGGGTGAAGGGACTAGTAGATTTCATGGGCATGGCATACATCTCTATTTAAAAAGAAAACATGACAAAATTCAATACAACATAAATACATGCACGTAAACTATCTTGATGAAAAAATAATTGTTTACCTCAATAGTACATGGAGATGAATCCATTATGGCATTCTTTTTACCCAGACATTGCTAACAGTCATGCAATTCTCTAAAAAATAGAGATATATACAATGTAAATCATGGATACATAGACATATACAATCTAGATCATAGAAACATTGAATAATAAAAGTGGGTATGTTGTATACTTGATGGTCTGGTTGTGAAGTGGATGGTATGTGGCTTAAAGTAGTGGCCTCGTCTTTAGCATTGTTTCTTTTATTCTTTAGCCATTGAGAGAGGGGAATGTTTTTATTGTTGTCATGTTCAATATACCTAAAGTTATAATTAGTACACTATCATGAACATGAGAAAAACAAATACTTATTTAGAAAATTGATAACAATTAATGGTCTTACCTCATCACTCTTTGTTTATGACAATTATGCCCCCTTCCTATTGCAAGTGTCCTCTCTTCTCTTCTCCATGTTTTGCTCACTATTATAAGTAGACAAGGCAATAGAAATAGCATGGAGAGCCTCCTTTCTCAAGGTATAAATTGAATTTGCCCCCTCCAGCATATAATTTTGTTGGAGGTAGATCCTTCACACCATGCTTTCGTTCTTAAGGTGGTACTCTACAAACCATCACTATATCTCTCTATCCATGGCTGGCTTGTACTTTTGCTTTGACTTTCTAGTATTAGGTGGGCCAAACTTCCTTGATGTGCCATGCGTAGTGACCTGGTATTCTTTAATCTATGCAAAGCCCAAAAGGATCAAACCATTCTTTTGATTGAGTCACACAAGGTCAAGAAAATAGTGTTGTAGCAACTTCTTGTCTACATGGGAGACAAGAAGCCTGTACTCACCAACAAACTATATCTAATTTTTGAATTAGTATTCATTATTTTCAAGTTATCACAAAATAAACTATTAAAAATTAGTGGATATTGAAAGGAAAGCATACTTACATCATTCACTTGTGGTGCCCCTCAACATATTGCAGGCCCTTTTCCACACCCTCATGGATAGCATCAAAGCATACAACCTACATTTAATAGAGTAAAAAATGTCATTAATGAGAAAACTATTGTTAAAAAATTCATCATGTATATTATAAAGTAAATACATTATTAGAGGAGGTGTTCCACAATGTCTGGAGAAACCCTAAATCAATAGTCTGGACACTGGCAACTAGAGGAGAAGCATTCTGAAAGCAAATTGTTATATTGAAATCCTACAAAAAAGCATTCACATAAAATTTTAAGTACTATTAAATTTTGCATGGATATTTAATTGAACAAATTAGAAAGAATGTCAAGAGACTACTTAAATCATTCACCTAGTGAGCCCCCTTAGCATGTTGCAGGCCCTCCTCCGGACCCTTTTGGATAGTATCAGAACATCCAACCTACATAATAGAATAATAAATGTCAGTAATGAAAAACTAAATTGTTTAAAAAATAATCATGTATATTATAAAGTAAATACATTATCAAAGGTGTCCCGCAATGTTTAGAAAGACCCTAAATCAATAGTTTGAACACTAACAATTGGAGTAGCAATGTCCTTGGAGTAAGCTGTTACATCAACATCCTATAAAAAAGAGCATTCACAAAAAATGTTAAAGAATGCTACTTTTGAATGGACATTCAATTGAACAAATTAGAAAGAAAGTCAAGATTTTTCCAATAAAATATACCTCATGTAGAATGTCTAAATGTGGATACAACAAGTCAAGAAAATGAATGGAGTCGCCTATGGTAGCAAGCATTTCAATTCCACTCCCTGAGGCACCCCCTTGTGCTTATCTACACAAAATAAGATTGGATTTATTTTGTGATATCATATTGCAAAGATAGATTAAATTTGACAAAACATATTTGTAAGTATTGCAGTTTTCAAAGCAGCAAGTATGCCAATTGTCATCATTTTTTTCTAATTTTGTGGCATATGTCTATGCATAGAAATATGTATCATGCATCCACATAAATTAGTAGTTTCTATCATGATCGTGCCTGATCCCTGATGGTTGAGTACTAATTAGTTTTGTTTCTTGTGAGAAAGTAAAAAGCATTGTGAATTAATTGTCAACGTTTCTCATAAAATATCAATTTATAAGAGCATAGAAACTTAGCCTTTAAATACAAACAATGTGTGAGGCATGATAAAATATATCTTTCAACTAAGAGATATCATTTCTTGCATCATCCATATATTATAATTTCATGCCCCTACAAGACAATGCATCAATTTAGTAAATGGAGCATTAATAAGTTATTTGAATTGACATGAGTCACATATATTTACAACCATTATTATTAATGAATTGTATCCCTACTTTATTGATACAATAGTAATATCTTATCAAACATACTTATGGTGCCTTAACTTATGTTCATTTGTTATGATTTGTTTGGATTTCAACATCCTAAAGAGCCTAGTGATCAAAAACAAATTTTCTAATTGAAATGGCTATGATTAGCAAAAAAGCTAAAAAAATATGATCCTTTACATGTTGATCACCAAGTTCTCTCTAATGAAAGATAAGTTCAAACCATTATAGATTTTTTGCAACATTACTATACTCAAACTTGCCATCCAAATAAGTCACTAGAAGAATGATGCCAAAAATATTAAATCCAAAAGACCATGATTAAGCACCATGAGCACACTTGGCATCCGAGGCAAGGGCATCATTGGAGGATTCATGACATTATTCACAACCCACATGTTATAACTACATTTTATGTATGCATAAGAGATTCATAGCCTTCAATGAAGAAGTAATTTTAGGTTCTTACCCTTTGGTGAAGAGCTAGTTTTAGGTTCTTACCCTAAAGTGAAGAGGTAGTGGATGTCCTTATGGAATATGATGTTTGATCCAAAAAAATTCCCTCTTTGGGTTATGGTCAAGTAGAAAATTTTAATGGTGGATGTCTTATTGGAAATAGGGTGCAATGGCCCAACAAGTTGTTCTAAATGCCTCCATGAAAATTGAACACCAAAGCAACTCTTCCTTTAATCATTAATTGTCAATTATCTAGCACAAATTGAGATCTATATTCCTTACATCCTACAAAAGCATACAAAAGTGGCCCCAAATTTTTGGAAGTGGTCAAAATTCAAGTTTAACGTAGTAAATTTACAGTTCATTTAATCCAATGCACCTTGTATTATTTACCACAACATATAAAAGGAATAAAATAAACTCTTTAATGGAACCCACTCTACTACTAATATGGTTGTCAAATATCATTTCCAACATACAAATGACTACTTTAAAGTGCATGCCAAAGGCAAGGTTTACTCTCCAATATGCAAGATATGGCTATTCATAGGTGATGGGGAATCCCTTTTATATAACCCCCTTTCACAATCACCTCCACATTAGCTTAGTTTGGCACTATTAAACCTTATGGAAAACCCAATTTCCATGGAGCCAATGCAAGCAACCTGTGTATCACAGGTATAGGAGGATTTATTAGAATGACATGGAGATCATGGCACATTTAACCATAGTAAACTAGCATAAGAAAAAACAATCATGCAAAGAATTCAGAGATCATATTCAAGGGATTCTTATAATCAATTAATTAGGTCACACCCATCTCAACATTGAAAGTGATTCCCAACTCATAATTGGAAGTGTGAACAAATTTTACAATTATAAACATGGACATACCTAGAACATGAATTACTAACTCTAAACTTATCATTATATTTCCAAAATATTTTCACTTCTATCTTCAACACGAGCTTTTCCAATTATTCTCATAAACTCTATATAAGCACAAAAACTAAGAATGGAAAAATAAGATAGAGTATTGCACTAATATTGCAAGATTGACTACAAATCTATTAACCAGAAATAGAGTGCAATGAGTATTTCATTAGATACACAAATCTACCACCACTAGAAAGCTATGAATAACAAATGACAAAGAAATAAATATAATCAACTCACCTAGAACAAATAAAAGTAGTTCACAACCAAGCCAATAAGCTTTCACACTTTTTGTGCCCTCCCTAGGTGCAAGCCAATGTACTTAGTTCTTCCTCTATTCTAGTGCTATTTTTGATGGCCCACATGGCATTTATCCCAACGAGACTAATTTAATGATTGCATTAGATTGAATCTTCCACTTAAGATTGTCACCTCTTGACATGATGAAAAATGATCATTAAAAGCATCCATGGTGTAACATAAGTGTCCATAGCGTATGGGATGGAAAGAAATGTATGAAAAATATCTCTTGGAACTTATGCAATAACCAAAATAGAAGGCCTTTTTGGAATCAATGCATTCAACAAAAAGAAGAAGGCATTCTTGGAGTCATGGACCTATAAACTTTGGATAAATTCCTATTTACAAAATATATTATCAACATTCTATATTGAAATGAACCATTAAATATCATTTACAAACACTAGATCTCTACAACTACAACTATTAGAAGCCATGAAGTGAAGAAACACAAATACTTCAGCCTTCCACTTTCTATTTGTTTATAGAAGAAAAACACTATTCAACTAATGTTTATAAAAAGACTAATAGATGATGTTTCTACATTGTATAGAAAGATCCTTGGACATGATCTCAAGATGGGAGAATTTTGTAGGACTGCATGCAGTTGGTATACTTTACTATCACATAAGGGACATAATGTCATGGGAGATACATTTTTTTTTTCTATGATCATAATGGATGTAAATGCCATGTTTTTAAATGAAATGACATTTTAGATTGTTAGATGATTTAACAAATGTGGAAAGGTGTTGTCATGTTAGAAACAAATTGTCAATTGGAAACTCTATTCTCTTTTGCAAACATTATCTTCTACTCTTGTTTGTGGATAATCTTTTTGTATACTTTGATTGCAATGATCAATGGTTGGCATAGAATCATGACTTTAAAATAGTTTTGAATAATACTTTGTTTTCTATGAGCCACCTAATTACAATAAACTTTTCTATGTTGGCCTCTTGTGTTAGCATGATAGTATTGTAATGCATGTGTAGTGAAGTTTGGTTGTAAGGATGAGAAAGGTAATGTGTTGGTGCCTTGGAGATGAGAAGCTTGTATTTTCACATCTTCTATTCTCAAGTTCCTCTTGACCCTTTAGAGAAACTGTGAAGAGAGACAGGGCTATTAGTTCTTTAAGACTATTCCACTACCCTTCAATGTTATACTCTCATTACTGATGTAATAACATATTATGCTTGACTATCATATCAAAAACTTTTTTTTTTCTTCTTGTAATTGCACTCCTTTTCATCAGTAAAAGACATGTAAAAAAGCTAGGTAATTTTTTATTTTTATATCCATTGGCTAGTTAATATGTTTGTTTTGATCTTGCAAACTTTATAAAAACTAGTAGATGATGTTTTTAAGTTGTTTATAAAGATCCTTGGATAGGATCTCAGGTTGGCAGAAGTTTGTAAGACTGTGTAGTTGGTATAGTTAATGATATAGTTTATTGTGACATAAATGATGTAATGTTATGGGAGAACATTTTCAATATGGTCATAACAGATGTAATGTCATGTTTTTAAAAGAAATGATATTTTAGATTGTTAGATGATTTAGCAATAGTGGAAAGGGGTTGTCATGTTGATAGCACGTTGTCAATTGGAAACTCTATTTTCTTTTACAAACATTATCTTCTGTGTTATTTAATTTCAAGCAGGGGAAGACAACACACACTACAAGGAAATTATAAATAGGGGCACTAGTTAACCACCTGCATCATATTCATAACAGAATTTCCTAAAAATTAGTTCAAAGGCCTAAAGGATATGGTGCAAATTGTTGGAAATAAGCCACACCCAGACCGGCGATGGACTGGCCACAAGGGGTCAGTAGCTCAGTTGGTAGAGCACTCCAGTAGCAAATGGAAGGTCCTAGGCTTGTGTCCTAGCTGGTCCATATGAGTTGTATCTCAACAATTGGTATCAAAGCTAGGCTAGGAGCCCCAAGCACCTGTAGTGTTGCTTAAGGGGGGGTTGTTGGAAATAAGCCACACCTGGACCGACGATGGACTGGCCACAAGGGGCTAGTAGCTCAGTTGGTAGAACACTCCATCAGCAAATGGAAGGTCCTAGGTTCATGTCCTCGCTGGTCCATATGAATTGTAACTCAACACAAATAACAAAAGACAATAAAGAAACCTAAAAAGAATTTAGGCAAAACAAGACATACAAAGCATGAAACCCTAATAGAAACAGGAGTAAAA
Source organism: Cunninghamia lanceolata (assembly GCA_027924645.1). NCBI lineage: Eukaryota > Viridiplantae > Streptophyta > Pinopsida > Cupressales > Cupressaceae > Cunninghamia > Cunninghamia lanceolata. The sequence goes on along the minus strand of BSBN01000472.1, from coordinate 11,553,266 downwards.
ATTGTTTGAAACATACCCAAAACCACAAGAGTCAACTTACCTCTCACCAGTTGATACAAAAGGCTTCAATGTGTTCACTAATAGTAGCAATCAGGGGGCCTCGGCATCCTGCAATGGGACTAGTGGGAGATGGGAGGGCAATGGTCAACTGGAGAAATTTGAATTATCAAATGGTAGTAAGACACGGTAACATTTTTTTAGCATGGTAATGGGATAATATAAAACATATTATTTTATGATTTAGAAACACGTCAACATTTTACAATTTGCAGTTAGAGAATTTGTAATAGTCCCGCGGTCTATGGTGAACGATTGTCAAATTGAATTGAATTGAAGAATTTTAATAACGTCCACGAGGCCGTAGCAGCCTATGGGACCCAGCATTCACACACAGCCCCGCCAAATGGAACAGCAGCCACAAAATGCCCTCTAAGTTGCCTAAACTTCCTTCTTGAGATCTTCCCTTCTGCTGTGGAGTTTGATCACGAGGTTCGCCGTACTATCCAACCTTGTAGCTTCAAACAGGGTGTCAAGGTTGTCGATTTTCAAAGTTTCACCATAGTTGTATCAGATGTCGTTGTATGCTTCACACTCTAAAAGGAAATGCCATTCTGTCTCCACCACACTTTTGTTGCAGAAGAGGCATATTCTCTCCTCCCAAGCCTCTTTAGGGGTTAGCCATCTACTCGTTTCACACCTAAGATGATGTGAGCTCACTCTAAATGGAAAGGTTAGTGTGTGAGAGAAGATCAACTGATGACATTAACGGTGTTAAATGTGGGACCCACATGCCACATCAATAGGTTAAATGTTAAGAGGATAGCAAATAAGGGTGACCGTCTATTTTCTCTCAAAAAGATTCACCTTTTTACTTCACCTACTTGGTTATTCGCTATAACTTTATATGTTTTTGCTAGGTATATTTGCATTCATTTATATCAACACAAAAGGAATATGACTATTGAGAAAACCCTTGCACTCATTAATATTAGCAAATTCTATGTTTGATAACCTTTAGATATTGTAATGAAATAAAGCCAAAACCTTGGGAATTTTTCTCTGAATCTTGGCAGGCAAGTGGGTAGCGAGCATGCAAGTAGTGAATGTGATCCGAACTTGTTTTCATTGGCTCTGGAATGGGGTTGGATTGCATCATTTATCTATTATAATGGAATCATCTTGAGCAACTTTGACGAGACATGATGGGTTTCTCAGGAGAATGGATTCATCCCCAGAAAATGTTTGTTGTTCAATCTACCATGATAGTTTTATCTTGCACTATTAAGCAAATTGTGCTCATTGGTTTTGTGGTAGGAAACAAAATTTTGTTGTGATGATATATTATGTTTTCTAATCTTCTAGAAAATTTCAATCTTTATTTTTGCTTTGGACTTGATATATTAAAATAGTTCTAGTTGAGTGAACATCATGTTGAATTTTGGAAATCATTGTGTTGTAGATGGAAGTGATATATGCTATTACTTATGAGCAAAATTACAATGCATAGACAAGTAAAAAAATCATAAATACATAAAAAAAATATAATGCAATTTCATTATAACAAAAGTACAATGCAAGATAGATGGAACTATAATTCAGAGTCATATTGCTAAATAGCTTTATACTGGAATTGTGAGAATGGATGTGCGGCCTCAAAACATGCTCTGATACTAAAATTTCATGCATGGGTTTCACAAATTTTAAATATAGATTAAAATAATAAATATAAAATGATTCAATGCAAATTGTAATCTACAGTAATGAAATAACTCAATTCATTATTAACAATGGTTGCAAAAGTTTTAATACATATTTGATTATCCTTTTGAAACTTGGCTTTACACCCTCTTGATGAGTAAATATAGAGGCCCTTTAACTAATAGTTTAATAGTTGCATAGAGAAAATAGTATCAATTCTTTCTGTTCCTTATCCAAGAACCATCCAAGGTATATATTATATTCTTGATTGGACATACATCACACACCCCTTCCCCAATGCCTATTGTCTTCCTTGTACTTTCATTAAAGAGGTTTATTTATGTCATATTTTCAAATATCATGTTATTTTATAGTGTTTTCCTAGTGGTTTCCATTATCCAACACAACCTTTCATAATAATATTTCATAACTTAATTACTTAATTATAATATTTAACCTATTTTTCATAAATGTATTTTATAACACGATTTCATTATTTCTTTTTATCTCCCCATTTTATTACAAAATTCACTTCACATAGTATTTCTTTCACTCACGATAAAATTTCTATAACACAACTTTCCATTCAATTCCATACTCTCCTTTTGGATTTCTTAGTAGATTTACGGTGCACTATACCCCATCCTTCATGATTCTATAAATATTGGCATGGACATCATGCACTACCTTCTAATTAAATTGCCAAGGCCTTCCCAATAACACATGACACATATCCATTGATACACCATTGCACAACACTTCATACTTATACCTACCAATCTAAAAAATTTACCAAGCATTACTCCTCCATAACACCCAATGTCCCTTCTCCAAGTAGGACACCTTATATAGACTAGGATGATAGATCCTCCTTAGCCCAATATTATCCACCATCTCATCTTTGACTATGTTATTTATACGACCACTATCAATGATTACCTTACAACACCTCCATTTTGATTTACACACAATTTCAAATAAACTCTAACATTGAACTAGTTCCTCAATTTCTTAAGGTGGTTTAAGCAAATCCCTTTTCATCATAAGATTTATATTATTTTAGTGTCTATGGGTCTACTTGATGTCTTTCCATATTTTGTATTCATTCCTAGACTACATGAGCCTCAATGCCCTTCCTTTTTTATATAGTGGTCTCCAACAAGTGGCAATCTACAATCCAATGTCTTCTTACACTACACCAAAAGCAAATTCCTTGAAAACCCCTTCTACAACATTTGTTCAAGCTAGTGCTACCACCCTTGTTAACAAGGAACCTACGAGGGCCAACCCCCTTCTCTCTTGTATCCTACTAATGCTTCTCATTCTTTGATCTACCTCTTCCCCCATTTATTTTTCCTTTCCCTCTAACATTCTTTTGTTTCCTCTTATTCAATTTCTTCTTAGCTTTTAGTGTAAACTCATATGCATCCTCAATGGTGCAAATTCTTAGCATATTTATCTCCTCCTATATGCCAATCTACAAGCCATTAACATATCGCACTACTTTTTCTTGGTCTAGATCATGATGTTTAGATCTAATGATTAGCTTGTAGAATTCTTTGGTATAATCTTTCGCATTACCTTCACGCTACTCAAAATGGTAATCCCTAAGCAAGAACTTATTGCTTAGTTTTTTACCATCTAATCCCAATTAGTGGTCTTAACTTTACTATTTTTCACTCTATCATATTGTGTCTTCTTCACTATAATGTGACATCCCCTTCAACTTAGTTTAGAAAACTCTAACCCTTTGTGAATTTGTCTTAAAACTTAAAGAATTGCTCCATTTTGGTGATCTAGTCAATTAAATTCTTTGGATTCAATGATCTAGTAAAGTATAACACTTCTATCCACATACCTCAGCCAATCCTTTATATGGCCCTCAACAACCTTTCCTCTCCCAAGTCAGAATTCACACCTTCCACACTCTCTTTCTCTCATCCTTCTCCTTTCTTATCCTACTCTGTCATTGGGATCAACCAACTACACAAATCTTTGATAGGTTTAATCTTCTTGGCTAGCCATTAGGGTCTCTCCTTTCCCAAATACATCTAAACCTCATTGATAACTTAGAACTTGTGCTCCACTCTATGTTGATCATGATGATGCTTGTATTTGGCTTGCAAATCATTTAATCTTTCTTGAACTTGGAGGTGTATTTGCCACACTTTGTATATGAACTTATTAGCCTTTTTTACCTCTAGATCTCTATTTTCTATCCCCTCCTTTGACTATCCCAAACAAACCTCAAATGGGCTAGGGTAAATACCCAAAACATGCCTCAAAAGGTGACATTTTTGAATATGAATGGACTACCATATTATAGAAGTGTTTAATGAATGTTAATTTCACATGCCAACCTTTGGTAAACCTCTAATTATACCCACAAAGTAGATACACCAAAGTTCTATTCACAATGTTTATTTGTCCACTTGTTTGAGGATAGAATATAGTGAAACATTTCAACCATGTATATATCGTCTTTCATAATATGCACCAAAACTTACCCAAGAAATGAAAACCCCTATCTAATATGTTGATCTCTAAAAGTCTAAACTAAATCTACCCATTCTTTAAGAATAGCTTTGTTACATCACTTTTGGTTAAGTTCTTGTAAAAAATTAATATGCACATCTTACTAAATTGGTCCGCTACCACAAAAGATAGTCAAGTCCAAGCTTGGATATTGGAATAACACCCACAAAATTTATATAGATGATCTCCCCTAGTCTTGTAGGTATGGATAGTGGTTGGTAAATCCCAAGTTTCCTATTGTTTGGCTCGCTTATGCTAATAACTTATAACTTGTCCTAGTAAAATTTGACATGTCCACTTACATATAGGGTCAATGTACATTCTATTGAAGGTTAGAAGCTATCTTAGATACTCTAAAACGTCCTACAACTCATGAAGTATGAGCCTCGTGTATGAACAAAAACCTGTTGCAAGTATGGGTTTAATCGGTGTTGTCATTGATGTCAACATACTCATGTTGCATTAATGAGAAGGATTGGATGAGTTGTGTGCTGAGGATATTGAGAAAATTAGTCTCAATCAGGAACAGTAAAGAATAGTGATGACAACAAGGTAAAAGTCCAAGATAGGTTGAGGATCAGAGGATGCGGTTTAAAGGGTTTGTAGATATAAGTCCTGAGATGCTCCAGTCAAGTTTTCAGAGGTCCGCATGAAGATATGAAGAAGTTATGGTTGCTCAAGTAGAACCGGCTTCGACAGGTCTCCAGAGGTGACAGAGTGACACAAATAGGTCCGGTGAGGTCCAGTAATGCATTATCCCATTCTGCGGATTTGAGGAAGTGTTGAGGACATCCTTGTGAAGTGTCAAGTAGATTGGTTTGTGGCTTGAAGGTCCGGAAGAACCTATTCCTTTGTGATAGTGATGACAGACTGTGTTCTTGAGGTTTCGGATGAAGGACAGAAGGACTCCAGTAAGCAGATGAAGTGCAGATGTTATTGGTGATTCAGGAAAGCTTGTGGTGATCTATGGATTGGTTCCAGTTCATGCTGGTGGTTCCAGTTCATGCTGGTGGTGATCTATGTATTTGAAGAATAACCACCGCATGTTGGTGTTCTTCCTAAGACTGGCCGACCGGATGTATTACACGTCTTGCGGATGTTCTTGTAGGTGTTTGCCGACTTAGATGATTGTTCCTAAGTCCATGTCATGTCTAAATAAGGGATTGTGAAGTCATTTCAAAGTGTGTCTTGCAGTGATGAGTGTGTGGCAGCGAGGAGAAGTGCAAAAGGCAGAGCAGAAGTACTAGGCTTAAATGGAACTGATTCAAGCATGGTGAAGATGCTATTCTCCAGTTCATGAAGGTGATACTTATTTCTTTGTAGATAGTGTGTCTCTTGTAGGCAGTGAGCCTCTTGTGAGCAGTGTGCTTGGGCAATGAGCCCTAATAGGCATGTGCCATTTTGTTCTTTCTATTCTTCTAACAGAGAATACATTCTTGGGTTAATCACCCCGTGGTTTTTCCCTTAACTGGGTTTTCCACGTCAAAATCTTGGTGTCTTATGTGTTGATATGTTTTTGCTTTTGATTTGAATGCATTATGGTTCATGATTAATATTCTACTAATCACTAAAGAAGATTTAAGTATTTAATTGGAGAAAGTTGCGCACAACTGATTCACCCCCCCTCTCAGTTGTGTACCCTAAGTCTAACAATTGGTATCAGAGCTAAGTTCCTCTAAAAGGAGCTTAACCGCTTGAGGAGATCCAGGATGTCGTCTTACAAGAAGGATAGTCTGAAGTTTGATGGAACTAACTTTGCTCTTTGGAAAGGTCGCATGAAATGTCATTTGTAGTGTATGGGAATGGCGTACTGGTCCATGGTTACAAAAGCGTATGTACCTCCACAGGGTGGTCCGACAACCCTAAATAAAATCACAGATGTTGAAAATAATCTGCATACCAAAGAGGCTCTTCTAAGCGCATTATCTGACTCAGAGCTTTCAAATGTTATTGACCTACCAACTACCTTTGAGATTTGGAATAAACTAGAACTTTTGCATGAAGGAGACCAGTATGTTAAATGTGAAAGGTTACAGAGTCTAAAAGGGAAATTTGAAAAACTAAAGATGAGAGATGATGAAAATATCACCACTTTTAAGCCAAGAGTGAATGAGCTAGTTTGTGGAATTAGAAATGCTGGTGGAGTCTTGGATGAAAATGAGATTGTTGGTAAAATTCTCAGATCCCTCCTTGCTTCTTACAAAATCAAGGTTGCTGCCATTGCAGAATTCAGAGCCCATACAACTATCACAAGAGATCAATTGGCTGGGAAATTAGCTGCATTTGAAGTGACAAAATTTAGAGACAACCCCCCCAAGACTGAATCTGCATTCAAAGCCAGTGCCTCTATTAAAGGTAAACAAAGACTTGATCTGGGAGAGAATTCTTCAAGGAAATTGTCATGGTATGAAAAAGCAAGAAAAGATCTGGAAGAAGAAGAAGTAGAAACTGCTCAACTTGAAGCCCTTATTGCAAAGAGGCTGCCAAGAGGATCCAGTAAGTATGAAGGTAAATTACCTTTTAATTGTTTTAACTGCAATCAGATTGGTCATTTTGCCTCAAGGTGTCTGGAAAGATTTTCAAGGCAAAATCCTAACAAGCCACGGTTCCAAAAGAACTGTTACTATGTACATGAAGATGATGATAATGAAGGAGTAACAGATGATGAATCAGAGATAGGAAACAAATCCGGAAATGAATGAGTGTTCATTGCCATCAAGGAAGAAGATCCAATGTCCTCTGTATCTATCAATCTTAAGACTGTGGAAAGAGCTCTGGCTGCCCAAATTGAAAAGAAGGATGATTGAGTCATTGACAGTGGATGCTCTCACCATATGACCGGTGACAAAAACAAGTTTGTGGATTTGGAAAGGTATGAAGGAGGAGTGGTAAAGTTTGGTGATAATTCTACTAGTAGAATCAGAGGAAGAGGAACTATTTCTTTTGATGGAAGAAACAAAACTGATAATGTACTGTATGTTGAAGGTTTGAAGCACAATCTTCTCAGTGTTGGATAGTTGGTGGACAAAGGCTATGATCTCTGATTCAAGGATGGAAAATGCAAAATCTTTGAAAGTTCCAGAACAGAGATTGCATCTGGTACTCAAACTAAAGGTAATATCTTCCATTTGGTTGGTACTAGTAAAAGCTGCTTATTTGTTTAAGTTGATCAAAGTTGGTTATGGCATAGAAGGATGTGTCATGTGAATTTTGATAATATCATCAAGATAAGCAATACTCAGGCTGTAAGAGATCTTCCAAAATTGGTGAAACCTACTAACAGCTTGTGCAAGGAATGTCAGTTAGGTAAGATGAGCAGAGTCACATTCAAAAGCAAGAAACTATCTTCTACCGGATTATTGGACTTAGTTCACACTGATCTTTGTGGTCTGGCAAGAACCAGGAGTATTCAAGGTGATAGATACTTCATGCTGCTAATTGATGACTATTCCCAGATGATGTGGGTAACCTTTCTAAAGGAAAAATCAGAAGCTCTTGAAAAATTCAAAATATTCAAGGCTATGGTAGAGAATGAAACAAGATTAAAGTTGAAATGTCTAAGGTCTGATAGAGGTGGAGAATTCACATTCGGTGAGTTCATAGAGTTCTGTGAGAAACATGGAATTAAGAGACAATTGTCTGCTCCTAGGACTCCACAGTAGAATGGAGTAGTGGAGAGGAAGAACTGGACCATCCAGGAAGCATCTAGGACCATGATGATGGAAGCAAATGTTCCTCAGATCTATTGGAGAGAAGCTGTTAGTACTGCAGTCTATACTCTCAATCGAGTTCAAATCAAAAGCAATACCAGTAAGACCCCTTATGAACTCTAGTTTGGCATTACTCCTACTATAAGATATTTTAGAGTCTTTGGTAGCAAATGTTACATCAAAAGAGATGAAGATCTAGGCAAGTTTGATGCTAGAAGTGATGAAGGAATATTTTTGGGTTACTCTACTCACAGCAAAGCATATCGGTGTTATAACAAGAGACTGAGAAAGATGATAGAAAGTACAAATGTGAAGGTTGATGAGGGAATAGAGAAAGGAATCTTTATTTCTCAGACCAAATATGTGAAAGAATTGTTGAGGAAATTTGGAATGGAAGATTCAAAAGCAATGAATACTCCCATGGCAACTGGATGTAAGTTGAGCAAAGATGATGACTCTCCTAAGGCAGATCAGACAAAGTACAGATCAATGATTGGAGGATTATGGTATCTCACTCAAACTAGACCAGATATAATGCAGGTTGTTGGTCTTGTTGCGAGATTCCAGGTTGATCCCAGAGAATCTCATGTCATGGCAATCAAAAGGATTTTTAGGTATCTAAAAGGAACAGTTGAGTATGGTCTGTGGTATCCTAGAGATCATGATTTCTCTCTTCATGCATATACAGATGTAGATTGGGCAGGAGATGTGGATGACCGGAAGAGTACCAGTGGTCGAGCATTCTTTTTGGGAAAAAGATTGGTTTCTTGGCTAAGCAAGAAACAAGAGGTAATATCTCTATCTACAACTAAAGTAGAATACATTACAGCAGCAAGTAGTTGCACTCAAGTTTTGTGGATGAAGCAGATGCTAAGAGATATTAAAGTAGAATATGAGGAGCCTATCACAATTTTCTGTGATAATTCAAGTGCAATAAATATTTCTAAGAATCTGGTGTTGCATTCTAAGACTAAGCATATATCTATCAAGTTTCACTTTCTGAGAGAGCAAGTGAACAAGGATGAAGTCAGACTGGAGTATGTGCCCTCCAAGGATTAGATTGCAGATATCTTTACTAAACCTCTTCCCAAGGACTCTTTTGAGTATCTCAGAGAGAAGTTAGGGGTTATTGCCCCTCCGGTGATGAACTAGGATGCACTGATGTGCATCAGTCCGGTGGATATCATAGTCATATCTTGTGATCTGGATTGATGATGAGGAGCTGCTACTCAGGGGGAGCAGCAGGTATGATTCTGTAGTATTGGAGTTGCAAGTATGAGCCCTTTGCCATTGATGTCAAAGGGGGAGAAAAGACATGTGAAAAAAAAATGGTTGATGATCAAAGGGGGAGCAGTAAAGGAAGAGAAGACATGTGAATAGTTGTTGTTGATAGGGGGAGTTGTGACAGTAAGGAGAAGTTCTTGTCTTGATAGTTTTTCACATCATATGTTGCCATCAATGACAAAGGGGGAGATTGTTGCAAGTATGGGTTTAACCGGTGTTGTCATTGATTTCAACATACTCATGTTGCATTAATGAGAAGGATTGGATGAGCTGTGTGCTGAGGATATTGAGAAAATTAGTCTTAATCAGGAATAGTGAAGAACAGTGATGACAACAAAGTAAAAGTCCAAGATAGGTTGAGGATCAGAGGATGCGGTTTAAAGGGTTTGTAGATATAAGTCTGATAGGGAGACCTATGGGTTTAGCAAACCTATCTTGACACACCACTTCAAGACCTATATCAATCCCAAGTCTCCCTACCAATCCAAGTGCTCAAAGACATTTTCTGCCCCAAAATGCCTATATCAACCTAACCAGTCTATTACAGAGGTGAAAGACCTGTTTGCCTATTGTTCCCAATACAGACATTGCTTACTTGGTGTGAGGTATTCTTCTTTACCCTCACTGTTTCCAAGATTCCTAATCTCCAAGGCTCATAGCCTTCTTGAGCCCATTATCAGCCCTCCTCTCCGGGTCTAGGGTTCTGATTGCTTGGTACTCAATTCTTCCACTCTGTTTTCACCTCTGTCTCTTAGACTGCAACTTGCATACTAGCCGGGCTATGGCACAGCTCGCCTAGTACAAGTTCACATGGCCTCTCTCTGTCAACCCGTTCACAACAACAGAAAGAAAAACTAAAAAAAGAGACTCTGTTTGATTTCCCCCCATGACTGTACAAAGAATATGCGAGGACATCAAACTAGAGTCATTATGTACAAACAGAAACAAAACTAACAGGAATTAAACTGTCTACTCTACTGCAAACCAGATTATGCAAGTACTCTACAGACAAAATTCAAATGGATTCAACTGTCAATGTTTTTATTATCAGAAGTTCCTCTATTACATTCACAGCATCTCAGGCTTCAAAATGTTCCAACCCCTTTTACAAAGCAAAAACTAGCTTTTAAATTGTTCAGCTTCCTTTTAGTTATCGAACAGTTAGGTTTTCTGTCTATTCGGCTCCCATCGGTAAAATAGATTCTTTGTCTCACCGATCATATTCTTCCCCTGTCGATATGCATCCTATCGATACATTATTATTGGCCAGACATCGTGACTTTTGCACCGAAATGCTCCTTCCTTTTTCCATCGGCCTGATCCACCTTATCGGCCACCACTTAACTTCTCCCGCCGAGAGACCATTTCTCTCTGATGGCTAAAGTATTCATCGCTCAGACGTTACACTATCGGCGTAGCTTTTCCTTGGTTTGCCGATGTTTATTGTTACTCCGATGGACCTAACAACCCCCTCATCGGTCAGACCACATTCTATCGGCAAACCTCAAATTTGTCCCGCCGATATCAGCGGTCATGCTGATGCTCCTTCTATCGGCGTAACTTCGCCGTTCGCTACAACTTCGAAAGGCGTCGCCGATAGGTTCTCTCACACCGAAATGCATTCTCCATCGGCCAGACTTGTGGTTGTCGGTGAAACTATTTCCTTTCGCTCTGATATCGATAGTCTTGCCGACCATTCTAACCCATCGGCTTGACATACAGCATCGGCCAATTTGTCCCTCATCGGTCAGACCACATTCTATCGGCAAACCTCAAATTTGTCCCGCCGATATCAGCGGTCATGCCGATGTGCTTTCGTCGGTGTGACTCCGTCGATATGTATAGTCGTTGTCTTGCTCTTTGATGAGATTCTCTCCATCGCTCAGACGTTGGGCATGTCTTCCAATCCGCCATCTCACGCCGATGGCACTTTCGAACACAACTGTCGGTGTAACTCTTTCCTCTCTCACCCCGATGAATTTCAAAAGTGAATAAGTATAAACTTCTTCCCGCTCTGCCCTATTTTGAAAATTCAAAACATCACAACAAAATGCAAACATATATACACATGGGCTCCAAGCCCTTGGTGCTCCTACACCAAAGTCTTAAGATGCTCTAGTCAAGTTTTTAGAGGTCCGCATGAAGATCTAAAGAAGTTATGGTCGCTCAAGTAGAACCGGCTCCGGCAGGTCTCCAGAGGTGACAGAGTGACACAGATAGGTCCGGTGAGCTCTGGTAATGCATTATCCCATTCTGTGGATTTGAGGAAGTGTTGAGGACATCCTTGTGAAGTGTCAAGTAGATTGGTTTGTGGCTTGAAGGTCTAGAAGAACCTATTCCTTTGTGACAGTGATGACAGACTGTGTTCTTGAGGTTCTGGATGAAGGATAGAAGGATTCCAGTAAGCAAATGAAGTGCGGATGTTGTTGGTGATTTAGGAAAGCTTGTGGTGATCTGTGGATCAGTTCCAGTTCATGTTGGTGGTCCGCATTGAAGTTAAAGTTCGTATTTGAAGAATAACAATCGAATGTTGGTGTTCTTCCTAAGACTGGCCGACCGGATGTATTACACATCTTGCAGATGTTCTTGTAGGTGTTTGCCGACTTAGATGATTGTTCCTAAGTTGATGTCATGTATAAATAAGGGATTGTGAAGTCATTTCAAAGTGTGTCTTGCGGTGATGAGTGTGTGGTAGCGAGGAGAAGTGCGAAAGGCAGAGCAAAAGTATTGGGCTTAAATGGAACTGATTCAAGCATGGTGAAGATGTTATTCTCCAATTCATGAAGGTGATACTTATTTCTTTGTAGACAATGTCTCTTGTAGGCAGTGAGCCTCTTGTGAGCAGTGTGCTTGGGCAGTGAGCCCTAATTGGCATGTGCCATTTTGTTCTTTCTATTCTTTTAACAGAGAATACATTCTTTGGTTAATCACCCCGTGGTTTTTTCCTTAACCGGGTTTTCCACGTCAAAATCTTAGTGTCTTATGTGTTGATATGTTTCTGCTTTTGATTTGAATGCATTATGGTTCATGATTAATATTCTTCTAATCACTAAAGAAGATTTAAGTGTTTAATTGGAGAAAGTTGCACACAACTGATTCACCCCCCCTCTCAGTTGTGTACCCTAAGTCTAACAAAACCTTCTCTCTTTAGGCACAGACAACTTATTCACCTTGTAAAAGAGACCATCTTTGAGGAAGTAATCTAGGTTTGGTTCAAAAGAAATCAATTTAACCTTCTTAATTTTCTAGTATATCTTGTTTAATTATTCATGTTGAGCATAACATTCAACATCAACCTCATTTACACATGGATCCAATAAAGAGAGTGTACTCACCACTAAGAGAAGATGTGGTCTTGAAAGAATATTAACTACCTTATTAGTTACACCACACTTTATCTTATTAAAAGATGAAATTATTGTAGCAATCTCCTTCCCTTATAGTGACAAGATTGTTGGAGTTTTGTTTATGATTAAATAGATTATATTTAGTTTTGTATAGTTACACCACACTTTTCCACTATGGTGACCAAAACATACAACTCTTTGTTATACATACTATATTTTTTTGACAACCCAATTGAACAATTTATAATTTGATAACGCACCACTCTTCCTCCTTGCAACAAAACAACTCCCATTACATAATCACTAGCATCAATTTCAACTCAAAAAGGTTACTAAATATAGGTCAAAGAAAGCATAGGTGCATGATTGTTTTTGTGCTCAAGATCATCAAACACATACTACTATTTTGAACACCAATGAGAGTTCTTTCTAGCCCTTGTGATGGCATGCAAAGAAGCAACAATGTATGAGAAGACCTTCATAAATTTACAAAGGCATTGGATTACACCAATGAATCCCTAGTCTCGAAAATAGATGTGGCCTTTGGTCAATTCATGGTGGCCTCAATCTTTGATGGATCAATCATTATCTCACCATTCCCTAATATGTGTCAAAGATAGACAAGTGATGTCTTTGCAAAGTCATGCTTCTATCCATTCAAAAGTAGTTTTTTCTCCTTCAAAACTTTAAACACTTTATTGATATGGTTGAAAAATTCTTCATAGAGACCTTGCTTGGTCTTAAATGTTGTTTTCCTTACATCCCCTTCCTTGATATGAACTTGGTGAAGTACTTGGCATGTTGTAGTTGACCAAGTCATCTATATGGGGAAACATGTACATTTTTTTTATGGTAATTTTGTTTAGTGTCTAGTAGTCAACACACATACACTATGTTCCATTTTCTTTGGTACTACAACAATCAGAGAATAACAAGGTGAAGTTCTTGGACTTATCACACCTTATTAAATTAATACCTTCAACTAAAATTTTACTTTTGATCGATCTCTAAAACACTTTGATGGTATAGTCCAATGTTTGGCAATGTGCAATCAAATAACAATTGAATCTTATACTCAATGGCTCTCTTTGAAGGAAACCCTTTAGGTTCAAGGAATAGCTCTTAAAATTAATCTACTAACTAAATTTTCACTTGTTGTGCTTGATGAGTATGTGTTAGGACTGTTCAAAATTCACCTTATCCTTTCTAGTTTCATAGTTTTCATTCCCACAAGTCTATCCTAGGAGTCCATATTCCTTTTGTAGTCATACACATAGTCACCTAAATATCCTCCATGTGTATTTCATATCATATCCATATGTAAAATCCTTGTATTCTTGTATACATAGGTGTTTTTGTCTGTTACCGCAATCCCACAACATGCCCTAATGGCCCTTGCGGGTGAGCAAAAGCCAAAGGAATCAAATGTGTTGATTACCGCATTACCGCAGCATGGGAGAAGTTCACTTGTAGTATTGCAGGGAAGATGTAAGTAACCTAACATCCATCACAGTCTTGCAACAGCTCCAGAGTAGGCCAGCGGGCTTACGGTATGAAGTTTAAGGCAACAAGCAACGTGCACCACAACCCCATGATGGTTCCAAAATAGACCTACGAGCTAGCGATAAAGGATTCAAGCAATAGATGTTTTGCACCGCAATCCCATGACAGCTTCTAAATATACTTGTGGGCTAGCGGTAAAAGACTCAAGTAACATGGAGTATGTACTGCAACCCCACAGCGGTTAAGGCATCGACTTGCGGGAATGCGGTGAAGGTTGAGTCACTGATGAATAAAGCACCATGGCCCTGCAACAGTCAAATGGAAGGCTTGTGATAGTGTGGTAAATAGAAAATGATAATGCCAAAGGTCACCATGGTCCCACAACTGAGCTCAGTCAGACCTGTGGTGGAGTGGTAAGAGTTAACAGATCACAATGGATCCCGCGGTCCTGCGGCAGCAACCTTTAAGGTTTTCAGGATAGCGGTAAACATAAACCTTAACTCTTAACCGATCCCGTAGTCCCGCGATGAAAACAAACATTGTTTGCAGTAGCATGATAAAGGATTGAAATGGTAAGGTTTTTAACTCGCTACCCCGTGGAGTTACTTAACCACCTGAGTGGGATTGTGATATAGCTTTGGTTACAATAAATACAAGGCATCGATGTTGTCAGATCATCTTCCATCGATGGTGGACATTCAAAACTAGATCATAGTGACAAAAGCTTGTCACTCAGCATGAAGAAGAATTAATGGTGAAGCGGTCTGGTATGGGAGCCTGATAAATTTTGATTTGTCATCCCATTTTCATCATTCACAGCAATTTAAAGCAGTTCAGAGAGCGTCTTGGAGCATCTGGAGGGTGATAGAGCTATAGTCTTGGTGTACATTGAGTGGTGAATTCACAGGAGAGTCATTCAAGTCCATCTCTACAAAATAAAGTGAATTCTCATTGCTATCAGATAGTTTTGTGAAATATACAAGTAGCTTGCAAAACCCTAAGATAGTCTTATATTCATAATGGCCTCGAAAAAAATTGAGTCTAGTAAGAAAGTTGAATCCTTTGCCCCAAAAGACAAGAAAAGACCTCAACAACAGTCTATACGAGATATATTGCCACAATCAGTGGATAAAGGATTTAAAAAGGTTTTTAAGGATGAATTCCAAGGTTGTAGAGATGCAATAATCCCTATCTCAAGTTGGAGTTTATTTTGGTATTTCTATGACAAGAAGGATCAACAAGCTCCTTTGTGCAATCCATGGATTTTAGACCTGGCAAAGCTAATTGTGCCTAATGTTTTTGTGGACATTGAGCTCATTACAATTATGGCACATTGTTATCATGGAGCTACAAATATAGTGAGGTTTCCTGATGGTTCACCACTGCTAACAATTACAAGGAATGCATTAAATACCAAATGGATTCCCCCGAAGCCCCATTGGCTCAAACTAAACTTTGATGGGGCATCTAAGGCTGATGGTAAGGCTAGTGGTGGTGGGATTATCAGGGATGACAAAGGATGTGAAGAGACCTAATGTCTCAAGTTACTGCTTGGAACATCAGTTGTTCATCGGCAAGACTTGAACTGTCGATGAACTCTTGACTTGTTCCACCGATGGATAGTGTCTCTTTAATAGTTGCTTGGTCATCGTCCACACTGGAGCATCGGCAGACTTTGTTAATGCTACACCGATCACTTTACTCTCACCAATGGTAGTTTGTCTATCGGGTAGACTTTCTGCATCGGCAAAAGTGAGGAGTCTTTGGGCAATCTGCAAGGTTACACCAATGAAGGGCAAGCTATCAGGTTGACATGCTCTATCAGGTTAACATGCTCTAGCTTCTCCAATCAATATGTGTCATATCGATGTGATATGACTATCGGCATAAGGTTGGCCATCGGCTGAGCCTGTGCTAGTTACTCCGATGTGCATTAGTTACTCTGATGAAGGATGAAGACTTGGGCATCAGTGGGACAAGGAACCATCAGTGTGAATGGTGGAGTGGTCTCCAATGGCTTGGGCTATTCCAATGAGGCTTAGACTGGCATTGTCAGCAACAAAATTGCCGACGATAGTCTTACAGTGTGTTTGGGTATATAAACTTGGATATTCAACTCAAACTGGTGAGTGTGGGACTAAAGGTCTCACATGAATATGAACAGTTGCAACGGTTGGAAGATAGCGATGCTGGGTCAGTTGGAACGAACAGTTAGGGCAGAAGTTTAAAATAGTTTTGCTCTTGAAGACTGTGTATATATACAGATTTGGTGAGATCGTATGTAGTTGATCATTAATCAGATTTGATTAAGTTGTTCGTTCTGTAGATGTATAGAGGAAGTGAACTGTATATATGATTTGAGAATCGATACCTAAGCGAGAAGGCTATGATCTTTATTGTAACCTTTCTAAGCTTACTGTAAATAAAGATTGTCTCTCTTGTGGTGGTGGGTTTTTTACCCAAAAGGGTTTTCCCACGTACATCTGGTGTTGTTCTCTGTTATCTTGTATGTCTATTCTGTATTTTCTGGTGTGTTCATCTTTGTATTTGATATAAAAGTTACCTGTATACATTATCCCCTTTGAAGTGACATTAGGGAAGTTGTATTCCGCACCTCTACTTTCCTTACAAGTGGTATCAGAGCCTGGCCAATTGTGTTATCCTTGTTAGTAGGTTGGGTTTTTGTGTTAGTTCTATGAGTGGGAGTTCTGTAGAGGTCTATTTTGTTAAATAAGATGGCAAGTACATCAGGAAAATTAGACATTGAAAAGTTCAATGGCACAAACTTTGAGTTGTGGAAGCTTAAGGTTGAAGATGTGTTGGTCGACAGAGATCTTTGGGTTGCTGTGTCTGGGACTAAACCTTCAGGCATGAAGTAAGAAGACTGTGACTTGGCAGATAGAAAAGCCAGAGGACTAATAATATTAAGTTTATCAGATTATGTTCTATTGAACGTCCATGAGGAGAAGACTGCAAACACTTTATGGAAGAAGTTGGGAGATATCTATCAGGGCAAGTTCTTGGTGAATAAACTATTCCTCAGAAAGAATTTGTACTCTCTGAAGATGGATGAAGGAGCATCTGTAGCAGACCATTTGAACTCATTTAATATATTTTTGCGTAGTTGACTTTTGTAGGTGTAAAAATAAAAGAGGAGGACCACTGTATGCTTCTATTGTGTTCCTTACCTAACTCATGGGATCATCTTGTGATGGCTATTGGAAGTACAACAACCATGTTTAAAACTAAAGAAGTTGTTGCCTCACTGTTATCTGAAGAGATGCAGAGGAAATCTTCTGAGATGGCCAAAGAAGCCCTATCTGTTCGAGGTAGATCAAAGGAAAGAGACAAGAAGAAGGACAAGAAGTCTAAGTCTAAATCAGAGGGGAGATCAAAATCTCCTGGCAAAAAGTCCAAGGTGAAGTGCTGGAATTGTGGGCAGAAAGGACACATCAGAAAAGACTACAAAGAGGAGGAAAAGAAGAAGAAGAAGAACTTCTTTGACACTGATTCTTCTCTAAGTGATGTTGATGCCTTCATTGCTGCCTTGGCAATGCCTGCATCCGAAGATGTATGGCTGGTGGATTCAGGAGCATCTTTTCATATGACATCTCACAGAGAATGGTTCACTAAGTATGAACCGTATGTTGGTGGGAAGGTGTTCCTAGCAAGTGATTCGACACTAGAAATTGTTGGCCGAGGAAGAGTCAGAATCTAGTTCCTGGATGGCAGAATAAAGGGAATGAATAGAGTATATACACATACCAGGTCTGGCTCAAAATCTTCTTTCTTTTAGTAAGCTTAATGATGTTGGAGTGCAAGTTACTTTTGTGAATGGTGGCTATAAGATGACTAGAGGTTCTATTCTACTGGCAAAAGGTGAACGCATTGGAACTTTGTATATGTTAGATGCTAAACCAGTGTGCTGTAATAATGTCTCTGTAAAATCTGAAAAAGCTACTATTGTAACACATGATGCAAACTCTATGGAAGTTAAACTCCCTATAGAGAAAACAATGCTCTGACATCATAGACTTGGTCACATAGGTGAAAAAGGTTTAAAAACTTTGAAAAACAAAAACCTGGTAGATGGGTTGATTGATTGTAATCTGGAGTTCAATTTCTGTGAACATTGCATATATGGAAAACAGAACCGTGTTTCTTTTTACTCTAGTTCTCATAAATCTTCTAGTGTTCTGGACTATGTACATTCTGATGTTTATGGTCTAGTTGATGTTCCTTCTCTGTCTAAATCAAGATACTACGTATCGTTTATTGATGATTATTCAAGGAGGGCATTTATATATTTTTTGAAAAATAAATCAGAAGTGTTCAGTCGGTTTAAAGATTTTAAAAATCTTGTGGAAAATTAGACTGGTAGAAAAATAAAATGTTTGAGAATGGATAACGATGGTGAATATTGTAATGCAGATTTTGATAAATTTTGTCTTGATCATGGAATAAAAAGGCATAAGACTACACCTTATACTCCATAGCGAAATGGAGTTGCTGAAAGGTTGAATCGATCATTGATGGAGAAAGCAAGAAGTATGTTGAGTTATGTTGGTCTTGAACAAAGGTTCTGGGCTGAGGCAATTGCTACAACTTGTTACTTGCTTAATCGTTCTCCTACTTTGGCATTGGTTGATAAGACACCTATGGAAGCATGGTCTAGAAAGAAGCCCTCTCTAAGACATCTTCGTGTCTTTGGCTGTGAGGTATATGCTCATATTCCTGAGGTAAAAAGATCTAAGCTAGATTACAAGGCAGTCAAATGTATCTTTATTGGATATGGAGTCGGTGTTAAAGGGTACAAGATTTGGAATCCTTAAACTGAAAAAGTAATTTACATCAGGAATGTAATTTTTAGAGAGCTAAAAACTTTGGTTGTTGATCCTCAGCCAGAGAAGACAGAAGAGAAGAAAGAAAAGAGTGTTGTTAATATTCCTCTAACCCCTATAAAAGAGGAACAACAAGCACCAAGTGTAGATGATTCAGATGTGAGTTCGAGTAGCTCCGAAGATTCAGATCCAGAGAAAGAACCTGAACTTGTACCTCAGTCATTGAGGAGGTCTACACATGAAAGAAGACAACCAGATAGGTATGGATTGTCAGTACTTGATTCACGTTGTACCTATGCTTTGCTTACTGATACTGATGAACCTAGGACTGTGAAAGAAGCTATTAGTTTACCTAATTCAAATTCTTGGTTGGAAGCCATGGATAATGAAATGTCATTGTTGGAGAAAAATGGAACCTGGGATCTGGTGCCCTTGCCTGAAGGTAGAAAACCTGTGGGCTGTAAGTGGGTATTTAAAAAGAAATATGGTTCAGATGGTAGTATTGAAAAGTACAAGGCAAGACTGGTTGCTAAGGGGTATTCTCAGAAGGAAGGTATAGATTATGGAGAAATCTTTTCTCCTGTAGATAAGCTGACATGCATTAGATTTTTGTTGTCACTTGCAGCAGCGTATGACTTTGAAATTGAGCAGATGGATGTGACGACAGCATTTCTTCATGGGGATCTTGAAGAAGAAATTTATATGTCACAGCCAGAGCATTTTGTGGTAAAAGGTAAAGAACATCTGGTATGTAAACTTAAAAGGTATCTTTATGGCTTGAAGCAATCTCCTAGAATGTGGTATCATAAATTTGATACGTATGTTTTATCTTTGGGATATATAAGATCTAAATCTGATCATTGTGTCTATTATAAAACTGATGGTGATCAGATTCTTATAATTGCACTGTAGGTGGATGACATGTTATTCATTGGCAATGGTAAGGGGATGATCTCAGATTTAAAATCTTAGTTGTCCTTGAAATTTGAAATGAAGAATTTGGGGGCAACGAAGTACATTCTAGGAATGGAAATCAAAAGGGATAGATCTAATAGAAAGCTTTGGCTTAGCCAGAGCAAGTATATTACAAATGCTCTTAATAAATTTAATATGTCTGATTGTAAACAGTTAGTTGTTCCAATTTTGCAGGGAACGAAACTATCTATTGAAGATTGTCCAGAATCTTCGAATGAAATTGATGACATGAAAAAAGTGCCTTATGCAAGTGTTGTTGGCAGTTTAATGTATGCATTGGTCTGTACCAGACTAGACATTGCCTAGGCAGTGGGAGTTTTGAACCAATTTATCACAAATCCAAGCAAAACACATTGGGATGTTGTGAAGAGAGTTATGAGATATTTGAAGGGAACTTCTGACTATGCTATTTTCTATCATGGAAACTTAGTTGGATCTCATAAATCTATCAGCATTCAAGGATATGTTGATTCTAATTGGGCAGGGGACATTGACAGTAGAAGATCCACCAATGGATATGTATTCATGTTAAATGGTGGCGCTATCAGTTGGATGAGCAAGCGACAGGCTGTAGTCACTTTGTCCACAACAGAGACAGAGTACATGGCAGCTACTCGTGCATGCCAAGAAGCCGTTTGGTTGAAGAGGTTATGTTCTGATGTCAGTTTTGATGCAGGGTAGATACAAATTCAGTGTGATAGTCAAAGTGCTATCTGTTTGGCAAAAAATCCTACTTTTCACGCTAGGACAAAACACATTGATGTCCAATATCACTTTGTTCGTGATATGGTGGAAGACAAAAAGGTAAATTTGGAAAAGGTTGATACTTTGGAAAATGTTGCAAATGCCTTGACTAAACCAGTGAGCATGACCAAGTTCAAATGGTGTTCAGATGAAATGGGTCTTCAGGCCCATAATTCTCAGTAATCAAATGAGGATTAAGAGGTAGCAGTAATCTCTTCGACAAGTGGGAGATTGAAGAGACCTAATGTCTCAAGTTACTGCTTGGAACCTCAATTGTTCATCGGCAAGACTTGAACTGTCGGTGAACTCTTGACTTGTTCCACCAATGGATAGTGTCTCTCCGATAGTTGCTTGGTCATCGGCCACACTGGAGCATCGACAGACTTTGTTAATGCTACACCGATCACTTTACTCTCACCAATGGTGGTTTGTCTATCAGGTAGACTTTCTGTGTTGGCAGAAGTGAGGAGTCTTTGGGTGATCTACAAGGTTACACCGATGAAGGGCAAGCTATCGGGTTGACATGCTCTATCGGGTTAACATGCTCTAGCTTCTCCGATCGATATGTGTCATACTGATGTGATATGACTATCAACATAAGGTTGTCCATCGGCTGAGCCTGTGCTAGTTACTCCGATGTGCATTAGTTACTCCAATGAAGGATGAAGACTTGGGCATCGGTGGGACAAGGAACCATCAGTGTGAATGGTGGAGTTGTCTCTGATGGCTTGGGCTATTCCAATGAGGCTTAGACTGGCATTGTCGGCAATAAAATTGTCGATGATAGTCTTACAGTGTGTTTAGGTATATAAACCTGGATATTCAACTCAAACTGGTGAATGTGGGACTAAAGGTCTCACATGAATATGAACAGTTGCGATGGTTGGAAGATAGCGATGCTGGGTCAGTTGGAACGAACAGTTAGGGTAGAAGTTTAAAACGGTTTTGCTCTTGAAGACTGTGTATATATACAGATTTGGTGAGATCGTATGTACTTGATCATTAATTAGATTCGATTAAGTTGTTCATTCTATAGATGTACAGAGGAAGTGAACTGTATGTATGATTTGAGAATCGATACCTGAGCAAGAAGGCTGGGATCTTTATTGTAACCTTTCTAAGCTTACTGTAAATAAAGATTGTCTCTCTTGTGGTGGTGGGTTTTTTACCCGAAAGGGTTTTCCCATGTACATCTAGTGTTGTTCTCTGTTATCTTGTATGTTTATTCTATATTTTCTAGTGTGATCATCTTTGTATTTGAATTAAATGTTACATGTATACATTATCCCCTTTGACTTGACATTAGGGAAGTTTTATTCCGCACCTCTGCTTTCCTTATAGGATGGTTGGTTGTTTCTTATGATGGTGGGATAGGTTTTCAAAGCAATAATTATGCTGAAGCCTCGGCTCTTTTATGGGGGTGAAATTGGCTATTTCACTTGATATTCAACAATTGTATATTCAGGGGGATTCTAAACTGATTATTGATGATGTTACTAACGTGTCAACTTGTGGCTAGAAACTGAAAGATATTATAGTAGATATCCAGATCCTTCTGCAGTGGATCTCTAGAGTTGATATCTCTCATATATAGAGAGAGGGAAACGGGGTTGTTGATGCCCTTGCTGACTATGGCCAGCAATTTTCAAATTGGCGATGTTGGTGCCAAGTTAAAAACATTCCTTTAAACATAAGGGATTTAATTCAAAAGGAGCTAACTTGTCAATGATGACTCATCATACTGAGAGAGACAGATTGTTCTATCAGTTTTGTTGGAAGATGCTGACATGTATCTTGGAGTACGTGCTTTTATGTACTTCATTGCTCAATGTCATTTCTGCATTATTACTCCCTTGTGTTAAGGCGAGTTGCTTATTTGCTAATTATAGCGAATTCCTGTTTATTATGTTCGAGCATGGGAAGGGCAGGATTCAATTGGTTTCTTGAAAGGCGACTCTTATTAATATAATTCATGCAACATTATTATCATAATTCCTTATCAAGCTGTTACTTTTACCTTTCACAATTACTCTACAAATTTCTGGTTTTGGGGGTTCTGTGGTATTGTTTGGAAGGCTAAAATGGGAGGAGATAGGATTCAAATAGAGCCAATTTCCTATTGCAAATTCAAGGACAATGCTGTGGTCTGGCACTACTACAAGGAAGGTGGTATCAACCCTTTTCTAGAACGCCTTAATGGAAATGATGAAAATTTGTCTGAGCAATTTGCTCGGTCCTGGCAAAACCGTAGAGTCACTGTAGGGAGAATTGGGTTTGAGATTTCTGAGAAAGTAATTGCTATGGCAACTGGTCTGTCTACTAAGGGGACTAAGATGCAAAGGAAAGTGAAAGTGGTGGACCATTCTAACCAAAAGTTGTTCCTTGGGGAAGGAGAAGAACTTGTTCCCTACCAGGGAGGGTTTGAACAGGCCAAGCTGCCAGAGCCGTGGGATGAAATGTGTTTCCTCCTCATGAAATACTTCACTTTGGAGGGGTGGTTTACCAGGTTTTACAATTACCACCTTCCTTTGCTTAATCATTTTAGACATAATGCTCATATTAGTTTCCCGTTCTATTTACTATCTTCTCTTAAGCATTCGGTCTTTAGGGTTAAAGCTAAGTCTGCTAAGAAACCTTCCAAGAAACCCATTCCCTTGCATCAAGGTCTTATCCTTTGCTTATACAATTTTCATCTTTCTTTGGAGCCGCCTGAGCCTATCCAGACCCATAGCAGTGAAATTTCTGCCAACCCCGCTGATACTGCCATCTTTGAAGAGCCTTGTCCTTCCCCTGCTTCTCATAAATTGAAAGGGGTTTCTTTTTCTCTATCCAATGAGGAGACAACCATGGTGACCGTTACTCACACTCTGGCCTCTAAAGGAAGTGTGAAAAGTAAAAAGAGGAAAATTAGGGAGATGGAAGAGGATACTGTGGGGGATGTTGGGGGTACCCCTAAAAATCTTAGCAGTACTCCTATGGGACCTGGCAGTAAATCTAATCTATCTACTAAAGAAAAGGAGGGTTTCTCTTTTGGGGTTAGGAGGTCGGGTAGGATTGTTGGTAAGCCTGCGCTGAAAGCCAAACTAATTGATTATTTTGAGAGTGCTTTTGATGCCTCCACTCAGGGGGATGATGCTAAGGTCCTTGAAGTTCAAGAGATCTCTGAAGATGTTGAGGGCAAGAATGTGAATAAACTGACTGATGTTTCGGGAGGTGTTGTCAGTGACTCTGAGGACAATGCTGATGAAGGGGGGAGGATGTTTGTGGGGGAAGCTGGTGATGAGACTGAGGAAGGTGATGGCCACAGGCATGACATTGTTGTTCTAAGGGGTCGTGTGGAGAAGCTGGAACAGTTAATAAGCAATGTGCTCAGGCGTACAGTGTTGCTTAATCTTTCTGTGTTACAGGATCTTGGAACTACTGTTGCTGATGACAAAGAGGAGAATTTCAAAAAGTTGGATGAATTTATTGAATCTCTAGCTAAAAGATTTTTTCTCCTTAGTTCTATTTTCTATTATGTTGTCTTTTCTCTGCTACTTTATATCTACTATCTTTAGACTGGTTTTGCTGTCTATGTTGTTTATGCTGGTTAAGTGGGTTATGTTGTAACTGTTTCGAGGCTCTATTGTTCTTTTGCCTCTAGAGTTTCTTTTTGCTGCAATGTAAGGGTTCGGCCCCTTGTTTTAGCCACCTTATATAATCAAAAACAATTACAAGGAGTGCCATAATCAATTGTTTCATGTTGAACAAGCAAGGTTTGATTATTGTGGATGTTCAAAAAAGTGAGGAAGACTATAAGAAATTGGGAAAAACCTATAGAAGAGATGAACTCCCCATGTATATGAGAAAGGGGGCCAACAATAGAAGAATGTCTATCCCTACTACTTCTATTCAACCATTTCCTATGGATAGTTTCACAGTTTACTTCAAGAAAACATACTTTGCATTATGTCAAGTTCTTGGGATAGATGCACAAGAGAAAATGCCAATAAGGATAATGATGATGACTATGAGGATACAAAACTATGAGTTGAATAATGAATATGATTTTGCTTCATATCTGGAGAAACAGTTGCATGAGGGATTCCTTCAAATATTGGAGAATAGGGGACCAATAAAGTTTAGACATTATTCTCTATTGTGTCATTTCATTTTGTTTCAAAATAGGAAGAGGTGGCGTCCAAGGATGGATTTGGTCATGGTTGATAACAATGGATACAAGTTGCTTGTACAGTGTTGGTGCTACAAATGGGATAGGAATTGCAACAAAGGTGATTATGTTTCTTTTCATGATGATTTTGTTGTTATAATCATGGCTTCCCTTGGGCATGTCATACCAAGATTGACATCAGAAGTAAGGGAATTGTTACCACATGCAATGAAGCTAGAGAAGGGGCATACTCATAATTTTGGTGACTTCTTCTTCTTACCAAACCACACATTGATAAGAGTTTATGGATACACTCAAGCCCCACATGTTCTACCAAAATTCTATCCTTCTAGGTTGGCATTTCTAGAATTTATGTGGTAGATGCTCCGGATGGAGAGGAACTTGATGAAAAAATAGAAAAAAGGAACATTTTTGCCAGACCTTGTTGTGTTTGAAGGATTGTTTGTTTGTGCTGACACTCTTGAAGAGTTGCAAGAGTATTTGAAGAGTAGATATTCTTTGAAATGTGCTACAGAAAGAGTTTTTAACCCAGAGGGTCATGTGAATTTTGTTAGACAAGTAATCCTTACCAAATTTGGGATTACTCATCAAGTGAACTATGAAGAAGATATCATCAGAAATTGCCTCACTCCAGAACAAGTGTATGACAAAAGAAGAAAATGGGAAATTCTAATGGAGATTGAGGAGGGAAAAAAGAAAGATAATCCTAATTTTCTTGGATTTTTCATTGAGGAAAATGATCCTCTAAAAAGAATAAATCTGGTCTTTGAAAACTTTGAGAGGATATATGGCAAAGCAGTAGAGAGCCATCCTACTAAGACTGTTAAGCTCCCAATGAGGAGGTCAACTAGAGTTTTGATTACAGAACATGCTTCTGATGCCATGTCAGTGCAAGATCCTTCAATCCCTAATCAACCACCTTCAAAAAGGCAAAAACTTGATGATGTTGTTCCATTGGCACCCTATGAAATGATTGAAGGGATGGGAGGTACAAAAGAAGTTGCCAATATACTACAACACATGAATGAGCATGAAGAAGTTGATCAGCCTCCCAAACCAAATGCAGAAGCTCATATGCCTGAGATAAGAAAGGAAGATCAAAAGCAAGGAGAGAAAGAAATTCATGAGGATGAAAGAATAGTTGATTCTTTAAGATTCATTGAGGATGATCAGTTCATAAACACTCTCGAATTCAAGGACTTTTGGATGAAATTGAAGATGAAAGAATTTGAGGAGAAGGTGGAAATCAATAAAATGGGAAGTGATGAATCCCAGCATGAGCAAATTGTTTCTCAAACATTCAAGGATATGAAAATTGATGAAATAAATGTCAGTCCTGAGGAGGCTAGACAAATTGTTTTGAAAAGCAATATGCTAATCATTTCGGGGATGGACTTGAAGACAATGTTCTTGCTTGATCAAGTGAGAAATCAAGATGACCCTATGATGGTGTCTGAATTTGATTTTAAGAATGGAATGAGTAGTGTGGGATACAATCCCAAAATTGAAACTTTGGCCATATGGAGCATGCAAAGGAGCACATAGAAACCAAGATTACTTGATGTTGTTCAAGAGATGGGAGGGACGGCCATGGTCAAAACATTGAAAGATACATCAGCCTTGGAAGAGGCCAATCCCACCATGCACTCAACCATGTTCACCAGAGCTGCTATGAAAAACATGGACAAAAGTTGCTCAAATATGAAAAAACTCAAATTGAAATGAATGAGGAAGTCAACAAATTATTTTTGGAGAATGTCAGATTGAAGAAGCAACTCAAAGGAGTTGGTGAGTCTCAAAGTAAAGAAATTGTTCCCTATAATCCTCCACAATTTCAATAAGTTGGCGATACAGTGGCAGTGGTTGTTGATCAGATGAAAGAAATTGAGGACTTGAAAAAGCAAAATGAGATAACAAAAGGAGAAGCAAGATTGAAATTTCTTGATGTCTTTGAGAAAATTTTGGAGTATAGAGTGAAATTGGTTGTTGATAAATTGGGATATGTGCATGAATGCTACAATGCTTTGTCTCAAGAAATTGAACATTGAAGGTTAATCTTTCTATTTTGGATCCAGTATGCAAGAGATGGCAGCCAGCACATCATACATTGATTACCCTGTGCAAAGTTTTGCAAAGAAATCCAGGTGCTCCTGCTGCTCTCAAACCAACAGAAAAAATGGTCAAGATGATATTGGATGAGTTTCAATATGTGAATGGAGAGAATCAAAAGATGCAAGCAAAGATAGACTCTTTTGCCACTTTCAAGCATCAATTCATTCCTTCAATTTTGACAGAAGAAAAATAAATCAAAGGCTTTCAAGAATGGAAAGATGAGTTTGATCAAACGGTTCCTCAGGTGATTGATCACTTGGAAAAGGATGAAGACATAAACATTCTTAGTTTCAATCTTACTCCGGATAGAGTGATTGCACTAGATGTTGAGTATGCAAAGTTCATCATTGAAGTCAAAGTGTTGCTGGATAAAAGATGGAAGGATCACCAGGCCAATTTGCTCCAGATCCAAGAATACAAATGGCCCAGTGATTATATTGTGTATTAATGGGAGCAACAATATCTTTCAACTGGGGATTGAATAGGCAAAGTATGCAGTGAAGCAAGATGGGCATCAAGCTGGTGTCAACAGGCACCAAATCTTCATTAGTAAATTTTGGATGTCCTCATGTTTTGTCTCTTTCTTGTTTTTCATGCTTTTCAAAAAATGTAATCAAAATATATTTGGCGGTCTTATGAAGACTTGTCAAAAAGTAAATATTGTAATATGTCATATCAAGGGGTGGGCATATGAAAAGTCATTTTTGGAATGTGAAAGGTCTAAAGCTTGTTGCTTCCTTTGTCCCTATAAGAAGGAAACCAAGACCTTGGGAAAAACTCTCTGGGAATTTGATTTTGGAAAGAGACATTGTAAGGCATGTTCTCTGAAGCATATCAATAAAAGTAAACTTTATTTCTCTGGTGCCTAAAATCTAGTTCTCAATTGCTTGTCGAATGTTATTGTTATATTTTTTCTAGTTGTCTCCATATTTGCTTTCTCCTTGTTATTTGAATTAGCATATCAAGTATATGTCTAATTTTTCAAAGCATACTTAATGTTTTAAGTGATTTATCTGATAGGGTTTCCTCAAGTAGGAATTAAATTCCATTGAATAGATCATTGTAATTTGGATGATCCAATTTGGATAATTAAGTAGAGCCAGGTAAAAATAATCTTGCATGTTTATGCCAGTCATAGACAATATTGTGCCAAGTAATTTGAGTTGTGACTAGAAAGTAAGCACAAATCTATCTATGATTAGACTCCATCACCCAGTTGAGAAAAAGGCACCGATCAATTCTTTTCTAGAATCATTTCCTTGTATTATATTTCAAAAATCCAAATTTAATTTTCTATTTATAGTAGTAGGAGTAGTGTTTAGAATAGAAAAAATTAACCTATTCAAATCACATGCCAATCTGAATTAGGTTACATTGGATGATTTAATTGATAAAATTACATAAACCCCATAATCTGCTTCAAAGTCAGCAACAAATTTGAGGAGTAATTATTCATTGGTGAACATAAGGTAATACCCACCTAGGCGAAACAGAGCCTAAAGTGTAGGGAATCCCAACCATCTTGATTGATTCCATCAATTGGCCAAATTGGTTACACAACCTAACCGTAAAGCTTGGCATCCTTTTAGGGTTTTGCATTCTGTAAATTTGAGAACCAACAAATTGGTGACTCTACTGGGGAGTTGCAAAGAATTCTAATTTCATCCTAGAGCTTTGGAAGACCAAAAGATAAATTCAAGATTTTCATCTTTTTTGAAAAGGAGGTGGCATCTCTAGACATAAATCTCTAAAGATTTGAATTGTAAAATGAAGCAACATAACATCACAGCTCTCCAACATGGACGGCAGAAGGTCTCAACGAAATTTGAATAATAAGAACGAAAAATTCATAAAAAAAGAACAAAGAAGGTTCAAAACCCCTACCTATTGCATGTGCATCCGCTGGTGATGGAACAAATTCAGTACATGAACCTGTAATTTTAGAAATTCATGACAATCTATAAATTAATCAAATGAATGTTTTATCACAGCCTTACACCATATTATATAGTAGTCCTATGATTGAACAGAAGTACATAATAAGGAGCGATTTAAGCCAAGGGATCTGTTCAATATTCATGAGTCTTAGAAGGAATTTGAAGACCGCCTAGAAGTAGGAATGAGATATAATGAGGCAAAAAGAGACTATGAGCAAAGGATGGCACGGTAATATGCTAAGAGTTCACAACAAGGGTTTGTTGAACAAACTCCAAAGATAGTAAGGTTTATCGATGCCAATGTTGTTTCAACTTCAAAAGGAAGATTCACTAACCAAGAGTTAAAACAAGAAGTGGGATGGTTGCAAGCACAAGTTGAAAGGATCAAATTGATAAGAAGATAGGAAGAATTGGAACAAGAGTTGCTTCAATTGAATTCTCAGCATGTTACAAATACATTGCAACACTTGCCTGTCAATAATTTGACTACATGTGGAAACACAAGTGGCCCTTTGGTTTCACAGGTATCCCATAATACAACTGGAAGGCATGGCAATGTAATGCTCCACATATACAACATAGTATTAATACAAGGCCAGTCTCAAATCCTATAAATATTCCAGTGGTATCTTAGGGAAATGCCTACCATGTTCCTCTTGGCTAAAGTCAAGGATACAATCCATATGCAGGGCAATATTAATATCCATATCAAGCTCCACATCATAATTTGTACATGGCAACATGTATCATCTTGGAGGGATGCATTACAATGTGCAAGGTAATGTGAATCCTCATGCAGGGATTAACTATAATGTGCATCCAAGAGTGTACCGGCAGCCTCAACAACAAGGGCCTCAGCACCATCAATATCAACCTCATCAGAGGAAAAATCCATTTGCAAGAGGGCCAATGAATGTGGATAGATTCAAACAGTTAGACTTTTTTGGTATCTAAGGATATCCAAATGACATTGACAACAAGGTAAGGAAAGCAATTCCTAAATTTTTTGGTAACAATGCTATCTCTAGAGAAGACCATATAAGAGCATTTGAAAATGTCATGGATAATATTGAAGTTGAACATGAAGATGTGTATATGAAATTGTTCGTGCAATCACTAATTGATGATGTAAGGGATTGGGATAGAAATTTTCCTGATGCTTCAATCAGTTCTTGGGATGAATTCAAAAGGATGTTCAAGGAACAATATAGTTATCATTTTGATCCCAAATTTACTCTGCATGAATTGACCAATATTCAGAAGAATTATAATGAATCTGTGGCAGATTTCAATACTAGGTTCATGAAGGTGTTTAACAAGATCCCATATCATTTGAAACCAACAAATCCAATGTTCTTGGTTTTCTATTTGAATTCTTTTGATCCTAAAATAGGATATGAGCTCAGAACAAGAAATCCACCAGTTCTTATTGAAGCATTCAAACTGCTTTGAATATAGAAAACAATAGAAGGGATTTAGGGAAAATTGGTAGAAGAGATGAGCCCAGAATATTGTAAAACCCTAAGGCTCATCAAAATAGGCAGCCAAAAGAAGAAGACAAGTTGGAAAATGTATGGCATATTGTCAAGGATTTATCATATAAGGTAGCAAGAAATGAAAAAGGAACACCTTATGATAAATCAAATTATCCTTGAAATGAAAGACCAAGGTTGCAAGATATGCCCTATAGGACAAATTGGAAAGATGGAAGGCCTTTGGTTGAAGGTCAAAAGTAAAATGTTAGTAGAGATACACCTGATCTAGTGAAGACACATGGGGCAAATATGGTAGATGATACTCCATGGTGTGTGCCTTGCAACTTGCCTCACTCCCTTGATTTTTGTGTGGTTGCATAGTCTATCCAAGAAAATGAGATGCCATATGATCAGGAGAGAGATGAGCATACTATAAATATGCTGGCAGTTAGACCATATGAGGTAGAAAGGGATTATTATTCTTCAGAAGAGGATGGATCAGAGTATGGTGTGAATCATCAGAGGTACAATAGTCATGTTGGCCAATAAGAGGTATTCTCTAATCAAGAGGACAATAGTATAAGAGATACTCAGGTCTGCTTTGCAAAGTCACAATCAAACCAAACTCAGTTGAGAAGGCCTACTGAAGAAGAAATAAAAAGACTTACAGTTGCTGCTATAGCACAAGCTAGGAGCAACTACAACCTTAGAAATAAAACTGTCAATGTTGATCAAGGTGTGCCAAGTAGTTTGTTCATGAAGAATTCTCAAGATGATAAGAAGATTGTCCCAAAATCTCAAAGGGATGGTGAAAACATAAATATCCAAAGGGTAACCCAAAAATATGTCCCAAGGGATACAGCTAGGGTTGATCAAAATAAGATAAGGAGTGATTCCAAGCAATAGATAATGGAAGAAAAGAAACTTGCCAAAGTAGAAGTAAGCAAAATTGAATGTCTGACAAGTATGCCCTCTTTTGAGATAACTAGGCTTTGTCTCAAGTCAAATTATCAGTTCCATTAATGGAGATGATGAAAATTGATGAGTATAGAAATAATGCTATGAAATTGATTTCAAACATGTCAAATAAGCTTGAAGATCATGGCAAGGGTCACAATGACTTAGAAAAGAATAAGAAACAATTGAACAATGTCAAAGGAGAAGCCATGAAGACTCCTGAGATTTACTTGGGGACTACTTTAACAAAGAGTCCATCCCAAGTTGATCCATTTTATATCACATTATTGATCAATAATAAGTTGGTGAAGAATTGCATGATAGACTCAGGAGCTGCAATAAATATCATGCCAATGGTAGTTATGAAAGAACTAGGCATGTGGGTTGATTCCACTTATGGAAAGTGTTATGCCATGGATAATAGATCAATTATTGTCATTGGTATCATGAGAGATGTGGAGATAAAGCTTGATGCCTATCCTGAAGCCACATATAAGACTGATATTATTGTAGTTGACATTCCACCATATTATGGCATGTTACTATCAAGACAATGGACTACTACAATTGGTGGAAATGTTCAATTAGATCTCTCATATGCAACCATACCTATGAATGGGAAAGAGGTCAAGTTATGAAGAGGACCAAGATCCAAGCAAGTAGTAGAAAGAATTGATCCTAATCAAATGAATTGCTTTTGTGATGTTGATTTGGGAAATTTTAGGGTTGAACAATCACAGCCTCAGCTACAGAATAGTGATCCAATTCGCAATGCTATTCAATTGGATAAAGATGGTGTCTGGCAAATGTATTTTGATGGAGCTTGCAGCAAAGAAGGGAATGGAGCTGGTGTAGTTTTTATTGCATCTAGTGGTAAAACCTTCAAATATTCATTTTTGCTATCATTTGAATGCACAAATAATATAGCAGAATATGAAGCACTATTATTGGGTCTAAATTTTGGATCAAGATGTTGACTGTATATGGAGACTCTGAGCTGGTGATATCATAGGTAAGATCCATAAATACCACTAAAAATAAAAGGCTAAAGCAATACAAGCATGTTGTATGGGATACAATTGAACTCTTTGATGCCTTTTGAATAGATTGGTGGATAGGTCAAAGAATTTGATGGCCAATTTTCTTGCTAATATTGCTCTAAGAAGAAATGATATTACATTGACTGGTGTCTCAGAGGTAGAGTTCAAGACTAGACTGTACATTCCTGACAATATATATATAGTTGGCAAGTTTTCAATGATGATAAGGACCTGTTCAACTTCCTACAGTGTGTAGATAAGTATGAAGCTCAAGAGATAGACTTCAATGCTTTTGTTGAGAAGGTTGATGGTAAGGACATTGTTTTTGGTCAAGAAGTTGTACAATTGAAAACAAATAAAATTCCAAAAGGTCTAGTGGCTTTAGAGCATGTTTTTGATGGAAATGATAGGTCAACTATGAAGCAAACACCATTCCATCAAGATGATCTTGAAGAGGTTAATCTTGGCACTAATAATGCTCCAAAGAAAGTGTATAGTGGCAAGAAAATAAGTCCAAAAATTAGGGACATGCTCATATGCCTACTAAGAAAATACAAACATGTATTTGCATGGTCCTATGAAGATTTGAAGGCCTATAGAGAAGACCTATTTCAGCATGAAATCCCATTGAAGCCAGATGCCAAACCTTTCAGGCAAAGATAGAGGCCTATAAATCCTATTTTGGAGCCAAAAATGCAAGAATAATTGATGAAGCTTAGGGATGCTAATATAATTAAACCTATCAAGCATTCTTCTTGGGTCTCAAACTTGGTACCAGTCAGATAGAAGAATGGTGATATATAATTGTGTGTTGATTTTCAGAATTTGAACATCTCATCATTGAAAGATAATTACTCGCTCCCAAATATGGAAGTTGTGTTACAAAGGGTAATAGGTTGTGAACTGCTTTCCATGATGGATGGGTTCTCTAGTTATAACCAAGTCAAGGTTAAGGAATCAGAGCAATACAAAACTGCCTTCACTACACCTTGGGGCACATATGTGTATGTAAGGATGCCTTTCGATCTCACAAATGTTGGTGCCACTTTTCAAAGAGCTATGGATGATGCATTTGCAGACCTAATCAATATTATAATGGTTGTATATCAAGATGACTTGACAGCATATTCAAAGAAAGTAGAGGATCACTGCTTACATTTGGAAAAGATATTTATAGAGGCACTAGAATATGGCATATCATTAAACCCTAAAAAGTGTTAATTTGCTGTCATTGAAGGCAAGCTACTTGGGCACATTGTTTCCAAAGAAGGTGTAAGGATAGATCCAGAAAGGGTTGTTGCAATTGATAAGATTCCCATCCAAAAAATAGTAAAGGCCATCCAATCATTTTTGGGGCAAATATATTTTGTGAGAAGATTTATCTATAATTTTGTTGAAATTGTTAAGCCCATTGCCAAGATGTTGAAAAAAGGATCAAAGATTGACTGGATGTTAGATGCAGTTGATGCATTTGCATCAATTGAGAGGGTGATCAAAGAGGCTCTGGTCCTAAAATCTCCTGATTTTGGTATGCCATTCCAATTTTTTTCTTTTGCTTCTTTTCATACTATTGTTGATGTCACGTTGCAGAAAAATGAAGAAGGGCATGAACAATCAATATCATTTTTTAGCAAATCACTTCAAGGACCTGAGATGAAGTATGATGCCACTGAAAAACAAGATTATGCTCTTGTAAAGGTAGTTAAAACATCCAGACCCTATTTAGTAGGGGCACAAGTGACTGCCTATGTACCAAATGCAGTAGTCAAGGATGTCCTTGTAGAAACAGAAGTCACAAGAAGAAGGTGTAGATGGATAAACAGAATTCAAGAATTCAATATTGATATCTAGATCACCAAACTTGTAAGAGGACAATGTTTAGCAAAGCTAATGGTTGAATCCAATATGGAGGTTGCACAGGTATGTGAACTTGAACAAGAAGAAGGTATGGTGTCAAGCATTGAACATACACCCTGGTACACAAATATAGTTCACTACCTCAGACACATGAAGTGTCCAGATGGTTTGAATGAAAATTAGAAAAGAACATTGAAGCTACAAGCATCCAGATATGTGTTCATGAAGGGTGATTTGTTTTGGAAGGATAAAGATGGTGTTCTCCTTTTTTTTGGATCAGGGACAAGCAAATATCATTTTGAAGGAAATGCATGATGCTGTATGTGGTGGACATTTCTTAGCTAAAACCACTGCACACAAAATATTGAGAGCATGCTATTATTGGCCGACTGTTTTCACCGATGCTCATAGATATGTAAGGAAATGTGAAGCATGCCAGAAATTTTCTGGTAAATCAAAATATCAAGGTGCTTTGCCTTTAAGGCCCATGCAAATTGATGCACCCTTTCATCAATGGGGTATTGATTCTATTGGAGAGATAGTTGATAAGTCCAGTGGTGGGCATAGATGAATTCTTACTGCCACAGACTACTTTACTAAATGGATTGAAGTAATTCCAACTAAGCAAGCTACTAGTAAAGTAGTCATAAATTTCTTACTAGAAAATATCATCACCAGATTTGGGGTTCCTGTAAGAATTGTCACAGATAATGGCATGTGTTATAGATCAGATGAATTCAAAAAATTATATGATTCTTATGGAATAGTTATATCATATGCCTCTCCATATCATCCCCAACTGAATGGTCAAGCAGAATCAAGTAACAAGAGTATCATAAAGATAATTAAGAGGATGCTTGATAATAATAAAAGGGCATGGGACTCAAAGCTAAGGCTTGAATTATGGGCAGATAGAATCACAGTGAAAAGGGCAACTGGCAAGTCACCTTTTGAGTTTGTTTATGGAGCTCAAGCAAGAATGCCAATACACAATCTTTTGCTTGTGTATAAATTCATACTATAGGAGAATATTGATGTGCTGAAGCCAATGGAAGAGAGGATGGAGCAATTGGTAGAGCTGGATGAAATTAGGAGCCAAGCACAAAAGCAAAATGAAAAGATGCAGGTACAAATGAAGTATCTTTTTGATAAAAAGGCCAAGGACCGAAAGTTCCAAATTGATGATATGGTCCTAATGTCGAACACTCGAAGTCAAGACAAGCGAAAGCATGGAAAATTTGAAGCTCTATGATTGGGACTGTTTGTCATTATTGGCAAATGTGGTGAAGATTCTTATTACCCGCAAAACATGGTGGGTGAAAAGTCAGGAATTGCCAGTGCATGGACAATTTTTGAAACACTCCTTTTCTTAAAGAAGATATAATTCCATGCACAATAGTTTAGGTTTTCCCAATTTTGGTTTTCTTTGTTTTGTACAGTTTTGTGTTTTGGTCTACACCCTAGAGAAATGTTCTGGATCCTTGCAATGTCTAGTTAGACATTCATCCCCAACAGGAGCCACTGTTAGGACTATTCAAAATTCACCTTATCTCATCTAGTTTCATAGTTTTCATTCCCACAAGTCTATCCTAGGAGTCCATATTCCTTTTGCAGTCATACACATAGTCACCTAAATATCCTTCATGTGTATTTCATATCATATCCATGTGTAAAATCCTTGTATTCTTGTCCACATAAGTGTTTTTGTCTATTACCCTAGTCCCGCAACATGCCCTAATGGCCCTTGCGGATGAGCGGGAGCTAAAGGAGTCAAATGTGTTGATTATCGCATTACCACAGCATGGGAGAAGTTCACTTGTGATATTGCGGGGAAGATGTAACCTACCATTCACTGCGGCCCCACGACAGCTCCAAACTAGGTCGGCAGGCTTGCGGTATGAAGTTCAAGGCAATAGGTAATGTACACCGCAATCCCACAACAGTTCCAAAACAGACCTGCGGGCTACTAGTAAAGGATTCAAGCAATAGATTTTTTGCACCACAGTCCCGTGACAGCTTCCAAATACATTTGTGGATTGGCGATAAAAGATTCAAGTAACATGGAGTATGTACCGCAGCCCCGCAGCGGTTAAGGCATTAGCTTGTGGTTATGCGGTGAAGGTTGAGCCAATGATGAATAAAGCACCATGGCCCCGTGATAGTCAAATGGAAGGCTTGTGATATTGTGGTAAACAGATAAATGATAATGCCAAAGGTCAGCGCGGTCCCGCAACTGAGCTCAGTCAGACCTGCAGTCGAGCGGTAAGAGTTGATAGATCAAAATTGATCTTGTAGTCCCGCGACATAACCTTTAAGGTTTGTAGGATAGTGGTAAACATAAAACTTAACTCTTAACCAATCCTGCGGTCCCATGATGAAATCAAACATTGTTTAAGGTAGCACGATAAAGGACTGAAAGGGTAGAGTTTTTAACCCGCTACCCCGTAGAGTTACTTAACCACTTGAGCGAGATTGCGATACAGTTGTGGTTATAATAAATAGAAGGCATTGGTGTCATCAGATCATCTTCCATCAATGGTGGACATTCAAAACTGGATCACAGTGACCAAAGCTTGTCACTCAGCACGAAACAAAATTAATGGCAAAGCAGCCTGGTATGGGAACCCAATAAATTTTGATTTGTCGTCCCATTTTCATCATTCACAGCAATTCAAAGCAGCTTAGAGAGTGGCTTGGAGCATCTAGAGGGTGATAGAGCTACAGTCTTGGTGTACATTGAGCAGTGAATTCACAGGTGAGTCATTCAAGTCCATCTCTACAAAATCAAGTGAATTCTCATTGCTATCAGATAGTTTTGTGAAATATATAAGTAGATTGCAAAAACCTAGGACAGTCTTACATTCATAATGGCCCTGAAAAAGACTGAGTCTAGTAAGAAAGTTGAATCCTCTGCCCCAAAAGACAAGAAAAGACCTCTGCAATAGTCTATTCTAGATATATTACCACAATCAGTGGATAAAGGATTTAAAAAGGTTTTCAAGGATGAATTCCAATGTTGTAGAGATGCAATAATCCCTATCTTATGGGGGAGTTTATTTTGGTATTTCTATGACAAGAAGGATCAACAAGCTCCTTTGTGCAATCCATGGATTTTAGACTTGCAAAAGCTAATTGTGCTTAATGTTTTTAGGGAAATTGAGTTCATTACAATTATGGCACATTGTTATCATGGAGCTACAAAGACAGTAAGGTTTCCTGATGGTTCACCACTGGTAACAATTACAAGGAATGACATAATCAATTGTTTCATGTTGAACAAGAAAGCTTTGACTATTGTGGATGTTCAAAAAAGTGAGGAAGACTATAAGAAATTGGGAAAAACCTATAGAAGTGATGAACTCCCCATGTATATGAGAAAGGGGCTAAACAATAGAAGAATGCCTATCCCTACTACTTTTGTTGAGACATTCC
This sequence comes from Cunninghamia lanceolata, assembly GCA_027924645.1. Classification (NCBI taxonomy): domain Eukaryota; kingdom Viridiplantae; phylum Streptophyta; class Pinopsida; order Cupressales; family Cupressaceae; genus Cunninghamia; species Cunninghamia lanceolata. The sequence goes on along the minus strand of BSBN01000472.1, from coordinate 11,515,648 downwards.
CTATGGATAGTTTCACAGTTTACTTCAAGAAAACATACTTTGCATTATGTCAAGTTCTTGGGATAGATGCACAAGAGAAAATGCCAATGGGGATAATGATGATGGCTATGAGGATACAGAACTATGATTTAAATAATGAATATGATTTTTCTTCATATCTGGAGAAACAGTTGCATGAGGGATTCCTTCAAATATTGGAGAAAAGGGGGCTAATGAAGTTCATACATTATTCTTTGTTGTGTCATTTGATTTTGTTTCAAAATAGGAAGAGGTGGACTCCAAGGATGGATTTGGTCATGGTTGATAATAATGGATATAGGTTGTCTATACAGTGCTTGTGCTACAAATGGGACAAGAATTGCAACAAAGGTGATTATGTTTCTTTTCATGATGATTTTGTTGTTAGAATCATGGCTTCTGTTGGGCATGTCGTACGAAGATTGACATCAGAAGTAAGGGAATTGTTGAGACCACATGCAATGAAGCCAAAGAAGGGGCATACTCATAATTTTGGTGACTTCTTCTTGCCAAACTACACACACTGATAAAATTTTATGGATGCACTCAAGCCCCAAATGTTCTGCCAAAATTATGTCCTTCAAGGTTGGCATTTCTAGAATTTATGTGGCAGATGCTTTGGATGGAGAGGGACTTGATGAAAAAACAAAAAAAGGAACATTTTTGCCAGACCTTGTTGTGTTTGAAGGATTGTCTATTGGTGCTGACACTCTTGAAGAGTTACAAGAGTATTTGAAGAGCATATATTCTTTGACATTTTGTCAGACAAGTAATCCTTACTAAATCTAGGATTACTCATCAAGTGAACTATGAAGAAGATGTCATCAGAAATTGCCTCACTTCAGAAATTGCCTCACTCCAGAACAAGTGTATGACAGAAGAAGAAAATGGGAAATTCTAATGGAGATTGAGGAGGGAAAAAAGAAAGATAATCCTAATTTTCTTGGATTTTTCATTGAGGAAAATGATCCTCTAAAAAGAATAAATCTAATCGTTGACAACTTTGAGAGGATATATTGCAAAGTAATAGAGAGCTAGCTTGCTAAGACTGCTAAGCTCCTAGTGAAGAGGTCAACTAGAGTTCTGATTATAGAACATGCTCCTAATGCCATGTCAGTGCAAGATCCTTCAATCCCTAATCAACCACCTTGAAAAAGGCAAAAAGTTGATGATATTGTTCCATTGGTACCCTATGAAATGACTGAAGGGATGGGAGATACAAAGGAAGTTGCCAATATACTACAACACATGAATGTGCATGAAGAAGTTGATCAACCTCCCAAACTAGATGCAGAAGCTCATATGCCTGAGATAAGAAAGGAAGATCAAGAGCAGGGAGAGAAAGAAATACATGAGGATGAAAGAATAGTTGATTCTTTAAGATTCATTGAGGATGATCAGTTCATAACCACTCCTAAATTCAAGGACTTTTGGATGAAATTGAAGATGAAAGAATTTGAGGAGAAGGTGGAAATCAATAAAATGGGAAGTGATGAATCCCAACATGAGCAAATTGTTGCTCAAACATTCAAGGATATGAAAATTGATGAAATAAATGTCAGTCCTGAGGTGGCTAGACAAATCATTTTGAAAAGCAATATGCTGATCATTCTAGGGATGGACTTGAAGACAATGTTCTTGCTTGATCAAGTGAGAAACCAAGATGACCCTATGATGGTGTCTGAATTTGATTTTGAGAACGGAATGAGTGGTGTGGGATACAATCCCAAAATTGAAACTTTGGCCATATGGAGCATGCAAAAGAGCACACAGAAACCAAGATTGCTTGATGTTGTTCAAGAGATGAGAGGGACGGCCATGGTCAAAACATTGAAAGATACATCAGCCTTGGAAGTGGCCAATCTCACCATGCACTCAACCATGTTCACCAGAGCTACTGTGAAGAACATGGAGTAAAAGTTGCTCGAATATGAAAAAACTCAAATTAAAATAAATGAGGAAGTCAACAGATTGTTTTTGGAGAATGTCAGATTGAAGAAGCAACTCAAAGGAGTTGGTGAGTCTCAAAGTAAAGAAATTGTTCCCTATAAGCCTCCACAAGTTCAAGAAGTTGGTGATACAATACCTATTGATTAGATGAATGCTTTGAAATTGAGGTTTGAAAAAGAAATTAAGGAAGTAAAATGAGATAACAAAAGGAGAAGTGAGATTGAAAATTCTTGATGTGTTTGATAAAATTTTGGAGTATAGAGTGAAATTGGTTGTTGATAAATTGGGAGAAAACATTTCCTTGAGTGATTGATCACTTGAAGAAGGATAAAGACATAAACATTCTCAGTTTCAATGTGATTTTGGATAAAGTGATTGCACTAGATGCTGGATATGCAAAATTCATCATTGAAGTCAAAGTGCTGCTGGATAAAAAATGGAAGGATCACCAGGCCAATTTGTTTTAGATCTAAGAATACAAATGGCCTAGTGATTACATTGTGCATCAATGGGAGAAACAATTTCTTTTGACTGAGGATTGAATAGGAAAAGTATGTAGTGGAGTAGGGTGAGAATCAAGTTGGCATCAATAGGCACCAAATCTTCATCAACAAATTTTGGATGTCCTCCTGTTTTGTCTCTTTCTTGTTTTTCATACTTTTCAAAAAATGTAATCAAAATATATTTGGCGATCTAATTAAGACTTGTTAAAAAGTAAATATTGTAATATGTCATATCAAGGGGTGAGCATATGAAAGGTCATTTTTGGAATGTGAAAGGTCTAAATCTTGTTGCTTCCTTCGTCCCTATAAGAAGGAAACCAAGACCTTGGGAAAAACTCTTTGGGAAGTTGATTTTGGAAAGAGACATTGTAAGGCCTATTCTCTGAAGCATATCAATAAAAGCAAATTACATTTCTCTGGTGCTTGAAATCTAGTTCTCAATTTCTTGTTGAATGTTATTGTTATATTTTATTTGGTTGTCTCCATACTTTCTTTCTCCTTGTTATTTGAATTAGCATATCAAGTATATGTCTTATTTTTCAAAGCATACTTATGTTTTGAGTGATTTATCTAATAGGGTTACCTCAAGTAGGAATTAAATTCTATCGATTAAATCACTGAAATTTGGAGGATCCAATTTGGATAATTAAGTAGAGTCAGGTAAAAACAATCTTGCATGTTTATGCCAGTCATAGACAATACTATGCCAAGTAATTCGAGTTGTGGCTAGAAAGTAAGCACAAATCTATCTGTGATTAGACTCCATTTCCCAGTTGAGAAAAAGGCACCGATCAATTCTTTTCCAGAATCATTTCCTTGTATTATATTTCAAAAATCCAAATTTTATTTTATTTTTGTAGTAGTAGAAGTAGTGTGTAGAACAGAAAAAATTAACCTATTCAAATCACATGCCAATCTGAATTAGGTTACATTGGATGATTTAATTGATAAAATTACATAAACCCCATAACCTATTTCAAAGTCACCAACAAATTTGACGAGTAATTATTCATTGGTGAACATAAGGTAATACCCACCTAGGCAAAACAAAGCCTAAAGTGCAGGGAACCCCAACCGTCTTGGTTGATTCTGTCAGTTGGCCAAATTGGTTGCACAACCTAACCATAAAGCTTGGAATCCTTTTAGGGTTTTGCATACTATAAATTTGAGAACCAACGTATGCATCCATTGCAATGCCTTAAGCTTGGAGCCTCCACGCTCTTCTTTTCCTATAAACAATAAAAGATAAAATTTCTCACTTGCATTGATAAGCCTCTTGTCTTGAAAAGAACAAACCATTAAAATCCTTGTTTTTCCTACATATGCATTCAAGGTAATGTGTTCACTATTAAAATGGGGTCTATATTGGTTTTTCCTCCTAAAGTAGATTTCATCACATATATATAGGTATGGAATGCCAAAATGACAAGCCACACATCTAGTGGAATTACATCTACGAATACTTCATCCTTAAACTCAATATTTAGTCAACATACATTACTTCTTGACTAAAATATTTGCTCCATGTTTTAGCCATACAAGTGAATATGGTTGGGGATAGTTTATTATTTGTATCCGAGACTCTCTAAACAACTTTTAGGAAATAAGGTTTGCCTATGAACATATACCAAACACTACATCTATCTTCTTTCCCTTGACTTGTATCTTGATATGGAATAATTTAGTGAGTTGTTTATCATTTTGGGAACCTTCATCTACTAGATTTGTTCTTATACACATTGTGGTATAAGATAATCTCTCATCCACCTTGTAGCTACAATCAATATCCATGCCTTTGGTCATATAGGTGGTGTATTTATCACCCTTATTCTTCCATAGGGTGCTTACTTGGGGTGCAGCTACCAACACCTTTAATGTGAGTGACCATCTCTGTCATAATGAGAACAATGGAGTTTGCCATTATTCTTACTCTTCTCTATCATGTTCATTGTAGTAATAGAATTTTTCTGTTCTTGCCTTTATTTTTCTCTTATTCTTGTTCCCACCTTATTATTGTCATTTACCTTGTTGCTTTTGTTTGTACAAAATCATAAATTACCCACTTTGTAGTTTCCACTCTATATAATGCACTCATTTTAGTGTTCATTCCTTTAGCATGTTTATGTTTCATTTGATCCATTTCCTTAACCTTTATCCCGGTAGTATAGATGCCAAGTAGCCCTATTTCTATTTTTGTTTATATTTTTGTATTTTTTACAAGCCTATCCTATCTAGGACGCTAACACAGTTACATTGGTGACCCAAAAGCCAATACAATTGATTGGTGCCCTTGAGATTTGAAGTAAATAGGAATTTTAAAAATCCAACACCAATGGCATTTTAATTTTCTAAATGGATCCTATGCATGTCACCTTCTAATTTTGATGCATTTCACCCTCTATTAATGTTCCCCTTCTATCCATGGAAAACATCACAATCATTCTTATCATCTCTTAGTTTTTGCATTCTTGCATTTTCTACATATTTTACATCTCTGATCACAATTAGATTTTCTCTAGAACCTTGAGGTAGCATGTTATTGGAAGTCATTGTAGAATCTTGAATCCCCACATTCTAGCTCTATGAGTGCCTCTTCTTAGTGTTATTTTCTTTCTATTAATACCTTTCTTGTAGCTTCCTTTATCCTATTGGCTCAATAGTGCCTATGAAATTATTTATTTAAGTATATAACTTTTTCCTCTGCCACCATGATAACTTTTTCTTATAACTAAATATGTAACCTCATTATATAGCCCCTTGGCATCTTTATTACTTACATTACTTATATCCCCATTCCATACACAAAACACTACATAGACTACAGAAGCCCAATAGGTTTTTATAGCTTTTTAAATACTATTTACTTACCTAGCATAAAGTTCACTAGGCTAAGATCACACACATCTACTTCTTCCATTGACTAACATAAGGTTGAAAATACTAAACAAGGGCCTAACTAAGGTGGGATCCCAAGTAGTCCCAACAATTTATTTTGTCATAGATATAGGTTTGAGCTTGTTTTCTTCAGCTTATTTTATTTTCACACAGAAATTGGATTCCTATTTTTAACTATCGTAGACACCTATGGAACATTTCATAGAATCTCCCAAAATCTGGAGTTCGTATGAGAAAAGGATGTTACTGTACTATTCTCATCGACACCACAAACTAGATGCTACCATAATTGTCCCAAATTTTGTCTTTTGGACCTAGACATTACTGCAACTCTAGAACATCATACTCAAGACCATTCTGTCTACTTCCAACAAGCACTTTCTACATCAACCATTAAATTAGGGATGTTTCCTCTAATCCTTCCGATCTTTTTGATAATTTTTTTTTTGTAAATCTAAGCTAGCTAATTTTTTTAAGAAAGAACTAAGTAATCTTTAGGAAAATACACATAATTGATTGTTTAGAAGTTTAATTATAGTTGTATAAGAAAAATTAAACTTTATCTTCTACATTTATTTTATAGCACATAAATAGTTCAAAACCAACCTTTCATTTTGGTAAACCTAACTTTTAAATAGCTTACAACCTTCTTGTCAATCAAAAATAATCCATCAACAATTCAAATACACTTTCTTCAAAATATTTGACCTAAGAATTTCTCTACTTGTCTTTTTCTTATTCACAAGCCTTACTCACTATAGTTCACCTTTCTATCCATAGTTCCTTTCCCCTTCACCATAACACCTACCTTAATCTTGAAATGTCTCTTCCTCCTCTTCCTACCAACCTTTAAGTTGCTCCTCCTTTCATATCTTGTTCAGTTGATGACTTTGATCATGAGACCTTGCTAGCCCAGTCTAAGTTATCCAAATGCCAAAAACATGTTGACCACTTGCAAATCCTTAAACACCACATAGGAACCCTTGATGATGGTGCACCAACTCTTTCTCCCTTGTTGATGTCTTGCATAACATGCCCCTTTCTCATCCTGAGAGATTGGATATTTTAAAGGGTATTAAACATATCATCCATGTGAATGCTCTCCTCTCTCTTATAACATCTCATTCTATGGATGTTTCCACCTCTTTTCTATTGACCTTTTTACCTCTTCTTGTTCTCATCATTCACCTCTACCCCCTCCTTTCAAATCTTATCTTTCTATGCCCATACATAACATTACCATCTACATGCATAGCCCTTTTCTACTACTAAGTCTAAACTTCCACCATACTTTACCAACCCTCACTATGGTGTCTCTTCCTCTTACAACCCCTTCTAGTCATCTACTACTATAACTTATGCTTCTTATCATATTTCTATAACACCTTCTCAACCCCTTCCATTCACCTTTCCTAGCTTCCAAACTATTTGTCCTCAACCACCTCCCCACTCACCCTATTCTTACATTCTCTATGATTTCTCTAAACCTATACCATGCCTACCACTACCTTGACAACCTCTATTCACCTTTCTATTGGATGTGTTCCTCCCCATAACCTCATTTTGACCCTATTCTCACTCATCTTATTCATAACATGGGGATTATGCAATTCTAATGCTATTCTACCCTCTTCTTCTAGACCAAAGAATACCATTAACCTTTGTTACAACCCTCTCTTTGTTGACATTATTTCTTATCCTTTCCCTCCCAAATTTATGGTTCCCCAATTTAAGATATATCACAATAAGGGAGACCACACAACATAGATGTGGTCATTCAATATAAACTTTATTAACTTAATCTAGGATGACCACATCCCAGCGAAAAAAAATCCCTACACTCTAAAGGATCATGCTTTAGAGTGGTCCTACTCACTTCCACACAACTTTATTAATTCATTTTATGAGCTTGTCCATGCCTTCATGTAACACTTCCAAGTTGACATTAGTTTATAAGTAAACTTTACAAATCTTTACACTATAAATGGGGCACCAAAAAAGAAATTTTAGACTTTATCCTTTATTATCAATCCATGCTTTGTATTTCCATTTGGAACCTTCTAGCTCTTATTTAGGATAATATTCTTCTTATGAAATATGCTTCTTTTCGAAACCTTTATGCAATTCTAGGTGATTATGAGAACATTTTTAAACAAACTGAATCATTATCTCCTACTCTCTTAGTTGCTCCTTCCACTCCTACCTCTTCTTCTGCTCCATCATACTCTTCCAAATGTCCTAGAAAACCCTTCAAGAATAACAACTTCTCTCCTAATCTTGAACCTAAACCTAATGTACTAGGTAGACACTACTTGTTCTTCTCTTGCAATAATTGTTAAACCTTATAACTATTGTTGTTTCACCTTGTTTGTGGAAATATCTCCTTTCTATCCTCCAATACCTTGTAGAAAATAACATTATGCATTTTCATCCCATATGCCCCTTGGAAATTTTGCTTCCTCTCCCAAGGGGATGGATGCTAAGGCCTACTACCAATACCATTGTATCCTAGGGCATGACACTAAAAAGTGTAGACCCCTTCATAATTATGTATATGACAATCTTATCAATAACAATGTTCTATATGTTGAGGGTCATAATGACAAAGGGAACAAGTTTATTGTACCTCCCAACAAGCTTACAAATATTCACTAACCCTCTCTCTCAACATAATATAGCTAATCATAGTGATCTAATTAGTCTCTTACTTTTCTTCTATGACTCCTTTCACTAATACACTTCTCCTATTGTTTTCTCCTTTTCAAAAATGGTTGGTACCATTAACATGGGACCTCCTACTACTTCCCCTCCTCCTCTAATCACTTTATCTCCTAATATGAATTCAAACAATGGGTATAAAGGACCTCTATTTATTGAAGCAAAAATCTTAAATTATGCATACATTAACAAGTTTATCATAGATCCAAACCATGCTTTGAATATAGTAATTGAAGAGTACTTATATAATTGTCATTGCCACCATTACTCCTATGCTATATCTAGTGTCTCTTTGAAAATGTTATGGTATCATCTTCATTGATATATTAGGTTGTGTGATTCTTTCTATCATAGTTGGTTGAAAACATTTAGAGGTGCTCTACTATATCATCCCTACCTCTAGCTAGTTTAGTGTTCTCTTTAGTCATCCTTTGTTTGACACTATATAATCCATTCCTTATGTTCTCCACTATTGCCTTAACTTTTTTCATAAAAATGAGCTGGTCACTATTCCATGTCATAAATGCCAACCCCTCTTTGAACTTGATCAGTTTTTCATCGATTCTTTCATTACCAAACTTTGTTTAATCTTTATGAGTGTTACATTAATTAGAAGGTTCACATTCTAATCATTTTTATTGATTATTTCATTACCAAACTTTTTTAATATTTATGAGTGTTACATTAATTAAAAGGTTCACATTCTAGTTGATGACCCTTCATGTGTTATCTAATCCAATGAGCCTAAAACTTCTAGATTATACTAGACAAAGGGCCTTGACATCTATCCCCCCCAAATCTAGGCATACCTAACCATGTAGGCCTCCTCCTCCTAGACCTAGATCTACAAATCACCCTCCCAGTCCTCTTGAATGCCCTCTTAGACCTTCTAGATCACAACTCTAGCCTAACACTTAGCATCAACCTCAAACCTAGATTCAGTCACTTCTTCAACTCCACCCCCAGTCCACTAGCATACCCAAATAAAAGAAAAAATAAAGATCCTCAACCTAGACCTACACCACCTTCTTCTAAATTACCTCATTTGCTTCCCATTCCCAAATTGCTCCTCTTCTAGAGGCTCCTATGCATTTTTTATTCACCCTCCTCCCCCTAAACTTCCCAAATAGTCTTCTCCTAGACTTCCTTTACAACAACTAAAACCCCAAGTTCTTACCTTGTATGACTTCTTGGCTCCTCTAAAATCACCCCCTACTTTTCCTAATGATTCTATGGATCCCTCATAGCCTTATATGTATCCTACTAATCATATCATGTCTACTAGCATTCTCAAGGATTCCAATGCTACCATTTCTACCTCATCCATCATTGTTATTTGTCATGTCCCCATATCAAAACACTCTTAAAGTAAAGATTTGAATATGATAAAGATGGTTTCTAAAATGTTATTTCGGATGATAGAAATAATTACATACATTATATATTATTTAATAAATAATATTATTGTATGAATATTTGATTATAATTAAAATATAATATCCATATTATAAATTACAATATATATAAATATAATATATTATAAATATAATATATTATAAATATATCTAATAATATAAATACGAATATTCTTATAATTATCTTACATTATAATATAAATACAAATAATATAATATAAATCATATATCATTTATTATGATATAAATGATATAGTATAAATAATATAAAATATATATAATAAATCAGTTATTATAATTTAAATGATATAATATAAATATAAATAAAATAAATAAACATCTTTTAACCTATGCTCTTATGATAATGGAGTTACGTATGGTTAGAACTAGTTTTACCACAAAAGGGAATTAATATAAAGTAATAAAAATAATAAGAGGTAAAAATAATAAGAGACATACCTCTTCGAACATATCCCTTGAAAGGGAAATAAATAAAGGTTGTGAGATAGAAGGAAATCATCATGAGAAGAAAAGAAAATTCAGTAATATAATTATAAACAGAAATAAGAGAATACAAGGAAAGATAGACTCAGCAGTTCAAAATAGTGAATATAAATCAAGAGCTCCATAATAAATCAAATAAGAGGTAAATAAAAGTTTCAGCAAGTAAGTATATTTAACATGCTTATCTTATAATTATTAAATGTAAGATTTGTAAGTATGTATATTTAATTTATATTTAGTATAAAGATTAATTAAGGCCTTAGGGTAAAACCTAAGGAGAAGGCTTTAGGGTAAACCCTAAAGATTAATGAAGGCCTTAGGGTAAAACCTAAGGGGAGGGCTTTAGGGTAAAAACTAAAGATTAATAAAGGCATGAATTCCTAAGGGTAGATACGAGACTTCCTTATTAACCACCTAACACTAAGAAGGTGGGGTAGATAGTTACGGTAGGTATGGATCATTCCATGGGTATGGGCCTTGATTGATGAATCAAGGATATTATGGGCCTTGATTGACGAATCAAGGATATTACTATGGACCTTTGATTTAAGTATCAAAGGAATTGGCCTTAGTTGACGAACTAAGGAATTATGGGCCTTAGTTGACGAACTAAGGAATTATATTAATGGACTCATAGGATTGAGATGACATCACCTACCTAACAAATCTTCTCTCACAAGGTGGAAGGTGAGGTTAATAAGAGGCCTAAGGATTATCTCACCCAAGGAGAATCATGATGTATGGAAAAATGGATTTATGAAATGGAAAATAGCATATGGTTATGTTTATGATTATCATCAAGATTAAAAGGAAATGAAAAATGGAATACTAATGTTCTCTTTTGGTAAGTTGAAATTGTTTGCAAGGTTGTGAAAATTTTGGCTTGTTAGAAGGGGACATTACATTATTGCTATGCCTTTCCCTTTGGGGCAACTTGATTCTTTACCTCTTTCTTCTAGTGACACTTTGTCTAATTCTATTTCAAAAATTCTTCCTCTCTTTTATCTTTACTCTTAATTCACATGCTTTCGTGACTACTCCCAATCTTTCTCTAGATACTCTTGCACACTTGGCTAGATTTACACCCAGCAAGTGGGTTGTTGGTGATTGCTTGGAAGATAAGCCTCTTTACACTTCTATGCTTAATTGATCATTCTTCATATTTCCTAATATGTACTATTGTTATTTCAACCTAGATGACTAATGATACCCTTGTAGGTACATGAATACAAGAAGAACATTATGTTTGTTCTTTCTTCTATACATACTACATATGGCTTCCTTATATTAGTTTTTTCGTACCTTTTCTTCAATATCTTTGTTATTTGGGGATGACACAAAGTATCAAGGTGCTAGTTACATATTCATGTTGACCCAAAGTATGCATAAATATTCATTTGTCTCCATTCCCATATTTTTGTTACTCCTCTCTCTTTGTGATCTCTTATTTTGTATACCACTCTTTTTGTGTTTTACTCTTCTTGGTTCCTTGGGGATGATGCAAAGTATTATAGTATCATATACTAGTTTCGTGACCATAACCATGCCTAACCATCCTATTTATTGTATTGCACTTCTCTAATCCTAATTCTTCCTATGTGCTTATTTTTTTATATGCATGGGGGATGATGTCAATTTGTGAGATATATGTTACACAATATTAACCCCATGCATAGCAGTCCCTTGGTGTTTTTTACATGTCTATTTTTTACACTTTTTTTTCCTATTTTGCATTCCTATGCTTGTACCTCTAAATTACCATATTATATTGGTGTTACTTATTTTGTGGCATTATTAATTTTCTTTCTATGTCACATGCCATTTTTCAAGCACATGTCTAGGTGCCTTGTATTATTTTCTTATGTTTCTTGCTCATATAATATCCTTTTCACACATGGCTAGATTATTGGTCTCTTGTTTTGATTTTACCTTCTTTATGGGGGCATCCCTTCTTTGCATACTCTTCTTAATTTTTTATATACATACAATATTCCTTTCCTACTCTCTTCTACTTAGCATGTTTTCTACTTCCTACATTTTTCTAGGGGAAACCTTCTTATTTCATTGCTCCTTATTTTATCTTTTGGCACATTTGCTTTCCCATTGTCTTCCAATCCATAAATTGATTGCATCCTTTAAGCATACAATCATTTTAAGGGGGCAATATCCTCTATTATTATCTTGATCACACTCCATAGCACCCAACTATTGGTCTCCAACATAGTTTGATATTATTTTTTGAGCCAATTTTTATGGTCCATACATCAATTATTTATGGTCCCTGCACCTAGATTGATATGGTCTCTACATCATGTTTGTTTATTTTATATTTGATTTGTCATATCCCCTTGTTTTTCTTATCTCTTTTTCCTATGTTCCTATGTGCCAACTTCTCTTTCACATTTTTTCTCCTTTTCTCACCCTATCAAGTTAACTAGAAATGTTGATTACAATAATATACACAATGTTATTTATTTTGTACATGCTTTACTTTTCCATAATGAACATTGATTGCCTTTCCTTATGTGTCGGTCTTGCAAATAAGCAATTCATATGGGAAATAGATCATAAAAAAGAATATTAGGGACAAGACCCCCACACTTACATTTGTTTTTAGTATATAGTAAATTTTCAACAATTTCAATTATGTAATTTATTTTAAGCATTTGACTCTATTTACTTTAGCATGGTTATATCTCTTAGTGGCATGAACCCATTAAAGTGGGAGCAAAATGTAGAGTCGGAATTTTTTTCTTTGCAATTTCCACTCTATATAATGCACTCATTTTAGTCATTTCCCTAGCCTTTATCCTAGTAATACAGATGCCAAGCAACCCTATTTTTATTTTTGTTTATCCTTTTGTATTTCTACCAACCTATGTTAGCTAAGATGCTAACACAATTGCATTGATGATCAAGAAACCAACACATTTTTGTGGTGTTCCAAAGATTTCAAGAATATAGGAATGTTTAAAATTTTGGCTCCATTGGTGTTTTGCTTTTCTAAAAAGATCCTATATGCACCACCTTCTTATTTTGACAGATTTTACCCTCTATTAATGATCCCCTTCTATCCTTTAAAGGAATCACAATCATTTCTTATCATCTCTTAGCTTTTACATTCTCACATCTTCTTGCAACTTCTACATCTTTTTTGTATCTCTATTCACGGTTAGATTTTCTCTAGAAGATTGAGCTAGCATATTATTGAAAATCATTTCAACATCTTGAAGCCCCATAGTCTAGCTCTATGACCTCTTCTTAGTATTATTTTCTCTTTGTTAAAACATTTCTTGTAAAATTTCATTTATTTTGTTGCCTCTACAGTTCTCATTAATTTATTTGTTTAATTCTATAACTTCTTCCCCTACTACCATGATAGCTTCTCAAAACTAAATTTGTAGCCTCACCATATATCCCCTTGACATCTTTATTACTTCCATTTCCTTTATCCCCATTCCATCAATGGAAGTTGATAGTGGAAACACTTCCTACACTAATCAATGAGGAGAGAAATGCATGCAAAATATGTGTTGGAATACAATGGATCACTGAGAGGGGGGGTGAATTAGTGATCTAATAAAACTAGTTCATTCATCAACCTTATAAAATAAATTAGTATTAACATGCCAAAGACATAGAAAACAATTGAATCACACAAGTGAAACCATGACACAAGCTTTAAAGTGGAAAACCCTAAACAAGGAAATACCACTATCCAACCTCACCAAAATCTTTCTTAGGTCTCACTGACCAAAATTTCACTGATTACATTCATGCCTCACTGGCAAGGATCTCATTGATCACATCTTGATATGAACACCAATCCCTAGCACATCAAGAACACCAACTCTATTCAACATAAGCACCCACTCCAATTACAAAATAGATAAACATACAGAGTACTACTCTGTTTACACTATCAAAAAAGGTTATAGATGAGTTCTATAACTCTTACTCAATCACCTCCTCTATGTGAAGATATTTCATCAATAAACAGTCCAATACATCTGCATTACACATTGAGTGAACCTAATATAGACTCACAACAAACCCTCTTCAATATGCTTCTTTGTCATACTATCTAAATGCTCATCTTTGCACCACAAAATCATACATATACTTACAAAAGAATGTTGATAACTGAGAGGGGGGGTGAATCAGTTATCCTAATTATTTCTTCTTTTGAACTTTCTTATTAATCAATGCAGCATTGAATCAAACAAACAAACATTACCATGAAATGAAAAACACATGACACAGTATTTTTGACGTGGAAACCCTGTTAAGGGAGAAAACCACGGGGTGATTAACCCAAAGATTATTCTCTGTTAGAAGAATAAGGAATTACAAAATGGCACTTGCCAATTAGGGCTCACTGCCCGAGCACACTGCTCACAAAGAGGCCCACTGCCTACAAGGAGACACACTGTCTACAAAGTGATAAGAATCACAGTCTTGAACTGATTGGAAGCATCTACATATGCTGGAGTTCAGTTCCGGTTAGGCTCAGTACACTGATCTGCTGCACTTCATCTTTCCTCTGTTCTTTATTCTGCTATCCTTTCACATACCGGATCTTTCTTACTACTTCTGCTCTGTTCTGCACTTATTCGCATATACCTTCACACAACTTAATGTCTTCACAACTAAATCCATCCTCTATATATATCCGCACAAGTAATTTCATCACCTTTCTAGTTGGCATCCGGAACAGTCTAGTTTCTTACAAACTCTGTTCTGTCGGCTGAATCCTTGCTCACCAAGCAATGCGGATCAAGCATATACTTGTAGATATCATTAATCATGTCGGCCAAACATGATTCATGCCTTCACAACCTTTACCATCAACAGTAACACATCCGAAAAATAGTCTGATACTCTGTCAGTCAGTTCTTCCTCTGTTCTCACTGTCTCTCAGGAATCCGGTACTCAACTATTCATATCTTTTTCTTTGTTCATCACCGGAGGCTAAATCCTTGGAATATACTACTCAAGGTAGTCCTCTTGACTTCCCCAAATCCGCACTGCACCAAGACACTTCCTCTGAGAGATTCGGACCAATCTGTCGGACCTTGCCATATGCTCTGTTCTTGTTCACCGGACCACAACAATCTTCATTCTGACTTCCGGTAGAGACACACCATGACTTGCGGATATGTGGGATGACCTTTGTTGCCATCAATGACAACAACCATGAATCCATATAGTGTCTCTTGCCAACAATCTCCCCCTTTGGCATTGATGGCAACACTTAGTGAAAAATAACTAAGTGTTTACACTATGCTCCCCCTTTGCTGATGCTCTGTCTTTATATACAATTTTTGGAACTCCCCCTTAGTTGGATTCCTCATTTTTCACTGCTCCTCACTCCCCCTTTGACATCAATGGCAAAGGGTAGGGTCCGCACACCAAAATTTTCAAACATTTTCTATACATAGCCGCATATTTACATACTCACATATACTAAAGAATGTCTGCAAAAGATGTCTTTAGTTGGATCAGTTCTGTAGCCCAACTTTGCTTCATTCTATCCAAAATTGAAATGTGACCACTCAACAAAAATGCAAAAGCTTCTGCCCTCTTGAGATCTATCGGATCATTTGTTTGGGCGGTGGTCTGAGCATCACTGATGGCCTCATGCATAGTTTCTAACTTAGGGATTATAATCCTTCTAAGTTCTCCCATCCGGTTAGTAATATTCTTCCTTTCCTTCTCAAAGTTCTTTATTGCATTTGTGATTGCAATAGTTTGACATTCTTGATTTACTATGGAAGAGAGAGGATCAAAACTTTGAGACAAATTGTGTAGTTTGTCCTGTTCCGCTTTTATTTTCTTATCTATTTCAACTGTTGCCTTTAACCAGGAGATACAAAATTTGTAAATATCACCACCATCCTTAAGAGCATTTTCTAAGCTCTTTATTCCAATACTCATATTTCTCCTATCGTTAGAGATTAATCCTAATACTTCTGAAAATCTTTTATCCAAAAATTCCTTCCGGACCTTTTCTTCAGCTGATTTTTCTAGAGAATCAAAATGTGTATCAACACTGCTGACTAAGGTTTTTAGATTACCGGAAGAGGAGGCTGCCGGATCTATCTGGACCGATGGCATAATCTTCTCAAGCACTCCGGAGGCAGCCTCTATCAACTCACAGTCTTCCATATGAGACTTTAGGAGCTTTTCATTTGCCTTAGCATTTGCAAATGAGGCTATCTTCATTGTCTGCACCGGAGAGAGGGAATCAAAGTTGAATGGGCCTTGTAGTAGCTCCGGTTCATCAATCTCTATTGTTTCTTTGCTCAAAAATTGTTGAACAGTTTGTGCAGTGTCTCTTGCCGGAGACAGATGTTTCTTTTCTTCTGCAGTCTTGGAACTGTCCTTTGGGATTTTCTCTCCTTCCACATTCTTACCACTATCAGTCATGGTCTTCTCTGATGGAGTCTTCTCTTTCTCTGCACCCTTGGTACTGTCAACCTCTTTATCTTTCACCACTGCTTCCTTCTCCTGTAATTTCTCTTCTTCTTTGGATCCAGAGACTGTAGGGGAAACCGGAGGAGAGATGCTAGCCTGTTCATAGGCCACTTCTTCTGGAGCAGAGGGTTCCAAGTCCACAGCTGTTTCTGCACCTAAGTCCTCTACAACAGGAAGATTGAAACTTTTGAAGGCCTTCCAGAGGATCTCTTCTGTCTCTTTGGCCACCTTGTCAGTCTCACCAAGCATGAGTTGATTCATCCTGGCTTTACTTCTGAACTCATCTTTGCAGTCTTTGAATATTATGTTCATTGTCTTGGGATCAATTTGAGGATATAGCTGAATAGCTATCTGCTCCCGGATCTCAAGATCTTTTGCATGAGCATTATTCTTTCTTATTTCTAATTCCTTTTCTAGGCTTTTAGGAATTTCAGAAATAATCTCAATAAAAGCTTTATTGTAGATGTTCAAGTACCTTATTATGGCTTCTTGCAGGATCTTTTGATCTGCCTCATTGTAGTCATCATAGAATTCAGCCACCGGTTGAAGGTTCCCATCCACAGTGACTGATTTGACTACACTGTCTAGAGACAGGGTGGGCTTTTCAGAAAATTCTTCTGTCATTTCTTCCTTGTCTCGGCCAGAAGAGGGTTTACCGGATCCTTTCTTTTTCTGTTTCTTTATTTCTTTCACTCCTTCATCTGACTCAGTTTCTTCTTCATCCTTTTGGCTTTGATAAGCTCTTGAGGCTTTTGCCTTGGATCTTTTACCGGATCCCTGGACTTCCGGTTTTGAGCTTTTGGTTTTGATAGGTGTGGATCCTTTAGATGATCTGGTCCAGGTTGAGGATTCCACCGGAGCACTCTTCTTGCTTTTCTTTTCTGCCTCTTTCTTTTCTTCCTCAGATTTTCTTCTCTTTTCCCGGCTGGCATCAAGTGCCTCTTTTGAGATGCCTAGGCCTTGAGCAATGTGCTCTACTTCTTTTCTCACCTTTCTCTTTATCTCAGGTTCCCTGAGTTCTACATGTATCTTTACACTCAGCTCCTCAAAGGTTCCAAACCTTTCTGCCTTAGGATCTTTGGGCTGACTTAGCATGTGTTGAACATGCAGCTCCACTATCTGTTCATCCACTTCATACCCCATGGGCATGATCCAGACAGTCCTTGGCTCCACTGCCTCCATTAGGCACTGATCAGTGTCCACCATAAAGCACACTGAGTCTTTGTATTTTTCAACAAGAGACTGGGGAATTCTCTCTCTTGCTTGCATCATGCTTTGGAAGTTTTTGAAGTATCCCCATAGGGCTGTATTTCTTGCTTTGGCATCCCCAAGCCCATGTAGATAGTCTCTTATCTGGACTGTAACAGGTTTGTCATTCTGCCATGCCCATCCACTTGATCCGGGCAGCTCATTCATGAAGTAGAAGAATAGACATAATATAAGAGTACCATACTTAAAGGAATTCTTCTTGTCCTTCTTGATTTTTTGTATATTTTCCATTAATTGGCCTAAGAGTAGTTCGCAGAGATCATATTATGCATTCTTCCTTAGCATTTCATAGGCAGTATATACTGCAGTTCCGGATACAGAATTCTCCCTGCTGGAGTGATAGATCTTGTATCCTATTATCATGGATGCATACTTGATATCCGGATCCGAAATATCTTCAATGGTCATCGCCCTCTTATCAAATTTTGATCCGGTGGCCTCAGTTACAATGTTGTTCTTGACAGATTTGAGGATAGGTATCCCTCCGGAAGAGTATAGACCAGTTACTGCTCTAATTGCCTCTTTTGTGATCTTGCAGGGTCTATCCAGCCATAGGAAGTTGTCATGCATCTTGCTCAGTAAATACCGGACCCATTCATCTTCTTCAAAGCAGGCGAAATGAATGAATTGATCAAATTGTTTCTTCTGGATACCCTTATACTCTAGTTTAAGCTCAAAAGCATTGTCTATCAGTTGTTTGTGATAGAGATCTCTCAATTTGAATTCCCCGAATTCCTCAATGCTTGCATGTATGTAAACCCTAATGTCTTCTGTGTGTAAAACTCTGTGAGGAACACTGGAAAATGCTCCTAAGGGATCTACCTCCAATGACTTGTATGGATGTTTCTTAAATTCAGGTCGGGGCCTATCTGAGATTTTTACTATATTTGGAGTAGCCATTTCTTCAAAAGATTTGTAGCAAGATATCGAAAGTGGAAAATACCTTTTGCGTCTTCGGTTGCACGGAGTAGCTGGATTGATTTCTGTATGTAATGACTTCGGCAGGAGATCTTCGGTGATCTTGATGAATTTTGTTTCAGAGCTCCGCTTTTCTCTTCTTCTTGGATGTGGAATGATCAAATGATTGTTGAGAAATCCCTTATATCATTTCGCAAACCCTAATATCTGTTTGCAATAAATGCTTCACCTATATTATTCCGGTTTGCCTTGTCCGGATAGCTTGGAGTATCCCGGATCAGTCCTGATCTATGAACATCATGCGGATCTTTCAATCATGAATAAATCGAGATGACACATTACAAGAACATCCCAAACATTCTGTCCAGTCCGCAGAGTAAAATAATGTACTTCTGGATCCCTCCGGACCCTTTTGTAGTCCTCTGTCATTCCGGAGCATCTCCCGGAACAGGTCTTTACTTGATCGATCACAACTTCTTTATATCTTCATGCGGACCTCTGAAATCTTGTCTGGATCATCTCAGGACTGGTATCTTCAAACCCTTTACTCCGCATCTTGTGTCACATCCAGCACCACTTGATTGGCTGGGGGAACAGGATTTTCTTTGAGTCTCCCCCTAAGCCAGAGCTCACTTTTTAATTTCCGGAAGAAATGTCAGCACCAGAGTCTGGTGCGGATCCAACCTCTACATTCTCTGAACTTTTCTTCACCCAAATCTTGCTCATCTGATTCCTAACTTCATCCGCATTCATCTTTTGTTTACCTTTGTCTTGATTCTGATTATACACCGGACCTCTTTTGTCCTGATTCTTGCTTCTGCAGACTTTAGCATTATGACCGGACCTATTACAGATTTGGCAAATAACATTTCTTTGCATATTTGACTGATAACCTCTTGATCTGCATTGATTAGCCATATGACCTACTCTATTGCATGTAAAGCATCTACCTTTGAATGATTTGTTTACTTGCATATTTCTGCATTCATGGGATTTGTGTCCATACCTTTTGCAGTTAAAGCACTGTCCGGAGAAGGATGAATTAATCTGATTCATTCTCTTTCTGCACTGATTAGCTTTGTGACCAAAGTGGTTGCAGCTGTGGCAGTATCCATTGAAAGATGGATATCTTTGAGCATTGGGCTGTCTTACCGGAGGTCTTCTAGGCCTATTCCTTGGATTTTCTGATCCAAAATTCTTTTGACCGGATCCAGAGCTTTCTCCTTTCTCATATCCCAAACCATACTTGTCATCTGTCCTCTTTTGACTTCCAAGAAGTACTTCAAGTTGGGCAGAACTTATCTTGAATTTTTCTTTATATTCATTTGCTGTTTGAAGATCTCTTTTGAGAGAGGCAATTTGATCCTCAAGTTTTTCTTCATTATCTTTGGCATCTTCAAGATCAGATTCAATATGTCTGATAATCCTATCCATCTGGTGGCATTCTTCTAATTTTTCTTTAAGAGATTGTCTTAGATTGTCTTCAGCTTTTCTTTTTTCTTCAATCTCTTGAGTAAACTTTATAGTTCCTGATTCCATTTCATGTCTTAACATAATGACTTCTTTTGATAACTTTTCACATAACTTGGTTTGCTCAGTCAATTCTTCATTTGTATTGCTTTCTTCACTTTGTCTTGCCAATTGTTGGAGCAGCTCCTTTCTCTTTTTCATAGAGAGACTTAATTTGTCTTTTAATTCTTTCATGAATTCATCAGCCTGTTTGAGTCTTTCCTTTAATTCATTGACTTTAGAATTTGACTGTTCAAGATCCTCAAGGGCAGTCTTGAGTTGCTCCCTTAAACCATATGCATCCATTTGAACTCCCAGATCTTCCTCAAGCTGTTAGGCTCTATTAGGAGGAACTTAGCTCTGATACCAATTGTTGATAACTGAGAGGGGGGGTGAATCAGTTATCCTAATTATTTCTTCTTTTGAACTTTCTTATTAATCAATGCAGCATTGAATCAAACAAACAAACATTACCATGAAATGAAAAACACATGACACAGTATTTTTGACGTGGAAACCCTGTTAAGGGAGAAAACCACGGGGTGATTAACCCAAAGATTATTCTCTGTTAGAAGAATAAGGAATTACAAAATGGCACTTGCCAATTAGGGCTCACTGCCCGAGCACACTGCTCACAAAGAGGCCCACTGCCTACAAGGAGACACACTGTCTACAAAGTGATAAGAATCACAGTCTTGAACTGATTGGAAGCATCTACATATGCTGGAGTTCAGTTCTGGTTAGGCTCAGTACACTGATCTGCTGCACTTCATCTTTCCTCTGTTCTTTATTCTGCTATCCTTTCACATACCGGATCTTTCTTACTACTTCTGCTCTGTTCTGCACTTATTCGCATATACCTTCACACAACTTAATGTCTTCACAACTAAATCCATCCTCTATATATATCCGCACAAGTAATTTCATCACCTTTCTAGTCGGCATCCGGAACAGTCTAGTTTCTTACAAACTCTGTTCTGTCGGCTGAATCCTTGCTCACCAAGCAATGCGGATCAAGCATATACTTGTAGATATCATTAATCATGTCGGCCAAACATGATTCATGCCTTCACAACCTTTACCATCAACAGTAACACATCTGGAAAATAGTCTGATACTCTGTCAGTCAGTTCTTCCTCTGTTCTCACTGTCTCTCAGGAATCCGGTACTCAACTATTCATATCTTTTTCTTTGTTCATCACCGGAGGCTAAATCCTTGGAATATACTACTTAAGGTAGTCCTCTTGACTTCCCCAAATCCGTACTGCACCAAGACACTTCCTCTGAGAGATCCGGACCAATCTGTCGGACCTTGCCATATGCTCTGTTCTTGTTCACCGGACCACAACAATCTTCATTCTGACTTCCGGTAGAGACACACCATGACTTGCGGATATGTGGGATGACCTTTGTTGCCATCAATGACAACAACCATGAATCCATATAGTGTCTCTTGCCAACAAAGAAATCCAGCATTAATCACATCACCTTTAGTCTCTTCAAGCACCTGCATAATCAAAGTAAAAGGATTTGTCCTTGAAATCATCAAAATTTGCAATAATCATCATATCTTACCTTTATTATCAAACTCTGCCTTACATCATCAAATTGTGCCTCTCTGTACTATCTGCACATTTTCATTGACAAAACAATGTTTCTATTGTTGCAAAAACACTATTCAAATATAACACACTCTTCATGTCATTTCATCCAAAAAAACATTTAAAATTCTCAAACACACATTGTTCTTCTTGGCATACTCACATTACTTCAAAATAGAAACATATACTCCTTTCCAAACTGACTCTCTATAATTGATTCTATGGTCAATCCATAACAAGGAATACCCAAATTAATCCACTATATTTGACATCATATGTTCTTCATCAGATTGCCTCGAGAACTAAAATCTCTTTTCGTTTGAAACTCCCAAAACATTGTAACAAGAAACAGTTACAAAAATGAATCACAAATTGTAATACACAGTGTACCCATCAAATTTTACCCTCAGAGATTGGTCATTGCATAGTTCAAATCTCCATCATTGATTCACTTTTTCGTGCTCGGGATGAATTGAATAAACACCATAGATTTGATATTGGCACCCAACTTAATAAAGCCTACCAGATAGAACCGGTTTCCTTAGGTCAGGGGGGCAGTCAACTTATGAGATCAATGCCCTTAAGATGTCATTTAAGTGACTCCTTACTGGCTACAATAAGCCTACCTTTCAATTAGACAAAAAGTGCATGCCCGTATTAAAAGAACTTTTGCATGTTGAACTCTAGGGTTTTAGGAGACTAGGACAACACTAGGGTTTAGGTCTTTGAGACTTAGGATTTTGGTCATTTAGGAATGAGGTCTCCACAAATGTGACAAAACCCCAACTTTTATATTACACAACACTGAACCATTTATACATGAAGAACTTTGTTTTAGAAAGTTACCAATCACTCACCTTTGATCACTATGATAGTCCTGTTGATAACTGAGAGGGGGGGGTGAATCAGTTATCCTAATTATTTCCCTTATTGAACTTTCTTATTAATTGATGCAGCATTGAATCAAACACAAAAACATTACCATGAAATAAGAAACACATAACACAGTATTTTTGACGTGGAAACCCTATTAAGGGAGAAAACCACGGGGTGATTAACCCAAAATTATTCTCTGTTAGAAGAATAGGAGATTACAAAAAAAATGGCACTTGCCAATTAGGGCTCACTGCCCGAGCACACTGCTCACAAGAGGCCCACTGCCTACAAGAAGACACACTGTCTACAAAGTGATAAGAATCACAGTCTTGAACTGATTGAACGCATCTGCATATGCTGGAGTTCAGTTCCGATTAGGCTCAGTACACTGATCTGCTGCACTTCATCTTTCCTCTGTTCTTTATTCTGCTATCTTTCACATACCGGATCCTTTTTGCTACTTCTGCTCTGTTCTGGACTTATTCGCATATATCTTCACACCATCACACACTTCACAACTAAATCCATCCTCTATATATATCCGCACAAGTAATTTCATCACCTTTCTAGTCGGCATCCGGAACAGTCTAGTTTCTTACAAACTTTTGTTCTGTCGGCTGAATCCTTCCTCACCAAGCAATGCGGATCAAGCATATACTTGTAGATATCATTAATCATGTCGGCCAAACATGATTCATGCCTTCACAACCTCTATCATCAATAGTAACACATCCGGAAAGTAGTCTGATGCTCTGTCAGTCAGTTCTTCCTCCGTTTTCACTGTCTCTCAGGAATCCGGTACTCAACTATTCATATCTTTCTCCTTGTCCATCACCGGAGGCTAAATCCTTGGAATATACCACTCAAGGTAGTCCTCTTGACTTCCCCAAATCCGCACTGCACCAAGACACTTCCTCTGAGAGATCCGGATCAATCTGTCGGACCTTGCCACATGCTCTGTTCTTGTTCACCGGACCACAACAATCTTTATTCTGACTTCCGGTAGAGACACATTATAACTTGCGGATATGTGGGATGACCTTTGTTGCCATCAATGACAACAACCATGAATCCATATAGTGTCTCTTGCCAACAAGTCCAACTATCATGAAGAACATACAGTATGCACTAGCTTGATCATCTTTGAAATCAAAGAGACAACTCCACAAGCTTGATCATGATCATCTTTGACATCAAAGACACAACTCCTTTGATCACCTGAAATCACTGTACCTTTGACATCACTCTGCCAGTCCATAACAACAATGCTCTTTGACATCAATGAAAAACCTAATTCCAACAATATGATCTATCCATTTTAAAAGAAAATATAAAGATAGAATTAATAGTACTATGACAAAATGTTTACCCTAGGAAATCCCTTTCAAGAAAAAACCCAGCCTCCAAATGTTGAACCAATATATTCACAATTCTAATTTGGTTACAATACATCAACAGGATCAATCCTTTATAGGAGAACAATCAACACAATTCTAGAGAAATTTTGGTAGCATAACCCCCTACAAAATTACATCATACTACGTCTCCATCCTAGGCACCCATATATAGAAGATACAAACCAAGAAACCAAAAATGGTAAACCATAACCATGAGAGAATACCACTCCCAAAATGGCACCTAAATCTCTATGGGGAATTCCAATGCCCAACTCTCATGATGAGTCAACATGCTAATCTTGCAAGATTCTCTTGTGTTGTCATAATTCATCATAAATAAAGTTCACCCACTTGGGTGCTTTATTTTGGCTTTATTATCCCCATTCAAAGATGCCTCATAACATGCATTATAAAGTTGGTTAGAATACAAGTCTACTATATAACTATCTATAATCATTCTCTTACATGTGTTATAGAATCCCATGTTATGTGTCATAGAATCACTCGTAAGTAAATAATAAATAGATACAATAAATAATTAAATATAGAAAATTGGGATGCAAGGTTGAGACACATTTCCCAACATTCCATACATAGCTCGCACTACACACATTGTAGAAGCCCCATAACATTTTATATCTTATGTAATTCTATTTGCATACTTAGCATAAAGTACACTAGGCTAAGATCACACACATCAGCTTTTTCCTTTGACTATCATAGGGTTGAAAATATAAAACAAGGGCCTAACCGAGGCAGGATCCCAAGTAATCCCAACAATTTCTTATGTCTAAGAAACTACAAGTTCAACATACTTTTTTTTCCATATAGACATCAAATTCTTGATCTACAACCACTGCAAACACCTACAAAGCATCACATTACATCTTCCAAAAGTTAAAGGTTGTATAAGTAAAGGATGTGACCACATTATTCCCATCGACACCACAAACTAGATGCTACCATAATTGTCTTGAGATGTGGTGATTCTACATTTCTCTACAATTCCAACATTTTTAGTTTTATTCACCTCTATAATACCACAACTCTAACACAATGTGCTTAGGAACAATCTACATAATTCTAGTGAGCACATTCTACATTAACCATCAAATTAGGGATGTTTCCTTTATCTCCTTCTTACCTTTTCAATAGTATTTTTCATAACTTAGCTAAGCTTTAGAATTTTGTTTTAAAACACAATTAGTAATTTTTAGGTGAAATATTCATTTTTTGTTGTAAAAGAAAGGTTAAATGTATCTTGTACATTTATTTTATAGCACATAAATAGTTCAAAACTAACCCTTCAATTTGTATGAAGAGTTCCTCTTCTTGTCAAATTGAAGATAGTGTGCTTGGACACACACTTCAATGTCTTTGGTTTTTTTCATTAGGACAATTCTTTTGTATTCAAATAACCTTCCTATGTACTTCATCAACACTTCACAATCCATGGCATCCTTCCCCAAGTGAACCACTCTCTTCCTAAACCTTCTAGTATACTCTTGAACAAATTTATCCTTGTCTTTGCCTAAAATAGTGTCATTGCATCACTCTCTTCCTTGTAGGAAATTGGATAGAACTATTTATTTAGTAACTACTTAAATTATTCTCATTTAAAGATAGGTGGTGACTTTTTATATTCTAAAATAATGAGCACATATTTCACTCCATTTGAAAGCATGGTTGAATAGCTTTATTCTTACAAATGTAATTTATAGATGTGGCTCAAACCAAAGTACACCTCCATTTTTTAATCTTGTTGATCTAACTTTTTAGAACTTAGCATCATAAGATTATAAGTCAATTTTGTATTTAGCTTTAAAAATTACTCCTTGAGATGTTTCCCCATGCCCATACTTAGGTTTCTCAAGTTCTCTATGCTCCTCAATGTCCTTAGCATACCTAATCTCTCTATCAAAATATGTATGGTGCTATCCAACCTATCAATATTTCCTTCAACACTAGATATTCTTGTAACTTCATCCTCTATCATATTTAGGTTATTATCCATCATCTCTTTTCTTTTCATCAATCTTGTTGTCCCCATGCACTTTCTAGATCCAATTTGAGGCTCAAAAGGGACTAAATTATCACTTCCACTTAATTTAGTAGATGGTATAACTTGTCAAAGAATTTATTGAATTCCCATAACTTGGATTTGATACTACTTATTTTGTAAATTACTAGAGATACTCTCCTTATAGTCATCAACATATGAAGTTCCTAATGTCAACCCCACAACACACATTCAACACATTATTTCCTACTAAAATTTGGTGATAACAATAATCTAGTATGTTTATTTGATAGTTAAC
The DNA here is from genome assembly GCA_027924645.1 of Cunninghamia lanceolata. Classification (NCBI taxonomy): domain Eukaryota; kingdom Viridiplantae; phylum Streptophyta; class Pinopsida; order Cupressales; family Cupressaceae; genus Cunninghamia; species Cunninghamia lanceolata. Next base: position 11,489,280 of record BSBN01000472.1, on the reverse strand, counting down.
AACACCTAGAATGTATAATAGAAAAATTCAAGTGTTAAGAAACATAAGACAATGGCTAGAACACATCATATACCGTAGAGAAATCTTGAAGGGGAAAAATCTAGCAAGAATAAGATTATAGCTTCTCATTCCATTATTTCCTAGTCCATACAAGTGCATGCAAAGCCTCTAGGGAAATGAGGAACCATGTATTCATGTATAACAAGCTCAAACAAAACTTTAATATATTCTTCAACCATGGAAACATGCATATCTACTTTACATCAAAATCAATATGAACAAAACATAAAGGTTTTTAAGAGGACCAACCATTCATACATCTCTTATGAAGAATATATATAGAATTCTTACCACCTTCCATGACACCAAAGAGAAGATATAATGTAGGAAAATATGAAGAAACATTTAAAATTGCTTCAAATTCCAACCCCTATCTACACTGTGACAAATTTACCGCTTCCACTAGGTGGCATTTTTGCAATTACCATAGTTGAGGCATTTTTGCCACTTTTGCCAAGCATTGATTTCATATTAGTCATGGTAGAAATGATTTCAACATTTGTTCAAACTAACAAAATCATCATTTTAAATTTTGAACTTGATTCAAATACTTGCACCTCTAATCCTAATCATCTATGCCATGTTTTGGACCATCACAAGCATGAATTACATAAAAGTGTAGATACTTCAACAACAAAACTCACTACAAATAGATGTTTCCTTTTTCTCATGGTTTCAAGACATCTGCTTAGACTAAAAGTTTCACTTTGACCCTATAGTATAGCTTCTTTAACTTATTTCAAATCATGCATTCTTACACAAAATGAGAAACTCTATAGGAGAGGTGTATATTTTCTACTTTGATTACATGCTTTGAATCCAATTATTATATAGTTTTTTATACAAAAACCTAAAAACATACTTAAAATAGTATATTAGGGTTTTTGGTGAGAACTAGCCAGTGTACTTGGTAATGACCTAGTGTACTCCTTGGAAGTTGAAATTTACAACCAAGGACACACTTATTAGGAAATTGAATCTTTATTAGTGTAAATATTTGTTTCTGGTATGTCTACTTCTTAGGGTCATAACTCCTAGCCCATTATTAAAAATTGAAATTTGAATATGAGTTAGAAATCTTAGGTCTTGAACTTCTTGAATTTGGTTGGACCATAGCATTACTAATGTCCAACTGTGACATCACCAAATTTTACTTCGAAGGGCCTAAAAAATACAAAATACAAAAATGTAAAAAATACTAAAAATAGATTTTTAGAAATCTTCCTTCCAAAACTATTACTTAAATGATCTAAGATATTTTCTAGATCAACACATCTAACACAAGACCATTATCTACAATACCAATTAAATGAAACATACTTTCTTTACTAAATGGACTAAAAATATATTAGTAATGAGGATACCAAATGAAAACTAGTATATTATACAATTCACAAATGGAGTATACCTAACATAATCTAGGGTTGGGCACACATCTATCATGAGACCATTCTCTACAATGTCTGTTTAATGAGACTGATGACAATGCTCTACATGGCTATTGACATGGCATACATTTATTCAAACAATATATTTATATTGGGAATGCAAACATATAATTTCTAATGATATGGTTCCATAGAAGGGGCTTCAAGACCTAAAATCATGGAGATATGGGTCCCATGATATGATAAAAAAAATGCTATATCTAGGATAACATGGAACCTTATCCTAAAAAATTAGAGCCACTACTATTTTGCCCTCAATCTTCAATGGTTTCTGATCCAAGATGGGACTCCCATCCGCATGCCATCACTCAAATTCTCCCAACCCACTCAAAACACATTATGCATGGACTTGCTGCTTCTTGTCATATCACAAATACATCTTAACATGCAACAATTGTAACATTTTATTGAAGTCAAAAACATACAAATTTCATAGACTATCATATAACACCAATGTGCAAAACAAAATGACAATGAGATTCATGGTCTTTAATCTACAAAACAAAAATCACTCTTAGTGGCATTCTCACAACCTACAGTTCCTTCCTCTTTTCACTAATGAAAAATAAATATTACAAATGGCCCTCTCATGGGCAGATACTCTGTCAAAACTTCATTATCTTCTGAAATTTTTGTTCTAAGCCTCTAATAGAGGCGTTCCATTCCTCCTACTGACATTCTCCTCTCTTTGCAGGCACCTCCCAAAGACATACGCGCCTCTCCATCTCTATCATTTCTGTCTTTTAAAAACATTTTCCTTTTTACCTCTTGAAGAGGCGTTATAATGTTCCCGTGGAGTTACATGATTTCAGCATTTTTTAAATCTTCATTTGACCTTGGTGTCTTTTAAGAGAGCCTCTTAAAATGAGGCATTTTCATGCCTTCACTCACGCTATTTCCATTTTTTATTTTATTGTTGTTGCCTCTAAAGAGGGGTTGGGCTTAAACAACACACAGTAAGCTTTGACTTGTTTAGGTGGCTAGTGGGCCCCTTCTCTTATTGACACATTAACAAAATAGAGTAGAGAAAGGGCCCACTAGCCACTTAAGCAAGTCAAAGCTTAGCATGTGTTATTTAAGCCTAGCCCTAAAGAGGCATTAAAAAAAATCATCCTAAACATGGCGCTTACCTTTTGTTTCATTCTTTTTCTATTTAGAGCCTCTCCCAAAGGCATCTGACCTCACAAAACAGGTGCTCCCAACTACAATGATGAGGAATTTAGATTTTTAAAACATGAAACTATACGCCATCCCTTTCCTGCTATCAAAATGTAATAATTAAAGTTGTTTTTCCCATCAACCGATGCCAAAGAAGAGCATTGTAATAATCAGGATTTGGTTCAAAAGGTAGTAACATTCAGAAGTGCATAGTTACCACCTATCAGACTTTGCCTGCAATAGACCTTTGTATCAAATGTGGCAGACATGCCAAGCAGATCTAAATACCAAAAAATATTTATAAAAGCATTTGAAACAAGGTGTTGTCCATTGTTAAAGGCTTCGCCAACTTCCCCAACCCAAGAACTTGACCAAGGACCATATTTGTGCACAATGGCTTGCATTCTTCTAAACTTTGTAGTTTCTCTTTTGAGATATGATGGATTCAATATCCTCTCTATCAAATTCTTATCCACACCTACTCCAAGATTATATATATGTCATCTAACAGCATTGAGAACGTTTGGCCCTGTCTCTTGAAGAAGGGCTTGAAACCAAGATGCATCAAAGAACCCAATAGGTGCTACCAATAATGGTTTTTCATGAGAATACTTGTAGAATTATTTCAAAATCCTATCAAGCTTGATTACATTAGAAGCATACACAAATTTGACAGAAAATTTACTCTTTGCGACTTTGTCATTTACGCCGCAAACTTGAAAAACTAACTTCAGCCTTAACTTTTCGCAGGAAACTCAAAACCTCACAAAAATGGACAGGGATGAGTGTATCAACATTTCTAAGGCCTCCACCAAACCGTTTTACTCAAACTTCATGGAATGCAAAATTTTAAACTTTTGCCAAATCATCAGCAAAAGTTGTGAAATGGTTGGTTCTCTAAAACTGTGAGGTGTATGACTTTGAAACCTTCTTCATTAATTCCAAAATGGAGTTATAAATTTGTTTATAAGAGGGTTCACCATGAAACTTCACTAATCTTCCAGAACAATTGTTTCTATGGAGACAGCTTGTGCATCGACACCCAAAGTGTGGCAAAATTGAAACTTGCAATCTCTAACATGCCACATACTCTAAAAGCCATGAGAAGCCAACAGAAAACCAAAACACACCAAAACTAAAAACTAAACCTCTAATTTGTTTTTGGTTGATGATGATCGTTAGTCTGCCTGGATGCTCATGCATTAGTTTCCTATAGGGTGGGAGTGGAAATCTTCACCAACTTGGAGTTTTTTATTCATGTGATTCCATTAGAAGGCATCTTATGGATTCTAGAGTATATTTTTCAGAGACATTCCTTTTTATATTTATGATATTGGGATGTAATGTTAGAGGTAAAGGAAAATAACCTATTCCTAAGCTTAATCTAGGCTAACTAAATAAATATATATAATCATACACAAATTGACCTAGATTAAATTAAGTGATAGTTGGGACTAGGAAATTTAATAATAAATGTTAATATAATAAATTAAATGCAAAAGAATAGTATAGTTCTCTCTACAACCAATGTGGATGGATACCTTTGATGTATCACTAAAGTATGTTGTTTTGGTACCAAAAATAGATATTATGGATATACCCTCTATCTTGGATTCTATGTAGGATTGTGGTGATTCCCAAGTCAATTAAATAAATCTAGGTCAATTCTACAAATTTGAGGCTCAAATCTTTCCTATGGCTAAGGATCATGATCTGGTGAATTTTTCTCTCCCATTATTCAATTCAGCTCAAGGTCTACTCCTTGCTAATTGCTAAGGGTTGGTGATATTTAGAAATACCTTATATGGAGGCTGTCAAATCACTAGGGTTAAGCTCTCATAGGTAAACCCCTTGGAAATGGTCATCTTTATAATAGTGACAAAGGTGGCAAACAACAAGCTGAAAGGAAGCAAAGTACGCGAAAAAGATTCCTACATTGATCTAATGAGGAAAGGTTTATGCAAATTTTTCTTTTACAATTACAGATATGAGATGCACATTAATCAAAGAGATTATAACAAACATTCAAATGCAATAATAATGCTCATGACACATGATATATGTGGGGAAAACCCTTTCGAGTGAAAAACTCCACACTCCAAAACTTGCACAATGTATTAACAAATCAAATGCTTATTACAATACACTTGCAATGCAAGTTCTTTTAGGAGTTCCCAAATGTTGAATTCTAGAGTAATTCCGGCAGCACAACAATACCTGCAAATGAACCATACCACTCCAACTCCAAACACTTGTATATATAGAAAAGTACTACGAATGGAGGTAGCTTCTTGAGAAAATCAACAAAGAATCTCATCCAAATCCATATGGCCCAATTTTTAAGGCCATAAAACATGTAAATGACACTTGTAAGAGATTCCCTTTCATCCCTTACAACCCCCAAACTTGGGCACCCCAAATTTGCCCAAAATAGGTTTGACAAATGCTCTTACATTGTCATAAAATCTGTCATATATGACAACACTTACAGCTGTAAGAGAATCTGTCATAACTAACTATTAATAAACGATTCTCTTACAACCCGTCATAGTCAAACTTGGGTGCCTACCTTCTCCATGCAAAGATGCCTCTTTACACTTGTCACAAATATCATAGAATCTTCTATTTCTAGCTCTTACATGTCATAGATTATGTCATAGGAATTTGTCATAACTCGTACGCATCATAGACCTCTTACAACACCCAAAAGATGTTGACACATGGCAAAGAGCTTCTACCACAAAATGGGACACCTAAAACCTTAAATATTGACTTGACCATCCAAGTCACCTTCCAAGTGGGATGACATGTCAACATGCCACCTCACACTAAGTGATAAAACTGGATGACCAATATTAAATACAATTTAAACAATTAAATAAATATACAAACAAATAATAAATGCTAGGAAATTGCAAAGGTTGAGACACCTTAATTCCCAACACAAGCAAGAGTACAAATGTACTAGGATATGATTTTTGATGTTGATAGATTATTTTTAGTGCTCAAATTAAATTATTCTTAAAATGAATGTTCCTTGTATGCTCTAGTAATTTGAATAATTGTCGAATATAAATGAATGTCCTTAAATACCACTACACAATAATAATCACACAAAATGTGTACCAAATCAACTCATGATAGGAATAAAATGGACAAAAGATGACAAATTTTGAATTTGAATTTTAGGGGTTAGTTTTAACTAATTGTGGGATTGACCCAAGCTAAGAGAATGATTTTATCTTTGTGGGGAAGGAATGTCTAACAAGGGAGGTGCAATAAATGTCAAATGTTTGGGAATATGTGATGATATGGAAAATATACAATTGAATGCATGGGAATAAGTGTAAATGAATAGGGGTGAAAAATAGGGGAATGAGTCCAACTTTGTGCAATATTGTGTCACTTGTTGATATGTAATTGCATTAGACATTCTCTTAGAATGAGCACAAAACTAAATGGAAATTGGCATGGGCATGCAAATTTCACCATTACATTTTGCCCCCACTTTGAGGTGTATGTGAATCCCAAAGTGGCCATGTATCTCAAAGTAAATGAGCACTCACAAGCATGCATCAAAGTAAATACTTAGACATGAAAAGATGCTAAGTCCATATAAAGTAATGGGCCATGCTAGAAAACTTAGTGTTCCTTTGGTAATGAATGCACCATTTGAACTTGCAAAATAGAGAAAAGATGTGCAACAAGCAATATCTATTTCACAAATAAAATAGGCATGAAATATAAATTTGCTTAACTGTCTAGGAAATTAAAAAGTAAGAAAGAGAAAAACTATGGTTAGGAAATTCTAATTATACAAAAAGTGATATGACGCACTGGTGTGGCATATCAAACTCTGCCACATCATGTGATAAAGCTCCATTAGACATGGTGATGAGTCTATGTGTAACATTTTTCACTACCTAAAAGCTCAATAATAGAAATGCTATTGATAATATATGCCACCTCCAATTGGTTGCATACATTGTGTGCAAGGAATTTGTAAAGCCTCACAAGTACATGTAAAAGTTGTTAAACCAACTCAAAGTAAATGAAGTAAAATGAAATAAATAATCTACTTAAATACAACTTTAGAAAGATAAAAAGGAGTTTAATTAATCTTCTTAATTACAATATCAAAATAATGATAATTTCATCAATAAGATTCAATAGTCAATAAATCTTCACAAAGGAAATCCTCATAAATAAGAATCCATAAGACTTAATAATTATTGCAAAAGGTAATCTCATCAATATAAATCAATAAAGTCATTTAAATCTTACAACTCGCGTGCTCATTCTAGGTAAAAGCACTATAAAATCATATACAAAAATCCATTGGCAAGCATGCCATAATACATCTAATCAAATACAATAATAATGTACAGCAAGAATAATAAATCAATACGCTCATCAACCGCACGAACCAAGTGGTCCACCACCCGCAAGCCGAGAGATGGGAACATGGCCCAAGTGCTTTTCTACCCAACCATGAAGTAATTACACTTCCTCGGATCCCTTCATAAAACGAAGGAAACCCAACCCTGCACGAAATGTCTAGCTACCTGGAAACAACTGGCAGGAGGGAACACCCGATGCAACCCTAATGTCTAAATGTGCAATTCTAAATAATGAAAGGCATATTGTCTCACAATAGAATGTGGCAGAGATATATATAAATAAGTTTTGCTAGACAAATAAACATATATTTCAATTTCATCTTGATTAGATCTAATCCTTTAACATAGTAACCTGGTTTAATTCCTGAAAAGAGGAAAAGCCATCTCTAGAAATCCACATTCGACATCCTAGCTCGGAAAGTAACCCAATAACATTCCTAAATAAAAATATACCTTCTTTCCCCAAGAAGTAGATAAGAAAGTAAATAAATAATCCAATGAATAAAGATCCAAAATCACCTATGACCACCTCTGATCCCTTTCCCATGCTCAATGAAGAAAGCACACTTTTCAATCAAGCAGTAATGAGGAATCATCATAAAGCAATATATCTGATTATATTCTCAATTTGTATTTCCATGGTTAAATAAATTGTAGAAACTAATGATTTTGCTTCATATCTGAATACTATTTCATAAATCAAGCAATAAAATCAATGATGAGGTTTGACTACTCCACTCTTACACAATGAGGTTTCATGCATACTTATTTCAAATATTAGTTCTATCTTTCCTCAAGATCAAGTAAATAGAATAAAACAAATCAATGTTCTCTTATAAATCATTTCAAATCCCTTTTTTCAAGACTCTAATCAAGGAAACACACTTTCCAAGCAATATTCCATCTTTTGTTCATTCAATTGCATCCGTAAGTTTATCAAATTTATATAATTTCTAACCCATATTTCAATCTTAATTCTATGTATAAAAGCCATTCTAAGTTTTATTGGACCTACTGTCATATTTGTGACAGGAACTAACTCAGTCTATCTCCATAAGTTTTATAATTTAATCAAAAGCCCCTTTTCCCAAACAACATTCAAGGGATTACACTTTTCCAATCAAACCATTCATCTTTGTTTGCACTCACAAGTATGTCAAATAGATATATTATCCATTCCAAAATTTAATCACAATCTTCAAAATAAAAGACATTCTAGTTATAATTTCATCTTTCTGTCATAACAGTGATAGGAAGTCTAAAACAAGAAAAACAATCTCCCTATTGCAAAAAAAAAAAGTGAACAAAGAACATAGTTCACTCAGTCTTCGGTCATAAACACAGTATAAAATCTCATTCTTAGATTATTCTAACTTACTGTCAATCTGGTGATAGGAACTAATCTGTCTATGCATGCAGTTTAAGTGCATATATCTCTTAATAACCTTCCTATCACAGTTGCGACATGAACTGTGGCAGAATTAAATAAATAAATAACAGGTTTTTTTAATAAGTAATCTACTGTCATCTATTGACAATGTTTTTAATTAAATTTGAACAACAAATGATGTGGAAACAATTATCTACAGGAATCCCTTATTTTACTCTACGTCTAGAAGTTTTGGTTTCCATGCAATCATAGGTCGATTCCTAACATAGAGATCTAATTTCTATAGTAGTCCAGAAGTTTATCATTTTCTTAGTTTGTGTCAACTATAGAAATTACATAGATTTGACAGTGAATAAAAGGGAAAAAGTTAGATATAGTCTCTAAAAGAACGGCTGAAGAATACACTGCTACAAGCATAATTTATACTGCTATAGCAACTTATTTCTCAGTCCACGGAGATAATAACAAATTTGCTACAGGAAATACACAAGGTGACAGTGTTTGCTAATCATTTCTACAGGAAACTGTTGTAGTTTTCATTTCAAAGGTAAGACAATACAAAAGATACATACATAGATCTGCAATGAAGGGTTAAACAGTCTCACGCACACAGCAGGCTGCACTCAGCCAGGCCGCCAATGCAACAGCAGGCCAAACATTTAATATGGGAATAAAACAAGGTAAAAGGTAGGTAAATAAATCCAAAATGACTTCCCTTAGGCAACCGTGGGTACTCAGAACAGATCAATGGCTCCAAAGGGTCGATAATAACAGACATTAGAGTTAAATAGTAGGCGGCAAAAATGGAAAAAAAAGCACATCAGAGGTCAAACATGCAGGCCGCTAACATCATACATAGACCAGAGAAATAAATTCTTACCATGCTAAGCATCCAAAACACTATCAACAAAATTCCATAACACAAAGGAAAATACTCGTGATGTTTTTGCCTGAGAAAGGGTCAACTTTTTTGCTGTAGATGTGCCTCTCTCCTTTCCTATTGCTTCTAGAACATGGGTTTCTTGTTGCTACCATTCATGGTGTTTCTAGCTGCCCAGAACTCCTCCTTTATCAAAAGTTCCCCTCTCTTATTTTTGACGATCCAAGATATTAGGTTTTAGAAACTAAAGTTATTTTTCTCTTTGCATGATAATTCGACCAATAAATAAAAGCTAAAATGCTTTTTAAAATAAAATTAAATAATATCTTTTGAGTAGTTTATTGTCGCATGAATGACAGGGAAACATATTTAATTCCTTCATTCATTTTCTAAATATAATAATGGTTATTTTAATATAATTTAACTATTGTCTTATAAAAATAATCAATTTAAATAATCAAGGAGAGAAATGCAATACAATATTGCATATTTATATATATTATTTAAAATATTTATTTATTTTTAAGGAACATATTGTCTTCCAAACATCTACAAACAATATTTTATTATTTATTTAAATAACATACAATACATCATTTGAATATATTTTGAAAAGACATTAAATTTAAGTAATCACATCATGCATTCAGAAATGATTAATAACCACACATTAATGCATAAAAAGCCATTCGATAATGCATATGCAACTACATGATGTGTGTGATTGCATCAGGGTAACCATCCAATCAGTTCCTGCCAAGTGGCTAGAACACCTCTACCTTAACCATGCTCTCGTCTTCGACGAGTACTGCATCCATTTGCACTCAACTCAACGTCAATAGGTTAGTGACTCCAAAACATAGCCGAAGAAAGTCATTGTAATCACATCAATAATATTTAACATTTAAATCAATTTTCCAATTTATTCAAATATAACTTCACAATAATTACCTTCACACATGTGAAACTTACTCAAAGTAAAAGTCAATCACAGTAATTGTTCACTAAACTAGAATAATCATATTATCCATAAAAATGAGACGTGACATCCTTCCCCACTTGGAAGAGACATCGTCCCGATGTCTTATTACACATCAAAATAATAATTAATCAATCTACCATCAAAGTATCAAAGTATCTTAAAATAATAATCATAACTCAAAGCATCATTAAGGTATCATCACTTCTAACAAAGCATGTTAATGTCCCTTTACATCCTCCCTTGTGGAACCATCCACAAAAGTATTGGTCCTACTCGACCTTATACAAAACAATATCTCAATTTTGTATTCAACATTGCATCCATCAAATAAATCCAAATATAATCAATCAATTAATTCACATGGCACAACTACCAATTTAATGTATATAATCCATCACATGGTACAACTACCACTCAATTAAATTTATTCTAGCATAAGAGTAACAATCACATCTTTAATGCACACCAAGAAGGCATAAATCAATTCATCATAGACACGAATCAATCACCACAGTGCACATGCAATCACATAGTGACACAATATAATATGAAAAGATCAATCCTCCCAAACAAACATTGGTCGAGACCTCCAGCAACAAGACAAAACTCCAAAGGTGCACCAACTAGGTCATATCCACTTAGAATGGAAACAACTCCTCTAAAACTATACCTGTCATATCATTTCTACCAATGGAATCCATTTCCTCTTTCATTACTTGTAACCAAAATTTATCTACAATATGATCTACAATTCAAAATTCTTGGAAAACTCTTCCTTGTCTTCCTCGTGCTTTTGCACAAAAATAAAACAATTCAATTTCTTTCTATTCTATGCACTGGGTTATTCACTATACTCAGTTGTTTTGTTTCTATTGTTCCATCATTTTCCTTTTTCTTTGCCAATCAAATACATTTATCCAACCACAATTCATTTTCACACAGCTTGTCATAGATTCCATTTTCCAACTCACTATTCCAACATGCCCTTTTTACTATAATTTTTTTTTTGCAATGATGTAAATTCCAACAATATTCTCTTCTATTTCCTTTTCTATCACAATGGGAATAACATAAGATCTCCTTTTCTTGAAATGACTTCTTAGTTCTTGCAAAACATTTGTCTTCCCTGATACCTGAGACTTTCATACTTAGTCCCATAATTGACTCAATGGGCTCTTTGATTCCTTGCCCATGCTTACCCAAACCCTTGCCTATATATTCAATTTTCTTCAAGATTTTCAAACCAACATTATCATCAAAACAACTAGCTATGACAGCAAATTCATCATCATTTTCATCTTTATATTTTTTAGCAAGCTACTAAGTGATTGATCAAAAGAACACAAATCATCTATGTCACAAGAGGCTTCACAATTTAATGGCCTAATTTCCAACATTCATTTTCCTTTTTTGCATGCTGTAAACAATTGTTTTGTTCATGAATTTGATCTTTCTATTTGCATTTTCTTTTTCTAGGTTTTTCAATTTTTCTTGCAATTATTCATTCCTTAAACAACTTCAACTCTTCTTTCATCAATTCTTTTTCCAAAAGGTCATTTTCATAAAGCTTTTCATTCTTTTCCTTTCCTAACTCCTTTATTCATTCCAAATAATCTATATTACTCCTTTTAACATTCATCAATACTTTATTAACTTTTTCCAATTCTTCTATCAAAAATTCCTTAAATTTTTTTAACTTACTTCAAGTGATCCAAAGTGACACCCAAAATCCAATTCAGAGCTTCCTCAACACTTCAACAATGTTAAAACATCTAACAACAATTAATTAACTCAATCTACACTCGCTATGAAGCAGCACATTCTCCGCATCCTACTCCCTTACACAACCTATTAGAGGCCCATCATGGACATGATAGAAAACATAACATGATACATGACCAACAGTTTTAAAACATTCAAGCATAGCCACCAATAATAAATAAATAAATCCCGAAGAAAGGAAAATTTCAATTCCAACATTAAGGTATAAAATGTGCACAACTTTCAACAATAAATCAAATAGGACCATCAAGGTCGCAAAATAAGTAAATATCAAGTTTTTATGGCTATACTTTTCATAAATAAGAATAAAATTTTCAATGTTGGTCTTTTACAACATTTAGAGAATTTATCAAATCAAAAAGATAAATATCAATTCAAAAAAATTTACATTACATGAACTATGTGACTAATTCTAGCCACTAGAGAGGGAGTACGATGCTACACTACGCCTGGTACCAAATTTAGGCTAGTTAAGAGGACACACTCAATCGCACAAGCAACCTAGTCCTCAAAGATTCCAAACACCTCTATATCATAAGATCGTTTCCACACAGCACCATTCAAGATACCTAGCAATAAAGATTGCATTCCAATCTAGGAAATCACAATCATACTAAAGAATGCCCGACCAAACCTGGTGCATCCCTGTTAACCTACATGCATCCCCAATTTGAATGCAACATCTCATTAACAGGATATGGCAGGGAATTAAATACATAAAACTGATTAACGATGGGTAGGTTTTTGAAAAGAAAGCCTACTTCCGTGTTTCCCATATTCAGCACCCATCCTGGAAGGCAACATCCCAAAAACATAGAAAGCAAAATAGCCATTCTCCTTTCAAACACAATTATATAGCAAAATAATTCATTCATAAAGTCATATACTTGCAACATTCCACAACCAAGATTTAGGACAAAATCAAGTTCACAAATCAAGATATCACAACACACCATTCTTTCCTATAAGCAATGGTTATCATTTCTTTCTTTTAAACTTCAATGAGGTAATGCAATACTATCTTTCTTATAACCACATAGTGAATTCATATTCATGATCATGCTCTTAATAACAATGCAATATGCATTTCAAGCCAGCATTCACCAAAAGGCAAAATAAAATAAGTCAAACATATGATGCAACATCCTCTTTCGCATACTCATGCACAACTCTAAAAGAAGAAAAGAACGTAGTTCTTTCATACTCAAGAACAATCATCAGGGTCTATGTAACCCTGTAAAAAGAGAAGAAGGTACATGCTATCCACAACAGGCCAACACACAAGGACCCACACATGCTTGATCAACTGAGCAACACACACACCTAGAGCTCCCAATGCTGGAACCACGCTCCGATACCAAATGTAAAGCCTCACAAGTACATGTAAAAGCCATTAAACCAACTCAAAGTAAATGAAGTAAAATGAAATAAATAAACCACTTAAATACAAATTTAGAAAGATAAAAATGAGTGTACTTAATCTGCTTAATTACAATATCAAAATAATGATAATTTCATCAATAAGATTCAATAGTCAATAAATCCTCATAAATAAGAATCCATAAGATTTAATAAATCTTGCAAAAGGTAATCTCATCAATATAAATCAATAAAGTCATTTAAATCTTCCAACACATGTGCTCATTCCAGGTAGAAGCACTATAAAATCATATACAAAAATCCATTGGCAAGCATGCCATAATACATCCAATCAAATACAATAATCATGCACAACAAAAATAATGAATCAATACGCTCATCAGCCGCACGAACCAAGTGGTCCATCACCTACAAACTGAGAGACAGGAACATGGCCCAGGTGCTTTTCCACCCAACCATGAAGTAATTACACTTCCCCAGATCCCTTCATAAAATGAAGGAAACCCAATTCTGCATGAAACGTCTAGCTACCTGGAAACAACTAGCAGGAGGGAACACCTGATGCAACCCTGATGTCTGAATGTGCAATTCTAAATAATGAAAGGCAAATTGTCTCACAACAGGATGTGGCAGAGATATATATAAATAAGTTTTGCTAGACAAATAAACATCTATTTCAATCTCATCTCAATTAGATTTAATCCTTTAACATAGTAACCTAGTTCAATTCCTGAAAAGAGGAAAAGCCATCTCTGAATATCCACATTCAGCATCCTAGCCCAAAAAGTAACCCAATAACATTCCTAAATAAAAATCTACCTTCTTTCCCCAAGAAGTAAATAAGCAAGTAAATAAATAATCCAATGAATAAAGATCCAAAATCACCTATGACCACCTCTAATCCCTTTCCCGTGCATCAATGAAGAAAGCACACTTTTCAATCAAGCAGTAATGAGGAATCACCATAAAGCAATATATCTAATTATATTCTCAATTCGTATTTCCATAGTTAAATAAATTGTAGAAACTAATGATTTTGCTTCATATCTAAATATTGTTTCATAAATCAAGCAATAAAATCAATGATGAGGTTTGACTGCTCCACTCTCACACAATGAGGTTTCATGCATACTTATTTCAAATATTAGTTCTATCTTTCCTCAAGATCAAGTAAATAGAATAAAACAAATCAATGTTCTCCTATAAATCATTTCAAATCCCTTTTTCCAAGACTCTAATAAAGGAAACACACTTTCCAAGCAATATTCCATCTTTTGTTCATTCAATTGCATCCGTAAGTTTATCAAATTTACATAATTTCTAACCCATATTTCAGTCTTAATTCTATGTATAAAAGCCATTCTAAGTTTTATCAGACCTACTATCATATTTGTGACAGGAACTAACTCAGTCTATCTCCATAAGTTTTATAATTTAATCAAAAGCCCCTTTTCCCAAACAACATTCAAGGGATTACACTTTTCCAATCAAACCATTCATCTTTGTTTGCACTCACAAGTACGTCAAATAGATATATTATCTATTCCAAAATTTAATCACAATCTTCAAAATAAAAGACATTCTAGTTATAATTTCATCTTTCTGTCATAATAGTGACAAGAAGTCTAAAATAAGAAAAATAGTCTTCCTGTTGCAACTGCGACAGGAACTATTGCAGAAAATAAAGAAAGTGAACAGAGAACATAGTTCACTCAGTCTTCGGTCATAAACATGGTATAAAATCTCATTCTTAGATTATTCTAACTTATTGTCAATCTAGTGATAGGAACTAATCTGTTAATGTGTGCAGTTTAAGTGCATATATCTCTCAATAACTTTCCTGTCACAGTTGCGACAGGAACTATGGTAGAATTAAATAAATAAATAATAGGGTTTTTTTATAAGTGATCTACTGTCATCCACTGACAATGTTTTTAATTAAATTTGAACAACAAATGATGTGGAAACAATTAAATACATGAATCCCTTATTTTACTCTACGTCTAGAAGTTTTGGTTTACATGTAATCATAGGTCGATTCCTAATAGAGAGATCTAATTTCTACAGCAGTCTAGAAATTTATCATTTTCTTAGTTTGTGTCAACTATAGAAATTACATAGATCTGATAGTGAATAAAAGGGGAAAAGTTAAATATAGTCTCTAAAAGAACGGCTGAAGAATACACTGCTACAAGCATAATTTATACTGCTATATAAACTTATTTCTCAGTCCACGGAGATAATAACAAATTTGCTATACAAAATACACAAGGTGACAATGTTTGCTAATCATTTCAACAAGAAACTGTTGTAGTTTTCATTTCAAAAGTAAGACAATACAAAAGATACACACACAAATCTGGAATGAAGGGTTAAACAGTCTCATGCGCACAACAGGGCGCACTCAGCCAGGCCGCTAATGCAACAGCAGGCCAAACATTTTATCTGGGAATAAAACAAGGTAAAAGGCAGGTAAATAGATCCAAAATGACTTCCCTTAGGCAGGTTGTGGGTACTCAGAACAGATCGACAGCTCCAAAGGGTCGATAATAGCAGACATTAGAGTTAAAGAGTAGGCGACATAAATGGAAGAAAAATCACATCAGAGGTCAAACATGCAGGCCGCTAACATCATACGCAGGCCAGAGAAACAAATTCTTACCATGTTAAGCATCCAAAACACTATCAACAAAATTCCATAACACAAAGGAAAATACTCGTGATGTTTTTGCCTGAGAAAGGGTCAACTTTTCTGTTGCAAACGTGCCTCTCTCCTCTCCTGTCGCTGCTAGAACGTGGGTTTCTTGTTGCTGCCATTCGTGGTGTTTCTGGCTGCCCAAAACTCCTCCTTTATCAAAAATTCCCCTCTTATTTTTGGCGATCCAAGATATTAGGTTTTAGAAACTGAAGTTATTTTCCCCTTTGCATGATAATTCAACCAATAAATAAAAGCTAAAATGCTTTTTAAAATAATTAAATAATACCTTTTGAACAGTTTACTGTCGCACGAATGACAGGGAAACATATTTAATTCTGTCATTCATTTTCTAAATATAATAATGCTTATTTTAATATAATTTAACTATTATCTTATAAAAACAATCAATTTAAATAATCAAGGAGAGAAATGCAATACAATATTGCATATTTATAGATATAATTTAATATATTTATTTATTTTTAAGGAACATATTGTCTTCCAAACATCTACAAATAATATTTTATTATTTATTTAAATAACATACAATACATCATTTGAATATATTTTGAAAAGACATTAAATTTAAGTAATCACATCATGCATTCAGAAACGATTAATAACCACACATTAATGCATAAAAAAGCCATTCGATAATGCATATGCAACTACGTGATGTGTGTGATTGCATCAGGGTAACCATCCAATCATCTGCCAAGTGGCTAGAACACCTCTACCTCAACCATGCTCTCGTCTTTGATGAGTAGCTGCATCCATTTGCATTCAACTCGACGTCAATAGGTTAGTATCTCCAAAACATAGCCGAAGCAAGTCACTGTAATCACATCGATAATATTTAACATTTAAATCAATTTTCCAGTTTATTCAAATATACCTTCACAATAATTACCTTCACACATGTGAAACTTACTCAAAGTAAAAGTCAATCACAGTAATTGTTCACTAAACTGGAATAATCATATTGTCCATAGAAACGAGACATGACAGAATTGAAGGAGAGAAAAATAGTACATGAAAGTAAATGTAATCTAAAGATAAGAATGTACAAGCATATGAATCACGTAAAGTAAATTTCAAGAATGCTTCAATGGACATTTAGGTAGGTAAGTACTATTATCCTATTTTGCCTCCTGGCCAAATAGCCTAAAGATCTGTGAGATCCTAGTGTTCCCACCCTTTGAAATGCAAGAGAAAACCACCCAAAATGGCTAAGTCCCAAAAATCCTAAGTTTTCCTTGTGTGTTTTTGCCTTTTCAAAGTTTTGAAGTTCAGAGTTCTCCCCTTCATCATGTCATCCTAATCAGCTCTGAACTTTGTTTTGTCCCATTGCAAAATATTTCTAAGTGTTTTGGTCTTCGAAGGTCGAGAGTTTTCTCTTCTACATTCTCTTTTGGAAGGCCGAAGGTAGGAGGTCTGCTTGCCAAAGCCTGACAAGTAATTACTCTATGTATGTCAGAGGTCAGAGTTCAGGCTTCTTGCCTTCCATCTTCTTCATAAAAAGGCGTAAGGTGGAAGGCCTGATAGCCGACCCTTGACAGGACATGTGGCACGATCTTAAGTGTTTCCTCATTCCACGGGCCCTCATCTGCAGCTTGATCTCATGACCGCAGAAGCGCGAGAGGTTGCCACCCTGACAAAGGACTGACCCAAGGAGGAGGGCTCAGGGTCTAATTTTCGCTTCTTTTCCTTCTAAATATTTCTAAGTGTTTTAGGAAGTCAGACTTTGATCTTTTCTTCTTCTCTCTTCCTTTCTTTTGGAAGGAGGAAGGCTAAAGGCCTAAACCTTGAACTCTGTCGAACCTTTGTAAAAGCGGCCAAGTCTTCAAATTTGCAGGACTCAGACTTTCTCTCTTCCTTTTTCTCTGGGAAGGAGGAAGGTTAAAGGCCCAAGACCCGATCTCTGTCAATTTCTCAAGTCGTCTAAGTGTTGTGGAGGCGAAGGTCAGGTCTTCTTTCTTCCAAAGAACAATGTAATGGTGAAGGCCCGACCCCTGAAGCCCAACAATTTCTTTTCTCTCAGACTTCGGAGGCCAGGATTTCCTCTTTTACCTTTCTAGGCCCGCTAGGTGGAAGACCAATCAGAGGAAGTCTGATATGTCAGAGCCTAACCTTTTTGCCTTCCAGAGGCATTTCATGCTGTTCAAAATGTGACGGGAGTGCTCAGCGACCCTCCTGGTTGCCATTAATGCTTCTTCAGAGCCTGATTGCTTGTGGAAGATTGATTCCTTGCTTACCCATGCTATTGTAGCCTCATTTGTATTAAATCTTTGTACCCAAGGCATGGGTGGACACTCTGCTTCAACGGATTTCATGGGCAGAGCCATGTGGGTGTGCTCCAAGGACACGGAATGGAGTTATTGTAGTATGGGGGACATCCTTTCCTTGTTGACTTCTCCTTCCACATCCATGGTTGCTACAGTACGATTTGTAAATTTATATATGCATGTAAAAAATATGTATTTATGTTAGTTGTTCGTCTGGGTTATTATACAGGTTAGATAGTTGTTACCATAGACCTTGTAACACACCTACAGGAACTAACTAGATGTGATACATTATGCTCAATTTTGAGCCTTTGTTGTCTCTGGTTTATTGTTCACCCATGAATGTAGTTGGTTATTTTGTGTCTACTTTATGTGACATTATCTCTCTTTTGTAATGGCTTTCTAGCATTCATGATTAATACAACCTTTTATGTTGCCTCTCTCTATAAGTTCTACACAGTGTTTATTTGAGAATTGTACGCTTGCTTTGTGGGCAAAACAGTCCCTTTAATAGCTTCAATTTTCTATCTGAACCTCTGTAATATTTATGTGGGTCTCTGTGTGTTGTTGCAATTTTGAAATCATTGTTGTGTTAATACAATCACAGCTAACATATTAAAATCTAGTGCATCACCTCTCCCTTTTAATTATAGTTATCCTTCTCCCCCTTTTCCCTGGTGATCATTAGCATAGGTTTAGTCAATTACTCTGAACCTTAAGTTTAGAAAGAGGAACCAACCTTCTCTAGAGGTTTGGTCTCAACTGCAAAGGTCCAACACCTTGAGACCAATCCCATGTTACTCTGAAATTGTTGGAATTGTCAAAGTTCCAACAAAAGGGTACAATTTTAGGTGATAACAAGTACCAAGTGATAACCACGAAGATAATATAAACTAGATATGGACATCTAAGAGATAAGGTTGCCCCTAGCATAGGAAAATGACCCTCAATGTCTAGAAACACTCATGTAGGTACATAGGACACTGGGATGGGCATATGCCCCCAATATGGTTCCCAAGAGCATGAGCACACAATGGTTGGGGTAACACAATATGTTCCTTATGATGTCATAAATCTTAGTAATATATCTCAAGGTAAGATGGGTGAAGGCATGATGCATGTTCAAATTTATAAGATAGAGATTAATCCAAAACTGGGTGCAAGGAGTAGATACAATAAAAATTGTTAATATAGATGATCATAAAATAAAAAAAGTATAACAAAGTTAGTTTCCATTAATATGAGAGATATGCAAAAAAATCTCAAGAGATAATATTTGCAATAAGTAAAATAGCATAGAGAAAGCTTATAATAGAATGAATCAATAACAAGCTAGAGGAGTGGATACATATATAGGAAAGAAGGGAGGTAAAATTGACCAAAAATAAAAGTAACTCTAACTACTAAAAATAGGTGAGAGTTATACTTATAGAAGATGTCATCTACCCTTATAATGACCCACTAACTACAATTAAGCAAGATAAACTAAATGTGTAGGAAAATATATAATATCCAACTAAGCAAAATAGAAAATCGCACTAACACCTCCCTTAAGAATAGCGTAGGTGGGTGAAAAGATGGGTCCCAACAAATGAAGCCTAACAAGGTACCCATGTACAAATAGATCCCCCTAAAGAGAAGTGCCCCGACCCATTTATAAGAGAGATAGTAGCCCTCGAAGATAAAAGACCCTCCCGAAGTAGAGAGAGAAAGGAAGGACTAAGTAGCCCCTCCAAAGAAGTATCCCCAGTGTTCTTCACCAAACCTTTTATAAGAAGCAAGTTTATTCATTGAATCTTTAAACTAATAGATCTATCGTAGCACAACTTGAATTTTCTATTGTAGCACACTCCAAGATGAATTTTCTAACAATGATAATAGTGTAAACATGAATTTTTAGTTGGAGGAATTGCCCTTGAGGATTGCGATGTTGGTGATCATGTGGATGCATATGGGAACTTATTGTGATGGGTGAAATATGGATTAATCAATAACAATAATAAACCCAAACACCAATGAAATATGGAGATAAAAGGTTTTAAAATAAGAGCAAGATGATACTTACAACCTTTTCTTGCTTGACCTTGATGGAGATGAATGTTGGCCCTCAGGAAGCTTGCTTCCTCGCTTCGAATCCTCAAGATGACAAGGAGAAGTTGGCTTTGATACTTTGTGTGATTGAAGATGAGCTTCAATACACTAATGAAATGAATGATATGAAGTGCTATGGAGATGGGGGTGCCAAAGGCGCGCTAGTGTTTTTGCAACATAAGTTTACTCAAACGATGGATATGAAATGAAGAAGAAGAGGGTTGTATTTATAGAGTTATGTGGGAGAAGATCAATGGTTGAGAAGAAATGAGAAGATCAACAGAGGAGGATGGTTGAGGAACGTGCAACCAATAGAAGGACATGTGTCATTCAAAAATGAAGCTTTGTTGAGTTAAATGCTTTCTTGATGAGGATGAGTTTTCATTTTCTTCAAGTACAATTTATTTTTCTAATTTAAGAGCAAAGTTGCTTTAAAGTTGTTTTAACTCAGCTTTTGCTTTTTGTATGACAAGAGGAATTTATTTTTGGAAGATATTGAAGATTTTTAGAAGATAAGAAAGCATAATTAAATAAATGGATTTATTTAATTATTTGTAGATAATTTAGAGGAATAAAATAAAATATTTTAAATATATTTTATTTTTTGTGGAGATTTAAGATTTTATTTAAATAAAATTGCATTTTATTTAAATTTGGAAGACTAAAAGATTTAATTAAATAATTAAAATTATTTAATTATTTTTAGAAGAATAAAGTTGATGTAGATGAATTTAATTAATTAAATAAATGCAATTTATTTAATTAAATGGGAGGAAGTGAATCAAATAAATAAATAAATTTATTTATTTATTGATAGAGGAATGTGAATGATGAAATAAATATTTAAAATATTTATTTAAGTAGAGTCATGTCATTTTTAGGTGTATACATTTTGCCCCTCTTTGATGAAATGTGTTTTATCACGTTGTTTCAAAGAATAAGAATTTTCGACAGTGATACATGCCCCAGTTTGCCCCTGGTACAAGTTTAACGACAGGATGCCCCCTCGGAAGATTAGACAGGAAAATGGTGGAAAGCGTGAGACGGACAATCTCATGAAGAAGAAGGTGAAAAGCGGGTTAGGATGGAGAAAAATAGGATATGGTTCAAAGAAATAGATGTGGGAAGTAGCCACAATTGTCATACAGTTAGATATAGTTCACTTACTATATATAGGAGCTGGGTCCACAAGTTCTATTCATTTGCACACTTGTCCTTAGTTGATTGGTCTTTTGAGAGCTTAGGAGAGCATGGCAGCCAAAGAGATGGATATTTCACGTGAGGAGCACTGGTTTGAGCGAGTCTAACGGTTTGAGCGGCCAGTGGAGGTAGGACCCCCGGTATGTAATTCGTCAAAACTCGCTAAAAGTCATTTATTAGGGCAATAAATGCTTAGAGAAAAAAGCTAGGACAGATGCACCGAACTGTCATTCGGTGCATATACACTCTGAAATGGCGCATATGCTTCGAAGTGACACATTTGAGATATACTACGGCACATATGATAGTTTGGCGCATTTAGGCTCTGAATTGGCGCATATACTTTAGAACGGCGCATGTGCCAGAATGACGTATACACGTCAAAGGGCAGCACATTCACAATGAAGAGGCACATATGATATGGATCGGCGCATTTGTCACCTAGATCGGCGCATTTGCACTAGGAAAATCAGCTGACTTAACGAAATTAACCCAATTGGCACCTTGATCGATGCATCAATTAATAAGCGATCTTTGAGATTGTCGAGAATCTAGTCAAGAGATGATATGCTTGTTTTGATTAATTTGATATGTTAAGTCGTTGATAGGATAGTTTGATTGCATTGCGTAGGTTTACTTGGATATGGATTTCTCTGACATTATGGTTTACTTGGTTGCAGGAGGATATCTGGGATACCCTTATGTCACGAGAGCAGTTCCCTTTGCCGTTATTACAGCGGTATATGTTGACTGAGATAGATCATGAGGCTCTAGAGGCGATGGGCTTGCATTATGTTTGCTTCATGCCTGAGGTTCGCGTGAACCGGGTGATGTTGACTACAGTGGTGGAGCGATTCCACAGTGAGGATGGCACGTTCCATCTTCCGATGGGGGAGATGGCGATCACTCTTGAGGACGTGTATCAGATTCTGCACCTCTCTATTCAGGGAGAGTTGGTCGACTATGAGTCACAGCGGGATGCTGGATTAGCCGAGTGCAAATGGGTGTTTGATGACCCAGAGTTGGTGGAGCAGGTGATTTCGTGGCAGGACATACATGACTGCTATGACTACTTCCCAGGCATAGTGGCAGGATTGATCGATGGCGTAGTATGCCCCGATAGGAGGTCACACGGCTTCCCGATTGGCTGAGGGAGGGTGTTAGAGAGCATGATTACAGACGGGACCCGGTATGCATGGGGGTGTGCGTGCTTGCATACTTATACAGAGATATGCACTAGGTGGTGTACCATAAAGGAGCCAGTTTGTCAGTAGGCATGTCTCTCTTGCAGTTTTGGTTGTGGGAGCACATAGCGATCACATGACCGATATGTCTATTTCACAGGCAGAGGGGTGAGCCCTATAGTTATGGTTATGTAGGTGTGATTTCCTAGCACAAGCTGGGGAAGCTAGAGTACTGGAGACACGCGTTCGATAACCTAGATGTAGTTATCTGGTGCCCATACCTAGACTGCGAGGTATGGGAGGATGAGGCTGATGAGCTACCTTATTGCTTTCAGACTCGATGGCTGATTGGGAGGACCAGGAACATACTAGAGAGGCAGATTGTTAGTAGGATTCAGAGACAGTTTGGCCGAGTACAGGGTAGGCCATAGGGGCAGGCACGCTTTGCGAGGACCCATGCAGAGAGATTCAGGTGGGGTCTCGTGGCATCATATGAGGAGGCCTTGGCAGATTTTTAGCAAATTCCTCATGCAACTTGGTCCATGAAGAGGGATATAGTGGATGTTGGCATGACACCAGATTGTGAGGAGTGGTTTGCAGCGCATCTATTCCCCAGATACTCAAGGCCTGGAGAGTTAGCTCCTTGTATTGACGAGGATGATTCAGATGATGAGGGTAGAGCTAGCAAGAGGAGAGGAGGACGAAGGAGGGGGACAGGAGGACAAGGGGATGATGGAGGAGGAGGAGGAGGTGGCAGACCCAGACAGAGGAGGAGGTCTGGGGAGGGACCTTCAGGTCAGCAGGCAGTTGCACAGCTGTAGGACAAGTGCAGGCACACCACAGAGGTAGATGTCGCCACCACAATAGGTGGCACAACAGCAAGTACAAGGCAGGTGCCAGTGCAGCAAGCTCCACACCCTGATTTACAGCAGCAGGCCATTGCTACACTACAGGGTCAGATTAGGCAGCTGAGGGCCCAACTGAGAGTAGCAGATTCTCAGAGAGATGCAGATGCAGGACGACTGTCAGAGGTATCTAGACAGAGACATAGTCTTGGCCAGCATGAGGGCGATGAGAGCAGAGAGGGATGCAGCTGTGGAAGCTATGGGTACAGATGGTACTTCTAGCTTTTTGGTATCACAGGTGTAGCAGACCCAAACACAGTTGGCACAGGTTCAGAGTGAGCTTTCCAGAGCGCAGGCTCAGGCTCAGTATTACAGAGGGTTATACCACGGGGCAGTGGCAGCGGATCAGTGTGCACCTAGCTTCTGGAGCCATTATGTGGCATCTCAGAGGGCAGGTGGGTCTCGATCTGTAGGATCAATCAGGGGTCCATAACAGTCAGAGGGAGACTGAGGAGAGGGCAGTGTAGGGAGTAGTGCTCCACGGCGGTAGGGGTAGCCAGATTTGGATACTTGTACCAATTTTTTGATCTGATGTACACATTTTTTATGGCTGAGATAGCCTGTATATGTATTATTTTTGCCTTGAGACATGTATCACTATTTTTTTGTACCATGTATACATTTTATGATATGACTCTGAGAGATTTGGACATATATTTTGATATGTTGTACATTTGTACACGGTTTTTATAGTTTATATGAGGATGCAGTTGTTGATGTTCTACATGTATGTGTTCTATGTTTATATGTTATGGATGTAATCTATCTTATGATGTTTGGTATATGTGATGCACACTAGATGGATTTTAGGATGATCTGATATGCAAATGTAAATGTGACATGTTATGGATATGATTATGCAGCGCTATATGTATGTTGCCTATGTTTTTAATTTTTCTGATATGATATACTGATGCAAATGTATGTGGATGACCTAATGCATTGATTATGTATGTAAATGATTTAATCATGTGAATGGCTACCTTATGTGATATGATATGTAACCTATGCTATATTTTTGATATATCCAAATGTACTCAATCGACACAGGGATGACATAGATAGGTGAAAGAGAAGAAATGAAGAAAAACAAGCTTTCGTTTGATATGCTGCAGGGTACATTTATTGCATGGATGATATGGATTTTTGGATACGGGATGGATGTGGATTGTCATCTTGATATTGCAAGTCTTTTGCTTTCATCATTGGGCACATTTTGGTATTTTTCTCTTTTTGAAATGCTGTAAGGGAATACAAGCATCTAAGTATAATTAAACCAAGATGACCTGAGCATTCCTTACATGGATTTTAATATAGCAAGTTGATACAAGAATCTAGTCAAACTTGAATCTAGATGACCTGAGTATTTCTTGTGTTTCAACAGACAAGGATTGCCTCTTTTCATGTTCAGACCTCAGAAGTCCTCGATGATCTTTTGTTGATCACGTCGTTAGACAGAAAGTTGTCACATTACTAAAGTTTAATCCACAAGTAGTAGACAAAGAAAAATATTATGCTCCCATCATAGCATCTCTTTCTTTTGGCATCCTTGAGTAGCATAGGAAGACATAATGACAAAAATTCAAGACCTTGTAAGTTAACCTGTTCACAAAACATTCTTTGCATTAGATGTGTCTTTTTGCCATAATTGATATAGAATTGGTTGGAGTGTTTCGGTATGGTCCTCTATTTTGTTTTGGATAGGTTGATGTTCTGTGCCAAGACTTGTGTTTGGAAATGCATTTTGCTACGCTTGCTTGTCTAGTGAAAGGCATTATAATCCTTTATTGGTATCCTCTTAGAACATGTGGCACTCAAGAATCCAAATCCGCAACCAGGTCGAGGAGTTGCCCCTAGTTTAGACAAAGGATCGACTTATTGTGGGTGATACGATAAACAGACATGGAGAGACAGACCCTAAGGGATTGACCTAGTGCCTTGGGGGCTCATTACTAAATGGCCTTGCTTACGTGACGACGCAGAGGCAACGTAGTTCGGGGTGAACCTAATGGACCTAAGACCTAGGCGATGGCAAAGGTGCAGAAATGGAATGGACATTAGGATAAATGACACTCAAAGGAATGGAGAGAGAAGAAGTGGGGTGGACTCAAATTGCTAGAAGGACTAGACATGGGACGGATGGGACAATGGAGCGGAGCGGAGCCTCGAGGGCGCATTGAGAATGACCTTGCCTACATGATAGCTCAGAGGCGACGTAGTTCGACAACGGTTCAAAGGAATGGTTCAAGATGAACGAGATGATGGACACAAGAGATATGAAGTCACAACAGATGGAGGAAGTGGTTTGTCGCAGATAGCACCTATTTACTAAGTTTTCACCACTTGCTTTTATTTGCATGGAAGCTAAGAGTACACACGACGCCTGTTTACCAAGTTTTCATCATGGTACCTATCCTAGGTGCCTGTTTACCAGGTTTTCACCACAGGATGATTTTTTTGTTATTTTTCCTTTTTTATCATTTTTCAATTTTTTTGGATTTTTTCAGGACTCCCTTACATTGGGGTTTTCAGGTATAGAACTTGCAAAGATGCATGTTGTTGATAGGATCATCGAACAGTTCACCTTTAGATGTAGCCAATTGATATGCTCTTGACCCATAGGCTACAATGATGACATAGGGCCCCAGCTAGTTAGGTTCAAATTTTCCTTTCTTTTCTCTGTCTTACTGATTTCTGGGATTTTCTCAGAGGATAAGATCACCTACTTGAAAGACTCAGGGCTTTACCCTATGATTGTAGCTTCTGGACATTCGTTGCTGATATGCTTTTAGATGGTTAAAGGCCAGTTGGCTTCTCTCTTCGAGCAGCTCTAACTCTTGAAGTCTGGTCACTCTATATTCTTCATCAGATATGAGGCCTTTTAACAAAACTCGCAAGGATGGGATCTCGACTTCAATGGGCAAGATAGCTTCAGATATGTAGACTAGGGAGTATGGTGTTACACCTGTGGGTGTGCGGATGCTTGTGCAGTAGGCCCATAGCGCGAGATTTAGTTGGACATGCCAATCACGATCGACATCATTGACAGTCTTCTTTAGGATTTTTAAAATGGTTTTATTTGATGCCTCAGCCTGGCCGTTGCCTTGGGGGTAATAGGGGGTTGAAAAGTGATGCTGGATATGGAATTTGTCGCATAGTTCCCTGACATCTTGATTTTTGAAGGGTCGTCCATTATCTGTGATGATGGACGAAGGGACACCATAACAACAAATGATATAGTTCAAGATAAAAGAGGCAATCTGCTTGCCTATGATGTTGGCTAAGGGCACGGCTTTAGTCCACTTTGTGAAGTACTCAGTGGCGGTGATTATGAATTTATGGCCACTTGATGAAGAGGGGTGAACCTTGCCCACTAAGTCGAGTCCCCACTGACAGAAAGGCCAAGGAGTCATTAATGACTGTAGCTCCTGTGCTAGTGCATGTATCAGGTTCCCATGGATTTGGCACTTTTTGCACTTCTTTACAAAATGATAGGAATCTTGTTCCATAGTTGGCTAGTAGTATCCCATGCATATGAGTTTCTTGGCTAGGGTAGGGCCACTAGAGTGAGTCTTGCATATACCGTCATGCACTTCGCTCAGGGCAGTTTGATATTCCTCACTATCGAGACATCTAAGGAGAGTACCATCGAGACCTCTACGATATAGGGTATTGGCGACAATGGCATACCGGGATGCCTGACAGATGAAGGTTCGCTTTTGGTTACTAGAGAGATCGGGTGGGAGGGTATTCTCTTTAAGATAGGCAAATATTTTTCCATAGAGGGGGGAATTAGTTCCGACAATGTGGCAAATGATCTGGGATTCAGGGGTGTCATATGCAGGATAGGACATTGGCTCTACCAAGAACTCGTAACGTGATTGACTCTCTGGAATAACGAGGAGAGATGCGATCATTGCCATGGCGTTAGCAGCTTTGTTCTCAGTCCTTGGTATCTATTCGAAAGAGATCTTGATGAAGTATTCTTTAAAGTCATCTACCATCCGTTTGTAAGGGATTAATTTCTCGTCTTTCATTTGGTAGTTGTCATTTACTTGATTTATGACCAGCTGTGAGTCGCCATACACTTGAAGCTCTTTGATATTCCATTCAACTGCTAGCTTGATACCAATGACAAGGGCTTCATACTCTGCCACGTTCTTAGTGTAGGGAAACATTAATCTGTATGATTTAGGAATTGTGTCACCACTAGGTGTGATCGATAAGATACCTGCCCCTGATCCATGCTGAGTGTATGAGCCATCAAAATACATTTTCCAGGTTGTTGTGTTTATGTGGAAGATAGATTCATCTAGAAATTCAAAGCTCAAAGGGCTATCATCTGTTAGAGGTGCATCTACCAGTTGATCTACAAGTACTTGACCTTTTATTACTTTCTTGTCTATATACTCGATATCAAACTCTCTGAGAAGCGTGACCCATTTGGACAATCTACCTATTAGGGTTGCTTTATTGAGCAAGTACTTGAGTGGATCGATCTTTGCTACCAGTTTGACCGAATGTGAAAACATGTAATGTCTCCATTTTTGTGAAGCGAAGACTACAGCGAGACATGCTCTTTCGATTGGTGTGTATTGTAGTTCATATCCAACAAGTGTTCGACTGATATAGTAAATTGTTTGTTCTTTCCTGTCATAGTTTTTCTATGCAAGGAGAGCTCCCAGAGCTATTGGTGTAGCTGAAATGTATAGTAGCAATGGTTTACCCTGAATCGTTGGCATCAATACAGGTGGCTTCATTAGGTATTCTTTTAATTGCTAAAATGCTTGCTCACATGAATCATTCCATTTGAAAGGGACATTCTTATGTAGAAGGTGAGAAAATGGGTGGCACTTGTTTGCTAATTGAGAAATGAACCTTCTGATAGATTGCAGTTTTCCTTGTAGGGATCTTAGCTGAGTGAGATTCTTAGGAGGTGGCATTTCCATGATGGCTTTCACTTTAGCTAGGTCAACTTCGATTCCATTTGCAGACACTATGTATCCCAGTAGCTTACCTGAGGTAACTCCAAATACGCACTTCTTTGCGTTGAGGTGCACATTAAACTTTTCCAGTCTGAGTGATTTTGCTAGAATGTCGTCAACATAGTCTTCCATTATAGTGTGCATCATGTCGTGGAAGATTGTGGTCATATCTCTCTGATATGTTGCGCTGGCATTTTTCAAACCAAATGGCATGACACACCAATAGTAGGTGCCCCAAGGACACATGAATGCAGTCTTGTGTTGGTCTTCAGGTGTAATTTTTATCTGGTTATATCTGGAAAAACCATCCATTAGTGACAACATAGTGTGCCCTGCTGTGAGATCTACAATCATGTCAATATTTGGCAGGGAGAAATCATCTTTCAGACAAGCTTTGTTCAGGTCCCTGAAGTCATTGCATATGCTAACTCTGCCATCTAGTTTGGCCACTGGTACTATGTTCGAAACCCACTCAGGATAGTCGATTGGTCTGATGAATCTGACATCTAACAATTTCTTTATCTCCTCTTTCACCATGAAGGCCACATGCGGGTGCATCTTTCTGAGTTTTTGCTTTACTAGTTTAGCTCCTGGAGCTAAAGATAAGTGATGCATTATGAGATTCGGATCTAGTCCTGGCATGTCGGCATATGTGCAAGCAAAGTTGATTTGTTTTCTCTTGAAGAAGTTAGTGAATGTTGGTTTTTCTTGTTCTGCTAAAGCCTTTGCCATGTGGACCATTCTGGGATTATCACCTGTGCTGACATTGATTGGTTCTACTGGTTTTATCAAGATTGAAGATCTCTCCTGATGTGTAAGATTCGGTAGAGGGTCAAGCCTTCCATCCTTCAGCGCCTCAGAGAGGTTTTCACCATTGGATACGTCTATATTTTTACTATTTTCATGATCTAACACTGCCACAGAGCAGTTTTCACTATTAGATCGTTCTTCTATTTTGACATTTTTGAGACTAAAAGGCTTGGCACTCTCTCCAAAATAGGCCTTCTCATTGAGTTCTATAGCATAGCCAGCTCTATGGTCCCTTGCGAGCATATGATCTCTAAGCTCCAGATAATCTATGATGGCTTCGTCGTTCTCAAAGGTATTAAGCTCAGGGGTAGTGCCTTATAGGTCCCAATCTATGAGTTCGGGATGTACCAAAGGTAAGGGGTCATTGGGTTGGTTCGGTTTGATGGTGTTGATGGTTAGGATAGAGTTGTTAAAAGCACAGACAAAGTCTGTGATGGTACTCTCTATTAGCGGATCTGTCAAGGGGGTATCATTCCTTCCTCACAACTTTCACTATCATTATTATGCGGGACGGACTCTAGCAGTCTAGTCCTTGGACCTTGTGTCTCATTTGCATGAGTTGGGTCATACTTGTGGACAACATCGATATCCTTTTCATCACAAGATAGCTCCGAGAGACTATCCCACTCATATTTATTGGAATCGGTCTCACTCCCCAATTGTATTTGCTAAATTTGCTCAATCAGATTACTAGTAGATGCTTCTTTTTGTTTGTCCTTATTTGCTTTGTTGGTTCTTGATGCACCAGTGTATCTTAGCCCTATAGTGTCTCGGGCCATTAAGGTACGAGGTTGGATGGATTCAATTATCCCATCTTTTCTTGCACCGAGTGGACCGTGTCCTTCATATCCCATTCTTTGTAGCATTTGGAATCCTTGACCATATTGTTCAGTTGGTATAGTGTGATGGTCTTGTTGTGTTGATGAACTGCCTTCATCCTTGTATAACCATTGTAGGATATATTTCTCATCACTCTCATCTTCAAGGCTTCCCCATTTGACAAATGGTCCTTTGGTAGTTTTATCTGCTTTAGGTTTGTTCATAGTAGGTCTTCCATATGATCTTGGAGATAGGGCGAGTTGTGCCAAGCAAAGAGATTGGGAAATTGTGTATTCACCCAAGCCTTTGTCCTTGAGTTTGAAGTCGGGTTGTGATGCTTTTGAAGAGGAAGCAAGGGTAGCTGGGTCAACACGAGATGAAGATGAAGCAGAGGCACGATTGTTAGGGATCACAACTTCATGTTTCGATTGAATAGAGTTGCAGTACTGAAATGGATTGGGATCACCTTGGATGGTGATCTCTTGACCTTCATAGGGGAATTTTATACACTGATGGTATGTTAACGGCACAACTTTCAGAGCGTGTATCCATGGTCTCCCAAGAAGAATGTTATATGCTAGCTCCATATCGAGGACTTGGCAAGCCACATTTCTTACTATAGGTCCCACTCTGATTGGTAAAATAACAATTCCTTTGGAAGTTCTCTCCTCTTCGTCGTAGGCTTTGATAGTGATTTTCTTTTTTAGATCTATAACCTTCTTTGAAAACCCTAATGTAAGGATTAGCTTCAAGGTGCAAATATTCAAACCAGCTCCTCCATCGATTAAGACTCTTTTTATCTTGTGTTTGTGTATGAAAGTTTCGATATGAAGAGAGGCATTATGAGGTTGGGTTATTGACATATCATCATTTTCAGTGAATGATAGGGAATGATATGAGGTAATGTCACCTACCATGGTTTGGAACTGTTCTTCAGCAAGGTTCATTGGAACGAAGGCTTCTGCTAAAGCTTTGTCAAGTATGGCCCTATGAGACGGGGATAGACGCAGAAGTTCTAGAATGGAGATATGTGCAGGTGTCTTATGTAGCTGATCTAAGATACTATATTGATTAGCCGAAGTGGCAGACGCTCCTCTAAGAGTGACTCTATTACTACAGGTGGTAACATTACAATCCGGGTCTTTGTTTATAGTGATCACATTGATGTGTGAATCACTTTCCGAGATATGGTTAACAACATAGTCAAAGCCAATGTTTGTGTAATTCACGTTGTTAGATCCACTGTTGTTCTTGTTGGAAGGTCCTCCCTGCTCATAGTTGGGAAGAGGATCCTTGAATGCCTGATGATCACTATTAGAGGTATGTCCGTCAAGTGACACTTTATTTTGTTCGATCAAGTCTTGGATAGTGTGTTTGAGCGCAATGCAGTCATTGGTTTTGTGCCCCCTGTTTCGGTGATATTCATAGAAGTTGTTGTTGTTCCACCAAGAAGGTTTGACTTTTGGTTCGTACTCTTGTGCCGAGGGGAGTGTTATGATTTTATTTGAGATTAGCTTCCATAGGGCGGTTTCCAGTGATTCTCCCAAAGGTGTGAATTTTCTCCTAGGTTGAAAATTTGTATACCGTGATTCAGTGTTTCTTGGTTTGTTTTGTGGGGGGTTGTTTTGAGGAGTCGATAAAATGAAGATTGGTTGTTTAGGTGTCGCATTTTTGGCATCTACCACCCCATCATTCACAACATTTTTGTTCTTTGTCTAGAATCTTGGTTTATCTGTGTTGGTGTTGGTATTAGGAGTATCCTTATATAGCTTTATTTGACCCTTGGTGATTAAATCTTTTTCAATGATGAGACCCATCTCAATGACCTTGCTAAAGGAAGTAGGACATTGGATTTGTATCTAATAGCTAGGTCAGTTTGTAAGTTATGGACGAACATTTCCAACATTTGTTTTTCAGGCATTTGGTGTGGACACTTACTTGCCAGTCGTCTCCATCTCTGTAAGAAGGCAGCGAAAGACTCTCCACCTTTTTGCTTGGTGTTACAAAGATCTAAGATTGAGGTGTCATGCTCAATATTACAGGAGAAGTGCGTGACAAATTTGTCCACAAGTTTGTTGAATGTTCTAATGTCGGGTGGTAGTCTAGAAAACCACTCCATGGCTTGTCCTCCCAAGCTTCATGGAAACAGTCGCATAAGGTAAGTGTCATTATGTGCGACCTCAAGACAAGCAGCGTTGAATTCCCTAATGTGGTCCCTTGGATCACCCTTTCCTCAATATTTATCAAACTTTGGTACCTCAAATTTAGAGGGGAAAGATATCATGATCAAGGTCCTATCAAAAGGATATGGTGAAATATCCTCTAGGGTGTAATGTTTAGTCGATGCTCCTATTTTCATGTCTGTGAATTGTTGTTGTAAAGTTTGGATCTGTTAGTTCACTAGACTTAGGGCATCCATGGAGTCAATGGTTGCTTTGCTTTTGTCTGTGGGTACTTCCTGTTGGTAGGTGGCGATTGATCAGGAAAGTACTATACACTAGCCATGTATCCTCGTTGGGGTTTGGGGGCATAGCCCCCAAGAAATTTTTTTAGAGCCGACATAAAAAATCCTAATTTTTGTGGTCGACATAAGAAAACCCTATTTTTGTAACCGACAAAAAGGCTTGATAAAAAGCGGCTAAGGGTTAGGGTTTTGACATATTGTATTGTAGCATTTGCAACGATATTAAGTTGCAAGGATTGCTGGTTGTAATCAGTTTGATTTACTGGATAATAATATTGGACTCTTTGTTTGGTGGATGTAGCCCAAGTTTGGGTGAACCACGTTACAACTTGTCTTTCGCTGTTATTAATTCTATGTATTTCCATTTCTCTGTTTAATCTTTATTTGCATTTAATTGATATCTTCTGCCGGCTAACCCTAACACTTCCTCATGTCTACTTCCCTCAGGCTTTTTTTCTTCCTTAGTTTCTTTTAGAGCCTCTACGTCAAAATCTTTAGGGAGCTTGACTCCTAAATTTGCTAGGTGTAAGAAGAATTTGGTAGGGTCTTGGGCAAGTACCTTTTCCAATAGTCGTTGAAATTTTGGGTCATGTTGCGTTTGAAGGATCTCATCCATAGAAATTTCTTCATCGCTTTCGTGAGCGTTTGGAACAATTTTCTCAGCCATTTCAATCTATTTTTGTTTTTGAGACCGTGTTAAGACCATGCAAGGTGACAAATAGATGGGATGGAGTGAGAAAGTTTTTGAACAAGGTGCTAGAAGGTGACAAGATTTTAGCAAGGTTCTTAGATCAATTGGTGTCAAACAAGTGGATGAACAAAACGATAGTCGAAGCAAGGATGATAGAAATCCGTTTACTTGATGTGGACTAGTCTTGCACAATCCCCTAGTAGAGTTCCTAGAGAAAAGGATAAGTGATCCTTGATATTAGAGACTCCCTAGGTTTGTTTGAGGTTTGATGCAATCAAGAAGAGCTTGATTCTAACCTTGTTGGATTTTGGAAGAATTTTGTGAGAGTTTGGATGATATGGTGTGGAAAAAGCAGCTATGGTGCGGAAAA
The DNA here is from genome assembly GCA_027924645.1 of Cunninghamia lanceolata. Lineage (NCBI taxonomy): Eukaryota > Viridiplantae > Streptophyta > Pinopsida > Cupressales > Cupressaceae > Cunninghamia > Cunninghamia lanceolata. Next base: position 11,455,298 of record BSBN01000472.1, on the reverse strand, counting down.
AGAGGGAAATGGTTGATTTTAATCAGATTTTGGATCAACTGAGACAGGTTTGAAATGGTTTTTGAAAAGTTGAAAATTTTGCTCTTTGGAAGGTACAGATTTTGTTCTCTGGATTGGATGCGCAGCAGTTAAATGCGCCGCAACAGAGTGTAAATGCGCTATAAGTCGAATCAAATGCGCAACTCTGGCAATGTTTCAAATGCGTCGTGACAGAGTTTAAATGCGTTTCAAGTCAAAATAAATGCGCTGCAAGTCACTTTAGATGGGCAATTTTGGTTTTTTTTGCTTGGTTTTTCAAAGTTTTTGGAACGTTTTTCAAGATTTTTTTTTTCTTTTTTTGGTTTGAAAACTTGGTGTTTCTGAAATTTGATGTTCAATCATGGCAAAAGACACATCAAACACATAGAAGTTTTCATGATTTTATCTTTTGTTTATTTTTTTTTATTTTGGACTTTTTGACAAGAAAATAAGTACACCCTAGGCTGGATAGGACAGTATTTGTTGAATCCTCTAGCTGTGCATATTCAAAGCATGTAGCTTCAGGCTCTGGTAGCACCGGCTCCCCTCCACGGCACTCACTTCTCACGCATACCAGATCTAGGTTTCCTTAGCCTCGTACCCCCACCAAACCATAGGATTGTCCCTGCTACCTCTACTAAGAATCACATGAATCGAGGCTGCTTCAAGAGCTCCGCCCTTTGTGTCAACAAATAGGGGTTTTTGGTATACTACACAAATGGTTCGTAGTCAAGGCAATCGTTCAAGTGGTTACACGTGCGGCGGCACTACTCTTCGTTATGGAGTCTCCCAGCCTCAAAGGGTTACGCCTTAGAGGGTTTTGGGGGAGGTTGGTCATTGGTGTAACACATCAGCACTCGTTGCAGGAGGTTTTCACCTCAAGCACAATTTATTTTAAGTCGATTGGTAGGGCGGCTTGGCTTTAGCCTGTTACCACTCAGGGTCGTTCCCACTTGGACAGGCGTGCATCCATGGGCAGGCCCCTCTAAAGGTTAAACAAATGGAATAACAAGTCTGGTGTTCTAGTCACCCAGTAAAGGGGAGAGCATAAGCCTATTGTCATTTGATAAGCACAAAGAACACTAATTAATCCAAACCTAGTTAAAAGGAAAACAACTAAATGGGCTATCTACTTGTGCACTCACGCATTTGTTAACTTTGAAGTGTTTTTAAGATAGCATTATTCATTTTCCCGTTTGCAAGATAGCAATGATCTAACTAAAGAAGCTAGCAATATGCAGATATAGTTCTTAGTAATCATTTTTGTCAAACGATTTGGGTTTTTGGTGTTTGCAGGATCTCTCTTTTGATCCAAAATTTCTGTGGCCATCGGTGTGAGTTCATTTGTGTCTTGGCGACCGCATTCTTCACAGTGGTATTTTCTTCCATCGTCAAGACTTTATCTATCGGCAGCAGTGTTATGTGTCCCACCAATGGTAATGGTCACGTCAATGAGGGTCATTCAAGGTGGTCATTGGCGAGAGCTATGCTATCGGCGAGCTATTTTTAGGTCCCGCCGATGGTTGGTCTTCGGCCGATGGATTGTGGTTTGAGGCTTTTTGTGTGTGTTCATCGGCGTGAATTTTGTTATCGGCAGGGGAGTGGGTCATTGGCGAAGGAGTTTTCAGGTTCGCCGATGGGAAGTGGGTCTCATCGACGAAGGCAATTTGGATGTGCTATCGGGTTGACCGAAGATGTTGGCAGGAGGAGTTTCGAGTTGGCCGAAGGTGAGCCCGTCGGTGAGAGTGGTTGTATCGGCAGGGGAATTTTTGGTTATGCCGATGGTTTATGGTCTCACCGATGGAGGTTTGGTATTGGCAAGAGTCTGGGCGATGGGCTATTGGCAGATGGTTTGCAAGTTGTGCAGGGCAAAAGCGCACGACATTTGATTTACTCGTGACTTAGTTTATAAGTGACTCAAGCAGGTATTGCAGGGTGAATGTGGGATTATTGATCTCACATATCTGGGCTAGTCAGTGGTGGATGCGCGGGGTGCCTATGTGGCACATTCTTATTGGTCCTTGACTTTTTGGACTTTTTGATGCCGTAGATCTCGGCGGGAAATTTGGAGATCGACAGTTATCTTTTGAACATTCAAATCGAAAGTTCTCCACTCTTCCACTGCTACCGCCTGAGGTTGTGAGTTGGTGAAAATTAATGGCAAGATTATGTAGGGGTATGGCTCGAAAAGACATGCCAGCTACCCAATTCAAAAAGAAGATTTTGGCACAGCAATGCAAATCCCAACCCTGTTTGCTCCTTCCCTCCTGTCTGTGCGGTAGCATTGAATGTCTTCGGTGCCCCCTGGCGATGCATTGTACCTGGCAATTTTTGAGTTGACTATTGTATTTTTGGTTGAGTACACAGTTTTACTATAAGTTGTAAACTGTGTCACTCTGTGTGGTTGTTGAAAACTGGACATTTTGGCTTTGTAATAAGATACAACTATTTTTGGTCGCTCTGTGCAGGAGGTCTTGTGAGTTTATGTATCTCTTGTTGTATGTCTCATGCATGAATCTACTGATTTCATGATTAATTTTATATGAGTAATGCTCTATTTGCATGTGTTTTGTTAATTCTGTCTCCAGTATTGCATGTGTCTTTCTTCTGAATCTAGATATCTAAGGGGTGTCTGGTATTCTAGAATATAGAATTCCTGTATTGAATGCTTGATCTTTTAACTTCTGCTCAAGGGGTAGATTAAAGTGTTTTCAGATTGAGTATTGGGAAGGATATACTGCAATAGGGATACCATAAGTATTGATAACTTAACACTCTGTTTTTGGGAGGTATTTGTAAGGCAAATACTACAACATCCCCTTGAAATCTAGTTTTAGTGTGTTCATGCTAATCATTCATAGGTGTATGTCTATTGACTCCAAGCCCTGGATAGGCACCAATCTAGCTCTGTGTTGAGGTTATACACCAGGTCCAGGTTTGCATCCAAACATAAATCAAAATCAAACTTCAACCACACCATTAGGACTGTAGAAGTAGTTTTAGGACCCAAGTCCTCTGTCTACAACTAAAAATAGGCCCAAAGCTAGCCCCTTTGCTCTTATCTCACAGTTTTGGTCTACTTACAGGAGGACTTATCTACTTTGTGTCAACATCCCAAGCCAATCCATAAGCATATTCTCATGGGTGTTGAATAGGGAATACCCCCCTAGGTTTTGCAGAGCCTAAAGAAGAAAAGGAGATAAAAATAGAGTCTATCTCCTATACTGTTGGGCCTTGGCCCAGAGATCCTGTTGATCATTGATGGCTACCTTGTAGGGAAATCTGGGAATAAGTATCCAGTTAGGAAAACAGTCAACAATAGTAGTGGTTAGTTTACTCTCTTCCTAGTTAAGGACTACGTGAAATTTGCATGCATTCATTTTTTTGTTACTTTTTCCCCTGATTAATCTAAATGAACTAATCAATGCAGCTAAATGATCTAATCCAGCCTCTAATCCTAAATGAACTAATCAATGCAGCTAAATGATCTAATCCAGCCTCTAATCCTGCAAGACAAACGTTAGTTCAATCATAAAAATTAGATGAAACCCTAAAACCACAGTGCAGAATAGAAGCGCCGCTATGCAGTCTGAATGTGCAGAAATAGAGCTTGCATGCACCGTTTTACAGATGCACTAAGACAGGTGTCAAAAGCACTGTAAGAGGAGACATATGCGTTATTTTAATAAATGCGTCGTTATACAGTATGAAAGCATCGTAAATCAAGGTATATGCACCGAAGTTACATAAGCGCCGGAACAGGAAGCGTATGCGTTGTCTTGGGATATGGATGTGTTGTATTTCTGTAGGCACCAAAGCAGAAGGTAAAAGCACCGATTTAGAGGTTGAATGCGCTGGAATTCTGCATGCGTCAGAACAGGAGGTATATGCGTTACGGGATTGCTCAGATGCACCAAATCAACCTGTCAGAAGTCTGTACGAAACCTGTATGGAACCTGTGTCTCAAAAACTCAGATTTTTTATTAGAAAAAGGGGCAAGGGCCCCACGGTGGGTGCCAAAATGTGATGGGTGAAATATGGATTAATCAATAACAATAATAAACCCAAACACCAATGAAATATGAAGATAAAAGGTTTTAAAATAAGAACAAGATGATACTTACAACCTTTACCTTACTCCTTCCATTGTTCGCCTTTTCTTGCTTGACCTTGATGGAGATGAATGTTGGCCCTCAGGAAGCTTGCTTCCTTTCTTTGAATCCTCAAGATGACAAGGAGAAGTTGGCTTTGATACTTTGTGTGATTGAAGATGAGCTTCAACACACTAATGAAATGGATGATATGAAGTGCTATGGAGATGGGGGTGCTAAAGGTGCGCTAGTGTTTCTACAGCATAAGTTTACTCAAATGATGGATATGAAATGAAGAAGAAGAGGGTTGTATTTATAGAGTTGTGTGGGAGAAGATCAATGGTTGAGTAGAAATGAGAAGATCAATAGAGGAGGATGGTTGAGGAATGTGCAACCAATAGAAGAAGGACATGTGTCATTCAAAAAGGAAGCTTTATTGAGTTAAATGCTTTCTTGATGAGGATGAGTTTTTATTTTCTTAAATTAGAATTTATTTTTCTAATTTAAGAGCAAAGTTGCTTTAAAGTTGTTTTAACTCAGCTTTTGCTTTTTGTATGACGAGGAATTTATTTTTGGAAGATATTGAAGATTTTTAGAAGATAAGAAAGCATAATTAAATAAATGGATTTATTTAATTATTTGTAGATAATTTGGAGGAATAAAATAAAATATTTTAAATATATTTTATTTTTTGTGGAGATTTAAGATTTTATTTAAATAAAATTGCATTTTATTTAAATTTGGAAGAATAAAAGATTTAATTAAATAATTAAAATTATTTAATTATTTTTAGAAGAATAAAGTTGATGTAGATGAATTTAATTAATTAAATAAATGTAATTTATTTAATTAAATGGGAGGAAGTGAATCAAATAAATTTATTTATTTATTTATTTATGGATAGAGGAATGTGAATGGGTTGGGCAATTTAGGGTTTTTAGTGTGTTTAGCAACATCATTAAGAAGAAAATGTATTTAGCTTATGAATGTTTTTTTTTTCATTTCCCTTTGCACAGAGGCAAAACTGGAGTTGGTTTCAAATACAGGAACTAGTTTATTATTATGTTTGTAAATAAGAACATCATTATGCGTTATAGGTTTGGGGTTTTTAACATTATTATTATTTTAATTTTATTTATTTGTTTATTTTTCTTTTAAGCAGATCCATGGCTGAATATTGTAGAGCGCGACATTAGAAATGGAGCAGTCGTGTAAATTTTGGGCTTAAAGGCTAAGGGGAGCGACCTGCATCACATAGGCCGCCACTACAGGGGCGCTAAGTGCCAAGGGAATAGTCTGAAGTTTTTAGTAAGATGTTATAAGTATGATTGTAATGCTGGTAAATGGTAAAATACAGGCGCACTTGAAAAGATTATTGTCAATCACCAACACAAAAGGTCTCAATGGAGCAACTTTTTGTTCATAAGATTATTGTCAATGGATAAATGATATACAAAGTAGGTTATTCCCTTAGTTATAGTTAAAGAAGAAAGAGAAACCTTAACTGTAAGAAACCAAAATGAAGCAAGAAGAGATCTCTAAAATGAATGTAATATATATGGAGGAATGGAGGCATGGGCAAAGTAGATGTATGTTTTCCTATTTTTCTATGACTCTATGAACTGTAGTGATTGTATAATAATTAAATTTTTGTAGGATTCAATATTTGTTAGATTTTTCATATTCATTTGGAGATATTCACCTAATAGATTTTTTAAATTTTAAGAAATATGACACTTTCTTTGTTTAGATAAATGATTATTATATGTTTGGTGTTGTTTATTTATTTGTATATCTATCATACACACATGATATGGACAAAATATACACAATTGGGTATGACTGCATGAGCAAATGGAATAAATATGGATATATGCGTACATGAGCATATAAACAAACTCTGTGCATCTGGGGTATATACACTCATGCATATATATCAAGATTTACAGTTGTGTGGGGGTTTATACTTTAGGAATAGAGAGGATATCTAGCAGCATGACTTAGAATGAAAGATGGGTAGTGGAAGAAATCCTTTACCACATATTTTCTAGAACTGTGGTTGGTGGAAATCCCAGAAGCCCTTAGCATGTTCAAATATTTTTCTGAGATTAGTTTCTATTTTTTGTTAAGTGTTTGATGTTTCTCCATTTGTGTAGATATTAGAATATGGCCACTTTGAGTGATTCAAACTTGAGACCAAAGAGGTAAGACTAAGAATATGTCTTAAACAGTGTGAAGATCTACCAATATGTTATTATTTGATGTGTATCATCTGTTGTAAGGGTAGATAGCTATTAAGGGTGGATAGCATCACAACTAACTTTATTAATGTCTTAAAGACTTACTGTGAATTATTGCACGCTCCCTGTAGAGTGTAGAGTGAACTAAAAACAAGGAAGGAGTGAATAAGGAGGTCTATTGTAGATGTCTTCTTAGAAGTGGCCTTGATTGCTATAGAATCAAAAGGAGGAGCATCTTTTAAATGGGTCTCAATCTAAGACACATTCAAGAATTGGTCTGATAAGCAATTTTTATATGGCATCATAAAATTTTGGGCCTAGGGCTCTGAATTCGTCTCTATACCCTATTGGCTTCACATTCTTTCTTAATTTTAAAATTGAACACTGTTTTGATTTAAACCCGCATTCCATTCTTCTTAGCTAAAAAGTATTATATTAATTTTTGTGGCCAACGGACAAAAACTAACAAATTCCCATTTACGAAAAGTGCCTGCATAGGATGGATTTTAGAATATACACAATTAGTGAAAGGTTCAAATAGATAACCATGCATTGGAGAGTACTTACTGAAACTGGTTTTGTAATGAATTGGATGAATGACATGGATAAGAAGTTAATGCTTGAGATGTGGTATTCTAAGTGTGTGCCATATGAGGTGTACAGGGTCAAGATTGCCGAAGTTTAGAATAACAACTTCAAACACTCTTCATGTCTCAATCAAGCTATGAAATATGAGGTTTTCCACAACATGTTGCAGCGGCCTTTTAGCAGGTATTCCATGATGTTAAGGATGCCTTTCCTCTAACATTAATAGTCAGATTTTCCAATTTTAGACAATTTTGCAATTACCTAATCAACTTGTAATAAATAAATCACAAACATAAAATCTCCCTTAAATGATTTCTTACGAGAGCCAACATTTAAGGTGTCATCATGTACCTTTACTAACTGCTCTACTGTAGTAGATTAAAAGACTGGAACACAATATAATTGCTTTTGGATTAAACTGTGTGTATTTCTTTGCTTCAAAGAAATACACACAGTTTAATCCAAAAGCACTTATACTGTATTCTACTATGGATTGTGGAAAACTCATGCCTAAGACTGGAACAATTGATCACATCTTATTATAGTCCCATGTGATCAATCTCACTTGAATTACATGATAGATTCTTCTATTGCAATAATTTTCCCATAGCTTTCTTAGGTTCATTCATAATATGCTAAGAGTGGATTGCATTGACTTCTCTTCTGACTTAAATATATGTGCATTTCTTATAAGCCAAACTATCCAACAAAAGAATAGAGTTCTCATGGGCATTCTCTATCCTAAATTTAAAAATGATCCTAAATTTTCATTCAAGAGGCCATAAAGGATTACATACCAATAGTCATGTGGAGTTAAGTTTATATTAAGTTTTGTTAAAATAAATATTGCAATTTTTTTGAACAAAAATATTTTAAAATATCTACAATTTAATTACCTAATTGATTCAAAGATATAATTCTTTTGGCTACTTGATTGAGGGTCTTATTCTCCTTTATCTTTCTTAAATGTCTTCTTCACTCTCCCTTATATTCTCTCCATCATTCCATATTTTATGAGAAAAATTTATGAACCAATTACATATTATAATTTTTATTTCTTAAACTAAATATTTATTTCTTAATTTTTTGCATGCAATAACTCTATTGTATAGAAGATTTTATCTTAAAGATGAATAAGATGATTTAGACTTGAAATTTAGTTATATTATTAAAATATGTTAAATTTTAAATGAATAGAAATGTATAGACAATATATTTGCAATTAAGTTTTTTTTTTAACATCTCAAACATCATCCAATTTAATTATCAAATAGTTAGTAGCAATTTTATATCTCATTCAAAATAAAAAGTAATAAATAAATGTCCTATTTTTAACATCTGTATTAGTTAAATGGATTTTGTTTGGATATTTTTAGTATTTTTTAAAAATTAATTATAATTATGTTAGGGAACAAAAACATCATCCAATTTAATTATCAAATAGTTAGTAGCAATTTTACATCTCATTCAAAGTAAAAAGTAATAAATAGTTGTCCTGTTTTTAATACCTAAAGTTTACTTTTAACTATTGAAAGCAATGCTATATAAGAAGTAATCATTACAAAAATTAATTATTTATATAGGAATGAAAACAACAATTTTATACCTACAAACAATAAATAAATATAATAATTAATTTAAAGAAAAAAATTAACACATCTAATCACATCAATTTTTTGAAAACAAATCAACACATCTAATCACATCAACTATAGAATTTTTAAAACAAGTGTTGTGTAGTGACTACTATCTAGAGAGAGAATTAGGGCATATATATGTAACCAAAAAAATATTAAGGTTAAGTTTAAGGTTACAGTTACAATTAGGGTTACAGTTAGGAATAAAATTAGGGTTAGGGATATAATTATGATTAGAGTTAGAATTAGGGTTACAAATATAATTAGGGTTAAGGTTAGAATTAGAGTTAGGGCTAGAAATAGGGTTAGGAATATAATTAGCATTATGTTATGGTTAGAATTAGCGTTTTGATTAAAATTACAATTATAATTAGGGTTATAATTAGGGTTAGGGTTAAGCATAGAATTAAAGTTAGTAACACAATTAGGGTTACAAATATAATTAGGGTAAGGGTTAGAATTAGGCTTATAATTAGGTTTGAGGTTAAGGTTTAAAATGAGTATTAGGGTTATAGTTAGTTTTACAATTACATCCAGAATTAGGGTTGGGGTTAGGGTTAGAATTATGAAGAGAATTAGGGTTATGGTTAGAGTTAGTTTTATAATTAGGGTTAGGGTTAGCATTTAGGTTAGAATTAGGGTTAAGGTTAGAATTGGAGTTAGGATTAGCATTACATTTAGGATTACAATTATATTTTTGATTAGAGAGCACAACTTAAAATTAGGGTTATAATTAGGGTTAGCATTGGGGCGAGAGTTAGGGTTAGAATTAGGGTTATCGTTAGGGTCAGAATTAGAGTTAGGGTTAGCATTAGTGTTAGGATTAAGGTTATCGTTAGGGTTAGGATTAAGGTTAGGGTTAGGGATAAAATTAGGGTTACAATAAAATCTAGAATTAGAGTTACGGGTTAAAATTAGGGTTACAATTAGAGTTAGGGTCAGGGTTAGGCTTAGTATTGAGGTGAGGGTTAGGGTTATAATTAGGGTTAGGATTAAGGTTAGGGTTAGGGATAGTATTAGGGTTATGATTACATTTAGGATTAGAGTTAGGGTTAAAATTAGGGTTACAATTAGGGTTAGGGTTAGGGTTAAAATAAGGTTTAGGGATATAATTAGGGTTATCATTAGGGTTAAATTAGAGTTAGGGTTAGGGTTAGGATTAGTGTTACAATTAAGGTTAGGGCCAGGGTTATAAACTTGGATATCTCAAAATTAAAATTATAATTAGATTTAGGGTTAGGGTTACAATTACTGTTAGAATTAGGGTTAGGATTACAATTACAATTAGTGTTAGAATTAGAGTTAGGGTTTAGGTTAGAATTAGGGTTAAAACTATTATTACAATCAAGGTTAGGGTTGGTGTTAGAATTAGGGTTAGTATTGGCCCAAATGTTAGGGTTAGGGTTATAGTTACAATAAAATAAGAAAGGTCATTTACGTTTATATCTATATATAGACCTATGGTTAGAGTTAAGGTTGGAATTAGTAATAGAGTAAGGGTTAGGGTTAGAATTAGGGTGGATAGAATTGGGATTATCATTACCTGATTAGAATTATGGTTAGAAACAAGGTTAGGGATAAAATCAAGATTACAATTATAATTTGATTTAGGGTTAAGGTTACAATTAGGGTTAGAATTAGAGTTAGGATTATGGTTATAATTAGTGTTAGAAGTAGGGTTAGGGTTAGGGTTTAGGCTAGAATCAGGGTTAAAACTATGATTAGAATCAGGGTTAGGGTTGGGGTTAGAATTAGGGTTACTATTAATAATAATAATATATTATATCTAAGTACTTTTGAAAACTCTTTGACAATTGTTTTTGCAAACTTTAATCACTATTAGCAAACAAGACTTGAATCAAAACCAGTAGATCTTGTCTTTGTATTTGCAAACTTGGCCATAATTATGCCCATGGGTTTGTTCGTAGTGCCTCTTTAACAGAATACAACCATGAGATGAGATGATTGAAACCGTAGATTAGAAAATCAAACACATGTAGTTATTACTTTTTATGTATGCATAGAATAGGACCATATAATTTTTCTTTTTATTATCACACAATCATGTCATTAATTTTAGGAATTAAATATGTTATGGAACTTTAAAATAATTATTCAAATTTAAATTATTTATAGTGATTAAAAATATGAAATAATTATTCTATTTTAAATTAACTATTATGATTTAAAAATATGAAACTATTTGTGCATAAAATAATAAACATTATAATAAAATAATAATAATAATATAAATACATTATTACAATGTTTTCTAATATTATACTACATAATTATGATTTAAAATTATTAAAGTATACAATAATTATAATTATAATTTAAAATAAATTGATTAAAAGGCTTCTAGATGATACTTCTCCGCATACTTTAGATATATATTTTTAAATATAATTATACTAGTTTAATTAATTATAGGATAGAAGTGATGTGGGAGAAATTAAATTAATTAATTAAATAAAATTTATTTAATTAATTTAACTAGAGGATAAAATTTGATGATGGTAGAAAATGGGTTTTAATTAATTAAATAGCTAACGAAAGGGGACACGAATGGGTCCTAGGATGAAAAAGTGTCGCAAGATGGATGTCTAGGTGATGTCAAAAGTGAATGTTTAGGATATGGTTAAGACATGGTCAATTTTAGGTGTCTACAGGCACAATTATAAAGCTGACTCTTTTCTAGGGGTTGACCTAAGAGAATGTGAACCTTCGTGATTTTGACAACCCTCTAAAGGTATTTATAAATATTGCCACTCTTCATAATAGAGCACCGAGTAGCAAGTTTGGTGAATTAGAGAGTAGGACCACAAACTACATGGATTAGATCCATGAATGTTGAAGAGAACTTGGGATGTCACTTGACCTATGATAAAGCACATGCCTAGTGTAGAATTAGAGGTGTTACATAGATAGAGATAAATCATTTCGAAATCAAGGATAGTCTAGATTCTAGAATCTTCATCAAGTCATTCATCTTCAATCATGGACCTAAATGCATTATCCTCTTGGCATTTATTTTTTTAAACTAACATTCAATTCAAAACTACATATGCCCACAAATCCAAGATTAACTAATCTAAGTTATCATCTGATGTCTTTAATAATCTAATTATACACAGTTAAATCCATAAACACACACTCACTATAGAAATCTGATGTCTTAATAATCGAAGTTAATTGTTACTTATATATTTATATTTTATTAAATGAAGTTAAGATTAAACTTAAAACATATTTTCCTTTACACAAATATCTAAACAAATCATAGGACCACTAGTTTCCTAAAATTTCTCAACTAATTCATTTAATTTTAACTGTCATAAAATTTATGAGACAGCTCACTAACACTTATTATTAGAAATATTAAGAATAAGACCTTAGCCTAACCCCATAATTTTAGGTGTTGGATGTGGACCCCTATGAGTGTATGCACATGCAAGGTTAAGTTAAACCCAGCAGTGGGCCCGCCCTCCAACCCTATCAACATTAAAAAAACGAAGGCAAAAAAAAAACTAGATTTGAATAGATGTGAATATTAGGTTGGAAATTGCAATCACTGTTACTATTCCCAACCAACGGGTGGTAAGTGGTAACCCTAACGTCCCCATTGCCAAGTGGGACCCGCCCCTACCTCTCCTGGCGGGACCCACACGGTTAAGATAAAGCCGTTGTGGACCCCAGCTAAAAAATAATACATTTTAACATTTCCGTTCCAGCGCGCGGACCCAAATTCAAATTCGTCTTCCATTTTTCAATACATACGAAATCCGTATATACGGATCTGACAGACACGTGGCCGCAGGTCGGCCGTTGATTGAAGCTAGAGAGAGAATATACGGGACAGTAGAGAGAGACAAATTCATATAATTAAAAAATTAAGAAAAAACTAACGCGGGGATCTTTAAAAGGGGCTAAGGAGGAGGAAAGAGAGGTACTGCAGAAGAGTAGGGCGTCTTTGCAAACGCCTTCTTCACTGTTTATTTTTGATTCTCCAGCAACATTTTTTTCTTTCTTTTTTCTTTTCTCTTCTGTGTGATTAAGCGGCGAAAATGAGAGAGTGCATATCGATCCACATTGGCCAGGCCGGAATCCAGGTCGGAAATGCATGCTGGGAGCTTTACTGCCTCGAGCACGGTATTCAGGTCAGCTGATTTAAATTTTTTCTTTTTGGCGATTTTTATTCTTGATCTAGCATGTATTTTGGTAAAAATGTCATTTGATTGGAGTTTTTGAGCGATCCATGGTGAAGATCTGGTGTAAAGTTTTGTCTGTTTTCTTAGGGTTTGAGTGTTGTGTAGACTGTGTTTGTAGATTTGTGTATTGAGGTTCTTGTTTCTTGTTCAGCCTGACGGGCAGATGCCCAGCGATAAGACTGTTGGAGGCGGAGATGATGCTTTCAATACATTTTTCAGCGAGACAGGCGCCGGCAAACATGTTCCTAGGGCTGTATTTGTAGATCTGGAACCTACTGTTATAGATGAAGTCCGCACCGGCATGTATCGTCAGCTGTTCCATCCGGAGCAGCTTATCAGCGGCAAAGAAGATGCGGCTAATAACTTTGCGCGTGGCCATTACACCAGTAAGTTATTTTTGGTTTGTTGCAATTTAAAATTTAAAATTGCTTTCTTTGTTAGAGACTTTGATAGTGCTTCTGCTTTGTAAATCCTGTGCTTGTAGTATTCTTTGAATTGATAGTACTTTTGCTTTGTAAATCCTGTGCTTGTAGTTGTTCAGGGTGTTTGTATTTTTTGAATTTATTTATTTTTTATCAGGTAACCGATGGTTACATGGCACGGTAGTTTTCTCTAGTTGGATGCAATAAATTTGTTATGAAATCTTCACGATATCGTGTTTTTATACCTGGACGGCTCGATGATTTTCTATTTGGTTTAGATTTCTTGATTGTAAATATTAAAGTTCTGATTTTTAGTGTTAGATTAAGGCTAGTTTTGAAATGTTTGTTAGATCTAAGCGAATTTGTTTTCAAATTAATTTATGCATGTCTTTTTATTATTGCAGTCGGCAAAGAGATAGTGGACCTTTGCCTGGACCGTATCAGGAAGCTTGCAGATAACTGCACAGGTCTCCAGGGTTTTCTGGTTTTCAATGCAGTGGGCGGAGGGACTGGATCTGGACTAGGTTCGCTTCTTTTGGAGCGCCTTTCTGTGGACTATGGCAAAAAGTCCAAGCTAGGCTTTACTGTGTATCCTTCTCCACAGGTCTCAACATCCGTGGTTGAGCCCTATAACAGTGTGCTTTCCACACACTCACTTCTGGAGCACACGGATGTGGCGGTGCTTTTGGACAATGAAGCCATTTATGACATTTGCCGCCGTTCACTGGACATCGAGCGCCCAACCTACACAAATCTGAACCGCCTCGTCTCACAGGTAATCATTCATTAACTCTAAGCTGCTTTGAAACCCTAGTAAACCCTAGGCTGCTTTAAAATCCTACAAAAACCTAGGTTGTCTTGAAACCCTGATAAACTCCAAATTTAATTTGAGATCCTAGTAAACCCTAGGCTGCTTTGAAATCCTAATAAGACCTAGGTTGTTTTGAAACCCTAGTAAACTCCAAATTTAATTTGAAACTCTAGTAAGCCCCAGGCTGCTTTGAAATCCTAATAAAGCCTAGATTGTTTTGAAACCCTATTAAACCCTAGGCTGATTTGAAATCCTAATAAAACCTAGATTGTTTTGAAACCTTGCTAAGTTCTAAATTTAACCTACATTGTTTTGAAACCTTGCTAAGTTCTAAATTTATTTTAAGATCGAGGTTTAATTTTGTTGGACTTGCAGGTCATTTCTTCACTGACCGCTTCCCTCCGCTTTGATGGAGCCTTGAATGTGGATGTAACGGAGTTCCAGACAAATCTGGTCCCGTACCCTAGGATCCACTTCATGCTCTCCTCTTTTGCGCCTGTGATCTCAGCAGAAAAGGCATACCATGAGCAGCTCTCCGTGGCAGAAATCACCAACAGTGCATTCGAGCCGTCTTCCATGATGGCCAAGTGTGATCCTCGTCATGGCAAATACATGGCATGTTGCCTCATGTACAGGGGAGATGTTGTGCCCAAGGATGTCAATGCTGCCGTTGCCACCATTAAGACCAAGAGGACAATCCAGTTTGTGGACTGGTGCCCCACTGGATTCAAGTGTGGAATTAATTACCAGCCGCCGACTGTTGTTCCAGGTGGCGACCTCGCCAAGGTTCAAAGGGCCGTCTGCATGATCTCCAATTCTACCAGCGTGGCCGAGGTCTTTTCCAGGATTGATCATAAGTTTGATCTCATGTATGCCAAGCGTGCATTTGTTCATTGGTATGTGGGGGAGGGTATGGAAGAGGGGGAGTTTTCTGAGGCGCGTGAGGATCTGGCTGCACTGGAGAAGGATTATGAGGAGGTTGGTGCCGAGTCTGGTGAGGGCGATGAAGGTGATGAGGGGGATGAGTACTGAGGGATTTTTAGCTTGGTTTGTTGCAATAACTGATTTCGTTGTTTTCTTTTCAATGGAATAATTTCAGACAACTATTGCTCTTATCTTTCACCTCTCCCAGTGCTTTTGGATGAAGTTTGCCCATAAATGTAGTTTTTTTTAAATCATTTGAAATCAGATTTTTTTCAAATGTTATTTGTGTTGCTGTTTTAGTGGTGGTATTATGTGTTTCGAATTCTGTATTCGGATGTGCATTGTATCTTGAATTATATAAGATGTTTCATTGAAAAAATCTCTGAACATATTATTCCAGTTAATTGAGGCGGGCTTTACTGAGTATAATTTCACTGTTTTTGCGGTAAATGCTTTCGTGGACGTAATCTTCTCTCTGCAAAATAAAATTTCTGTTCTTTTTTTCTATCTATAAATGGTATTAAATGCCCCCACATTCATTCACATAACAGATTGTTTTAAGCACTTCGCTGTCTTCAGGCCGGGCCCTCTATAATTAGGGCAGGGTTGCATTTTTATGATTGGCAGCAGTGTTTTGGTCCTTTTCAAATGTTAGGCAATGTGGGGGAATTGGGAAATGTCAAATTTTTATTTTCGTGAACCTTAAAACACATGAATTACATAACTCGGAAGATAGGGGAGAGGACCCAGTAGTGGTGCACCCTAACTCCAAATTCCACGCAGTGGCAATTTCGAATCAATCCAAAATTTCAAAATTTTTACAGTAGCTTATTTGGCAACGCCCCTGCCCTATAACTAAGGTTATAGGGCCACATCATCAAATATGATGCCACATCAGCATGTTTTTTGTTGAGGTGTCAAATAGTTCCCCTAAAAAAAGTGTGGACCAATAGGGTGTGCATTAAGACCTTTTTTGATGGTGTGTTGATGTGGCATCACATGATTGGTTGCTTTTTAAATCTAAAGAGCACGTTTCATTAAATACATATATATTATCGGGTCTTAAATACATATATATTATCTCAGAGATTGGAACTATCCCACCTATTGGGTCTTTTCCTCTCGCTGTTATTAAAATCTTTCATTCATTCATTCAGTAGTTGAGCACCCTAATTTCATGTCTCTCAAAATCAAATCATGTGTGGCAAATTTGAATCACTTCAAGGGATTTAAGTAGCTTACTTGGCAAGGCACTTGTTTATAGATAAGGTTTAAGGTCCACATCATTAAATATGATGTCACATTAGCATGCTTTTTGTTGAGGTGTCAAATAGTTCCATAAAAAGATGGACCAATAAGTGTGCATTAAA
Organism: Cunninghamia lanceolata; assembly: GCA_027924645.1. Lineage (NCBI taxonomy): Eukaryota > Viridiplantae > Streptophyta > Pinopsida > Cupressales > Cupressaceae > Cunninghamia > Cunninghamia lanceolata. The sequence goes on along the minus strand of BSBN01000472.1, from coordinate 11,438,986 downwards.
TATGTTTTGTTGGGCATCATTTTCCTATGGCCATGCCTCATGTGACTAAAATCTATACGTTTATTTGTTGCAATTTTATTAAGTAAAAAAAAATGATGTAATAATTAATATATTATATTATTATTATAATTTATATAATATGTTAATATATAATTATACACAACATTATTATAATTTGCATAATATATATATATATATATATATATATATATATATATATATATATTATATTAATACTAATATATTTATGGATAATAAAATAAAAAATATATTTCAATATTTAATATATAATATTTTATAGTTTATTTATTTAAGAGCTATTTTTATTTTTATTTAATTAATAGTCATTTATTTAATAGATCTATTTTTTTCAAATATATGTTGGGTTCTTCCATAGTTTTGGTTAACACGTCAACGCCAATTCCACCAGGGCATAAATTTGATAGTTGTATGATTGTATTTAAGATTTTTTACCGTAAAATATAATGAAACTTTAAAAAGACCATATCATATAAAATAATAGATTTTAGACAAACTGTTCTTATACAATGATATATATAATTTGATATTTAATAATAATAATAATAATAATAATTTATTTATCCTTATTAAATTGTGATTATTATTATATAGTAAATATCTAACTTGAACCCTAAAATATTTGATTGAATCTCTCATTTTACCCAATATTTTAGGCTAATTAATTGAAATAAAAACATATGTATGTTTTCATATATGGATTTACAATGAAAAACAAACAAACAATTTGTTTTTGACAAATATGCATATCTAAAAAAATATATTAAAATTTCTATATATATAATGTTATTCTTATAACACTTTAAAAAGTATTTTGCCAAATATTGGCCAATGAAATATTTGAACTTAACATTTTTAAAGTGCAAATGCAATCCTTCACATGTCCTCCAAGGCTTTCCAAAGCACATAAGAAACCTTTTTATCTAACCTCCCAAAAGAGATATAGACTTACTCTAATATCATGAAATCATTCAATGGAAAAAATACCATTTACTCATGACATTCAAACAACATGTACCCCTTGGTACTTACATTCACCCTAGGGCATATAAAAGATATATTTCACTTTGTCCAAACTTCAGTGTAGGACCACTACATAAAAAGTTTTGAAACAAAGCAATTTGTAAGTTTAAAAAGTTTTGAAACAAAGCAATTTGTAAGTTAGGAGTATCAAATACACCGTGTTTCCGCTTTTATTTATTTTTTATTATAAATTTATTATAATTATTAGATTTTTAAAATATTATGTTATAATTATAATTATAATATAATATTATTTTATATTATTATTACAATATTAAATATAATAATATTATATTTGTATAATTGCATTATTATAATATTATATATTATTGTATTATATTTATGTTTATGTTTATTATTATATTATTATATAATATTATTATAATACTATAATATCAATTAATATAATATATCAAGTGTTATAATAAATATTAATATGTTTGTAATATCATAGGACAATGCAATTGCATGGATGTCCACACAATTGTATTGTTGTTTGAGGGAAAAGTGATTAAAAATGTTCTAACATGGAAGTGCAAAATGAAATAAACATAGAAAATAGGTTTAAAAATGTAACACAAACTTGGTCACACAAGAACATAGAAACTATCAACATTTAGATTGGGGAGAAGGCCAAGTACAAGCTAAGTGAGTTCTAAGGGATGAACACTAAAACTAGAAAAAATTGTAATGGAAAAAGTGTAGGGTATGCAATTTTTGATCATTACACTAACATTTTGAGCATTTGCATTCATTTCAAGGTTTACAGTGATCTTTGAGCAAATATTGATAGGCATTTCATGTAAATTATTATCCAAATAAATAGTAAGACATTTGTGTAACCACTTATGATTGTAAAATCGTGTAAAGTTCAAATTGTGATTGCAAGAATATTTACAAATGGTTAAGTTTTTTGTCATTAGGATTAATGGGTTAGTTTATAATAATTTATAATTATTATTTAATTTTGTTACCTCATTTTTATTTATGTTTATATTGAAATTCAGTTTCAATAGTTTAGTTTTATTTAAATTTAAATTTAATTTAAATTTCATGGGTATGCAAATTTCACCATTTATAATTTAAGTTTAAATAATTTGGTTTATTTAGTTTATAATTTAAATTTAAGTTTGAATAATTTTAGTTTAGTTTTTATTCATACTTATCTTACAAAATTTGATTGTTTTTAATATTTGTAATATTAGGATTGAAAACTATGATTTGTAGTGTCTATTGATGACGTCCAAGGTAAAAAAGAAATCAATTATAGAGAAAAAATTCATGATTGAGAAATCTCGTCACAAAAAAAGGAAGGCCACAAAGGATGAAAAGGTCCCCTATGGGACTAGAGATAAGAAGGGCATGAAGAAGGATAAACAGAGTAGAAAAACCTATAAGATATACTTGCTTAAAATTTTAAAGCAGGTGCACCTTGATATTGATATTTCTAGCAAGGCCTTGGGAATTATGAATAACTTCATCAATGACATCTTTGAGAAACTTGCCAGCAAGTGGAATAATTATGTGCAACTATTCTATAACTGATAGGGAGTGTGGTTATGATGGGAGGACAAGGGATCTTGATAAGGGAAGTTGAGAGCAGAAGCAAAACAATATATCTTGGATTGGGAGAATAGAAGCGAGGAGAAGGAGCTTGATAGGAGAGAGTATTGACTGCATTAACGAAGTGATAGGTATGCCAATGAACTAGTAGTAAACTATAAATATTAAGCTTCATACTATATGTAAAGTCATTTCTATTTTCTAAGTAAGCCTTGAGAATCCGCATGTTTATATGAATCAATTGCTATTTGTGGCAAATAAAGCTTCTTTATATTTATATACACTTTTGACATAGGAATATATCTGTGTATAGTATTGAAGTTATATGCCTTTAGAAAACCATGAATGTTGTTCTAGGCAGATTATGATAAATATAGATATCATTCATATCATTTAGAATTTGGTCTATAGAATGATCGAAATGTCAGAGATATATATAGCCGATAGGCAGTCATTTAATTATATTCTTTCTAAAGATAGTTTAAATGCAAGTTAACCCTATGTATAGGCTGAATGATATATATACTGGCCGGTCATTTAATTATATTCTTTCTTTGATTATATGTATGTACTTTATTATATGTACGTACTATGCGTGAGATATTACCTTAGTATATTTGTTGTGAGAACATTGGATAGAAGCCAATATAGGCTGAATGGTTCAGTGTGTTGTCGACTGTGTAAGGTCGATTTGATAATATCAATCTTTACCTATCTATCTATGGAAAGAACCTACCAGTTAAGTCGATAGTAGACCGATAGCTTACTTAATATCTTATGACTTGAGTAGACCAAAAAATATTAGTATTATGATGTCATAGTATCCTTCTAAAAGAGTTGTATCAGTTCAATGTTGAGAGGTATCATTACTCTTGATTATTTATAAAAGTTTATAATCTGTGAATGATCAATGACTTGATTAAAAGACTTTATTCGAATAGACTTCACATTCAGATAATCATGCAAAATAATCTATTTAACTCATGTTGTAGAGGTAGAAAATATACACATTATCATTTTGATTTCTATGAGTAACCAAGAGTTCTCATATACTACTTTTATTTCCATTTAAGAGGAAACCATTCTTTTATGTTGAGTTGTTTATAGCTTCGATCAGATAACATAATAATAAATATGAATATATAAGGTATGTTAAGATAAATATCAATATAGCATGATCGAATGATATATTACCAAAGCATAAACATCTTCTGCATTCTAAACGGTGATTAGTAACTGTTAAAATCAGTGAAACCGATTACAATACAAACGGTGACAAAGTCACACCTGTGATAGGCGTGACTCCTACCGTCACTCACATATTTATATCAATGTCTTTGCCCTGCAATACCATGGATCGACACAAAAATCGGAAGTGTATGAGAAGTGGAAATTGCATCTGAAATACAAAAGAAAGTAATAAGTTAAGTCTGCTATATAAATATCCAACTTTCAGAAAATATCCAAGTCAGAGATTATAAGTTTGATTTGAATTTACATGGTATCAGAGCCAAGTTAAGCAGAATCTGGGTAGAAAATCAAACTTGAGAAATTTAGATTTAATACATCTCATTTCTCAAATGGCAGCAGGAATCCGATTCGAAGACATTGGAAGGAAAGAACAACAAAAAGAAAAGGGTGTAAAGAAAATCAAGATGCGTAAATCATTATCTTCATAACAGCGATTCATGAGTATAAGGAGCAGCAATCTATGTTAGGAGGACAGATCTAATTAAAGACAATAGCAATCATGAGCAAATAATATATGAAAAGATTTGTAATGATTGGTGAAGTTGCATCCCTCAAAGGGAAATAAAAGGAGTCAATGAAGAAGATCGATAGGCATCAAGGAAGGAGAGGAATCAATCGATCTGCAGTTAAATCAACAAAGGTATGGAATCTCTATTATATATTGAACTTATAAATGTCTTAAGGCAATTTCTGAAGATATGCATATTCATATTGCAATAAGTAATATATAGTTGCAAATGCATTACTCAATGATACATTGGTAAATGATAGAAATGAATGACATGAAATAAGATATGATTAGCTTATAGGAATGCATTACATTATATTGACTAGAATAGCAATCAAATGAAATTAGTCATATAATTGACATAAGATATTTATGTACATTATCATCATGAATATGGAATCTTGATTACATATAATGGATGAACAAATGAATGTCATTATAAATGAATATACAAGGAAGAATGAATTAATATGATAAATGTGTATGAACATGATCAATAATGATAATGGAAAGTGATCAAACATTAGATCATATGTGATGGGCCATATGATATGAGGCCAAAATGATAAGTCATCATATGAAATATCAACAAAGACTTAGAAATCATAGGATTGTGCTATATCCAAGAAAAGGATTAGCCTCATCATTAATCGTCTCGTTATCCTAGGTGTATGGGTAAGTTAGGAGACTGTATGTTGGACCTAGGTAACCCTCAAGTGGATGAAGAACACTGTGTGGGTGTGAAGTCCCTTGAGCCAAGAGACAAAGAACACTATGTGGGTGTGAAGTCCTTGGGCTATGGTAATGATGAGCTCATCAATGTTAAATGTTCCTGACGTGAGGTGACTCTTGGTGGGATGAAGAATGTTGTGTGGACATGAAGTTCCATCAAGCCATATGGTGAAGAACTCTGTGTGGGAGTGAAGCCTTTGGGCCTCTGTATGGGATGGTTAATGGCTCCTCAATGAACCATACCTATGGAGCTAGAGATGGATTAATGATAGGGCGACACATGATCCTCTCAAGGGTAGAGCATAAGCCCTTTGATCATGAATATGAATATGGATATAAATATGAATATGAAAGTGAATATAAATGATTATGAATATGAAAATGGGATTAAGAGGGAGTTCACTGTACCTTATAATCCTCAAAAAAATGGAGTTGCAGAAAGAAAAAATAGAACCATTGTAGAAGCTGCTAGGGCTATGTTACTTGATCAGAATATAGACATTTCACTTTGGGCAGAAGCATCTAGTACTGCTGTCTATATACATAACAAATGTCCTCACTCTCATATTGATGACAAAACTCCTGAAGAAGCCTTCACTGGCACAAAACTAGACATTAGTCATTTAATGATATTTGGTTGTCCTGTTTACATTCATGTGCCCAAAGAGAAAAGAACTAAGCTAGAACCTTTTGGGAGAAAAGGCATATTTGTAGGCTATAATGAAACATCAAAAGCTTATAGAATATATATACCTGGTCAAAGACAGATTGAACTAAGCAGAGATGTGATTTTTGAGGAAGACATACCTTTCAAAAGAGCCAAAAATGATATTGAGTCAGAAATTCAAACTTCCAACTCAAGCATAGAAGAGGATCCTACACCTGAGTTTCAGAGGGAGTATCCTGAGGAAGAGGTAAACCATGAAAAAATCACATCACTAGAAAATCCCAAGAAAAGACCACTCTGGGCCACCAAAACAATGGAAGAAGCTAAAAATTATGCCGCTCCATCAGGGACTTTTAGGGAAAGCACAAGACCTAAGAGATTCTCTAGTTATGTAGCTTTAATGAGTGAATTCATTAAATCAGAACCTTCTAGTGCTATAGAAGCTCTTAAGCACCAAGTATGGAAGGATGCCATGATAGAGGAGTATCAATCCATCTTGAAGAATGATGTGTGGGATATAGTACCTAGACCAAAAGGGAAATCTGTTGTTTCTTCAAAATGGCTATTTAAAATCAAACATGCTGCAGATGGCAGTATAGGGAAATACAAAGCAAGATTTGTAGCCAGAGGATTTTCACAAAAGGAAGGAATTGATTGCGACGAAACCTTTGCTCCAGTTGCTCGATATACATCAGTTAGGGCAGTTCTAGCTATTGCAGCAGCCAAAGGGTGGAAAGTCCATCAAATGGACATAAAAACTGCTTTCTTAAATGGAACCATTGAAGAAGAGGTTTACTTAGAGCAACCCGAAGGATTTGAGATTCACAATGCAGGATCCCATGTATGTAAATTAAAGAAAGCTCTATATGGACTTAAACAAGCCCCCAGAGTCTGGTATGAAAGAATTGACAGTTATCTCTTGAGATTAGGCTTCTCAAAGAATGATGCAGATCCAAATCTCTACTTCAAACAAAGCATAGGTGATATGTTAATATTGATATTATATGTTGATGATCAATTGATTACAGGAGAAAATTACCTTATTGATCAGTGTAAGAAAGATCTAGCTTCAGAATTTGACATGAAGGACTTAGGTCTATTACACTACTTCCTTGGACTGGAAGTATGGCAGAAATCAAACTGTATTATTCTAAACCAAGGGAAGTACACAATTGATATATTAAAAAGGTTTGGTATGATGGAATGTAGACCTATGTCTTCCCCCATGGAAACAAATCTTCATAAATTGAAGGAAGCAACAACAGATTCTCCGTTGGCAAATCCCACTCTGTATAGACAGATAATTGGATCCTTGATGTATTTGGTCAATACCAGACCTGATATCTGTTATGTTGTAAATGCCTTAAGTCAGTTTATGTGTGAGCCCAAGGAGATACATCTTGTGGCTGTGAAACATATAATTAGATACCTTCAAGGTACTCTAAATTATGGCTTCAAATATGAAAAGGTTGACTTAGATCTACATGGATTCACAGATTCAGATTGGGCTGGAAGTGTAATTGACCGAAAGAGCACATCCGGATGTTGTTTTAGTTTAGGGTCAACAATGATATCGTGGATCAAAAGAAAACAGTCTTCAATTGCTCAGAGTTCTATAGAAGCCGAATATGTTGCAGCTTCTATGGCTGCTAGAGAGGCAGTATGGCTTAGAAAACTACTTGTGAGATTATTTGGTAAACCTCTGAAACCAACTATCATCCACTGTGACAATCAAAGCTGTATTAAGCATCCGTGAATCCAGTATTCCATGATAGATCTAAACATATTGAGATTCCTCATCACTATGTGCATGATATGGTGGAAAGGAATGTGATTTAGTTGGAGTATATCAGTACATGAGATCAAACTGCAGATATTCTTACTAAACCACTCCTCAAGGTAAAAGTTGAATACTTCAGAAAAAATCTTGGTATGATTGAAATGTAAAATTCTAATTGATTTGTACTAATATATTAAAGATGTTTAATGTGTAAACATCTTGTGTCATATGTGTGACTCTATGACATTATGGGCCTACCCATTCTGTGTTTATTTCCAAAAGGTGACGATTTTTGGGATAATCTACACTTGTACCTAACATTATAAGGTGACGATCTTATAATGTTCATTAGACTGATATCATGTGACTTGATACTGGTATGAATCATGGAGTTATCATGATTAAGTTATGGTAGACATTATGTGACTTAATGTCAGTGCACATACCATAACTGGGATATATATAAGGAGAATGTAATGTTCTCGAGTATAGTATATCCTTTAGTATCACGAGGTAGGTGATGCTACGTATCACGAGATAGGTGATACTATATATCATGAGTTATGTGATATTAAATTACTTTGAGTAATTCATTATAGATCAGATTAATGATATTCACAAATATTATTGTGATATTGTTATCTTCCCGAGCTAAGAGGGAGTGTTGAGTTGTTTGTAGCTTCGATCAGATAACATAATAATAAATATGAATATATAAGTAATATTAAATATTACTTATATATTCATACTTAATATATAAGGTATGTTAAGATAAATATCAATATAGCATGATCGAATGATATATTACCAAAGCATAACCATCTTCTGCATTCTAAACGGTGATTAGTAACTGTTAAAATCAGTGAAACTGATTACAATACAAACGGTGACAGAGTCACACCTGTGATAGGCGTGACTCCTTGAGGAGTCACGTCTATCACAGATGTGACTCCTTGAGGAGTCACGTCTATCGCAGATGTGACTCCTTGAGGAGTCACGTCTATCACAGATGTGACTCCTACCGTCACTCACATATTTATATCAATGTCTTTGCCCTGCAATACCATGGATCGAAACAAAAATCAGAAGTGTATGAGAAGTGGAAATTGCATCTGAAATACAAAAGAAAGTAATAAGTTAAGTCTGCTATATAAATATCCAACTTTTAGAAAATATCCAAGTCAGAGATTATAAGTTTGATTTGAATTTACATTTTATCTTATATTTTGGCCAATATTGGTCAATAGATCATTGCAAATTGGTTTTACCTCATTATGGCAATATTATAGTCATATTATATAGTTCACTTTGACAGGAAATTAGTAGAATATAATCATAGACTAAGGCAAACATATCCTAGTGGCAAGAGTCTTAGAAGTCTATTGACGTCAAAATCAATGACTTTATGACAGAATCGAGTATACCTTGAGAATGTATACCAAATTTATTTGAGCACGAACATGGGTTAATAAGCCTTTGAGTAGATTGATAGGTTGGCATAGAACTAAGATTACAAGGATGCAAAGAGAGGCTCAATACATGCTTTTAAGTCACCTAAGGTCTCACCTTATACTTGTCTTATAGTAAAGAGTATATTTTATGTCTTTAAGACTGATATTGAATAAACAAGTCAAAGTATGTTGATATAATATTTACTGAAATGTAAGAATGTTGTCTCCAAGTCAAGAAATGAGTGTGTGAATATACGACTTACTATATGAAACTTTGGCGAAAGTAATGCAAAAGTCACTGCTTGCATTGTCGGTTCACTGTGTACTAGATAACTGAACAGTTGGAGTGGGTTTCTCTTTATCCTTTTCATGTCTAAATATTTTTTGTTTGATCTTTTCTATGTCTAATTATTTTCATTTTAATCTCTCTCTTTATCCTTTCTATGTCTAATTATTTTTCATTTAATCTTTCTTTATCCTTTCTATGTCTTTTTTTTTTTGTTTTAACCTTTTTCTTTATCCTTTCCATGGAACCCTTCTACAATAAAGAAATTCACATGTTGAAAGACTTACGAAAATGACAAATAGTAATAATATTTTGTTGTAGGCTCAACTCAAATCAAGTTAAATTCATCCATGATAATAGGCGAGGTATTAAAGACAAAAAAATGTTGAGGAGTTAAATACTTACATTTCTAGCATTATAAAGCTCAAAATGCCTTCTCTACCCATGCTATTGAAAACCCTAAGTCACAAGTACTAGGTGATGTAGAGAAGATTCTATTGATAGCAAGGAGCAAGGAAGACACGGTAAAAAAGGTTGGTGATAGGAACCTTCTACAAGTATTAGAGGATGAAAGATCCCACTAGTGTTAGGTACACATGCACCTGTGGCCCCTATTGCTCCAAGTAAGTAGGGCCCAGAGGGCGGGATTTGTGGTAAGGTTGGAAAAATAGTGCATGCACATTTTGGAGCTCCAGACAAAGTGAAAGATGGAGTTTATTCCAATAAGGTCAATGTAGAGGCTAAATCTTTGACAAGCAAAATGTGCAAGGTGGGCATTGTCCCCTATTCTGGGGAACATCCTATATTATCTCTGGGTAGCAAGGTCCTTATAAGTGCGGAAGATTAATTCACAAATTGAGGGTTAATTTGTAAGTTTCATGCATTGTCACCAAGATTAGCAAATCTACATTCTTGGATTACAAAAAGATGGGCAGAAAAGATAAAAGGTAATATTGACATTTTTTAAGTACTCAAGGTTTTTTGTATTGGTATGTGAGAAATCAGAGGATTGAAAATATGTTTTAGAAAAGGGCCATGGTTTTGGGACACAAGTGTTTTACTTGTCAAGCCTTGGCTCCAAAATTTTAATTTGATGATAGAGACATTTTTTGTTATGCTTATTTGCATTAGGCTCCTTTATCTCCCACTACAGTTTTAGGTAGATGCCTATTTTTAGGGGATTGGAAATATACTAGAAAAATTCTTGTTTAAGTTGACCCTAATACAGATAATCTAATACACTCCACAAGACTATAGGTAGAACTAGATATTTTGATTTTTTTAATTTATTAGGTAAGTTTTAATTTTTTAATTCATTAGGTAAGTTACTTCAAATTTACTTTTTGTCAAACCAACAAAATCATTATTATTTATAGTAATATTTATTATAACACCTGATATATTATATTGATTGATATTTTAGTATTATAAAAATATTATTTAATAATATAATAATAAACATAAACATAAATATAATAATATAATAATAAACATAAATATAATATAATAATATATAATATTATAATAATGCAATTATACAAATATAATATTATTATATTTAATATTGTAATAATAATATAAATATAATATAATATTATAATTATAATTATAATTATAATTAAAAATATATTATGGTAATATAATAATTATAATAAATTTATAATAAATAAATAATAAATAAATAAAAGTGGAAACGTGGTGTATTTGATACTCCTAACTCACAAATTGCTTTGTTTCAAAACTTTTTATGTAGTGGTCCTAAGCTGAAGTTTGGACAAAGTGAAATATATCTTTTCTATGCCCTAGGGTGAATATAAGTACCAGGGGGTAAATTTTGTTTGACTGTCATGAGTAAATGTTATTTTTTCCATTGAATGATTTCATGATGTTGGAGTAAGTTTATATCTCTTTTGGGAGGTTAGATATATAGGTTTCTTATGTGCTTTGGAAAGTCTTGGAGGACATGTGAAGGATTGCATTTGCACTTTAAAAGTGTTAAGTTCAAATATTTCATTGGCCAATGTTTAGCAAAATATTTTTTTAAGTGTTAAAAAGAATAACATATATAAAAATTTTAAGTCTTCAATTTTTTTTTTAGAGGTGCATATTTGCCAAAAATAAATTGTTTGTTTGCTTTTTCATTGTAAATCCATATATGAGAAGATACATATGTTTTTTTTTTTAAAAAAATTTATTAGCGCAAAATATTGGGCAAAATGAGAGATTCAATCAAATATTTTAGAGCTCAAGTTAGATATTTACTATATAATAATAATAATCATATAACAATTTCATGAGGATAAATGAATTATTATTATTATTATATCATTAATAAGGACCAAATTATATATATCATATACAGTGTGTCTAAAATCTATCATTTCATATGATACGGTCTTTTTAAAATTTTATTATATTTTACAACAAAAAAATTTAAATACAACTATACAATTATCAAATTTATGCCCTAGTAGAATTGAAGTTGACGTGTTAACAAAAGTTATGGAAGAACCCAACATATATTTGAAAAAAACTAAAGCTATTAAATAAATAACTATTAATTAAATAAAAATAAAAATAGCTTTTAAATAAATAAACTATAAAATATTAAAATATTCTATATTAAAATTGAAATATATATTTTATTTTATTATCCATAAATATATTAGTATTAATATAATATATTTTAATAAATTATAGTAATTAATATATTATTATATATATATATTATATTATTATGAAAATTAATATTATATATTGATATTATATTATGCAAATTATAATAATATTATGTATAATTATATATTAACATATTATATAAATTATAATAATAATATAATATATTAGTTATTCCATCATATTTTTTTTACTTAATAAAATTGCAGCAAATAAATTTATAGATTTTAGTAGAAAAGCAAAGAATTGATGCGAATACCTTCATAAAAATTAAAAACGAACACTTATATTTTTTTAACCGTTTTCCCTTTCCTTTTCCAATAAAAAATGAACTTCTCACACGATTTCCCGGCAATTGTAACGTCCAATTTGGACACGGCAATCTAAACGCGGCAACGGCGAAAGCAACGGGAATTTCAAGGTAAATGAACTGTTTATACGGCACACTGACATGCACGTGAGGAGACATGGCCATAGGAATATGAAGGCCCCGTAGATGCTGCCGTTTTGTTGTGTATTAAATCATATTGTGTTGGTGCATTGATGTGGCATCACATGACTGGTTGTCCTTTAGATCTAAGGGTACATTTCATTCAATTATTAGTACTTATAATCAACACTAACAATCTTAAAAGTAACTTTTAAAAATAGTGGGCCTTAAATGCACAAACAATATCTCAGCCATTAGAACTATCTCAACTATTGGGTCTTTTCCCCTAAAGATGTTTCAAAGACTAAATGTCAGGGATGTTACATCTCCCTGCTGCCCTATGTAGGGGGGATATACCTGAAAATCTCCTGCACAACGGTCCAGGGATGTTTCTGTCTGTAGGGAACAATGTGGGGATGGCTAAATCATTTTTTAAAAACATTTTAAAGAAAAAGCTAAATCATTTTGATGTCAATGGATTTTAAGTATGACATTATATTTGAAGTATTGTATTAAATATATATTTTGATTGTAATTTTATAATTTTTTTGGTCCCCGATGTCCCTATACATCACTGTGGAACACAAATTAAACCATTGTTATCAAGCCTAGAGTGTGAATTACAAAAGAAAAAAAAACAATTAACAATGTAGATGCTACACAGGAGTCTTGCTAATGTGCTCTGGATAAAACTGTTTTTTAATTCAAGTTTGGATGCATATGCTAGTACATAAACTAGCAGTTGCACCATGTGCCATGTAATGATTTTGCAGGAAAGTAGGTTTACTTTATTTTATTTTATATTGTAACATTATTTTTTTTAAAAATATATTATAACATCCACCAAATTCAATTAGTGTAATGGTGTCCAGGAAAAAAAACTTTGAATTATAAATATTTCAGACATGTTGTACAACTTAAATATAAACAATGGACAAACCAATAAAACAGTCATAAGATAATGAAAGTGCAGCAAGTTTCAAGGGGAAAAAAAATAAACAAATAGCTATGGAAACATTAGAATTTTTGGATGGGCTCCTTAAATATGAAATTGAATTATAAAAAAATTGAACACAGGCCATATAACATTTTTTGATTCAAAAGTTGTCATGCTTTATTAAATTTTGCTTATCTCATACAATAGGAGTCACTTAGGCTATGTGTTTGTACGTTATGTAGAGCACAATCAATTCAAAGTTGACTGGTTTGTGTGAATCTCAATAAATTTAACATATCTAGAAACACTCAAGAAAATTAAGTAGAAAGGTTCAAAGTCACAAATTTTGTTCATTTTTAAAATTTATCTATCAGACACTATAAATTTTGTTCATTTCTTGGCTACATTTCTTCCTTTATATGTCAATAATAATGGTTTCAGATTTTTTTATCTTTGTGAATGTTTATGAATGGTTGATATGGAAATTGTGCATGGGTATGACAAAGTCTATGCATGTGGAAGGAGTCATTGTTGATGAGCTGTGGAGGAATATTTCTTTGTGAATGTTTATGAATGGTTGATATGGAAATTGTGCATGGGTATGACAAAGTCTATGCATGTGGAAGGAGTCATTGTTGATGAGTTGTGGAGGAATATTTCGAAGCTACTATATTTTGTGTATCATTGGAGATAACGTAAAGACTATTGAAGTGGACAACATGGTAGAACTCATCAACAATTCACTCCAATAGAATGCTTGAAAGTATTGATCATCTTCTGTTGGGATGGTGGTGAAATGAGGAGAGTTTTGAATGATAGCTAGTGTTAAGTGTTATTTCCATTTGTTGGAATTCCAAGTTAGTTGTTGCAAATGTTCATTTTTTGAGCCACTTCAATAAGCAACATTATTTCCAATTGTATTGGTCATGCCATGTATGAATGAACAAAGCTTGGAGACATGATGTTGATATTGTTAAAGATAGCTACACTTTAGTGTGCAATGGATACATTAAAGAGGTATTGAAGGTGAGTTATTAGGTCCTTAAACAAATGACATGTTTAACTAATATATCAAGGTTTACTTTTGGTGGTGTGTCTCTTAGTCAGAAGGGTTTTCCCAAGTATATATGTCATCTTATCTTCTTTATCTCCTTCACTTGTTTTTCTATGTTTAATTAAGGTTACATGTGTTTTAGATCAACAAATTTTAATACTTATTGTAAAACCAATATTTGGTATCAAAGCTTTGTTTGGATTGATCCCATGAAGGAAGAGATACATTTCCTATGTTGCTTTCTATTTTTTTTGTGGGATAATTCATGTGGATTTAAAATAACATTTGAAAATCAGTAGTCATGGCCAACACCTCGACAATTAAGATTGAGAAGCTCAGTAAGTAAAACTTTGAGTTGTGGAAATTGAAGGTTGAAGATCTTTTAGTGGAGACAAATCAGTGGATCATAATAATTGTTGCACTCAATTTTCTACCATCAATAATGGATCAAGATGAATTGGACAAGTTGGATAGAAGAGATAGATCTACTAGATAAATGTTTTAGTTCAAAATGTTGCTAAGAGTTTATTAGATAAAATTATTGCATTATACCAAATATTTAAATGTTTTTCATCTAGTAGTGAGTCAATGGGCTTGCATAGATGTAAAAATTGAAGAAGAGGAAAAATCTATCACTTTGATTTGTTCATTAAAGGATACCATCTTTTTGTTTTGAAGCCTATTTATTTAAAGGGGATCAATATCATTTATTTGTTCACTAGAATTAGGGGTGTAAAAGTTGTTGCAAAGATGGTTATTGTTGCACCAAAAGATCGACATGTTAATGCTCGATACAACACAACTGCCAGAGTTAATGAATCCACAGGAGATGGTTAAGCCTTGTCATGAACCCAAGAATTGCACTACACAACACAAGGAGACCAAGGGCGCACACCTTGCAACAAAATTTATTTTGCATTGTTTGGGTATACCACTCAATTATGTTGTAGTTGCACAAATTTGTAAATAAAACAAGTTTATCTTCAAAAGTTTGGTGAAAAAAATACATCAAAAGGGTAAATTGATTGAGGTGGAAGATGTGTAGAATTTGACAAAAGAAAGACTCCTCCCACAAAGAGGAGATTAAAACCCCTATAATAGTCTAACAAGTAACAACATGAACAGAAGGGATGGGCAAGAGGGGAAGCATTCCTATATTTTCTGTGAATTTCCATGGATTGTGAATTATGTAAGGCATGCAATGCAATCAAGTGTAACTTGAAAGAATAATGAAACCTTCATTTTCTACTAATCTGGACTTGAATAGATTATAAATTCCATATTTTCATAAGCCATGTTCCTGCTCAAATTGAAGAGGCTACCAAAAACAAGTATTGAAAATTATGGACTATTATTTTGATTGTGTAGCAAATTTGTTTGCACAATTAGCATGGGACTAATTGCAAGTATGGATGTTGCCGATTGTCGACCTATATGGAGATTATTTTGATTATATAGAGCAAATTTCTTTGGACAATCAACATGGGACTAATGGCAAGCTTGGTTGTTGCTAATCACAATCATAGAGTTATTATTTTGATTAGTCATGCTAACCATGGTTTCCTTTTCCAAGGATTGAATCAAACTCTAGAGGATTGTAGAAAATCAAATTTCATGAAAGAAAGCACTTAGATCTAGAAAAAAGATTACTATGAAACCCATCACAAGAAAATATTATAGAATATAAAGCTCAAAGAAAGTATGTCTTACATATGTTTGTCTATAGAAGATAAGGATGAATTTTCATTTACCACAACATGCTAAATGATTGGTTGGATTTGAAGTTCTAGATCACCTTGTGGGTTGGTAGTGGAAGATTAAAGAGTTTGAGCAAGGCTCACCATACTTTTACTTTGAATACGGGTATAGTATGCCAAAGAGTAACTAAAATTTATGGATTTAAAGTACTTTTCAATTTCAAGTAGAAAACATGGCTACATGTATAACATTTGTATGAATATGTTGGGTGAATATTTTGTCGTCAACTAACTGATGACAAAATGGTTATATCAACTACAATGTGATGAGATTTAATCTCTCCTCTCAGAAAGGGGAGGCTCCCTTCTTATTGCTAACTAATAACAACTAGTAACTAACTAGACTTATGTACACTAGAGACTATCCTTGGGGTGGTTCCATATCATCCTATTCTATTTTTTCAGAATATATGTTTACAATTCAAGATAACAATCCCACAAAGCTTATATTATGCAAAGAACTACAAATTACTAATTTGGAGCAATAATAATCAATATTCACTTAAGTTACACAAAAGAATAACTAAATGATACCAGTGTGTGTTAATCACCAAGAAACCCACGAAAACACAGTTTCTCGTTGCTTCTTATGCCAATTGATAATGAAAGATTTCAGAATAGAGTGCAGGTCAAAGTCTTCACTATATGCCGAGATAAGATAACACGATCACAAACAATAACTTGCAGCCCAAAGTCTTCAAGTTACTTCTCATTCACCGATATAAACACAAATCTCAAAGATGATATCGCAACATAAAGTCTACAAGATCAGATTTGAATCGCCTTCTAAACACTTGATTTCCATGCTCACAATTCAAACATACATACAAGATAATGTGATAGAAAGGACATAAGAACAATTCTATAACATTACAAATTTGATCCAAGACAAAGATTGGATGCGAACTTGCTTTCTTTATATTGATTGAAAACCGATTTACAAAATAAGCTCAAAGTCTCAAATTGCTCTTCAAATAGGCAACACTTCGCTTCAATAGACAAAAGATAATATTTACATAAGAGGCCCTCTTTATTTATAGGAAGAGGCCGAGAGCAAAAATAGGAAAACTATAACTACTTCGACTTATTCAACACAAAAGTCCAAATTGATTTAGGACTTCTCTATTTTTACATGTAATTACATATTTGGAAATAACATGTAAAAATGTACGGAACAAAAAACATAAAGCATGAAAATATTTGAAAAATAAACTGAGGCAAGTTTAGCTTTCTCCACAGTCTTTCTCCATGAAATCTTCATACTTCTTCATGACTGATTGCACTTCATCAGTATCTGGTCCTGAAGTATGTTTCGAGATAGCAAGGGCCCTTGTTATGGAATCCTTAACGGTGTTGCAAGCTTTCTCGTGCCTGCCCAAGAACACTTTGAGGTTGTCCACAGACAATTGAAAAAACTCCCTGATATTTGTAGTTCATTGCTTTTTCTTTGCTTAGAGAAGGATCTGACATCTGAAGAACAACTTACAAGTGATTGCAACCTTGTTGGAATGCAGATGTAAAAATCTTGAAATGCGTGCATAAGGAACTACAATGCAAAATTCAGGGTTTTGCAATGTTAGGAAAACTTACATGATTGGAAAATGCAATAGCGAGGAAATTCTGAGCAATTGCATGAGTTTGGAGGGCTTAAGCGCGATGAAGGCGAAAAATAGAGCAAAAGCAGGCAATTGGGCAAAATGGAAAAATTTCCCAGAGTTGGCAAAATTTTGCATGGTGGGTGTAAGGTCGACAAATTTTGCCAACTTTACAAGTGGAAGAACTTGCTAAGTGTAATGTCAGCAAATTTTGTTGACACTACAAGTGAGATAAACTTGCTAAGTGTAATGTCGGCAAATTTTGCAGACACTGCAAGTGAAAGAACTTGCTAAGTGTAATGTTGGCAAATTTTGCCAACACTACAAATGAGAAAAACTTGCTAAGTGTAATGTCGGCAAATTTTGCCGACGCTGCAAGTGAGAAAAACATGCTAAGTGTAATGTCGACAAATTTTATCGACACTGCAAGTGAGAAACTTGCAAAGTGTAAGGTCGACAAATTTTGCCAGCATTGCAAGGAGGTAGAATTTCCTAACTTTACAAAGTGAAAATTTACAACTTGGTTTATTTTGCAAATTTTGACGAACCGAAAAAGGTTAATGCTCAGAATGATGTTCTGAGGCGAGGGGACCACACACGAGGGCAAATGTGATTCACCTCATTTTGCGTGCTTAGAGTGTGTGGGCTACGAAACAGAGAAGTTTCGTAGGGGTTATCCCACAAATTGAGTGTAGATGAATTCGAGGATAACAAAATAATTATTTTTAGATTTACTATTAGGTTGTGTCTTTCTAATTCAATCTTCATGAATGTTTTAGTTCAAAACTTTGCTAATAGTTTATGAGATAAAATTATTGCATTATATCAAACTAAGTGTCTTGTAAATAAGTTATTTTTGAAAAGAAATTTGTATTCTTAAAAATGCACGAAAGAGACAAAACTAAGCTTAATTGCATAAACATAATGGCAAAAAGTGTTTTATTATGTGATAGATTTGGTGTTAAGCATTCTTTCCATCTGTTGGACTTTTGAGTTAGTTGTTGCAAATGTCCATTTTTGAGCCACTTCAATAAGTGGCATTGTTTCCAATTGTATTGGTTGTGCCATGTATGAATGAATGAAGCTTGGAAATGGGATGTTTCTATTGTTAGAGATAGCTACACTTTAGTGTGTAATGGGTACATTAAAGAGGTTTTAAAGGTGAATTATCAGGTCCTTAATAAAATGATATGTTTCACTAAAATATTAAGGTTTACTTTTGGTGGTGGGTCTCTTACTCAAAAGGGTTTTCACATGTATATATGTCATCTTATCTTTTCTATCTCCTTCACATATTCTTCTATGTTTAATTAATGATATGTGTGTCTTAGATCAACAAAATTTGTTACTTTCCATTGCTACTAATTGAGGAATAAACATTGTAAAACCAACATTTGGTATCAAATCTTTGTTTGGATTGATCCCATGAATGGATACATTTCTTATGTTGCTTTTTATTTTTGTTGTGGAATAATTCATGTGGATTTGAAATAACATTTGAAAATAAAAAAATTATGGGCAACACCTGTTGCAAGTATGTGCCTAATCGGTATTGTCATTGATGTCAACATATCTGTGTTGTCATTGGTGTCAACTGTGCTCTTACTTTGTTGAGGATATTAAGAAAATTAGCCCCTCTGGTGATAACAAATGTGTTGCAGTAGAAACAGTGCATTACATGAAGAAGAACAATCCAGAAGAATGCTCCGCATTTCCTGTAGAATAAATATCTTTGCCTGTGGATTGGAAGTTATTTAGAAGCCTACCTAAAGATGTTATATTTCAAGTTTGAGCCTCTGGTATGAAGAATTGAGTGAGTTATGTTCACTAGAGTGAAAACAACTTTTTCTATATGTTTGATGGTGACAGGGAGAAAGTGTTTTGCTACGCATTCCTCCGCATTGAAGTATTTTTGTCTGTGGTTCTGGAAGTAAGTCTGTGATGATGTTAAATGCCTTCAAGTGTAATGGTTCGTGATTTGGTGGTTCACAAGCTATCTTTTACTCATGACAGTGGCTGACAGTGTTGTTCTTGTGCTCCGGTTTGAAGAATCTTCTTGATAAAGTTGTTAGAGATTGTGTGATAGTTCCTGGTGATTACAACGTGCTTGTGGATGTCTCCTAATCATGTTCCTACCTTTGGATTGGTCCACAAGATGTAATTCAGATTGTGCATGAAGCGTGTTCTTGAGAATACTTGTGTTAGCATCAGTCTTGGTCGACCTGGTTGAATTCATCATCTACGGAGATGTATTGAAGATTGTTATAGTGTATTGTAGCATGGAAGATTTTATTTGAGTCCCTGCTAAGGCACGACGTGATCCACATTCAATTCTTTTTGTAAATCTGTTTAGGTCCAGACCTATTATGATATAACGTATGTTTGCCGACCTTGGCGTTTGTTCCAATGATTGATGATTGTAATGCCATCCTTGATGATCATTCCAAGGTTGATGAAGTGTATAAATACTTGTAATTGAGTCGTGAAAATGTATCCAAGTGCGAAGATGCGAAGATAAAGTGAAGTAAGGTAGCAGAGCAGAGCAGAGCTGTTTGTGCTTCAATGGAATTGAACCTTGGCATGAAGTAGATGTTGTTATCTCAGTTCAACCTTTTGGCAGTGAGCCTTTCTTTGCAATGAGCAATTTGGGTAGTGAGGCCTATAGGCAGTGAGCCTCTGTTTTTTGATATTGCTATAACAAATATATTTGTGGCCTAACACCCACCGTGGCTTTTCCCTTTTAGGGTTTTCCATGTAAAAATTTGGTGCCTACTGTGTTGAATGTGTGATTGTGATTAAGATAATGGTTTCATGCTTTCATGGTTAAATCTGATTATGAATAATTAAGTTGTTGTTGGTTTGATATGCATGTGAAAATAAGTTTTTTGGGACAACTGATTCACCCCCCTCTCAGATGTCTGGTATATTTCAACAATTGGTATTAGAGCAAGGTTCCTTTGAAGAAAGCCTAATAGCTTGAGGAAGATCCATGATGTCTTATAAGAAGGAAGCTCCACAGTTTGATGGGACAAATTATGCACTTTGGAAGGTACGAATGAAAAGCCATCTCCTCTGTCTTGGTTATAAAGTATGCCTTGCTACACAATCACAATTTGTCATGCCTGAAGGTGGTTTGACAACTGAAGATGATATCAAAGAATATAAGATGGATGTCAAAGAAAAGGATGCTTTGTTAAGTTCCTTAAGCGACTCAGTGTTGACAAAAGTTGTGGACCTTGAATCTGCAAATGAGGTATGGGAGAAGCTAAAAAATTTGTATGAAGGAGATGATTCTGTAAGAGAAGCCAAGCTACAAAGCCTGAAAGTGAAATATGAGGGTTTGAAGATGAATGAAGATGAAAACATAACAACCTTTATGCAAAGAGTTGATGAACTTGTCACTGGAATAAAAGGCATGGGAGGAACTCTCACTGATAAGGAAGTTGTGACAAAAATTCTCAGATCACTACCAAAATCCTATAGTCACAAGGTAGCTGCTATTGAAGAATTTATGACTATGAAAACTATTGACAAAGATCAATTACTTGGAAAGCTTACAGCCTTTGAGATGAGAGAATTTGGTGATACCCTTCCAAAAGTTGAATCAACTTTTAAAGCCAGTACTTCAGAAAAGATTTCCAGAGCTGAGAATTATAAAGTGGATGATGACTTTGATGAAATTGAAGCTAACTTTGTTGACAGGATGCAAAGAGGTTCCGGTAAGTTCAAAGGTAAATTACCTTTCAAATGTTTCTCTTGTGATAAGGTAGGTCATTATGCTTCCAGATGTCCTGAAAGAATTGAAAGAAATAAGAAAAGATATGAGAGCAAGCCTAGAGTTCCAAAGAAATGCTACTATATCAGAGATTTGATGATGAAGGTGTGACTGATGATGAATCTGATGATGCTAGTACTAGTGCAAGTGAATGTTTGTTTATTGCTATTAAAGAAGATCCTGTGTCTACTAATTTCTGCTAGTTGTGTGAAGGAAAAAAACCAGTGGAAGAAAGTGCTTTGGCTGTTCAGGTTGATAAAGATAAGGATGAATGGATTATTGATAGTGGATGCTCACATCACATGACCGGTGATAAAAGTAAGTTTGTAAGTTTGGAAAAGTATGATGGAGGACTGGTTAGGTTTGGTTAGGTTTGGAGATAATGTAGCTGGTAAGATTTGTGAAAAATGATCTATTTCATTTGATGGAAAGCATAATACTGACAATGTCCTATATGTGAAGGGTTTGAAGCATAATTTTTTGAGTGTTGGTCAGATGTGTGACAAAGGATATGATCTAAGATTCAAAGACAATGGGTGCAAGATCATGGAAAGCTTCGGAACTGTGATTGCTACCGGTAAGAAGACAAAAGGTAATATCTATCAATTAAGAGGAACTAATGATCATTGTTTATTGGCCCAGACAGATGAAATGTGGTTGTGGCATAGAAGGATGTGTCATATAAACTTTGATAATCTAATAAAGATAAGTTCAGGCCAGATTGTGAGAGATCTACCAAAGCTTGACAAACCATCCAATACAATTGCAAGGAATGTTAGTTAGGGAAGTAGACAAGAACAAGCTTCAAGAGAAAAGAGCAATTTTTGCCGGTTTGCTAGATCTAGTGCATACAGATCTCTGTGGTCCTACAAGGGTGAGAAGTCTACAAGGTGACATGTACTTCATGTTGCTTATTGATGATTATTCTAGAATGACTTGGGTTACTTTTCTAAGAGATAAATCAGAAGCCCTAGAGAAGTTCAAACCTTTCAAGGCAATGATTAAGAATGGAATAGAATTGAAAATCAAATGCTTGAGGTCTGATAGAGGAGGTGAATTCACATCAAATGAATTCAACATTTTTTGTGAAGAGCATGGGATAAAAAGACAATTGTCTATACCTATGACTCCTTAGCAAAATGAAGTTGTGGAAAGGAAAAATAGGACAGTTCAAGAGGCTGCTAGGTCTATGATGAAGGAAGCAAATCTGCCGGAAGTGTTTGTGAAAAAGGCTATTCATACTGTTGTTTACATCCAAAATAGAGTTCAGGTCAAAGGTAATGGTGCTCAAACTCCTTATGAATTATGGTATGGAAGAATTCCTTCAGTAAAGTATTTCAAAATCTTTGGAAGAAAATGCTATGTTAGGAGAGATGAAGGCTAGGAAAGTTTGATGCAAGGTGTGATGAAGGAATCTTTCTCGGATACTCTACCAAGAGTAAGGTTTACTGGTGTACAACAAAAGGCTCCAAAAGATTGTTGAAAGTGCAAATGTGAAGGTAGACGAAGGCAAGGAAAATATATCAGCCCTGAATTACTATGAACTAGATGAACCTATGAGTATATTGAATGAAGAAAAAGATGAGAATAAAGATAGTCAAAATGAAGAAGAGTCTCTGGAAAGTGTCGTCAAGACTCCCAGGTATGTAAAGATCAACCATTCTGAAGATCAGATTATAAGTGACAAAAACAAAGGTATGCTAACAAGGAGAAGAGCTGCAGAGGAATATGTCAATTACTGTTTGCTTTCAAAGATTGAACCAAAGACTGTGAATGAAGCATGCAATGATGAGATTTGGGTAAAGGCAATGGAGGAAGAACTATTGTAAATAGAGAAGAATGAAACATGGGAATTAGTTCCTAGACTTGCTGACAAAAATGTTATTGGAACTAAATGGGTCTTCAGGAACAAGCTGAATAAAAATGGAGAAGTTGTAAGGAATAAAGCAAGACTTGTATGCAAAGGATATTCTCAAATTGTAGGGATAGATTTTGAAGAAACTTTTGCCCCAGTAGCTCGGATTGAAGCTATTGGAATGTTTTTGGTGTTTGCAGCTCACAAAGATTTTAGGTATATCAGATGGATGTGAAATCTGCCTTCCTGAATGTTGAGTTAGAAGAGGAAGTATACATTGAGCAATCGGAGGGATTCCAATTGTCAAATCAAAGTGACATGGTATGCAGGTTGAAGAAAGCATTATATGGACTCAAACAAGCTCCTAGAGCCTGGTATGTAAGGTTAGACAAGTATTTATTGCAATTGGGATTTAGTAAAGGTACTGCAGATAGCAATCTGTATTTCAAAATCAATAATGATCAGATCTTGATTGTTGAGGTCTTTGTTGATGACATTATCCTTGGAGGAAATGAAGGTATGTGCATAAGGTTTGCCGGTGAGATGAAAAGTGAATTTGAAATGTCCATGTTTGGTGAGATGAATTTATTTTTAGGTCTGCAAATCAATCAATCAGATAAAGGAATCTTCATATCTCAGTCTAAGTATGTGAAAGAGTTGTTGAAGAAGTTTGGGATGGAAGACTCTAAACCAGTGTGTACCCCCATGGTGACTGACTAAAAGTTGAGCAAAATTGATGAATCACCTAAGGATGATCCGAAAAAATACAGATCCATGATTGGAGGATTACTTTATTTAACTCAAACTAGACCTGATATTATGCATGTAGTTTGTCTTGTTGCAAGGTTTCAAGCCGATCCAAGAGAATCACATGTGATGGCAGTCAAGAGAATCTTGAGGTATTTAAAAGGCACTTTGGATCATGGCTTATGGTATCCAAAGGACAATGACTTCACTCTCAGTGCTTATACAGATGCAGATTGGGCTGGAGATGTTGATGACAGAAAGAACACAAGTGGAGGTGCTTTCTACTTGGGTAATAGATTAGTTTCATGGCTGAGCAAGAAACAAGATTCAATCTCTTTGTCAACTACAAAAGCAGAGTATATTGCAGCAGCATGTTGTTGCACTCAAGTATTATGGATGAAGCAGACTTTGAAGGATATAAGAGTTGTGAATGAAGATCCAATTGCAATCTTTTGTGACAACACAATTGCCATAAACATTTCAAAGAATCTAGTGATGCACTCAAGAACAAAGCACATATCAATAAGGTATCACTTTTTGAGAGAGAATGTGATAGAGAATGAAGTAAAGTTGGAATATGTGTCCACAAAGGATCAGATTGCAAACATTTTCACTAAGCTTCTGCCTAAAGATACCTTTGAATATCTCAGAGAAAAGTTAGGGGTCATTACCCCTCATGTCCTGAACTAAGATGCATACGAATGCATTAATCCAATGGAGCTCAAAGTGTCATTCTTTGATCTAGATTGATGTTCTAAAGGCTACCTCTTAGGGGGAGTAGCTAGTTTTTTCTGATAAAGAAAGTGGATCAGAGTAGCAGCATGCAAGTATGTGCCCTTTGCCATTGATGTCAAAGGGGGAGAGAAATCATGTGTAAAACTTAGGAGGAGAAAGAATGCAAAGAGAAAGGGGTAGAATCTTGTCTTGGTGGTCTTTTTAGTTTTTCACATCATATGTTGCCATCAATGACAAAGGGGGAGATTGTTGCAAGTATGTGCCTAATCGGTGTTGTTATTGATGTCTACATATCTGTGTTGTCATTGGTGTCAACTGTTCTCTTACTTTGTTGAGGATATTGAGAAAACTAGCCCCTCCGGTGATAACAAATGTGTTGCAGTAGAAATAGTGCATTACATGAAGAAGAACAGTCCAAAAGAATGCTCTGTATTTCCTATAGATTAAATATCTTTGCCTGCAGATTGGACGTTATTTAGAAGCTTGTCTGAAGATGTTATATTCCAAGTTTGAGCCTCCGGTATGAAGAATTGAGTGATTTATGTTCACCCGAGTGAAAACAACTTTTTCTGTATGTTTGATGGTGACAGGGAGAAAGTGTTTTGCTCCACATTCCTTCGCATTGAAGTATTTTGGTATGTGGTTCTTGAAGTAAGTCTATGATGATGTTAAATGCCTTCAAGTGTAATGGTTCATGATTTGGTGGTCCACAAGCTATCTTTTACTCATGACAGTGGCTGGCAATGTTGTTCTTATGCTCCAGTTTGAAGAATCTTCTTGACAAAGTTGTTAGAGATTGTGCGGTAGTTCCTAGTGATTACAACATGCTTGTGGATGTCTCTTGATCATGTTCCTACCTTTGGATTGGTCCGCAAGATGTAATTCAGATCGTGCATGAAGCGTGTTCTTGAGAATACTTGTGTTAGCATCAATCTTGGCTGACCTGGTTGAATTCATCATTTGCGAAGATGCATTGAAGATTGTGATAGCGTATTGTAGCATGGAAGATTGTATTTGAATCCCTGCTAAGGCACGATGTGATCCGCATTCAATTCTTTTTGTAAATCTGTTTAGGTCTAGACCTATTATGATGTAATGTATGTTTGTCTACCTTGGAGTTTATTACAATAGTTGATGATTGTAATGCCGACCTTGATAATCATTCCAAGGTTGATGAAGTGTATACATACTTGTAATTGAGTTGTGAAAATGTATCCAAGTGCGAAGATGCGAAGATAAAGTGAAGTAAGATAGCAAAGCGGAGCAGAGGTGTTTGTGCTTCAATGGAACTGAACCTTGGCATGAAGTAGATGCTGTTATCTCAGTTCAACCTTTTGGCAGTGAGCCTCCCTTTGGTAGTGAGCCACCCATAGGCAATGAGCCTTTCTTTGCAATGAGCAATTTGGGCAGTGAGCCCTGTAGGTAGCGAGCCTCTATTTTTCAATATTTCTATAACAAATATATTTGTGGGCTAACACCCACCGTGGTTTTTCCCTTTTAGGGTTTTCCACGTAAAAATTTGGTGCCTACTGTGTTGAATGTGTGATTGTGATTAAGTTAATGGTTTCATGCTTTCATGGTTAAATATGATTATGAATAATTAAGTTGCTGTTGGTTTGATATGCATGTGAAGATAAGTTTTTTGTGACAATTGATTCACCCCCCCTCTCAGTTGTCTGGTGTATTTCAACAACACCTTGACAATTGAGATTGAGAAGTCCAGTAGTTAAAACTTTGAGTTGTGGAAATTGATGGTTGAAGATCTTTTAGTGGAGACATATCAGTGGATCATAATAATTGTTGCAAACATTTTTCTACCATCAGTAATGGATCAAGACTAAAGTTAGGATATGAGAGCTACTATAATGTATAACAAATATGCTAGGTCTCAGCCCTATAGGAGCACAATGTACGTTTGAGCTTGATACTAAATATGATTTTGTGATGGTAGAAATGAGACATTGTTTTGTACTAAGATGAAATATTCATAGTTTTTATCATGCTTAATTCTAGTTTATTGGTGTCTTGACAAATTGTATTGGAAGTATTATTTGTTTAGGATATACACGATTTGCATAAATTAAAAATTATTGATATAAAAGTAAATCTCAAACAAGTAGTGGCCATGAAAGTAGATCCAACTCATTCTTTTGAAGAGAAGGTGCATCTTTATTGCATGTCACATTTTATTTTTCTTTGTTTTATTATTTTTAAATTCGTGCATCATATATTGAATGTACAAGAACAAAAGAGTTACATATAGGTGCCACATTTAAGAGGCCCTATCTACAAAATGGAAAGAAGAGCCAACACATTTTCTCTTGAAATTCAATATATGCAATGGGTTAGCCAAAGAGGTCTTGAAGGTCAATTGTTAGATCCTTAATCAAATGACGTGTTGTATTTAATGTAGCTCCCCATGAACAATCTCACATTTTTCAATTGTTTATACATATATGTCCCTCTATCTCCCCTTCTCTCTTTCTTTATCTCTCTCTTACCATCTTTCTTTCTTTCTCTCTCCCTCTTTATCTTTCTTTATCTTCATTATTTTTCTCTCTTTGTATCCCTCTCTATCTATTTCATCAAGCTTCTTGGTTTGTCCAGATATGATTCAAAGGAGGATTATCATGGATACCCTAGGAGAACTATCTTTGAATTCCTTTGCTAGATCATTGAAGTGAAGGCATGGGAAAGACATTGGATGCAAAGTTCTAAAGCAAGGAAGCTTAGGGAGCAAGAATATTGCCGAGGACATGTTGAGCTTGAAGCAAGGATGCTAGGGACATGCGAGATTTGGGTGACAATGTCAAAATTTTGAGGCACGATTGAGAAAATCAGTTAAGTTATTAGATTTGTTATAAATTAATTTAAATAGTATTTTATTATAAATATACAATGTTATATATGTATTTAATAATTTGTATTATATAGAATATCATATTTAATTATAAATATAAATATAATATTTAAATTGTATATAAAAACAATATATAATAAAATAGCAATTATTTTGAAATATTAAATATATAATATTATATATATGTGATGTTACAATATATTATTATTTTAAAAATATATTAAATAATTTACAATATATAATAATTATTTAATATATTTTTATAGTAGATATTATATATTATATAAAATAAATATAATTAAATAACAAATAAATATTTAATATAAATATATCATTTACAATCCTCCATTCAAGGGGCTTCTCGGGATCATCCAACTTCCAAGCTTAGGATAGATGTTAGGTGGATCCCACCAGATTCTGGGTAGTTGAAGTTAAATTTTGACGGTAAATCTAGGGGGAATCTGGGGCAATCTAGCGTAGGTTGTATCATTAGGGACCAGAATGGAAGTATTATTAGGGAGGCTTTAAGTAGTTTGGGAGTGCATACAAACAATGAATTGAAATTTTAGGCCATCATTCTGGGACTCCAATTAGGTCTCAATCTTGGGATAAAAAGATTCATATTGAGGGTGACTCAATGTTAACTATCCATTCGTAGTAAACATACATCAAATTGGAAGCTCAATAACATGTTGATTTGATGCATAAAGTTACTTAGCAAGTTTAAAGATTTTAAGCTTGATCATGTGTATCACGAAGTAAATGGGGTGGCTAATAGGCTAGCCAATTCAGCCTTTGACTTGGTCAATGAGTCATTTGTGAGTTAATCTATGGAAGAGTGACAAATGATTGTATCTGATTCGACAACCCTCATTCACAAAGAGAGTATTGATAACAGTGATCCTAGACACCAACATGTTTAGTTCGAAAGGGAAACTCACCCCTTAAACCATTTTGGTAGGAGAATTCAAATCTATTGTAGGTAAGTCCACAAGGGCAACCTTGGCATCCATGTGGCTATCACATACGCCTATTTAACAAGAGTTTTGAGGTGCCGAAGAATGGGTTGGCAAATATACGGAGAATCCTACTTTGGGATTTGCCACTCCTTGGCATGAGTAGAAATTAAGAGAAGGGATGGCCAGATGCATTTCTTGTATTTTAGCTTGTGCGATGAAGCCCAAAACTGAAAGCTTTAATTAGCATTATAATTATGATATTGGAAGCCAATCGAAGCTTGGGATATTACTTAAGAGATAGTTGGAAAGAGATAACATAGAGAAAAGGGATTCAACAGTATATCTTGTTGGAAAAAAAGGCAAATGGCCTTCCGAGGAGAGATATCAGAGAAGAGGCTGAAGAAGGTTTTAAAGGCAAAATTGATAGTAGTCCTTCATGCAGTTGGAATGGTGTTGGGGAACTTATTTTTAACCATGAATCATTGATATAGGGTGAATTTTGACATTGTGTCGATGTTTGTGGCTGTGTTGTTAGACCTTGAAGAACTAAAGGACGTAATTTGAGTGGTGGCAACATCTCTAATCAAGTCGACATGGAGGGGAGGCCTGCATAAGATCATTGATAAAGTGGTTTTTGGTTTAGGTTTTCACCTCTAAGAGGGTATATGGCCTTCCATTCTCCTAACCTATAATGGACCCTGAGTGTCATTCATCATCCCTGCAATGGAAGTCAAAGAATAGATTGCAGAAATGAAGCTAAGTGGAGCCCAAGCTTCTTGAAGGCAGTAGTTGGTCTATCGGATGCTGAAGGGGTGGATTGGACCTTTGCACTAGAGACTAGGCTTCTGAGACTGAGGAAGAAGATGCAAAGGTGATTGGAAGCAAAGGTGAATGATGTGAAGGACTGTAATAGTTGTTTAGCATGTATATTTCTAGTATAGAATAAGATACTGTTGTAATGTCTGTAATGTCTATATGTAAGTTTACAAATATAATAGAAATATGGCCCTCATAATGAGTAGCCTTTTTGGATTGTTAAAATTATTTTTTGAGATTCCTTTCTAATAATTATATTAGATATTTTGTATAAAATAAATATAATTAAGTTATAAATAAATATAATAAATAATATATTTAATATAAATATACAATGTTATAATATATTTTATATGATATATAATATTATTTTATAATATTGTATAAAAAGAAATTACAAAGAAAATATACATGAAATAAAACAAAATAATATATATCATTTTCTAATATATTATGTTATGTATTTTATATATAAAAAATCTATATTAAAACTATATTTTTATTATGTATTTCTTTTTTTATAATGTAAATTATTAAATATTTTTAATATAACATAATATTATAAAGTTGTATAAATATAATACATTCTACCCAACCCTATCTAAAAAAAAGATTTATTTTTACAAACTAAGCAAATTTTAATAATAAATTAGGCACAAATACTCACTAATACCACTTGATAAAATTGTAATTTTTAAAAAATTGATCAACCAAATGGTTTCCACTGTTAGAAGATTCAAACATGGTATGCAAGCTGAAAAAGGCCTTATATGGACTCAAGCAAGCTCCCAGAGCTTGGTATGCTAGGTTGGATAAATACTTACTTTAGGAAGGCTTCAAGAAAGGTACTACAAACAACAATCTTTACATTAAGGAAGAAGGAGAAATGATCTTGATAGTTGCAGTATATGTCGATGGCATCATATTTGGTGGAGATTATGATATGTGTAATAAGTTTGCAGAGGAGATGCAAAAGGAGTTTGAAATGTCTATGATTGGTGAGATGTCTTTCTTCCTTGGGCTTCAAATTATTCAACTAGATGGTGGTATCTTTATCTCTCAGGCTAAGTATGTGAAAGAGATGTTGAAGAAGTTTGGAATTAAGGAGTCCAAACCAGTAAGTACCCCTATGGTCACTGGTTGTCATTTGAGCAAGGCTGACGAGTCTTCGGAGGTTGATTAGACTCTTTATATGTCTATGATTAGAGAATTGTTGTATCTGACTGCTTCTAGACCTAATAAAATGCATGCAGTATGTTTGGTTGCAAGATTTCAAGCTAATCCTAAGCAGACTCATGAGAAGGCAATGAAAAGAATATTCAGATATTTAAAAGGGACTCTAGATTATGGTTTATGGTATAAAAAGGATAAAGATTTTTATTTGAGTGCTTATACCAATGCTGATTAGGCATGATGTGTGGATGACTGGAGGAGCACCAGTGGAAGTGCATTCTTTTTAAGAGACATTAGTTTCTTGGTTTAGTAAGAAGCAGGACTCAGTGTCCTTGTCCACAGTAGAAGCAAAGTATTTTCATGCAGCATCTTGTTGTACCCAAGTGCTTTGGATGAAGCATACTTTGAACGATGTAAAGGTGGAGTATGATGAGCCTATTCCTATTTTGTGTGATAATACAAGTGTAATAAATATTTCTAAGAATCTAGTGATGCATTCAAGAACAAAGCATATATCAATCAACTATCAGTTTTTAAGAGAGAAGGTTGCTGACAAAGAGGTGAAGTTGGAGTATGTTCCTACCAAGGATCAAATTGCAGACATTTTCACAAAGGCTATTTCAAATAATACTTTTGAGTATCTTCGGCAGAAGCTAGGGGTTATTGCCCATCCTAACTAGATGCATAGTTGGTGCATCTGTTCAGGGGGAGCAAGTCTTGATATATCTATTTCCTGGACTAATGGTGGTTACCTCTTGGGGGAGCAGACAATGGTTATTGTTAGTTCAAGATGAAAGTGTATTCTTCAAAGAAGGAGAAGGTTGAGAGTTTGAGAACCTTAGGGGAAGAGTCTGTGCCCTAAGGGAGAAGAAGTTGCCCTTTGTCCTTAATGTCAAAAGGGGAGAGAAAGAAATGTACAACTAAGGGGGAGTATGTGTTGCCATCAATGTTGTCAACACTTAGTGTGGTTGTCATTGATGTCAACACTTAGTGTGGTTGTCATTGATGAGAAGTTTGATGAGAAGATGTGGTTGATGTCAACACTTAGCTTGGAATGACTGATGTGGTTGTGCTATAGTGATGATTGCTATTGTTCATGATTTGATATCTTGGGGTTCACTGAGGTTCTTGAGCAGATGTGAGATGATTACTAAAGGTGTCAAGCCTTGTGTGTGGCAGCAATGATGTTCCTGATGTTTTTGATCAACAAAGGCAGTAATCTTTGAGTATGTTTGTTATCAGCAGAGATGGTATCAAGGTGATACTTTGAGATGGGAATTAGAATCTTCAAGATGAGAATTCGAAGTGCTGCCGAGGATGGAAGATGTTGTTGATGATATGAAATGTATTGTATGCTTTCTTTTGTTGATCCCAAGGTTGTTTAAGTTGCTATATGAAGGTTTTGGCCTTCAGAAGTTGGTGAAGGTTTCATGTTGTTTGGATTACCAGAAGTATGTTTTACAAAAGATAGTGTGAAGACAATGTTGTTTCTGTGGAGATGTTCTTAGTAGGGCAATGGAATGCTTTACATTCCTCCACCTTTGTAGTTATGGCTATACAATTCTAGAATTGTGTTCAAGGTGCTCTAAAGGTGACAATTCCAAAATTTTAGATCATTTGTCTGTCTGATCGAAAAGTTATGCATGATATAGTACCGACATGTGTTCTGGCATAGTAAGGTGGTGTTGAAGGCCTGTTGGAATGCTCCGTATTCCTCCGGATGTGAATGTTTGCCTTTGTGGTTTTGTGGACATATTTATGGATGTGCATTACATGCTTTCTTGTAGATTCAAGTTTCTTGGTGATCCGCAAGCTCAATTTTTCAATGACAGTATGTTGCAGTGTGTTCCGGATGACTTGTTCTCAGAGTTCATGGTTGAAGATGTGCGACACAAAATCTTTGATGTGCGGAGGTAAAGGAGTGTTTGGAGATGTTGTATGAGTCTTCTAGACTCATCTGGAAGAGTTTCATGAAAACATTTCTTGTTTCCAGTACCACACAAGGTTTTCAAGTTGCTGTGGCCATTATGCTTCAAGTTTCATGTCTTTGTTTAAGGCTGTTCTATTTTCAAATGAGCAGAGTGTGCAGATGTAATTCCTTGATGTTTGATGCTGTGAAGGATGTTTTGGACCTGGTTAAGCAAGTGTTGATGTTCACAAGGCATGGGTCTTCTGCTAGTGTAGTGTGTAGTCTTGTTTAGGACCTGTCCTCTACACATTTCATGTTGTGTGTTGTCTGGCTGACTTGCAAATATATTTTTCATGTTGTCTCTAGCCGAAAAGCAATGTAATCAATGTAATATCATGTATAAATTGTAAATCAAATTGAGTTAGGTGAGGTGTGATTGCAATGTGATTAATAAGGTTCACAAGCAAGAAAAGGAGGAGAATGAATGCATTATGATATGCGATTAAAGGAGAAAGAGCAAAAGTTGTAGATGTTGTCCTGATTCATCTTGAAGACATTTATGACAACGATCAAGTATAGAGTGTGCCCTAACTGTTTGCAGAGGCAGTAATTCAAACGCAAGACTTCTAGAAGGATGGAAATAGTGTGTTAGTAATATGGAAAGAAGATATTTGAGAAGTATAGTGACATAAGTGCAATCATCAAAAGTGTGAGCTTCATTGTCAGTTTCAGGCAGTAGGAATGTCAATCTGTAAGTTTTCCTAAGTTCAATTTCATTCCAGGGACTAGTAGCTTCCTTGGGTTGAAAGCCCTAAATCAAAGTCAACAGGGAGTTGTAGCTTCCTTGGGAGTGACCCTAAAACATTTTCAAAGAGTAGTAGCTTCCTTGGGTTGTAGACATAAATCAAAGTTGTAATTCTTTTACAGTGAGCATTATATTGTGAGTTAATCCTCACCGTGGTTTTTCCCCATCTTGGGGTTTTCCACGTATATCTAATCTCATGTGTGATGTGCATTGTGTTAATCTTTTATGTTTTGGATGATGCTGTAAAGTTTAAGTTTTTAATCTACTCCGAAGAATTTGTGATTTGTTAGAATATTGATTCACCCCCCCTCTCAGTATTCTTGTGTGTGTTTAACATCATTAAGTTGAAAGTAGAAGTTGCATGAGACAAAGATTGTGCCATTTACTAATCCTAAACATGTGTTCTCTCAAACTACAATTCAATGCACGACTACAAGACAAAACCACAATGCAGAGCCCTCTAGGCATGTTACTTGAAGGGCTCACCAATTATATATATTGTTTAAACAATGGAATATGTATTGCAAATATGAAACCTAATACTAAGCAAACCTTATGCTTGCTA
The DNA here is from genome assembly GCA_027924645.1 of Cunninghamia lanceolata. NCBI lineage: Eukaryota > Viridiplantae > Streptophyta > Pinopsida > Cupressales > Cupressaceae > Cunninghamia > Cunninghamia lanceolata. The sequence continues at coordinate 11,405,038 of BSBN01000472.1, read as the reverse complement.
AAGGATGTATTACATTGCCTTCCAAATTACTGTCTATTCGATTGGAGAAGTAGAGTCAAAATTCATAAAGGAAGAGATAACATACATGAGGTTAAAATGAACACTAATGAGCAAAAGCATACATATCACAAAAAATAGAAACCTTGGATATCAAACCATACTCATACATCCACCATCAAATTAAAAGAACTTATTTATACTAAGGAATGGTTACTACAAGAGAATTTGTAGCATTTTACAACCTTGTCAAGTCAACCAATCCTAGAGTATACAAACCAACAAATGTGATAAGAGGAATCTAGTAGCACCAAATACCTTAAGATCTTTCAATCAACAATGTAGACAACTATCAACATAAAGATTCTTCATTATATGGCTTTACATTAGTTGAATCCCTAGTATTACACATTGACACTTTTTGTAGCAAATTGGCTCAAGAGACCATCCCTAAAGTTGACAAGATGTAGCCGCTTGGCACAATGCTAGGAGTATAGGAAGGCACTTCGGCCCTTTGTAGTAGCATTGAATTCACTAGCACCAAGAGGACACAATTAGATTTGTTATAATGTTGGTATGGAGTCCTCAAGATTAGTTACCTACTAGAAAACAAAGGAGAAAACATTCTTTATTGACCTTGAGCCTTGCATACATCCCTCTAAGGGCCCCAAAATGATGTTCATTTAATTTTGGAGTAGCACAAGGGCATAAGGATTTGATCTTGTAACATACCTTGACTATACATGACACATGACAAGTCAAAACAGAGCATGACAAGCCACACTATACTACTGGAGTCAATATATATCCCATCGGGCCACAAATCCACATTGTGGCCACCAACCAAGTAGCAGTACAATTAGATCTCCTAATGCCAAAGAAATGTGTAAGAAAAACCTTTAAAACATGGCATATGGGCTTAAAATCCATTAGGCGTAGGCTTTGCATTAAGTCATTTGAATTTTGTGTGGAACAAATAATCATGATGATATTAGAGAGTGGTAGTTAGGACCAATGGTGTTGGTGAAGCCACATGGGTAAGAAGAGCACTATGAGAAGGCCTTGAATAGTCAAGTATTGCCATGCAAGAGACCACACCCCCACTAGAGAGAACATGTGGCACCAATAGTAAGTTGTTACCTAGGAATGCAAGTCATCTTGATATAATTCCGGGCTTGCTACCGTCGAAGGTGATGCATGGTAGGCCACAACTCATTGAAGAATCCAAGTAGCCATACAAGACAACATGAACCGCTGTGACCAAATCCAAACAAGTCCACAACCACATACATACATATGAAGCCCTGACATAAGTTGTTTATGATTACTACTTGACATAGGGTTACAAGGGCACAAAGGCACCTTGAATTAACAATACTAAAATAGTGCCAATAGGTCCTAGATTCCTATAAACATTAAACATCAAAGTGGCCTTGGTTGTAGATCAAAGATCCTAATTTCTAACATGTACCAAAGACTAACAAATGGATGACTAATTCCTAAATACCACCTAGAGAATATGATCCTATGCTGCATGAGGCACATATGTATTCCCACCAATGAGCATTAGAAGATGATCTAGGAAGCTAACTAAAGCAAAGCACCAAGTCAATTTAGAGTAGAAACATAATGGTAGTTTTGCAAAATTACTTCTGCTAGAACATATTACATCATGATCTTGCAACATACATTAGATCTTGCATATTTCATTGCAAATCAAACCAATTAAAAATAGGTATACACACACATGTTGATTCTTGACATTTGGCAATCTAATTCGGTCTACCCACAACTATGCATGTTCATCATTGTATATATGTTTTAGTCAATAGGTTCTTGAAGATGGCAATTATGATGCCCTGCAAGAAATGGATATCTATAAAAGACACTACTAAGATTTTCTTTCAAAATGTATGGCTCCATTTTGGCCTACCACATACCACTGTGTCAAGAAAGGACCCTAGATTTCTTAGCCATTTTTGGTCTTTGCTATCATCCATTATTAACACAAAACTAAAAAAAATCTGCATTATTTCACCCATAGACATATAGGCAAACAAAGATTGTCAACTACATGATTTTGCACATTCTACAAATGTATCACTTAAAACATCCTCAAGCATGAGAAAGAACTTTTCCCATGTCCAACATAAGTACAATCATGCATTTCATGGCTCCATAAGACACATCCCATTTGATTTCTACCTTGGGTTCTATCCATTAACATCCATTTAAGTAGCACTACCAATTAAGGAAGTGATATTACTGATGAAGAAACTACAAAATCAACTTACAATATTCTTTAGCTTTTAAGGTGAAATATATAGACAAGCTCAAAGTATGTACGTGTTCTTCCTTACCTCCAATTCCTTTAAGAACATTACAGTTAGTGTGTGGGTCTACTTTATAATAGCACTCATTCTCTTTTCTACCCAAAAATGTAAGGTTACCCATTATTTTCTAAGCATACGATATGAAGGAACCCAAGAATATCATTCATGTAATGCAAGGTTTTTCATGATAGGTAGTCTCCTTAAAGCTTGAATTTTTCCAAGATTCCCATTGACAAGCTACTCAAGAAAACACGTATAGGGGAGTGATATGCCAATAGCAAGGGGTGGAGTAGGATTTGATTAAGGTTCTAAAGGTACAGATCAATCATTGAGAGTGCTCATAAATCACTTTTAACTAGTTTTGTAATGTGTATAATAGCTAGAAATATAAATAGGGCAACATCAACTAGCAACCATTTGGACACGTGGATCTGGACATGTTTGGAGGTGTTCACGTGGGTTTGAGGGTCGTTTCTCCCCAGGCCGTGGCATCTGTAGTCTTGCCCACGACCATTCCACCACTCCATGGCAGTTCTGTTCCCATGACCTTCCCACCGCTCCATGGCGACGGTTCTGTTCGGGCGCCATTTGATGGTGAAATTGCTGGTGGCGAGTTGCAAGGTGATGCCCTTGGCTCATTAGGTGGTTATCCCAGGACCTGAAACGTGGCTCGTCCTATGTGGCCATTGCAGGGAAGGGGGCTCTATCTCGCCCACGTGACAAATTTTGACCCATCCCTTGTGCTCAACCCTACCGTCATTATCCCTGGTCCCTTAGGCTGCTTGGTCTTGTGGATGTTATTAAAATCTTTCATTTCATTTCATTATGTGTGGTAAGGAAGTGATTGAAAATGAATAATTTTATGCTTCCCATGGCTTGGCTTGCAGATTCACTAGCTTGTGGCCCTCTTTTCGTGATTTGCACATGTGGTTTTCGGATTCACGAAAGCATCTTGTTGAAAGGAAAATTGAGTTGTACTTCTATGTTAGAGGTTTTTTAATAGCGATATTGATTCTTCATATGAAAGGAATTTAATTTTGGATCCACGGTTGTGGATGTGGGGTGAGCATTCCCTTTCACTCAAGCTATGGTCTACTTCTTTCAACCCGCTCTTGGAACCACTCAATATCAAGCCAGTTTGGGTTAGACTACCTCAAGTCCCGCTTTAGTTCTGGGATGATTCTTGTTATGAGGCCATCAACAATGCTATTGGCCATTTTTTGGAGGTTGATTCCACCACTACCTCATAGGTCACCTTACTTTCGTTCGTATTTTAGTGGATATCGACACCTCCAAGGCTCTTGTTGGGGATGTTCTTTTATTGGTTGAGGATAGGCCTTAGACTCGACCACTTGATTATGAGGGTATCCCCTTTCAATGCAAATGCTATTCTCCATATGACACATGGCTTCTAGTTGTCCGTCTTCTCATTGTAAGGAGGGCCCGACTATGTGGCGGAAGAATGCCCTCACTGACCACTTGATTGTTGATGATTCTGACTCTCAAGAAGACATGCCTTCTCTTGTTTCCTCTGCAGTGAATCTTGTCCCTGAGGCAGTTTCCCCGAGAGCTGTAGATTTGACAATTTCCTCAACTCCTGTCGAGAGTTATTCTAAACGGATTCTAGTTGTCCCTTCATTAGCTCCCATCCCCCCTTCAACTAGTTGCGATGAGACCACTGCTCCAACTATGTCTTCTATTTCTGTGCGGCATCTGATTTCCATGGATAGACATCTTCCCTCCCAACAGGAGGTGGCTTAGGTTAGGGTTGAAGTTAAGAATTTCCCCTTCTTTCTCCTTGATTGAAGGATTCAGATCATGATTCTTCCTGGACGATTGTTCATCATAGGAAGAGGGGTCTTCCCAAGTTTGTGTTTGAGTCTTAACCTCGAATCAAGGGGGTGTGGATTGCCCATACGAAATCTTATGTGGTGTAGGTGTTATTCCCTAGGGCAGCTTGGCTGCAACTTTGTAAGGTTTCAGGTCCTGTAAAAACCTAAGGTTTGTGTGTTGAGAGTTTTTGTACTCAGCGGTAGCTTGGCTACAACTTTATTAAGTTTCAAAACCTGAGAATGTTGTAAAGGGTTTATGGTCCCTTCAAAACCAAGTAATCAAAACAAATTAAAAGATAAAGAAATTAGATTAGTATCGGGGAAAAGTTAAAAAAAAAGTTAATGCAAGAAAAAACCTAAAAACCTTTAAAAAAACGACAACAAAATTTAAAAAAAAGTTAAAAAATGGTAGAAAATTGTGATTTAATTGCAGGTTGCAATATTACCAAAAAAAACTTATTACAATTTTATAGGTCAAAACCTTGTTTGATTATTTTTTTCAAATTATCATCTTTTAAAAAAAACTTCACATAAGAAATGAAAATATATATTACAATTTATTAAATTTTTTAAAGATTATTGCTTCTATGATATAAAAACTTAAATAATAATAAAAATCCCATTTAATTGTCCTATACAAACAATTTTTTTAAATGAAGATGTCAAATTTACAAAGAGTTAAAATAATGACAAACACTCCTTTATAAGAATATGAATGTTTCCATGTCTTTTATATGGTCATAAATTTGACCAACCTTTCAAATAGTCCTCCTTTCATATGAGAATTTAATCTTCAAAATACATTCACGCTTGGCCTGAACCAAATGATCATTGAATTTGAGATCTCTTTTTTTTTTGAAAATGCAACTAGTATATTGATTTCGTAAATAATCAATGTCTATGTCAATATATTTGATACACTTCAATATTTATTAAATGGATCTTAACTCTAGTACCTTAAACACATGAAACATATGACTTGAAGTGCACATCTCACTATTTCAAAGATTCTCCCTCTATTAATGACCTGAAAAGTTCTTCATAGGTAATGAGGCATTGCCATCTTTATCTTGGTTACAATTGGCACAAACAAATTCAATATGTGAGTTCTTGAACATTCTATTGAGTTGTTCAATTACATAAACTTCTTAGATCTGAATCATAGGTTCAAACTTTAGGCAAGTCAAAGATCTCTACACTCCTGACCTAGATTTTGGCAATGCAAAGGATCGTGCCTTCTAATTTATCACTTCTAAGATGCAATACAATTATTTGTGACAAACACATTATTGAAGATAGTATTAAACCTAGTTTTTTATAGTGACATGTCACCCCTGAGAAAAAAAAATTTGGCGCCATTGAGAAGAGATGTCCCCAAGACTTGGGGATGGGGACAAAACATCCCCGAGACTTCCTTGCAGATCAAGGGATGTCCTAGGGACATTTCTCCATGTAGGAGGCGATGTGGGAACTCCTGGCCATCCCCAAGACAGCGAGGTGATGCTTGGGCATCCCTCAACTATCTCAGGGATCGCTGGGAGTCCCCTCACACCAACAAGCCACTAAATCATTTTTTAAAACATGTTAAAGCAAAACTAAATCATTTTTAGGCTATGTTGTACGGCGTTTCGGGGACGGCAGTCCGAGGGCCAATTTTTGGGGACGGCGGGGGGACGGCGATATATGAATTTTTCAAAATATCAATATGAAATAGAGATAAATTGATAATATATAGTCATAAACATTGCAATGAGCATTAATAATAATCATTAATGAGTCATGACTCATGAGTAAACTAATAAACAATAAACAGTAACACTAGTATAACAGCAATGATAAATATAATCATGAGTCATGAGATTGAAGATTCATAACAGCAATATTAAAGCATTTTGATTTTGTTGTTCAAATTCTAAAATTAAAGTTCAAACTTCAAAATTAAAGTGAAAGTTAACTGTTAAACGGTAAACCCAAAGTTTCAAACTTCAAAATACAACAATCTAATCATAATGTCTATGCCTCATTTGGGCTATCAATATCAAAAGAAGTATTTGTGTCACTGCCACTCTCTGCCTGAAGTGGATCATCCAATGGAACTCCAACCATTCCTGGTTGCACCTTCTCCTCGTCAATCTGCCTAACATCTTTAGGATCAACATCCCAACGTGCTGCTGGAGTCTGTCGATACTCAGTAGTCTGTCGATCCTGAAGTCTCAAGGCACTATGAACTGCAACTAGTTTTTCTGCTCGTTTCGAGGTAAGCCTGTTCCTCTTGATCGAGTGGATGAAGCCATAGGTGGACCAATTCCTCTCCGCAACAGAGGAACTAGCAATCTGTGAGAGTAAACAAATGGCAAGTTGCTTCAACTCTGGTGTGTCCTTCCCATGAAATTTCCACCATCCAATGGGGTTTTTTTGTGCAATAGTGGCCCTATCCGTCCTAGCCTCTGGTTTGCTGAATGTAGGACCCTGAAGTTCAGAAAACTAAAGCCATTGCTCTCTAAGTATAGTTGCCTCCTTAGTGCCATACATCTTACGAAGGGCTGCCATAAGCCCCTCCATTACCTCATCATCCTCAGAAGGAAGCATTCATCGAGGTCTAGGTGCATACCACTTCGGATTAAGAGCATAGGCAACCATATGAAGAGGGGTGTTCATTGTGTTCCACCTCTTTGTGACAATAGGCCTGATATGCTGCTCATAGAATTGTAATTCAGGATCCTTGGCACGAATTGCTTGCCTCATCTGATCAAGCATGCTATCAAAAGTCTCATAAATCTCTCCAAGGCTAGGAGAGTCTGTATCTGCATCCCCGATCACCCTCACAATAGGTGATATGATAAAGCAAATATATCTGCAAACAAAATTTAAAAAAAGTAAGACATTAACAATTTGAATTTAAAGAAAAAACAAAGCAAAAAGTTAAAAACTCAAAAATGAAAAATATGAAGTTCAAGTACATATTTCTTACCTGATATTGGACCACCAACTCTCATTAAGCACCATGTCTCTCACCTTCTGTCCTTCTTCTGTTTTTGATGGAGCCCACTTTTTCCACTCTCGAGCAACCACCATGGATTGTAGAGCATCTTGCACCTCCAGCATCCTCTCCAGTAAAATAAAATAGCTAGCATATCTAGTCTCAACTGGTTTGAGGAATTCTTTCTTTGAATAGGATCGAAATAATGCAAGTGAAGTTTGATGATTGCATATAAACATTTGTATTGATCTAGATTCAGCCACTGCTACCTTCACCCATTCTATTTTGCCAATGTCCTTCAAAGCATTATTCAAAGCATGTACACAACATGGAGTCCAAAAAATGTGTTTGTAAGCACTCTCAACCATCAATCCAGCCAACTTACAAACACGATCTGAATCTGTCACAACCTGTACAACATTAGAAGACCCAACCTCCTCTATGGCCTCCTTCAAAAGGGCAAACTGGTAATCAGCATCCTTGCGTTTCCCAGAGAAATCAATCACTCTAAGAAAGTATGAACCAGAAGGACATGTAACAATAATATTAATGAGCGGCCGATGTCGAATATCAGTCCACCCATCCATTGCAATGGAACAACCAGTCCTAATCCAGGTTTGTCTTATCTCCTCCATTACTATGTTCACCTTTGAATATTGTTTGTCAAGGAGGGAGGTACGCAATCTATGTACCCCGGGAGGAACATAAGAGGATCCAACTGCTATTGCATCTCTCAACATGTTTTTGAAATAAGGAGACTTTGCCAAATGAAAAGGAATGGCATGGGCATAAAAAAACTTGGCCACTGAATCATCGGTTATCTCACGCTTTTGCATATTCATCATCCTTATCACTGTATTTTTTTCACCTGTGGTTGTGGTAGAAGTGGCCTTCTTCTTGCCTTTATGACTATCACATGAATGTTGTTCAAGTCCATGTCCAACTGATAGATTGGAATGTTCATCAATAACTTTCATTTGCAATGAATGCTTCCTCTTAGTACTAGTAGAAGTAGCTGCATGTTTTTCTTCACTTTCCCCTACCAACTTTAGCATTTCAACTTGTTCTTCCAATTTTATATCTCCACAAACTCTAACCCCATGGCCACTCTCACCCAATAAATGATGTTCAACTCTGCTATAGCTCCCATAATAATCAGTATTGCAAATATGACATAGCCAATGCCTGCTACCCCCTGAATTTTTAGCCTTAAGACCAGTCAAATTGGTGGCAAATTGAAGCAAAAGTTTTTTGGGATTGAAGGGTCCTTTTGCATGTATTTGAAGAGTGTCTGAAGGGCATTTAAAACGGTCTTTTGGAGTTACACTTCCAATAGAACTTCCACCTGTGTTCTGGGTTTCAGAATGTGTCATTTGAACTTCATCACTACTCACTTCATGCAAACTTTCCTCACTGTTGCTCATTTTGAATTTTAAATTTTTGATTGTGCTTGTTTGACAGGGCTTTGAGAGGGGGAAAAATGATTAAACCTGAACCAAGAAAACTTCTGCCAAAACCAAGAAAACTTCTGTCAAAAAATGCACAAATCACTTATGATCTTTCCAAGTGATTATAGTTAACTTTTAGGGTTGTAGATTAGAGTGAACAAACATGATATTTTGTAGATAAAAATATTTTATTTTACAAGATACAAATCAAAAGAAGACACTTAGATATCCCTAAACTGTTGTCGTTGTATCTGGTAGTAAAAATTTTGTAATAGTGTATCTAGTTATGACCAATTCACCATCATCCCCTTGTTATATTTTAAATATTAGTGAGATCCATGTTCAACGCCATGTAAGTTAAGTATTGGAGACTGTAGTGATTACAAGTTTTATAACAATAAAAAATTTCACACCTTTAACGTACAAAAACAAGAAAGAAAGCCCAGTACTGTGAAAGTTGTATGTAATCTTAACTGCAAAATGCTTCAGACTCTATTATTAAAACAGTCATTACTTGGATAGAAATAGTCAAAGCCCAGAAAACTGTAAACCTTATGCACTTAAAACAGCCAATGCATACATATTAAAATGATTACATTCATCAACTGATTAAATCATTCTTGTTTAGGGTTCTGGCATGGGACATTAACAGTTATTAAGTTTTAAGTTTTTAACTTATTAATAAGTTTTAAGTTTTAGCAGGTTCGTAAAACCAGAGGTTGCCCTTCGAAAATTGAGGGTTTTGAATTTAGTATTTAGTATTTACTTGAAAAACGCAAACCAGAGGTTGCCCTTCGAAACGGCGTGAGACAAGTCCGAGCACTTGCAGTTGCAGGTAGGAGGTTCGTCGGTTCGAGGAATACGCCGATAGGAATAACCGATTAGTTTAGAAAAATTTTCGGCCTAAATGTTTTTTAGGGCGTGAGACAATTCCGAGTAATATAATGCTCACATATAAAAGCCTTCGTTATCTGAGCAATATCATATATCCGCTGGCGTAAATTTTTTTTTTAAAACAATGCAAACCGTTCGGGGACATCTGGCCGTCCCTGGGACGGTCGAGGGACGTTTTGGACATCCCTGCCCGTCTCGGGGACGGCCAAATGTCCCCGAACCTTCTATCGACGTCCCCTGATATTTAGACAGAGTCCCCGGAATGTTTCGGGTTTTTGGGTTTTGCAGGGGACGGCAAGGGGACGTCCCCCTGTCCCGGAAACACCACAGGGGATGGGGACGGGGCTGGAGGGGTAGGGGACGCGTCCCCGTGTTTCACAGTTTTTAGGGTGATTTTTCTTCCACAATTGAGCAGATATCTTTCCCTATCTTATATGTTTCTTGGTTCATTGCCACTTGCAATGTATTATCACTTCCTTGATTATCACTTCCTTGACACTCAAAACTTTTGTCACAAACAAGGACTTAAATTTCCTTTATGTTACTATGTTGGGTTTATTAGTAATGACATACATTCAGCACTACGTTCTTTTTAACAACTATGCAGCAAAGTATGACAAATTTACAACAATTATAACAGCAAATATCGAACAACCAGAAACACAAATAGCAGCAATAGAATGATGATTCAATACTTCAAATGGGTGTGACTTTTGATGATATCTTTTTAAAATTATATATTAATAATTAACTTAATTAAAATATGTTAAGTATCTACATGAACCTTAATTTATTTGGTGGACTACTATAAACTAAGAGCACCTACGTACCTTCTAAGCCACTTGCACATGATGTTAACGGATGTTAAATATTACATTATATTTCAATTACTATATTATATATATTTCGATTGTAATTTCTTATACATTTTTTATGACTGATTTTTCAAGTACCATATTATATTTGCATCGCCATTCCCCTAACGTCCCCAAATTTTAGTACTACATCTCCCCATCCCTGAAACCCATCCCTACATCCCCTGTCCCTCCATTCTGAAACTCTGTAGAACATAAATTAAACCGTTGTTATCAAGCCTATATTGTAGAGCATTACAAAAAAAAATTACAAACAAAAGTAAGACGAGATAACAATGCAGATCCTACACACCCAGGAGACCTTGCTAATACAATTTGTGGATAAAACTATCATTAGCAAGTTTGGATGCATATTTTAGTATGTAAAATATGTGGCTAGCATTCTTCAAAAGGCAATTGACAACGCTCATGATTAGATGCACAAATGTAAAATCTTTATGGCAAATGATCATTACATATGCTCATGAAAAGAAATGATCCAATAAGAGAAATAACTACTTGAACTAGCCCATCCTTTTTATCTACAAAAATTAACTGTCGAATAAGGCCACATAAATGGCATGGCTGTTTGGAGAAGCTACCATACTACTTCCACTAATGGAAGTTGAATTACACTCTAGATAATACAATCTTTGAATTAAGACATTCAGCAACAGCATCAATAAATTCTTCTGTACTCAAGTAAAGATTTCTTGACACCCTGCAGGCCAAAAAATAACATGAATTGTAAACTGTCTGAGATACAACATAAAAGAGTTAAAATTGTATTGGCCTATGACGTACAAATCTTTCTTCCTAGATAAGTAAATTAAAGTTAACTTACGTTGACCCATGAGCTAAAATGGCAAGGTCCTTTGTCATTTTCCCAGACTCTACAGTTTCCACACAGGAAGCCTCTAGTTTGTGCACGAAATCCAAAAGCTCCTCGTTACTATCCAACTTTGCCCTTCATAAGTATTTTAGAGTCAGAAAAGAGCTCTACTTTTTTTTTACAAGAATTACAAAATTATTGCTCCTCAAACATACAAAAAAAATCTGATTGATGAATATTTAATCGTTTCAATGAATACTAATCCATCTTTTTCATGGCATGACTTTTGAATCTAAGAAAATGGAATTTATAATTAACTCCTCAGATTAAGTAGAGATACCTAAGGATGATTTCTATGAGCAAATCATTCTAAGCTTAGCAACTTCATAGTGAAGTGCAGCATTGCAAATGCAGACTTCAAATGTATATAATGCCAAAACACTGGATTCTAAGAGTACTTTGGTCTCTATGCTCAACAAGAGTTATCATACAAAATGATCAACTACTAGTCTATAAGTATACGCCACTTTTCCTCACATTTTCATATATCAAAGCATATGTGTACAAACTAACCAGATTTGGTATAAGCATTTATAGTATATACCTATGCTCAAGTCCACGCGTCCAAGCAAATATTGATGCGATACTGTTAGTACTTGTTTCCCCTCCTTTCTCATGAACTCGAAAATGTCTTGTGACAGTTCCATGTGCAGCTTCAGCTTCAATAGTCTTTCCGTCTGAGGATAACTGGTTGTTCACAATAACAGATGCATGAAAAATAACAATCATGTAGAAGTTGTAAATATATAATCGATAACAGACTGTCGACTTTTTTAAAAAGATAAAACCAAGGCTACAAGACTTAACACACTAAAAATAACATAACTGTTAGTAAAAATTACCAGCACTGATGTCATCAATCCTAGTGAACCAAAACCTGTATCACACCAGACAATAACATATATATAGAATAAGGCAAGGACTTAAAAACTTTGTTATTAATATAAAAAGGAATCAATTACTAGACTCCATTTGCCTTGCAACAAACATATTGTGTTAACCTCTAAATATATCGCAACGTATAGGCTAAGCAGTATAGAAAGAAAATGGGAATGAGAATGAACTGTATGCAAGGAAATCAAGACTGAAAACCCTAAAATAGCTCTATGTAGCAATTCAAACCTATTCAAAAAATGCCTGAGCGAAAGATTATTAGTAATTACAATTTGCATGAAAATCCCATTTGTTAAAATAGCTCTATGTAACAGTCCAGGCCTATCCAAAAAATGCCTGAACACAAGATGTTTGCATGTGTTCCCTGCAACAATATAGTTTATTAAGATCATAGTTCAAAGATTCGGACTCAGAAAAAACTCGGCAGACCCAATATTTGACTCAAACTTAGGATTCGGCAAATTTCCTAAATACTTAAAAACACATAAATTTGTAAGCTAATCTTCAAAAACATGCACAAATCTGAATTTAGAGAACTCATAAGCAATGTTCCACGGTGTTTCTGGGGCAGGGATGGCAAGAAATGGGGAGAATGTGTTTTGGGGCGGGAGCCCATTTTTTTGGGGATGACAGGAGATGACAACAAAAAAATAGTGAAATTTTAAAAATATAGGAAATTTCAATTATTCATATGATAAGGCATTCAACATATTCATTATATAACCATATTACATAACATTAGAGCTGAATTGAGAATTCACATGATTCACCATACAAATTAACAAAATTTCATTGTTATAATTTGGGTTTTCTTTGTCAATGTGCATATAGAACAAAAGGTTGAAAGGCTACAATTACAAAATGACAAAATGTAGAAAATCTGAATTCAGGGCCACATTTCTCGATTGGACATTTTATTAAGTTGGTAACCATGTCTTTCCCTCTCTCTGAATCACTTTTAAATTTTGTTTGAAGTAAGGCTTTTAAGGCTTAGACAACTGACAAACCATGATATTACTGTCCTTTGATAATGCAATATCATTGACATTAAAATCCCTGCAGTACTCCATTATTAATCAGGCATAGCACTGCAGTAGACGTTGCTTCAGATCTATACAGATCTGCTTTAACTGCATACAAATTGCAGTTGTACATGAATGGATTGAAAAATCTGGTATACAATAGAGGGAAAAATTATAACTGGATTTATGGACCATTGCTGCCACATTATAGAATTTTTTGGTTTCAACTTAACCAATTTTGGTAGTATTATGGCAATGACAGGAATAACAGTTTAAGCCAGATAATGGTGTATGAGCATAGCTTTAACAAAGGCAGTCAACATTTCATTATTCCATTCTTTAATAAAGGGGTCAAATTATGGTACACTATAGTATCCCCAAATGGATCACAAATCCATTTCAGAACATTTGACTGAGTTATTTCTTTAAAAATTGTGACTGCTATTAGGGGACAGCTAGGGATGTCAATGGACGTCTTGGGGATGGCCAGCCATATTCAGACATCCCCGAATGGTAGACAACCATATCTGGATTGTTTCTAGACAAGTGTGGGGGTAGGGGATGGACCAAGGACGTTTCCAACATGTCCTTGAAATGTCACGAGGACGAGGTCGGCTAGAAAAAACCGCCAGGATGCATCCGTGCATCATAGCTCATAAATAGTTTTCCTTCATTTATAGATCCAAAAACGATTTCAACACACATCATAGTGTCATCATATAATAAAAATTACAAATTCATATTCATAATCTACAAATTTCTTCTAAAACTAAAGCTTCTAACAAGATGGTAATGCTCCCTGTTGAGGAACAATATCATCCTCAACATAAGCCTCAAGCATATGATTTGCATCCGATGAAGCCCCTATTGATGTCTCGCCTTCTCCCTCATTTACCATTGCATTTATTGCCCATTTTGCTGCCTCCCTCCTCAAATCGGCAATATCATTTTCAATAAACATGGGCTCCACATTCTCTACAATTCAATCTGTATATGAATCAATGTCATTGAGGTCAATCACCTCATGTGTCTGCTGCTCCAGCTTCACACATAGATGAATGTTGTATTGCACAAAAACAAGGTCATTCAAGCACTTTTGAGTCAACCTATTATGCTAAAGTGTTGGCTAGGACAAAATGTGAATGGTGAGGATTTGAAGATTAGGCATCATTGCACCAAAATCCTCCCCTCACAAATTTGCAAGGATAACATCTATAACTTTGTCAATAACTTTAAACTTAAATATAAAACTAATACTAATTATTAAACTTAAGTCTTAGTTAACATTTATGTTTTTTTTCTTCCACAACTAACTTTGCATCTTCAACTACATCCACGAGCAACTTCCCACTTAAGTCTTTTCGAAAGGGTGCCTTGCAGCCTTTTCCTGCAACTGTCAATGCAGTTACCAAATTCTCCCAATACGGGCTCTACGCCACATTGAAGGGAAGGTTGTTGAAATACCAAAAATTGGCACATGCCTTATCTACTTCTTGGTGCACCTACTTGTTCCATCCTGTACCTTCCAATGACGGTTGTGCTCTAGGTATGTTTTTAGGTACAAAAAGCTATGTGGTTGTAATATCCCAAAATGGGATATTTTGGACAATTTTGGATTTACGGGCTTTCCAAACTTTTAAACTTTGGGGACCCTAATTTTCTTTCTTGGAATTCTGCCCTAGATTTCTGCTCTTTAGTTTTCTGCTGAAAACCCTAAATTCTGATCCAAATTTCTGCTCTTAAACAATTAATCCTAGCGAGTATGAAACACATTCAAACATGGCTAAAATTGATGGCAAATGATACTTCACATTGATACTCATCATAAACATTAATTACACCATGGATTTCACAATGTAGGGCAATCATATGAACAAAACAAATCTGATTTTCTGAGTTAGAGTCTGCTGCTACAAAACAGAACGTAATGAAATGCAAGATTCACCAAATTTGAGGGCTTGAACATGCCCAATACAAAGTTGGATTGTTGCCACTACAATCCTAACCAAAAAAACCAATGCTTACATACCAAATCAATGGCAAAGGTGCCTCCAAAGTCTTCAAAGATTAGCGCCCAGGTCTGCTGATCTATTTAGGGTTTAGAAACCCTAAACCATGTGCCAAACAACCTTCGCTAAGCAAATTCACCCTTCACAAAGTGGCGCTCCAAGTTTAGGGTTGAAACCCTAATACAATGCAATCACAAGCACCAACAAGTACTCCTCAACAATGGCGAATTGGACCTGCTGCTGCTGCTGCTCCAAAATTAGAATATTCTTCAAACCCTAACAGCCAACAACTCCACAAATCGCCTCCCAAATACCACACGAATGATCCTCCAAGGTGGCGCACAAGTTTTCTCCAAATACTACTCCAAAAGATGATAAATCGCTGCTCAAGGATGATGATAAATTGCTCCTCCAATCTGCCCAACAAGATCTTCAATTGCTGCTCTGAATTTCTGCTCTAAATGTAGATGAATTTCTGCTCTCAAACAAATTAGTTTTCTGCCCTAAATGATACTGAAATTGCTAATCCAAATGATATAAAATCTGCTCCAACTGATCTTCAATTTCTGCTCCAAAGATAATGAAAGTGCTGCTCCATAACTCTGCCCTAAAGATATTCTATTTCTGCCCAAAATGCTGATCGAACTTCTGCTCAAAAAGCTGATTAGAATTCTGCTCCAAACTTCATAATCTACCAATGAAGTGCAAGTAGACCTCTTGTTGGAGTACAGGACCACTGGGGGGGGGGGGGGGTGAATTAGTGGTCTATTAAACAATCAAAACTTTTTCACCTATGAATCCACTTGAATGATAATGCAAAGAGAACTGAGACACTTCAAACAATTAGACTTTGAATGTTGAATGCATCACCATAACTAGTACACTTGAACAAGAGATTATGAACAAAGATGGTCAAACATAACACAACATCATGAAGAGAGATGACACCAGTGATTTGAGTGGAACACCCTAGAAGGGTAAAAAACCACTATGAAGATAAAATTTATTAGGCTTCACTAGCCAACCCTCACTGGGATACAATTTGTGCCTCACTGGCAAATCAGCGTCTCACTGACAAAACAACATGCCTCACTGGTTAAATTGTCTCACTGACCATCAGATATGTCTCACTGACAAGATACATTACTGATTTGAATGAAAAAGAGAAAGAAATCACAGAGGGACTCTCTATTTCACTGTAGTACACTACACCTTATGTCTCCCTTGACAGGATCACCATAAACTTTAACACAAAAGAACATTACAATGAAGATGAACTTCTGATCACAACAATATCATGAAACAATATGAAACCATCTGTAATCTTGAAGAGAGACCACAAACCTCCTAGAATATTAGGATCCCTTCTGCATGCATACTCTAGAAGAATCTTCTTTTTATGCAGAGAACAACACTCATCATTTACCCAATCAACAAAGCATGATCATTACAATCATTACATACTTATGCCAAAGCTGTACTACAATTCTCTGTATACTCTGTCTCTATGATACAGAAATAAACCCACCTTCTTTGTTTCAATCAATTCTTCATGAACACAGTCATAATCAATAGTTACAGCACTCTCTAAAAACCTCATGCTCTTCATTACAGAACACCCTTACACAGCACAACCATCTTCAAACCCCAAGCATACTGAAATTACATTGATACTTCTAGTTTAAACCTATAAAAAACATCCAAAACATATTCAAAATATGAGCATTTTTCATATCACTGTGTAGGTATGTATGCCTCTCACCAACTCAAAAAACTCATCAAGAACTTTAAGACTGTTATATAGATCCTTTTATAAATTTTCCTGGCCTTGTAGTTCGTTCCAATACCTGCAACATGGTAGTTAGGGCTACAAGCAAGAAACTGCCCGTCAAAAATAACGCAGGTGAACTGAACCGTTGGAATTTGAAAAGTATTTAAATGATCACCGTCGGATCTTTGACTTCACGCCCTTAGAACAATGAACAACTACCGTCGATGAAACTTTGGCACTTTGAATAGAACAGTTGACTGGAGAAGCCGGTATTCCCTAGGAAGAGCTCAGACCCATATTTCATAACTTAAGTTGCCATTCACCTTTGATCACCGGTCATTGATCAATTAAAATAAAAAGTAACTCATTTGATGATGGTTAGGAATAAAGACATAAGGGTTTAGAAAGTAGGGTTTTAGGTTTAGGATATTACTAACCCTAATTACATATACAAACCATAAATAGTGAAAAGATGGAGATTTAAATAGCTCAACTCAACAAAGGAAGATTGGAAGGACCCTGCAGAGGTTTCGGTTTCTTCAAGATAGTAACAAGAAGATAGAACTCTTTGAATTGACTTAAGAATACTTAAATGAAATAGAGGGCACAAAAAGTCAATAATGACTAACAAGACATGACACAAAGAGGCTATCCTTAACAAAGTCTTCTTACTGTAGCAACCCCAAAAGCTTTGACATGGCATGAGAAAAACATCACATCAAACATTATCACTAACAACATTCATCAACATGAACTAGATCAAGTTTGGATGCACCAACACTTTGAAATGAATGCTCCATTGAAACAATGAAGCAAGATCACATCTTATGACCTTATGTCCTGATTACAAACATGAGCTCCAACATGAACACCTCTTGTCTGACATCATGAAGTCCTGATCATCAATAACATATTATAGTCCTGAGAGAATCCTTTCTTCTAAAGCATGACATAAACACCAAGAGCATGAACCATGAACCATTATAAAGAATTTGTGCCTTTCACACATTTTGTCATCAATATCACTTAGAAGCACTTAGTCTTTGCATCAATGAAGTAACATCATTGACATCAAGAAGCAATTCTCCAATCCTGATCTCCTAACTCTGAGAACCTGACATCCAACTGTAACCAAACACCAACACCTCTGCTATGTAAACCTTAAGCCCCTGATGATGATGACAACTCAACTCCAACTCAACCATATCAAGAACCAATCAAGTCATAACATCACTCAACAAACCTTCAAACCTACCACCTTTGACATCAATGACAAATAATGCCAACACCTCTGTTATGAAGTCTTCCCAAGATGAACTAGATTTTCGTCTAATTCACCAAGTATTCTCAAGTGTTTCCGTCCTTGGAATATGCTGCTCTAAAGTGCAGACCAAAAGGAATAAATGACAAGCTTGAATGATGATCAAATGTCTTCAAATGATTTCATATTTATACATAACTTTTGCCTTCTCAAATAAGGCTGACGTAGGCAAGAAAACATTTTTATTTTATTATTTCTTTTTCCAAAACAGGCTGACCTAGGCAGAAATTCTTTTATTTTATTAATACTTTTCCCTCTCAAGAGGGCCGACCCACCTTGACTTATTCTTGGCCGACCTTAGGTAAGTGAGGTGCCAAAGATCACTATTAAATCCCTCTTAGGCCGACATAACAAAAAAGACATTTTCTTGTTTCTTTTTCTCCAAGGAATAATCATTATTTTATTGTCTTCCTTCTTCAATGTGGGTGAATACTTGTGCATGAAAGTCAACACCAGGAGACCTCCAAACAAAGTTGCCAACAAGAAGGAATATCATCACAAAGAAATCTCATACCTTCTCCTTCATTTTCACTTCTCCACATGAGTCGCTCTAAAGGAGGGTAAATTATTTTATCATGGATGATCACATCAAAATTACCATAAAAATACGCCAAGTCTTCCCTCAAATTCCATTTGTCCTACAAAATTGGCCAAGTGTGCGAACTTGCGAACTCTGAAAAAGGGGACATTACAGTGGTGTTCGTGTAGGCACTCTACTCGAAGTAGATGAGGTGGATGTCAATGTGCTTCGTATGCATGGACCACGAACAAAGCCCACTATGCCTTCAAATGTCGTATCTTCATCCATTTCTACTTGCAATTGAGAACCATGAGCACCAGCTATGGATGTTGCTATGGCTGCTCTTGTCTTATCTGTTTTGTGGTCTTCTCACAAGGCTTGGCATCACAATGAGTAATGCTTGCAAGATGGTATTTGAGGTGATTGATGCCTCCATGATATAGGTTCTAGCATCTTGTGCAAATGACTGTCCTAGGAGTTAGTCCCTGTACAACATATTTCCAAGCGGGGTCTTTGGCTCCAAGGGGACGAGTTCCAATAACTGATATCGACTTGGTTGAGCCTGAGCCTAATGCGAAGTGGGAGCTTGATCCAAAGGCCAATGGTTCTCTATCAGCCATTGTATCTAACCTACAAGTACAAAGTACAACATATTTAATTTTTAAATACAAAAAATCAGCATAAATTCAACATAAATTACTGTAAATCAGCATAAATTAGTATAAATCAACATAAATTAGTATAAATCAGCATAAATTAGTATAAATCAACATAAATTCAGTATAACCTACTGATTTTATTTTTAAAAAAAGTATAAATCAACAAAGTAATTCATTTATAGAAAAAAACAATGATTTAATAAAAAAATCAGTATAAATGAACAAAAAATTGTTCATAAATACAATTTTTTGCAAGTAAAATCGTAAATACTAATAAATACTATGAAATTATGAATTGTTTACAATCTACATGCTAGATTTTAGCAGCTAAAATGAAATTAAATGCTTGGAAAAAAATTACTAACCCGCCCTTGAATTTCTTCGAATCTGCCCTTCAAATTTGTCTAAACATCCTTGCAATTAGCTCAAATGTATGCAAGAATGTTGTGTGAGGAAGTGAGAGGGGTTGTAACATACACCCCTTTGTATATGTTTCCCCTTGACTGATTTTTTTTGGTATTTTTGTGTTTTCTGCTGTTTAGGGTTTATGGGTTGTTTTGCATGTTCGATTTTTGCATTGCATGTGCATAATACAAAGTAGATAAACAAACCCAGAAAATATACAATAAATCTACACAAACTAAAAGCAACCCAGATCACAAAACGTACTAAAACTAATTAAAATGAAATACCCACTTGGAAAACTCCAACTTTGTTTATTGCCGGAAATAGGTACAACATTACATCTCCATTAAATCACCCTGAAACTCATACATGAAATGACCAATGCTAAAACCAGCTGCTGCAGTGTTTAAACAGTCCCAAATTGCCCAAAAAGGAAGAATGTGATGGTGCCAAATGAGAGAATATCTTCTAAAATGCCCACGTCACCTCCCAGCACTGTATGTCCTTGGAACAGCAGCAAACTCCACACAAATCAGAAAATAACTCCTTTCTCCTCTCTGTTTTGGTCAGCAAGTAACCTCCTCTCCTAATCAACCTCCATGGGATTGATGACAACCATTGCAAGGTAAAGAAATGCAAGAAAAGAGGAAGTATGGCCCTGCAAGTGGTACGACCTGCAGGCTGATGATACGGCTAGGATAAAACTCCACACACAGCAGATAAAACCCTCTTCCAAATCACTAAATCTGCTCTATAATAATACTACTACAGCTGCAAATCAGAACCTTGGAAAGATGTCTTCATTTCATACTCTAATCTCCTAAAAAATGGTTTCCTAAAAGCACAACTGAGACTCCTGGATGAAGCCTCCTCAACCCCTTCCTGATGCACTCTCTCATATACGAGAAAAGGCGAAATGCAAAGGTTTCCGTCTCTGCAAATCGACAATTAAAGCCAAAGAACCAAGCTCAAAACCCCAATGCTGGAGCAACTCAATATCAGAGCAAAATCACATAAGCAAGCATAAAGAAATGAACTCTCTTTTTTGCCCTTATAACTCCCTCAAACCCAACGCCCAACAAAGAGAGGGAAATATAATATTTTTAATTTTAAAACAACCCCTTATTTCCTCATGGGATGGGCACTCCTTCCTAGGCACAACACTTTTTAACTTTAAGTTATAACTTAAGGTTATAACATTAAATTAAAATATAACTTGAAGTGACCACCAAAAGTAATAAGTTAAATCTTTAATTTAACTTATATTAAATCGACATATCTCTAGAAGATTCGACTCCCGAATCTTGTGCCCAGGCTCCTGCACTGCCTTGCTAAATATGGAAACTAGCTCTGTCATGACTTACTATAAAGAGTAAGTCCTCAAACTGACTCCTTGAACATTACCGTTAGTCTATGGAAGTCCCATGATAGGCTAACCCTGACCTCCCGGAGTGATGAGCTAAATGGGGGACATTACAGTCCGCCCTCCCAAGATTGCTTGTCCTCAAGCAACCTCAACTCTAGATGCTGTAATATTTGCTCACCCTCCCATGTGACATCCTCAACTGGCAGATTCTTCCACTTAACCAAGTACTCTCTGATAACCCACTTCCTCAAATGTCTCTCCCGGGTGTCAATGATAGCCTCAGGTACTAGTATCAACTTACCCTCCTCATCCAATGGTGGAAGCTCTGCAGAAGGAACTATATTGTGGCCAAGAGCTTTCTTTAGTCTGGAAACATGGAACACATTATGTACTCTACTGTCTGATGGAAGCTCAAGCTCATAAGCCACCTCACCCACGCGTCTCACAATCCTGAAAGGACCATAAAACCTGGGTTTTAACTTCTCTGCTCCACTCTTCTTGAGAGTGGACTCCCTGTAGGGTTGGAGCCTCAAATACACCATGTCTCCAACCTCGAAACTCCTCTCCACTTGGTGCTGATCAACATACAACTTCTGCTGATTCTGTGCCTACTATATATTCTCCTTAAGCTCCTTGAGAATGTCCTGGCTATCCTGCAAAAGATCCTTAGCCTTAGGCACTCGACTATCACCAAGCAAGATATCTGTGAAGCATGGGGCATCATAACCATATAGTGCCCTGAAAGGAGTCATCTGAATAGACATGTGATGTGTAGTATTGTAGCAGTACTCCCTTAGGTGCAACCATCTAATCCAGGCCTTCTGCTGCCCCAAAACATAATTACGCAGGTACCCCTCTAACCATTTATTTACCACCTTTGTTTGTCCATCAGTCTGCGGGTGGTAGCTAGTGCTAGGAGTCAACTCTGTACCACACAACTTCAACAACTCCTGCCAAAATATTCTCAAGAACTTGCTGTCCCTGTCACTGACTATGCTCCTAGGTACCCCATGTAACTTGAATATCTCCCTAAAAAATAAATCAGCCACCTGGGCAGCTGTATAGGTTGCTGAAATGGCAAAGAGGAGTGCAAATTTGGTGAGTCTGTCGACCACCACATAAATGCAGTCCTTACCCTGCACCTTAGGCAATCCTATAATGAAGTCCATAGAGGTACATTCCCACTTCTGATTGGGAATGGGTAATGGCTGTAGTAAACCTGCAGGAAAGGTATGTTCATGTTTATTCTGTTGGCAAATCGGACATTCACGAACATACTTCTGCACTTCATCTTTCAGTCCCTTCCATGTGAACCTCTCCCGAATCTGTTTGTATGTCTTGAAAAATCTAGGATGGCCAGCCATTGGTGTGTCATGGAAAGTTTTGATAATCTTCTGCTTAAACTGTGAATTGGGCACCAAAAATATCCTTTGTACATAATCAAATCACTCACCACAGAATATCTCTCGTCTCTGACTGTGCCCTCAATGACTCCCGCAGCCCAAGAGTCCCTAACATACTCTGCTATAATCTCCTCTTTCCAATCGGCAGAGATCTCCCCAACCAAACATAAGTGAGGCCGTCTAGACAAGGCATCTGCAACTACATTTTTCTTTCCTTTGACATACTCGATGTCGAAATCATATGCCTGCAATCTGCTGACCCACTTTTGTTGTCTGTCATTCAGGTCTTTCTGGTTCATGAAGTTTTTGATGTTGTTATGATCTGTCCTGATTATGAATCTACCCCCAACTAGATACTGCCTGAATTTGGCCAATGCATGCATAATGGCCAACATCTCTCGATCATATATCGAGTAGCTCCTCTCCACACCCCGAAGTTTTCTGCTCTCAAAAGCTATCGGGTGCTTCTCCTACATAAGCACAGCCCCGATCCCCTCTCCAGAAGCATCACACTGTAACTCAAACGGTTTAGCAAAGTCAGGGATCGCTAATACAGGACATGTAGACATCAAATGCTTGAACTTATCGAAGCACTGCTGGGCTGTGTCACTCCATTCAAAGGCTCCCTTCTTCGTTAGATCAGTCAATGGTGCTGCTATCTGTGAGAACCCCTTAACAAATCGTCTGTAAAACCCACAAAGCCCAAAAAACCCCTTAAGCTGTGTAAGGTTTGTGGGTGGAGGCCAATCAAGTATTGCCTTAATTTTCTCTGGATCCACTCTAACTCTATTTGCACTGATAATGTGGCCAAGGTAAAGCAATCCTGTCATACCAAAATCACACTTAGATTCCTTGGCATAGAGTGAATTACTCTCCAAGATGCTCAGAACCTCCTCTAGATGTCTCAAGTGGTCCTCCCAAGTCCTGCTGAATATCAAAATATCATCAAAGAAGATCAAAACAAATTTGCTGAGCTGCTGCTTGAAAATTTGATTCATGCAACTCTGGAAAGTAGCAAGTGCATTAGTCAAACCGAAAGGCATGACTAGAAACTCGAAATGACCGTAGTGGCATCTAAAAGCAGTCTTCTCAATGTCCTCTGCCTGCATCCTGATCTAATGGTATCCAGATCTCAAATCAATCTTAGAAAAATAACAGGCACCATGTAGCTCATCTATCAATTCATCTATCTTGGGAATTGGTTAGCTGTTTTTTATAGTCTTCTTGTTTAGGGCCCTGTAATCGATACACATTCTGATTGTCCCATCCTTCTTTTTGACCAATACAACTACAGAAGCAAATGGGCTTTTGCTGGGCCTAATATGTCCTGTTGATGGTTGTTTTTAGACAAGTCAACAATAGAGTAAAACACTAGAGTATCCCACTCTCTCTTGAATAAAGCTCTTCAAACGCTGAACTATGTGATCCAGTGAAGTAACTCCAAGGTTCCTTTTTTAATGCATGATGGATTAACTCAGTGATTACATGTGATCTTGCTGATAATCACAAAGGGACTTACGCAGATTCTTCTTCATACTTGTTTAGCTTATTCCTCCTTTCAGTGTGGATGATGTATATACAAGGTTTTAATGATAAAGAAAAGGTAAAAAGATAAGGTTTAAAGAAACTATCTAAGGTCAATGAGGTAATGATGATGCTTGAATAGACAAACTCCTGAATAAACCTAACTTCACTTCGCCAAGGGTGCCTACAACTACATGAAGTTGGTGCAATCTCCTAAGGTTACGCGAATGGTTTTCAAATCATGAAGACTTATACAAGCACCCATCAAATGGCGCAGCTCAAACAAGCATCCACAATCGAACTTAAGCAAATAATAAGGCTCAGACTGGCTTTACACAACACTTCACCGGCGATGAATGTTAAAAGCATGAGCTTGGAGTTGATCAAATATTCAGTACAGCATACATTACATCAAAGAGCTTCTACTCTACTTTTAATCTAATTTGAAACATCTCTCCACTTCATTAAGATACAAGAAATCATGTGATTCCACAAGATAACACTTAACACCAAACAAGTAGCTCCAATGTCTTTGCATTAACCTTGAGAAATATTTACAACAATTTCAAGTCCTCTTAGAAAATTTCGAGAGTCTCTCCTATTCTACTCCTACTTGCCTACAATCTAATTCCTATATTTTACAAATGAGGCAACAAGGCCTTTATATAGTGTCCAGAATACAATGAAGGGCTAAAGATTAATTCAATAGCCAAGGGTCTAGATCGTGCCACCTCAGAGGTAGTTACAACAATTTGCTATTTTTAGCATATAAGAGAGAGGCAATGAAGGCACGTTTCCCAATGTGATAAGGTAAGGCGAAAGCATTTAAAATATTCCTCCACATAGGAATCCCTTTGACTTCTTTTATTAAATGATACATTTAATGCATTAAATAATGCGGCTAATCAAAATTGAATGATGTGTACTCGCCACATAGATGCCAACTCAGCATACTTTGAAAATTGTATCATCTTTATGTGATGTATTCAATGTAATTGCTTGAACTTGTATGTTTAGGAATACAACTTGTTGATCTTTGCCTTGTACATCTCCTTGTAGACTGGATGTATGAAACTTGTTGCTCATTTGATTGACTTTGTAATGTTTCTTCTTCTTGTAGGTAAGTTGATATGATGATCTTCTTTGATGTATCTTCATGTAGAGTAGATGATGTTGCTTCCTTCATGACATGGAGTAGAAGACTCTCTCTTGGACTTGAAGGTTGAACGGAACTTGAAATAAAATGGATGAATGCCTTTGCTTGATGTAGAAGACTTGATGAAGTGATCCTTCATTGATGGCCTTTGAAGTGACCTTATTTGAGTGTAGATGATAACACCTTCCTTGGATGTGAAGTAGATGTTGATAACCTCTAGAAGAAACTTTGAAGCTTGACAAATCTTGAAGATTGGGAGAACTTGACTTGAAGCTCGGATGGATGAATGTTTCGAACATGATTATCCTTGATGAAGTACACTTGCAAGATATTCCTCGGAGAGCTTGAATGGATAGATGCCTTGAAGTAATACACTTGAACTTAATGTAATCTAACATGATGTCATTGATGTAGGAGACTTGAGGTGTGATCCCCCTGCAACTTGAAGGCTTCTCAGGTACTTGTCCTTGATGACTCCTTAGCTTCACCAACACCCCTTCCTTCAATGATGCAACTTGATAATCTCCAAAGGCGGCTAGCATGATGCTCCTTACTCCTCGCTTGAAGGTGATTCCTTGGATAACTCCTTAGCTTTGTTAATGCTCCTACAAGACAAGGTAAATGATATATCAATAACTTCTTAAGATAAAAACAACTTTAAACATGTAATAACGCCATTTCAAACTTAGGCGCAAATATAGGTGAAAATAGGAACAACGTGCGCCTAACACAAATTAGTCCCACATTCATAATTTCAAACGCTTTCTAACAACTGCAATAGTTTAAAGTGATTTTGCCTACTTCTAGGTATGAACTTGAGTGATTCTCTTCAAGGCGCCAATATGATGAGATCATTAGGTGCAACTTGCCCTTAGGCGGCCATTTTAGGTAATCTAAACAAGGATTAGCGCCTAGCTATGTTTGGCTATTTTCTTGGCAATTTGAAGTTCTAATTCATAAAACATGCCTTAGAGGGCTTCTCCCTCCCAAGCGCCCACTTTTAAAGTTTGAATTAACATGATTCTTCCGAAGGCGCCTAAAGACAATAACAACAAGGCATGGGCGCCTAAACTCATTGACCTCAACTTAAGGCACTTATTTGATGATAATTTGGACATGAAAAGGCGCCTAACATATCTGGATCATTCCTTTGTCGAATTTGCACTTCTTGAGGTCTTTTATGCCCATTCCAATCAAGGCGCCCTATCTTGGAGTATTTGAAAGTTGATCTTCCTCTAGGCGCACTTTTGTCTCAACCTAAGGCGCTCAGAAAGGTCTCTGCAAGTGGGAAAATTGCGCCTAAGTGCTAGAGCAAATTCGCGCCTAGAAAGGTAAGTCGCCAAGGTAAGGTATATTGAAAAATATATTTAAGTATAAGTTGAGAGATAGGTCTCAAATCCACCAATATACCTTTAAATATTTTTCAATATACCTTTCAGGATGTTTGAGATAGGTCTCAGATCCACCAAATTTGACATGCAGATTCTAGATTTTTGAGGATCCACTAGATTTCAGACTTAGCCAATTTTCAGGATCTTCAGGATCAGGATACCAGACTTAGTCATTTTCAGGGTCTCAAACATCAGGATCAGGTCATCAAGGGGCTCTAAGACTCAAACACCACTAACTTCATTATGCAAAGGACATCATCCTGAACTTAGCAAAGCACTGGAATTCAAAAAAAGGGGGGTCCCCATTTGCAATGGGGCGATGTGTGATTTGGTCACAACATGTCCCATCTCCAGAAGCTCCTTAATGGTTTTCTCAATCTCATCCTTAAGCCTCTTCGGATGGCGGTATGGTGTGATCATAATGGGCTTCGTCCCATCCTCCAACTCAATGACGTGCTCTATGCCTCTATCAGGAGGCACTCTAGGTGGTATGTC
Organism: Cunninghamia lanceolata; assembly: GCA_027924645.1. Classification (NCBI taxonomy): domain Eukaryota; kingdom Viridiplantae; phylum Streptophyta; class Pinopsida; order Cupressales; family Cupressaceae; genus Cunninghamia; species Cunninghamia lanceolata. Next base: position 11,377,872 of record BSBN01000472.1, on the reverse strand, counting down.
CCCAAACACCTTACTGTGTTTGGTTAGCAACTTCTGGATATCTGGATGATAGCTATCCTTCTGTCTTGGTGGGGACTTTGGCATAATACGGCACTCTACTGCCCACTCAACCTGGTCATGTCTCAAGAGCCTCTCCATTCTCTTCAATGATACAACTCGAGGTCCACCATCTGAAATTCTCCTAAGGCATATTTTCCTCCCATTAGACTCAAATCTCATCTCCATTTTCTTAAGATTTATGGTGAACTCCAATTGGCTCATCCAATGCATGCCAAGCACTACATCTGTTTCCCCTATACCAACCACACAGAAGTCATCAACTAGCTCATAATCACCCATAATGATTCTCAGTCCTGATATCTTCCTAGTGCAATGCATTTTGAATCTGTCGGTCACCATCACCTTAAAGCCTTCAAATTCTTCAGTTTTCAGCCCCTTGCGAGCAACTAACCCCTCATCAATAAAATTGTGAGTGGCTTCTGTATCGATAAGGGTGATAATACACTGCCCACCTAGTACACCACGCACCCTGAAAGAGCCAACTTTCTGAAAATTCGACAACTGGGCAATAACACCTCCACTATCATCACTGTGATGTGAAGCTCTCTCGTCCCCACTGTCACTGTGCTCTGAATGCTGGTCTGACTCTGTATCTGATCCCCCTGATTGTGACTCCTCAGCTGAATAGTACTCAATTAGTTTGGCCTTAGCCTTATGTGAGCACTTGTACAAAGGGTCCCATGGTTCTTTGCAATGAAAGCACAATTTCTTCCTCTTGTACTCATTCAACTGATCATTTATTAACTTGTTGGACCTATCCTTGTGCTGATCAACATCTCAGTGTAGTAGGGTCGAAACCCTTAACCCTTAACCCTTAACCTATCCTGGAGTGTAGTAGGGTTGAAACCCTTAACCCAACCACGAAGTGGGTCTGACAATCCATCAATGAAGAGAATCACTAATCTGCGCTCAGATAAATCTGGTACCATAACTGATAGGTCCTGAAACTCAGAGATGTAGGAGTCTAACGATCCACTCTGCCTTAGCTGTGCTAACTCCTTAAACTGAAGTTCCGGATCCTTCTTGTCAAATCTGTCGATCAGACGGGCTGTAAACTCAACATATGAAGTAATCTGATCATGCCCCAGTGTGACCTTCCCATTACTCCACCACTTGTGTGCCAGTCCCTCCAAATCTAATGCAGCATAAGTGATGGCATCTTCCTCAGGCATAGGACTGATCTGCAAGTAGCTATCCAACTTCTGCACCCAAGCCCTAGCAGTGGTCTTTCTTGATCCGTCAAAATAGGGAAGTGTCATCTTACTCACCTTCTTTTGTAACTCTTGGTTCTGAGGTCTACCTCCTTTGCGAGGTCTATTCTTTATCCTAATGTCAGAGTACTCCGCAAAAGTCATCTCTGCTCTGAACTCTGCACTGGAAGCCCTCCAATCCCTTAGAATCTCTTCCTGAAACTCGGCCTGTGTGGGATCCTATTCAAGAACTTGGTTCCTGGGAGCAAATATAGGGATACCGGGTCGGTCACTTGCTGTAAGCTGTGAAGCCCTCCTATGAGTCACTGAGGCCTCATCCTCATCATCTCTAAATCTGTATCTATCCCCATTATTCTTGTCTCCCTGGTTCCTGTCGCCATTGTGTCTGTCACCCATGTTATGCCTATTCCTGTCTCTGTCATTGTTCCGGTTCCTATCACCATTATTGTTTCTTTGCCTATCACCGTCATTGTTTCTATTCCTGTCACCATTGTACTTGTTCCTGTCACGGTGATTTTCCTTGTTATTCAATCCATCAAGCAACTGTGCAAGGGAATGTTCTATCTCAACCTATGTCTCCATCATCTCCCGCCAAGAATCCCTCAACTCTCTCTCTATGGCTACTGAGCTCTTGGTGAGCACATTCAAGATCTCTCGTAAACTAGGCTCCTCAACCTCTCTGTCACCCATTTCTTCTGTGTGTTCTATAACTGGTGGTAACTCTCCTGAAAATGGGTCTGTGCGTGAAACTAAAGAATCTTCGTCAGTAGCTGCAACCACTATCTCTTCCTCAAAAGGATCTATTATAGGTACCGGTTGCTCAGGTTCTTCTGACTGTGGTAACTGTGTTACTTGCCTTGCCCAGGTATTTCTAAAAGGGTATTTGTCTGTAGGTTGCATGTCTCATTTTTATCAACTGCATGTCATATTAACCCCACAGGATGGCTAGATTTTCTGCTCTAATACCACTGTAACATACACCCCTCTGTATATGTTTCCCCTTGACTGATTTTTTTTTGGTATTTTTGTGTTTTCTGTTGTTTAGGGTTTATGGGTTGTTTTGCATGTTTGATTTTTGCATTGCATGTGCATAATACAAAGTAGATAAACAAACCCAGAAAATATACAATGAATCTACACAAACTAAAAGGAACCCAGATCACAAAATGTACTAAAACTAATTAAAATGAAATACCCACTTGGAAAACTCCAACTTTGTTTATTGCCGGAAATGGGTACAACATTACATCTCCATTAAATCACCCTGAAACTCATACATGAAATGACCAATGCTAAAACCAGCTGCTGCAGTGTTTAAACAGTCCCAAATCACCCAAAAAGGAAGAATGTGATGGTGCCGAATGAGAGAGAATATCTTCTAAAATGCCAAAGAGGAAGTACGACCCTGCAAGTGGTACGGCCAGTAGGCTGATGGTACGGCCAGGATAAAACTACACACAGAGCAGATAAAACCCTCTTCTAAATCACTAAATCTGCTCTATAATAATACTACTACAGCTGCAAATCAGAACCTCGGAAAGATGTCTTCATTTCATACTCTAATCTCCTCAAAAATGGTTTCCTGAAAGCACAACTGAGACTCCTGGATGAAGCCTCCTCAACCCCTTCCTGATGCACTCTCTCATATACGAGGAAAGGCGAAATGCAAAGGTTTCCGTCTCTACAAATTGACGATTAAAGCCAAAGAAACAAGCTCAAAACCCCAATGCTGGAGCAACTCAATATCAGAGCAAAATCACATAAGCAAGCATAAAGAAATGAACTCTCTTTTTTGCCCTTATAACTCCCTCAAACCCAACGCCCAAGAAAGAGTTGGAAATATAATATTTTTAATTTTAAAACCAACCCCTTATTTCCTCATGGGATGGGCTCTCCTTCCTAGGCACAACACTTTTTAACTTTAAGTTATAACTTAAGGTTATAACTTAAAGTGACCACCAAAAGTAATAAATTAAATCTTTAATTTAACTTATATTAAATCGACATATCTCTAGAAGATTCGACTCCCGAATTTTGTGCCCAGGCTCCTACACTGCCCTGCTAAATATGGAAACTGGCTCTGTCATGACTTACTATAAATAGTAAGTCCTCAAACTGACTCCCTGAACACTACCGTTAGCCTACGAGAGTCCCGTGATAGGCTAACCTTGACCTCCCGGAGTGATGAGCTAAATGGGGGACATTACGGGGGTGTGTTTGCTTTTATAGGCCAAAAAAATGCGGATTTTGAGTGTTTTTTGCATGTCCCAGGTGCATCTCGCGTCCCAACCGCATTTGCCAAGTTTTTTCCACGGACTCGACAAGTCTTCAACAAAAACTCGGCGTCAAAACTCAACGAGTATTTTGGCAAGTTACTCGTCGGGCCAAAAATTTGGCAAGTATTCGCCGACTACCATCTATGGATAGTTCATTGCAAGTTGCCTAACTTAACCCTGCATATTCCTTACAGTATATGTCCATATCCGGTCTTTGATGTTGAAATGGTTCTTCTTCCTCTAGTTGTTCCTCTTCTCTTGGCAAGAATCTTGCTCGGAAAGTAGTGGAAGGAGAGTTGATAGAAACCCTATTATTAGCTAAAGAACTTCCCTCGTCATGCTTGCCTTATTCTTATTTAGATCTCGTAATCCCTGTGCTAGATCTACCATGGATCTTTCTAAAAATCTTTCTATATTTTTCTGACCTCTGCTGATGTATACTATGTATATTTCACCATTCTGATCTCTGTCCCCCATGGTCTCTTCCTCTCTTTCAGATGATTGAGCACTTCATCTTTCTCTACGGTAATATCTAATCTCTCTTTCACTGCCTTGCATGTGGTGAGATCTGCATAAAGCGTTAGTTTCCCTGCAGACTAACAAGATTTGTGTTCTAATACCACTGTAATGTCCCTTAAGGATTTTTGTTATAATTTTCTGATTTTTTTGTTTATTTTCTAGATGTAAAATGACTGAAATTGAAAGCAAAGTTCAACTAAAACATGTAATCAAACCCTAGCTATTGTTTTTGTATTTTCGGAATTAACAAAGCTGCAAACCCTAGATAAAAGACTAATTTTTTTTTTTTCTGAGTACATGAAATGGAAATATGTAACAGCAATAACCCTAAGCGACTGGAAAAATGAGATAGTAAACCCTAGGCGACTGTCCCAAATCAGTGACTATAATTTTAAATGAAATTAATATATTTAATCCAAGTTTAGGCAACTAACACTATGACAAAAAATAGACTAAAAATCAGCGATTATATTAAGTGTATTAACAACAATTAATGTAGGAAAAACATATCACAAATGCTGACTATACAGTATATCATAAATGCTGACTATACAGTAGAAGAACAGAGCACTGGAATAATGGTATGGATCTGGGAAATAATGCCAACGTCTCAATATAAAATTCGCCCAATAAGCTGGAAATGGGTGCAGCAATAAGTCATCTCAATTTTGCCATTGTTTCCACATGAAATTTGTCATACACTGATATAAATTTGTCATAATCTGTCATTGTTTCCACTTGAAATTTGTCATACATTGTTTCATCCTCAGTAATGCTGATTTTCCAAGAGGGTTTCCGTCCTCTGGAATGAACACAAAATGAGGGTTTTTCGTCCTTGAGAGTACAATTCAAAAATTCAATTTGAAATGTCATCATGGATGCTAAACTTGGGCGCTTGCCTCTAATAAATAGGCATCACATTTCAGGCCCTTATTTTATTTTATTTATTTTTATTTTTGTTTCTCCCTAGGCACCTAGAATAAAAATATAAAAGAAATTACATATGGCCAAAATGTCCCATTTAGAGGGCCCAAAAAAATAATAAAATATTTTCCTCTTCTTTTTTTAATTTAATTTTGAGAAGGGGACATGACATAAACCTATTCAAGACAAGCAATGCTAACAAAATCTTATATGCAATAGAAATAAAATAATGGCAAACTCACATTATAACATGATAATTTACCCTTGGAAACCCTTTCAAGAAAAATCCTAGCACAAACAACACTCACTATATTAACTAAACCGTTCACAATATAATAAGATATTCTTCACTTGTGCTTAACCCTAATCCATGTGCAAGTATTTATAGGAACATCACATAAACCCTAATTCCTTAGCTAAGGTGAAGCTCCGAGCTCTACTAGATATGGCGAGGTGTAAAACATATAAAGTATAGCACACATCCAACATGAGACAATGTAAATGTGACCTTGCACTCTAACATAAACATCAAAATGATGTTGACAATTGATAAGGACACTCATCTTAGCCATATCATCTTTTCTCACCATGTTTGCTGCAGCAGTTTAGATAACATACCATACCTTGCAACTAAGTTGGTATGTATTGCATGCCAATGTGGAAACCACTATTCCTTTGGGTCACATGAGTAGAGGATAGGGAAAGTGGTTTATTAATTATTCCCAAATAAAGATTACCTAAAGTTCTAGGTATCAATTAAATAATAGCTCTATGCTTGAAAAATGTCCATGTGGATATGATCATTCACTACACACTTGTCTCACTCTTCAAGCTAATAGCCATGGTAATCATACCACTTCTCATTGTTCATATCCATCATATAATGCAGTAACAGCCAAACTGAAAGAAATTCATCAAGTTAGATTAGAAACACCTATACCACCTTGTGCAAGAAAGTCACTTTGAACATCTCCATCATAATTTTTGCAAGCCCAAACGTACCCGCCTTCACTTTTGAGAGCATAAGCTACCATGTCATCTATCAGCCTATGTTCATACCTACAGCACACAGTAGAACTTTGTTTAATAACATATACATGGAACCAGTGAAAAATTCAAATGAAACCTACTAGAAAATCAATATAGCAATAAAATTGTTTAAAAATTTAGAAGCAGTACCAAATATTTGCCTTTTCAAACTTGTCTTTCCAATTCTTTTCATATGCTTCTTGCACGATGTCCTTGAACCTAGTCACAAGCATTATTTAAAAATCAGAGATGCTTACAAATATTTATATTGTAATACACACAATCAATAACATACTCAGGTATTCCATTAATCATTGCAATAGTTAAATAGAATTGGAGAAATTATAATGGCAACATGATGTAAGAACAAAGCATTCTCTCACAAGCACTATCCAAAAAGACCGTCCATAAATAACATAGAATTTAATCTACAAATAAAACTAGAGAGATTAACAAAAACTTCAAAAGATCCAAGAATTAAACTTAAACCACAGACAACTCAATTATTTAATCAATTGGGTCAAATAAAGACATTGCAGAGGAAACAATGTGATAAAGTTTAGCGAAGTAAATAGGAGAAATAAAAATATTATAGAAACAAATATTTGGGTCAAACCAAACATATTGAGGAAAACAAACAACCTCTAGAATTTGCAATATTTTATGAAAGGCATCTATCTCAAAAGAAATAGCAATAGAAGCTACTGGTAAGTTTAATATTACTAGATACAAAACCTATGTTAGGACATCATGTTATATATCTAATTAAGCGTGATTAGTTAATAATAGTTGTTATCCAAAGACCTATCACCTTGACAGGACATGTCTGATCGAATGTGCCCCTGAATCCATATATCAACAATCTATAACCATATTCATTCATACTCACCTATCTATTATTATATTCTTGTTCTATATTCAATATGTAATTATTACAAATTTATTGTGTATGTTACCGGTCAGTATGTGACAAGTGGTAACTATCCTATATTTTGTAGTTTGCAAGATTGTTTTTGGCTTTTGCCTTTCAACTTTGAACCTGTTGTTTGGTCAAAACTCAAGTCTGTGATCAAAAAAACTATTGTGGCTTGTGGCAAATTTCTCAATGTCTCACCAAATTTTAAGACGACATAAAGAAAACCATATTTTTTTGGTCAATGTATTGCAGTCATGGGGACTACATCCTTTGTATTAGAGTATAAAAAATTACAAAAAACCTTCAGCCAAAGTAGTTGTTTCTTTTTCATTACACAACAATCTTGGATACTATTTCTTCACTCCTATCTTAGAGAGATGACAACTACAAAGAGCCCTATAATTTTCTAAAAAACCAACTAATAACAAACTATAAAATTAAAGTAACAGGTGGGCATAGTAATACAAAATGCCCAACAAAAAAGTACTAAAGGAAATAGTAATGCAATACTCTTTATTCTCCTTCATCCTCTATGTCAGCATTGTCCAATGCAAACCCCCAATTGATCCCATTCGTCACCTCAATGACCCTTTTTAAATTTTTGTTGCTTTCAAAGCCTTCTTCCTCCATTGGGACTCCTCTGTATAGGCCCTGAGAATAAAATGGCGCCAAGGCCCAACAATCTTCCCATCTTGTAATGCAAAGTGCCTTCAATCGATGGTAAACCTACACCAAACCTGCCCCCTGTAATACTGCTTCCAATCCTCCCAACAAATGCTTTTTGATAAGACGGGTGGCAAGCAACCTAATAACATCTTTATTTTCTTCCAAATCCAAAAGAACTCCAATAAACATCAAAGCAACATCTGAGTTTACCATGTATCTGTAGTCTATCACCAAGTATTCTTCCCCCCAAATCCATTGAATTGCATAGATGATTATCCCCACTTTCGTTTTGAAGATCTTCTTTAGCCTGTGCTCCAAAATGCCGCCCTAAAAAGCCATTTGGTGCTAAGAACAAATGAGCCTAACACTAGTGTCCATGGTTTCCAACATGGTGGTTGTATTGAATGGAAAGAGTACTTGTTGGAAGGCAGATAAAATGACAATCTTTTTGAGAGTCTTCCACTGCAATCTTAATACTAAATGATTAATGTGTGGTCCTATAACTGCCATTGTCATTATGAGTTGTTACTTGAATTGCCTTATCAACTGCCACAACAAGATAGGGCCTCTTTACTTGTGTGAGCATTCAAATTCGTTATAATTATCATAAACTCCACCTATCACATAGAAATGCCCTCTTATGCTTATTTGAATTTTTCCCCAAAACCATTCCACGCATCTACACTCGAATTAATTATGCACTCCTTATTATCAATTGTGAAATTGGCAAGGAAATCTACTTCCCTGTTAACCTCTCTATACACATGTTGAAATGTGTAGTCCTTGAAGGAGTCCAAGAGAGGCCATACTGATTTTAGGATGTTAGATAATTTCCAATTTGGTGAGCCTTTTCTCCTAATTGCATTTATTATTATTTGCGAGTCTCCTTCTATTTGAATGTATCTTATCCCGTTTTGTCTACAAAATGCTAATCCAAACAAAAGGGCTTGTGCTTCAACCTCATTGTTTGAACCTGTCTTTAACTTTTTCAATCCTGCATACATTAGCTCACCCTACTCATTGTGAGCTATACAGCCAGCTCCTGGGCCACCGAATTTCCTCTAGCTGCACCATCAAAGTTAAGTTTCAACCACCCTGGTTTCAGAGGCAGCCATTTAGCATTTTTACATTTTTGAGCAGAGTCTAAGCCTCCCACCCTATGAACAGGGGTAAAGAAAACCAATTTTAAAAGACATAATTCCCCCCCAAAAAATTAAAAATCGATTAAAAACCAAAGACTTCAACCTAATCAATTAAATTTTGGGAAAATTGAAATATAAAAAATAAAAGCCCAAATTATATAATTTAAAAAGAAGCTTTAATTAAATTTTTATTTAAAGGAAACACATTGAAAAAAAAGGCCATCGAAATAACATAAAAAAAACTTTAACATATAAAATAAAAAGAAAAAAAGTGGTAAAACATTTGAATTTTAGTTAATAACCATTTATTAAAGAAGTAACTCTTCTTAACTAATAATTAGTTATTTTAGTTAATTACATAGTTAAAATAATGAAGTTAGAAAATTTTCCAGAATTTCTAAATATTAATTATAAAAAATTATCAAAAGATTTTTTTTTTTTAAAAATTAAATGATAAAACATGGTTAAAGGTTAAAATTATATATCTTTGCCGATCAGAACGTGGTGCGGTGGTCAAGTCACAAGGTTGTAGTAGCAGCCACCAAGGTTCAAACCCCTGCTGGGCCAAAGAGCTCATAGACCTTGTGCCTTCACTGAGCTGATGTGCTCGCAAGATATGTGCCTTTGCTAGGCTGTCGTGCTCGCAGGTTGTGGGCCTTCGCTGGGCCAATGCGCTCATGGGTTTGAACAAGGTGATAATGCCTTGGGGATTTAGACCCCTCAAAAAAAGAAAATGACAATTTTTTAAGATTATCATAGTAGCCTCTAGTACCCAATTATCTTTGGAAATGAAAATGGAAAATTTTGTTGAAATAAATACCAAGAAAGACTATCTTTCCAACTCAAATATCATGCTTTTCCGAACATGAGGCAAAAGAAATGGTGGGATAATGTCAATATAAAATTTAACTTTGTTAACCGTCAAATTTAACCTTTGGTTGGGTCATGTTAAATTGTCAGTTACCCTTTTTTTCCTTTTGCCCTCCACTTCAACCTAGCTTTTTTATGCATGGTTTTGCTTATTCGAACTTGTGAATGGTGTCCAACATGCATACCTTGTATTGATTGCATGTAAGAAATGGTTATAATTTTCCTCTCTCCCAATTATGCAAGAAATCATGCAAGCTTCAAGAAAAAACAAAGAGAGAAGCAAAAAAATTCTTGGTAGTGAAGAGGTCAAAGAGTTTGTAGGTCGTGACAAGTGATTTTGTGAAGACAAATCTGATTTTGAATTCCACATCCATGAGGCAGTAAGGAATCTTGAGATCGCAAAGGTTGAGACAAGCACAACCAAGCAAGTGAAGAAAAGAAAGATCAAAGGGAAAAGTTTACATAGTTAAATGGTGACAAAGAGTTAAGATTCCTAGTGGCCCACCAGTCAATGGCCAAATAAGTCAAGCTAAGCAAATGCAGGCAAAGGTGTGCAAGCCAAAAAGGTTGATGGTCAAAGAAGTTAAACCGATAAACCAGCAAGTGTAGACATAGGCGGCAAAAGAAGATCTCCAAGCAATGCTGTCACAGCCCATTTTGTATATGGCACGACATTTTCACAACTCTATTATTGCACTAGGACACATATGATGTTATGCTGGAGATTTATGCTATCCATGAACTATTTGGTTAACTGTTTCTACTTCATTATTTGAAATAGATTATGATATGTTTATGGATGGATATGACTTGTGTATATCTTGTTATTAAGGGATATTGACTAACTTCAATGGATGAATGAGTGCGACAGGATCCATCACAATCTCTCTCAATGGGAGAGTATCACAGAGGAGAGGGAATTAGCTTTTCTAAGCCTGCCATGCATGAACTCACACACGCACTAAATCATACTAGTATAGATGCATATGAGATTGGGGGTTTACGGTTAGCATAGATGGTTATTAAATGTTAAAATGTGTATTTTATGGTCTCAATTTGAATTATTGGAAAGAAATTGAACGCATATATATATATATATATATATATATATATATATATATATATATATATATATATATATATATATATATATATATATGCGTATGTGTGTAGATATATAGTGTGAGCATATGTATATATATATAATAATTCAATAGATGGTTTACCGTGGTTATTTTTAATAATTAATTGATTTTAAATTATATATAAATATATATACATTTTCCATGCAAATATTAATTAAATATTGCATAGGAAAATATATATATTATATAGTTAAATTTAACAAGGGTAATACTTGGTCATTTACCAATGACTTTGGCCATTGTAATCATCTCATTCCGTGAGGAATTTACAATGGAATAAAGAATGTTTTTCCTCTGATATCGAACATAGGAAATAAATTGAACTCCATTATTTTAATATTTCCGGCAACAGTTGTAAGCTCCATTATTTTAATATTTTCGGCAATAACTGTAAGCTTCGGATGTAACATTTGTATCCTACTCAGGAATGTTCTTCCTTGAGCTGTCCTTTTTTGAATATAAAAATATGCATGGATTTGACCTGGGTACCGCCAGAGAGCCATCCCCAAGCATACTTGTCAATAAAATTATTTTAAATCAACACTTGGAAATTGCCAGTCTCAGGGGGGAAATAAAAATTAAAAGAGGAATTTTGAAAAGGGGATTTTGTCGGGGAGAAGGGAAAGAAGGGAGTTGCAGGAAGAATATATTATTTTCAGACTGGTAGCTCTGTATAGGTATGAACAACTTCCTGCATTGGTTTTAATACGAATGAATGCATTCCTTGAATAAATGCTTGACATTATTGAGAAAAGAATGAGTTAATTTCCATTCTTGAGATCAATCTGTGCAACCAATTTCACTATTTTGTCTACAGCCATGAAATCCAATAGAGTATTAAGAGATTTAAACCAATGAGGTTTATCAAAGGGCAACAAAAAATTAGTTTTACCAAAACTATAGAAGCATAAGATTCAAATTAACAGAGCCAACATAGATACTCAAAAATTATCCAACCAACCATAAATTTGGCAAACATTGAAATAAGGGAAAAATGATAATAAAATTAGGCGCCTTCAGCCAGAGAGGTGTGCCTCATATCTGGCCGCCCTCAGTACCTCAAATCTGCATCTTAAACAATAAAACAAATCAAACTTGTGGCCATTCTATGGGCTACCAGAGGATACGAGACAGGAAACAGGGAAATTGTTGTTTGCAAAACTCAACTGAAATAATGCCCAGGCGTAGCCTACGGCAATTTTTTTTTTTTTTAAATGAAACAATGAATACTCTGAGGATTGGTGCCCCAAATAATGCCTGAATCTGCAAATAAAACACATGAAATTAGATACACTGGCAATCTGCAGGCGCTAGCAAAAGGGCTTGTTGTCCTTCCTATCTCCTCATGGCATGAGCAAATGGTAGCATCATTCTTTGTTTCTTAAATAGCTTCTTAACCCTAAAGACTGAAGTCTTTTATGTGTTGTTTATTATAAGGTTTGGAAAGTATTTTGTTTTGGAAGGAAAGAAGGATACAAATATTAATTAGCTTCTTTCTAACGGGAAGAGAATGATTAAGTTTAACCAAGGAATTAAAAAATTTTATTGTGTTTACAATTAATATTTACATATGGTAATTATTTAATTGTAAACGGAATTAATATTTAGATGGAATTAATAATTACATAGGATAATTATTTAATTGTGAATGGAATTAATAATTATATAGGTAATTATTAATTGTGATTGGAATTAATATTTACATACGGTAAATATTTATTGTGTACACATTTAATAATTAGTAATTAAATAAGGTGATTAATTAAATTGTGATTGGAATTAATAAATACATAGTGTAATTATCTATTTGTGATTGGAATTAATATTTACTTGTGTTAAATATTAATTGGGTTGGTTTACACATTATTGATACTATGGTAAACAATAATTAATAAGTCGAGGCATGCATGGTATAGTGAGCGGTGGCCTAATTCCAAGTGGAATACTTTCCGGAGATTGAAATCTTAAGTTGTATACCATCGCATGGGTTTATAGTTTGCATATCTATAGGTTTGCTTGTGGGCACTGCGTAGAATGCATTAGTTAAACCCAATTTCACTTTCATGCATGTCGGCCTTGAAGAACTAATTTCTTCAAGACGGGTCGGGCTATTCATGTGGATAGCATGGGGAAGCCTTCGGCTTCATGGTAGGGTGGAAGTGGCCTCTGTGATGCTCTCTCATTTTCGGGTTACAAAGGAGGAGCTAAGGGCGAGAGTTGCACCGAGATGCCACGATAAAACCTGGTATTTACTACATTAAATATGAAAGGATTTAAATGGAAATGTTTTAATTCATAATTTGTTCCACTATTGTGTAGTCATCGTCTTCATGACAATGCTATATGTATAACAAAGGCCACTATGAGTTGAGATATTGTGAGATATTGTAATGAACATTGATTTGATAAAGAACCCAGATGATACCATAGAGATGTATGACTCTATGCTCATAAGGGGTTGGAAGTAACTCATGATTGCTATAATATGTTTTACTTTCCTATATGAATTGAAAATTTTGTAGATAGAATTTGTGGATCTGTATGTTATAACATGCCTTTGACACATGATGATTTGAGGAGGTTAAGCGTAGCTTACCTTAAAATGGTTAAATTAACCTTGATATTTCTTTTACATGGATTTGGATTTAAATGAGTTTTAAATTAGAGTAATGCATGATGTAGTATTCTTGTATTGTTCTATGGTGGAAATTAAAATGGTGAAGCTACATGACATATTATGCAAGTTGTGTGATCACTAAGATGTTTTATCATTTGTTCTTCTTCATATGATGTACTTATGGATAATGAACATAGTTTGATCTATTATTGATTAGTTCATATTCTGTTAACCTTACCTAGACATAGTGTCTAAAGGAGCTTTAAATAATAGAATGATATTAGATGTAGAAATCTTATATTATTTTATTAGGGTTGAAATGGGTGCTGTTACAAATGCACAACAGTCAAGGAAGCCAAGGCAGCATTAAAAAATAATTTAAGTTTTTGTATTTCCAACAAGAGCCTTCAAACAACAAGTTCTAGACTGCAGGTGGTAGTGTGGCATTCAAAGAGATCACCTTCAAGTAGAGGAAAACAACCCAAGTGGCACCAAAGGAAAGGTGAAAGCAAGGGTGTTTGTTTTAAGTGGCAGTCTCAAAGAGTATGTGAATCGCTTTGTTTCTTCAAGCCTAAACTATGAGATTATAACTAGCCACCAGACTAACCACTAGTGATTACTCGGTGTCACAAGTAAACTATTACCTTGTCTCTTTGGAGACACCTTAGGCTTAGTAGAGTTCTCTTTTTAAACATTGTTCAACTCGAACTTCTCAAATGCAATACACTCAAGACACAAAGCACCCAAGGCAAAACCTATAACGCAAATCAGATTTGACGTTTTCATGGGTCAAATGGTGATCGACACAGCTGTGCCTAAGGACAAAGTAAGCTTCGATAAGGCAAGGGTCGAAGATTTTGATGTTCAACATTATGCTTTCCCCCAAAATGATCAGCACGATATTCCAGGCATGGTCTGAAAGGTAATGGAGTTTTGGAAACCACACTTCAAAAAGCTACTTGAAGAAGTATCTTGTCTCCAAGCAAAAAGTGAGCCTTAATTGAATACATCAACAAAGATTGCATGTCAAGGGTAAGTATTCAAGCTCTTATCGTTGTGGAAATGCCTCCCAAATCCAATGCACAGTGCGACAAACTCACCCATGTAAGTGAATGGATGGCCTATGGAGCAACATTCAAAGGGTATATATCTCTAACAATCTTCAGCTTGCTCATGAATTTCCCATCTCTATGGGACGTAGCTCAGAATTTGCAGGAAAGTGCTCAAGGAATCTCTATGCATCAAGACTTTCTCCACACCCTGGAATTGTGGAGTCAAGCAAGAGATTCCCTAGTGGAGATAGTGGGTTCCCCCAATTGCATCTTTCATGGGACCAAGATTGGAATCAGTCTTCGGGGAACATCAAAATGGTTGTTCACTCTTGAGCGTTGTGCGTGCATGTCTAATTTTGTGTGTGAATCTATGTCAATAATATTAACATTACAACAATTATTTTTCATATCAATTGTTGTTACTTAGAATTCCTATTAGTAAAATTGCAAAGAAAAGAGATGAGAGAAATTCGCTAGAAAGGCGTTCTTCACAAAGAGTGAGAGCAGCATTATATAGATTTAGAAAAGTACTATTACAAGTACCATTTTAAATGGTACAACAACTACTGCAACTACCTTATTTAAGGACCTACACCTAACTACACTAATTACATACACTATTACATCGTTATACTAATACCCCCTAATGACTAAACCAAAAACAACACCAAGCTTGTCCCAAAATTTGACGAAGTTAAGTCATTAAATCAACAGTCTGCTCCTGACAAGAAAAAAAATGAAGAGAGATGTCTTCACAGTCCATCGGTTGCCAAATATAGTGATGATGAATCTTGATATGTTTGGTTCGAGCATGATAAATTGGATTCTTCACCAACTTCAATACTCCCTAATTATCACAAAAAAACAGTGTAGGAATATGTTGAGGAAGCTGAAAATCTAACAAGATTTTGTGTAACCAAACTGCTTCACAATTGGCACTCACAGTTGCTTTGTATTCCGCTTCAATGGAGGATAAAGCTACTTGTTGTGACCAAATCACACATCACCCCATTAGGAATAGGGAACCCCCCTTTTTTTTTGAGCTCTGTGCCTTCAATGAGTTTTCAATGAGATTTTAATGATGACCTGACTCATTTTCCTTTGCCGATACGGTAGTGATTTCCTCGCCTATGATCTTTGTTTCACGATTAGGGATAGATGAACTTGCAATAATGAAGAATCTTGATAAAATCCCATCTAGATATTGAGTTTTGAAGTCAATCCTGAAGAATGTTTGAGACCCTGAAAAGACTAAGCCTGGAGCCTGAAATCCTGAAAATCCTGAAAAAATGGCTAAGTCTGAAATCTGGTGAATCCTCCAAATTCTATATTTTTCATCTTAAATATACTTAAATATATTTTTCAATATACCTTTACTCGCGCGATCCTGAAAAATGCCTGACAAGTTCAGAGGATTCAAAACCTTGATCTAGTGCGACAGGACACTTAAGTGGCGCAAAATCTTGGCGCAAAATCACGAAGGAAAAGGCGCTTGAGCCAGAGGATTTCAATCAATGATCTGATGCGCCCATCTACACCTTGATCTAGTGCGAAAATGCCAGAGGATTTCGATCACTCATCTATTGTGCCCAAACCAAAAGTATCATTTCGAAGGAGAAGATGAAGATTTTAATCCTTGATCTAGTGCGAAAATGAAAGGATAAGTCTTAGAGCGAATCTTGGAGCAAATTTAAACGATAAATGCTTGAGGATTTCAATTCTCCATCCAATGCGCCACCAAGAAGGAAGAGGGAAATTTGAGGGTCTTGACTTAAGAAAGGTTTAATTCAAAGAGGATTCTAAAAGCCCATCCAATGCGCTAAGACTTGAGGATTTTCACCCATGAAGTAATGCGCCAAATGACAAACTCAAACATGCAACCAATGCGCCAACACCATGCATGATCCACTTCAAGGTAAAGGCTATCTAAATTCATTCAAGTTTGAAGACTTCAACCTAGTGAAGTAATGCGCCATCTCCCAAGCCCCTTATCAAAGCACTCAACAAGAAGAAATCGAAAGTGGTATCTAGTGCGCCATACATGAAGACAATAAAATTTCATTTTTCTTGAAGATCTCTAGCTACCCATCTAATGCGCCATGTATGAAGGGGGAATGAAGTTTATTTTTGAAGATCTCTAACTACCCATCTAGTGCGCCACACCAAAGGGGAGAGTGAAGTTTGATTTTGAGGACCCCATGTTACCTATCCATTGCGCCATGCATAAGAAGAATCCAAATAGCTCAAGTGATGCGCCAAGGCCTAGAGGATTTCAATCCTCCATCTAATGCGCCATTCCCTTAAGCGAGTAAAACTAAGTGTCATCTAAACCAATGTCGAGAGGAATCCTAAAGCTTCATCCAATGCGAAGTGTTGAGAGGAATCAAGAACTTCATCTAGTGCGAAATGATAAGAAGATTCAAAACCTTGATCCAAAGCGCCACACATGTCAACATCTAGAAGGATTCCAAACCTTGATCTAATGCGCCTAGAAGGATTATGAAGAAAGATCATGCTATTTCAAAGAAGAAGACTTCGAAAACATCATCCAATGCAAAATGCAAGACAAGAGGATTTCAATTCTTGATCTCATGCGCTTGAAGGAGAAGATAATTACAATCTACAAGGAGATCATCAAGACCCCATCTAGTGCGCTAGACCAAGGAAGTTAGAAACATTTAATGATTTTTTTGCCTTGGAAAACGTGAAAATTGCATTTATTAAATAAAGATCAATCTAAATTAAATGTTTTTGCACTATAATAAAGGAAGTCGGCCTAGGGAAGAGGTAAAGTTTTTAAAGCAAATTATGTATATATACCTCATTTCCTTTTCATTTTATCATTTTCAAGAGCAGATTTGTTTTCCAAGAGCAGATTTATCTTCAAGGAGCAGCAACAAGAAGTTTTTTAGAAGTATAAATTTGATTTTATCAAATTCAAGCAAGTGGTGGATCAAATTGCAAGGTATCAAATTCAAAACAGCCTATCAAGTAAGTCTGATCTGAATATTTTCTGATCTGATTTTCTTCTTTTTCCTTCATTAGATGCATTAAAATTGTTTAAGTATTGGTAAAATTTAAGAAGGATAAATGGATTTTCATAGATTCCTTGAATCTAGATAGCAATATTTCATAATTATAAAGGAAAATTTCATAATTTAATCCACTAAAGTTGCTGAAGTGAAGTCTAGATTGTGTTTGCAATCACTTATTCGCGTCAAGTCTGCAGGATCATGGCAATGACTTCTAAAGAGCGACAAGCAAAGATCCGAATGGATGCCAAGGGGAAGATTCCCGAATCAAAGCTCGTCTCAAAGTGGACAAATGTAGGAGACACGAATATGGGGAGCAGCAACTTGGAAGATATCAAGTCAGTCCTTGAAGAACCCAACGGAGGAAGTCTCGCTCAAGCCATCATGAGGAGTGGAGCCATTGAAGCTGCTTGTTTTCCGCCAGCTTTGCCGTGTCCGGAGATGATCATCGAATGTGTCAAGAAATATGATGTAGATACAAGGCAAATTATAGCCAAAGATGGAACGATATTAGCCTATTCAACAGAAGGAAGCTACTACAATTCCTCCGTCTATTCTTCCACAGGAAACAGTATCCCAAGTTGAAAACATGAGAACTTCATCTCAGATGATGAAAGGATGGATAGAAAAGACAGAAGAAAAGGCCTATACTCACCTTGAAGAAATTGTGCAAGTGTATGACAGAGTCATTAAGCTTAAAGATCGAGTCCAAGCTTTATTGAGAAGTTGTGCTGAGTTCAAACCGATCAAAGAGCAATACATGCCACAACTCAAAAGTTTAATGGAAGCTCCAGTAGAAGACCTAATTCATGATAAGGTGATTGATAGAGATACTCCACATGACTTCGTCACTTGGTATTTCTCCTTTCACAACAAGGGGCAACTAGTTGATAAAATTGAAGTAGATATGTCCAGGATAAGAAGTGTTCTTCTAAGAACAGAAAATCATATATACACTGCTTTGACAACAATTTGTAATCCTTATGGAAATGTTACTGTTGAAAACATGAAGCAACAAGTTAAGGCATTCTATTTTCAATATGATGGACTTGATAAAGGTCAATTGGATAGCATATTCACACTTGCATATCGTCTTGGAGAAAATAAGTCTTGGATAAACGACTGGGAGAAGACACTTGGCGTCTATGAGTCAGATGTGGCAGTGGCAGAAGGATCCATTAAGGTGGCGACAAGTGTACCAATGGAAGATATTGTTCAAATTGTGTCTAGATTCATTGTATCTCATAGTACTACTACATAGTAGGCACATGATGTGGCTTCCTTATCTTCTTGGAAAGCGTGCCTTTGTTCTCTCCTTCATAGCTTCTTTCATTTAATATAGATAGCCTCCTGTATTTAATAAAGTTGACCTCCTTCATTTAATAAAGGATAGTTTGTTATAACTACTTGTGATGTGGCTTGATCTGATCCACTAATTTGGCCGATCGATCTTGACCCTTCTTTCCTTTGAGGTCTATAAAAGAGCTCTCATTGCTCTCATTTGAAGAGGTTGGAAATTCTGAAATTGTTGTAAGAGCTCTCTGAGATAATAAAGGATTCATTGTTTTGGTGATTCTATTTATGTTTCTGAGTGTTTGCATGGTTTCAATTTTCAAACAAACATTAAGTTAAGTTACAAGTTTCCTTTAAAGTTTAAGTTAGTTAATGAAAGGTTGCTTTATTGCTTTGTAGTGAAGTCTATAAGTTCATACCATTTGTAGTCTACGGCTTGTGGATTGCAGTGCATGGTTAGTCTGAACAATTGAACGTCAATTTGATCTTTATGCTTGTTGAATTTTTCATGAGCATAATTGATTTAAACATCTTGTATACCTTTGAAGATTGCACCTCTCTTGTGTAGTTGTTTTATCTTGGCGAAACAAGATTTGGTTCGATTTCACTTCAAGTAGTAAACGTCCTTCCATTTAGGATTAGATTAGTGTCTCTAAACCCTACATCTTTTGCTCTTTTTTATCATTCAGTTAGGATTAGAACCAAAGTACGTCCATTGCTAAATCATACGCATCAATTGCAGTACTTGGATTCTCTAGTATTCACTTCCATAGTCCTTGAAACAACAAGTTACTTGAACAATTGTGTAAGTCCCTTTGTTGATTAACAGCAAAATCATACTTAAATCGCTGAGCTGTCTCTTACCGAAAACATTATTAGAAGGAACCTTGGAGTTATCTCGTTTGATCACTTAGTTTAGCATCCGAGAGGCTTTGCTCAAGAGAGAGTCAGATACTCAGTATTTCACTCTATTGTTGACTTGTTGAAAAACAACCATCAACACTACTGTCTACCGAAGCTTATTGCCAAGAAATCACTCTTGAATCCAAGGAGAAGATGTAGCCGGTTGTAGACCACCGAGTTTCGACAAATCCTGTCCAATCAGAGTCTATATACCCAATTAAACCAAAATCTTTTGTCCTCTGATAGAGTATGCCAAAGTATGCCAAAGTCAAGAGTACTTTTGACATATCACAAAACTCATTTTGTTGTTATCCAATGAGAGAGCTTCGAATTTAACAGAAACGAAGAGAGATAGCTAACAACAAGACAAAGATCCGGTCTAGTGGTTGTAAGATATATCATGTAGAAAACCTTACTAGTTCTTACTGAATTTTTTTCCTAGCTGTTCTAAATTTTCTGATTTAAATTTCTTTCAAAGTATTCAATCTTTTCAAGATCCGTTTTCTTCAATGCACTTAGAATATCATGAAGATGGAAAGGTTCAAAGCATAGGACCAAATTGCAACAATAGAACATGAAACATCAATATTAGATAGCAAATCAAAGCATATGAACCATGAAAGAACATACCCGGAATCAAACTTCACTTCTTTATTCCTTTCAAGAGCTGACTACAAATGTCTTTGGCTGTCCTTTACATCAGGCTTGACTGATTTTAAAAATCAGACTTCATACAAATGAAATATGTGAACAAATGTAGCCCAAAACCCTAGCCAAATGATAAACAATGATGCCCAATGAACAAACACAAAGCTGGGACTGAATATATGCCTATAGCTGATCCTTTATGACTGATTTATCTGTTGTACCTGCTGATATCACTGCTGAAACAACCCAGATCTGAAAATGAATGATAAGAAGTGCCAAAATACACCAAATGATGAAATCGCCTATGCCAATAATTAGTGCAATTTGACCCAGCAATGCAAACTTTGTCTCAAACCCTCAAACTATGACAAAATATGATGCCAAACAGCTCTGATATGATTTTCCAGTATGCTGATACAAAAATCAGAATATTACTTGATGTCAAAAACACACTAGAAACCCTCCTTATGCAAATTGATCACCTTAGAAGTCATCAACGATGAAATATGCATCAATTTCATAGCCAAATCTCCAAATCAAACTCCATAGCTAGCTGTAGATGAAGATCCCTGTCAAACCCTAACTTGAAATGAAGCCAAAACATCAATCAAATCATCCAATAAAGCCCAATGATGAACTCCACATGAATTCACCTCACAATGTGGAATGGGATCATCTCCAAACCATTAAAAATCAAGGGAACATCTACTTGATACCACTGAAAATACATTTCCAGCCAAGAGAACTCAAATGCAAAGTTTTCCAAATGATCAATAGTTGCAAATTGAAACCAAGAGCCTGTATTTATTCCTTCACCTAGGTGTCCCAATTAGCTCAATTTTGCCAATTTTCAAATCCACCAATGAAAATACAATTTCCAACTTGTAAATTTTAAATGAATTTCATCCATCAACCACCTTCACTTAAAAATAATAAAATAATAATGTTTTATTATTTTTCAAATACCTCCCTTGGACGCCAATATTGAAAAAATATTATTTTATTTAATAATTTTCCTCCTCAAGCGCCAATTATCCTTGGGCAAGTAAAATATTTTTTAATTAATTTTTTCTCCTTCCCTTGGGTGGCAATCCATAACAAAATAATATTTTATTATTTTTTAAATACTTCTCTTGGGCGTCAATTTCCATGCCAATAAAATAATATATTTTATTATTTTCTCCATATCCATCTTGGGCGGCGATTTGGCTCATCAAATAATAATATTTTATTATTTTTATTTTTCCTTTTCTTTTTTGGCATTGGGAAAAATAATAAAATAATAAATAAATAAATACAATTAAAAATTGTATTCTATTTTCCTTATTTCCACCTTCTTCCATCTTCTAGTCATCCAACGTTTATTTTTCCCATCCTTGGCTTGGAAAATGTCAATATTTTGGCTATATAAAAAATATGATAAAACAATACTAGCCAAAATCCCAATAAAATCACATGTTGAGCCAACATTATAGTTTTCCATCCTTCAAAGCCCAAGCTCAACCCAAACGCATGTCTAGCTCAAAAAGAGGACATTACATACCAAGCTACCCACCAACTATCTATAGTATGATTCAACGACCGAGGATGAATCATCAGAGGTTGACAACTTCAACCCAACCTCCATAGATGTAGAAGATGAGTTACAATCTGCCATCCCAAAACACTCCAAAAGACTCATGGCATATTTGATTTGAACAATGAAGATGTTATCAAATTGCCAAAACTCAACCCCCGGGATGTAGGAGGCCTAGATCTGACATGTCAAAAGCTACACATAATTCTAATTTTACTGTAGTGTCTGTACTACTTGTGATGGCAAGATCATCAACATATACAATAACAATTACAATATCATTACCATCACTTTCAACATAAAGATTTGGATCAAAAAGACTCCTTCTGAATTTAAAATCTTTTAGATGTTTATCAATTTTAAGATACCAGGCTCGAGGAGCCTACTTAAGTCTCTACACGTACTTAATTAACCTGCAAACTAGATGTTCATGTCCAGAACCTAAAAACCCTCAAGCTGCACCATATAGACTTCCTCATTCAAGTCCCCATTCAAGAAGGCACTTTTGAGATCCATTTGATATACCTTCCAACCAAATTGAGCGGCTATGAAGAGAAGCAACCGAAATGTGACCATCTTAGCAGTAGGAGCAAGAGTCTCTTCAAAGTCTATACCTTCTTGTTGTGAATATCCCTTAGCAACAAGATGTGCCTTGTATTTGTCCAATGAACCATCAGCTTTGCATTTGACTTTATAGACCCATTTGCACCCAATGGGCCTTTTACCTAGAGGCAATTAGACCAACTCCCAAGTTTGATTTTTCATCAATGCATCATATTCAACCTTCATAGTAGCTTCCCTTTTCTGGTTTTCCTTGTGCCTCAGAAAATTTTTGTAGTTCAAAAACCTGAAAAAGATCAGAAGATAAGGCAAAATGACTATGCTCAACAACTGAACTAGTTATCATTTTTCCTTTTCTTCTAGGATGTTCATTTGATTGAGGAAGTCCATTCATATGCACACCTTCCAAAGTGGAATAGTACCATTTAGGTTTATGGTGTGTCTCAGGTGAATGTTGCAAAGGCAAGTTCTCAACTGGAGTCTTACTTGGAGTGGAAACACCTTTAGTTTTGCATCTCTAATAGACAAGTGGTGAAGAACCACTAAAAGGTTGACTTACAGGCTGACCTGATGAACTAGAGGGTTCATCCTTCAAGGGTACCATAATACTAGATTCAAGGTCTTCACTGACTTCCTGCTAAACATTTGAAAAATATGGCTCTATCTCTTTTACATCAACATCCCAACTAACAATGACCTTGTTAGTGGAAATATCAATAAGCATGTATGCCTTAGATTGTTCACTATAGCTAGCAAAGAAATACTTGATACTTTTGGAATGTAGTTTATGTCTTTTCTATTTAGGAACTAAAGTGTATGCGATTGAACCAAAAATTCGAAAAGAAGTTAACTTAAGTTTGTTACCGGTCCAGCTCCCTCCAATGTGATTTTTCTGCAAAGCTTTGCATGGACATCTATTCAAGATATAAATTGTTGTGTTTACAGCTTCTCCCCAATATTGTAGGGAACGTTCTTGTTGTGCATCATGCACTATGGCATTTTTAAGATAGTCCTATTACACCTTTCAACCACTCCATTTTGTTGAGGAGTGTATGGTGTTGTTAACTGGTGCTGAATACGTTCTTTTTCACAAAATTCCTTGAATTGAGTGAAGGTGAATTCCCCCCCATTATCGGACCACAAAGTCTTGATCTAATGCCCTGTGAATGTTTCCACCAACGCCTTGAATTTGAGGAAGACACCATAGCATTAAGACTTCTTTAAGAAGTAAAACCACATCTTTCTAGAGAAATCATCCACCAATAGCAGAAAGTACCTTGAACCATTGACAATGGGAGACATCCAGGAAGGCTCACAAAGCTCTGCATGAATGAGATCCGCACACCATGCACCTTCTTAGGAAACAAATTCCTTTTCTACTTTCCAACCAAACACCCAGCACACAAATCCTGCTTTTTCTGTATAGAGGGCAGCACGTGAACCATATGGGCTCAAATGAGTTTGACCAAATATTAAAGATTCAAGTGACCATATCTTTAATGCCAAAGAACATTGGTATTATCTTCGACAACTAAGGCATGCAAATTAGTTGTAGCGGGATCAACAAGATTATACATGCCTCCTGGCCCAATGCCTATGGCAACAACTTCGTCCTATTTCACATCTGATACAATACACTTCTTTCCAAAAAACTCGACTTGAATGTTAGGGTTCACAATAAGTTGACTAATAAGATAATAAATTCTTGTTCATGGCAGGAACATATTGGACATTGCGTACTAGAAATTTTAGAGAATCATTTAATACAACCCTAACATCTCCTATCCCTTCGACCATATGTGATTTACCATCACCAGGTGAAATGGTATCTTTATGACTAGAATCAACTGGTAAACTTTACATACAAGTCTTTGTGACACATGAAGTGTCGAGATGCTCCTGAATTAAAAAACCAGTATTTGTTGTCAATGCTAGCTAAAAGAGATGCCATAAGTGCAAACTCGTCAACTGAACCATGCTCTTCCTCGATAACGGCCACATTAGCTTCACCATGCTTCTTGCGGGATAGATTGCATAGCCTTTTCCTACATTCCTTTTTAACATGTCCAAATTTGTTACAGTAACAACATTTCACCTTTTCCTTGGATTGAGTGGGAGAAAAAGTGTTGCCAAAAGAGTTGAGGCTTGCTCTTAAAACGAGTAGCAAAAGCACTTTCAGCAGTCTCGAATGTAGATTCCCCTATTTGTTGTTGTCTTCACTTCTGCAATAGATACTGACTCACCTTATCAAAATCAAAGTTTGACTTTCAACCAATAGATTTAGTGATTCCACAAAGGTCTCATAGGAGGGCAACAGGCTGTTAATGGTCAAAGCAACCATGTCCTCGTCATCTACTGCTTTGTTGACGTAAGTTGATCACTAAGATCCTTGATTTTTAGGAGAAGTTTTGATAGTGACCCACCCTCATGCAGTTTTGTAGAAGACAACAAATTCTTCAAATACATATCCCGGCTTTTCTCAGAGACTTGATACTTGTTTTTGAGGTTATCCCATAGTGTATGCAAATGTGGTATTCCAGACTTAGGGGATTAAATCATCAGACATTGACAGCTTGAGTAACAGTTGGGCTTCCAAGTGACGCTTGTCAAAATCGTCCGGGTTGATTGTAGGCCTAGTTTCGGTCCCTAGGATAATTCTAACACACATCCTATACTCAGCAATCGTGAGTACTTGTGACTACAAATATTATAATTTTCCTGGTTAGTTTTTGTGCCTCTGACAACACTAGATTTTGAATGTTGGCCATTATCCCAAAAAATAAACCATTTCCGAAACTCAAACAACCCCTTCAAATTTGACCCAAAAAATTTTAAATTTGGTCCTGAAAATTTTTCAAACCTTTGTAAATGTGAAACCTGAATATTTAGAAACCCCCCCTCAAACTGAGATTGGTAAAAACCCAAAAAATTACCAATAATTTTTCTAAAAAGTCGAGGTAATTTTTTGAATAAAAAATTTAATACCCGGAAATTGTTGTCACCTACCCTAGTAGTTGTATTTTTCACCTTCAAACTAGTTGTAAACCGCACAAAATCATGCCCTAGCGACACAACTTTTTGGAACAAAAAACCACGACCTCCAATTGTGCCCTAGCTGTCACAAAAATAAAAAATGTGTGAAAATCTCATGCAGAAATGTGTGCCAAAAAAGCGGTTTTTGTGAGTCACACAACCTCCAAACTGATGATTTTCACATGCCCTAGCCATGGATTTCAGCAAATCGCAACTTCTGCTGGTGTCCTTGCCCGCAGTCAAATGGCATGCCCTAGGATTGCAAAAAATACGAAAAAAACCTGTGTTTTTCATTGAAAATTGCAATTTTCGTCAAAAAAAGAATGCTGCAATTTTCTAATAAAGAAACCCACGATTTTTGAAAAAAATCCACACGATTTTCATCAAAATTTATGCCCTGATTTTTGCAGAAAATAAGGCACACGATTTTTACTGATTTTGCCAATGATTTTGATGAAAAAACCCTTGCGATTTTTACTCTACCCTAGCCGTTGTGCAACCCTGTAGACTTGGCGATTTTTCTAATAAAAATCCATGATTTTCTGCCTCTCTAGACGCCCACACCCTAGCTGACCCTTCAGGACCTCTTCCCAACCTTCTTTGCACGATCAAACCCTAACCCTACCTGGTGGTTTTGATACCAATGTTAGTAAAAGTGTAAAAAAAAGAGATGAGAGAAATTTGTTGGGAAGGCTTTCTTCACAAAGAGTGAGAGCAGCATTATATAGATTTAGAAAAGCGCTATTACAACTACCATATTAAATGGTACAACAACTACTGTAACTACCTTATTTAAGGACCTACACTTTATGACATTATTATACTAATAATTCCTTTGATATTCATTATTACCAATATTATTCTTACTTTCCATTGATTAAAGAATATAGCATATAGATTATTATAAACAATGTTAAATCTAAAACAGTTCAGCTGAAAGAAAGAAGACCTGGACACTTCACCAAGCACTGCATACCTGCCATCATATTTTTTAAGGATGGTATTTTTCGTAGTGAAATAGAGAGGCCACTTCTTTGAGTATGCCATCGCCATTGAAGACTGAGCAAAGGCTCGAATAGACTGTCAATACACATTAATTTGATTTAGTGTAAAAACAGCTGGGCAGTGAAATGAACAAAAAATGCATCCCATAAAGAGATAACTAATGACCTTATCAACATTGAACATAGTCATTGCCACACCACCTCCATCTTTAAAATCATATACATCAAGTTCTAATGGTTTGTCTCCTGTCTCTGGAACTATAGCCAAAACAGGAGTTTGAGTCGGGTTAGAGAAGAATCTAGTAAAGGATTCTATAAATCCACTCAAAACAAACTTGACAAACTCCAAATGCAAGGCATTACCAAGAATCCAATGATAGCTTCCAGATACATACCAAATACCATCTTGAGTTTTCCTGGTTCTTTAATGACAGTATCTGTAGCACTATACTGATCCCCAAAAGCATGCCTACCAATACAAATAGGTTTCTTCCAACCTGAACATGATCCATTAAAAGTTCACTAGCTGTAAATTACTGCATCCATGAGACCAAATTTTAAACTAACAGATCACTTAAAAAACACAAACTATGAATTACCTGGAATAAGTCTAGGGACATTCTTGCATAGAATTGGCTCACGAAAGACCGTACCTGTTGCAATCAACATAAGCAAATCCTGTTAAGGCACAAGTCTCAGACTTCACTATGGGCTTTTCTTCAAATGGCTCAGTTTTATCTAGATAAACAGGTCTGGTCATTTAGATTTAAAAATATGCAATATGTAGAGGTAATAATAGACAAGGTTCAACCCTATATGCCCTAAGAATAAGTATGCTATGATTTAATTACTAAGAAAATATGACTACTCAAAACTTTAACACTGCAACATTATAATTAAGAGCATGGTAAGTATTCATCCATAAAGGTAGATTCAAGTTAAAGAAGATGACAGTTAGCAGAACTGATGTGCAGAGTATACCAAGAAAGGAGGAGATTGTGGAGCAGGATTCTGTCCAATAAAACCTTGATTCCCCTCAAGGAGAACCAAATTTCACTCAGGCTCCCCCATGGCTAAGATATCTGGAATTTTATCCACCCTTGCATATCCCTCATCCTTCCTAGACTAAAGTAGCGGGTGCAGGCAAGGTAATAAGGTACGTTTGGCCAGATGACTGGACTTGCAGCAATCCCTTTAGCCATCAGCAGCATTTAAGGAGCTTGAGGATTATGACATTCAAGAGTAGGGATTGCTGCAAGTCCACTCACCAATGAACCCTACTCTTGAATGTCATAATTTTCAAATTCAGATTTGCTAAATTCATTTGTTAAATTCAGATTTGCTAAATCATCTATGGGCAACAATAGTCCACATACAAATTAAGCTACCAACTCCAGATATTAATTCTTTGATGAACATCTATAAATAGCATAGAGCTCAAATGTAAAGGCAAATCAGATAACTGTGCCGTGAAGTCCTTTAAACAAATTCTCTTAGTACTTAACAATGAATAGGAAAGCACATATGCCCAAATCTACATTCACTTGCAAAGATAAGAGATATCAAACCATCATTGTCAACCCAAAAAGAGAATTGCTGATAACTATTGGGAGCTTGTATTCCAAAACTGCTTGTATTTATGTCTCTTCACAATTCTTCCTCCCCTTTCATGCTCAAGCATAAGCATTTATACAAAATTGTGATATAGAGGGAATGGAAACACCGTACAAAAACTTACCCAACACTGTATGGTCCCACCAACTACCACTGTACAGTCCCCTGCTATAGTATGGTCCTCCTTGCATCCTGCAGCCATACACCTAGTCCACAGCTGTATGCCCCCTTGGACAATCAATCTTACAGCCTTGTTCAAAGCTGCAATCATCTACAGTATGGCCATGCAAACCAGTAGTTGGATTTGAGTTGCTTTGCTGTACACTTAACTTCACTGATAGAGGCCAAAGCCTCAACTGTACGACAAATATCTCATTCAACCATACACAAAGGTTGTACAGTGGCAAAGAATTTAGTGGACTGTATAACAGTTTTTTTTTAAATAGTAAACTATATGGCAGTGAAGAAATCCTTGTGCCATGCAACAGCCTGCAAACAACTGTGTCATACAGCAGTGAGGTATGGCATCCAAATTCCAAACAGAGAAATCTTGTGTTCTACAGCGGAGTGAAAATCTGCCAATTGTACCTCTATCACTAGTAGCAGTACAAACTAGTTTCAAATTGACAGTACGACCTCTAATCAGTAGTACAGTGTGGGTTCCAGTTAGCAAAGTCCAGACTTTGGCTACTACAAAGCAAGCTGGTTCAGAGAGTTCAACACAGTCTGTTGTTTGAAGTGAATTATGGCCAGAAGAAAGATTATGCTTGTATGGCCCACAATAATTTGTGGAATTATATGAGTATGGGCACCTCCATTTCTGTAACAGCAACAAAACCCTAGGCACAGAAAGCAAAAACTAACTGAAGTGAGATAAATTTCATTTTTATTTCAAGCAGAGCATTCAATAACTTCGCACAGTTAAACCTAGCAGAGGAACCAAATCAGCATTTCTAGAGCTTCAAGCAAACCTCCAAAAAAATCCAAGGACCCAAGGTAGGAGGATAAATAAGTGGCAGCCACAGTTTCAATAAGTATTATGTTGTAAAAAAAGTCTGTTCTTTCTAATGTTGTTATAGCTGAAAAAGGAAAAAATCAACAAAGTGCAAGGGCGTCACCCTCAGCCATAAGGCCAAAAATTTGAAAAAAAAAAAATCCTTAGACAAGGCCTTTGTGAAGTACGGCACACCTCAGGAAGGTCGGCTCCTTCCAGTGCAAGCTGTAACTTCTTCCCATAGAATGGTACAGATAGTTCTGCCTGAAAGTGATGCCAACAGTAAGAAGAAAACAGAGTCGAGGAAAAAATAAGGCAGGGCCAACACCTGAAACTCTAAGTTGAGAGAGTTTAACAGCAACAAAAACAAGGGTTTGATGGGCAAACAAAACAGATGGGTGTGAGTTAAAAACTTCCCTTTGCACAACCAAGGTAGACAAGATATTACGGATGCCCTACTTCAATGTTAGAGACTTCAAAACTTATCTTGTTTGGATGGTTTCTAGCTATAAACAGAGATCAGCAATAATTATTCATGCATTACATTATCAAGAAGTTTAAATCACCTACAGAACCACAGATTTTTCCAGAGTGTTCAGGGTAATTTCCACTGGACCATCAGTACAAAAGCTCACTAACAGCAGCCAAACCCAAGCACAGAAAAAATCTTGCTGTTTAGACCATATGCAGAAAAGATACAACTAACTCCGAGGAAGCAAGAATGTCGAACAAGGGGAACAAAGGGTTGAAAAAGGAATACCTAGCCACAGAAGAATAACACTGTATAATGGACATTACTGAGAGCAGGTTGGTTGGTGTTACATGGACCTCTGACATTGCAATATGGATGACAGATTATATGATTGGGCTAAGAAAGGGGGAGGTCTACAATTGGGGAGAGTTGCTATCTGCTTGAATGCATGAATGTATTTCCTGAAACACATGTTATTATATGAATCGACACGCCATCAGGGTATTTTTAGACGCAATGCTCACTCAGTCAGTAGCTAATAGCAACCAACAAACAGACACTTCCTATGACCTGACTTGGTCATTTATCTTCAAATGAAAATCAATACGAGCACAGTTCACATATGTCAAGGGCCAAGAAGAAACTACAAGGGACAGTTGAAGCATCACAAAAAACACAGAGAGAGAAGCATACACAGCCTCGAAAGAGGATGATGCAAATAGTGAAGAAGTAGATAGTGAGTGGGAGGAGGAACCTTAGGAGCTAGAGGGCAGCCAAACACTCGCTCCTTCATTTGCTCCCCACACACCTATCCTCCAACAATTGGATGAGGCCCACCACATAGAAGAGTGTCTTGATTGGTGGGTGCTCCTATTGACACACTAGATATTCCTTCTATGAGCCACACTCACTTCATACCCATATTCCCAACTCTAGTAGATCCACCAAGGCCACTCCAATAGGTAGAGTCTTCGCCAGTTCTAGTACCAAAGCCACACCACTCTTTGGAAGAATTTACCTCTTCCATTGCACCAACACTCTTTAGGCCAAGTAGTTCTTCTCACCACCATAGAGATTCTATTTTAGTACAATTCCCTCAACCGAACCCTATAGAGCCTCTTTGTACTTTGTAACAATTTATACATGGTATGGGGCCAATGGCCCAAACCATGCTCAATGTAGCCAACATAGTCCAAAGAGTGGATTTTTTGTATTCTCTACTAATCTTAGAGGCAGTTCATACTAAGAAATTTGTAGATGGTTGTTGTAGGTAGTGTATAATGACTTTGTAATGTTTTGTTGATATGTTTGTGCCCAACTGTATTAATTACTTATCGCCTTGTGGGTAGTTGTTATGAGTCAGTTGTCAATGGTTGTTGATGTTTGTGTTCTACATGGCAACCATTGAGTACTTTAAATAGGCTTCTAATAACCGGGAAAGGCAATCTGATTGTATATGCAATCCTCCTTGGTCTAAATTTGGATTGTACAAGCACTACCCTAAATAAGCATTCAATCATTTTCATCTAAAATTATCTAGTATTGTTATATTCCATTTATATTATAATAGGTAGTGTCATTATTTAGCAATAATCATTTGGCGTCATTGCCTATAATGAAGTAAGGTCCGATTCACAAATAACCAGCATCAGTCAATACCTTTTGACAACTATACTGGAGATCGACGACATTAATGCCATTAGGCCTAAACAACGGCGGGAGAAGATCAGAGCGTATTCAGGGGGAAGTCTGGCAATCCCTCCGACTAGTGGAACAACAAGAACAAAGGAGGTTGTGTGAAGCAGCCAATGCCCGAAATTCATCAGTCCAAAGTTGGAGCCAAACAAAAAGTTGAAGCAAAAGTCAGAGTCCAAGCATAAGTTGGAGATGTAGTCAAGAAAGAAGACATCAAAACATCCTACCAACTACAAACAATGGCCTATAGCGTAAGGAGGAAGAGTGGATCAAGATTGCCAGACATCTTACCCTTCTGGAAGAAGCGTAGGTGGATCTCACAGACCAAGTTCAATTCGAGGAATCAACAAAGACTCCTCTATATGAGGAAAGTCTTCGTCTTCAAATGAAGTCTAAATACTTCTTCACAAACGGAGAGAGGGAAGCATACGACAGCAAACTTTGTGGCAACAAATAGTTGTTGATCAAAGAACAAATCAAGACAAAAACACCAAGGCAAAGTTTTGGAGTGGAGAAAAGACAATCTGCAGGCGATACAAATGTACAAAACACTAAAGTCTCTGGAAGAGTAGAGGATTCTCACATGTTTGAGAATGCTAGGAAAGCACTAGAACATCCAAAATAGAGATTCCTAAGGAGAAGGTTTTGGTCACTAAATTTGCATCCAGGTCAAGCCATGGTGACTCCACTAGCGAGCCCAAGTGTAGAGAGGAAGCTGCCTAAGTTCACTGGAGATGGATTTGCAGATCCTGACTCTACAAAACTTGTGAAACTATTTGGGCAGCAAATGGATAGAATAATAAAAATTGTTGGCTACGGCCATTCCCAATCACCCTCAGAGGTGTGGCAATTGACTAGTATACAGAGAGTGAGCCAGCTAAGCAAAATATGTGAGAGAAATTACACAAGGCTTTCGAGGAAGAATTTAGATTACTCTAGGATGACAATGAAATCCTTGCCGAAATTTACAACACCCAGCAAGGAAAACATGAGATCGTGAGGGCTTACAATCAGATACTTAAAGATTTATTATTAAAATTGGAAAAAGAACCAGCCGACGAGTTGAAGAAAAGATAGTTCATCGAAGGTCTCATTCCTTCACTGAGGAAGAAAATAAAAGTAGTGCCACCTTCATTGTACGCGCAATGGACATAGAAAATGAGGACAAGATATCTTCAAAATCCAAATGAAAAACTAATGCAGATGGTGAGTCGGATGCAAGTAGTGATAGTGGATCCAGGTTAGTACAAGCATTGTAGAGAGATATGTTCTACATGATGAAGGAATTGAAACAATGTACAGATTGTAGAGCAAAGGACCACAACATAACAAATTACCTTAAGAAGATGTTCCATGATATTTGCCAAATAACAAACCATTTGATCAAAGAGTCATAATAATTTGAAAAGTATGAGCGCAAAAGCATTCTTTACCCAAGGAGAGCAGTCTACTCCACCCAACACACCACCTCCATTGCAAAACAACAATAATGCTTCTTCCTAGCAGCTATCAAAATCAAAGAGGTAATAATACTTAGATTCACTAATAGCAGTGGAGGAGGTAAGACTCGAATCCAATATGACCCCAAAGGGCAGCCTATGATGCAAACCCGAACTGAGAATGTAATGTCCCCTTTTTCCGAGTGATCACCCAACGGAGTCAGATAGCCTTATTTATTCCCGTAGGCTAAGTCGGAATTGCAAGGGAATAATCTAATTAATTAAATACTAAGTAATCCTAAGTCACTTTTGGATTATTTATATTTAATTAATTAAGCTGGACCTAATTATAAAATAAAATGACTTTATTATTTAAGTAAGCCACTTGATAAAGAAAATAAAATAAAATAAAGTGATTTGCCAAAAGGAGGTCGGCCAAGAAGGAGGTCGACCAAGGTGGAGGTTATTTGGTAGCTATAAAAAAAGGCAAAAAGCAAGTCATTTGGATCATTCATATCTTATCATTTGCATTGGAGATTTTCTTTTGTGGATGCAACTTAGGTTCAGCATATTTCAAGGACGAAAACCCTTAGGAATATTGGTGGATTGGATGAAAACCCAATTCTATCTTGAGGTGGATTCATACGGAGTTCACATTTGCACTTCATTGGCGATTTGGAGGAGAGGATTGAGCTTCAAAGACCTATTTATTTCTGCAGATTTGAAGAAGACCTAGGGCCAAAATTGTGAGATTTGTGGCCAAATACAATTTTGAAGATTGAAGATATATTAAGATTTTTAGATCAACTTGGGAGCACCACACTTTGGAGGGTTTTGAGTGAAGATTCTAGCTAGGGTTTTACCCTAGGGTGAGCACCAACATCAAGGAAGGCAATTTTCACATTTGTAGTGTTGGGACTCCTATTTTTCAAGCCAAGTATTTGCAAAATCTTGCCAAATCCATCAAAAGAATCCCACTATGTTCCTTTGCAATCTGAACCCATTATTTATACCCGATCTGAGGATATTTTAACTGGGCTCTGTTATGACGTTTTCACAACATCACCCCATTGCAAATGGGGACCCCTATTTTTGAGCTCCAGTGCTTTGCCATGGGTCTTGGATGATGTCTTAGGTTTATTTCATGATGAAGTCGGTGATGTGTGAGTCTATAACCTCGTGTGGAAAACCATAATTTCCTGGAGAATGCCAAATTCTGAGTCTATGGAAGCTAAGGGCTTAGTAATGACAAGGTAAGTTGCGCCTCAAACAATTGAATGACAACCTCATGTTCTGGACTTAGACGAAATCTTAACAAAGGACAAGCATACATTAAGGCGCAATTCAAGAGTCTGACAGTGAGCAAAGTGCGCCTTAATATAGGAGGTTTTTATCATGAAACCTTGGCGCCTTAATAAAGATTGATATTTTGATCCTCAAAATTGTTTGAACTTAGGAAATTTTGCAAGAAAATGGCACAATAACTTTAGGCGCAAATTTGCTCCTGATCAATCACCTATGTGCGCCTAAGGTAAAATCTTGCAAAATCATCATTGACAATCATAAATTTACGCCTAAATGGTGATTAAAAAGGTTCTAAGAAATTTTCAAGGAAATGACCCTAGAGCCTAAGGCACAATTTTGCACCTGTAGAGTCACCTTTTGGCGCCCTGAAATGAGAATGCCTAAACCTATGATAAATTGCGCCTAAAGAGGTATAACATTCCTTGAGTTCACAAGATTGATCAAGCTCACAAAATGCACATCTTAAATCAAGGCGCATTTTCACACTTGAACAATCATACATCTGCGCCTTGAAGCAAGAGTCAGTGGAACAAACATCATTCAGTAAGACCTTTGTGAAGGCGCATTTTCACACCTAGACAACCTTAAATTTGCGCCTCAGGTACAAGGGCATAGATCAATGATGAGGAGGCTTTACTTTGTCAAGAATGAACATCTTTAAGCATCCACAAGGCTTTGAAACCATAAATTCACACTAAATATGTTAGGCGCACTTTCACTTCTCTGAAAACCTAAGTTTGCGCCTAGACTAGTAACATGATGAATATGCTTGGGAATGATTCCTATGTGCTATGAAATTGAATGTTTATCAATGGTTTAATGGTTGCTTTCTCTGTGTTGTAGGAGCATCAATGGGGCTGAGAAGTCCTCCAAGGAGCAAGGCGCCTGGAACCATCTTCAAGCAAGGAATGAAGTCAGGAGGCAGTCACTGCAAGGGAGACATCATGTTACCACTCCAAGAGCTCACTTCAAGTTCATCATGCCAGTACACTTCATCATCGGCATCATAGAGGACATTCATCCATCAAACTTCAAGTTCTTCCTGAATTTTCAAGTCTCTGAGAGAAGTCTCCTACTCCATGTTATGAAGGAAGCATCATTATCTACACTACTCTCTATGAAAAAGCATTCAAAGAAGATCAACATATATCCTGCAAGGAGAAGTATCACAGAGTTAGGCAAATGAGCAACATGTATCATACACATCCGACGTACAAAAGACACAAGGCAAAATCAGCAAGGATACATTCCCAAACATTCAAGTTCATCAAAGCAATCACATTCGAAGACATCACATAGATGATGCAATTTGGGAATATGCCCAAAAGCACATTGAATTAATTGTTGGAATCCATAAGAGTTGCTGAGGTGGCACCTACGTGGCATGCGCATCATCCTCACCAATCAAATGTTGCCACATCATCCTTGTCTAAGTACATTGTACCTGCATGCACAAACAAGAGGATAAGGGCGCTCCAAGGGAGAAGTCTTCCAACTCATCATCTTTATTACCTTGAGAAGCATACCTTCATTCCTTCTTTCCTATGTACCAAATATGTCCACTACATTTGAAAAATACTAAAAGTAGGCATAATTGCCTTGTTATAAAGATCTGGGCCGTCCATTCACAAATCAATCTCAGCCGTCTATTTTATTCTGGAAAACTATATAAAGGCCTTGTTGCCTCATTTGTAATAGTTAGTTCGGAGGAGAGGAAAAGTTAAGTCGCAGTAGAGTTAGTTCCCAGTAGAGTAGAGGAATAGAGTAGAAGAGACTCTTCAAAGTCATTGAAAAGATATTGAGAGATTGTTGTAAAGATACACTTCAAGATTAATGCAAGCTCATTGTTGAATGTTTCATGGTGATCTTGTGATTTTGGAATGTTAGCATGGTCTTCATTGTCTCCAAGATGGTTAAGAATTGTTTCCAAAGTAGCTTAGTTGATAGATTAGAAGTTCATTGATATAATGTTTCTTATGTGAAGATATTTGATGAATCCCCTTTGGTTCATACTTTTCGTGGATTGCCGAAGGTAACTCACTTTGCAAAGTTAGCATGAACCTTGTTTGCATAAGTTCGGTTGTGGATGCTCGTTCAAACTGCGCCAGCTGTGGGTGTTTGGATGGAAGTTCACAACATAAAAATCATATGATTACCTTAGGAGATTGCACTTACTCCGTGTAATTGTTGGTTCTCATGGTGAAGCAGAGCTAGGTTGTGGAAGGGAATTTGTCTATCATAGCATGTGCATTATATCATTGTCCTTAGATTAGCCCTCTTAACCCTTGCCTTTTATTTTTTTGTAGTTGATTAGAAGAAGTTCCATTTCACAAGGAAAGAGTATATATTTGAATGAGTGATGAATAAATTCTGCGTAAGTCCCTTTGTGTAAACAGCATTATCACATCATACCACCAAAGCTATCCGTTGCAAATCACGTACAAGGAACCTTGGAGCGTTCTTGTTTGATCACGTAGTTTAGCCTTCGAGACGCTTTGTTCAAGAGAGGATAGAGCACTTGGTGTTTTATTCTAATGTTGTTGTTGTCAAGAAAACATCATCAACAGGCTCCCTTTAAAAAGTTATAAGCAAAAATCCCCAAGTTTTCCTTCCTTCGAAAATTTGGCTAAGTGAAGTCCTTGCGGGATTTCGGGGCTCGAGCGGATTTTTGGGCTTTTGCCGGAAGGTCCAAAAGTCCAAACTCCTCCCACAGATATGGTCCCCTCTTTCTCTCGGCCTCCGCAACATGGTCCTAAGGTCTCGACGGAGCTTCGGGACCCGTAGGGTTTTTTGGACTGTTTCCAAAGGTCCAAATTTCTTCCACGACCCCGTGTCATTTCGTGACCTCGAGACCCACCAGCAGATGTGGCCCTGTCGAAAGCTCAAAATATTCTCGGACCCCCTGAATCTTCAAGGCCGATTTGTAGGTGCAAATGAATGAGTTTTCAAGTAATTTTTGGAGAAAATGGCTAAGTGTTTGATGATGTTTCAAATCAAACTTCAAATTTTGACTTTCGGGAATTTTGGTCCTTTCGGACCTCGGGACCCGACTGGACTTTTGGACCTTTTCCGAAAGGTCCAAAGCCCGAAGTTCTTTTGCCGACCCGACCCCCGCTCCTCCAGACTCCCGCAGTATTTTGAAGAGGTTCCATCGTGACTCCGAGGCCCGATGGGATTTTAGGTTAGGGTCCCGAGTTCCAATTTCCTCCTGCGGCCCGAAGTTCCGTCGAAGGCCTAGAAATGTTCCAAAACGCGCAGGAACGTGCTGCCAACTCTCCGGATCGCCATAAATGCTAAGTGGGTCGTTGAATTTGAGGTCTTTAATGCAGTTGGTGGCGTTGGTGGGGTTTTCCCTCCCATTTCATCATCAAATCCGAGTTGCAAGTGATATAAAAGGAGGATTGAAACTCTTTTCAGTGGTTGGTCTTTTGGTAGTAAGCGACAACATGCAAAGCTTTCTAGGGTTTCAAAGAACAAAAAGGTTCCAGTTCTTCAGTAGGGCATACACAGGTTATGAAAGGTTTCATATTGATTTCAAGGATCAGTGTATGAACTTCTCCTTTTCTTATGTAATTTTTCAAGGAAATCCTAAGTTTCAACTAGGGTTTCCTCTTGCCACACTTTGTGGTATGACTGTAACCATTGATTAGATGAATATGATGGATTCTTAAAACATTACACGCTATGTGATGATCTTTTCTGTGGTTGTAGATGAATGACTATGTTTTGACAAAGGATTACTAAGTAGATTCTTCATTGATCGTTGTCTTTCTTGTATCTGGGTATCCAGAAAGTGCTTGTTTCATTTCTGCGTTGTCTTTACCTCTACTGAACTATGGACTCTGTAGCCCATCATAATAGGCACCGGTCTGAAATGTCTGATCAC
Source organism: Cunninghamia lanceolata (assembly GCA_027924645.1). Classification (NCBI taxonomy): domain Eukaryota; kingdom Viridiplantae; phylum Streptophyta; class Pinopsida; order Cupressales; family Cupressaceae; genus Cunninghamia; species Cunninghamia lanceolata. The sequence continues at coordinate 11,339,990 of BSBN01000472.1, read as the reverse complement.
GCACACCTTTTTAGAAAATAAAACAAACTTATCAAGTGTGAAATAAGTAGTTAGTAATGCATGCGTTGTGGTTTTGTGTTCAAACCAAGAAATATTATTAATGAGTCTTCAAAGTGTCGATTCTAACAAACCAAACAAGCATACCTGCACCTTCCATTATTGCAGGAAGTGCCTTTCATCAACTTAAAAAGAGGTTTTAGTGCAGCATGTTTGTCTTAATCTAGTGACTGAGTTTAGGGATTAGGGCAACAATTGAGTATTGTTGCAACAATACGACCTTGAGAACATCTTCCATTATTCTTAATCCCTGTTAAGGGATACCTCTAGGAACACCCTCCTTGATCTAGTTGAGCCAAAAGCGAAGGGGAGATTACCCATTCCCAACCATTGGCCCTTAATCATCCTTATCTTGTTGATGAACCTATTCTCTATCTCCGTGATGACAACCCTGGCCTCGAAGATTGAAGAATGTTCTAGGGATTAGGATAAGCTATTTTGGGACCCAACAGATTGGCGTCGTTGCCGGGGACCAAATTACTTCCGGTTGAATTGTCATTGTCCTTTGACATAGTGAAATTTCTAGTTTTTCTTCCCAGCAGGGAAGTGGCGACTCTGTTTAGTCAAATCTGGAAATTACTTTCAAACTAGAAAGAAATTAAGATGGATCGTAGGAGAAGACCCGCAGATATGTCAACACCTGAGAGTTCTTCCGACCATTCAAGAAGCCAAAGGAACAGGTGGAGAACAAGAAATCCTAATGCCTAGGGTCAAGCAGGTACTTCTGGCAGAGATGATGCATTTGATTATTGCAGAAGTCAGTATCAGTATACTTCTGAGGATTTTGTTGATAATATACTCAGAACAAATAGGAGAATGAACAGAGATGAGTATGGGGTCCAAAGAAATCATAACATTATTGGCAAGGGAAGAAGAGACAGGTCTCATAATGCTAACATGAGAATGTTTGGCATGCCTAATGTAAATGAAGAGGCTCGCCTGAATAATCAACATCATATGTCACCCACAAGATCACTTAGAGGTCAGCATGACAACATTCCTAATGAGGAAGATCAACAGAAACAGCCTGATGCTGAGGAAAGAGAAAGAACTCTTTATGAGGAATTAGATTTGCTTGACCATATTAGAAATAGGCAAAGAGAGGTGTAGGCCTTGCTTGATCAACAACAATCTCAACTTGCCCATCAGGCCCAGCAAAATCAAAAAGCACAACAGCAGAGCTTAAATCAAAATGCACATCAGCAACACACACATCAACAACAGAACAATCAAAGACAACAACATCAACAACAACATCAGATGGGGCAATTTGGTGTAAATCAGGCCCATGCTCAAAATCTTAACATTCAGCCACCACATAACCAAGCAAACCAATTACATGGCAACATTCAGAATGTTAGGCCTCCACAGCGAAGACAAGCGCAGAGATTTCCTCCACAGAGGAAGCCATTGGGAGCCAAGAGCTACAAACAACTTGACTTCTTTGGCATACTTGACTTTCCCAATCCAATTCCAAATGAGATAAGGGGGAAAAATCCAAGGTTTCAAGATAACAATGCAGTAACTGGTGAGGAACACTTGAGACACTTCATCAACGTCACGGATGAGTATGATATTGAAGACGAAGATGTGATGATGAAGCTGTTTGTACACTCATTGGAGGAAAGTGCCAAAGAATGGTATAAGGCACTTCCTGATAACAGTATTGACTCATTGGAAGAATTCACGAGTGTTCAAACTGCAGTATGGAGATAGGATCCACCCCAAGTTTGCCATCCACAAGCTAACTACAATCAAGAAAGGAATCAATGAAACTATTGTTGACTTCAACAGCAAATTTATCATGACAATGAGAAAGGTACCCACTAATCTCAAACCTATCGAATCACTGTGTTTAGTGTTGTACTGTGGTGCGTTCGTTTCTAAAATTGGTTATTGCTTGAGAGATAAGAGTCCTCAAACACTGAGGGAAGCCTATATTGTAGCCATTAACATTGAAAGTAACATGAGAGCCTCCAAAAAACATGTTAAGAGGTCTAATGTGAAGATCTCTCGACCAGATAAGGCAGCTTCGAGCAAACCCCTCACGACAGAAGACAAACTGGATAAACTTATGGGAGTCAAGATGGCACGAAATGATAAAGGGTTGCCTCCTCAGGGTGCTATAACACATTTCAACAAAGGACAAAGACTGCATAACAGACCTTACAACACCGATTGGTCTAAAAAGCCACAACAGCAAAATGACAGGCAAGCTGTCCCCGGGCATGTAAGTTTCAAACACCCTGAAAGGGACACTCCTGATCCATTGAGAGAGGATCAAGTCAATTTTCAAGATGAGTCCTTATGGTGTCAGGCTTGCTACCTTCCCCATGATCCAACAAATTGTGCGATGGCTCATTCAATGAGCAGAGATGAGGAATTTCCAAATGAAGAAGGTGCAGCTGAGTACTATGAAGAGGAAATAAATCAATTTGATAGAGAGGATTATATAATATCCCAAATGGGGATATTTTCGCCTATTTTGGATTTACGGGCTTTCCAAATGAAACTTGTTTAGAATGACTGATTTATCTTACTTTGAAATTTGCCCTAACTTCTGTTCTTTAGATTTCTGCCCAAAACCCTAAACTCTAATTTTATTTCCTTCTCTTAAACATGTAATCATAACACCCAAATATGCATCCAAACATAGCATATAATGATGGCAAATGATACTAAACATTACAATTCACATCTCCCATGAATTACACCATGAAATACACATTCTAGGGCATCAAGCATTAATCAACCAAGTCTGATTTTCTGAGTTAGACACTGCTGCTACAAAATGGAAGTTCTGATTTGAATTTCCAATGGATCCTAGGGCATAAACAAACCAAACATTGCCTAGAATTTCTGCTCCAATGATGACAATATTCTACCCTAATTTTCTGCACTTTAGCTTTCTGCTCTAACCCTAACTTCTGCCCTAGTTTTCTGCTCTTTTAGTTTTCTGCTCTAAACATCAGACTTAAGTAATTGCATACAACTTCCATAAAAACAATGACCTAAGTTGCCGAATCGGGCACCGGTACGGTTACAGGTACGCATGTATGGTATGCCGGTGCGGCAAATTTTTTTGGGGGAGTTGGGTACGTTTGGGTACATCCATGCAAAAAAAAAAAAATATCATAAATATATATATATTTGCAGCCTAAAAAACAAGGTTTAAAATCTGGTTTTTGTTTTACAGTCTTTTACTTTTATAATTTATTATTTATATAATTATAAATGATAATATGATAAAGTTAAACTGGTTTGAATTTATACAAAAAAAAATTAACTTCAAAATATTTAATACAGTAATACTAAAATAGTAAAATATATAGTAATATTAAAATACTTTAATACAGTAATATAAAATAAATATACAGTAATAATAAATTATTAATTAATATATACTATTTAATATAGTATAATATATATAACTATATGTATATTTAAATTATTCAGACTTACAAAACGTATTACTATTAATTTATTAAATTATTAATATAATTATATACTATATGGTATAAACTTCATATAAACTTCAAAAATAGTAAAACTAGTATATATAATACAAATTACAACGAATTTTTAAAAATTAAAAACATGCCCGGCCGAGTATTTCGGCGTCACAGAACTTCAAAACTCTCGTCACCTGCGAAATATCACCCACGAACTTCAAATATCTCCTGCGAAATATTTCTCTAAGCGGTGGCGGATGAAATGATTTAACTTTGTCTCAGGTTAAAAGTCGTCGCGAATGAAACGGTTTTAACTTTCGTTTTAGGTTAAAAGCCGTCGGGATTTTAAAATCATTTGGTTTTTTTTTATAAAACGAAAATCAAAGTCAAAAAACCTTACGAGTCTTCCAGAAAGCACCATGTCAACGGGGTAATCGGGAGGAATCTATTTCAATCACTTGGAAACGGCTCGGCGGGCAGATGGCGGAACTCTGGTCGAATCCACAGGGATTCTAGGCTGTACCAGATTCCGATACAGTCCGTACCTGGAATCGCCAGGGCAGGGGGGGGGATTCGGTAACATAGACAATGACAAATCACCAAAGTTGTCAACAATAGTTCCAATATCATACTTGAATTCCACCACAATTTATGCAATTAAAACACTTCAAATGACAATCATAAATGACTGAAATATAATCCAGAAGTCTGCTGTTATAAAAATCAGAACTTAATGAGTCTTCAATTACATCCAATGCATGGGCGATCAAGACAAACAAGCCCAGCTCCAATCTGCCCTAAACCCTAAGGTTGTACATACCAAAAGTAATGCAAAATAATGATAGCAAAGTCCTCAAGATGATCTCCAAATCTGATCTGCAATTCTGCTCCAAAAACAATTAAGTGCAAGTGAACTCCCGCCATGGAATTCTCCAATGGATGAGCTAGGTTTTCGTCCAACTCCTTCTAGGATGCTTGAAATTTTCATCCCAAGATCCTCTCCAAGAGATAACTCCCAGATGTGAATAAATGAATGATTGAAAGATGGTTAAATGCCTCCAACTTATCTTGTATTTATACATGTTTCATTTCCTCCTTCATGTTGGCCGACCTAGGTCATTAAATTCCTTTTTATTTATTATTTATCCCTCTAAAGAGGGCCGACCAACATCTAGACTTTGTGGCGCCAAGAATTCAAAATAAAATTTTGAATTTAGTTTTCTTCCTTTTCTCCAAGATGACCTCCCTCCATGCGCTCAAAGAATAGGCCTTATTTTATTTTTATCTCCCTTCACAAGTCGTCCACATCAATAGTGTGTTGGAAGGATCTTCACAAAGTAGGCACACACATACAATATTATTTGTTCCATCACCAAGGTTGTAATGTCCCCTTCCTAGGTCAACACTTGTGCATCGGGCTAGTCTACTATACGGGTTCCCGTAGACTAGCGAGAGTGGTTAGGGGACCCATGGTGATGTGGCCCACCAAAGCTCAGTCAGCATCTACAGAGCGATGAGATGGATTCCTCTTGGCGGGATTTACCAGTTGGCATTTTCTGGAGTGAGTTTGGGCCATTTGGCCAAACTTACTATTTTTAGCAGGGGCTCACAAGACTCCGAGCGAGTTGGTGCAAAGGTCCTGAATTATGTTGACGTTCCATTGGCTAGTTCAGCGGTACTACGGAACGCTTGAGGAGACCGTTCGAGTTATTATTTTAATAATAGACATATTTAAGTTAAATTAAAGATATAACTTAATATGTTTATTATTAAAGTGACTTCATTATGTGTTGGGACTTTATGAAATATTCTAAGTTAATAAAGTCACCTTTTAAGTGGGCGCCCAAGGAGAGATAAAAGAAAATAATAAAATATTTGATAATCCCCAAAAGGGGCGTTGGAGGAAGAAAGAGGAATAACAAAAGGAAAAAAGTGACTTTCATTCCATTGATTCACTATTGCATTTTTTCTCTAAGTCTGAGCTTTGTTTTTGTGAGCAAGGGTTTGAACTAGCTACTTTGGAGACGAAAAACCTCCATAGTTGAGAGCATCTGCGGGGTTGAAAGACACTCCCAAGGTGTTGTTTGAGTGGCCTCATTGCAGGGGTTACCATTGAGCTTCATTGCATGAAATCAGTTTGTCACGGAGAGGATTTCATAGCAATATCTTCCGATTTTTGGCATGATAATTCAGGGAGGACATTGATAAACACATTGCAGGTGATAGCCGTGGATTTGGAGGTATTTTGAAGTGCTTTTCACCTCCTAGACTGGCCGTACTTGTCCCAAACAGGGCCATACCAGCTTGGGGTCGATTTGGGAGTTTGGGTGGAGTGTACTTGCTGTTTTCTTCATCAAACGAAGGGTGGACATCTGTTGTTTCAGTACAGTGATATCAGCAACTGTTAGGAGTGGGATTAGTGTTATTTATTGCTGCCACGAACACACAACAGGCCGTACCAGCATAACAGAGCAGCCACTTGAATTTTGATGATTTTGTGAAACCGCCAAAAGGGCGAATCTCCTTGTATCTGATGTATTTGCTGGACTGAAGTTATAAGTCTGAATTTGTATTGTTTTTTGGAGGGGATTCATTTGACTTAGCTGCTGTACTGTCATTTCCAGCCATGTATTCTTTGCTGCAGCTAATGGGTATGTGAGATTTCCAATGCTATTGTCTTTCCTTCATATGGGTATTTGATATTGTTGATGTTTAGTATATTTCCAACATAAATAAGCATTTGGGTATCTCTATTTCTTGTTATTTTCGAATATATGTACATGCATGGTTGTATGTCAAAAATACAAGAAAAACCCAAAACACACCAGGTGACAACTAAACCGCAGGAAACTCAAAGGGGTTAGGACATTACAAAGGTGGCATCAAACATAGAGTACGTTAACAAGTTCATCCCTCCACATGGAAAGTCTCCACACTCAACTCTCCTCAAGAATGGTTCGCTCCATGGCAAGAGAAATATATTAAATGAAATGAACATATCAAGACCATTAGAGAAATATGTTAAGCCATCTCCAAACCTCGATTCTCCTTCCAAAAATCCCGGAGTGTGAAAACCAACCCTTCTGCTCTCCAATGGCAACTATTCCAAAAATGGGGACATTACAGATTATGAGCAAATGGGTCAGGGTGTTGGTTATGACAGCTATGAAGAAAATGATTATATTTTTCAGTATGATTATAATGAAGGTCCAAAGAGATACCAACTGCCAACTCATGATTTTGGGCAGCTGAGGGATCTTATGCAAAAGAAGTACCAACAGTCCAAACCTTCAAAAGAAGATATGAAGGCATTGATTGATGCAGCCATTTTGCAAGTCCAAGGAGGTTATCAGCTGAGAAATAGGTCAGCCCCTGTGCAAAATTCTCATGTTGTAGAATCAAGACAACAAGGATCGAATGGGGATAAGGACAAATGTAAGCAAAAAGTGGAGTAGAATCAAGACAACAAGGATCGAATGGGGATAAGGACAAATGTAAGTAAAATGTGGAGCAGAAAAGTAGTAGTGCTCCCAAGAAGAATGTGCTAGAAAAGAAGAAAGTTCCAACGCGACCACCAGCAGCAAAGAAGAAATAAGTGCAGAAGAATCCAGCACAGATCGTGCAGCCAATTACTGTGCCCATTCTAGGGGTTCATTATCCAAAAGGCAATAACAAGCATGATCAGCCTCGGGCACAAAAAGAACCAGAAAAGGAACAAGGTAAAGGATATTTCATCCAATCAAGTAATACCTTACATTCCTTGCGCAAATGATGTTACTGTCTCATGTGATGCTCCTATGCCCAATTATAACCCTATTGACATGGCTCAAGTCTTCAGTCAAATCAAAATTTCAGTGCCTATAGGGGAACTCCTTAGAATCCCTAAGCATAGAGATAGGGCAGCATCATTTGTCACTGTTGTAAATGCACAAAAAGAACCTATTGTTGTTCCTAGTAGTGATGATGAGGGTAAAGGTCATGATGAAACAGTTGAGGTTTATTTAGGGTCATCTATGGTTAATAGCCGGATGGGTGTGGATCCTTTCTACACCACATTAATCATAAATGGATGGTTGGTACATAATTGTATGCTTGATTCAGGAGCATCTAGCAATGTCATGCCACTTGAAATCATGAATGATTTGGGGTTTAAGGTGTCCAAGTCTTTTGGCAAATGTTTTGCCATGGATTCCAGGGAGGGAAATGTGATAGGTCTGGTTAAGGATGTTGAAGTCAAACTTGCTACTTACCCAGACAAGTCCTTGATGGATATAATTGTTGTAGACTGCCCTGCCAAATGGGGTATATTATTATCAAGAAAGTGGGCAGCCTCCATGGGTGGAAGTATCTAGATGGATCTTTCATATGCCACCATTCCAATCCAGGCTGTGGAAGTGAAGTTGTATAGGGAGAAAAAGGTGGAGGATGAGAACATTGAGGACAGGTATAAAAACACAATAAGATCGTGCCAATTTATTTGACACTGATGTTGACCACTTCAAGGGATATTGTAGTGGTGATGATCCTGGCCCTAATATTTTACCTTCCACTCTTGTTACCCCTACTTGTGGTACAACTGATTTGTGGACAATGTACTTTGATGGCGCGTATTCAAGAGAGGGCTCGAGTGCTGGCATTGTGTTAATATCACTAGATGGTGAGTAGTTTGGCAAGTCTTTTAGACTTGATTTTCAATGCACCGACAACGTAGCTGAGTATGAAGCGCTATTGTTGGGCCTAAATGTCGCTCATAAATATGAAGTCAGCTGCCTGAAGGTATATGGCGACTCAAAATTGATTGTGCAGTAGATAAGAAACGCCTTTGCTACCAAGGACAGCAAATTGAGGGCATACAGGAATGTCGTTTGAGACACAATGGAGATATTTGATGCCATTGGCATTGAATGGATTGAGAGGAATAAAAATGAGAAGGCGGATGCCATGGCCGTAGCTGGTTCAAAATTTGACCCGCGACCTGATCCTAGTGTTTTTTCCCATTATGCTATGGAAATACTCACAAGGCCAACAATCCCTGATAACATATATAGTTGGCAGGTTTTCAATGACATCAATCAAATTTATCATTTATAGTTTTCCGAATTGCGTGGATGAGTTTGACAGTCAATTGATTGACTGGCAGCCAATGGTAGAAGTTGATGGCAAGGAAACTCTGTTTGGTAGTGAGGTTGTTCAACTGAACACAAATACAATTCCAAAGGGATTGGTAGCGCTGGAAAGAATGTTTGACAATGCAGACCGTTGGAAAAGCAAGGGTAAACCAGTTGAAGAAGAAAATGTTGAAGGTGTTAACCTTGGAACTAAGGAGGCACCTAAATGGTTTACATAGTTAAGAGGTTGAGGTCTCATGAGAAACGAATGTTGATTGCTCAGCTGAGTAAATTCAATAAATTTTGCATGGTCCTATGATGAGCTCAAGGCCTAAAGGGAGGACTTGTTTCAGCATACTATTCTCCTCCGACCTGATGCAAAACCATTCAGACAAAAGCAAAAGCCTATAAACCATACCATAGCGCCCAAGATGCAGAAATAATTGTTAAAGATGAAAGAGGGAGGTATTATTAAACCCATCAGACATTCTGAATGGGTATCTAACCTTGTCCCGATAAGAAAGAAGAACGAGGAAATCATGTTGTGTGTAGATTTCCGAAATTTGAATATCAAATCTCTTAAGGATAACTATCCACTCCCAAGCATGGACCATTTGTTGCAGAAAGTGACTAGATCAGAATTGATGTCCATAATGGATGGATTCTCCGGGTACAACCAAGTGATGGTTAAGGAGTCAAAGCAATACAAGACAGCATTCACGACTCCTTGGGGTACCTATGTCTATGTGAGGATGCCATTTGGTTTAAAGAATGTTGGGTCAACATTTCAGCGAGCCATGGATGTGGCTTTTGTCAGTCTTATTGACGAGATCATGGTGGTCTATCAAGATGACCTAACAACATTCTCGAAGGAAAGAGGTGAGCATTGCAAGCACCTTGAAATCATCTTCAGAAGATGTCTAGAGTACGGGATTTCACTTAATCCCAAGAAATGTATATTTGGTGTTGAAGAGGGCAAGTTGCTCAGGCATATTGTGTCAAAGGATGGGGCAAGAATAGATCCGGAACAAGTCAAGGCTATTGACCTCATTCCTCAACCCAAATCAGTCAAAGGAACACAATCTTTCTTCAGGCAGATAAACTTTGTTACGAGGTTTGTTCCTAATTTTGCAGAGAAGACTAAGGCCATTTCTAAAATGCTCAAGAAAGGACAGTCAGTTCTATGGAGTGCAGAGCCATCTGAAGCATTCAAAGATATAAAAGAGGCCATCAAGGAGGTGCCAGTGTGGATAAGTCCGAATTATTCCAAACCCCTTTAGCTGTTCTCCTTTGCTTCTTTTTATACTGTTGCTGCAATGTTACTCCAAAAGAATGAAGATGGATATGAGCAGCCTGTGTCTTTTTTCAGTAAATCAATGCAAGCAGCTGAGTTGAAATATTCCATAATGGAGAAGCATGCTTATGCATTAGTAAAGGCTGTAAAAAATTTCAGATCATACCTCACAGGTGCGAAGTTCATAGCATATGTGCTACACAGCAGTAAAGGACATTCATGCAGCAAGAAGCTTCAGGTAAAAGGTGCAGATGGATCAACAGGACCCAAGAATATGACATGGATATACAGGTCACAAAATTGATTAGAGGCCAAGGCTTAGCTAAGCTAATGGCCAATTCCAATCTTGAAGCAGCAGAAGTAAATGAAACAGAGGCAGATGTAGTTCCTCATTGCTCATTGGTTGACTGCTATAGGGATGTCATATTCTATTTTGAAAATATGAATTGTCCACCATGTATGGATGAGAATCAGAAAAAGGACCCTCAAGTTGAAATCTCAGAGATATGTCCTATTCCAGAATGAACTAATGTTGAGAAGCCATGATGGTGTGCTACTCAAGTGTTTGGATCAAAAGCAAGCTGAAGTAGTAATGAGTGAGTGTCACCATGGTGTTTGTGGAGGACACCTCAAGGCTAAGACTACTACCCATAAGATCCTTCGAGCTGGGTATTGGTGGCCGACCTTGTTCAAGGATGTAGCGCAAGAAATAAGAAAATGTGACGCAAACGATTTTCTGGAAGAATGAAGTTTGCTAAAGCACTACCCCTTTTACCCTTGACAGTTGATGTGCTTTTTCAGCAATGGGGCATTGATTTCATTGGAGAAATACAAGAGAAATCCAAAATGGATTTAAGTGGATCCTTGTGGCCACTACTTCACTAAGTGGGTAGAAGCAATTCCCACTAGCAATGCAATGTCCAAGGTGGTTGTTGATTTCATAATAAGCAATATAATCAACAGATTTGGAGTGCCAGCCAGGATTTTGGCAAACAATGCAATGTGTTTTAGGTCTCGAGAAATGCTGAACATGTGTTCTAAGTTTGGCATAAGCATTGTGCATTCGTCTCCCTATCACTGTAATGTCCCAAATGGGACAATTTAGGGCAAATTAGGATTTCCCGTGTTTCCAAACAATTTCTGATTTTTGCCCTCAATTTCTGCTCTTATGAATCTCTGCCCTAACCCCTAGGTCTGCTGTAGAAAATCAGACTTGGACCAAAATATAAATTTCACCACAATTTATGCTTAATGATCAATGTAAATCATCACAAAGATTCGCCCAATTATGAGGATCAATTATATCATGAATAAGCATGCAAGTAGTATGATAACATATCATAAACACAAGATAAACAGTCTGCTGAAACAATATCAAATCTGCTAATAGATATACTGCTGGAAGTATGAAGATATGGCATACAACAATGTCAAATGAGAGACTACATAGTCCAGCTACCAAACAACCTTCAATAGCAATGATTACATGCAAAACAAGCCTTCCAAATAGGCGAATACATATAAATGATCTGCTGTGACAGTGTGACCTGTAACCCTAGTTGCAGCAGTGTGAATCCCTTCATAAACCAATCATAAATCTGCCTAGAGACATTCGCCCTTCCTCCAAGCAGTTCGCCCAAGGCTGAAGACAATCCCTAGGCTAGTCGCTCCACAATTAGGGCAGCAATCCTCACACAATATGCTTCAAACCAAGTCTGCTGCTCTGCTCAAGATGAAGTGCAATTGAACTCCCGTGATGGAGCTCTCCTTATGAGAAAGTCAGGTTTTCGTCTAACTTCCTCCAAGAGACTTGAGGTTTTCGTCCCAAGCTCTAGTTGAGATTGCTCTCACAATAGAATGAATGAAATTGATGATATGATGCCTTTTGGATGCCAAATGATCTTCTTTATATACACAATTCATCTCTTTTCTCCTAGATGGCTGACCTGGGCAAATGCATGATTTTGAATTATAATTTTCCCTCCAAGAGGGGCCGACCCACATAATTTATTCCTTTCTTCATAATGCGCCTAATTCCAATTAAATATATGAATTAGGAGACTAGTAAGGAGGGCGCAGCCAATGATAATTAATTATTATTATTTTCGTCCCACATTAAGTGCTTAGTCAAGGAGATGCATAAGCGCCTAAGAGAGGTATATGAGTAATGTTTGCTCTTTGCCCCAAGCTGAATGGCAATCTCCAAGGTGTAGTGATGAGTGCCAAGCAGCATGAGGATAATACTAGCCTCTGCCCAAGAGAATAATAGTCTCCATGATTGACTACAAGGTGAATGATGATCTCCATGGCGATTATGAGAAGGCATCCAAGAGTGAAGTGATAGCATCCATACATGAGAAGCACAAACCTCTACCTCAAGTCCACAAGACAGACCTCCCAAGTGACTAACTCCGAAGAAGACAATCCTCCATATCAACCTGAAAGATGCACTGGAGACAACATACCCAAGCGATAAGCCAGCTCCACTGCTCGTGATGTCCTCACGGTGTTCCGGAGTGAGATGAAAGGCCCGTGCAAATCCTAGTGGTGGCCATTCCCAGAATGGGGACATTACAATCACCCCCAAAGCAATGGACGGGCTGAATCAAGTAATAAAAGCCTGATGAAGATCATAAAAAGAACGTTGGATCAGAACAAGAAAAGATGGGATGATTAGTTGAAGTATGCTTTGTGGGCTGATAGAATAACTTTCAAAAGATCTATTGGTAGAAGCCCATTGGAGCTAGTGTATGGAGCCGACGTAAAAATGTCCATCAGCATAGAACTGCTAGTCCATTAGTTGCTACAAGATGTAGAAGGAGAGCAATATGATGCAATGTCCCATAAGATCTTGCAGCTGACCGAGTTGGAAGAACAGAGAAGAGCTGCACATGACAAAATGTTGAATCATAGGTAGAGGATGAAGCTCTTATTTGATAAGAGTACCGTGTCAAGAGATTTCCAGGTTGGTGACTTGGTACTGCTCTGGGACGCAAAATCTGAAGATAAAGGGAAACATGGCAAATTCGATCCATTATGGCTTGGGCCTTATGAAGTTGCAGAGAAATTAGAGCTCAATGTCTACAGTTTGATGACTCTGGAAGGAGAACTCATGGAGCTGCCCATTCACGGTCAGCATTTAAAGCATTACTTTTCATAAGTAATGATTTCCTTAAAATTTTGAATGATGAAGTCAAGTTCCATCTTTAGTATTTTGAACCTCGGGTAGTCTTGACCACTGTTGATCTTGGTGGTGTTTTGTTTTGGTTCCTGCGTGTCGTTTTTTGGTGTTTTTTGCTCTCCTCGGAGGTCTGGATTCTCGTTGTGCCATTGCTTGGCACACGTACCCAACCAGAGCCATTGTTGGGACTCCTATTTTTCAAGACAAATATTTGCAAAATCTTTCCAAATCCATCAAAAGAATCCCACTATGTTCCTTTGTAGTCTTAACCCATTATTTATACCCAATCTTAGACTATTTTAACTGGGCTCCCTTCAAAAAGTTATAAGCAAAAATCCCCAAGTTTTCCTTCCTTAAAAAATTTGGCTAAGTGAAGTCCAAACTCCTCCCACAGATCCGGTCCCCTCTTTCTCTCGGCCTCTGCAACATGGTCCTAAGGTCCCGGCGGAGCTTTGGGACCCACAGGGTTTTCTGTACTGTTTCTAAAGGTCCAAATTTCTTCCGTGACCTCGCGTCCTTCTGCGACCTCGGGACCTGCCAACAGATGTGGACCTGCTGAAAGCTCAAAATATTCTCCGACCCCCTGAATCTTCAAGACCGACTTGGAGGTGCAAATGATCGAGTTTTCGAGTAATTTTTTGAGAATATGGCTAAGTGTTTGATGATGTTTCGAAACAAACTTCAAAGTTTGACTTTCGGGATTTTTTTTCCTTTCGGACATCGGGACCTGACCGGACTTTTGGAGCTTTTCCGAAAGGTCCAAAGTCCAAAGTTCTTCCACCGACCCGACCCCCACTCCTCCGGAGTCCCGTAGTATTTGAAAGAGGTTCCATCAGGACTCCGGGGCCCGATGGGATTTTGGGTCAGAGTCCCAAGTTCCAATTTCCTCCCGCGGCCGAAGGTCCCGCCGGAGGCCCAAAAATGTTCAGAAACACGTAGGAACGCGCCACCAAATCTCTGGATCGCCATAAATGCTAAGTGGGTGGTTGAATTTGAGGTCTTTAATGCAATTGGTGGAGTTGGCGGGGTTTTCCCTCCCATTTCATCATCAGATCCGAGTTGCAAGTGATATAAAAGGATTGAAACTCTTGTTAGTGGTTGGTCTTTTGGTAATTCTTCAGGGGACAGTGTAGAACTTTCTAGGGTTTCAAAGAACAAAAAGGTTCCAGTTCTTTAGTAAGGCATATACAGGTTATAAAAGGTTTCATATTGATTTCAAGGATCAGTGTATGAACTTCTCCTTATGTAATTTTCATGGAAATCCTAAGTTTCAACTAGGGTTTCCTCTTGCAAAACTTTGTCGTATGATTGTAACCATTGATTAGATGAATATGACAGATTCTTAAAACATTACACGCTATGTGATGATCTTTTCTGTGGTTGTAGATGAATGACTATGTTTTGACAAAGGATTACTAAGTATATTCTTCATTGATCGTTGTTTTTCTTGCATCTGGGTATCCAAAAAGTACTTGTTTCATTTTTGTGTTGTCTTTCCCTCTGCTGAACTGTGGACTCTATAGCCCATCATAATAGGCACCGGTCTGAAATGTCTGATCACCCACACCTTTTTAGAAACTAAAACAAACTTATCAAGTGTGAGATAAGTAGTTAGTAATGCATGCGTTGTTGTGGTTTTGTGTTGAAACCAAGAAATATTATTAATGAGCCTTCAAAGTGTCGATTCTAGCAAACCAAACAAGCATACCCGCACATTCCATTATTGCATGAAGTGCCTTTCATCAGCTTAAAAAGAGGTTTTAGTGCAGCAAGCTTGTCTTAATCTAGTGACTAAGTTTAGGGATTAGGAGTGTAGTTGGGTATTGTTGCAATAATATGACCTTGAGAACATCTTCCATTATTCTTAATCCCTATTTAGGGATACCTTTAGGAACACCCTCCTTGGTGGTCTAGCTGAGCCAGAAGCGAAGGGGAGATTACCCATTCTCAACCATTGGCCCTTAATCATCCTTATCTTGTTGATGAACCCATTCTCTATCTCCGTGATGACAACCCTGGCCTCGAAGATTGAAGAATGTTTTAGGGATTAGGATAAGCTATTTTGGGACCCAACATGTGGAGTATTTGGATACAAACCCTAGCCACCGCCCTTCTATTTGCAAGTTGTTTTCCATAAGCAAGGAGCGCCGCCTATCTTGGAGGGTTTGAGGAGGATTCATGGACCATTTTGACTCTCTTGGGTGTATGATTGAGTGCCAAATCAGTTTGCCCATCTAGGGTTTGAAGTATAGACCTCATTCTTCATTATTTTGGTATGTATGAGTCTTATTTATCAATGTTAAGGTCTGATTTTGTAACAGCAGAGATCTGGGCTATGTTTGGGCATGTTTGAGCCTAGAAACTTGATGTAATTTCAATAGTGAATAATCTGATTTGCAGCAGCAGTTATTCATATTCAGAAATCAGAATTATATGTCATTTGTTTTGCATTTGAATGGTCATATTATGTGGTAGAATTCATGGTTGATGTTATCTTCACAAGGGTACATAATTGACATGTGTATTTGAGCTATTGGCATACATTTGTTCGCTGACCAAAACCATTTAAAATTCAGAAACAGAAAATCAGTTTTCAGACCTACGGTTTGAAAAGATAAAAATCAGAAATTTAGGGCAGATCTGATTAGGGATCTTACAGAGAACCTTTTCAGGCAGCCAGTTTTCATTTTCACTAATGATGTACTATAACAGCAAATGAAACAATCTATCAATATTCAGAAAAATTACAGGTCTATTGGCTAACAGCCTCACAAAATACTACAAAGACATGAAGATTCAGGTGACTGATATTACAGTCTTATTTGGACCAACAAATCTTCAATTGGCTACTTCTTATTCACAAACTTCATCATACCTCTTCAGCTCTGAACTACTTAAAGAGTCTTCTTATGTGACAATATTCGGCCCAGCTACACCTATATCGTTCCTCTCCCATGATTCTTCTTTTTGATATATCTTATATATTCTAATCACTCCCTACTAAAAATCCACGATTACTCCTTTCTATCTCTTCATCGCAGCTCTCTGCATATTCCCCCCTTCGTATCAATGATTTCTTCATGCTTATATTTCAATTCTTTGTGGTTTGTGGGAGGAAAGGTAACTGACACCTAGAATAAAGTCCAGCCAGGTGTAAGCAATCCACCAAGAAGGAAAAGAAAAACCACCACCAATTGGGAAAGCAACTTAAGCTGCCTAGGATCTTCACACCAACACTTGTGGAGTTTGTAACTGTCAAGTCCTTAAATAAGGTGCAAATAGATGAAAGTAACAATCCATATTTTAACTTGCCAAGTCCTATTTTAACCTTGATGGTCCCTGTTGGAACTCCTATTTTCAAGCCTCATAATTGCAAAATCATGCCAAATTCATTAAATTTTCCTAAGATGCCCATTGTGTTGGCCTCGTTTTGTGTCCCTTGTGTTGTCCCCCCTAATTGTGACTGAATCTGAGATTTCACTTGAAACCCTGAAAATTTGGCTAAGTCTGAAATTTGAGATCCTCCAAATTCTAGATTCTGCATTATAACTCCTAGAGGTTTGAAACCACTCTCAAACATCCTGACAATATATACATAAAATATCACTTAAAGTATAAGTAAATGTAAACTTTCTTATACTTGAATGTTATATTTTGTGTATATACCTACAGGTTTTCGGGTCCCGTTGGAACCTTGGAACTTTTCCCAAAGTCTAAGTTCCCCCCGCTTCCCCGCTCCCCGCTCTCTTTCCCCTTTTGAAGTTCTAGGCCGGAACATTTTCCCGGCCCGGCCCCTCCTTTTCCCTTCGAGATTTTGGGTCTCGCCGGAACTTTTGGACCCGATCCCTTGGTCCTTGGTTCTCCCGAAATCCCAATCCCCGCTAGCGAAGAATGTACTCAAAGATTCCGGGTCTGAAAGAAGTTCCCGACCCAGACCTTTAGTAGATCCGCCTATCCTCCCACGACCCGAAGTCTCGCCAAAGCCCAGAAACGCTACAGGAACACGCCAATGACTTCCAAATGGACGCAGAACCGTGGCCAGTCGTCATTAATGCGAAATGAGTGATTGAAATTGATGCATTTAATGCAGTTGGTGGAGTTGTTAGGGTTTTTCCTCCCATTCCATCATCAAATCCAACTTGTGAAGGTTATAAATAGAAGATTGAAACTCATTGCAAGGGTCTAGGGTGTTATCTCCAGAAGACATTTATAGGTGCAAAAAGTTGTAGTGAAGGCATTGAAATGGCAGTTCAACTCATTATGGAGTGCAGACCCGTGATGACAAAAGAGTTGATATTGTATATGGTTTTTGTTGTAGAATGCCTCTAGGTCATTAGGTATGTATCCAGGAGGATTTCTCAGTCGTAGTTGGGTATTCTCCTTTGCCATGTTTGATGGCACGAATGTAATACTTGGTCAGATGAATGTACCAACATTTTGAAAATATTGCAAGCTTTGTAATAATCTCTCATGCTACATATGGGTATATGCAGTTATGTTTTGTTTCAAGATCTCATATTCTGTGGTGTACACAAATACATAGCTCATTGTTCTTTTGGTTTCAGTTTGTTGTTTACTTAATGAATTATGACTATGTTGCCCATAGAGTAGGCACCGGTCTGGAAAGACTTGCCACTTGAGGATGTTTTGCAGTATCCAGGTTTGCCATTGCTTGTGGGCAAGCAATTCCAGGAAGGGAGGACTGTAATGTCCCCATTTTCCGAGTGATCACCTAATGGAGTTGGTTAGCCTATCCTATTCCTGTAGGCTAAGCCGGAGGGCTAAGGGAATGACCTAATTGATTAAATATTCTATTTAATCAATTTATTAGGGCAAATTGATGGTGAGGTGACTTTGTATATTTTTGTGAGCTGATTGGTGAATTCAAAATAAATAAAATAATTTGCCCTAATGGTGAGCAACCAAGGAGAGAGAAAAAGAAATATAAAGAAGGAGAAAAAAAAGGATAGAAATGTTTTTGGATATCTTGTAATGTCAAGGAAAAATAATATAAAATAGCCTTGAAGGTGGACGACCAAGGGAGAGCCCAAAATATGAAATATTCAATACCCAAAATGGTTCGCTCCTCTTGGAGAAAGGATTAAAAAATAAAAATAAAAATATTTTTATTGTGTTTGGGCTCCTAGCACGAGGTCGGCCCTAAGGAGATGTAAGAACCCTTAGTAGTTCTGCCCTGAATTTTCAGTTTGAGTGGTTTGACATTTTGTCAAAAACTTTGTCATACAAGGTGACTGAATTCTGATTTCCGAGTGTTTGTTTGTTTTGTGATGTTTGTTTGAATGATTTTCAATGCCAATACATATGCAAATACATAGAAAAGATAACCAAATATTTGCACAAACAAATATCAATGATTCAACACCCAATCATACTTTATTTATTGCTGTTATAGGTCTGATTACACTGATAATTAGGTCTGATACAGAGTATATCAGACTAATTAAACCTATGAGAAGTGTTTGCAAAGCCTATTCAAATTAAAGATTTGAATATGGAATTCATTTACAACATACCCGATTGAATAGCACTTCTTCTAGGCACAATATGAAACCATACAAACAAATAGATGACTAATATGCAACTCTGATAAGATGGATCTGACGCAATAATTCTGATTTCAAAATACAGGTCTGATATATCCTTTTGCATGCCACGAACCTCCCCCCAAGTGATAGCACTAGATCCTCAATGGGAAAGCTCAAACCCTAGGTCCCTGTTATGCAGATCTGATATAAATTCAGAAGTCTGATATAAAATCTGATTGTCAATTGTTGATGATGGAAAACCACAATCACTCCAAAATGAAGCGCCAACTCCTCCAAACCCTAGGTGATGGAATGTAGATGAAAATACATCATGAAAAGCTCACAATCTGCATACATTCGCCCACGATCTGCATATAAACATCAAACCCTAGCGCCAATGGCAAACTCTAGCATGAATGATAATGCCAATTCAAACCCTAGCTCCAAATCCATGCCAAAAAACTGCAATAAACTCAATGGTAAACCCCGTATGGATTCACCTCTCAAAGTGGAATTGGGTTTTCGTCCAATCCACGAATTCTCCAAGGGTTTTCGTCCTTAGAAAATGGCTGAACCAATGTTGCAGCTCACAGGAAAATATCCAAAATGCCAATGACAAAATACACAATATGAAAATGACCTCCCAAACACCTTATTTTATAACCCTCAAGTGGAGCGCCCAAATTTGTAATATTTTATACAAGTTTCATGTCCACCACCATAATTTGGGATTAAAATATTATTTTATTTCACTTTCCCTTCTCCAAGTGGGACGTCCAACTTTATCATTAAAATAATGTTTTATTTTGTCATTTGATTATAATTTATTTTCTCGTTTTATAAAGTGACTTTCAATTCTCCAATCTTTAAGTCATTTTACCGACTTTCCAAATATCTAAGTCACTTTTTTCTTCACTTAACTGACTTTCCAAATATCTAAGTCACTTTGCAACAATGGCTCAACTAAACAAAAAGGGGACATTACAGGAGAAAGCAAAAAGGCAAATAAAATTCAATTATCAAAAGGAGGTTGGCTAGGGTTGAGGAGAAAGGAGAATAGGCTATAAATACAAGGTCAATGAAGGTCATTTCATCATCATTCACATTACATTTTCTCGAGTTTTATACTCTTTGGCTGCAATTTTGCTAGCCTTCATTCCAAGGATGAAAACCCTTGCGAATGCGGTGAGTTGGACGAAAACCTAGCTCATCATTGTAGAGGATTCATCATGGAGTCCTAATTGTGCTTCATTGGCAACATTTGGAGGAGAAGAACATCATTGCAAAATCAGATTTGAAGATCAGTTTTGGAGCAGCACTTTGGTGGCATTTTGGAGCATATTGCATTAGGGTTTTACTCTACTTTTGAGCGCCACACTTGGAGCAGCTTGGAGCGCCCATATTGGAGGGCGATTTGACTTGTTTGGAGCAGCCAAACCCTAGGCGCACTTCATGGAGGATTCGCCCAGCTAGGATTGATCATTTGTCATCCATTTTGCATGCATTTGGTATGTACAAACATATTTTATAGGTCTGATTTGTAGTGCAGAAATCTGGGCATTGTTTGTCATGTTTGTGCCCTAGAATTCATTGTTAAAATCAGATCAGAATATTCAGATTTGTAGCAGCAGGGTTTTCTACAGAAAATCAGATTTGGTTGTTGCATTTGGATGCCCTATATTGTGTATTTCATGGTGTAATTCATGTTTGTTATGGATACCAACTTGTACAATCATTTGACATGCTTATTTGTCATGTTTGGGCATATATATGTTCGCTGTGATTACATGTTTGAAATCAGAAAATTAGGGTTTTGAGCAGAAAACTAAAGAGCAGAAAATTAAGGCAGAATTCAGAAATTTATTTTTAGAATTTTAGGGCAGATCCCATTGGGGATATTACAAAGCCTACAAGAGGTTTGGGCGTTAGGAGCTTGGATTTAGATGTCCATACAGATTTTCCATTTTGTTGGACTCTAATAATCTTAGAAAATCTGTGTTCCTGCAATTCGTGAACTCAAACATTAATTGGGTAGTTTTAGGCCTTTAGACTTTGTATAATGTTGTCTTGTTGTGTTGGCTCACGTGTGTCCTAGTGCTAGATTCCCAAATTCTATAATAGAATTAATTTGGTTCATTTTTTAGACTTGAAAACACCACATTTGATTAACAAAAAAGAACAATCACACATTGAATTGAACTTGGCATCTCATAGTGTTCTAATGAGTTTCCCCAAAGTTATCTATGCTTGCACTAGAATCATAACCATTCATAGCAACATGCTATCATTAATGTTAAAATGGTCCAATTCCATCTTTTAACTTCACTCCAAGAGAGTTTGTCAGTTGCCTTTGCGAATATTTTCCATTATCGACAGGGGGAAGATAATTTAATATGAAACACTGCAGAAAAAAAATGAAGCATACAACTACCCCAATTTGAACTACCTGCATACCCTCACAATCTCTCATATATGCTATTCCCTCATTACAAATGTACATCACCACATATGATTATAGTGGCTTAACTACCTAGCCACTAACCATTACTTTATATGTTATCTTGGTCACATGACATTATTTATGATCAGTTACATTTTCACATTATTATCGATAACAATTATAACTTGTGTAAAGCAATGTACCTGTTGGATAATTCTATGTTACAAGAATATGGGTCCTCATATATGCTCAAGAAATCCCATGCAACATTGTTAAACAGCGATGTATAGCTACCATGTGCGGCAAATGAGTGTAGATGATCGTCAGTAACCCATTTCATCTAATGATCTAGACATGCCTGTTCTCTTTGTTGTTATTATATTTATGATGTTATATCAATTCAAAAGTATATAGATAAGTACAAAATTCAAACCATCTTGTCATAATTGCTGACAAGCACCAATAAAACAAAAATGATCATTTTTTCACTCCAATAAAACTAAAAGGTTTAACCAGGGTGGATGTAAATTAAGAATATAGAAAACATAAGGGAAGAATGAGATAGTAGACTGTGAAGTGTGCAATTTAGAAGCGGTAAAAAGCAAAGAGTACTTCTTACCAAAAATGCAGCACCTACCAATACCTAACAGAAATGTAACACCTTGTGACAACCAATGTTCATGACTAAAGGATATTGATTCAGCAACCAACCAAACAAGAAAGAAAAAGAATTCAAGCACTAATCAATCTCTTAGGCTCATACAAGTGACTGAAATAGGAGGGGAGTTGTATACTTACTGCCTTTGACATATACATGTCCCTTTCTTTCAAATTATACACTAAAAGGTCTAAATGAGTAAATAAGAACCATTACCATTCAGTATGTTCCTTATTGTGCCATTGGGGCTCTTCCACATTGACTTCAGTCCAAACTCCTTAAGTCTTCCTTCATCTGGGTAGCATCAAATACGCACACTTTGCCAACATCAATGTCACTGTTTATAATATAAAAAATAATATTCAAGAAAGTTTAGTTTAACCATCATGATATCAGTTTCAAAGAGAAGCCCCAAATATACTGAAACCCATTTTAAACTTGAACAAGATAAAGCAAAAAACTTATTAATTGGATCTTGAACAAATGTATCATATATTAATAGTCACAAGTGTAGTTTCTTTGGATTCTACCTTTCAATAGCCTCTGCTGATATCAGAGGTATTGAAAACCACAAAGTTTCAAAGACATGTATAAGTTTGTAGTCCCCCATTCCCACCTCTGATTGGATATTTCTATTTCAACCCAAGAACTATTAAGAACTATTTAATTACTTGATCAAATAGCAGATAGCATTTATGCACTCTCTTCATCAATCATGCCTGAAGGATTGTGTCTTTTATGCAAGTGCATTCAATTGGGCAGATCGTGGGCAATTTCACTATTTTTAACTTTTCAAGAGATGAACAGAAAATCGGTAACGACTATTGAGAAAGCATGACAATGACAGTATATCAACATGTAGTTACAATGACGTTTGTGGCTTTGAAATGTCTTGTGAATTGCAGTTTCAGCCCTTGAAATTCATAAATAAAAGCAGTTGTCAAATGCATTTGAAGTTTTGATGTGCATTCAGTTACTTTAAATAATATTAAAACAGGTCTTTAAAAGATAAAGATCCTCACCAGATGAAGTGACTTCCAATGCAGAAGTGTCAATAAGACTTGAAGATCGAATATTCAAATGTTTGAGTAGTGATCATTCTTGCAATAAAATTTTTTAAAATACTAATGAATCAGATATATTGAAGTGACTGAAAAGAGAGTACTAAACTGAGTGTCGCTTTGCACAACCTGGCACATTAAAAGTAAGTTTAAATTTATGTCACATAGTGAGCTTGCTATTACACCATTAATGAAATGAGTTTTAACATTAAAGGATTTTTTAATCTAACATTCAGCCAAACAGTGTTACACAATTTACCAAATCACGCAAGACAATAATTTAGCTATTAAAGACCTATGTGAAAAGATGTCACCAACATCATGTGACAATAACAAACAAAATTTATTTCTTTTCATGATCCACCACCAATAACAACAAATACAAGACCTTTGTTTCTAGAGTTGTATACCACTATTTGTGGTTTCCACTTTCTCAGCAAAAGTACTCAATAATATCAATCAGAAGCAATGAAGTGAAAGCATTTCCTCTCTACCCTACGTGCAACATTATTCTTCCAAAATGCATTCAGAATTCCTTGCATTCAATGTAACCTATGCTTAAGGATTTTCATGTTTTTTATATAGAAGATCACAAAAAAGTTACTTCCAATCCAAGCACCAATGTAAGACATTTGGAAAATCATGTGGTTGCAGTAAACTCAATTTTCATAAATGCAATACTCTTCTATATAAAGATCCAAATGAATGTCATCCAAAATTTATTCTTGGCTGCTAGTTCTCTACCATGTTTTGTATTTTGTCATCTGGCATCACAATAGAATCCCTCACTTGAGTATGTCTAGTGAGGTCATCTCCTATGTTGCTTAGAATGATGGAAAAGCTACACAAGCTATAGAATCTCAGATCTGCCACCTTTGCTCCCCCTCCAAAAGGTGGAAATAGAGGAACACTTCATTTTCAGATGCCCCATTTACTATGAGATTCGGGGAAGATATCATTGCCTCTACAAGGACTTGGGCAAAACTCTATCTACTTTCTTCAGATATTCAGACCAGTGATACCTATCTCTTTTTTTTCATGAGGTCATTATCCTCCAACGTAGATCCCTACAAGGAGAGTCTAGAGACTCTAGAGTCCCCATGTTGATCACCTCTTTTTTCCAGCCCACCAAAGCAACAAGTAACACAAAATGCCCTTTGGATACCGATACTTCACATATCAGAACTGATAGATCAGTTAGGTGATGCTTCTCTTGGTGCACCATTACTACTCAAATTCCCTAGCCTACTCTCTCTTGACATGGTGGCTTTGCTCCTTCCCATCAGTGTGACTCAACCCCATTTCAACGACATGGATCTACTACTTACCGGACACCTCCCAAACTACAGGGGCAAACTCATATTACAAGTTTCTTTTCTACTACAGGAGCTACATCAGCCTTGGATGTTAGAGGAGTTTCGAGGGGAAATGCTTTGCTTCCTCCTAGGATCTCCTAGCCTAGCCTCTTCAACCCTAGATCATTATTAATTATTAGATCTTTCACAATGACCGATGATGGATTAGACAACTCCTCCACTTCAAACACAGACAAAGATATCTAATGATACTTCCTTCCAATCTTCATTGGCACATGCTTTTGGGGTTCTTGTTTTCCCTTCATTGCTATTTGTTAGTGGCACAGTGCTTTATTTTGTCTTATGTACTTTTATTATTTTGCTTCTAGGGTTCTCTCTTCCTAGAGCTTTTTATTGTTAATTGTTGTATTCTCTAGTCCCATTGACCTACTTTTGGTCATCTATGGACATTAATATAATTTCTTTCTTTTCTTTCTTTCAAAACAAACATCAAGTCCTATCAAACATTTGGAGAAAACTTGTCCCCCTTGCACCTCGGTCAAGCAACCCAATGCACCTACCCTCGGCACTCAATGAACTTGAGATTCATTATATCTCCACCACTAGGCATTCTGAAGAACAGTCAATAGTCACTAACTTGGACAATAGATGGCCCAACTATCAGGGAATGAGTCTAATAGAGACAAGCAACCCGATTCAAATGTCAAGATGGATTATCATTATTTCCATTGACAATTAGAACATTTTGTATCTTCCACCTTATTTCTTTTGCTCTTGGGAAGACTTGCCTCTGATCATGTAAACATACTCAATCTCAATGTTTATCTGAACAACGAATTCACAAAATAGAAAAAAGCATACTCGATATTTTGGCAATAGCTGAGTTTGAAAGTGATGTGGGATTATCTACTTTTGGCTGGAGACAATATCTAGAACTAAGATGAGAGTATATGTGCACTCCAATCCTTCCATTCTTAGTATAAAACCTATGAGAAAATCAAGTTTGAATAACAACATGCAAAGCTTTACACACTTGAAAGGGGCTCTACTAGGTCAGCCTCAATGCTATATAAAGGTAGAGGGCCTCTCCTAGTGTACACTCAAAGAGAAAGTAAGTTTGGCAATGTACATACTACAATGCAATAAGTAAGGAAATAAACAAGGCAGTAAGTATGGCAATATACAATGCAATAAGCAAATAAGATGCCCAACATGCATGCATAAAACGAAAGTGTGAAAGGCAAAGATATACTTACCTTGGATTGACTTGTTTGTCGATTAATCTCACCATTTGACCAGAAGAGAATTGTTGTAAGATGAGATGGGTTTAAACTATCTAGGATAGAAAACACATATTAGACCATGGTAAGGGCTGTGTAAGACCTAGTATATGCAGTCGGTGTTTCATTATTCTTGGATTTAAATTAAGTCGTTGCCAATAATCCTCCTTTAGTGAAGCTCCTTCACCCTATTTATCAATAAGTATCCATCAGACGAATCTGCTATAAATGCAAGAGCAGAGCAAAGATATCAAGTTTATGCCTTTGAAAATAGGTTTTGGATTATGATATTTATAAACATGCCAAATACCAACCTAAGTTCCATTCGAAACATCAACTTCAATCATGGTCAAGGATATAAAATTGAACTAAGGAAAAGATAGTGTTCCATGGGGATGCATCCCCCCACCTCCCGCAAAAAAAATCATCACATTTTGGGGACCAAAACATCCCCAAGATGTGGAAACACAAGGGAGATATCCCCTCGCCACCAACAAATGGGAAATGTCCTTGGGACACCATGCAAAAGTAGGAGATGTCTCCAGGATGTCCCCCTTCTTGGGTATGGCTAGGGGACGCCCTGACATCCCTGAAACAACCAGGGCTTTGCATAACACTTTTAAAATCGCTTAAAAACAAATAAAAAATTAAATAAATAATATTTTTTATACCAGCAAAAATGAAGCCAAACATGATTTGCAGAAATTTAAAATCGTGATCGGCAAAGTTACAGTCATAAGGGCACACTCTAGGAGCAAGGGCATGTTTTCTTTTGCTCAATCGCATTTTTCCAATTTAGAAAAAAGACAATGGAAGGGTTTCATTTCATCGCGATTTGCAGCCACAAGCAAACATGAGAGTCGCATCAATCTCAAGAAAAGGTAGTAAATAAGAATTGCCTAAAGTTGTGTAAATTTCCTGTCAAAAATATTGTATGGGATGGTTTACATGCACTTCAAGCTCTAAGGAACATGCTCCAAGATCTCTAGATTGAATCTGCACCTTATACGTTTGGAAATTTGTGCAATACATTTGGAAATTTGTGCAACTTTAGTGAACGCCAAGGAAATATATTATAAATTTTTACATTCTATCAATATTATAAATATATTATAGATATTAATATATTTTAATATTTTATAAATATTATAAATATTTTACAAATTAAAAAAAACATACTATAATATTAGTATATTTATTATTAATAATATTTATAAAAGTATTATTATATATTATATTATAATTTATTATTAATTATATTAAAATATTTATTATTACTATATATTATGTGCATTGTCATCCCCTCACCATCCCCAAATTTAGGTCCTCGGTCCCCCCATCCCCTCGTTCCCCTATTCCCAAATTACATGGAACTATGCAAAAAGAACACCAATAATAGACGACATCAACCTTGGATGGGTATGTTGGCCAATCTTGACCATGGTCAAGACAAGATATGGCCAAGTGAGTCTAGTACGGTTTTAAGGAGGCTAAGATGTCATCCTAAGGGCAACAATAAAGGTTAGTAGGAGGGCAAATGAAAGGACCTCGGGATATAAATTTGTACAAGATAACACCTGTCAACCATCCTTATCACTAAGATTAGTAGTCTCAATGGTTTCTATTGGTGGGCATTCCTGAGAATGGCTAGAGGTGAAGCTATGATGAATCTCAAGTTCATCAAAAGCCATGAGTGGATCAATTGCTCTGTCCAACTAAGGTGCAAGGGGACAAGTGTCTCTGTTTGGGATATATAATTGGGAGCTTGTGCATATGTTTGATAGGCAACTTGACATTTGTTTTGAGATTCTATAGCTTGTATAGCTCTGAGTAATTCGTTCAAACACTTGTATGTCATAGACTCATAGTCAAAGTCTCTTCCAGTGACACATTCTATGGCAAAGCTTACGAAGTTTCTACAATTGAAAATAGAATGCCCCATGTTTGTAGACCACCAATAAATAATGTTAAGGTTCATAACAAAGGAATAGTAGATCAAAGGTGTGGTGTTCTAAATGCAATGTTGAAGAGGTGGAGTTTTCAACATATTATCCACCCCATTCACAAATCTAGGGCTCCAATCCAAGTAAGTACAAGACAATCATTATCGGGCATACTTTTGTGAAACTTTGTGCCACAAAACTAAGCAAGGTGCTTTTTGAGGTGCTAGAGGGCAAGAATTTGCAGGCCAGGGGACAAGCTGGTTTCAGGAGGGATTTTTAGCCTGTTGACCACATTTTCACATTTTGTTCCATCATTCAAGAGGCTTATCATCAATCTTCTAAAGTCTTTTGTTGTTTTGTGGACTTTAAGAAGGCCTTTGACTCCATCCCACAACATTGATTGTTCCAGAAGCTGCGACACATTAGTATTTCTAATACTTACTACCACCATGTAGCTCTATAAGAAAGAAGTTGGATGATTCCAAACTCATCATGACCTTTCTAACTTTGTCTATAATATTGGAGTTAAGAATGGTTGCCCTCTCTCACCAAGCCTCTTTGGTATCTACATTAATGAGTTTGAGAATTTTCTTACACAACGTAACCATGGAAACAATAGTTATCTGCTTCACCATGTTGTGATTGTTATTTTACTCTTTGTTGATGATGTGGCCCTCCTCTCTCATTCACCCAATGGCTTGTAGAGACAACTTGATTCACTTTCTAAGTTTTGTGATCTTCGCCAGTGTAATGTCTCCATTTTCGGGTTCTCTTGCAACACAGTTGGAGCTGACTTTCTGGGTTTGTGACAGCCTAATCAGAAGAGTATTTTGATGTCGCCAGTGTGCTTAGATGATTCAGTGGAGTTGTATGACTCTTTCTAGAGGGATTTCGAACAATTTGTCCATACTTACTATTTATAGTAAGTGCTTACATGGCGCCAATCTTTCTCTGTTTTTTTGGGTTTGTTCTCTTTGGTCCTCGGAGAACACTTCTATTTTTGGTAAGTGTCAGTCTGGACACTGTTTTGGTGACTTGGCAGTATCAGGTGATTATTTGAGCTCCGGAGGTTATGATGTGCAGCATGCCACTTTCTGGGGTGGTTTTGGATGATTACTTCTATACTTACTATTTTTAGTAAGTCAATTTCGGGCACCGGCAGGGGCAGTTGTCAGCTTTTCTATTTTTAGCTATGTCAGTGGAGGCATTTTTAAGTCGATATCTGAATATTTAATATAGTCCAATATTTTTATTTAAATAACGATACTTATTAAAGTTAAATTAAATATTTAACTTTATCGTTATTTAATATTATAAAGTGACTATATGAAGGGGTACTTTTGGAAGACATAAGAGTTCATTAAAATTCAATAAAGTATTCCCTATAGTTGGATGCCTCACTTGGAGAAATAAGGAGACATTTAAAATTTAAATAAAAAAGTGCGTTTATGCAAATTGAGGCGTAGGGTTTGAGGAGGCATACAAAAAGAAGTTTGGAAGTTCATTTTGCTATCTTATGCCATATTTTTGTTATCTGATATTGTTGTGCTTTTGGAGGAGCTTGTTCTTCTCAAGTTTGTGAGGACGAAATCCCTTACAGGCAACATTCTCTACGTTGTTGAAAGACACAATCTGGAGGATTTCTTGGCGGTTTCACTATGGAGATCACAGCTGGCTTATTTCTGAAGATTTATTTCAGTTTGGAGGTGGATTGCATATCTTATTTTGTTGTGACAGATTGAAGGAGAAATGGCAGAAATTTGCTGGGGTTTTTGACTCCAAATGCTGGTCGTACCTCTCCCTATGCTGGCCATACCATTTTGACAAGGGCATGGGGTTTTGGAAAGTTGGATGCCTAGGTTTTGGGGCAGTTTTTGTTGTGTTTGAGGGTGCCTAGGGTTGGAGAACAGACGTTAACCTTTAGTGAGCATTTTTACTCAGTTTTGGAGGTGTGGCATTCATATCTAGGAGCTTGCAAGTGTTGGTTGCAAGTACAAAAATTTATCAAAGTCCATTAAAATTTATGGGCATGTTTGATTTAGATATGTAATGTTATTTGATGAACTGGGTTGCCTTTGCATTTGAGAGAAATTGTATTTTCACATCACAAATTAATTCTGGAATTTTCAGCTACATGTATTTCTGAATATTGCCCATATTTCTGAATTATTTAATGTTGCAAGTTGCTTTATTTTTGATATATATTGCAAACAAAAGAAACACCTTCTGCATTTCCGTCTACTTCTATTAAACACATCAAACAAACAAAAAAACCAAGGCAGAGCAAGGGTGCATATTACAGCCAGCTTGTTGTCAACCTTAGTAAAACTAATGTCATGGTATTCAAAAGCACCAAGGATGCTCTTTCCAGGTTTCCTTTCTTCTACAAAGTGTGCCATGTGGAGATAACCATTAATTATACTTATCTAGGAGTTATGTTTACTATTCCTTCTCTTTCTTTCCAACCTGCCTCTCAATCTCGTCTTTGCAAACAATATGTCTTGCTCTCTAGGCTTGAGCACCAATGATTTAAGGTATATTTCTAGGATATCCTTTCAAAGATGTGCCTCTTCAACACAATGATTAAGCCCACAATATTGTATGGTTCTAACTCTAAGGTTTGGGGCCCTAGCTTGGGTTGTTGTGACTGGGCTTGGGTTGAGAGGGTTTAGACATTAGACAATTATGCTTAAGTGTATGATCCAATGCAAACATATGGCTCTTGAGTGTTTTGTCTAGGTCAAATTTGCCGCCCAACCACTTTGTCTCAAGAACTTTTTCAGACTCACTTGATTTATTATGCTTAGATCTATAAATGGTTTTGTCCTATGGGAACTATCCTTTCTTGGCACTATGTTCCTCAGAGGAGATTGCCTCCTTAAGTCCCTCTAGATGTCAATGTCGTTGGTTCTCTTGAGTTCAGTTTACTTTTCAATCTATCAGCATTTCTTTGGATAGGATTCATCCTTTCAAGTACTCACTATGTGCTCCTTGTCACCATCTTCCAAAAAAAGAAGGTGATCAATTGGTCCGTCGGAGAAGAAATTTGCCATCAATATATTGAGGTTACCTGGACCTCCCCTCAAAATTATTTTAGTTGCAAACTAGCCTTCTACACTAAGCACTTCTTACAAGTTGCTAATGGGACCATTGTTCAGCCCAACTATCTTCAACTTCGTGTTGAGACAAACCACCATATTTTATAGAGTGAAAGAGTTTGTTGTCTTTGTTGATGCAGATGCATTTTAAGGGTAATGATATCTCGCATCATCCAAATATAATTTTCTCTTTTTATGTTTGTGAATAAGGACCTTAGGCTCCTATCATTTGAAAAATCTCTAGGATTTCATTATTAAGAATTTTTTATATTATTTCTCTTATAATTTGGGATGTCTATTTCTCTTATAATTTGGGATGTCCCACTAGGTGGGAACCTTGGAGATCCTCTCTCGATACTTATATGCATGATAACAATGATTTATTACACCTCTTTCAATGTGGGGTTACATATGAAAACATTGAAAATGTGTAAGACCATCTATGATGCATCATAGATGACAATTTACAAGAGAGAGGCATCTTTGACTTGACAAATTAGCCTTGCGAAATGGAGAACTCCATTTTGCATGTTGATGCATGTTAATGCAAATTCATTTGCACGTAGATGCATGTTGGAGAGGTGCTGCACCAAGCTATTTTTAGCCAATGGATGAGATTCTCATTGATGTGGGGTTACAACTTTGACTTGTCTTCATTCTTGCAAGGTGGCATTCCAATTTAGAGGAGTTACACTTTCATCACTTTTTCCTTCTTGATTTGGATATTCCCAATCAGAGAAGATCTTATAAATTTTACTTGGAAATGAAGGAGAGGTTGCCTCCCACAAGAGGAGGGAAAGTTGGAATCTTCTTCATTGTGTGCAAGTCATCAAGAGCTCAATTGAGGAGACCTTGCTGACAAAGTTGGCTTGGAGGATTTTCTAGAGGAATCTACAAAATTGACAAAGTCGATTGAGACCCCTCAGTTCGAGGCCAGTCATTATGAGATGGATCTGACAACTTCCTAGCAGAAGAAGAGAGAACAACTTCTGAGAGCAATATTTGAGGTACGAAAGAATTGCTGTAAGAAGAGTCAAAACCAAAGGCACCGAGGCACAGAATCTGACCCGAATGAAGGGAGTTTGAAGGCAACCAAAGCAGCATACAAATTGCCTAGGCCACAAGAAGGATTGAGGGTTTAGGCATGTCCAACAATGTTGGAAGAGCAGAGGAATGACCAGGACAAACCTTCTTGAGGAGGATCCCCAATGCAATCACATCAAGCCCAACAACCAAAAATGGTTACTCCGCAAACTTCTTGAGGTAAAGATGAAATACCTAATTCATGGTAGCCTAGAAAGTTGTTGGTGCATTGGTAAGTCCAAAAGGCATAACTCAAAATTCACATTCTCCTTGGCATATCCTAAATGTGATTTTATATGTGACCTAATATCTTATCCTGATTTTCTAGTAGCTAGATCTCAAATAAACTTTAGAAAATAGATGCTCTATGCAATTCTTCAATTAACTCATTCACTCTAGGAATTCGAAATCAATTTTATAGTCTTTTTGCTAAATTGCAAGTTTGAGGTTTGCGTACACCTATGCGGCATTTTTTTCCAAGTTCAATATGGCTACATATGGTTGTACAATATATATATATATATATATATATATATATATATATATATATATATTATATTAATATTTTCTGATGTGTATATACTATATTATAAAATATAATAAGTATTTCATTATAAATTAATTAATTAGTAAATATATTATACTAAAAGTAATTAATTAATATTTTTTTTATTTTTTTGATATGTGAATGTGGGGCAAGGGCCAACTCCCATTATATAAACCATCAAAATATAAACCTTAGAATAGAGCTTCAGACCCTTAATAGGGGAGTGAAAGACCAGTTCCTGTAAACAAGAAAAATTGTACAAAAAGCACCCCAAAAAAGAGCATGGGAAGGGAAATAAAGACTACAGAACAATTAATTATACCAAGCTAAACCTTTTTAACATGAGACTAAAGAGTCGTCTTGTTGTGACTTGGATGCCTTTAGCAAAGAGTTTCATCTTCTTTTTTCTTTCCACCATGATCCAAGCATCAAAATTTGTTGAAGAGTTATCAAAAGAAGGAAACTCTGCCGCCAAAGCTCCAAAAAGAGAACTCACTTTGGCAATTGTAGGAAAAGAAGACCCCCAACTGCAAAAGGGTCTAAATTTCCTTCTAGTAGTGAGGAAGCAAAAACCTTGAAAGAGGGAGCCAAAGAAGAAACTAAGGAAGCTAAAGAGGCCCTATCTAAAGAGGCCTCCAAGAGATCATCGTCCTCACTATTGAAATTGATCAACAAGTGCCACATCTCAGCCCCTTTCCACCAAGTGGTCTGCCTCAAGGAGGCAGTATGATGAACTGAAAGAGAAGACTTTGGACATTTTGCAGCCAAGTGTGTTGTAGCATAATAAACTCTACCTCTAAAAGCAATCCCTTCATAATCAAATTGTTGCTTCCAAACCCTGTTGCCAACTTTTAAACAAATTTATTCCAATAATTTCTTGGATAAATCAAAACCAACAAGAATCCTAGCAAAGGTAAAATGACTCACCATCTAATTCACATTTGGAACAGAAAAAAGATTCCCCAAAAATTTCTAATGGAAAAAAAGCATTCTTCATTCCAAAACTGAAGAGGGAGGATCAGAAGCCTCACCCAAGTTGGAGAAATAGGAAAGGATTCTATGAGGGGATTAAAATATGGAGACCACGATTTTAGACCCAAAGAGGCCTTATCCCAAAACCAAAGACCTCCTTGAGCAAGGCATCCCTATCTAACTAGGATTTACAGATTATCAGGAACCACTTGCACAAGGGCAGATAGCAAATCACCCTTTACCAAAGGCTTCCAATGGAGGGACATCCATTCATGGAGTTTTGCCAAACCGAGCATAAATAAGAATAATATAGTTTCTTTGCCTATGAAGGGAAGCAGAGCATCATGGCTATTATAATTGCACCTTGGGTGACAAGTGATTAGAAGAAGACCTCTGCTACAAATGTCACGCAGAATTCCTTGCATGGTCGTGTCATTTCTTCGATTAAGTACAAAATCACATTATTTCATTTCAAATAATCATGTCATCATTATATATCTTGCTATATTTAGAAGCAAGGAACCCTTTTCCCAAAATTTACTTGTTTTTGCTTCACCCTAGAGCAATCTTTGTTGTATAGTTTATTATTCTAAAATGGCAATTCTTGTTTAATTCTACTAAAATAGCTAAACTATTTATAGCATAGTTCGAAAACTTGAACTCAGCACAGACTCAGCGACCCAAAATTTTGATTCGGACTCAAGACTCAGCAAAAAAAACATAATTATAACAAAAAAATACAAACTAATGCATTTAGAGAACACATAAGTCTATTCTAATCATCAATTTGTCATAATTCAATGATTATGTATGTCATATGACCCTCCAAAGTCAAATCAATAAATGGCATAGTTCCATGGACTCTTAGAATAGGAGGACCAAGGGCTTGAACTTGGGGACAAGGGAACAATGGCAAGTGGGGGTCTGGGAGCAAAGCCCCCAACAGAGTCGAGGGGCAGCACCCCTCGCAAGTTCCAAGGGCAACGCCCCTTGCATGTTCCTTGTTGCAATACAAGGTGGGGTCAAGGGGTGGAGCCCTTGCCACCAAGACCAAATTAAGGCAGTCAAGATCACATTAACCTTCATGGCACATGCCATCTTTCATAATTTTATCACTATATTTTCAACTTTTCTCCAACACCAACTCCTCACTATTTCTGACCAAATCTTCATTCTTCCAATCCCTTCTCAGCACGTTTCGTCACGTGGATGCCAAAGACGTCTTTTGTTGGATGAAATAAGAGCATAAAATATCAAAAAATGAATTGAAAATACGAAAACTGCAGGGGTTTTTTGTATTCTGACACCAAGCGGGTCCACCCCTGAAACTCACAAGTCACTCTAAGAAACTCGGCCGAGCAGCTATCAAAAACCAGCCAAGTGCTCAGCTAACTCAGCCCTAACTCGGTACGTGAGTCACATTGACTCAGCACGGCAAGCAGAAAAACCCACGAGTTGCGCCAAGTCAGCCAAGTACTCAGCGAGTTTTCAAACTATGATTTATAGAATTCCATGGCTTTATTTTCTTCATTCTCATCCAAGAATATTTCCTATTTCTATTTTCCCTATAATAGCTTAATGCTTTATTCTCATCCTAATTTACTAGAACAGCTTTATTTATAGCTTATTTTGGGGACAATTTTTCGTTCATTACATCAACATCAAGAAGTTGAATGGCATATAGCAATGACATAACAGCTATCCACCATAACCACTCATAGTGAACAGAAATATTAGACATGAATATAAAGAGAAGATCACAATTATTGATCAGACTATTTACAATCCAAAGAGCACCACCATGAGGAAAATAGCTAAAAAACCCTTGCCTATGAATCATCAAAACTATATTTAATTCACAACTAAATATAATATAGGTCTTAAACTAGGATTTTCAGTTAAGTGCCTCAAACACTATTAGAAGAGCTTAAAAAAGCTTCCCCAAATCATAAATCATAAAGTGTCTCATGATAAACACACTAAGCTCATTCAGGTCCTGACAAACACTCAAACTGAAAAACATGTACAAATCCATCTCTTGACTAATGAATTTATTATTAAGCTAGACCTGTAATATTCTCACGAATAACATAGTAGAACACTCCTACCTAGTCAAGAGCATACAGACCATGTTCTTATAAATTCCCCTGAATTTTGAAAATGTAACTGAACAAAATCAAGCTTACCAGATATAATCAGAACAGTTAGAAAGGACCTAAAAGGTCAGAACTTACTGACCAGGGGTAATTGTTGCACACTTTACTGCCACATTATACCTGCATTAAGAAAATTTGTAGCAATTATTATGTTCGAAGTTTAGAACCAAAATTTCTGCTACTTTTCAATTGGAGGATTCTCAGATAACATTCAAGAAGATAAATGCCACAACTAAAAAACGGGTCTCAAAGAGAAGTTAGCATCAATTAACCCTGAATTAAATGATCAGCATTATTACCACATTCAGAAACCCATATTTGTACAGGAGGAGAGAAAATAATGAAAAATAGGGAATTCCAGAAAAAAACTAGATAGCCTGGTTCAGGAAAAAAGTGTACATGCATGTGTGTGTATTTGAAAAATACTATATAACATAAACATATATAAAATTTTGAGTGGCGGGCTAAGCAGAGCATCTGATTTGGTATTATCTACAAAAAGGATCCAACAGGATCTGTGCCAAATCCTGCAGGATTTGTTGACTATGATAGATTTATTCATCATGATTTACTCCTAATGAGACCAATCTGCTCTATCAGACCTATAAAGCAAATAATCATGTTCTTTAGAGCATTAGTCCTTTTAACGAACAAATTGAAAATGAAATCACCGAGCTTCATTTAATTCTCATTATTCTATCGATTTTGGAAAGTAGTAATGTTAAGAAATTTGTTCTTCCTGGAATTTAATATAGTAAAACAAAATAAAAAAATTGATATTTTTCTTAATTTAAATTGGTATCACTGAAGTTGCAAATTTGTTTTTCCCAGGATATTTTGTCATGCCCCCAAAATAGGAATGCAAATCATAAATCAAACACTTACAAGATATGGCCGACTTCGAATGTATGGAAGCACTCTCCTCATAAGACAGAACTAAGAAGACTTTACCTTTAACATATATACAAGACAAGTTCATATGTATAAAGGAGCAGTCATTAACAGTAAATAAGAAGACAGCAAATGAAATGGACAAAGATAAATATATATGCTTGCTGGCGAATTTCCTTATTAATATTAATAGTTATCTGGCTGACCACCTTTACCAAAGCCAACTCCTTTAACAGTTGAAGGCTCATATATACACATAAGGTCGCACAAGATCATTAGGGAGAAGAAAATGAATTAGTTATAAAGATCAGTAGATAAGTATCAGCGATTCATGAGGGCAGCAAGGAATGTTAATAAAAGAAATTTATATTAGTAAAGGAGCAGCGATCATGAAATAAGAAATATTTCAAAGGCAGCGATCTCATATAAAGATTGTCTTATTCCAAACAAATCATATATGAAGCACGATTTTATTATATGAGAAGGAGAGATCTACATAATAAGACAGAGTCTTATTCATAAAGGACAAAAGAGATACACAAAACATATAAAGAGGCAGTGATCAATAAAATGAAGTAGTACGATTTGCTTATGTGAAATGTTGCAATTAATATGCATGAAGGGTGACGATTCTGCATAAGACAAACAAGTGTTATTAAGTGCATTTGCAAAGGGCAGTGATCAGCAAATAGAGGTGACTATTCATATTAAAAGGGTGTGTCTTCTAGCAAATTGCCTCACTTGGAGAGGTTTAAGACGTGAGAAAGGGTAAGAGTGAAAGGAGGCATCGAATAATATATTTCTGAGTAATAAATCAAT
Organism: Cunninghamia lanceolata; assembly: GCA_027924645.1. Lineage (NCBI taxonomy): Eukaryota > Viridiplantae > Streptophyta > Pinopsida > Cupressales > Cupressaceae > Cunninghamia > Cunninghamia lanceolata. Next base: position 11,303,088 of record BSBN01000472.1, on the reverse strand, counting down.
CATCAAGCAAGTAATGATTTATTTCGGAGTTTGAAATATATATTTCTGATATATTTTCTGAGTATAACAGCAAGAAAGTATATTTGAATAAAGATATTAATGCAATAAGCCTGCCATTGAAAGGGCAGCAGTGGATGACAGCAAAGCATAAATTGCTACTGCAGATTTGATATTATTTTACTTGGTGCAATAGCAGATAAGTATGCTACACGCTATCCTCATGTATTCATAAATGTTATGTTAATATTATACTTGTATTCTATTAAGGGAAATAAATGAATATCTATGAATTATTTCATTTATTCTCTATATAGATTATGTCTAAAATACGGTAAATAAGATTATAACTATTAATTCTGATTTATAAAATAACTATGCTTATATACATATATAATATATAGTCATGATATACAAGGAATTAGTATATTCATGACCCGGTCCTTAATCTTTCTCTATTGCCCCTCATGAGGATTGGTTGGGTTGTTAGGGAGAGGCGGAATTAATGTCTCACAAGGAAGGTGAGCCCCGAAGTGGTATGGACAGATGTTCCTGAAGCTCTCGGGCCAAGTGGTGGTATTGACGGGTGTTCATGAAACCCTTGGACCTACTCCCCAATGTGGTATGGACAGGTGTCCCTGAAGCTTGGCCCAGGTGGTGGTATTGACAGGTGTTCATGAAACCCCTGGGCTTCACTTGTGGAGAATAGTTTTCCAACGCCCTAACATGGTTATCCCCCATCCTCCGTAGGGTTGATGATTAGGTAAGAGGTAAGGATTGGGCCTTAAATATAGTAATCATCAAGTATATTATGAATACAAATTAGTCCCTAGTTTTAATGATCTGATTTAGGGTACAATAAGTATGTTGAAGTATGTTTATTATGTAAAAACAGGTATACGCCAAGTAGGGGACATTACATATTTTATGGTTTGTCCAATGCTTACTCTCACTACAGATCATACTCGTTAGTTCTAGTTCTCACCTATGTTGACAAGATGTGGGTATGGATAATGGGTACATGAAACCCCAACTTTCCAGGAACTCTTGATATGAAATGGCGTGAAAATATCCATACTAAATATATTAAAATATAAATAAACATAATAAATATGCTTTGCGTAAAGGTCCAGACTCCAAAACCACACATAACAAAAAGACACTTAATAGTTAATATCCATAGGTTTAGAAATTATTATTTATATGTTCAAAATACATCATACTATCATAGTCAAGATTTAGTCAACAAATCATATGTTGCACTATATCAGAGACGGCTAAAGAATCAACTTGAAACATGTAGGCTGCAGCACTCTCCTCGCTGCAATGAAACATTGCAATTAGTGAGGGAAGAATGAGTGGGTACTTGGGAGTTAGTTACAGCAGCAGTAGAAAGCCTTCAGGTGGTTGTAGCAGCAGTAGTGTGCCTTGAGATGCTTGCAGCAGCAGTAATGAGGTGCGCTGTAGAACTGAAATGCAAGTTATGTTTTCTTCCTTTTGTTATGTGATTGTTAAAAGGTTTAAAGGGGATTAGATTAAGTTTGGGAAGGTTGAGGTGGAAGGTGTTAGCGCCTGAATTGACTAGTAGTTTTCTGAGCAATTTTCATTCAGGCACTCTCCCTAAGTATCCAAAAAATACTCCAAGTGTTGGACCTCCTCAGCAGTCTTCAGCTGCATCATGATATTTCCGAAGGAGGAGGTCATCATCATCATCATCATGTTTGTTTCCATGTGGGTCAGCATCATCATGTTCTTCGTCGACTGGGTTTTTTCATCGTCATCATCATATTCAGTTATCGGGTGATGCTTGGTTTTTATCCGGATGATGCTGACGAGCTACAGTGCGCCCTGATCTGCTTGCGAGGGTGATTTTTCAAAGTCTCCGGTGATCTTGCACTTATCACCTTGCCCAAACATGATGATGATGTTGCCCCGTTCTTCTGAAGGGGTTATTCTTTGAGTTGTGCGACCTAACTTGTTTTTTCCTAAGGGTCGTCATCATCATCATATTTCCTTTTATCACCGTGTTGCTCGCGGGGGTCATCATATTATCTGCATCATGATATCTCGCCGGGGTGATATTTCTATCATCGGGTGATCTTGGTTATGATCATCCTGATGATGATGTTGAAGAGTTCTAAGTGCGACCCGATATCCACTGGGGTCATCATATTTTGAACGTCAGGATGATCTTAGTCAATATCATCCTGATGATGTTGTATCACCTTGTTCTTTGTTTCTCATCCTGATGATGCTGACGTCATCCTTATGTCAGGGTGATGTCTTTCTTTCTGCCTATCTGCATCATGATATTTCTGAAGGAGGGGGTGATATTTTCATATCACTCGAGTGTGTTTGTTCCAGCATCATGATGATGCTGATATCAAGGAGATATCCGCCTGCCGGCTTCGTGCGCTATCTAGAGGGGGTGATCTTTTCGAGCATCATCATATTCATCTATCGCCCCGATCTTACAGAGGAGCTACAGTGCAACCTGATATTTTCACATCAGGATGATATTTCCATATATCCGGTTGTCTTCCGAATATCATGATGATGTTAATATGATGATGACGTCATCCGGATATGAGGAGGTGCGCAGTAGGCGGATATGATGATGATGTCATCAGGATGTTCATCGGCCAGACTTTTGGTTTAAGCTCAGCAGGAGGATGTTCCTCCGATGGATCCGGTTGTGCGGGTGAAGGCGAATATCATGCAGTTTGTATTGCGAATATGATGATGACGTCAGGGTGATATTTCGGGCAACAGGATATCATGCTGCTGGAAGATGATGATGATGAAGTCTTATACTAGTGTCGTCAGGAGCAAAAGCACCGACATCATATATGCTCATGACCTAGTATATAAAGTGTCAAAGAGGTCATCGCGGGGTGCATGTGGGATAATGTTATCCTGCATTTTCGAAATATCATGATGATGAATCTCGGCGGGAAATGCTTGCGATGCAGAATTGATGATCTTCCCAAGGCCGCGGGTTGGTGCGCCATTAATGGCGATTGTTGCAGAGGTATGGGCGATGGCGCGGATGGATCCTGTACCCGACTGAGGGTGTACATCAGCGGACAGGGGCGCAGGGCTCGAGAAATCTTCCTGTCTCCTCCCCTACCTGCTGCATTCAAGTTTGGGCGCCAATCTGGATGTGTTTGAGCGCCATTTTCATTATACTGTATATCTGGCGGGAGTTTTGGTCAACCTGGTAGTTAATGCTGAAGACACCCTCCTGCTATATAATGCAGACGAGGTTATTCATTCAAGGTTGTTGAAAGTTGTGGGTTTTTGGCTCTGTAATCCAAAACCAGCTGATCTGGTTGCTCTGTACAGCTTGATCTTGTGAGTTTATGTATCTCCTGTTGTAGGACTTGGCATGAATCCACTGGTTTCATGGTTGATCTTATATGAGTAATGCTATCTTAGCATGTGTTGTGTTAATTCTGTCTCCAGTATTGCATGTATCCTTCTTCTGGATCTGGATGTTTGCTTATGTTTAGATTCTAGAGCATAGAATTCCTATGTTGAATGTCTGATCTTTTAACCTCTGCTCAAGGGGCAGATTAAACTGTTTTCAGGTTGAACATTGGGGAGGATATACTGCAGTAGGGATGCCATAAGTAGAGATAGCTCAACACTCTATATTGGGAGATATCTGTAAGGCAGATATCATGTGTATCCCCCTGAAATCCAGTTTTAGCTATTTATGCTGATCATTCACAGGTGTATGTCTACCGACTCCAAGCCCTGGATAGGCACCAGTCATGCTGTGTTCTTGTGTTATACACCATGTCCAGCTTTGCATCCAAATTCATATCAAAACACTTCATACTTCCACCTGTTAGTTGTAGGAGTAGGATTAGAAACCCCCTGCATGCTCTCATACCCAACCAGACATCATGTCCAAGAATGTTGCCAGCCTTGTGATCTATCATAAAGATCTTGGTCCATACATGAGAGTATTCTGCCTGTTGTTGTCAAGTTAGATCTTTCTATCTTTGAGCTAGTCAAGGTTACATCTTGAGTTATAGGGATACCCCCCTTGGTGCGGCAGAACCAGAAGTGAAGGGGAGGAGCTCACGCAACCTCCTGTATTCAGTTGGCCTGAATCTGCCTGTGCATTAGAAGTGGCAAACCCTAATGCTGATTCAGAAGAAATGCCAACAGAAGGTTAGATTAGGGCTGGTTAAGATTTTGATTTTGATTCTTTTCTTTGTGTTTTCTGAAGTTTAGACCCTCACTGTAGTCATCCAAAACAGGGTGGAAACACTGGGTTGTTCCTAGAAGCACATGGAACCTTTATAGAGAATTTCCTGTAAATAAATGTTTTAATTGTGGTAAAACTGATCTTTGTGCAGGTCAAAAGCGAAGATGAAAGAACAAAAGAGAAGGATTCAAAAGAAGATTATGACAATGATGATGAAGAAATGGATCTTGAGGAGGAACTCCATCATGCCTACAGTGAGATCAAGAAGCTTAGAAAGGAGAACCTGAAACTAAAGCTACATCTTCAAGAGAACAATGAATCTAATTTAGAGTTAGTACGAAGCCTTGAAGAATCCGAGAAGATAATAGTCGAGCTAAAATTTCAGATCAAGGAAGAATACAAAGATGAAAGAGGAAGTAAGAATTCAATTAGAGAAAAAGGAAGAGAGTTGTGAAAGGTTAGAATCCGAAATGGTCTCTTTGAGAAAGGAATTGGAAAAAGCAAATGCTCAATCAAACAGGACCCTGAAAAATGAGAAGAGTACGGAAGGTGGTATTGACTATGAAGAAAGGCAAAGCTCAAATCCCAATGAGTCAGAAATTGGTTACTTAAGGAAAGAATTAGAGAGAACAACTACCAAGCCAGACAGGAGCCTCGAGGTTGAGAAAGGTACCAAGATCTTGGATGATATTATAAATGGGAAAAGTTCATCATGCATAAAGACAAGTCTTGGTTATGAAGCAAAGGAAGATCAACTTTCAAATGAGCAATCAAAGAAGGGAAATGAGGAAAAAACAAAAGGCTATGCAGATGCTCTCAAAAGCTCCATCAATAATGAGAACAACGAAAGGAAGGAAAACAATGTCCTGCAGAAAACTAATATTCCTCATAGAGACAACAAGGAGAAATTCACAAGATCATTTCCTCCAAGGCAAGCGCAAATGAACAAGTCTCAACATTCCTTTTGCTATTCATGTAATAGCTTTGGTCACTAAGCAGTAGTTTGGACACATGCAAGAGAACCTGGTTGGACCAAGAATAAAAGTTCGTATGGGTTGTCAAATGAGAATTACAATATCATATGTTATAAATGCAACAACCTTGGTCATACGACAAGAGATTGTAAAACACGAGCAAGAAATGATGATTGGAACAAGAGTAGAAGCACTTAGGGATTTTCATGAAGGAACTATAATTCCTTGGTTCCTTTGGTGGATTACAATGTTATATCCTACAAGTGCAACAATTATGGGCATAAGGCATGCTTTTGTAGAAGTTGTTTTGAACTCCCTAGGCAGAACAAGAAAGTGGAAGCTATGGATAATCAAAAGGAAGGAAATAAAAAAGTATAGAGAAGGAAACAAGAGCAAGATAATAAGAAGAAGAAAGGATCTATACTTGTGCAAACTTCACTTCATGCACAAGTGGTATCTCCAAGGTCATAAGGAGAAGTATGAGTTCAAAGGGAGCTAACCATTGCATTATTTTTTTTAGCTCTATGGAGGAGACAATTCAAGATATGCATATTCTATATGAGCATTCCGTTGTCATTAATCAAAGGGGAAGAGTATATTTGTGACAATTTGGCTAGAACATGTGTTGCCAAAAGCAAAAGAAATTGATAGTGGAAAGTTGGATATGATGGTTATACTTATGCTTGAGTTCCTATTATGCCATAAAAAACAGTGAATAGAGGTATAGTGGATATCCCGTTACCATTAATGAAAAAGGGGGAGAATTATAGAAAGGTGGAAAGCTACAGCAAGGAAGAGTTATAAGAATAAGAAGAATGATGCCATTAATGTCAAGAAGGAGTATTACAGGCAGGGGGAGATTCTTTGTGAAGAATTGAAGCATTTTCCATCTTGTAAGATGCATAAGTGAATGATGGAATAACAAAGCAAGTTCCTGGACAGCTATAGAGGAAAAATATCACCCAAGTTACTTAGAGACAAAGGGGAAGCCTTACAGATAGGGGGGGCATCACAGAAAAGAGAGAATCATATCATGAAGAAAAGAGGTATACTAAGTCTCCCTTTGCCATTGATGTCAAAGGGGGAGAGACACAATAAGGGGGAGCAAAGATAAAGGAGAGGATTATGATTGTGTTGCCATCAATGACAAAGGGGGAGATTGTTGGAAATGTTGTCATTGATGTCAAAGGTGGACAAGGTCGTCATTGATGCCAAAGAGTTTGTTGTGGAGATTGTTGGAGTACGTTGTCATTGATGTCAAAAGCACGAAGTCATTGATGTCAAAGCAAAATAAGAATAGTTCGTTATACATTCCCGTTGAAGAGAAATGATGAAATTAGAAGACCGACTTAGAGACATGTATATGTTTAAATTAAAGATTTAAACATAATATGAAAGATGTTGGAGAAAGTGTGAAGAGTCTTATTAATGGTGGCTGACTCAAGTTACAAATGATAAGGATATAATATATTTAAATTAAAGATTTAAATATAATAGAGGCCAACCTCTATATATGTGCCAAGTTTGAGTTTCAAATAAAATTACATTGAAATACTCAAGGAGGCCGACTTATGGAAGGTTCAAATAAAAGTGTGGTTAGAGAGGCCGATCCCCCAAAGAGCTCCATATAAGACATTAAAATTTTTAAAAAAATGATTAAGATGCCCGATGAAAAAAAAAGGAGATGAGGTCCGATCAATAAAAGAGTGCGCTCCAAATGAGACTTAACTAAATCATGATTTATATATTATACAAGGAGCGATTGACATTACAAAAAGGCAACGATTTGTGAATAAAAGGAAGGGCAGAGAATACATTTTAAATGAGGCCGACCTCATGTGTGATGTGCGCCTCACAAAAAGACAAAATGGTAATTTGTTTATATGTAAAGTGTCATGTCCCCGTTTCCGACTTGATCATCAAGTGTAAAATGGATTAGCCTATTCCTCATTCCCGGAGGCTAATTCTAAATAATGAGGGAATGAACTGGTTTTTGACTAACTTAACTTTATTGTTTTGCAGGAACAAGTCAGAAACCCAAATTTGGCTAAGTCTGGAAGCCAAGAAAGCAGGAAATTGACTCTTGGAGTCTAGGCGCTAATCCTATATCAAATTTCACAAATGAGCGCCTAATCTAGAATCATCAAGCTATCAAGCTATTTAATCATTTCAACTTGGGCGCCTTGGAAGAAAAAGATGTTTTGATCTTCAAAATGATTTATACATTGCAAATTTTCAGAGGATATGGCCAAATGGATACTAGGCGCCCTTCTCTATCCAAACTGACTCTAATGAGCGCCTAGGGGATTGAAAGCTTGCAACTTGAGGCAAGGCGCTCTAGTAGGAGGAGTTGTTTGGCCTTCAAGATCAAGTTGCCTTGGTGAAATAAGCTAAGATGAAAGCATTTTTCACTCTAGGCACCAATCACCAGTTGCACAATCATGAATGGGCGCCTAAAGCAACAAAGCACTACATCATGGTTCTAGGACCCTGAATTGGCGCCTAATCATGTAGGAGGACTTCTCAAGGAACCAGAATGTTTTGAAGGACTTATGGCGCCAAACTTGTGTCAAGGAGTTAAGGCGCTAATCCATGATTGTTCCTAAACTAAGATTGCGCCTAGGGCACTAGTTCATTGAAACTTCAATTGAGCATCCAAGAGTATCAAGGTGCTAATTGAAGCATTCCTCCACATCAAACATGAGCCTAAGGATCAAGGCGCCATTTCCTGTTCAAATGATCCTCTGAGGGCGCCTAGGCGTTAGATCAAGTTTCTGGCACCCTAGAAATGCGCCCTAGTCAAGAAGTCAATTGGAAATCATTTCCAACCTCCCAATTGCGCCCTCTTTTGGAAAGCTCCTATTGCGCCTAGAAGAATGAGCTTGGGATATCATCTATATGGAAACCTAAGTTGCACTTGGAAAAGGCCTAGAAACTCTTTGAAATAATTGAATGAAGTTAGAACTTCTTCAAGGATGTTAGGCGCCATCCCATGGCTCTGGAACCCGGTTTTGGCGCCTTCAAAAGAAAACCACATGAAGGAACTTGTAAGGTAAGAACATCTTGAAGCTTTGTCCAGAGGTTGAAGTTGTAAACAACAAGTATATGGCTAAATGAGTCTAGGCGCATGTTGATGATTGTTTTTAGACAAGTCAACAATTAGAGTGAAATACAAAGTATCTGACTCCCTCTTGAGCAAAGCCTCTCGAATGCTGAACTATGTGATCAAACAAGATGACTCCAAGGTTCCTTTCTTATGATTTTGTAAGAGATAGCTCAGTGACTAAGTATGATTTTGCTGTTAAACACAAAGGGACTTACGCAGACTTCTCTTCATTCACGTTTAGCTTGTTCCTCCTTCGGTGTGGATGACATATATACAGAGTCTCAATGATAAAGAAAAGTAAAAAGGATAAGGGTTCAGGAAAGCTAATCTAAGGTCAATGAAGCAATGATGAGGACTGAATAGACAAACTCCCTGATTAACCTAACTTCACTTCGCCAAGGATGCCTACAACTACATGAAGTTGGTGCAATCTCCTAAGGTTACGTGAATGGTTTTCAAATCATGAAGGCTCATATGAGCACCCATAAGACGGCGCAGCTCAAACAAGCATCCACAATTGAACTTATACAAATATGGCTCAGACTAGCTTTACACAACAATTCACCAGCGATGAATGTTAAAAGCATGAGCTAGGAGTTGATCAAATATTCAGTACAACAAACATTACATCAAAGAGCTTCTAGTCTATTTTACTTTCTACTTGAAACATCATCTCCATTCCATTGAAGTACAAGAAACCAAGTTATTTCACAAGATAACACTTGAACACCAAATAAACTTCCAATGTTTTTGCATTAACCTTGAGAAATATTTACAACAGCATCAAATCCTCTCAGAGAATTTTGAGAGTCTCCTATTCTATTCCTAAAAATCTACTCTCTACTATTGCTAATGATCTACTGAATTACAAATGAGGCAACAAGGCCTTTATATAGTGTCCAGAATACAATGAAGGGCTAAGATCAATTTGATAGCCAAGGGTCTAGATCATGCCACCTCAAAGGTAGTTACAACAACTTGCTATTTTTAGCACAAAAGAGAGAGGCAATGAAGGCACGTTTTCCAATGTGATAAGGTAAGGCGAAAGCATTTAAAATATTCCTCCACATAGGAATCCCTTTGGCTTCTTTTATTAAATGATACATTTAATGTATTAAATAATGCGGCTAATCAAAATTGAATGATGTGTACTCACCACATAAATGCCACTTCAGCATACTTTGAAAATTGTATCATCTTTGTGTGATGTATTCAATGTGATTGCTTGAACTTGTATGTTTAGGAATACATCTTGTAGATCTTGCCTTGTTCATCTTCTTGCAACTGGATGTATGATACTTGTAGCTCATTTGATTGACTTTGTAATGTTTCTTCTTTTTGTAAGCAGGTTGATGTGAATCTTCTTTGATAATGCTCTTGATGTAGAGTGAGTAATAGAGTAGATGATGATGCTTCCTTCATGTAAGAGTAGATGATGATGACATGAAGTAGAGATCTCTCTTGGACTTGAAGGTTGAATGGAACTTGAAGTTTAAAAGACGAAGTGCCTTGCTTGATGTAGAAGACTTGCTGAAGTGATCCTTCATTGATGGCCTTTGAAGTGACCTTCTTTGAGTGTAGATGATAACACCTTCCTTGGATGTGGAGTAGATAACCTCTCAAAGAGACTTTGAAGCTTGGTGAATCTTGAAGATTGGGAGAACTTGACTTGAAGCTCGGATGGATGAATGTTTCGAACATGATTATCCTTGATGAAGTACACTTGCAAGATATTCCTCGGAGAGCTTGAATGGATAGATGCCTTGAAGTAATACACTTGAACTTAATGTAATCCAACATGATGTCAGTGATGAAGAGTATCAACATGTTGGACTTGATGTGACCTTTTAGAAAGGTGTTTCCTCTGCAACTTGAAGGTGACTCAAGTACTTGCTTTTGATGATTCCTTGACTTCATCAACACTCCTCCTCTCAATGATGCAACTTGATGATCTTCAAAGGCGGCTAGCATGATGCTCCTTACTCCTTGCTTGAAGGTGATTCCTTGGATAACTCCTTAGCATCATTGATGATCCTACAAGTCAAGGTAAACGATATATCAATGACCTCATAAGATAAAACAACTTTAAACATGTAATAATGCCACTTCAAACTTAGGCGCAAATATAGGCAAAAATAAGAACAAAGTGCGCCTAACTTAATTAGTCCCACATTCATGAATTTAAATGATTTCTAGCAATTGTAAGAGTTTAAAAAGACTTCTCCCACTTAAGAGATTCATTCAAACATGCCTTTCAACACAATTTCTTCTAGGGCGCTCACTTCTAGACATGGATTTGAGTGGTTGTTTCTAGGGCGCCAATTGAGTTGGCAGAGGAGTAAAAGGGCGCCTAGACCTCTTTGGCTTATATTATCACTTGTTATGACTTTAATCAATCAGAGGTAACTTGAAATGATCCTTCTCTCCCTTCAAGGCGCAATTTTGGTCCTTTTTTGGGAGTTTATTCACAAGGCGCTAAACTTAATTTTATGATTTCAACCACTTATTGATGGCTTCAAAGACCCTATACTTCCTTAGGCGCTCAATGTGTGATCTTTTGACTTTCACCTCTAGGCGCCAAAATAGACCATTTGCGCCTAACCTCTAATAGCCTCAACCATCCAAGGCGCAAAATGCCATCAATTCATATCAAGGCGCTTAAACTCAGGATTGTTTTCTATCATTTTGAGTGTTGAAGGGCGCCTAAAGACAATAACAAGGCATTGGCGCCTAAACTCATGGACCTCAACTGAAGGCGCAACTCTTATGATCCTCTGAACATGCAATGGGCGCCTAAACTTAGGCGGAATTTTGAGGTGACCTTGGAGCAATTTCGCGCCGAGAACTGACAGTACCCAAGGTAAGGTATATTGAAAAATATATTTAAGTATTGAATTTCTTATACTTTAAATATTTTTCAATATACCTTTCAGGATGTTTGAGATAGGTCTCAGATCCACCGGATTTGAGATGCAAATTATAGAATTTGGAGGATCCACCAGATTTCAGACTTAGTCAATTTTTCAGTGTTTTAGGATATCAGACTATCAGACTTAGTCATTTTCAGGATCTTCTCAAACATACATCAAGGATTTCATACTCTTTCTTCCTAAGGCGCCCATTTGACTTAGCATATTTTCAAGATCCCAAGCCTTCTTTTACAAGGCGCCCACTTTAGATTGGGAGAATGAGTAAGGGCGCCTTTACAACAACCTTCAAGTTTCCACTTCCAGAAGACTCCTATCATTCCTTGAGGTTAGGCGCTCATCTGGATGGACAACCTCCATCAAGGCGCTCATAGTTGGTGAGGAATTTCATAGAGGGCGCCCAAACTCTTCATCTTCAACCTAAGGCGCAATATGAGGGTCTCTACCTGTGTCTTCTCCCAAATCTAGGCGCCTATCAATCTTGACATCATCAAGGCGCTCTCTAAGAGGCTCTTAAACACTAGGCGCCAAGTGATGATCTTCCTGACTTAGGGCGCTCCAACTCAACCTTTAAAAACTCTTAAGGCGCAATCTATCATTAGTTCAAAGCTTACTTCACATCAAGGCGCCTAGAACTGGCAGGAGTAACAAGAAATGGCGCCAAAACTCATTCCTTCAACCTTGGGCGCAATCTTGGAGCGTTTTGGAGGTTGATCTTTCCCTAGGCGCTGATGTAAGCTGGCAGAGGTGGGAAAATGCGCCCAAGTACTAGAGGAAATTCGCGCCCAAAAAATGCAAGTCGCCAAGGTAAGGTATATTGAAAAATATATTTTTAAATATTTTTCAATATACCTTTCAGGATGTTTGAGATAGGTCTCAGATCCACCAGATTTAACATGCAGATTCTAGATTTTTGAGGATCCACTAGATTTCAGACTTAGCCAATTTTCAGGATCTTCAGGATCAGGATACCAGACTTAGTCATTTTCAGGGTCTCAAACATCAGGATCAGGTCATCAAGGGGCTCTAAGACTCAAACACCACTAACTTCATCATGCAAAGGACATCATCCTGGACTTAGCAAAGCACTGGAATTCAAAAAAAAGGGGGTCCCCATTTGCAATGGGGCGATGTGTGATTTGGTCACAACAGCGCACTTCCCAATGTGAATAGCCTAGTTCTGACGCCTAGCTACAAAGTGAGCCAGAAGAAGTAGTTTGGACATTAGAAGTCAGGCGCTCATTCTAAGATGAAGTAGTCCACCTTCCAAATCATCAAGATTTGAAAGAATTGACAAAGGAAGCCAAGGCGCACTTTCTACTTGTTTTTCACCTCCAGAATGCGCCTAGCTTAGAAAGTGGTTAGAAGATATTTTTTAGAGTTTTCCAATCAAGGCGCCCTTTAAGAAAAGTTGCTATGTCACTCTAAATGCCTCATACATAAGGGTTTGTCATCTAAACACCTTAGGCGCACTTTCTAAGTCTTTGCCACCTTCTGGAAGCGCCTAGCTTGGGAAGGCGCCTATCCTGGTCTCTACTCCCTTCAGTTGGCGCCTAGCATTGAGAATCTTGCAATTATGGCGCCTAGAATCTAAAAGTTCTTCACTGAATATTGTTAAGTATTTTGGCGCCTATCCATGACTCTGCTACCTCAGTTGGGCGCCTAGGTCTTCATTGGGCGTCATTCCATGATCACACTGCTTCAAATGGGTGCCTAGTCAGAAGATAAGGTAGTTGTAACTACCTGAGCTCTCATTGGTCGACAGGATGACTTTGGGATCCGTGTCAAGGTCTTTTGGATAAGTTTGCCAACTCAGAATGGGTCATCAGATGAAATATTCCCTTGGATATGCTTCTTGGGAAACGTGCCTTGGTTCCTCTTTATGCATTGAAAAGCGTGCCTTCATTGCCTTTGGAAGGCCTATAAAAGGAGCTCTTTCATTCATTTGTAATCTAATCTTTTGGCAAATTTCTCTCTGCAAAGCTTGTAAGCTTGTAATCTTGAGGCCTGCGAGTTTCAAGTGTTGGGGTGATGCTCCCTCAACTGACAAGGTGATGCTCCCTTGTTGTATTGTGAGGTGTTGACATTCAGTTGACATCATTGAGTTCAATTGAGTTGATCAAGTGAGGAAGTCATTGTAAACATCAAGGCTTCAAGGCCTTCTTTTGTAATTCCATTTGAATAAGGTTGTAACTTCATGTTATTGAAAGCATTATCTTTGTAATAAGACATTTGCATTGAATTAAGTAATGAGACAAGTACCCAGCTTCAAGATTGATTCATTCAAGTTATTATCTTTGATATATATGATTAAGTTGTTGTGTAGTTGATAAGTTAAGTACAAGTAAATTTATCTAAGTTACGGAAAAATTTTAGTAGAACTAGTTGGGTATCTTACATAAAGGCTGCGATTTGGTAAAGGCCGCAATTTGCTTTGAAGAGGTGCTATGTAATTAAGGGTTGTCTCTTTTGGAAATAGACACATCTATTCATTGGAAGACACCTCTTTTAAGATGCTATAAAATGGGAAAGAAGGTGAAGTTTGAAAGAAAGAAAAGTAATGAATATCATTTGAATATAAGAGCAGATCTAGAAAGAGAAAGAGCAGAAAAATGAAGAGTAAATCAGATATATTTTAAAGAACATATGCAGCCCATGTATGAAGCAATTTTAATGATTTATTTTCTGAGTTAAGAGCAGATATAAAGGAAGAGAAGGGGTAGAAGTATGAAGTGCAAATCTGATTTGTTTTGAAAGGAAGTGTGTGTGATAATATGAAGATGATATGAGCAGAAATTTATGAGCAGATATTGCCATGTTATGATCAGTTTTGTGTAAGGAAGTTGTGCATGATTTGGATCAGATTTGTGAGGGAAGAAAGTGTGTGATCAAATTTGTGTGGGAAGAAAGTATATGTGTGTGAATGTGATTTGAAAAGGAAAGACTTACATCATACAGAATCAAAAGTAGTGATCAGATTGTGAGTAAAGGAGAATAATATTATCCATTGAAGAATTCGTAGGTTGGTGCCTAGAGATTGGTGTCTCTTACTAAGTTGGTGCTCAGTTGTGAGGGTTGGTGCCTACAGATTCTACAAGCGGGAATTGGTGTAAGAACCCTACTAGTTCTAACTGAATTTTTTGTCTCGTTGATCTGAATTTTCTGATTTAGTTTTCTTGCAAAGTACTTAATATTTTCAAGATCCGCTTTCACCAATGAGTTTAAAATATCATGCAGATGGCAAGCTTCAAAGCATAGGTCCAAATAGCAAGTAAAGAACATGAAACATAGATGTTAGGCAACCAATCAATGCACATAAACATGAAAGAACATACCTGGCAATGTTAGCTTTTCTTCCTTATTGATTTTGAAAGCACATTACAATAGAAGTGGGCTGGAAAGTACAATCAGCCAAGTCTGATTTGCAAATCAGTCCTTCAATTACATCCACAAATGCCAAATTACATGCCCAAACCCTAGCCAAGTGAATGAAGAATGAAGCTCTATGAACATATGATGAAATCTCCAGCTGGGTATGACTGATATACAATTAAAATGCCTTTCCAAAGGTCTGATATGACTGATATAAATCTGCAACCTCTGCTGATCTGAAACCCTGATGCAAAAGTCCACAAAAAGTGCCAAAATCTTGCTCCAAACTCAAGCGGCCATGCATAGGATGAAGGCGATTAGGGTTAGGATGAAGTATGGATGATAAAAACCTCATGTAGCTGCCCTATAACCTTCAGATCTGAAACTGAAACCCTCCTGTAGCTGCTGTTACAGAAAATCAGAATATGTATGATGGTTGGAAATGACAAATAAACCCTCTTCTTGCCAAGTGATCCAACAATAAATCCTCTAATATCAAGTATTGAGGAAAATAGCTCCAAACACAAGCCAAATCTGCAAAAGAAACTCCATGAAAACACTCAAATCAAGCTCCATGATGAACTCCATGCGAATTCACCTCATCATAGTGGATTGGGAGCATCACCAAACCACAAAATGCCAAGGGAACACCACTTTGAACAACTGAAATTCACTTTCAGCCAAGAGTAAACTCTCAAAATAATAAATTTGCCAAATGATCAAAAGGTACAAAATGAAGCCAAAGCCCTCCATTTATCCTCTTCTCTCCAAGGGTGTCTCAATTTTACAAATTCTATACAATTTCAATTCTACCAATGAAATCAAACCTTCAATTTGATGATTTTAAATGATTTTCACCTTATAACCACCATCATTTAAAAAACAATAAAATAATAATAATTTATTATTTTCCTTATCTCTCCTCTAGATGCCAAAACCCAATAAAAAATAATATTATTTTATTTATTTTTTCCCTTATTTCTCCAAGCGCCGATTTCACCAAATAAAATAATATTTTTTAATTTTTTTTTTGCATTTTCCCTTGGGCGGCGATTTTGGGCATAATAAAATAGTATTTTATTATTTTTCTCTATTTCCTCCTTAGCGTCAATTCCTTGGGAAAAATAATATTAAAAATAAAAATACAATTAAAGATTGCATTTTATTTTTCCTTTTCATCTTTTCACCTTTTTCAATCTTCAAGTTGTCCAACGTTTATTTTCCCATCCTTTACTTTTTGCCTTGGCTTGAAAATGATAACATTTTGGCTCTATGAAAAATATTATAAAATAATACTAGCCAAACTCCAAATAGAATCAAGTGTTGAGCCAACATTATAGTTTTCCATCCTTCAATGTCAAGCTCAAACCAAAATCATTCCCTTACCACTAGCATTAGCCTACGGGAATGGTGAATAGGCTAATCAACTCCTCCATAGGTGATCACTCCGGAAATGGGGACATGACAATTGGTGTCTCCAGTGGGTTGGTGATCACATAAGAAGAATTGTAAGAGAACTGGGTTGGTGCTCACATAAGAAGAATTGTAAGAGAAGTAGGTTGGTGGCTATAGAAGAAGATCAATTTATATAAGTTATATTTTGTCGTGGTTTTCTCCCGCAAGGGTTTTCACGTAATCGTGTGTTCTCTTTGTGTTCTTAATTTCTAAATCTTGCATATGTGTAGTCGTTGCGATTGATTAAGTTTGAAAAGTAAAAGAGTGTTTGATACCGATTCACCCCCCCCCCCTCTCAGTATCACCGTGTGTTCATTAGTGTTGTAGCAGTACTCTCCCAAATGTAAACACTTAATCCAAGCTCACTGTTGATCTAAACCATAGTTCCTCAAATAGCCTTAACCCATTTGTTCACTATCTCTATTTGTCCATTTGTTTGGGGATGATAGCTTGTGTTGGGAGTGAGTTATGTACTAGTCAGATGAAATAGCTCCTGCCAAAAAGAGTCGAGGAATCTACTATCTCTATCACTGACAATATTTTTAGGCAACTTGTGTAGCTTAAACGCTTCTCTAAAAAAATAAATCAGCCCCTTGATGTGCTTTGAGTTCCAAAGAAATAACAAAGTGTGCATACTTTGTTAGCCTATTCAACACAACATAAATGCAATCTTTTCCTTGTACCTTGGGGAGGCATGTGATGAAATCCATCGATATGCTTTCCCACTTCTGATTTGGGATAGGCAATGGCTGAAGCAAGCCTGCTGGAAAAATATGTTCTACTTTGTTTTGTTGGCAGGTCATACATTCTTTGATGTGTTTCAAGACATCCTTCTTAAGGCCATTCCATGAGAACCTTTCCCTAATTTGTCTATAGGTCTTGTAGAATCCTAGGTGACCTGCTAGTTGTGCATCATGAAAAGCCCTTAAGATTATTTCCCTCATTCAGGATTCAAGAACTAGGAAGATTATGTTTTTATAAAGAACAAGACCATCTGCTACTACAAATCCATTTTCCCTCGCATTGTCATCAAGGAGATTAGTAGCAAATGCATTTTTAACATATTATGCCATAATAGTGACCTTCCAATCGGCAAAAATAGCAGAAGTAGAACATAAAGTGCGCTTTCTAGAAAAAGAATCAGCAACTACATTCTTTTTTTCTTTCATGTACTCTATCGAAATCATAAGCTTGGACCTTACTCATCCATTTTTGTTGCATGTCATTCAAGTCACGTTGGCCAAGGAAGAACTTCAAGTTGTTATGATCCGTCTTCACCACAAACTAAATACTATCGGAACTTCGCCAAAGCATGCATGATAGCCAACATCTCTGTCATAGATAGAGAATCTTTTTTCTGATTCTTTCAATTTTTTGTTTTCAAATGCTATGGGATGTCGCTTTTGTACCAAGATAGCTCCAATTTCCTCTCCTAAAGCATAACATTCTACAACAAATGGTTGTGAGAAATCTGAGATAGTAAGAACAAGGCATGAACTCATTACCTCCTTAAGTTTATCAAAAGCTTCTTGAGTTGTTCTTGTCCATACAAAAGCTCATTTCTTTGTTATATCAGTTAAGGGTACTGCTAGCTGTGAAAACCCCTTAACAAATCTCCCATAATAGCTGCAAAGGCCAAAGAATTCTCTCAGTTGTGTCAATGTGGTAGGAGGCCAATCCAAGATGGCTTGGATCTTTTGTTGATCCACCCGAACACCCTGAGCACTAATGACATGGCCCAAGTACAAGATCTCCATCACCTGAAACTCACATTTTGATTCTTTTGCAAAGAGAGTTTGTTGCTCTAATATTCCAAGGACTATATCTAGATGCTTCAAATGATCTTCCCAAGTTTTCTATAAATCAAAATGTCATCAAAGAAAACCAAAACAAAATTTTCTCAATTGATTGCTAAAAACATGGTTCATGCACGACTAGAAAGTAGCTGGTGCATTTTTCAAACCAAAAGACATGACTAAGAATTCAAAGTGCCCAAAGTGACACTCGAATGGTTTTGTGCATGTCCTCATCACTTACATGAACCTAATGGTAGCCCAATCTAAAATCAATCCTTGAAAAGTACACAACTTCATGCAATTCATCAATTAGCTCATCGATCCTCAGAATGGGATGCCTATTTTTTATGGTCTTCTTGTTCAAAGCTCTGTACTCAATACACATCTGCATGGTGCCATCCTTTTTCTTCATGAGAACCACGGATGAAGCAAATGAGCTAGAACTAGGCCTGATGTGACCCATCTCCAAGAGCTCTTTTATGGCTTTTTCTATCTCCTCTTTGTACATTCTTGGGTGGCGGTAAGGAGTGGTTATGATAGGCTTAGAACTTGGTTCCAACTTTATGATATGTTGGAACCCCCTATGAGGTGGTAGCCCTGGAGGCAAATCACTAAACACCATACAATGCTTATCCAAATTTTGTAAATATCAACATAATAAGTGCATTGCTTACCCATGGATAAGTTTGTAAGCATGATCAAACAACTTGTCGCCCAAGCAACTTGTCCTTTACGGAATGTCTACTCCATCCTTTTAGTTGTTACTAGAAATTCCTCTAGCACCACATCTTTCCCTCTAGATTTAAACTTGAGCTCTATGGACTAACAGTTCTGTGAAAACTCGCCACGAAAGTGCAACCATTGTACACCCAAAACCATGTCAGCCTCTCCTAACCCCACAACATAGAAATCATCACATACCTTATGATCTCCCATGGCTATTTTGAGTTGTTGAATTGTTTTGGTGCAAGGAATATTGAATCCACCAGCAACAATAACACTAAACCCTTCAAAATTCTTAGCATTCAGACCTCTCTTAACCACCAAACCTTTATCTCTGAAATTGTGGGTGGCCCCACTATCAATGAGCACCTTTATCCTCTGTCCGAACAACACTCCTTGAACCCTAAATGGATGATATCTAAGCACTCCTAAAAGAGCTACAAGTGTGTCGTTGTATATGCTTTCATGCTCTACATTTTCAGGTGCATGTTCCTCTATGGTTGGTTGTGGCTCAGGTTCTTCCAAACCTGAATCATCATCAAATATTACTTCAATATAATGGACTTGGCCCTTGCCAAGGCATATATGGTCAGGCTCCCATGGCTCCTTGCAAGAAAAACATAGCTTCCTTTGTCTGAGTTCATTATGTTGTAGTCATCTACCTTCTTCGTTGTAGAAGGTTGAGGTCCGATCTTCCTTGGCTATCAATATGATACCCCATTCTAAAGTTCCCTTTATGCTACACAAGGGTGGGTGCCTTGGAATGGGATAGGAATTTGTGTTTAAGCACAAAAGGCTCAAGCGTTAAGGCTCTTTTGATTGCTTCTTACAGAGAAGTGGGTGCAAAAGCCTTAACAATACCTTTGAGGGGTTCAAACAAACCTTCAACAAATAGGAAAGTGATCCTTTTTTCAGAAATGTCAAGAAACATTACTACAACTCGCTGAAATTCAGCAACATAAGACTCCACAGAGTGTTGTTATTTGGTTCCAACAAGTTCTCTTAAATACTTATCCTCATCCTTTCGCTCAAAGCAGTCCAGAATCCTTTGACTGAAATCATCAAATGTTTTCACAAGGCTATGTCCTTGTGTGACAAAACCATGGTGCCACCAAGCATAAGCAACACCTTCTAAAACGCAATGTAGCAAACTGAATGGCATCTTCCTCCTCCATAGGACTGAGGGTAAAATAAGTTTGCAATTTTTGCAACCAAACCCTAGTAGAAATCTTGTTGCCGACATCAAAGGTGGAAGCATTCAACTTACTTTCATCTACAGCATCATTTTCCCATTGTTTTTATTGCCATTTAGCATTCTTCTCTTAGAAGTTCTCCTATGATCCTATCAATGATGTTTAGGTAGCTAGTGTAAGATACTGTGTTTTTGAAATCTTCAAATTTACCTTGGTATTCTTCAAAAGCTTTGAAAATTCCCTCTACATGGGAGTCTTCAGCCACTTGTTCTTCCTCTACCTCTCTCTGTAAAAACATGGGTTTTGATGGCTTTGGCATGGAGTTAACCCCATATCTGTTATAACTTATTTGTAGATGTACTTCGTTCTCCTTGAGATGCCTTAGTAGGCTCTGAGCTTTTCAAATCTTTTATAGCATGTTGCCATGTAGCATCTGCACCATTAGATCTATCAATCCATCCTATCTTTTGTGCAATCTAATCATGTTCTCCTAGAAGAAGTCTTATTTTTCTTCAGTTATTAATTTGTGCTTTTCTCTTCCTCCTGCCATATCCTCTTCAGGATCTAGTACCAGCAATTTCTTTTGCTCCTTTCCTTGATATCTGATCTCTCTTTCACTAGGTTGCATCCACAAATTCAGTTACCTTACAAGCTGGCAAGACCAAAGCTCTAATATCACTATGATGACCCTTTGCTAAAATACTCATGTAAATTGCTCAGATCTAAAATAATGCAATGAAAATCAACCAAAACATTCACACAAAATACTTCAATCCAAAATGCCCACATAAAATAAACAGATCTACACATATAAACTAGTTGGAATAGAATATTTCATACGAAGTAGTTCATTTAATGATTACAAGATTTGTTGCTTCAATTGTTTGTTGATAACAAAGATTACAATGATTACAAATATATTCAAAAAAATATTCAGAATGTTGAAATGCCCAAATGCTGAAATCCACTTTGCTTGAAGTGCAAATGAAACCTCTGTCTGAAGTTGCCCTCAGGAATCCAAAGGGTTTCATCCTCCGAACTCCAAGAAACCAATGGGGTTTCGTCCATTGATCCCTAAGGGTTTTTGTCCTCAAATCCAATAGGTGAACACAAGTGCTTGACTCTGTAATTTGGGTTTGTTGAGATGATGTCCAAAGATGATCCAATGTGATGTAGTCTGCCTTATATAGAGGTTGAAGGCCTAGAGTGGGGCCAAGTTCCCCTCCATTTTATCACATTCAAATTTGAGCCCATTAATGGCATTCCTGGTTGACCGTAGCGAGGGGTGAATTCCTTTGTTCAAAAGACGAGGTTCCGTGAAAGAGCATGCCAAAAGGTGGGGGTCAGACGAAATGCTTGCCAAAAGGATGGAATGGTTGGAGGGAGCAAGGATCGGGAGTTGGCAATACTAAGTGCACAAGGAAGCGAAAGTCTGTAGGTTTACAAACAACAAGGGAGCGAGAGGCCGAGGATCGGGGTTATGGGATGTTCAATATTGGTGGGGAAGTGGGGAATGGAAGGAAGGTATGACAGTGTGAGAAAGTCTGAAATCCCACCCAAGATTGGAAAATGACTCAGACATCCTCATACTTAGCATAAGGGGCATTACATATCTCTCAAACACTTCAGAACTCATACCCTACAAGGTCATTCTTTGCACATGGTCCTTTATATGACCAGTAGCTATCCCTTCAACCAACCCCTAGTGTGACAAACCGTAGGCTCTCTCCATGTGGGAAACTTTACCTTTTCCTAGCCCCACTAATCCACATATCTTCCACCCAATCCTAGAACTCCCATGTCCACCTCCAATTGGTCCTCGGCATACGTGCATCCACTTCCATGGAGATGTGAAAGCAATTAAAAGCCATTGATAATGAATGATTGAATGTGCTTTGAGACCTTACTTGTCTTTGACTTGTTTGTCATATTTGGGACTGAGGTGAAATATCAGCCATATGAGAAGTGAATATCCTTTGTAGTAATTGCTTGACATCCACCTATCGATTTGCTGGGACCTAGCCTCTTTTGCATTAACCACTCACCATCTTCCACTAGTAAGTTGTCACTAATTTATCCATCCCTACACATGCAAGCATCCACTTCAGTGGAGAGACAAGAGCGATAGAGTCATCAATCATGACTGATCAAATGGTCCTTTGTGACCTCACTTGCCTTACTTATCAATCTAGGGGCAAGGTGAGATATCAGTTGTTGATTAGCTTGTGATATAATGGCATTCAAAACTGTTATCACTTTTTCATTCCTTCTTTTTATGAGCGAAGATCTTTTGAAGTCATTTATTGGCATGCCATCCAATGGTCTTTCAAGACTTACCACTTTCAGCTTCACCACTTCATCTTTCATGTGTCACTCATTCATTAGTCCCTTTGCAATCGACACTATTTGTCCTACTATGGTCCTATAAAGCTCCACATACTTGTATCTCTCACCACAAGCTCAACATAAAATGGGATCTCACCATGAGGATCTTCTCTATTGGTCAGTCATTCCTCAATATAGTAGCTCACCTCATCCTCCATCTGACTAATCGCTTGAGCAATGCTTTTATTGCTCAATTTATTCTTTGACATATGAATTCAAAAACATTCAAGAAGCTCCTTCTGAGAACAATCTGAATCCTGCCTACAATGCACACATTTCAACGTACAAAATAATGACAATGGAATCGAGGGCATACTAAAACAAACTTGCGAAGGGCCTTTGAAGACTCATTTGACTGCATCTCAATGATCTTAGACATGAATAACAAGAAGAGAGAACAAAAGCCTTGGGTGACCATAGGGTTGCACCTCGAGCTCCATTATCCTATGAGCATCAATCTTGACCACAAACTTGACCCAATACCAAAATGGCCTAACGAAGCATTATCTTGTTCAAATAGACCAATGAATAGAGAAAAAGGTAAAAGTTTCAACTAGGGCAGGAACAATTTTTATGACACATCCTAAATTACCTATGACTATAATTGTGCCACAATATAATGTATGCAAGAAGATTTATTATGGCCTAACCAAAAGTGGAGGAAGGTTTGCAAGTATTGTCCTTAAAAATGATTATACTTATGTCATCCAAACTTAAGACAAACATTGCTCGTAGTAGGCTACATCTTCTCACTGTGAAAATATGTTGTTTTACAATTGCACCTTTGTGGTAATTCAAGTGTTTTTGTTCTGTTGCAGAATCTAGTGCATGGAATCTTGTAGGACTTGAGCAAATTCTATGTTAAAAAATATATTATAGTGGGCCCAAGAATACCCTTAAGATTAAGAAAGGAATACCAGGATGCAATATTCCTGAGGTCTTGTTACCCATTATTCTTCTTCCAAGTGTTCATAAATCCTTTTTCCTATGGGCTTCCTTGGACCGTGCTATCTATCACAGCCACTAATTGAACCTTTGATACACCAAGGATTGAGGCCAAACCAAGATATGTAAAAAGATGTAATCTGAAGTAAGGACTAACCATACCGCAAATACATATATCCAACTTGTGTCCTCTAGAATATGTTAGAAGTAAAAATTGTCAAAAATAATGCGGCAAACAAAGTACAATAGATTTCCCAAATTACCCTCTTTATTGCTAGGAATGGAGTCAAAAACGAACTAATAGAGATAGGTCAATAAGGAACCTACAAGCTAACTATCAAACAGATCAGCCAAGAATATTCCTAGGTCAAACACTTCAAAGTTATAAGGGAGGTAAAGAACATGTGATAATACATTGAAAATAGAACCAACTAGATAAGAGCAGCCACACGTGCTAAAGGAAACACATCATACACAAGTAACCCCAATCTAGCTTAAGAAAGAATAAAAAGTGCAATAATATATAATATGAATACTTACAAGGCAAGGAAGAAAATATAGAAATGAGAATAGAGAAAGTGATAATAAAACTGTAAATATAAGTTGTAAACATCATTGAAACAAGATATTCAAATCATATTGTAGTAGTCTAGACTCTAAACAAATACTAAGAGCGCTACGACTTCAAACATTAGAAATTCAAGGACCTATTTTAGGAAAATTAAGTTGTTATACTTTTCTAACATGACAAAACAAACCCTTGAACATACCAGTAATTGTTAAAAAAGAAAACTAAAAAACACAAGCTACAAATACAAAGTGAAATAGACATCAAACATTGAAATCATTTGAATTCTATTTACTTCCATATAAACCTTCAAACTTATTCCGTTTAGGAATGGAACAAGAGGGATGTTACACACGGTAAGAGGCTAATTCCAAAGCATTCCCATCAATGGCCATGCAATATTACAAGGTATCTACAATTATTGAACATCATTGTGATAGCGGTATACTGTAACTTCTAACTACTCAACTTTAATTCTTAGTAAATCCAACCCGAAAATGCTTCAAGGCACATAGAAGTGTCTATGATACAAATGAAGATGCAATGGAAAATATAACTGCATGGGTCTCAAGTGCGTGATAATTCTATGGAATCTGATATAATTAACTGTCTATGCACCTACCATGTCATTTGCCATAGGATGGAATATCATAAATACTTCACAAAAGGAAATGCAAGTATTAGGCAATTGTGATTATTTTCCTAGTTAGACTTACTTGAGAGTGGCCTCGGCACTTTCCACAGTAACTTTATCATTGGTTGCATCTCGATTTGGTAGTCCAAGATCAAAGTACTTTAAATCCAACTCCAAATATGGAAATATAAGCTGCAAAGAAAATAGTAGTTGTGTGAACCTAAGCATCTTTTTTATATTTACATTAAAAATGTTTTGTATGTTTTCGAAAAAAATGCATCAAGGATGTCTAGAAATACCCCCCAAATATCAAGGATTGGTGCAGGAAACATGGGCCTAATAGTATACAGTTTCTGAGAAAAAAAATGTTTTCTAAACTTATGGTAAATAAAGGATTCATAATAAAATATTAAATACATAAATTTAAATCTCCAAGGGATTGTGATGTAATATCAATGGTAGGCACTTGTAATAGTGTGACCCAAGTTCATATCCCTTTCACTGCAATAACAAAGCCCATAACTCTGATGAACATTTGGTGAAGCTGTGGTGTAATGATCAAGGGGTAATTTCGAGCATAAACCATGTTTACAAATCTTAGTATGTGGTCTAAGTGTACCCCACAACGTGTTAAATGTGACCCATAAGCCTACCCAAGATTTACCAAGCAAAAATATATATATGAAATCTCACTGATCAATGACAACATAGAAAACTTTTTATATACCTACCTTTTATTTACTTCTAGGACAAATCAGTTTTCATACTAATTAAAGTCTGCAACTTTCACACACTAGCACTAGGAAATATTCATATCCATTAAAAAGGATTTGCTTCTTCCAATAAATTAATGAAATCACAGTCCAATACAAATCTGATTTCAACGTGATAACATTAAAAAATCAACCAAAATAAGAATTATTACATAAAACTAAATTAAAAAATTAGCCTTGTTATAGCAGGAAAAAAAGACCAAATTTTCAGTGTTATACAACAGAATTAAGAAAAAATGGCTGAAATTTCAGCAAGGTAAAGGTCCAAAGAAAAATGAAATTAAGAAATCAGCTTTTTTCTTTTTTCTGAAGTGGGTCATCCATATCCCCGAGACCATTTCACAGTCTGGACCCCTGAGGACACGTCTCCCATGCAATGCAGCTAAGAAAAGACCATGGCAATCCCAACACCTCGCAATGAAATTATATTTTTGAATTTTTTAAAAGGCACTTAAAGAAGTTGATCTTAAGCGCTAGGCCAAGTGACAAAACTAGAGAATTTATCCAAGACAAAAGACAAAGTTGAAGAGGAACCATGATGTGCAAAGTAACTTAACCGTTAAAAACATGAGTGAATGATGGATCATATTAAGAAATAAATTGGGTTCATGTTAAGGAAAACATGAGAACATGGTCTGAAAAGAAGGAATACATTTGAATTGTCATTCTTTATACATGATGGTTTGGAAACAGTTTTTGATACAGTAATTAGAGTGTCAAATCCCATAAAAACTTAAAAGAAGAGAAATTCTGGATTTCTTCTTTGTCTAGGACCACATCATCCTAGTTTGCCAAATCAGTCAAAGAGATCCATGTTTCTCATGGTGGAAGCTTGCCAAATTCCTAAACTTCAGCAAAATTTGACGATTAGGAATTTGGCAAAACTTGAGGATTAAAAAGCCTAGATAGAACTCACCATGTACAAGCTTTCTAGCTCTAAACATTTTTGAAATAACTGGGAGCTCGTCAACTTCTGACATGTCAATACCAAACCAAGTCTGCACTAGTGGTGACTTCACTGATTGAAAACAAGTAGGTGGTATAGCTAACAGGTACAATGTAAAAGCGATACCAAACATTGATTGCAAACCAAAGTAATCAGAACTGGGAATGAATTACCAATTTCAAAATGTACAAAGGCGCATCCATACTAATGCCAAAGTGTGCCATATATTGAGTACAAGGATTTTGGACATGATCTATCTAGTCTGAAAAGTTTTTGTAGCAAAAAACTTACAGAATTTTTAATTCTTAAGATTTATATTATTGATTATACTGTATAATAATTTTAATATTTAAATTTCTACAGTCACACTTACTTTATTTTACATGCAAGGGCATGGGAGTCTTAACCTAATTTTACGAGTCCGACCATAAACCTGCTATAATGTTGTAAACCATAGAGCAAAAACCCTAGGTATAAAAAAAAATGAATTTCAATGAAGGAACTCGATATCAGAATTCTGAATGCTCACAAAAGAATCATTTCTACCTGTTGGAATTTTCATGAAAGATTAATTGCACAAAACTGGAACAGGAAACTGAATTGTAGTTCTCTCGAAATATCAGTTCATGTGGTACATAGAAGAGGAAAACTTAACTTCCACAAAGAGGTATGGTGACTAACATAGTTCAAAAACACGCACTCGACTAAAATTCGGCAGCCCAAAATTTTGACTTGGACTTGAACTAGCCAAAACTTGGTAAATATAATTAATTACATAAATACACAAAATAAACTTAAACAATGCATAAGAAGCATAAAGAATGAATGTAGCAATGTTCCTCAAGGACGTGTGCTAGGAAAATCCCATACTTCTAGGGATAGGGACATCCTAGGAGTAGTGGAATGAGAACAAAACATCCTCCCATAGTCCCCTCTAGGGAGCGTCCAAGGACATTTTGTGTAATAACCCACCCCTATTTTTTTCCGTGATTTAGCTGAACCTGGTGCGTTTTGTGTTTTGATCATAACATATGTTTTTGCATGCAATAGTATTCACTTGGAATAGGACTTTGAAAGATACCTAGATGCTTATTTATACGTAAAATGCATTAAACATTTTAAATGAACAATACCCATATTAAAATATGCAATAACATCAAAATGACGACATACCCATTTGCTGATCTGATATTATAAGTCTGAGTTTTGAAGTAACACATCAATCTGGATCATAAATCACCTTCAAAATACAATAAGCTCTAATCACTCGTCATAGAAGTAACATGCAGCAGCAAGGAAGGCTCCAAATGCCACAAATGATCCTCAAAGGGACACAAAACACTGGGCGAACAGTCCTAGAATCCCTCACGCCTGGCTGTAGAAGAGTACGGCCTGTTTTGGAAGTGTACAGCAGTGAATAACAGCAGCAAACGTGAAGCTAAACCCTTGAGATGTTCGCTGGAAACTCCTCACACATGGGTGCCATCATATACTTCACCCAACAGCAGAAATAATATAGAAAACCAATGAAATAAAGCTCCAACAAACCCTTCAAACTGTACGGTCTGATATGAAATGGTACGGCCAACTAGGGTAGCAAAAATCTGCCCACGAACACTACAAATCCTCTGAAAATTATTGCTAAATGATCTTCAATATCATCTCTAAATTACTGTGCGAAGAAATCAATGATTTTCATGGAGTAAACCCTCCGCGACAATGCATCAAATCTGCTCAATATGCACAAGCATAGCCTCTGAAATAAGATTATCAACAAACAACCTTGGGATGTCTTTTAATCCTGTAACTGTTGATCCTCATGAGGGATTTCGTCCTCACAAAGCCAAAGGAGAACCAAAGTTCAACCAGCATTTACCTATAAAAGAGAAAATATTTTCCAAGCATGAAGAAGCAAATGAACGCACAACTCTTCTTTTATTTTCCTCCAAAACCCCACGTTCCACTTTTTGGAAGTTTGCAAATAAAATATTTTATTTTGACTTAATCACTCACACTTTATGAAGTGGGCGCCCAAAGGGAAATATATGGTGATTTTATTTTAATAAAATACATCCATTATTTTCATAAAGTCACTTTATAATATTTTGCTAAGTTAAATATTTAATTTAACTTAGGAAATATAATGCACCATTAAAATAGTTAATCAAATGAACTCCAAATATGGATTTTGTAGCACCGCCATGCTGGCCAAATGAAAACGAGTGAGGTTCACCAATTTCGCACCGACTCGCACCACGTCCCCCGGAACCCTGCTAAAAATAGTAAGTTCGGCCACATGACCCAAAATCACTCCAGAAAGAGCTAGAAGTAACATCCCGCCAAAAGGAATTCAATTTATCCCTCCGAAAATGCTGATTGAACCACGAGGTTAACCAACCCAACATGGGTTCCCTAACCATCCATGTTAGTCTATGGGAACCCGATGATAGACTAACCCTAAACATTGAACTGCTTAGGAAGGGGACATTACATTTTGATATCCTTGAGACAACCAAGGAACATGCAAACATCCCTCAACTGTCCCAAGGACAAAAGGGTGTCCCCACACCCAAAAAAAAATCCTAGGCTTTAAGATAATCAAAAAAACATATAATAAAAAAAAAAACTAAATCCTAACCTAAACGGGGGACCTACCAAGGCCCCCACCCTAAATAACTTATGTATATGTTAGCCCATTTGCCGCCCCCAAACCCCCACTCTAGCTTTAAAAAGCAAAAACTAAAAAATGTTTTGGGCTGCAGTAGATTAAATCCCAAGTAATTGAATTCCATTTATACTTTTGGTTTGCAGAGTCAATCTTGATTCTGAAAAATGCTACTGTGGTTACAGTCAAATGATTTGGAAACTAAATATAATGATCTTAGTGAAGATGCTTGAATTTCACAGCTATAAATGGGCACTGCAGCTTGTTGTGAACCTATTTGTCAAGTTCTATTCTCTAGTGAATCCTGATTGATATTATAAAATGACCCATTCAAAATTTGACTGGCATTGATATATCTGCTTTTATTCATTTGATGAATAATGCGCCTGATTCTCTTTTTTCAGATGATGAATGGCAACATGTTTTATCATCTTTGAGAACATAAACTACAAAAACAGTGTCAGAATTCACTCAGATTGTTTAGAGGATGGCTGGCATTGAGACATCAGACAGTGTAAAAGCTGATCCTAAAAAGTCTAGCTGCGGAGTCTTCGTCAATAGTACAATTTCCACTCAAGATAGGGGTGAAGATATATTAAGATTCATTATCTCTGATGCAAAATGTTGTACATCAGTACAACTTTGTATAAATTTTAGCTTATTTTACTCCTTGTTTAAGAAAATGATAAATTGCAACTTCTTTTCCTACTTTTGTAATTAATTTTTCAAATATTAATTTTTATATATTATTTTACTAGCCATCCCAAAATTTTGGGAAAAAATTTGCCATCCCTAAAACTCATCCCCCTGTACCTGCATGTCCCCATCTCAAATACTCCATGGAACACTAAAATTTAGAAAACACATAAGTCTATTTTGATCATGATAGGATTACTCATAATCAGGATTGGGTCCACAAACCAATAGTAGAAATAGAATTCAATTATTCGAGATTTAAACAGAAAAATTTTGGAAACTAAAACATGTTGAAATATTCATAAAAACAAGGAAAATATGTTGATTTGCTATTTCACACCAAATAAAAGAAAAAAAAATGTTGCTTTTGCATCCAACATAGCCCAAAAAAATTTTGTTTTTGCTTTTTAAAACCAAAGTCAGGGCCTAGGGGCAACAGCCCCCAACAGGGTTGAAAGGCAACAGCCCTCGCAAGGTCCAGACGTATGGGCAAGGTCTAAGGGTGGAGCCAAAGGTAGGGGCAGGGTTCAAGGGCGGAGCACCCACCACCAAACCTAAATTAAGGTCTTTGAGACCACAGGGACCTTCATAGCACATGCCATTTTTTATAATGTTGTCATTTTTAACCAACCATCGATAAATCATTCCAATCACCCGATAATCAATTCACAGCTCTTAAGATTCAAATT
Organism: Cunninghamia lanceolata; assembly: GCA_027924645.1. Lineage (NCBI taxonomy): Eukaryota > Viridiplantae > Streptophyta > Pinopsida > Cupressales > Cupressaceae > Cunninghamia > Cunninghamia lanceolata. The sequence continues at coordinate 11,273,025 of BSBN01000472.1, read as the reverse complement.
GTTAAAGACAAAAAAAATAAGGGTCTTATGCAAGGTTTTCGGCTGTTTGTGCAGCAGCCAAGTTCTACTATGATACTCGTGAGTCCAAGCAAGTCTCAGCAGACACTCGAGTTTTAAAGAACTAATCTAGGCAAAAGCAAATACCCAAATGCGGTATGGTTGGTACACTTTGACTTGGCCAAGGCACAATATCCATAGACCCATGCACAAACCACTCTCACCCAAAATATGCTCCACTCTAGTACTTAAGAGCATATTATAGTTAAAATTCCACTTTAGTTTTTTTTGCCTTTTGCATGTGGGATAATTAGTATCTTTAAAATAATTTGTGAACTAAGGAAATCACAACTAACCAACATTGACATAAAATCTCTTAACTAACAAAATATACAAACCAATTGACTATTAAATTCATAGTTCCACGGGGACGCGTCCCCCCCTGAAAAAGGGCCGTCTCGGAGACGGGGACGTTTCCGAGACAGGGGGACGTCAAGGAAACGTCCCCCCGCCGCACCCGAAACGTCTCCCTTTGGGGGGGGCTTCTGGATGTACCCCCCGAAATTTTAAAAAAAAAAAATTTAATTTTTTTTATATTTTTTTTTTTAGATATTCATATTTTGTTGGATGTTGTTGCAACTGCCCTGGTAGACATGTATGCAAAATGTGGAAGCATAGACGAGGCACGTGAACTGTTTGACATAATGCCTCAAAGAAATGTGGTCTCATGGACTGCAATGATTGCAGGTAATGCACAAAATGGATTTGTTGAAAAGGCTTTAGAAATTTTAAAGCAAATGCAACTGGCTGGTGTAAAGCCAAATTCCACAACCTTTGCCAGCATCCTCCCTGCCTATGTCAAAATGGGAGCTTTGGAATAGGGTATGGACATCCATCAAAACATAAAGGATAGAGGAATTTTGTCAGTTGTTGTAGTTACAACTGCCCTGTTAGACATGTATGCAAAATGTGGAAGCATAGACAAGGCACGTGAACTGTTTGACAAAATGCCTCAAAGAAATGTGATCTGAAAATGTGGAAGCATAGACAAGACACATGAACTGTTTGAAATGATAAATCATTGCAATGTGTTTAAACTCTAAACTTTACTTATTAAGTTATTCCTTAGGCTTCTGCAGGTATACATCTTTTTATAACTAATTTTTCAAGTACTATATGTATTTCAGTGCACCGCTCCCCCGCCGTCGTCCCCCGCCGCACCCAAAATTAGGCCCCCCGCCCCCCCTGTCTCCGAAACGTGTCCCCTGCCGTCCCCCCGTCCCCGTCCCCGAAACTCCGTGGAACTATGATTAAATTCCTAAGTTGCTAATTTGGGTTCAGGGGTTCACCAATTTTTTTGCAAAAAGACTTGAAAACATAACTTCAAATGATTGTGATGAAACTGGTAGGCTGTAAATCTATCTTGCAAGGTATGCCACCCCTGCCCCCCATATCCAACCTCAGTGGGTCAAGGGCAAGGGTTTGTCCCAAGTACATCCTAAATGGCCCAAGTACATTAAAGCCATACAATGGTCACCCAAGCAATACCCTAGGTGAACCTAGGCATGCCCATGGGCCCTATGGTCTAAAATTCAATAAAAATGGGGAAAATTTTTCTTTTAAAAAAATGCATTTTTTAAACCTAAAACGTCATTCTAAAGCCTAACAAGCAATCTACAAACAGAAAACTTAATAACTCCTACTTCTCACTCAAAATTTCCAAAAACTCATTGTTTGTCATTCCTATGGTTGCAGGAGGTGTTTTTGAGTGTTAAAGGATTGCAAAGACATCTTTTTATAAGTTCTATGTGAATCATATGGACTACATCAAGGACATTCATCATTTCAAGTTTTTTTTTTTTTTAATTTGTAAAAATTTTAAAATTTATTTTCAAGCTTTCTATTTTATTTTATTTTAATATTTTATTGTTGTTTTCCATATTGTTATTCAATTTTTAACATTTTATAGAGCAATATATTGTTTTTTTCATTGTTGTTTTCTATTTTTCTATGTTAACTAACCTAGGCTTGCTTTTTTTTCAATTTTCCTAATATTTGTTGATTTTAAAACATGTAGGTATATGCATCCCTATTGCTCAAAATGGCTGCTAGTTCTAGTTCAATGGGCCTAGGGATGCAAAGGACTTTCAAATTTGACCAAGGATCACCTATTTGCCGACATTTCACAATGATTGAGCAACTTCCTAGATGCAAGGGTTATCTTTGGTGTTGTAGTCAATGCCATAACAAGCATAAGAGCTTGTAAACAAGTATACGAGCTCATATAGTCAAGTGAAAGCTCATTTGTGTGCAACGGCCAGCCAATGAATCGGAATTTGTCAAAGCGGCAAATTCTCTCATATATCAAAGAGCAAGAAACAAAAAAAGTGCAAACGAGAAAACAAAATCAAAAAACCATCCTTTAGCCAAGAAAGGATTGCGCAAGCCACCTTTAGGGCCACCTTCTACTTCTCTAATAGTGGCTACCACACATCCTTTCATTGCAACACCATATTCCCAATAAAACAATAGCCTCTTTGTTTCCCACAAAAGAGGCCCATTAGAAAGGGCATTTTAGAATGAGACAAGAGACATTGCAAAAGAGCACATTGCGCATTGCATATACACCAATGGGCTTCCTTTCAACCCCATGAGATCACCATATTGGCAGGAAATGGTGATGGCTATGAGTCAAACACCCACAAGTTATAGAGGTCCTAGGTATGAAAAGGTGCACACCACCTTATTGGCAAAGGAAAAACAAATGTAAACATATTTATGGCCAATCAGAGATTAGTGTGCCAAAACGAGAGTGTCCATCATTTCTAATGGATGGAAAGATTGCAAAAACAAGCCTTAAATTAATGTCATTGCAATGTGCCCTAAAGAGGCAATGTTTTTAAAGGTAATTGATTGTGAGGGGCAAGTGAAGTATGCAAACTTCATAGCCAACATCCTCATAGAGGCAATAGAGATGGTGGGTGCTCAAAACATTGTCCTAGTCATATCGGACAATGCTAAACATTGCAAGGCAGCAGATTTATTAGTGGAGGCAAGATACAAGCACATTTTTTGGACACCATGTGTTGCCCACTCACTCAATTTGGTGATGCAAAAAATTTGCACACAAATCAAGTGGATAAAAAAAATTGTGGATTGAATGCCCTCTAAATGTACTCCCAGTGAATGCCTTTATCCCTAACTCAGTGCCATATAAATACCTCAAACACTGCTCCCTTCTGTTGTTGTTCCACAACCATCACTCTCGTGCAATTCTCTCATAGCATAATACATTAATGCTCATGCAGATAAGAAATCTCAAGGCACAAACAAATATACTCTAGATAACTATTACTTAAACCATTGGACATGAAATCATGTTTCTATAACACATCACCTCAAATAAGTTAAATAACCCTATCTCCAAAAAGGAAATCAAATATTTGTTTCATATACTAGATCTCCAAAGGTCATTGTTATCACTTGAAATTGTACCCTGCTTGAAGCTTGTTCAAGCATTCCAATGAACAATGAGACTGATCTCAAGGTGTGGGACCTTGCAAATGAGATCAGACCTCCAGAGAAGGTTGGTTCCTCTTTCTTAACTTAAGGTTCAGAGCAATTAACTAAATCTATACTAATGATCACCAAGGAAAAGGGAGAGAGGGAGACTGAAAATTAAAAGGGAGGCGATGCACCAAGATTTAGTATGTTTAGCTCCAACTGACATAACACAATAATGATTTCAAAGGCTGAATAGAGTAACACAGACTCATTCGTTCTCTATCAGAGGCCAAAATAGAATACTAGAACCTATAAAGGGACCGTTTTATCCACAAGATAAGTGAAAAGCATTCAAACAGACACAGTGAAAGAGAAATGAGTGGCAGAATCAGTTGCTTATATTAATCATAGAGGCTAAATAGCCATTACAAAGATAGAAAAGCTAAATACGGATCAGAGAGACACAGAATGATAGTTTTCCCCTCATAGTTGAACTAAAAGTGAAGATAGAGAGGTCTAGAAGAGGACACAGTCGATAAGATTCATACGGTTCTGGGAAATATCATGAGGTCAAGATCAAGCATTAAGCGCTTCAGTCTAAATAAAGACCCAGGGACCAACCAACAGAAATACATCTCAAAATACATGCATATATAGCTTTTTAGATCACAATGTAGCAGTCATGGACGTGGAAGAGAAGTCAACCAAGAAAATCGTCGCCCATACTACAATAACTCATTTATGTGTCCTTGGAGCATGCCCACATGGCTCTGCCCATGAAATCCACTGAAACAAAGGGGTCCGCCCACGCCTTGGGTACAAAGATTTAATGCAAGAGAGGCTATAGTGGCATGGGGAGGCAAGAAATCCATCGTCTACAAGCAATCGGGCTCTGAAGAAACATTAATGGTCACCAGGAAAGTCACTGAGTAGTCCCGTCGTGTCTAGAACAGTAGAAAATGCACCTGGAAGGCAAAAAGGTCAAGCCCCAATTAATCAAGCTTTCTCCGATCGGTCTTCCTCTGATCGGGCATTGAAAAGGTGAAGGAGGAAACCCCAGCCTCTGAAGTCCGAGGGAAGACAAATCGTCGGGCTTCGAGGGTTAAGCCTTCATCGTTACGTCGTTCTTGGAAAGAAGAACTCGACCTACACCTCTGCAACACTTAGCCAATTTTTTTATGAAATCGGCAGAGATCGAACCTCAGGCCTTCCGCTTGTCGCTTTCGGAAAAGAAGAAGAGAGAAGAGAGAACTCCTGACCTCCGCTTTCCGAAAGACAAAGAAATATTTGTAGCTCGGCGGACTTCGGCCTTCGGAACTTCCATCTTTCCCCTTCCACCAAATGGAAAGGGAAAAGACAGCAACCCGGACATCTGTGCTCCACAACACCTTAGGACATTGAAAACGACAAAGATTGGGCCTCGAGCCTTCTGCCTGCCGAAAAGGAGGAAGAAGAAACCCCCGAAGTCCAACACCCGAAACACTTAGAAAATCTTTGAACTGGCGACCTCGGGACACATGTCGGCACTGCGCACCAGCGCATTTCCCTTCGGATTTCACTTAACTGTCGTCGCACGCTGAGCAATTCTTTTGAACGTTGAAACTGTTGGACTTCAGCGGCCGAGCCTTCCACCTTCAGCCTTCTAAAAGGGAAAGGAAGAGGGAAGGAGAAACCCCCGAAGTCCAACATCCAGCATACTTAGAGGCTTAGAGCATTTTACTTGTCAGGGTTCGGCAAGCAGACCTCCAACCTTCCGCCTTCCGACTTCAAAAGAAAGGAAGAGGGAAGAAGAAACTCCTGACCCTCAACGCCCATTGCACTTAGAGTAATAACTTATCGTGCTTCGGCGAGCGGACCTCCAGCCTTCCACCTTCCAAAAGGAAGAACGTGGAAGAGAGAACTCCCGACCTCCGAAGACCAAAACACTTAGCCAAATACAAGGAATAAGGCAAAGTTCGGAGCTAACAAATATGGCATGACGAAGAGGGGAAGCCCGAACTCTGAAACTCCAAAAACACAGAAAATACAAGGAAAACATAGGATTTTTGGGACTTAGCCATTTTCGGGAACTCTTTCCTTGTAAATCAAAGGAAAAACACTAGGGGTTCATGGATCCTTAAGCTATTTGGCCAGAAGGCTAATAAGGATTACATTTTGGCGACTATGCAGGGGTGTTTGCCTGCTAAACACTAGGATCTAGAGGCCTTATCAATCCATTGGCCACAGAGTCGAAGGGCACAGCAACAAGAACAGGGGTTGGCCAGACCAACACAAAACTAAACACTACCTCCAGAAAACAACACAAGGCAAAACAAACAAGGCAAGCATCCTCCTAATGAGAATGCAACAGAGTGCAAGGGCACTTAAAGGAAAGGAAACCTAAAACAGAAACCTATCCTAAACCTAAACTAACCAACCAGAAAACTGACTTAAACAAAGCCATTAACTGGTTTTCCAAAATAACTGCCCCTTCTTAACAATTTACAATGCTTCAGATGCTTGTGGGCAGTTAACAGGAGGCGGGGAAGGAATTGACATGTATCAAATTGATGAAACACTTCCCCAAGAATAGGAACAGATTCCCTTACCCACCCAAACTGATTGGGAATGCAGTTGCCTGGAAGTGGATAAATGGGCTGATCCCACTTATTCTAATGCTCAATTTCATGCTCAGGGGTAAGCATGACAAGTGGTGACTCCTCATGGTATGTCTCCAGCTAGGCTAAATGCCTAATAGGGCATCCCCTTGAAATGACATGCAAATCAACAAAGTTGATCTCGTATCTTGCTCTAATTCTTCATCATTTTGTCCCTGGTCTGAATGCTCTGACTCTTGCGGCTCAACTGGAAATATGGCTGCCTCCACCTTGTGATCATGTTGTTCAGGGAGGCCATCAGAAATAGGCCCAGAAAATGAGCTTGGGATCTACTCAAAGAAGAAATCATCCTCAGGGAATGCCGGTTTGATGCTACATTTTGAGCAGAAAAGATCTATCTCATCCCTAAAGAGGTCTTCCAGCGCTTCAAAGCACATAGGAATGAGAAGATCCACCCTGGCTTCATGGTTTTCTAAATTAGGCTCAGAAAATGAGCCTGTAAGATACCCAACTAGTTCTACTAAAATTTTTCCTTAACTTAGATAAATTTACTTGTACTTAACTTATCAACTACACAACAACTTAATCATATATATCAAAGATAATAACTTGAATGAATCAATCTTGAAGCTGGGTACTTGTCTCATTACTTGATTCAATGCAAATGTCTTATTACAGAGATAATGCTTTCAATAACATGAAGTTACAACCTTATTCAAATGGAATTACAAAAGAAGGCCTTGAAGCCTTGATGTTTACAATGACTTCCTCACTTGATCAACTCAATTGAACTCAATGATGTCAACTGAATGTCAACACCTCACAATACAACAAGGGAGCATCACCTTGTCAGTTAAGGGAGCATCACCTCAACACTTGAAACTCACAGGCCTCAAGATTACAAGCTTTGCAGAGAGAAATTCGCCAAAAGATTAGATTACAAATGAATGAAAGAGCTCCTCCTTTTATAGGCCTTCCAAAGGCAATGAAGGCACGTTTTTCAATGCACAAAGAGGAACCAAGGCACGTTTCCCAAGAAGCATATCCAAGGGAATATTCCATCTGATGACCCATTCTGAGTTGGCAAACTTATCCAAAAGACCTTGACACGGATCCCAAAGTCATCCTGTCGACCAATGAGAGCTCAGGTAGTTACAACTACCTTATCTTCTGACTAGGCGCCCATTTGAAGCAGTGTGATCATGGAATGACGCCCAATGAAGACCTAGGTGCCCAACTGAGGTAGCAGAGTCATGGATAGGCGCCAAAATACTTAACAATATTCAGTGAAGAACTTTTAGATTCTAGGCGCCATAATTGCAAGATTCTCAATGCTAGGCGCCAACTGAAGGGAGTAGAGACCAGGATAGGTGCCTTCCCAAGCTAGGTGCTTCCAGAAGGTGGCAAAGACTTAGAAAGTGCGCCTAAGGTGTTTAGATGACAAACCCTTATGTATGAGGCATTTAGAGTGACATAGCAACTTTTCTTAAAGGGCGCCTTGACTGGAAAACTCTAAAAAATATCTTCTAACCACTTTCTAAGCTAGGCACATTCTGGAGGTGAAAAACAAGTAGAAAGTGCGCCTTGGCTTCCTTTGTCAATTCTTTCAAATCTTGATGATTGGGAAGGTGGACTACTTCATCTTAGAATGAGCCCCTGACTTCTAATGTCCAAACTACTTCTTCTGGCTCACTTTGTAGCTAGGCGTCAGAACTAGGCTATTCACATTGGGAAGTGCGCCTAGACTCATTTAGCCATATACTTGTTGTTTACAACTTCAACCTCTGGACAAAGCTTCAAGATGTTCTTACCTTACAAGTTTCTTCATGTGGTTTTCTTTTGAAGGCGCCAAAACCGGGTTCCAGAGCCATGGGATGGCGCCTAACATCCTTGAAGAAGTTCTAACTTCATTCAATTATTTCAAAGAGTTTCTAAGCCTTTTCCAAGTGCAACTTAGGTTTCCATATAGATGATATCCCAAGCTCATTCTTCTAGGTGCAATAGGAGCTTTCCAAAAGAGGGCGCAATTGGGAGGTTGGAAATGATTTCCAATTGACTTCTTGACTAGGGCGCATTTCTAGGGTGCCAAAAACTTGATCTAACGCCTAGGCGCCCTCAGAGGATCATTTGAACAGGAAATGGCGCCTTGATCCTTAGGCTCATGTTTGATGTGGAGGAATGCTTCAATTAGCGCCTTGATACTCTTGGATGCTCAATTGAAGGTTCAACGAACTAGTGCCCTAGGCGCAATCTTAGTTTAGGAACAATCATGGATTAGCGCCTTAACTCCTTGACACAAGTTTGGAGCCATAAGTCCTTCAAAACATTCTGGTTCCTTGAGAACTCCTCCTACATGATTAGGCGCCAATTCAGGGTCCTAGAACCATGATGTAGTGCTTTGTTGCTTTAGGCACCCATTCATGATTGTGCAACTGGTGATTGGCGCCTAGAGTGAATATGCACTCATCTTAACTCATTTCACCAAGGCAACTTGATCTTGAAGACCAAACAACTCCTCCTACCAGAGCGCCTTGCCTCAAGTTGCAAGCTTTCAATCCCCTAGGCGCTCATTAGAGTCAGTTTGGATAGAGAAGGGCGCCTAGTATCCATTTGGCCATATCCTCTGAAAATTTGCAGTGTATAAATCATTTTGAAGATCAAAACATCTTTTTCTTCCAAGACGCCCAAGTTGAAATGATTAAATAGCTTGATAGCTTGATGATTCTAGATTAGGCGCTCATTTGTGAAATTTGATATAGGATTAGCGCCTAGACTCCAAGAGTCAATTTCCTGTTTTCTTGGCTTCCAGACTTAGCCAAATTTGGGTTTCTGACTTGTTCCTGCAAAACAATAAAGTTAAGTTAGTCAAAAACCAGTTCATTCCCTCATTATTTAGAATTAGCCTCCGGGAATGAGGAATAGGCTAATTCATTCTTCACTTGATGATCAAGCCGAAAACGGGGACATGACAGAGCCCTACACATGCTCAATGGTGCAATCTTCTCCACCATATCCCTGTTGAATAATCAAGAACAAATCTTTAATTTGTTCTTGCCCATGCTCAATCTCCATATCATTATCTTCTATAAAGAATGGGAGCTCCTCAAACAGGTCTGCATCATTAACCTCTGCACTTTCCACCACAAGGCTGCCTGCATTCTTTCCCTCATGAGTTGGAGCCTCACTGCCACAATTGGCCTCACATTCCAGCAACCTGCCATCATTTTCACGGTCCCTATGATGCTCCAAAACTGTGGCCAATGTTGGCATTTGTATACCTTCTTCGTTTTCAATGTAACCAGATAGTTCGTGAAATATAGTGGCATCCTCCACTTTTGGAGCAACTGGAGCAATCTCCTCCACCATACCCTTATCCTTCAGCTGCAACTCCATTGGATTTTGTTTGAGTTGCCTCAGTAATTGGATCTCTTCACTATGCTTTCTTTGCATTTTGCTTTCATTCCTTTTGTTCAAAGCATGGGAAAACTCTTCAAATGGGCCAAAATCCAGGGGACTCAACCCTAGGGTATCCATGTTCGTACCAGTTGGCCATGACTAAAACATCCTATAATGCTGGGCAAAAACTGAGGCATAGAAATTTTTGTTCCTTCAACATGACAAGAACAAACTCCAAAAGTGGGAAAAGAAGAAACCGTGTGTACCTTTCTTTCACCAGCTGCTGCACACTGAGATGGAGCATTCAAATCATTAATAGCAACCAAGGGGCAGCAGCAACAAACTTCTTGTTCTAATAGCAAAGTCGCCACCTCTTCCAAAGAGTAATTCCTTGAAGTGTGACCGATCTTCAAGGCTACAAACTGATTCTGGGTTCAGCTCACTAGCAAAGTCTTCAGTTGATTTCGACCCAGCAGTATCATCCCCAGCAACGGTGCCAATTTGTTGGGACCCAAAATAGCTGCAACCCTAAACCCTAAAACATTTCACAATCACCAAGAACAAGGGTGTTGCCAAGGTGATTGAAAGAGGTTTATCAACAGGTCGAGGGTGATCTTGGCCAACTAATAGGAGTGAGTATACTCTGCACTTCAGGGTCAGCTAGACCTATGAGGGATATTCCTAGAAGCATGAAATAAAACACAAACATACACAGCCATACTCTATGTACACTTGACCCCCAAAACTGTCACTTGGTCAAGACAAACTGGCTGCACAACCCTCTGTATTAAGCTGATTACTGCACTATGCATTTGCACCCAAATATAACTTCATTACATTCCTTAAGATGACTCCACTTAACTTCGAATACACACGATACATAGTGCAGGTATACATGTTCATGATTTACAAATGATTTGAGTTGTTTGCATTACTTCAAATTTATCCCTGGTTATAAAACAGAAACATGGACAGCATGAGAAACCCTAAACTAAACCTACTCCTACTCCTACTCCTACAACTAACAAGACGAGAGTTTGATTAAAATGATGATTGATCCATCCCCAATATGGACCGGTGCCTACTCCATTGGGCAACTGAGTCATAGAATGCAAGGAGAAAAGAAACTATGCAGCAAAGGATCAATGGAACCAAACATGTATTCACATACATATCATAAATAGAGTCTTCATGCAATGGACATACTTAATAATCCAAGAAAGAACTGCAATGATTCATATGCAACAAAGAAATGGCAAATACAAAGCCTTGTATTAACTTGGGTGCTGTCACACACCTCCAAATCCCAGTTGCAATCGTGCCAGCAAATGTGGCAAGGGCAAACATACAACTGCGATTATACATTCGCCAAAATCATTACAAACTCCCATGGAGACATGCCAATGCATACAAATTTGCTTTACACATCCTTCCCACACTCTATTGAATACATCCCTTCACTTATAGACCAAACTAGCATGATTTGATGCCCTAAAATCCTTCTTAGGCGCTTCTAGACCAGACGATTGGTTCAGTGACCAACCCCTTGCAAAGAGCTACGATCTTCTATTTATAGCACGAGTCAATCCAACCTGAGGGCGAAATGGGAGGGAAAACCTCACCAACTCCACAACCACATTAAAAGCATTAATTTCAGCCACCCGCTTTGCATTAATGGCGTTCCTAAAAGTAGTTGGCGCATTCCCAGGTGGTTGGAGGAGTTTTGGAAGGCCAGGAAGTTGACCTCCGACAAATCGGACTTCGAAGCTCGGGCCTTCCGCCTTGCATTGTGCACTCTGAGGAAAAGGAGAGAACACCTGACCCCGAAATACTTAGACAAATGAAGAGTGTTGGGGGTCAAGCCTCGGGCCTTCTTCCTTCCACCTTCCAAAAGGAAGAAGGAAGAAAAAGAAGTCGGCCTCCGAAAAATATAGATGCTATTGAATAGTTCAGTGGACTTCGGACTTCAGGCCTTCCGCCTTCCAAAAGGAAGAAGGAAGGAAAAAGAAACGCCCACTTGCCGATACCTGCAACACTTAGCGCAATTTTGAAACCATCGGGGATCGGTCGCCGGACCTTCTCCCTTCTGCCTTACCAAAGAAAGAAGAGAAAAGAGGTAACTCCCGCCCGTCGAACCTACCATGTGTCTTCTTTCCGCAGTTCCGCGAGCCTGCCGTGGGTCCACCCAAAAGGCTCAGTGGAATGGCTTAGAAAGAATACTTGTCGAGGGTCGACCATTGGGCCTTCCCCGTTTTGCCTTCCAAGAAGGAAGAAAGAAGAGCCAACCTCCGCCGTCCGCTGCCCACTTCATACTTAGAATAATTGGAACAAGTAAACATGTCGAACTTCGGACCTCGGGGCTTCTCCCCGACACTTGCCTTATAGAAGACCGAAAGCAAAAGGCCCGAACTCCGACCTCCGACACACTTAGATGAATTTTTCAATAACTTAACACTTAGGCAAATTTAGCTTTGGAGGACTTCGGAGCCAAGAGGGAAAGCAGGACAGAAGAAGGAAGCTCGAAACTCCTAAGTCCGCCACACTTAGACGAATTTTAGAGCCTGATTTTGGAGCCGATAGATAGGGCAAGACGGAAGACATGAACTCCGAACTCCAAAACTCCTACAAAGGTAAAAATCACAAGGAAACACTTAGAATTTTTGACTTAGTCATTTTTTTGGGGCTTTTTCCTTGCATTTAAAAGGCAAACACATGAAAGCCTATGGAAGATGTCTCTAATCGATTATAAACTATAGGTTCAAGTGGGATTCAGATGAAATTTGGGGGCAAAATGGGGCATTTTGGGGATAGATTTTTCAAGTCCCAACACGACCTTTGCCTCTGCAACACTTAGCCGATTTTTTATGAAATCGGCAGAGATCAGGCCTCAGGCCTTCCGCCAAATGGAAAGGGAAAAGACAGCAACCCCGACATCTGCACTCCGCAACACCTTAGAACATTGAAAACGGCGGAGATCAGGCCTCGGGCCTTCTGCCTTCTACCTGGCGAAAAGGAGGAGGAAGAAGAAACCCCCGAAGTCCGACACCTGAAACACTTAAAAAAAAATTTGAACCGGCAAGCCTGGGACACATGTTGGCACCGCACACTAGTGCATTTCCCTTTGGATTTCACTTAACTGTCGCCGCGCGTTGCGCAATTCTTTTGAACGTTGAAACTGTCAAACTTCGGTCGCCGGGCCTTCCACCTTCAACCTTCTAAGAGGGAAAGGAAGAGCGAAGAAGAAACCCCCGAAGTCCGACATCCAGCATACTTAGAGCATTTTACTTGTCGGGCTTTGGCGAGCGGACCTCTGGCCTTCTACCTTCCGACTTCAAAAGAAAGGAAGAGGGAAGAGGAAACTCCCGACCCCCGACGCCCGCTGCACTTAGAAGAGTAATAACTTATCATGCTTCAGCGAGCGGACCTCCAGCCTTCCATCTTCCAAAACGAAGAACGCAGAAGAGAGAACTCCTGACCTCCGAAGACCAAAGCACTTAGCCAAATAAAAGGAATAAGGCGGAGTTCGGAGCTGACAAATATGGTATGACGAAGAGGGGAAGCCCGAACTCCGAAACTCCGAAAACAAAAAAAAATACAAGGATTTTTTGGACTTAGCCATTTTGGGGAACTCTTTCCTTGTAAATCAAAGGGAAAAAACAAGGGGTTCATGGATCCTTAGGCTATTTGGCCAGAAGGCAACATAGGATAACAGTCATCAATGTGCATAGTCACATTTTTGCTCCCAAGCTGTACAAACCACAACAAATGCAACAAACGAAACTTGTGCTACTCCTCAAAAAACCTCAAGCACAGCAGTAGCATCATGATCAATGACAGTCAACCATGTTCTATGTCTAAAATGACATCAATGGTTTGATACGACTCAATTATGTTGACATCAAATGCAAGGAACAAAAGCATAATGTTTGTGGCCCAAGTGTGATAATTTCGGTTTCCCCAAATTTAATGAAGAAACACAAAAACATATATCGATTGGTAATATAAATCTCATGGAAAAGATATCTTTTGAATGAATATCTGAATTTTGATAAAGCAGATCCTATATTGAAAATGTTTTTGTCACTAAGCCCATAAATATGATTGCATATAAAAAAATGCATCGAGGCATTTTTGTATCCCTACTGGAAACAAAGAATAAGCAATATAGCTACCCACTGGGTAGTATATGGTAACTTGGTCTTACAATAGATCCAACCCATGCCGATTAGGTAGATTGTAATATCCCCAATTTCGGGTTCTCTTGCATTGTAGTTGGCACTGACCTTCTAGGTGTGTATCAGCATTATCAGAGGAGTTATTTGATGTTCCCAGTGAGCTCAGGTGGTCCGGAGGACTCATATGCCACTTTCAAATGTGATTTCCGACTTCCGGTATGGTCTCCAAAATTCTTGGAGGGAGCGTCTATTTTTAGTAAGTCACCCGATTGGGTCCATTTATCATCTTTCATCATCGAGATCACTCCTACACAGACAGTTTTTGGTTCCGATGCATTTCGGTCTTTTCTACTAATTGGGTGTAAAATTGAACTATATTTAATTAATTTTACTAAGGTTGCCATTTTAATTAAAATATTTAATCGGTCACCTCAGTATTATAGCTCGTTGGAAAGAGAACGAAAATATTTAAATGATGAGACACTTAAAAAAGTGACTTTCAGTGCCGGAAATGTTTAAAAGTAAAATAAATCACTTTTTGGAGTTAAAAGGCTTAATAAATTAATAAAGTGATTTTAGAAGGGAGTTTCTGGAAAGTTCCCTAAAAAGCTTATAAAAGGGGGATTGAGGGCTCATTTGGGATTATGCAGTTTAATCTATTTCTTTGATTCAAACCCTTGTGGTTCTGGAGATCGAACTTGGTTCATCTCAGCCTTCTTGAGGACAAAAACCCTCTTGGAGATGATCAACTCCAGTGGCGAAAGACCCTCCCAGGTTGATTGCTAGTAAACTTATTTAGAGTTTACGCTTTGCACTTCATTGCAGGTTTGGCATTGTTTGGAGTTTCAAAGGAGGTATTTATTTGCAGGCCAGCTTGGAGGATTTCAGCCAATTTGTGGATTTGTGCCAAATACAAATTGGAGGGTTGGTGCGATATTGGCAAAGCAGATTATTGTGGATATTTAAAAGGAAATGCTACAGTGATCGCTACAGTAATCACTACAATGATCATTGTAGTAATCGCTACAGTGGACGCTGCAATAATCGCTACAGTTGACGCTACAGTATCGCTACAGCACCTGCTAAGGATTTGTGAACAATACAAGCAGTAGCTTGAAGGTATAAAGGAAGTCATTGCATGTCAAAAATTGATCGCTGTCCAAAGGAATGAGAAATCGGTCATGGAATCACTCAACCCTAGGCGCTGTTATGTGAAGAGTTCGCTGATATATCAGACTTCATAATTGTTTTTCAGCAGTCCCTTTAGTTGTAATTGAAGCCTTCAGTCATTGTTATATCAAAGGAGAATAAATCGGGTATGTTGCATTGGAATGAAATGATTCAAATCTTTAATTTGAATGAAATTATCTTGTTGTTCTGAGTTATATCAGACTTTCACTGTGTTATAACAGTCCTATAGTTGGCATTGAAGAGGAAGAGGAAGAGGAAGACGAGGAAGAGGAAGAGGAAGAGGATGAGGAAGACGAGGAAGAGGAAGAGGAAGAGGATGAGGAAGACGAGGAAGAGGAAGAGGAAGAGGAAGAGGAAGAAGAAGAAGAAGAAGACGAAGAAGACGAAGAGGAGGAAGAAGAAGAGGAAGAAGAAGAGGAAGAAGAGGAAGAGGAAGAAGAGGACGAGGAAGAAGAAGAAGAAGACGAGGAAGAAGAAGACGACGAGGACGAGGAAGACGACGAGGACGAGGAGGAAGAGGAGGGCGAGGAGGAAGAGGAAGAGGAAGAGGAAGAAGAAGAAGAAGAAGAAGAAGAAGAAGAACTTGATCAAGCTATTCAACCAATGCAAGGGTACCATGTACTATTCCTCACCTCTTCCTCTATGGCACATCAAAAGGTTCAAGTAAAGGAAGAACACATTCATCACCGTCAAGAGCTAGATGCAAAGGGAAGACACATCTTGGAGCTGAAGTTAATTTTCCAGACACGCATGAAGAAGCTAAGGACATCAATAATTCCAAGTTACCTCATTATAAGGATGATAAAGATTATATGAAGAAACTACCACAATTGATCAGCATTGAGGACAACGCTTTTGTAAAGGTGAGGGGCATGTTATGCCCTTACTTCCATAGCATATATGGTTATGAATAGTCAGCTTGTGGCTATCTTAACTCTTAATTAAGTCATATTATCATTAGTATATTGTTATTTAGTTGTTTAGGTTGGCCTAAGGCTTATATAGGGCTATCTAAGTCGGCCTGGGTGATATCCTAGGCATAAATAGGTATATACAGGAGGTAGTGAGTCTTATTGGATGATCATATTGAGTATTGTGTTCTTATTGAAGACTATTGGAGGTATCCCCCTCGAAGTGGATTAGGAGGTTGCCCCCTCGAAGTGGCATATTATTATCAAGTATTCACAGTATATTTTCTATTATATTCAGATATTGTGCAAGTTGTTTCATTACATGATTGTTGGCAAATTATTGAAAGATACTGATAGGAGGGCTATGAGGAAGGGAACGGCAAACCAGAAACGACCATCCGGTACAAATTTGTGACTTCTTTCATTCATAATTATGAATACTCATGCCCAGAAATCTATTCCTCATCTCTAAAAATACAGGAAATGAAAAGGCACATGGGCCTGTAATTCAAGTGGATTTCACCATCTCAACTTTGCTAGCAAAGAATATTTTGAGGCCAAGCATGTGATTTCAAAGGACACTGATGTCTTGAGTTTGTCATTCAACAGGCAGAAACATATTTTGAAGCCCTTGAAAGTTGGCTTACATTAGTACTGCCCTCTAAAACTAATCCAATGGAAAAAGGAGAACAAACAGGTACAGAAAAATTAGCCTTCTCTTTCTTCTACCATTGGACAGTCCAAAAGAAGAGTAATAGACCCTTCTATCATTGCCAATTTGTGCCCAAAGAGACTCTATGTTTTAGTTGTAAAGACTCGGTCTGGTCCAAGGGACACAAACACAAGATTTCCAGTAGGATCTACATAATTGATTTGGTAGACAAAGATTATGAGGAGATGACCAAATGTCATTATGGAGAGGAAGCAGAAATGAAGGAAGAAAACATACATTTGGAGGAACAAAAACAACAGATTCCAACTGTATTCCTTGCATCCATTGTGGACACTGGGAATAACCAAATATCAAACCATGAGTGTAAAGAGTATAGTGAAGAAAAGAAAGACTCTGGCTCTAATTGATTCTGGCAGCACTTGTAACTTATAGAATTGCACCCTTACAGAATTTTCAAGTGTTAGTGGCCAAAGACACTACGATGGCTACAAGGAGATGATCGATGGCATGAAAATGCAGCTAGACAGCTGAGAATAGGGATCTGATTCCTATGTTGTAACCATTGCAGGGGCAAATGTATGGGACTCAACTATTGAAGTTCTTTGGTGAATCACTGAATTCCAGATGAAACTTAATATTTTGTGCATTAAATTGAGCAAGGACAGAAATAGGTGGAGAAGATTTTGTCTCTAGCAGTAGTATGGAAAAGAGGGAAAGAGTAGAATGTGATGTCTGACAATTAGTGGATAAAGAGGTTTTAATGTTCTGCTGTGAGGTAATGTGCCAAAATTTGTTGGGTGAAAAGGCTTTTAGCTTTAACTTTTAGGTCTCTTAGACTCAGATTCAAATCAGGCACTAAGAATACGATTGTTGGTGATGAAAAGAAATTGACAACTCATGTTTCCAGATCTAAGTCTGTTCATAAGGGTGGCAAGGACCACGTTGAGGAGGGAGCTACTAAATGTCATGACAAGGATGGCAGAATTATCAATGCGTGGACCTCACGAGCAAGATTGGTTTGCTGAAAGATGCACAGGTCCAGGCAGAGGAGAGGAGACAGAGATTGCCAGCCATGTTCCTGCTGTTGAAGATACTGCCTTGACCAGCTGATCAGCAGTGACTTGCAGTTCTCAATCCTTTTATTGCACCAAATTCAGCTGTGCTTATTGCAGGTGAGCTAAAAAGGAGCTTGCTAATCACTTTCAAGCCCTGATGAGAAGTGATGATCCAGATTTTGTTGCTTTTTAATCCTGAAGAATTATGGTAAACATATAATTTAAGCCTTGTTTTAGTTTTGAAGTAAGAATTTGATTCTGTTTTAAATCAATTTTGAATTTTGGTTTGTATCAGGCATTGGTTATTGTCTAAATGCTCATTCAGACAATATAATAAATTCTCATCCAGACCAATTCTGAGGGAATATGATTTTGTACAAACTGTATTCCAATATGAAAATATTCAACCACCTACATAAGTCGCCTCTTCATGCAGTGTCCTCCTTCACGATAACTTTTCCATCTTCTATATCAATGTGATGAGAAGTTGCGTGTGAATATTCCTCTCATCACATTTGCCTAGAGAATGCAAAAAATCATTGCAAAGAAACATTCACATTGAACTTCTAATCACATTTGCGAAGAAGATGCAAAATTCATTACAAAGGAGGACACTGCATGAAGAGACTGTTGGAACTGTAATACATCCCGACAATTAGAACAGAATGACAGTTTGGATTTAAGCCATTCTTGGACACCTACCATTCACAAACTTTGGAGAGGGCCTGATCTCAACAAAGAAAACAAAGTATCTTCGGTTGTAATATGATTTTTTGCCCTTTTATTGGTTGTAAAGAATTCAAAGTTTTTTAAATAGGGTTTCCCCGCTTTAATGAGCTTGTCAATAGTTATCTACAATTAGGATCTCTTACTCGTAACCCACATTCATCATTTATCTTGACGATGAGTCACAAAGTGTGATCCAATACTTCAACTTCAAAAATTAGGTTACATGGTTGTTTCTGAAGTTATTTTGTGCTCTGTATATATTATTTATTGCATGCCATTGAATGGAATATGTTAGAGCTAATAACAAAAAGTATGTGACTTGTTCCATGGAAAGAACTCTTCAATCAGGTGCTTGTGAAGTCTATGGTCCTTGCACGCAATGTTTGAGTTATTAGAATAAAGTCAATGTGAGAAGTAAGTTACTGTCAGGGAAAATGTGTCAAATAAAATATAAAATGCATGATACATTGTTGCTTGACTGAGAACATAAATGGTGTTAATAGCACCTATTAATCATGCATATTCCAGACTCGTTACAGATTGCATTGGGTTTTTCTAATACTGGCTTTAACATTAAAGCTTGACATGTAAAGGCACAAAGATAATCCAATCAGCTAACAGAACGTGCTCTAAAGTAATATACCTTCTAAATCATTCTAATGCACTAATCTTTGATGATTTATATGTGTTGCTTTTACTACCCATTTGCCAAGTGAAAGAATATATGAAAAGATAATGCCGCCAAACAAAAACAGGCATTGGGCATAAATGGAGCAAATACAAAAGCTCTATGGTGCAGACTGTCACATCCCCACAAACTCAATGTTCTTCTAGACGCCTGAAGTCCCAATGTAATTTGGACCTAGAAGGAGATTTAATAGTTTTGATATCTAACTGTACTTTGATGGCTTTGTTGCATGATGATTAAGATCATAACTGCTATGATTCTAATAGTTTTCATATCTAACTGTATTTTGATGACTTTATTGATAATTAAGATCGTAAATGTTATGATTCAAATAGTTTTGATTTCTGATTGTACGTCACAGTTAAATGATGTCTTTACATTTATAACTAACTAGATACTAATTCTCATCTGATGAACTGTGTGCGAGGAAATTTGGCTTGTCTTGCAAGTGCAGGGGTGCAAGGCAATGAGGACTCTGTGGTTCTGTCAATGAGAAGATTCTCAATGCCAGACTAATCCTGCCTCCATATTCGTGTACATTGAGTCTCGATTGGAGGTTCAACCGACTATAAGTACTTCACATGTACTCGTGCCTGTTAGCAAGGACCGTGTTTAGTTGTTATAACCGGGAATCCCTATCATTTTGTACATCCATACCTCAGAGGTCATAAGAGGTAAATGAAATAAAGGATCATGTTTAACTTTAAATCGTAATTATCCAAATGCTAAAATTTAGGTAATGCTTAGGATCGTCAATTAGTAGCTAATTGCAAGATTAGTTGCATAAGCCCACGTCCTACACTTAGCGCTAATCTTCAGTTATGTAAAATTAAATAACTGATTAAGTCATGAACCTGGTTGTAAGGAGTCAATAAAATGAAAGAAAAAATTTAAACGTTGAAACCATAATTAAATGTTAAGGTAAAGGAAATAAAAAGTAAAAATAATCTATCATTTCTAGCACCAAAATCCTAACAGTATTGTCTAAAGAAAATATTACAAAAGAATAGCAAATTTATTGTGAAGGCATGGGCATCATAGAGGAAAGGAGAAGGAAGGTAGGTTGTTGAGAGAGGGAAGAAAAGCCACGCCATGAAGAAGGGTATGGTGTCCCACTGCAACCATTAAATCCTGAAAGGACAAACACGGGTTGGATGCATGGGAGAAACAGAGAAATAAATGGGTCATACAGGGTAAAGAAAGAGCAGCCGCACAGAGAGGGCAGAAAATAATTTCAAAGACAGAACTTGGTGCGAGCTAAGGAGGTTGCAGCCCTTTTTGGGCAATTTATTTGTGTCTAGAGGGAGTGGCTATAAGATGGAAGCAAGTGACACAGGCAAGGGCATGGGTGGTGCAGGAGCACCTAGATATTTAAGTTTTGATTAAATGTTCAGTTGTCTTGTTTGTTAGTAAGGTCTTTGAGACCATTTTAATGATGTTATGAGGCTTGGAAGCCATGTCGTAGTTGGACTATGTCCCAATGTCGAAAGAATCTTTTGTTATGTTAGGTAGTTTGCAATAGTTCTTATGTAAGCCTTTGTTGAGGCATTTAAAATTGTTATAGGTAGTCATTTAAGTTGAGTGTTTCTAGGCCTTTTAAAGGCATGTCAAAGGGTGTGTTGATGTATTAAACCTTGTCCAAAGGTTAGTCAAGAGTTAAAAACATTCTAATCATGAAAACCACTGATGAAGTCCAAGATTGGACAGTTTCTAATAACAATCTTTAAAGCTGCAGTTACAAAACTGAAAAAAGGCATGATGGTGGGCAGTTGGATCGACCCCACTTCACTCAATGCTATGTTTAAGGCTTGTTTTAAGCCTAGGGAGGTGGTATTGTACGGAGATTTTGAAGGAATAGAGAAAAATAAACAAAAAGACTGCTGTTTTTTTTAATTTTTTTTCTGTTTTTCTGTTTTTCCTTTGCTGTTACCAGCCGTACCCGCGATTGTACGGACTGTTTTTCTGCCCAAGTGTGAAGTGGAAGGTTGGAGGACTGAACTAGCATGGTGTTGAGCCTTATTTGGTGTCTTGATATTAATCTAGAGGCAAGTATAGCAGGATTTCTAAAAACTGTTTTTTCTGCTGTCTCCATAAGAAATTTACTGTTTTTTTTCTGTATATTCCGTACATGTACGGCATTGTCAGGGCACAAGCTTGTAATGGATAGAAAGAGCTTTGAATCAGCTTTGATTTGAGTCTAGTTTGGAGGCTTCACATAGAATTAGGTGAAAGAAATCTTTGTTTTTGTAATCTGCTGTCACAACTGAAGAAAATCACTGTCCTCTTGCACCAAACCGTACTTGTACGGCTTCCTCATAGCTTATGATTGTAATGGGATGTTGGGAAGTTGATTTAGTTTTAATTTAATCCTGTTTTGGGATCTTGACAGTGCTCTTGGTGTGGGAGAATCACTGTTTTGTGAAAGAGGGATTGAAAACCTAGTTTAGGCTCTTTTTGACAGTCCAATGGATTATTCCCCACTCAATTGATCTTTACCTGCACTACTCCATGGAATGGGTTGTATAATAGTTGGGACATGGCCTTGTGAGGAATGTGGAGGCAGGAGAATGGTATAGGTGAGTGTGGGGCATGTGAGAAATCTCTGCAGAACCATGTGTTAGGAAAAGACAGCAGTCATACAAGAATATAGTGAGTTTTACTCATCATGTTGTTTGGCATTAAGAATTTGGTAGGTATGCTACAATAAAGTTGAACTTATGTTGATAGAGACCACTCTAAGATGGATAGTGTGATTGTCCTGCTCTTGGAGTTATGCGATTGTGACTGAGGGGTATGGTAGATGTTGCTGTCCTGCAGAGTCTGCATAATGGAGATGGTGGAATATTAGATGGAGTTAGGCATCCTTGAAAGTGTAAAATGAAGTTGTTGGGTCAGAGACCATGTGTTGGTCATGTTGAAGTTATGACCATGCTACTGTTGTCATAGATGCTCTGCATCAATGGGAGTTGCAGTATCAAAGGAGATTGAGGGCAGGGAGCAGCAAGGTAGGCAAATTTTCCTTCATTCCATTCGCCCTACTAAACCCTTACGTGCTGCATCTTTTTTGTGTGTTGCATTATTGCTGTTATGATGGAGTCATGACAAATTCGGTGCAAGAAATGTTATTGATTAATATCCATTTTGGATTAATTGCTAGTAGTCTGGTATCAGTCAGTGATATGGTTTAATTGCTGCTAGTTTTATTTTGGTAGAGTCAAGTAGGTTATTTAATTAGGATTTACATTGTTACAACCAGACTTTTAAATGGGGCTAACGAATGATGACATTGAAAAGAGAATGCCATCCCTAAGACTAAAATACAACATTACATAAATGGGGAGAGATACTATTCTAGGCAAGAATGAAATTTCTGACAGAAGCACAATAGCCCATCCTCCAATAAGATGCCATAAGTGGTTAAGACAGTTCAATATCAATTACTCTACTTGAGCATACAACAATTTTTGAACTTCACCTTCTTCCAAAATCTTAGGAAGGTCTTCCCTAACATTGTCAAGTCTTTCAAATTCAAAGTCTGCTCCTACTGCCCAATCAGAGTGCCAATAAGAGTCAGCTAGACAATCCAGTGACAAACAATTATTGTGTTCTGCAATTTGTTGCAAATAGAGTTAAATGGATTTACCAGTACAATGCACAAGACAACACTACTTCCTGCTGCTATACTCCAGGGATTGTATAGAAAATCTGCAGGGAAAAATACTAAAGTATTCTTGCAAAAGACCTTAAATGATGTAGCATAACTTGAAAGGAAAATGATTATGAACTACGAGGAATTGTACAATTCCTTGTGGATTAGCATTTGCAAGGCGCAGCACATGCTCTGAAGACTCTTGAGAGCTTGCAGCTAATGGGTATCTTGGGGTAACAGCAATAGGTATATCGCAGCTTTTATCATTTCGGCATTCTGGATGGAAATTAAGTGTTTAAACTTAAAGGATATCACGTTGTGCAAGTCTACTAGGCACTTTTCCAGCATGAAATTTGTTGCCATTTGTTTGTCATAACACTTGTATTCCACTTATTTTCCATTTGTGACACAAGGCCTACACATTAAATATAGGACATGTGTTTGACCAAATGCCTATGTTACTGAATGTATGCTATGTGTAGGATAATAGGCTTGCATTTATGAATACTAGTTAAATGTTGTTAAAACCCTTTTACAAAATGCAACATAAAGGAAGGGCATAGAATAGGATGGCTTAAATAAACTTGAAACTATGATCGGAACTAGATGTGTGACCCCTGAGTTGAGTTCCAAATATTACAAAGCCTAGAGACTCTTATGAAAGCCAATCCATGACTCGCTTCATCAATGCAACTAATAATTATAGATGGCTAGCATTCACGCAATCTGGTGTTCGTTCTACCATGAAATGAGGGCAGTTGGAAGCCCCTTGTTGAACAAAGAATGAATGATATCAATTAAATTCCCAACACACCATGAATTAAGAACTAAACCGGTAGAAGGTAGACAGAAAATCTTGTAACCTTGTGTTGGAACAAGGACTAAACTTATACATTATGAACCTGCAAACCAAAGGAATCCATAAATTGAGAATTTCTCCATATTTACAGTCAGTTATAACCATTTATTGGGTGTTGTTCTAGGATGTGTCTCCCTGGTAATAGGATTAAGGACATGATCGTTGGTAGGACTTAAGTGAATGACTATGTATGGTTCTCCATGTTCCCGTTGTTAGGCCTATGTAGGAGGTTGATTTCACAACCACTAGTCCTATGAAGGTAATACCATAAGACCACTTGATTATGTTATCTGGCTATTAGACTACCCCAACATGTCAGAACCAAGTCTGAAACAAGTGTGATCTAGCCGATTATCACCAAGAGCGTGCAAGTGACAAATGCCAAGAGCTACCACTGTATATTAGGGATTCACCAGCTATCACTAGTAGCACGTAGGTGATGGATTCCAAGAGCTACCCACATTATGATAGAGCTTAGCCAGCTTCACCAGTAGCATGCAAGTGAAAGATGCCAAGAGCTACCCTATACCAAGTTGGACAGGCTTTCGCCAATAACATGCAAGTGATAGATGCCAAGATCCACCAACTAAAAAGGTTCAACAAGCTATGGAATATTATTAATAGCTATATGTGTTATGCTTTGTTACATTTATACCCTAGCTGGTGATGACTGCAAGTAGTATGAGATGCTTGCTTTGTCATCATAGTTGGCAATGAACCGAAGACAAGAAGGAGCAAAGGTGTAGTATGGTATGCACCATCATTTCTCTTTCCAGCCAGGATGTACTTAAGGGCAGGTAAGTCTTTGTGAACCAAATAATGGGAAGAGGTATGCAGTAGGGTTGCATCACCTCCCTATTTCCAGTTGGTCACTATGTATGAACGAGTCAGTCAAGATATGTATATATAATTGTGGATGGTGGTAACCCGATGAGCTTAAGTAACTAAGTTGAGTTACCCCATGTACCCTTGATCATTGGCAATATGATCTTCCTCCTTGATAAGCTGACAAAGTCCACTTGGTTGGGTTGGATAGGGATTCTTGTTCACATGATTGGGGTTGTATTGCATCCTTGCACCTAAAACTAGGATCCAAGCAGCCTTACTGTTGGGGCTCCTATTTTCCATGCCTCAAAATTGCAAAATCTTGTAAAATTCATCAAAATTTTATTCAGTGGTCCATGTGCCTTTACCTTGCTACGTGCCCTAAAAACCCTGAAATTTGACTAAGTCTAATATTTCAAGCCCCTGAAATTTAGCTAACTCTGAATTTTTTGAGATCCTCCAAATTTTAGAATCTGCAATTTAACTCCTATGGATCTGAAACCACTCTCAAACATCCTGATAGTATATACATAAAATATAACTTAAAGTATAAGAAAAAAAACACAAAGAGGTAAATACCAACTTATACTTAAATGTTATATTTTATGTATATACTTCATGAAAATCCTAAAAAATTCCTAAATTTTTCTGTCTCTAGCAGAAATTTTGACCCCTTCAAGATGTTGCAAAAATTTTGCCCCTTCAAGATGTTGCAAGAATTTTGACCCCTTTAAGACATTGCGGAGCTTTGGCCTACTTTAGGATCTGGCGGGTGTTTGGCCCCCATCCGGATGTGCGGGTTTTCCATCGACATCCGGATATATGTCGTTGCCCCTTGTTTCCCCGCATCCCTTTTCTCCCGCTTTCCTTTTCCGTTTCCCCTTGGTGGGACTTTCGTTCGGATCCGGATATATCCAAATCCCACTCTTCTCCCCGCATCCCAATCACCTCCACCTTCCCACACCCCCCATTTCCCCACTTCCTTCCGCACTCCATTTTGCAGAGCTCCGATCCAGATGCGAATGCATCCAGATACCCCTCCTCTCCCCACATATGCCGATACCCCTCATATTCCCATAATTCACCAAAAAGGGCATAAAAATATAAAGTGACAGCCTCCTACAACTTCAAGATGGACGCAGAAACATACCAGATCACCATTAATGCGAAATGGGTAGTTGAAAATGATGTATTTATTGCAGTTGGTGGGGTTGTTAGGGTTTTCCCTCCCATTCCATCATCAAATCCGAGCTGCCAAGGCTATAAATAGAAGATTGAAACTCTTTTTAAGGGTTGGTCTTTTGGCAGTTTTTCAGGCAACAAAAGTGCAGAGCTCTCTTGGGTTTCAAAGAACAAAAGTTCCAGTTCTCCGGCAAGGAAGATAATAAGGTTATGTAAAGATTCGAATTGGTTTCAAGATTCAATGTATAAACTTCTCCTTTTTCTCATGTAATTTTTCAAGGAAATCCTAAGTTTCAGCTAGGGTTTCCTCTTGCCACACTTCGTGGTATGATTGTAACCATTGATCAAATGAATAGAACAAATTCTTAAAACTTTACATGCTATGTGATGATCTCTTCCATGGTTATATATGAATGATTGCATTTTGATAAAGGATTACTAAGCATATTCCTCACTAGTAGTTGTTTTTCTGCATCTGGGTATCCACAAAGTGTTTTTTTTCCATTTCTGTATTATCTTATCCTCTGCTTAACTGTGGACTCTGTGGCCCATCCTAATAGGCACCGGTTTGAAATGTTTGATCACCCACACCTCTTTTAAAACTAAAACAAATTTATCAAGTGTGAAGTAAAATAGTTACAGCTGTATGCATTGTTGTGGTTCTGTGTTGTAATCAGGAAATGTTATTAGTGAATCTTCAAAGTGCCAATTCTAGCAAACCAAACATGCATACTTGCACCTTCCATTATTGCAAGAGTGCTTTTCATCAGCTTAAACAGAGGTTTTAGTGCAGCAAGCTTGTCTTAATCTAGTGACTGTATTTAGGGATTAAACAGCAGTTTGGGTATTGTTGCAATGATATGAGTTAGAAAACATTTTCTATTGTTGTTAATCCCTATTAAGGGATACCTCTAGGAACACCTCCTTGGCTTAGCTGAGCCAGAAGCGAAGGGGAGATTACCCACTCCTAACCATTGGCCCTTAATCACCTTCCACCTGTGGATGAGCCTGTTTCCCATCTCTTTGATGACACCCCTAGCCTAAGAGATTAGGAAATTAACTCTAAGGTTTTAGGTTAGCTATTTTGGAACCCAACACTTACCAAGGGATTGGGCAACTCAAGTCATCATCCATGAATGAGGTACTACTTATCTACATTGTCAATGTTTAAGCATATGGCACATGTTTACCATTTTATACGTTTTATTGAAAAAATGCAATGTTAATCTCATTAACTCTTGGATGTAATTGTAGCTGGATTCCTCACAACTTCTGAAATGATCCATGTTAAGATTTCTCTATTTGGTATTACTGCTGTTGTGAACTGATCGTGATATCATAATGTAATACTAGATGACCTACATTGATAAACTTGTGTACATATATGCTCCTGTCATAAGCTGTATCTTTCATTTAGCTGCGATGTTAACAGGGAATGATCCCATTTGTAGAATGTCAATAATGATTATACAGAATCAGAATGTAACAATTGTAAACAGCATTGTGAAGATTACATTTGTTCGACATGATTTGTGAAAGAAAAAAGAAAAGAAAAAATCATAGCCAGGGCTGGTTATTACACAGACAAGCTACTATATCATCAAGAGGTAGAGTTAAGTGCCGTGCATTGTCATCTAGCCTACTAAACATGGTCTGACCAATAGAGAAGGTGCTTTTTGGAAGATTTTGTTAACCAAATAGCACATGCCTAAGGCAATATCTCTAGAAGAACGTGCCGAAAGAGTTGCTGGTATTTGAGTAATTGAATGAACATGCTTACACTATAACCCATCTTTTCCAGTTGCCCGCTTTGTTGCAAGTCACAAGAAAAGAAAAGTTCTTGAATGAACATGCTTACACTATAACCCATCTTTGCCGATTGCCCTCTTTGTTGCAAGTCAGAAGAAATGAGATTGCAATAAAACCAAAAACAGATCAATAAACCTGAAGCAAATTGAACGAAAGATTACAAATATATAAGTGCGGAGTGCCCTTCAACAAAACAAAACACAATTAACTGACGTAAATGAGATAGCTTCTTAACAAGACAGGCTACAAAAGATAGTGCAGAGCATTAGTGCTTTCCAGTAACACTTCAATTACTATAGAAAATGTCAACATAATTGCTAGTGGAAGAATTATGTTTAGTAAGGAAGAAGAAGCACACAGATTAAATAATAATGCATGCTGACCTTATGTTTGATCATGTGCCAGATAACCCTCGTCATTTCGTCGCCTGCCACTCATGTCCATATAGAAGTGAATTTAATGAATTAGCTTTTTTCACACAAACAAAGAAATCTATTGGATCTAAAAATGCATTACCGTCCATTTCTACGACGGGATTTTCCACTTTGATTTTATGAAGAAGGGGAACTGCAGACAAGAACCTGGCTGGAGCTGCATTTATAGAGATAGAGGGAGATATAATGTTTCTGTGTAGGAATAAAAAGCCCCCATTTCTATTTCTACTTCCATTTGCAGGGAGAGGAAAGGGCGCTGAGTGACCCCAACAGGGAGAGGAAAGGGCGCTTGCAGGCACCGATTGGGAGCATTTGTAGATGGAACTCATGGCTCGCTTAATCATATTACTCCTTCGCAACTGTATATTACTCAAATCTCTCTGCTACCTAGGGTGGTGTTATTACTGTTATTGTTAATTTTGCGTAATATCACTCCACAAAGGGCAAAGGTGTTCCCCGAAATGCCCAGCTTCTGCTCATTGAATTGAAATGATTTTAAAGAATACAACGATTGAATGAATGAATGAATGAAGAAGCCAAGCTTAAGGGCCCATAGCCTCAGCCCTAAGACACTTTAAAAATCTTCTCGATGTCGACTCTTCTACTATGCATCTTGACCAAGAAGTCAGCAGTTATGTGGAGCTTTACTTCTTCAAATAGCTCCTTTAAACTTCCCCCTTCAAGTTGTTCCCATACTAAATACGGATATCTTCGTAGGCAGAAGACTTACACAAATAGAAGACTTTAAAATTTTAGTAGTTAAAAGTAGTCATCAAAGCCTTCGTGAGGGTTTCTAATTACATCCATGAGATAAAACAGTTTATGGGACTATTGATTGCATTAGTTGAATTACAACTATTTAAATATTTGCACCACAAGTGGCATCCTTTATAAGGTTGTTTCTTTTCTTACCATTCTTACGACTCTTTTAATCTTATTTCTTTAAATAATTTTATCATGGAACTCACTTTTAGTGTTTCCTCATATTCGGTCTAAATCTCTGTGTATTTTGGACATTCAAGGATGAAATGTTCCTCCATTTATACCACCCTAATGGTGCAAAAAATACAAACCCTCTCTTCTCATTCTTCTTTAGGTGTCACCCATATGTTTGTCTCACATCTATGGGAACTAGTTCTTAACTAAGCAATGAGGATATTTTTCCTCCATTTAATTTCAGCCCTTATATATGTGCTTCTTCCCAATGCTCATAACTTGGGTTGAATTGAGTAATATAATGTTGTCTTTTCCTACTTGTTTTCTTCTTCCACATCACTACTCTAAACTTTCTATTCATAGTTTTTACATCTTTGTTAAGGTTTAGGCATTCGATTAGGCTAATGCTCCAACTACTCATCTATTTGTGATTATCCATGTGTACTTCTTTCTATGCAACTCTTCAACTCTTGCAACCCTAGACCACTTGTTAATATTCATGTTCTCTATTTTTCTCAAGTAGCATAATAACATGGTCATAGTGGTTGCCTCTAAAGGGAAAGTACCTATCTACAAGGATAATTCATAGGGAACTAAAGCTTTAATTTTGAAATTATTTGTGATTAGATGCTTCTGGATCCTTTCTATCTATCTCATTTTCAAACTCGACATTCCACTAGCCCATACTTTGCACCCATACAATGTTGTTAGTGTGGAAAGTAAACCAAATAGGGCCCTAGTAGTCTTCCAATCCCATAACGTTGTATCCTACATTTGTTTTGGAGTGCATAAAGAGTTCTCCAACCTCCTTGTATTCTTTTCATCCTACATGTGTCCCAACTAAGTTTGTTGTGAAAATTGAGGCTAGGATACTTGTATCCTAACACTATCTCAAGAGACTCTCCTTCAAACTAAAAGTCAAAATGTTTCTTCCTTTTCAATGAGAAAATTAGAATTTAATTTTTGTCGATGTTCACCTACATTCCTACCTTTTTATAAAAGAGCTTCAGAGTTCAAAGATGATTGCTTAAATCTTGGGTTGTCTCTACCATTAAAATTAGGTCATCGGCATAAAGAATGAGTTTTGCCACATATATGGCCAAGTGGACCCCTCCCCTCCAATTTTGTTCATCCAATTCTCCAACTTGTCAATGTGTAGTCCAAAACAAAGTTGGGGATGGAGGCCAACCTTGTTTGACACCTATATCATTCTCAAAATCTTTGGATAACCCTACTTGTGTTTTGCTTTTAGCCATAACTTGTTCATATAATCTATGAGGTGTTGTCCTGTATTGTAATGGTGCCCCAATTTCCTCAATTTTGCTCCACAATTTGCCCATTGGCCCTATGTCAAATGCTTTCTTAAAGTCTACAAAGCAACAATATACATCTTTTTTTTGTCCCAAACCTTTTCAACTAGGTGTCTAAGTCTCACACAATGATCAATAATGAGTGTTTGGGTCTAAAATTTACTTGCCCCTTTGCTCTCTTCCATGTTCCTTAGCCCAACTATTAATCATACATTCTATCATCCTCTTAAAGAGCTTTACAAAGAGAAGATTAACCATGATAGTTTGATAATTTGATAAATTATTTACATCTCCACTTTTAAACAAAGGTATGGTTATGCTATTTGTCCATTCTATTGGGAAACCATTTTCAATGACCTCATCGAATAGTTCTTTAGCTTGAGGTGGTAAGATTTGGACTTCCCATTATAGATGCTTGACTTGTAGGATGTATATGTCCCAAGCTTTGCCCATGGCTAGCTTTTTAATCCCTTGAATGATGTCTTTAATCATGACAAGTTCTTCATTGACAATGATTGTAAGAACTGCATCATTTTATTTTCTCATTCATACAATTATTTTGCATACTCCAACCACTAACTTGTTACTATGTTGTTCTATGTTTACATATTTTTGTTACAAAGTTCCCTCCAAAGTCTCGTTGGTTCATGTTTCCCTAAGTAAATTAGCTCCCTATTTCTAGTTCTTGTGTATTCTTCTTTTTTGTTCTTACCAATTGCTCATAATTTTTTTGGTTTTCCTTTCTTCTTTCTACCAGTTTCTTTAGCAATCTATGTACTATCATACATTCTTCATCATACCATGGGTTTGTCAGGAAGATATTTATTTTCTTCTTTTTAGGTTTAGCTCTCTTGAAGATGTTTAGGGTTCTTGAATGGTGTGCAGTATCTTCTTGCTCTTAGTAGAACCTATATGAATGTCAAGGGCTCCCTTACTTTCCTCTTCCTCCCTTTTGTTATTCAAGGCTACCCTAAAGGCTTGTTGATTTTCCTCTATTAAGAGGATGTTTACTCTTGGTGATCCAATTGTGCTCATCATGTTATTTGTCTCCTTGTAATTGAAATTCATAAAAATTAGGTTGTGGTTTGATTTAAGCTTCACAAGAGAATCGTTTACTTCTAGCTCTTTTGTTTTAGATATACAATTTTGTGAGCATATAACATAGTTGATTACACTCTACCCACTATTGGTTTTGCACATATATTTTCCTAATTATTCCAATTTTCTCATACCATTACATATGTTTAAGTTGTGTATGCTACATAAATCGAATAACTCTTCTCCAAAGTGCATGATGACCCCCTACGTATCTTTTGAAGCTTTGGCCTATTGTTGATTTTCTTCTTCCACCATCTAAAGATGATTTACATCTAGATTTTTATTACTTCCTAAAATGTCCTTGCAATGAAGTGTCTTACAAACAAAATCTCCTCAAGCTTATTGTGGGATAAAATGTCCCTCTTTAGGAATAAGTAAGAGTCTTTCATGGTCTCAATCACATTTCTTATACAACTTAGAATCCTTGGATGCAAAATAGTATGTAGTTATGCTAATATTTGCATCATTTTCTATGATTATTATCTGTACGTATTATTTATTTTCATTTTGTTCTTTTATTTTAATACTTCTACCTTGTGCTTCCTTTATTAACACCATCATAACCCATGGCCCTTGCCATTCTCTACTACTTTGTTCCATATTATTACCTTTGTTCAACCATGCTAATATTTGCATCATTTTCTATGATTATTATCCGTGCGTATTATTTATTTTCATTTTGTTCTTTAATTTTAACACTTCTACCTTGTGCTTCCTTTATTAACACCATCATAACCCATGGCCCTTGCCATTCTCTACTACTTTGTTCCATATTATTACCTTTGTTCAACCTTCAAATAGACATTTTAATAATGTCCCCAACACCAAAACAATTTATGTTATTGAAATGCCAAAATAGATTATGGGATCCATAGATTTTTTTAATTATTCTAACGTCCCCAACACCAAAATAATTTATAGGATCCATAGAATAAAAAATGAAAGAAGTGAGATGTTATTGAAAAGATAATGTGTTATAATTTGAATCTATATTATTATTGTAAACTAAATAGATATCTTAGATTTTCTTTTAAATCTCAAAAGATATATATTTAATATAAATAAAATATTTAAATACTTTATATGTTTAAATATTATATTTAATTATTAATTATTAATTTGTCATGTAAATGACCATCAAATCTATGTTACTTGGGGTTTTAGTGAACACACTCATGTCATTATAATCCACCCCTTGTTGTTATTGTAGTTACACCTATCAACATAACAAGTGTCATGTAATGGTTACTCTATCTATAATTTGTTATTCAGTTGGTGTGTTACTAATGTTAAATCTAATAAGACAACTTGATCTAAAAAATTATTTAATGATATAAGGAAATGAAACTATCCTGCATAAAAATATGGGTTCATTAATTGTAAACAAGCAGTAATAAATAAAATTTAGATATATGAGTCCCAAAATATTATGAAATTCATTGGTCTTTGCTCTAAGTCAATCACACAGGTATAGTTACGATCCTTGCATGTGGCCTTAAAACTTTGGTGCAGATTTCATCTTTTTGTGTGGCTCTGAACATGTTATTCAATTTCTCCATAAATGTGTTTGCCTCTAGTATTTGAACATGATGGTACTAATAAGCATCATTGAAACTTGTTGTTTTGGGAGAGGAAGATGAATTGCTTCCCATCATTTTCCTTAGTTGAACCTTTGGATCGATTTGTTAGAATCATCAAATGCTAATAGCCCAAATACTAGTGTAGAAAATAGAAAATAATAACCTGCAAATATGAATGATCAAAGATCAATCTAGAATTATAGAGTTAGAATCTAATGAGAGAATTACAAATGCTTAGGAGACACAAATCCACAATAACAAAAGTAGCATAAAGGAAAGCTCACAATAACATGAATTGAATTGATTCAAGCTAGAGGAGGATAGATGAGGCCTTTTGGATGCATGAATTGAGGAGATGACATGCCTAATATGTGTGAGTTAACTCTCAATCATTCTCAATCAAGAGGTGAGTAATTCGGCCTAACTAAGAAGTCAAAAGTTGAATTGCCAATTAGTGGATCAGTTTGCAATGAGATTTCATGATTTTGATAAGTTTGCAGACACATGAAGCATGATGCAAATGCTCAATTTGTCCTTATCAGTGTAAATGTTGATGTTATGTTATATTAAGTGATCATGAAATGATTATGTATGCTGGATCAAGATGTCATGAGTTGTTTAAAAAATGAATTAGAGCTTATCCTTTTATATAAAACCTTAGGATGCAGATTTGATATTTCACTCTCTAGTGCATGATTAACAGATACTTGGGATTGAATCAACTTGGACCTATGTTTAAACATTTTTAGAAAATTGGGGGTCAAAATTTTACCTACAAGTTTGACCCGAAACAAGAAATGGGGAATCTAAAGATTGAATTTGAAACTTTAGGTTGTGTGGAATATGGTTTAGTCAAGGTTCAAGGAAAATGCCAACTTTAACACATAAATATGCTACATGCACATTAGACCATTGCACTGAGAACAACTGGACAAATTGAGTCCAAAACAAATGGGGAAAGTGTTATGGATGCAATTTTCATCCTTGCATTTTGCCTCCATTTTGACATGCATGTAGGCTACTATGAATCATACATGTCAAAGTAAAAAAACAACCAACATGAAACAAAATAGCAGACATGTACATAAAAAGGATATGGATATGGATGAAGATCCATACATGCTCCTTGTATTGATAGCTTCATCTTTCTATCTATGATCATGAAATTCCATGAGTGATATCTAATATAAATCTAAAATAGGCATGAGCATCTGCTTAACATTGTTAACAAACAGTGGAAAATGTAAAAGATGGGGATTGTGAAGGAGCCATTATAGATGTGGGGTTGTGAAGGAGCAAAAAGAACCAAAACAAAAGTGATATATAAAGTTGTAATGGAGCCAACATAACCAAAAGAAAATGATATGAGGTTGTGAAGGAGCCACGTAAATATATGCTTACAAAGGAGTGAGCATAGAAGTACTCCTACAAAGGAACCAACATAATCATGAAAGGAAATGCTAACAAGATTATAGTGGAGAGTTATGCTATCCAGGTTACAATTTTTTTTTAAAATAGTGGAATGAAAATAACGATACAAATAACACAGGGTTTACCCTAGGAAACCCTTATTGGAAAAACCTCATTGAAACACAACACCACTCTAATTCCATCATCAAGAATAAGCTTATGGTATAGTAGATCTTATAATTATTTTGAAAGTTATCTTCAACCCTATGTCTTTAGTCTTGATATAATGGTATAATAAAAGAATGTCAAGATGGGGCAAATTGTAATAGGATTGAACCCTTATCTTGTGAGTCTGTGAAGAAAAACCACAAAATATGGAGAATTCTTCAGAAGGGAGACCTTACTCCTTATATGGAAATTTTGAATGGTTTTGATAGTATAAGAATTCTAAAGTTTTTACCTTGTGGGTGTCGAGATTCACATATCAGGGAAACCTTACTCCTTATATGGAAATTTTGAATGGTTTTGATAGTATAAGAATTCTAAAGTTTTTACCTTGTGGGGTGTCGAGATTCACATATCAGAGGAACTTATAGCAAAGTTCACTAGCCTATCTATCGAAGAGAGAAAGATGTATAAGGATAGGTGTAATGGTGACAAAATGATTAAGACTTTCCTTAAAGAGGGTGAAATAATTAATAAAGCTCAAACTAGGTATGTGTTGTCACATAGATTTGCACCCAGTGTCGAAGGCTTTTAGGGCTCCAACAATCTAGTGAAACATTGAGACGACCTCCAAGTGTGGGACCCGACAGGGAGGTCAAATCTCCAGAGAGAGGCCAGTTCCTTTGTTGAATGAGAAACTCCAATGATCCTAAGACTAAACCTAATCTATCCACCGATTATGAAAAGAGGAAGAGGGAGTAAAATTGAAATTAAAAGGAGGTGATACACTAGGTTTGAATAAAGAACATTCAGAGCAGAGATGCACAAATCAAGAAATACAACTGATAAACTTACATAGATCATGAAGACTTTAACAGAGGTAAAGAATGGATTTCTAGGAATTAAACATTCACAAACAATGGCCAATTCTAAGACTACACAAAGTTAAAGAATGAAAAAGTAAAACACCGTATGTATTGATTAAGAGGCACAGTTACAGCAGAGGAAGGTTCTATTTGGAATACAGAAGCATTAGACTAACTATTTTCCAACCTTTTTTACATCTTACATTCATGCATATATAGTATCTGATTCCAAATGACCTAATTAGGTTACAATAAATTGCCCCAAGGGCTCTGTCAGAAAATATCTCTATCTGAAGGAATGTCTATCTGAGAAGGTTGGATTTGTAATGACAGCACCTGAGACAAATCACCCGAGCAGAGCTTTTACAACACTTTAAATTTCAAACCCCTTGATTCTATGTGTCTTCATGGGCTTTGAATCTCTACGTCGACAACAACTGAGACTTACCGCAATCTTGCACCTTATATTTGATGTTATGCACAACCATTACAAGGCTACGGGCTGCACTTTATATTCCACCTCATATTGTTGGACCGCAGACTTAATTTGAGACCTTTGCGGGACCGCGATAAGCACTTAACCTTTCGCTGCCAATCCGCAGACTATTCTAACAACCACCGCGGTAGCACGGTAAACACAACCACACCGCCTAAAAACTCTTAAACCGCAATACCACCGACTTCACTTGAAATTGTCGTGAAGGCATGGTGACCGGCTTTACCTTGGCTCCTTTTTACCGCAAGGCCACGAGCCTCCTTACTGACCACCATGGTAATGCGGTGATAACATTTGCTTGCTTTAAAACTATTGCCATCCCGCATACCTAAATTGAGATCTCTGCGGGACTACGGTGAATACAATGCTTCTCGTTGTCGTCCCGCGAGCTTAGCTATTGCGGTAAACGACGACGGCTAGATTCTTACCGTCGGCCTGCCATGCCTCATACAAACTGCTATGGTGTTGCAGTAAGTGGTTTGCACCACTTCATTTACTCCTGCAGACCCTTCTTATGATGGCCACGACAATGCGATAAATAGCCAGATTGCACCCTAGCTCCCGCAAGACCGCAAGGGTTCATCAGACATACCCGCGAGGATGCAGTATTGATGAAAATTGCAAAGTTTTTAGCAATGGATGACAGGAAAAGACCTAGGTCTTGAAGGAAAACACTTAGAGATTTTGGGTTTGGGCTATTTGGCCAAGGGGGCAAAATAGGTCAACATTTTGGTGACTTCTCAGGGGTGTTTGCTTGCTAAACAAATGGAAACCAGTGGCCTTAAGCATTCATTAGGCATAGAGTCAAGTCTAAAATATGTTGGGAAAACTAAAACCTGCCTCAAAACAAGACCACAAAAAGAAACAAGGCCTGCATTCTCCTAATGACAATGCAGCCTGTGCAAGGCACTTAGGGAAAAAAAACCTAAAATAGAAATAAACTTAAACCATATGTACAAAACTTCACACCAACCTTAAAGGTAGGTTTTGAGATGGATCCCATTGACTGAGATTGAAAGAACTTCACCATCTAGCCTTGAAAGAATGAAGGTGTTTGCTTGCTTGCTGTTGATGATGATAAAAGGTCCACTCCAAAGTGCATCAAACTTAGTATGCCCCCTGGTTTGGCTCTATTTGCATCCCATTTCATAACAAGATCACCTTCTTTGAAGGTCTGGACCTTGGCCTTCTTATCAAAATACGTTTTGGTCTACATCTGATGTTCTTTTAATGTGATCGTGGCTGACTATCTTTGTTCTTCTAGTTCAGTCAATTCAGTCATCCTAAAAAACCTTGCATCCTCTCCTTCTAATGCCAACTGATGAGCCAGATCTAGTGTAGGAAGCTCTAATAATATAGGCAATCTAACCTCTCTTCCATATACTAGAACAAAAGGAGAGTTCCTAATGGCTCTCTTGTATGTGATCCTGTCAGCCCAAAGAGCTAATCTGATCTTATTACACCATTACCTTTGGTTTGTCTCCATGGTCCTCTTCAGAATCCTGATTAGGTTATTATTGGTGGACTCAGCTAGCCCATTACCTTGAGGGTAATAATTGGATGAAGTCTTTAAGAACACATTGTATTTGAGAGCTAAATCAACAATCCTAAAAGTAGTGAATGCTTTTGCATTATCAGAAATAATAGTCTGAGGATCAGTTCCAAACCTTGTCATGATTTCTTCCAAGAAATCCATGATAGATGATTCAGTGGCTTCCTTGAGTGGGACTGCTTCAACCCACCTGGTGAAGTAATCCATTGCAGTTAAAACCCACTTGTGACCAGCACTAGAAACAAGGTTTATCATGCCAATGAAGTCTAATCCCCATTGTGAGAAGGGTTGATCGACCTGATTAGGGTGGAGTGGAAGTGCCTCTAATCTCTTCTTTCCTGCAAAGAGAGCACACTCTTTGCATCTTCTCACCCACATATGGGTATCATTAAATAATGTGGACCAAAAATAACCCGCCCTCATTACTTTCATTGTTGTAGCTCTAGCAGAGAAATGGCCACTAGCTGGGTCAGCACAAAACTCACTAAGAAGTCTATCAACTTGATCTGCTTCTATGCATCTTAGTAATACTCCATCCAAGTTTCTCTTGAAGAGAACACCATCTACCAAAGCATAAGGGATAGACTACAGCCTAAAATGTCTTCTTTTGGCTCTATTCAATCCATAGGGATACTCACCAGTGGATAGGAAACTAGCCATATATGTTGTCCAGGAACTTACAACCGATGGCTCAGCTGTATGTTCCTCCTCATTCAAATGGTAAGATGAATTCACCTCATCTACTGATGTCTGAGCTAGTTGTTCACATAATCCTCTACCTCTAATCAACTTAGTGGATTTGATGATCACATCATACTCCAAGATCTTGGTGACCCAGCTGGCTCATTTTTTACTAATTTCCATCCCCATTACATAATCTCTCACACTAGGATGAGAAACTAAAACTTTAATATGATTATTTTCCAGCATATATCTGAATTTCTTTAAATCTCTAATAATGGCAAATACCTGCTTATCCATGGGGTTGTATCTAACCTCATAATCCTTCAAGGTCTGATTGAAGAAGGGTAAGGGTTGCTCCAGTCCATGTTCATTTTGTTGCATCAGGACAACAGCAATACTATTTTTTCATCCATGTGCATAGAGGACAAAGTCCTCATAATTTAGATTCATGAGACTCAGTGCTTAGGCAATCTCTTCCTTAATCTTCTCAAAGCCATCCCTCCCCTCCTTAGTCCATCTAAAGAATGCATCTTTCTTGAGCATAAGGGTTAGAGGCTTCATTAAGCCAGCACAATTAGGAATGAACTTCCTAACAAAGTTGATCTGCCCTAGAAATGATTGTAAAGACTTTTTGTGAGCAAGCAAGGGAAGAGAAAGAAGGGCAGATGTTCTATCAGGGACTAAGGATATCCCATCCTCATATACTATATGACCCAAAAGATTACCTTGGGCAACAACAAAAATACACTTCTTGGGGTTCAGAGACACCCCAAACTCTCTGCATTTGGTTGTGAATGCCATCTTAAATCTATCCTTCTCTCTGACAATGATCTGGTTATAGTCAGAGAAGCCATCTAATAATGAAAACCACTCTTCCCTTGCAACTGTTTGTAAAATTTGATCCATAGAGGGCAGAGGGAAATGGTCCTTTAGAGAAGCCCGATTTAGGTCCGTAAAGTCTACACAGAGCCTAATCTTCGTTCTTTTTTTCTCACGGGCACTAGATTAGCAACCCAAGTAGAATACTTGATAGGGAAGATAATCCTTGCTTGTATGAGCTTAGCAAGCTCTTTTCTCATGAGTGGCTCAATTTTTGGATTTATAGGTCGTTGCTTTTGGTGAACTAGTCTGCAATTAGGATCCAGATCAATGGCATGTTGAGCCACATCCAAATTGAATCCCTTAAGATCTTCATATGTCCATGCTAAGATGTCATTATACCTCTAGGCAAGCTTTATGAACTCTTGCTCCTCTGCATCACCATATGCCTTTCCCAGTAGCAACTCTTTGTCTTGGGTGATGGTTACCTTCTAATAATCTTCTTTCTTGAAAGTCATGTTATTTTTCTCGCCCCTAAACTCATCATCATGGCTAAAAATGGCCTCTAGAGTGATTAGATCCTTGGGCAACTTTTTTGATTTGAGCTGGATGATCTGATCACCATAGGATTCTTGTAAGCTGGGTTGTGCCCTTGAAGAGAACTCAGCTTCATTCTGGATGAAGCATGCGATTTGCTCATCACTATCAAAAATTTACCAATGAATATTATTGTTAGGAATAGAGGGCCTGATGACAATCCTCACATACTGATTAGGACCTTGGAACAAGTCTATAGATGGAGAAAATTGAGTTCCCACTGTTGCTAATTGATCAACCTATTAATTTAATTTTCTTGGGATTACCTATAGATTAAGAGAATCAAAACTCTCAAACATGTCACAAACTCTATGTATATAAGCTCTTAGAAGCTGGTTTTTGTAGCACATCTCTTTCTGACTTGGTTAACCACCAATTCAGTATCACCAAAGATCTCCAAATGTTTGATATTTTCCTTCTCAGCAATCAATAGGCCATGGACCAATGCCTCATACTCTGCTACATTCATGGTGCAAGAAAAGTGTAGCCTATGAGCAAAATGCAATTTCTTACTAGTCAGAGAGACTAACAAAACACCTACACCAACTCCATTCTTGCTCTTCACGCCATCAAAAAACATCTTCCATGGGCCATTGGAGTCATCATCTAGCTTGAGTATAGAAGGGGTTGAAGAATCACCTTCATGGATCATGTAGTTGCCCAAGTCAGTTGCCTCAGTGGTAGTGTAAGGGTCAAAATTTTCATGATCTCTTGCCCATTCATCAAGAAATAGATCAAGGATAGGAAGGGGTAAAGGTTTTGCCTCAATAGGTTCTAAGTCATGCACTTCCTCACCCTGAAACATCGCATGTGGGTTCACCATGTTGTGGTCGTAATTCTCTACATGATAATATGAAATTGGTTTAGCCTTGATGGTGAATCATGTGCCATATCTGATTCTCAACAACATATGAGACCAGTCAGAAGAAAGGTAGCTGCCTACCTTTGTTGTAAAATCTCTTGACAGACAAATGATAAAGAAAGGAGGAATATCAATGACTAAAATATCTTGTTTGAAAGATAGGTTAGGACATGCATGCAAAGTCAAGTCCAGTCCCTTGATCACTCCTATAGTGTTCATAGAGGTGCCATCTAGTTGTAATACTCCTAATGAAACAGGGGTATACCTGATGCCTAATGTGTCTACTATCTTCTTGGGCATGACTGAAACACTAGCCCCAGAGTCTATCATGCAATTGTGCACTAAAAATTTGCCAATGATTAAATACAAGTAGAAAGGAGATGGTTTCTTGACTGCACTTACTTATCCTTCACTTGGCTGCACTAGGCTGACAGGGGCTTTCTCTTTCTGTTTTGATGATGGATTTGATGCTAGTAACTTGGCTGATGGGAAGTGACTCAAGGCTTCTTGTAACAAATCCCTCTGAGAGGGGATGGACATCACTTCCCACATGGAGACATTGACATTTGTTTTCTTCATCTGCTCCATGATATTTAATGGAATAGTGGTTACTTGTGCATGGAGGGAATCCATGTCCCTTTCTTCGTTTGATCTGTAGTTTGTTCAGGCACCTTTAAGCCTGATGGAACTTCTTTTGTAGCAACACGTTTGCTGCTCTGAATTGGAAATGTGGCACTGGCCACTTTTGCCTTTGACATAGGCTCCTTTTGTAACACATCAGACGTAGGGCTAGCCTCCAACTGCCTCTTTTTTGACCTGATGTTGTCTGCAATAGGCATAACAACACTATCCATAAGCTGATTGATAGCACAAAAGTCTTCCGCAGTCCATAGCATCATACTGGCATCACGGGTAGCCTCATTTTGAACTTCAGGGTTGCTATTGGCTACCTCTAATAATGATGCCTGATGAGTGTGGAAGTTCTGCAACATCAAATCCCTCTCTTATGCACCAAAAGCACAAGAGGATTAGTTGTGAGGTTGGTTGCAGGGATAGCACCAATCTGCCTCCTGGGCCAGATTATTCTGAGTAGGGATTAAAGCCCTAACTAGATTTACAACTGGTATTTATTAGATAGGTCAAATAGTTTGAAAAGGCTGTGCAAGGTTAGGATTTTGGTATCTATTTTGTTGATAACCCTGGTTCTAGTTTTGGTTTCTATTAGGATTATACCCTTGATTCTAATTCTAATTAGATGTCTGCCCCTGGTTATAGTTCTGATAGGGTTTGGGAGCAGTTTGAATAGCTATACTATTCACCTTGTTGGTCAAATTGGACATCAGGGTCTTAAGGTCACTCTCTTCTTAAGAAAGAGAGGATGTTGAAGCTTTAGGCTTTGGGATAGGAGCAACAATGGGCTGCTGGGATGAGGAAGGTAGCTCTGGAAAAAGTGGGATAGGAGGCCTAGGAGCAATTTTCCTAGCCTGTATTAAATAATTTTCAGGTTTTAGAGCTATCTCATAGCCA
Organism: Cunninghamia lanceolata; assembly: GCA_027924645.1. Classification (NCBI taxonomy): domain Eukaryota; kingdom Viridiplantae; phylum Streptophyta; class Pinopsida; order Cupressales; family Cupressaceae; genus Cunninghamia; species Cunninghamia lanceolata. Next base: position 11,231,449 of record BSBN01000472.1, on the reverse strand, counting down.
TCTGATAGGGTCTTAGCACCCATTGAATGTATCATCACAATAATATCAGAATTTAAAGCTCTTAAAAAGTATAAGAAAGCACCTTGTGGATATGGCATGAGGGTAGTTGGAATTCTCTCCCACATACTCTAGAATCTGAAGTTGAAATATGTCAACATCTCACTTGGAGCCCTCTTAATAGTTATCAACTGCTCAAGCAATGAAATGTTATCTGCCCTCTCTCCAAATTGCTTGTAGAGGGCTTCTCCTAGCTCATCCCAAGTATGTATTGAAGCAGGGGTCAAACTCCTAAACCATTGAAGAACTCTTCCCTTGAAAGATGAGACCATGAGACAGACTGCAACATCTTCATGTTGTATACGATGGACCAAACACATGTCGGATATATCTTTGATATGTTCAGGGGTTACATAACCATCATCTATGAAGGGTGAAACACTTTTCAGGGCTGCAATAGGTATGTCATTGTATGAAGCCAAATCTAATGGACTACCTCCATTAAAGGTTACAAAAGGCAAATTCCTTGCCATCCTAGGGGTATTCAAATTCAATCTGGGAATATGCAGGCTTCTTCTATTATACTAAAACCTAACAGGAGGGGGTGTGGATTGAGCTCTTGAAAGATGTAAAACTGAGGTGCTACCCCTTGTCACAGGAGACCTAGATAACCTAGACCTTCTCCTTGAAGCAGCAGCAGATAATTCAGTAAATTGGAAATTACTTCTTAAAGATGCCCTAGTTTGCACAGGCATAAAAGATGGCACTGATCAGAACCAGTACCTTATAGAGTCACCAAGTGCATGAAATGTCTGCCAAAATGTAGAGTACTCAAAAGAACACCAACTTCTCAGCTTAATTCTTTGATTGCTTATGCTTTGCATCCCACCGGGCATGCCAGAAACTGTTGTCACATAGATTTGCACCCAATGTTGAAAGCTTTTAGGGCTCCAACAATCTAGTGAAATAGCTGTGGGACCCTATAGGGAGGTTGAATCTCTAGAGAGAGGTTGGTTCCTTTGTTGAATGAGGAACTCCAGCAATCCTAAGACTATACCTAATCTATCCACCGATTATGAAAAGAGGAAGAGGGAGTAAAATTGAAATTAAAAGGAGGTGATGCACCAGGTTTGAATAAAGAACATTCATAGAGCAGAGATGCACAAATAAAAAAATACAGCTGATAAACTTACATAGAACATGAAGACTTTAACATAGGTAAATAATGGATTGCCAGGAATTAAACATTCACAAACAATGGACAATTCTAAGACTACACAGAGTTAAAGCATGAAAAAGTAAAACACCATATGTATTGATTAAGAGGCACAGTTACAGTAGAGAAAAGTTTTGTTTGGAATACAGAAGCATCAGACTAACTATTTTCCAACCTTTTTTACATCTTACATTCATGCATATATAGTATTTGATTTCAAATGACGTAATTAGGTTACAATAAATTGCCCCAAGGGCTCTGTCAAAAAATATTTCTATCTGAAGGAATGTCTATATGCAAGAATTAACTACAGAAAATATATGGAGACCTGGGCAGATGAAAGATATTTTCCTCCCTAATGCGAACAGCTGATTCATTGACCTACAACAATAAATGCTACAAATATCTGATAAGGAGTGGTTGAGAAGGTTGGATCTATAATGACGACACCTGAGACAAATCACCTAAGTAAAGCTTTTACAACACTTTTAATTTTGAACCCCTTGATTCTGTGTGTCTTCATTGGCTTTGAATCTCTATGTCAACACCAACTGAGACTTACTGTAATCTTGCACCTTATATTTGATGTTATGCACAACCATCATGGGGCTACGGGCTGCACTTTATATTCTGCCTCATACTACCGAACCGCAGACTTAATTTGAGACCTTTGCGGGACTGCGGTAAGCACTTAACCTTTCACTGCCAACCTATGGACTGTTCTAACAAATGCCATGGTAGTGTGGTAAACACAACCACACCGCTTGAAAACTTTTAAACCGCATTACTGCCGACTTCACTCAAAACCATCGTAGAGGCATGGTGATCGACTTTACCTTGGCTCCTTTTTACCGCAAGCCCGTGAGCCTCCTTACTAACCGTCGTGGCAATGTGGTGATAACCTTTGCTTGCTTTAAAACTTATTTCCATCCCACATACCTAACTTGAGATCTCCGTAGGACTGTGGTGAACACAATGCTTCTCACCGCCATCCTGCGGGCTTCTTCCTTAACTATTGCAGTAAACGACAATAGCTAGATTCTTACCGCCAGCCTGCCATGCCTCATACAGATCACTGTGGTGTTGTGGTAAGTGGTTTGCACCACTTCATTTACTCCTACAAACCTACGAACCCTTCTTATGACGGTCGCAATAATGCAGTAAACTGCCAGATTGCACCCTAGCTCCTGCAAGCCTGCAAGGGTTCATCAGACATATCCACGGGGATGCGGTATTGATGAAAATTGCAAAAATTTTAACAATTGATGATAGGAAAAGACCTAGGGCTTGAAGGAAAACACTTAGAGATTTTTGGTTTGGGTTATTTGGCCAAGGGGGGAAAATAGGTCAACAATATGTTAGACTCTCCCTTCCATGGTCATGGTATGATATTTCCCTCAAAATCATGTCATACATCACTCTAGAAGGCAAGTTCCAAGTGATCTACACCTACCATTTCTCCCTTATGAGTCACTTTCAGCATAAAAAGAAGGTAAGCTTCCCTTTTTCCTCCTCTCTTTAGATTACTCATTTCTAGAAGCAAAAAGAATCAGGGGAAGCTCCCTTACATCAATCTTTAATCCTTTTACTATTCAAACATGCCATGAATGTTAAACCTAAGCACTCGGTGTCAGTTCATACCTTCTTTGGTCAACCCCCCATAGACACCCCAAAAAGAAAGCTTTGTCCCTTCTCCCCTACCCTCTTCACCCTCCCCTAACCATGTGCCCCTTTCCTCTAAAAGGTCCCATGTATCTTATGACCTCGAGGATGGTGAGGATGATATAGCATTTCAAATTCTAAAGAAGGCTAGAGGTAACCCACAAATGGAAACTAGTAGTGATGGGTCTCGGTGGATGTGTCCCATAATGAGGGTAAAGGGAAGAGGAAGATTTATGAGTAGGAGGAAATAAATGTTGAAAATAGAACTCCTAAGGTGGAAGGTCTATGCCCATGGTGTTCTGATTGGACTAATGTCACCCACTACCCTTCTTCAATTCTAAATGACATTACCTCTATAATAGACACTCTATCCAATAAGAGAAATGATCTTTACAAGGTGCTTGATACTCACCATAAAATCTTAAAATGGTTCTTTGTCAAATTAAATAGAAACAAGATCCAAAGACCCTTATGGAAGAGTGGAATAACATGGAATAGCTTCTCTGAATGAATGGATGTTGATTAGAGAAGAAAGAGTTTGGAAGTTAGAGACTAACATCGCAGAGAACAAATGAAATATATAGATCATCAATTTTAGTAAAGCCAGGGTCACTAATTCTTTGAACAATATAAATTCTCTCAATGAAAGGGTCAAGAACATTTAAGGGCATCCTTTGATGGGTCCTTTTGCTCTCACTAGGGCTAGTAAAATCAAAGTGCAGACATTGTGGATATAGAAGTTATCAATTCCCATTTCCAAGCTCTTTACAAGGAATGGGTGGCAGCCATCACTTTGAATGGTCTCTAATCTTTTGGTCTTCTATTTACTTCTCTTTATTTTGGTTTGCTTCGGTGCTATTATATGTTGCTTAATGTAACTCTTTTTGTTCTTAAGTTGTAGTGTTTTTGTAGCTTTGTTGTTGCAAAGACATTTTTGCTTCTCTAGTTTTTCCACTGTAAAAAGTTTGGGGCCCTTTCAAAAACCCCTCTTTTACCCTTAATCAAAAAATCCTATGTCTTTAGAAATTATGAAAACATATACATGTCAATCAAAACCATGCACAACTCCATACCCAAGCATTTGATTTATAGGCAAGAGGAAAACTAGTAAACCAAGAGTGATTTTCAAAACAATGAGCTCTAATACATGGGTCAAATTGGTCTGATTTGTTGGGAATTAAGGTGTCTCAACCTTGGTAATTCCCTGTATTATTTCATTGTATTTATTTATTTATTGCCTATTATGTAATTAGGATGCAAATCATGTTTTTTCATCTTGTGGGAGTTGGCACGATGATGTGTCATCCTACGTGGAAGGTGACAACATGTAAATTTGTCCTCACATGAGGAGATAGGCATCCCACTTAGTGGTAGGAATATTTTTCCATGGGTCGACACCTTGGATAGTGTGTAAGGGAATTTTGACCGAAACAATTATGACAGATTCCTATGACAAATCTATGACGTGTAAGAGTTGTAAATAGAAGATTCTATGACAGGTGAAGACATGTGTCACAAGGCATCTTGGAAGAAGGCATCTTTGGGTACCCCAAGGACGGTTATGACATGTTGTAAGAGAATATGATATTTTTAGCCTGTGTATGATAGATTCTCTTACAGCTGTAAGATATGACAACTATGACAGATTCTATGACCGTCGTAAGAGTATCTGTCATTGCCCAACTTGGGAATAAGCGACCTCTTTGGGATGGGATGACATGACAAGTGTAAAATCCATGTTGTGATGATGGACAAGTGTCCTTAGGCGTGGGTTTTGGGCCATGAGGCCAAGTTGGACGCCCATCTCAAGATAGAGCCATTTTTGCCTTGTATTTTCTATATAAACAGGTGCTTTGGAGAGGAGATGTATTATGTGATTGACATATACTGTTATGCTACCGAATTGTCTCCAGATATGAGTGTCAAAGACTCCTGAGAGCTTGCATTACAAGTGTATTGTAAACCATTACAGTTGTGATAATACATTGTGCATGTTTTAGAGTGTGGGGTTTTTCACCCGATAAGGGTTTTCCCCACGTTATATCTTGTGTCTCTCTTCTTCTGTCTTACATTCTTGTGTTGTGTATTGCTGCAATATCTCCATTGTTGTGTTAAACACTCTGTAATTGTAAAGGTTAAAAAGAATTTGCACTCATCTTTCATTAGATTAGTGTAGGAAGCAATTTCTGCACACCTAGCTTTCTTTCACGATTGGACCCACGCACCCTACCTCATGAATACGCTTGGGGGATTCACCCTTAAATCAATACCCTAACATATGCATGCATATTGGGTTTTTTAAATAACCAAAATGTGACCCAATATATTAATTTCGTATTGGGGGGCAAGGGGATAATTTAATTAATGTGATAGGGTATGGACATGGGATTGGGAAGAATGCATAGAAGGGGCTAGAGTGTTTATAAGTGGTATTACAAATCCTCTATAGATCATTTTGCATAAGTCAATTAGAGAAAATGTCATTCGCTAAGTGATCCTTACCAAGGTCATGAAGTTGTCTTTTTTCTACACCACATAGTCTTGTATTGAGTTGGAGCCTCGTAATCCTAGGGGTGCCTACTTAATCCCAACGCTAATGCAATTAATAGAGGAAACAATGGACACACCAAGGTCATTTAGGCTTAGTGAAATCCTACCTAAGTTTTCTAAAACTAGTTAGTGCAGTCTAAGGGGTTGAACTTAATTGGTTAAAATGTTGGGTTCTTATTGTGAAGACCCAAGTTCAAACCCCCATAGGGACATCTAATGTGGAATTCTAAGTTGTGACTATTGGTCTTCCATAGTTGGCTTCTAATGTGGATGTGGTTTCTAAATAAAGTGGATTTCTAAGTAGTAACCCTTAGTCTTTTATATGTGATTTCTAGTGTGTTTGCTCATAAAGAGCTTGTATTGGTCTCCATAGGTGATTTCTAGTGTGTTTGCTCGTAAAGATCTTGTATTTGTCTCATGTTGATGCCCATCTGAGAAGAATATTTGTAAGCGATGTGCAATATAAAAAAACTAATTAGTGCATGCCTTGTTGATAATGCCACAACCCTAGTCAAAAGAATCACCATGTATCTATAACACCCTTCCATTATTATTTAGATTAATATGTACACTATAATTAAGATATCTGATATTAGGGGGATTCATTGTTAGAGTTGTGTGGTAAGGGTTTGGGGGTTGACATGTATAAGTGCTTTTAAATCATTTTTTTTTGTAACATGACATATTTGTCATAGCTCAGTTACTAAATTATGTTCACACCTAATTTAGTTAGACTAAATTACAGTTGTCACAAAAGGAATAGAAGAAAACTTTTAAGTTAATGATCAATCAGTGAATGTATGACATCTTGGCAAGAGACAAAGAAAGATCATTTGTCAGGATAATCTGAGAGTCCAATCAAAACTGTCAAACCATCCTCACAACTGAAGTTCTGATGACAAGAGACCATACAATCAATGAATGACAAAAGGTTTTAACTGGTTTTTATCTTTCAAGTATGAGATGATTGAATTATTCAAGTAATCAGAATTCAATAGGAAAGAAAGGTATTTATAAAGTTGTCATTTCATATCATGTTTTGAACATATGTTTCATATCAGTTTCAGTTATTCTATCCTATGCATTTGATTCAAAAAAGTAAACATACATAAATCATTTGCACAAGGTAAAGTAACTGATCATATTTAAAGAAATGTTTAAATATGTCCCACACAAGCCATGGGAGTGACTAAATTGAGCCAAGGCAAACATTATGCAAGCTATACATCTGTGGATAAAGGAAAGAGAAAGAACATATGAGAATAATGGATATCCATCATTGCCTTTTAGAGGTTGATCTTCTTGGTTGGCAGCTAATCTTCATGTCTTTATCTTACTCTCCTGATCAGGATAGTGTACCTGCAAGGTTGAAAGAAAATTTTGTTAGAAGCTCCGAATATTCAAATTCATCATACGGTTTATCAACAGACATATAAAACTTGCAAACATCATGCATCTTATGTGATTGGATCAAATCAGACATGTGCAACAAATCAGATCATCATGAGAAAGATCAATCAACTTCAAGAGGTATGTTTTTATGCTAACTTGTTTGTTCACTGTGCAGGTATAGCAAAAGTAATGTAATTGATTTGAAGACATTTAAGCATGTGGAGAAAATGTGGCTCCCACAAGGGTAGAGCCCAGCATGCTTCCTTCTTATTTATTTGAGAAGGATATCAGATTGCAATAGACATAATGTACTATTTAAGAGATACTATGCATTGGAACACACTACAACAAAATAGGCAATTAGTGCCTAAAATAGCACCAAAATTTAGTGCATTTGAGTCCATGAATTGGACACTTCTATCAGCGCAAAACTTGGCGTCCAATAGCATCTCACTATTGCGCGGGGTTTAGCACTGATTTTAATGCCGAATTTAGCACTGACATTTTTGTGCCAGGATTAACACCAGATTTAGTGCCAGATTTTGTTGCTTCCAGTTTGGCTTCTGGTTTTGCTTCTTGTGTTGCTTCTAGTTTTACTTCCAGTTTTGCTTCCAATTTTGCTTCCAGGTTGGCTTCCGCTTTTGCTTCCAGTTTTGCTTCTGGTTTTACTTCCAGTTTCGCTTCTAGTTTTGCTTCCAGGTTTGCTTCCAATTTTGCTTCCAGTTTTGCTTCCAGTTTTGCTTCTAGTTTTGCTTCCGCTTTTGCTTCCAGTTTTGCTTCTGGTTTTGCTTCCGGTTTAGCTTCCAGGTTTGCTTCCAATTTTGCTTCTGGTTTTGCTTCCAATTTTGTTTCCAGTTTTGCTTCCAGTTTCGCTTCTAGTTTTGCTTCTGGTTTTACTTTTGGTTTTGCTTCCAATTTTGCTTTTGGTTTTGCTTCTAGTTTTGCTTCCAATTTGGCTTCTAGGTTTGCTTCCAATTTTGCTTCTAGTTTTGCTTCCACTTTTGCTTCCAATTTTGCTTCCAATTTCGCTTCCAATTTTGCTTCTGGTTTTGCTTCCGGTTTTACTTCCAATTTGGCTTCCAATTTTGCATCCGGTTTTGCTTCCAATTTTGCTTCCAGTTTTGCTTCCATTGTTGCTTCCAATTTTGCTTCCGATGTAACGTCACTGTTGCTTCTAATTTTGCTTTTATTTTTGTGTCTTTTGTTGCTTCTAAAAATGCTTATTGTTTTGCTTACATTTATTAATTTAATATGTTTTATTTCAATTTAATTAGTTAAATATATCATGCCTCTTAAATAACTCATATGATTATAATGTAAGTAATTTAATTATTTAACTCATATGATTAAATAACAAGATAATTATTATAACATGATCATCATCTATAATTAAAACAAGTGAGTCAAATATCTATAATTTAATTGAATTTGACAACATCCATCCTGAGCAGTAAATTAAAATCATCACACGTAATAAATATCCATCTTAAAATCATTGACCACTTTCAATATATATAAATTGACAAGTCAATACTAATAAGATCATTGTCATATATAACTAAAACAAGTGAAAGTCAAATATTCCAGTAGATCGATAACATGTCAAAATGATACATGTCCAATAGTTGACATAAGTCAAAATGATACATGTACAGATGATATAAGTAAAAATGATAAATTATGTAACTCAAAATGATACAAGTCAAGATGATACATGTCCAAATGATATAAGTTAAATTGATACATATGAAAATGATACAATTCAATAATATAGTACTGCAGGCCGTCAAAATGATACATATGATAGTAACCATGAGAAGAGGCATTATAACGATATATCAGCAATGATCCATGATGTAGTTTATATGATCATGAATGTCACTGGCTACTACCAGCAACTACCTCATCATCATCATCACCATCGTGATCATCATCATCATCATGATCATCATTGTCGTCGTCATCATCGTCATTGGCCTCGTTGTCTTCTGTATCTACATCATCATCATCCTCTACCATGTGATCTGTACCAGAACCAATATAATCTGGATCTATATCATCAGGATCATCTTCATCTTCTAGAAGACCCGTGTTCTGCAAAAAAAAACATTTAAAATGAAAAGTTATTATTTATTTCATGTAATAATTTATTTTTCTATTATATATCTAATATTCCAACATATGAAATGAAACCATAATCATATTACATCATATCAAAGTGCACATACCATAATAAAATTTCACAAAAGTTACAGCTAATATGTCATTCCAATGATGTAAAACATGCAACAATTCTAATAAACGTTACTAAAGATCATAAAAAAATTTGTTATACAATTTAACTATCAACTGTAAATTCTATAACCTTAAGTGCCACAAATTGTGTGGTCAATGTATGTTCTTTTTCACTATTAATCTAATACCCTGCATTAGACAGAAACATTAAAGAGTTTTTAAGTAGCAGTTGATTAAATTCTCTTACATGTCATTAATGAATGCACAGTTTTTTTTCAATAATTATTTATTTTAAGGTTCATGAGTAACCTTAAGATAAAGGTCTAATAGTTGTTCCATGGGGCATGTTTAACAAACCAAATGCAATTGCCAACTTTTCACCATGGTGGTAGAGAAATAATTCTTTTTCCCATCCTTCCACAGCATTAAGTAAATTCTTGAATCTAGAAAATACCTTGCCGCCTTCATCTTCCAAGCCAATTTCTCCAACTTTGCATAGGTCTCCTTTGTCTATGGATGTGATTTGTCTCCTACACAAAAAAACATGTACCATTTTATGCCCTTCAATCCAACTGCATTCGGGCATTTTTTTTAATTCCTCTATCTTTCATCAATCTCCTTACCTCACCACACCTACCCACTTGTGGATAGATGTTTGAGAGAAGAACATGAGTTGTGCAACATTTTTAGGATCCAAATCAAAAAGCAGTGTTGCTGTAAATACTCCTAAGCCTATATTCATATGTGATCTACAGGCACCAAGAAAACACATGCATACAACCAGCACATATTTAACAGGTATCTCAATGATAAAGTTTAGGGTGTCTTCAAGATAGCCAGCAACGGTAAGGAGGTTAACCATGCACGTAAACAGAGAGGCCCTAGTTAGCAGGTTGTATGGGGAGAAGGATGCTTCTCATTTTCAAGAATCCTAAGTCTCATTGCTACATATGTTGCTTAAAGAAGGGCCAATTTTAAACAAGGCAGTTGTTTTGTCACTCACTTTGTGCAATGAAATGACGAGAGTCGAGTCTCCTTATATCACTGTAGATTTGTATACAGCAACCTCCAATATAATAACACCATACAATGCACACTTAACTTTACGGTACCTTAGCCTAGACATGATGCTACAGAAATCTAAAGGTACATCCTACTAAAGATGTCATGCCATAGACTAGATACCACTGTACACTATATATCACATCTACAGTAACAATTTCCTTCCAAATGTAGGGTTACAGTCTATGATTAACATGCATAGACCTTTCTAGTGTTTACAAGATAATTCCTTAGTCAACACCATACTAGTGTCCACAAGATGTTTCCACAGTTAAAATAAGAAATTAATGCTACTTTTGCAAACAATAAGCAAGCCTTCAGAGAGCTTAAAGTTTCCATTTACATCCATGCACAATAACTTAATCAACCCTTAGGATTTTATGGAAAATGAAATAGAAGGTCCTATATTCCATTTATGAGTCCTCTATCTAAATGATGCAGTGATCACAAGTACATAATATCTACTATTCAATGGGTAGTGCTCAGACATTCAAACACAGGGAAGTCCATACTAAGATAAATTTGTTCACAAATAGTCTCCAATTTAATAAATACTAGTTTGAAATCACATTTCTAAGTTAGTGCAAGTCATTACAATTAACTTAAAGGTCATTCTCATCAAACGAATGCCTTCACAATAGACTGTTCTAGTTACAAGTACAATACAACTATTGCAATGTTACACAACTGTATGCAATTGACAAAAGCCATTCTTTCCAAGAGTCGACTAGTAATCAAATACAATCATGTAGTGTTGTTTCAACATTGTATTTAATTGTGGCTTTAGTAATGTAGACCTCATAACCTTGGAGGGACTGTTGGGGGGCAAGTTGACCTGAACCAAGGATCCAAAACCATCCCAAAAGCCCACCTAGGAGTGGCATTATTAATCCCAAGAAGACCTCGCATCCACAATTGAGAGAGTGGACATTTATAGGTGAAATACCAACACCATTAGGGTTTACAACCATGTCAAAAAAGATAACCATGAACCAAGCCAAGTTTCCTCAAGACTCATGGTATGTTACAATTATAGCATTCTAGCAATTCTAGCCAGGGTTTGAAACTCCACCTCAAACTATGACCAAAGTAATGTAGCTTCCTTCATGATAGAAATCCAAAACACAATAACCAACAGTTTGCCATAGTTCGTAAGTCCCATGATCTTGAGTATCAACTCTCACAGTTAACAATATTTTCCTCATCCAAACCCTTTAGCATAGGCTTTCACAAGACCACATACAGTTACACAAGTTAAAGGAAATGTTTCACCAAAATGGTCAGTATAATTTTATAAGAATGGATGACAAGGAGCTTTACTTCAAAGAAAGGTTAGCTTAGTTGAAGAAGACCAGTTGGCGATTTGAATCTTAGTCTCCAACCCAAACAATAAGACACTCAGCCAACATGATGAGCACACCCAAAGTCTCCCTTCCTATAAATCACTTATAGTCCAACCATCAACCTTCATTCCTTGACCCCAAGGCAAAAAGAAGAATTCCCCCCTAAAATGGTTCCCCACTCCTTCCTTTTCTCCCTCACATACCCCAAAACCAAGCACATTAAAGACTAGTACTTCCCAAAGCTGTTATGGCAGAGGAGAGTTAATGCCTACTGCCAATGATGGCTCCTTCTCAACAAAAAAAATATGTGCATATTAAAATTTAAATGTCCACTATTATATTTCAAAGGTTTGAAATATAACCAACAACGTAACTGTAATGCATGCCCCACTTTAAGTCTTATAACAAAAAGGTTAGGAAACAAAGACTTGAGATAAACCCTTTGGTCTTTTCACTTAGGAGACCACCTGAAAACTCAATGATAACAACATCCACATGATCAACAAGAATGACAATCAACCTATGAATAACAATCCACTTGAGTCAAAAAGACAAGAAGACCGATAGAAACCAAACACAACAAACAGAGTACAACTGTAACTGCTTGTCTCAAGTATCACTATATAACGTCTTCAAAGATTATTGAAACTCAACACAAGAAAAGCAAATTGACATATTAACACAACAATATCCAACTAAGTTATTGAAAATCAACTATTGATACCTCGTTCTCCATCTAGATTACAAAATTGGTCCACTTTTTGCTTTGTAACATTTCCTTTTCAAATTGTGTTGGTTGCCGGCCATATTTCTCCTCCTGTCAAAACATGGCACATGGACTAGTTAAACTAATTAATATGCAATCATTTACTTTTTCCTAGGAAATAAAAAAAATATCATTTAACATATTAAATATACTTACAAATGTACAAATTAAGGCCTGTAAACATTTCTGGCCACTGTGATGAGTGGCATGAAGTTTGTCAAGACTAGCCTTGGAGGCCTTGTCCTAAAACATATACTAATTCAATTTAATTATGCACAAATAAAATTTAAAAATCAAATTTAATAACTTTGATATAATCTTATGAGCAAATTCAAATACCTACGTACTCTCCTCACCGGACTTCCTCCGTGCATCAAACTTCTCATATGCTTTTACAAGCTCTTTCCATACTTTGAGACTTACATCAATTGGCCTTTTTTTGAGCCTTTGCTCGGGAGGGATTTTTTTAATCTTTTTTGTTTGGTTACACCGAAATCTCTTGCAGTTTTGAGACATTCGTAGCTTTATTTTCTTTACAGACCAACCTATGCCAAATTTAGTCTCCATGTCTTGGATAACTGCTTTTTGTAGGTGCATGGGTATCTTTGAGAATGACAAGTGTAGATGATCTTTGAACCGTTGAAGGCATGATTCCTTCAACCTATTCACAAATATTTTTCTAGCATCTGTCATTCAAACTTCCCCTAAAACTACATCGTATTCTATATTGGTATCATAGCTACTAATGCAAGATGCAAAACATGGTGTTGTGGTCGAAGAAGTCTGTGTCCTAGGAGTGGCTGGGACATTGGAAGCCTCTACTCCCTATTCCACATTCTTAGAGGTTACTGTTATTGATTTCCTCCTAGATCTTTTGCCTGATCCATGACTGGTTGGGGAATCAATTGATTCCCTTTGACACTGTTGATTGGTTGCAATGTTTCAGGGGCTTTACTAGATCATTTTTCTATGTATCTGGCAAGCATTGTCAAGTCAACACCATATAATTTGTTCACTGCCTCTACCCCCAATATGGAAGCCAATGCCTCTTTATCTTTGTCAGTATCATGTCCCTATATATATATATAATAAAATTCTTCTTTTAAATTTAGAAATAGAAAACTAAATACTAAAAATCAAAGAAACAGTGGAAACATTTACAAATCTATAAATTGATAGTGAACTACCTGATTGTGGCCAGAGTTTGCTCCCTATATATATATAATAAAATTCTTCTTTTAAATTTAGAAATAGAAAACTAAATACTAAAAATCAAAGAAACAATGGAAACATTTACAAATCTATAAATTGACAGTGAATTACCTGATTGTGGCCAGAGTTTGCTCCCTTCCCTCTATTTCTTGACATTTTGAGGTGACCTAGGGCAAATTATTTTTTGTCCAATCTGTGGAGGCAATTGTAGCCAGGTATGAATTAACATCATGCTTGACCAATCGTAGCCAAAAACAAATATGTAGCCAAAAACAAATCTAAACAGCTTGTATTTTGGGTATGATGTACAAAGAGACCTTATTTGACAAGCCTTCCAAAAATGGTAAATGCAAGTTATACTACAAGCAAGGATAATTAACAACATTACTACTCAAATTTACCCTAAAGTGTGAGTACAACATCTTAGAAAAACTTTCTTTGAGCTCAAAATTATATCAAAATCAATAAAAAACCAGGTCAAGAGTTAATTGCTCAACAATTGGAACTTACTTGCTAAAAGGCAAACGAACAAGCTTGATTGAATGGCTGAGGTAGCTAGAAACCCCAAATTTAGCAGCTAGCTAAAGCAATTTTTTATCTTTTGGATGTCTAGAACCAAAAATAAATAAAATACAAATTCAAGGATCCATTGTAGAAACTTTTCAGTAACTTCCATTTTTGACCTAATAAAGTCATTGCTTCACAGCCTACAATTCTTAGCAGGAAACCTAAAACAGAGGCAGAGTACAATGTGTTGTGGGCTTAAATGTATTAACTTATTTGTGTTTTCTTTTGTGTGGTATGTTTTAACGTTGGCGCGAATTTTTTTTTTTGATTCATTAGTCAGCATTAAAGTCAGTGTCTCTAATGCTAACTTTTGTGCCAACTTTCAGCCCTAAATGTAATCTCTTTGGGACGCCAAAACTGGTACGAAGTGCACCTAATTTAGTGCCATCATCGTCCATCTCCTAAGCAAACATCTCCATTGCACCCTACACCACCTCTGCATCACAAGCTTTAATGTTTATGGGGATGTGTGCAACCATTGGTAATGGTTCCCTTCCATTCCGCAATAAATCTACCATCATTCATCCACTATCCTACATACCCTCCACATACCATCCCTATGGTCCATGCTTTAGCATAAGTCTGACATAATCCACATCATAAGCCACTATTTTCCTTACATAATCCACTTTTCTCCCCTCTAGAATCCACGTCATAATCCACTATCTGCCTAATCCATTTGCCTTCCATGTATCCCTTACCAACATCGATGAGGGAACTCGACATGGTCCATGCGCAAGGACATCGTTCTCTAATGGGACTATAACCTTTCATTGCAGCATAACACAACCTTCAACCCTTAACCCTAAAAACTATACCTTAAACCCTAATCCCTCCACCCTAAACCCTAATCCCTCAACCGTAAACACTATCCCTAAATCCTGAAGCCTTGACCCTTAAACCTTAAACCCTAAACCCTATCACTAAACCCTCAACCCTAGACACTATACCTTAAACTCTAATCCCTCAACACTAAACCCTAAACCCTCAACCCTAAACACTATATCTTAAACTCTAATCCCTCAACACTAAACCCTAATCCCTCAACCCTAAACCCTAATCCCTTATTGCTAAACCTTAAATCCTATCCCTAAAGCCTCAACCCTCAACACTTGAACCTTAAATCCTAAACCCTATCCCTAAACTCTCAACCCTAAACAGTACTATGCGTTAAACCCTAATCCCTCAACTCTAAACTGTAATGCCTAAACCCTAAACCCTCAACCCTCAACACTATACCTTAAACCCTAATCCCTCAACCCTCAACCCTAATCTTAAAGCTAAACTTAAAGCTTCCATTGATTCCACCATCCTCAAGGGATCCAGAAATGCAAAATTAGATGCCTCTACTGATAAAGCCAAACATCCTAAGGGTCTTCATGCCTCAGGACATAAAAACAAAGAGTTAAATAAAAATCAATCCAAAAAATTATCCAAGCCCATACCTCCACAAGCAAAGTCCAAAACCAAAATGGTATGGGTACCTAAGCAACAAGAAATCAAGTTAAATGAGGCATCTACCTCTAAAAAATCCCAACCATCTACTCCCATCTCAAATTCCCATTTTGCTTAAAAGTGTCAAAACATTCCATCCCACAAGCAAAACAAAAGTAATAAAACGCCTAAGTCTATGTGGGTTCCTAAAGCCCTTCATCATCCATCTCCTAAGCAAACATCTCCATTGCACCCTACACCACCTCTGCATCACAAGATTCAACATTTATGGGGATGTGTGCAACCATTGGTTATGGTTCCCTTCCATTCCGCAATAAATCTACCATCATTCATCCATTATCCTACATACCCTCCACATACCATCCCTATGGTCCATGCTTTGGCATAAGTTTGACATAATCCACATCATAATCCATTATTTTCCCTACATAATCCACGTCATAATCCACTTTTCTCCCCTCTAGAATCCATGTCATAATCCACTATTTGCCTAATCCATTTGCCTTCCATGTATCCCTTACCAACATCGATGAGGGCACTTGACATGGTCCATGTGCAAGGACATCGTTCTCTAATGGGACTATAACCTTTCATTGCAGCATAACGCAACCTTCAACCCTTAACCCTAAAAACTATACCTTAAACCCTAATCCCTCCACCCTAAACCCTAATCCCTCAACCGTAAACACTATCCCTAAATCCTGAAGCCTCGACCCTTAAACCTTAAACCCTAAACCCTCAACCCTAGACACTATACCTTAAACTCTAATCCCTCAACACTAAACCCTAAACCCTCAACCCTAAACACTATACCTTAAACTCTAATCCCTCAACACTAAACCCTAATCCCTCAACCCTGAACCCTAATCCCTTATCGCTAAACCTTAAACCCTATCCCTAAAGCCTCAACCCTCAACACTTGAACCTTAAATCCTAAACCCTATCCCTAAACCCTCAACCCTAAATAGTACTATGCCTTAAATCCTAATCCCTCAACTCTAAACCGTAAACCCTAAACCCTAAACCATAAACCATAAACCCTCAACCCTCGACACTATACCTTAAACCCTAATTCCTCAACCCTTAACCCTTAACCCTCAACCCTCAACCCTCAACCCTAATCTTAAAGCTAAACTTAAAGCTTCCACTGATTGCACCATCCTCAAGGGATCTAGAAATGCAAAATTAGATGCCTCTACTGATAAAGCCAAACATCCTAAGGGTCCTCATGCCTCAGGACATAAAAATAAAGAGTCAAAGAAAAATCAATCCAAAAAGTTATCCAAGCCCATACCTCCACAAGCAAAGTCCAAAACCAAAATGGTATGGGTACCTAAGCAACAAGAAATCAAGTTAAATGAGGCATCTACCTCTAAAAAATCCCAACCATCTACTCCCATCTCAAATTCCCATTCTTCTCAAAAGTGTCAAAACATTCCATCCGACAAGCAAAACAAAAGTAATAAAACACCTAAGTCTATGGGTTCCTAAAGCCCTTCATCATCCATCTCCTAAGCAAACATCTCCATTGCACCCTACACCACCTCCGCATCACAAGCTTTAATGTTTATGGGGATGTGTGCAACCATTGGTTATGGTTCCCTTCCATTCCATAATAAATCTACCATCATTCATCCACTATCCTACATACCCTCCACATACCATCCCTATGGTCCATGCTTTGGCATAAGTCTAACATAATCCACATCATAATCCACTATTTTCCCTACATAATCCATGTCATAATCCACATCATAATCCACTATTTTCCCTACATAATCCATGTCATAATCCACATCATAATCCACTATTTTCCCTACATAATCCACGTCATAATCCACTTTTCTCCCCTCTAGAATCCATCTCATAATCCACTGTCTGCCTAATCCATTTGCCTTCCATGTATCCCTTACCAACATCGATGAGGGCACTCGACATGCTCCATGCGCGAGGACATCGTTCTCTAATGGGACTATAACCTTTCATTGTAGTGTAACGCAACCCTCAACCCTCAAAACTATACCTTAAACCCTAATCCCTCCACCCTAATCCATCAACCGTAAACACTATCCCTAAAGCTTGAAACCTCAACCCTTAAACCTTAAACCCTAAACCCTATCACTAAACCCTCAACCCTAGACACTATACCTTAAACTCTAATCCCTCAACACTAAACCCTAAACCCTCAACCCTAAACACTATACCTTAAACTCTAATCCCTCAACACTAAACCCTAATCCCTCAACCCTAAACCCTAATCCCTTATCGCTAAAATTTAAACCCTATCCCTAAAGCCTCAACCCTCAACACTTGAACCTTAAATCCTAAACCCTCAACCCTAAACAGTACCATGCCTTAAAACCTAATCCCTCAACTCTAAACTGTAATCCCTAAACCCTAAATCCTATTGGGACAGGAAAAATTTACAATTTTTCTGTACTTCTATCCATCCCTTTTTCAACGAAGATCAGAACATTGTACCCTTAATCTCATAATAGTAATCAATTGTGTTCCAAAATCCATAATTAACCTAAGTCTTGCATATCCATTCCACGGATTGTACCCTTTGCCTTTCCTAAGAACATATCGGCCCAATGTGACCCCATCGTTGGAACCTTTCACTTTGCTATACTGATGGCCCGATAAAGACATAGTATCACTATGTTGGCAAAACAACGATCTATCGGGGTAATCTTTGAGGTCATCCCACCGATAGACCGACAAAATGGAATAAAATGAGCTTATCGGGATAACATGCAGACATCGGTGGAAACCACATCATGGTTCCACCGACAGGCTGATAAAGTTGGTAGAAGAAGGTTATATCGCCGTATCATGTGGATTTCGGTGGAATACATATCACACCCTCACCGATGAGCCGATGAACTCGACAGGAGTTAGCTTATCACCGGAACATGTCAACTTAGGCAAAACTTATATATGAGTTCCCCCGACAAGCCAATAAAACCAACAAAGACAAAAGCATCATTGTAGCGTGTAAGGATCGGTGGAACTAAGGATGAAGTTCCACTGATAGATCGAAATAATTATAAAACATTGACGATATGAAGAACATCGCCCGGACTAGGGCACATTGGGGTAACTTCATATGGAACCTCACCGATGGACCGAGAAAGGAAAATTTATCGATGGAAGGGATGGACTTCGGTGGAATATAAAACAAAGCCTCAACGATATGGCGATGATTGTTAGACAAGATTGATGTGACATTCCAAGACATCACTCGAATATTTGCAATTAATAAACCAGCCCGATGGCAAGATACACATCGATGGTGCATTTATGAGCTGAGATTGAAATAAGTTATTCCACTTCTGTAAGATTTGGCTGAAGAAAGAAGAAGAAAGGAGTTTTGATCTCTCGCAGAGCAAGGAGCTAAAAAAGGCCAACCAGAACTATATTTCAAGTAAGTATATCGGTCCTGATTATAAATTTATACTGTCTGGGAGCTTTGGAGTCTGTATTATGGAAGTTAATCCAGAGAAACATAAAACCAAAAAGAAGAAGGTTGAGAAAAGATCATTGAATCAAGATTTCATTGACCAGTGTCCAGGACCAGTGTCCAGGGTCTAGGACGAGACCAAAAAGAAGTGCCCAGACTAATCCCTCCATAGATAAATTGATAGACGACTATAAGGAGTTAGGAGATGTTTGGACCCCTCTTCAAGGGTATCAATTGTTTCTGTATCATTTCAAGAAACAATATAGGTATGATCCTGTCAGCAACCCTTGGAGGTTAAATTTAGCAAGGCTAATAGTGTCTAATGTCTTTATCAATGTGGGTTTGATTAAAGCCTTAGCAAGAAAATATGACCCGAAAACAAGAACTATTAGATCACACATTGGTGACAATATACTGGTGCTTTCCAAGGATCTCATTGCGAATGTTTATCAATTGGAATGTGGCTTTGACACACCCATTACAGTCAGAGACCTATTGCTGGAGTATAGGCATATGGACACCAGTTATAAGAGAGGCAAGTTAGCTTTACACAGGCTAAAAGATGACAAGGGTCAGATGAGGAAATTTTCTAATGCTGAGAACCCTCCATTTTCTGAAGAATTATTTGAGGAGTACTTTTGTTACACTTATTATGCTGCTAGTCGAGTCTTAGGTCTCGAGGTTCCCCCACAAATGTTAATTGCACCTATGGTGTTAGCTGCAGATATTCAAACAAAGGGAGCAAGGCCTTTTGATCATGCAAGTTACATAGCTAATGCTCTGAACCATGGATTAGAGAAAATCAAACATAATAGTGATAAGATTAATTTCAAACACTACTCTTTGTTAATGCATTTGCTTTTGCACGAAAGGCATGGTAGAGGATGGTGGAGTTCAAAGATGAAAATTTGGGACTTGTTTGACAATGGGGACCCAAAACCAGTGTAAATGTGGACTTCACTGTGGGATTGTCATTTTGACAGATCTCATTATTTTTACTTTGAAGAATATTTTGTGAAGCCTCTAATGCAACTATTGGGACATTCTCATGACTATAGCCTCTCTCCCAGGATACAAAGGTTTCTTAGGCCAAAGGAAAATGATCCAAAGACTAAGGTGGATCATAACTAGGGAGATTGGTATGCCTTTTTAGATTGCACCATGATACGAGTCTATGGATTTGAGGGTTCCCCTTATCTATTGCCTAGGGTTGTCCCAGACAGAATTGCATACTTAGAAATTGTGAGTCAATTAGCTAAATCTGATGCTATTCATCTAAAGAGGAACAACAAACAATCATTCAATCCCAACACTTTTTACTTTGGGGAATTCACAATAGTCATGAATGAGGGTTATGAAGAAATCAATGCCAAACTAGCACAGTATGATCTCCCAATAGGAGATGAAAGAAAAGGTTTTGATACAGAGG
Organism: Cunninghamia lanceolata; assembly: GCA_027924645.1. NCBI lineage: Eukaryota > Viridiplantae > Streptophyta > Pinopsida > Cupressales > Cupressaceae > Cunninghamia > Cunninghamia lanceolata. The sequence goes on along the minus strand of BSBN01000472.1, from coordinate 11,211,100 downwards.
GTTTTATTCACAGAGCTAAGGTCTCATAGGGTCTGTCTAATTATGAACATCTTTTTTTAGAAGTAGATATAATTATAAATCGAGACGAAGCCTCTACTGAAGATAGAATGGCTATATTTAATAAAATTCTACTTATAGAGGATTGAAAATGCAAGAATGTTCCTTCATACTCAAGAGCCTTTTCTGAAATTGAAGACCCACTGTCAAGAGTTGAGTAGCTTATTGCTCATGCAAATGAGACAATTGAGGGTGTACCTTTAATTTCTTTTGATACAGCTTACATACAATACTCTGGGACACAAGCTCAAGAGGTGCAGCCTCTGACTCACGTACCTTCACAGCTAACCCCTGAAGTATCATTTTTTATAGATACAGATATAGATGAAGAAGTGAGTGATGATGAGATTGAACAAATGCAACCAATAAGTGCTCCTATTGTTCCACATTATGAACCTCCTGCAGAAATGAACCATGTAAAATTTGAGATTTCTAAGGGTCTGTCTAATGACATCAGAGTTATGGCTGCTCAGAAGTTTGTCTCTGATGATGAATTTATTAAGACTCCTAAATTTAAATCTTTTGTATATGAATATCAAGGAAATAAAATGAGGCAAAAAATGAAAGATAATACTCCTGAGCAAGAAACTACCGCCTTGGGGGAATTGAAAAAAGAGATTGACAGAGAAATGGAGTCTATTACTCTAGAAAGAGGAAGACAACTACTCCAAGAAGCCAAGGTATTGTTTGTGCCAGGTTGGGATATGAGCTCTGCCATTGTATTTGACACGTTCAGGAGGAGGGAAGATAAAACACTGAGTTTGACAGAGGAAGCAAGTGACAAAGTATACTCAGAGTTGGGGTATAATGCAAATGAAGCCACTTTATTGATTTGGTCTTTTTATCCCCAAGATAAGAGACCAATAATAACCAATGACCCAAATCAAATGTTTGGTCACCTCTTGGTCAAAAGGATAGGAGACACATATCCCTTGGAAACTGCTGAACTAAATGTTAATGTAGCAAAGTTCACTAAGGCCCAGATTGAGAAATTAATCAAGGAAAATGACAAGTTGAAGAAAGAATTAATATACCACAAGGAAAGAGCTTCTTCTTCTGCATCTGAGGTACATTCCCCATGGATCTAGAAAGTCAAAGAAATGATAGAGGCATTAACATATGTAATCTATTGGAAAGAATGCCATGCTAAATCCCAGAAAAAATGTGAGAAGCTAGAAAGGGAAGTAAAGACCCTTAAATACACCATGGCCTCTGAAATAATAAAAGAAAGGTTCAAAAAGATGTGGGAATGTGCAAATACCTATTGGAAATCATTCCAACAAACATATTCAGCCATTATAGAAAATAAAAGATTGCAGGAGAGGATGATGGAAAGGAAAGAGGTACTTTCAGACAAAAAACTTTTAACAGAACAAGGATTGCATATGTATGATAAGTTGGTCAAGATGCATGAAAAGTATCATAATAAATTAAATAAGGAGTTGAACTCTTTTGATATCGCTCCCTCAATTCATGATGATATTAGAGAGCGGCGAAAATATGAAGAGTGGAAGGAAGATGTATCCATAGTTCTAAATACTGCTTTACAAGAAATCAATAATGAAGACATGATCATGCAGAATATTCACAAGTATCTTGAGAAAATGATGAATATGGAGCATGACATGAAAGGGATATCCCTTAATGTTGACACATATGCAAAACAAGAGTATATTGAACATTTATCTGAAATTAATCTATTCCTGTGCAGAGCAATTAATACGACTGAATCCGCCATGAAATCTTCAGAGGGAGTAAATTAGCTAGCAGACAAATGAAGCACCTTATGGAAAAATAGAAAGTCTTGCTTAGGCCTTGAATGGTCATGGGCTTCTATTCACAGATTAACAGATTGGTGTTTTCTAAAATCATAAATTTGTTTGTTTTCTTAATATTGTTAATTACGAAGAGACATGACCCATTGTAACTGGCCTGAAGCTTGTTTGCTTCCCATATATATAAGGGAACCCAAGGCCATTTTATTATCATGAGGAGATCAGATATTAGAATAGGAGATATAAGTAGATAACAAAAGAATTTTATTTAAAGACCATGTTGCAAACAATATTTTGAATAAATCAATTGAAAATCTCTGATTCGGTGGTTCTATATTGGTATCAACTGTTTGTTAAGTTAAGCAATTATTTGACCATCTCCAAGTTGGTGTTCCTTATTATTTGAATTTATTCCAAGTAGAATATTAAATTCATCAAAAACATTTGTTGTTCCTGTGTAATTTGCTTAATTGGTTTCTTCAAGTAGGCATTAAAATTCTTTTAAACAGATTACAGTAATTGGGAAATATCAATTGGATAAATAAGAAGAGTCTATAATTGAAGGTTGTCATACTGTCTCCAGACAGTACTATTAAGTTATTCAAAACTAAATATATCAAGTATATTTTTCATTTCGTCAGTGCACATTTGCTGTCACTGTGTGATCCCTTTTAACTGGTTCCTTCAACCCTATCCCTAAACCCTCAACCCTAAACACTATACCTTAAACTCTAAACCCTAAATTATAATATGGAATCATGAATTATGGTAGAAAGAAGTTTGTATCATTTTTTAGATATATAAATATTGTCAAAGTGTTTTAGGAATATAAAACTTATCAACTATGATATCCATGGCATCAAAAACAAAAATTATAATATGGAATCATGAATTATGGTAGAAAGAAGTTTGTATCATTTAGTCCAAAATTGCTATCTCTTTGTGGAGCCATGTGTTTGTGTCTCTTCTAGGGCCATAGGAGCATTACTTAGGATAAAGATTGCCTTAGCAAACTAGAAGAATAAATGTAATTCAAATATTTGGGATTTAATTGGAAAAAAGTCAAAAAAAAATTTTAAATGTTGTTTTTCCATCTAGCATGGTTCAAAATGTTTTTAAAAAAAAAAAAAAAAACTAGAGTGAGGTCTAAGGGCAATGCTCTTGACCAAAGGTGGACCACTAGTTGCTCAGCATGCTTTTTGTTAAGGTGTCTAATAGTTCCCGAAATAAAGGTGGACCAATAGTTGTTCATTAAGTCACGTTTTGTTGGTGTGCTGATGTGGCATCACATAATTGGTTGTTTTTAAATCTAAAGGGCACATTTCATTCAATTATAGGTACTTATAGTCAACACTAACAACCTTAAAGTTACAACTACTAGTACTAAAGTTTTAAAAATATTAAGCCTTAAGTCCACAAACACTATCACAACTATTGGAACATGCTCAACAATTGGGTCCTCTCCCCTATGTTACTTTTAGTGATACCGAGAGCCCCATTGAAGATATCCCAAAAATCTTACCAACACTGTTTTTAGATCATAGTAATCTAGGAGTATTAATTGGATCAGTAAGAAGAACCACATAATTAGGGTTGGCATTCTGTTTCCAAGTTGATATCATCTACTGTTCTTGTTTGATTTATTCAATTGGTTCCTTCAAGTAGGGATTAAAGATCCTTTTGATAAATTACAAGTAACCTAGTTGTGTCAGTTGGATTATTAAGAAGAGTCTGTCAATTATTTCCTTGCATGGTTATACAAGTTGTTAATCAACATTAGTGTGCCAAACAGTTAGAATTACTACCAAATATAAGCCACTTATCTCAGATTTTCATTTGACTCCATTTACCCAACAAGGCACTGGTCTCACCCATTTCATTTTACTTAAAACTCAAGGATTCAAACCATCTCGTTGTGATTTTTAATTGTGAATGCAAAAACTCAAATCAATTCACTGTACCTGCAAATTGGTTATACAAGGATTCAAATTAGTTCACTGTATTTGCCAATAGGAATGCAAGGATACAATTCATTTGCATATAACAACTAGGAGGTCTACACAATTGAGGGCTGATGTAGAAAGGTTAGAGGATAAATGCAAACATATAGGAAATTTATATAATCTGTCAGGACACATTTGCTGATCATGTGTGGTTATCTTGATTGGTTCCTTTTAACCTCTTGATGCACAACTATTATGTGACTATTGTCATTGTTATGTATTACAGGATCCAGAGGAGGCCATGGAGAGAGGACGTGGATGGCATAGAACTACTAAATCGCAGAGAGGAAAGTGGGCGGAAATAGATATGACAACGGAATCTTCAAATACAATAGAGGTAAGAAGAGAAAGCAACCTCAACCAAAGGAGGAAGGTGTTTATGAATTCACAAATGCTATAACATAGAGGAGATAAAGTCATTTTTTTGTCCATGATGCCTCTGAGGTCAAACTTATTGGTTGAAAATGCACAGGAATGGTGATTAAATGTGATTCTATGATCAAGGGAAAAGTTTGAAAATTAGGATGGCCAAAACATGATATGAATATGTCACATATATGACTAGAGTGAGGTTTTGTGTTGGATAGCATATTCATTGAAATGATATAATTGGTGTACTAAACATTATTTACTATGTTGTGTATTATAGGGGCCAGACGAGGCCATGGCAACAGATCATGTCATATCAAATGAGGACATAATGGATGAAGCGGGACATCAGGTACTCAAATTTATAATGATCTGATGGCATTTTGTGATACATCCATCTTTTTTCACAGTATTATTAAAATTTATAATGTATTATCCAATCTTGACATAAATTAATGCATGTTGTTGATTATTTTAGATGGAGATTGGAGCAAATGCAGAGCCTGAGCATTCAACTAGCAAAAGAAAAAGATATGTATGTGGATGTGGACCTAAAACTGTTAAATCATGTAGAAGATAGTGGGTGGAAGAGGATATGACAATGGATCCTGCAGACACAACAGATGATTGCACTGAACAAGAGGTTGGTCAGGACTATAGTACATGGGATGAATACTTTGAGAAAATTGTTGTTTATAGATGTTTTGTATGTCGTGGAAAGAAACAATTCAAGTGAGCAATTGTACAAAGACATTACATATATGATGAGCTTCCAGTTGGTAGTATGCCTCCTACAATCAATTCAAATCCAATAGGAATTGTGGTAAGGAATTTTCCAATTTGATATAAATAACATGTATACTTCATTTAAACATTATTTTCTATTATTTAAATAACTAATTTTTTTCTTAATGGATACTTGCAGGATAAAGTTCTTGGTTTAAAGTTTCCTAGATCACCGACTTCCATCCTAGAGGGCAATGATCATTCATTAGATGATACATCTAACAAAAATATAATGTGCCAATATACCAGCTCTGAAGACGAGGAATTGATGAAAACAAGTAATAGAACAAGATGTTGCAAGTATGAGGATAACCAGTGTTGTCATTGATGTCAACATACTCATATTGCATTAATGAGAAGGATTGGATGAGTTGCGTGCTGAGGATATTGAGGAAATTAGTCTCAATCAGGAACAGTGAAGAACAATGATGACATTAAGGTAAAAGTCCAAGATAAGATGAAGATCAGAGGATGCAGTTTAAAGGGTTTGCAGATATGAGTCTTGAGATAATCCAGTCAAGTTTTCAGAGGTCCACATAACAATCTGAAGAAGTTATGACTGCTCTAGTAGAACCAGTTCTGACATATGTTTAATGGTGACAGAGTGTCACAGATTGGTCCGGTGAGCTCCGAAATTGCATTATCTCATTCTGTGGATTAGAGGGAGTGTTGAAGAAGTCCATGTGAAGTGACAACTAGATTTCTTCATGATTTGGAGGTCTGAAAGCACCTTTTTCATTATGACAGTGATGATAGACTGTGTTCTTGAAGTTCTGGATGAAGAAGAGAAGAATTCCAGTAAGATGATAAAGTATGGATGTTCTTGATGACTCAGGAAAGGTTTTGGTGATCTTTGGATCGTGTACAATTCTTATTGGTGGTCTACATTGAAGTTGGAGTTTGGATTTGATGTAAAAACCACCGGATGTTGGTGTTCTTCCTGAGACAGGCCAACCGGATGTATTACATGTCTTCCGGATGATCTAAAAGTGTTTGCCAACTTAGATGATTGTTCCTAAGTCGATGCCTTGTATAAATAAAGGATTGTGAAGTCATTCCAAGTAGTGAAGTGTGCGGATGAGTGTGGCATAACAGAGAAGAAGAGCGAAAGGCAGAGCAAGAGTTTTTGGGCTTAAATGAAACTGATCCAGGCATGGTAAAGATGTTAATCTCCAGTTCAAGTTTGTGATACTTGTTACTTTGTAGACAATGTGTCTCTTGTAGGCAGTGTGCCTCTTGTGAGCAGTGTGCTCGGGTAGTGAGCCCTAATTGGCATGTGCCATCTATTTTTCTTATTCATCTAACAGAGAATAATCCTTGGGTTAATCACCCCGTGGTTTTTCCCTTGACCGGGTTTTCCACGTCAAAATCTTGGTGTCTCATGTGTTGATGTGTATCTGCTCTGGTGTTTATGCTTTATGCTTTCATGAGTGATTAATTGATATGCTATTAAATAACAAAGAGGATTTAAGTGTTTGAATTAGAAGCAAGTTTTGGACAATTGATTCACCTCCCCTCTTAGTTGTCTATCCTGAATCCAACACAAGAACTGGTTTAAAGATGCATAATTTGCTTAAAGACAAGGGGAAGGTGGACTACATACCCTATGAGAATAAATGTGATGGAGATGATGACTTGCCCCTAAGTTTGAGATCAATTTACAAAGAGACATTTGATCGTCGACTATATTGGGCTTGGCTTAGTGATCAACAATTACCTAGAGTGTACGAGGTGTTTCAATTTTGGGGATACAACTACATGATACGACCCTCCAATATTCATGGAGTGAATCTAGGCCTCTTTGTCGTCCAAAATGCACATGTGGGATCTAAACATAGAAATAATTCAGAACAAACCACTAGAAGATTAATGCCATATTATGGTCCATCATATTACAGTGGTGAATGGAGAAGGCTAGCAGAATATAAGCCTAGCATGTCAGCATATGGTCTAAATTTGAATATGTATACACATCGTCTCCAATTGGAAAGTGGAAAATAAATGAATAGAGGTCATCTTATGTATAGACGTGCATACACACACAAAAATATTACAGGATTTATAAATAGTAGTAAAGGAAGGGACTCTAATGTAAGACCAAATTGTCAATTTGTTGAGGTTATAAATGATAAAGATGGAGATATGGAAAGAGAGGTTGATAGATTGATAATGGTTGAGGCTATTATGGACCTTACCATTGGGGATGAGTTATTGATTGATTACCCCTTCTTAAAACACACTCCTGCGCGAAAGAAAAGGGAAGAACAAGGTCTCCCTAAGGATGTTCTTAAGGGCAGAAAACCAAAGAATAATAAATGAGTGTGGACTAATGTTTTATAAACTATGTTGTCAAAATTGTGTATTCTTTAAATTATTGTATAAAAAAGGTAGTCTATAAAATAATGTTCCATTATTCAATTGATGTATATATGTTCATACAATTTATATTTTTATTTTTTAAGCCATATTTGATTATATTTCTTTGAAATTGATACATTTTGAATTTAGTGCAATTGTTGCCAAACATTAAATAATGCTTGCGTTTGTTGATAGGTAGAAGATGTTGATGAAACACATACTAATACCCAAGATCCAACTGGGTTATTAAGGTTTGGACGGGATGATCCAAACCATCCTTTAAACCATACCAGGTAGAAAAGAACAACATTGAAGAGAATACTAGCAGCTGAGAAATTTGAACTGCTGATGAGATCCGCATACACTGATGACATACCAACCAGCCTTAATGATGATGATCATGATAGTGAAAATGCAGTGCATGAAGAAGGATTGAATGAAATGCTTACAGGTTTCTTTGGGGATGGAAATAATGATGACAATAATGATCATATGGTTGACAATAACGATGATAGCAGGGGTAATTACCACCAATGTAGTGTTGATGATAACAACCTGAAAGACTCCATCAAGTAGCGAAGACACCTGTGTTCAAATCGAGTGCAAGTAGAACTTCAAAAATGACATGCACATTAATATTATTAGAAATCAAGTCACTCTTTGGTTGGTCAAACAAAGTATTCACAACCCTACTAAAGTGAGATGAAATCCATTTCTTACTTTGCATTGTCAATTGGTGTACATAATTTGTAAACATTCATCAACTTCATTTTTATTTCTTTAAGGGGAATTTAAAACCATATATTGTATATAAATAGTCCTAGTATAGATTGACATATGAAACATGTTCATCGTAAGTCAAACATTCAATTGATTTAATCTCTGGTAATCTTACAGAGCACTAAAAACTAAAATATTCCCTGAAGAGAATGTGTTGCCATCAACTTGCAGAGAGGTGCATCTATTGTTGGTTGAGTTGCGGATTGAATATAAGCATATTCATTCATGTAAAAATGATTGCATTTTATATAGAGATGAATATGAAAACAAGGTAGAATGCCCTGTATGCAAAGAGAAGAGATATCGTACAGATGTACAAGGTCCTACAATTTGAAAGAAGGTTTTACGTCACATGCCAATTATACCTAGACTTCAACGAATGTTATGTTTCAAGTCACTTGCACAATTGATGGACTAGCATGCAAAAAATAGGAGTAAATAAGGATTCATGTGAATTTTGGCCGACTCAAAAGCAATGAAACACATAAAGGAAAAATGGCCAAGAAAATTCAAAGATGAACCCTGTAGTATCAGGTTTGGTCTTGCAATTGATGGAGTGTGCCCATTCTATTTCCTAAGCTCAAATTATAGTGTTTGGCCAGTCGGATTGATAGTATACAATATTCCCCCATGGATGAGTGTTAGAAAGGAGCATCTTATGCTGACTCTCATTGTTCCAAGAAAACATCAAGTTAAAAACATGGATGTTTATCTTGCGCCTTTTATTGATGAGATGCAACTGCTATGGAAATGCATAAGAATGTATGACATATCACATCCCCCATCAAATAGGTCCTTCATGTTATATGGTGTGCTATGTTGGACTATTCATGATTTCCCAAGACTTGGTGTTTGTTCTGGTAAGATAAAATATTTACGTATTTACAGTCATAATTTATTTCCATCCCAATTTTCATACTTAGTTTTATACTTTTTTTGATATTATTAACATTACTTATTGAATTGCAAGACTTCAAACAAAGGGAATATTTGCATGTCCAAAATGTGCAGAATAATTTCAAGGGCGATATTCTAAAGATCTACATAGATTTATTTATGCAAACAACAAGGTTTTTCTACCACTAGATCATAAGTTTAGAAATCGCCTAAAGAATCAATTTTATGGAAAAGTTGAAAATAGAGGCCCTCCCATGATTATATGGTTGGCTTAAGAAGTATGAAGATGTTGAATTGAAAGCTTGGGATGATTTTTTTGATCGGGGTGATTCAATTGAAGAACTAGAACAAGTTGTATTTAATATGCCAAAAGGAATGAAAAGGAAAACCATATTTTATGAGCTCCCTTATTGGAAGGATCTATTAATATCTCACCTATTAGATCCTATGCACATCTTCGAAAATGTCCCAGATTCTATATTTTGACATATATCAGGCAAAGAGAAGGACACCTTGTCTTCGAGGAGAGATATTGCTCTTTCACGTACTAAAATTGATAGAAAACATTTGTGGCCAAACAGGGAAAATAAAACATATGTAGAAGCTCCATGGATTTTGAAAAAAAAAGGAGCTAGACCAACTAAAAAATGTCATCCGTTCAATAAGGACACCTACTGGCTATGGGTCGTCATTAGCTAAAGCTTTTACAGTTGATGGACATATCACAGGATTTAAAACACATGATTTTCATAATTTTATGAAGGTATTATATATCATCATTTAACATTTATTGCTAACATTGATTAAGTACTAAATATATTTTGATATTTTGTTGTCTGAGGAAAAATTACTAATCACATTTTCATAAATGTGTTTGATAGCATATCATGCCATTGGCACTTAGGGCAGATTCTTGTCTTACAGTTGACTTAAGGAATGCCATAAATTGATTGTCAGCATTTACAAGGTATGTGGTTATATGAAATGTTCATGTGTGAGAGACATAGAGATATTATATTGCATTTAAATTTTTGACTAAAGATTCATACTAATTTACTATTCTTATATTAGGTGGGTGACCTCCAAGGAGATCCACAAATGTGAAGTATCAAAATGGAAGAAGGAAATTGCAGAAATTGTATGTGTATTTGAGAAGGATCTCCCTACAAGTTTCATGGACCTACAAGTCCATTTACTTATACACCTAGTCGATGACATTGAATTGGTGGGTGTCGTATCAACGAGGTGGATGTTTTTCTTTGAGAGGTGTATGAAAACTCTAAAAAGATATGTCCGACAAAAGACACATCCAGAGGGTTGCATGGTTGAAGGGTATGTATTGAATGAAGCATTTTTCTTCGTGTGTGAATTCCTTGGTAAGGATTTTGAAGATGGGCCATGCTTCTGGGATGAAGAACGAGCATCAGATATTATTGATGGAGAAAAACCACAATCTAATGGTGTTCAAGTAGAAATTAGTAAGTAAATTCATGATCAGTGTGGTTGTTTTTCTTGTAATCATTAATTGACTCTGTAATTTATTTGTCAAATTAACAGCATGACATTTGGAGTTTGAAATAAACATGTTGACATGTAATAGGTGTAGACGAAAGTGCTATACTCGACAAGTTCATTCTGTACCACATGGACTTTATGAATGAATGGATCGATTTGTATGATAAAAGAGAGAAGTGTTAGAAGCAAGGAGATAATTTAAGAGATTGAACCCAAGGAATACTCCACTTCCCACTGATCTGCTTGGGGAATGGGGCAAAGATTGCACACTAGAATGGGTTACTGAACAAATTCAAAATCAAATAGAAGATGCGGGTATAGATTCAAACATAACAGAAGACAAAATCAACATGTCTAGAGGATGTGAAAGAAAGGTACATTTAGAAATTTTCAAAATATTGTTTCCTTACAGTTTTGACACTATTAACTATTTTAATATTCGTCATTATATTTGTTTTCACTAAAATAAATGGTCTTTCACAGCGAGGAAATATCCAACAATGTGGTCATATGGTCGACATTGTAGCAGACAATAATGTTAATGACCAAGACTTCTAAATTTTTAGAATTATTTGCAATCCATGTTTAAAAAAGGATGATTCTTATGGCCTAAACTTTGTAATGCTTTAGTAATATTATTTGTGTCGATACAAATTATCTATTGCAATATCCTTAAATTGTTCAATCTTTGGTATGAATCATTGGCAGAAAAAATTAGGATTACTTGGATGCTTCTTCCATTCATTTTGTATCAACATATGTTCATGAAGACACAAAAGTTAATAAAATATTAATGCACGTAACTCACAATTATTTAAATAAGCAACTTTGTTAACCTTATTATTTTTAAATAGTTTCCATTTTTATGTTGAACATAATTTTGAACATGTAACTGAAGACATCCATAGTAAATGCTTTACTGTATCAGCATATTCATTCACATAAGCATAGTATTGAGGCTCAATAATTGATATTCATTCAAATATAAGAAGAAATAAGTATGTAAAACATAAGAAAAATACATAATGATAACACAGTCATGGAGTTACACCAATGCTTTGTCATAGGTAGTCTTCTTAATAAATAATAAATCCATGTTAATGATTCCCAAGGTGGTGTCAAAACTAAGAGAGGGGTGTAGAGTCCAAGCTTCCTATTTCCAATATTTTGCAATGCTACAAAGAATGAGAGACTTCATGTAGTTCTCAATTTGCACATATGTGAGGCCACTAGAAGTGTTGTTCAAGTGTTACTAGTGTTTTAGTAATGTTGAAGTGTTGACTTATTTTGGAATAGTATGCTTCCTAGATGAGTCTCAAGTGTGGTGTGGTGTTTAAAACATAGAGATACTTGAGCTTGTAGAGAAGCTTGTTAGACATGTAAAATTCACCAACGTATTTTCTTTGTAAGAGCTTGGTGTAGTTGTATGCAAAGTACAAGTCTGGTGGGTAGAGAGGTTCCCGGTCAAAGAAGTTGTGACCACATGAGTCCAACATTGTGGTGAGTGCATGAACTAGCTATTAGCTTAGGTAGTCAAATACCTTTTTGTCTTTTCCCTTCTCGTGATTGCAGATAACTAGATGGAATTGTTGTAGACATGTCATCCATTTCATGTGGTGCACATTTTCCAATTTGTTCTGAGTTTGCAAGAATTGGAGTGGCTTGTGATCAAAGTGGATGATTGGACCTCCTTTCCCAAGATGTAGTGAGATAATTGCTTGATGGCTTGCATGATGCTATACAACTCCTTTACATGGGTGGAATAGCATTGAACCATGTCATTTAAAAGTCATAAAGTGGTACAAAAATCTCTAACTGCATATTTCCTCTCTGAGGATTCTAAACCTCTGACATTCCAATTGAAACATCTCAAACAATCTGTTAAGTCACAAAATGCAGGTTGTTAACCCTCAGAGTTTGCCAAGATCTCTTGATGTTTTTGGCTAATGACACGAGGTAGATATGGCTAAACCCCCTTCACTTTAGGCTCTTCTAGACCTAGGTCAGTGTACCTTGAAAGATATTGTAGATTTTTGTGTAACCTTCATAGTGGCAAATGGGTGTGAAGTAGATGTAAGGGTTGGAATGTATTTCTAAGGTTAAGGTTTGCAAATATGAATAGGGTATGAAGATTAATAGTAAATTGGACCAATGCTTTATCTATTGGGCAAAGAAATCAGGAGTCAATGGTGTAATGGATCTTTATATTGACTTAACTTAGATTGTTAGGCACTTATGTAAATCTGTATCTTGTGCAGATGTGCAAGAATGTTGAGGTACAAGATTCTTCTTATAAATCCCAATGATATTTCCTCAAATTGCTATGACCTAGAAAAAGGATTTTAATTCTAATAGGAAGGAAACCAACTAGAATAGATTGTTCAAAGGATTTTAACCCTGGGCAGAGACCAATAAACACTGACTACTCAACTAGATTTAAATCAACTTCCTCAGAAACCAATCACACAGATCATATAGTAACGACAAATGTATACTGAAAAATTAATGATATCCTTGATATATTAACTTAAACAACTTGACAAACCACTTTGGAGAAAATCATGCAACTCATAAATATTAACATCAACACAACAATTGAATAACAATAAATGTATACTAAAAAATTAATGATATCCTTGATATATTAACTTAAACAACTTGACAAACCACTTTGGAGAAAATCATGCAACTCATAAATATTAACATCAACACAACAATTGAACATCAATTTTGGATCCACCAACTAACTCTGATTCTTTTTATTAATTTAGCAATTCATACTGGTTTGAAAACATAGATAGATGGAAATGGATTCTTCGAACACTACTTTTATATTAAATATATGTCTCTGAAATAGATTGGATGATCTCCTTCATAGTAGCCTTGGTATCCTATTTTATAGGATGCAAACAAGCTTTAGGCCTAAAACATTATACCTTTTCATAATAACATCTTTTGATAACTAATGCATAATTAACACACATAAATAAAGATAAAAGCATATGCAGCGATATGATTTTGGCTTCATTAATCTCCATAGAGTGACCCGTGACTCAAAGGCTTGGCAAGGTCGTCCTCATCTCCATAATACAGATTGATACACTTGCATTGCTTGACAAAATTGTACTCCTTTTGCTTCATCACAACACTCTGGATACAAATAGATTTATTTGACCGATATGGTCAATGTACACTTGATCATCACATGGATCAGTCTCAAGTAAACTGCTCATTGTTGATTCTAGAGTAAATATCTTTCCCAGACATGTGTAAGTATTCTCTATCATCCTTTCCTCATTATTTACATTTTCAAGTAGTGGTGGCAGTAATTGACCCAGTTCATTCCTCCAAGTGTCCTTGTCTTTTAGGTTTCCCTCATCATTGAAGAAGTTGGGAAATGCCAAATCAATACGTTGATCAAAATCTTTCAAATCCACTATCAATATACCATTAAATCTCTCATGTTCTTTCATCAATTCATTATATCATTTGAGCACTTGTTCCTTAGTGCTAGCTTTAGCATTCAACCCTTCCTTTGTTTCCAACATTATGAGGTGTAGTCTTTTATGCTCTTGGTATAATTGATGTGTTCTATTGTGCAAATCCCAAACCTTGTCACTATTTTTCATCATGTGGCCAAACCTTCTTTTAATCAATTCAGAGGCCATACTATATTTGACAGTTTTCAATTCAGTTTCTAGCTGCTCACTAAATTCTTTTGATTCTTTTCTGCCTTATACTTCCAATAATTCACATTTGCCAAGGCCTCTATTACCCTTTGATCACCTTCTAGGTATGGTGAGTAGCTACTGGATGAAGGCAACTTGTCTCTGTGCAAATCAATCTCTTGTCTCAGCATAGCATTTTCTTTCTTATATATATTATTATTATATTTCATTAATTTCTCAATTTGTGCTTTAGTAAACCTTGCAACATTAACATTTAAATCAGTAGTGTCCATAGGATATGTATCCTCAATCCCTTGTATCAACAGGCTACCAAAATATTTATTAGGATCATCAATGCTATGTGGTCTCTTATTTAGAGGATACAACGCCCATATAAGCAATGCTCTTTTATTGGGGTCATACCCTGGTCCTCTTCTGATATCATCCCTTGCCTCAATGTTGAGTTTCAACTTCTTATCTTGATTTCTATTGAAAGAATCAAATACAATGGCCGAAGCCATGTCCCATCCAGGAATCAAAATCACACCTACTTCTTGTAACAAGGTCCTTCCCCTTTCTAGAGTCATTATCTCCAATTCATTGTCGATCTCCTTCTGAAGCTCAAACAACACCTCATCCTGTATGTCAGGAGTGATATCTTTCATTCTCTTCCTAGCTTGTTTGCCCTTGTATTCATATAAGAAGGCTTTAAACTCAGGTGTTTTGATGAAATCATCATCTGATATGAATTTATTATTGGTCAGGTGCCTTATGTCTTCTGATAGATCATTTGGTGCTTCCACAGTGACAGCTTCTCTATCTTCAGGCGGTTCATACCCCTCAATGGTTGGGTCATAACTTTGCACCCTTCTTCAAACTCTCCCTTTCCTTCTGCAATGTTTGTGTCTACAGAGAAACTTATATCCGGTGTGGGTTGAGGTGACAAGTGACCTAGGGGTACTTCATACTCAGCCTGTGCATCTTGAAGTTGTTTTCCTTTTTTGTTAAATACATGAAGGGGAACATTCTTGATCAGTTCTGGTGCATGTTTAATCATAGTGTCCAGTCTTTCGATAGGATAATCAATATCTTGGAAAACTCTGCTATAGGTGGGGTTTTGGGCTACCCTCCAAGCCTCTGCTAACATGGTTTTACGGTACAAACTTCTTCTTTCTACTGCTGGAGTTTCATCACAATTTATGATTAAATCTTCATCAACAAATAGGACATGATCATATCCCTTTAACTTCTACTTTATTTTTACACTGTTTATGAAGTGTTCTAGATCAAAATTTCCTCTTGCATTTTCAAAAGGTAATCTGAATTGTTCTAATTTACTATAAATTAATTGATAACCTTTGTCAGAAAATATTGTGAAATCTCCAAAGCATAAAGTCCCACGCATAAATGACTATTTAAGTTGATTCTTGAGATGCATGAAGTCTGAGGAAGCTAATTGTCTAACAATTTCTAAGTATGCAACTCGATCTGGGCATGTCTTTGGTAGCAGGAAGGGTGGCCCTTCATATCCGAATACTCTTATCATAATGCAATCTCTGAAAACATACCAATCACCCCAATTATGGCTGAACTTTCCCTCTTCATGTCTATCTTTTGGTCTCAAAAACTTTTGTATTTCCAATGAAAAATTGTGGTTGCAAGGATGTCCAAACCATTTGAATATTGGTTTCACAAAAAACTCTTCAAAGTATAAATAATGGGATCTGTCACATCTACTATCCCAAATATAAGTCCACATTTGCATAGGTTTTATATCCCCATTGATGTCTAGGTCTCTTACCTTGAAATTTCTATCCCATAAGCCCATACATTGTCCTTCATACAATACCATATGCATAAATAAAGAATAATGTCTAAATTTACTTCCTCCATTCTTAATAGACATTAAATCATTTTTTATATTATATGCTAGGTATTCAGCATAATCAAAATATCGCACATCATGACTTTGTATGTCCGCAGCTAGGACCATGGGCACAATTTCCATGAACATGGAGGCCTCTATTCCCAATATCTGGTAGATAGAGTAATATGTGTTTTTGAAATAATCTTCAAACAATTCTGTTGAGTAGGGTGGATCTTCTCCCTCTGAAAATACCCTAAGTTGGTTATTGTCAATGCGAGGCCTGTGCAAGGGTAACTTCCATCTCTTATAATTGCTACTCATATTGCGGTACTCAACCAACAAATCCTTGATTCTAAATTTCTTGTCCAAACTTGTGTCTAACTGAAACACTGTGGATATATAGTCTCTGGTAATGGGGAAGAAACCAGTCCCATCGTTGAATTCAATATAACAAGTCTTAGGGTTGAATTTCTTTGCAAAAAACTCCAACAAATGGATATTTACAAACACATTCGGGACTACCAATTTACCCAAGTTTAGCCACCATGGGTTTGAAATGGGTTTATGCCTGTGCATTTTTCTATAATGGGAGATAAAGAGATCATACCCTTTGACTGGTGTCCATATATCCCCAATATCCCTGTATAAATCTTCAAATTTCTCAACATGTGGGTTTAGTTGGGCATTTCTTCTACATTTCTGTCCTAACCCGGGACATTGGTATAATAAATCCTGTTTTAGACGCCTATCCTCAGTTTTTTATCTTTTACTCTTTGGGTTCTGAATTGTTTCTTCGATATTATATCACTATGTTTGGATTTCAACTCTGTGATTTATAAACACAGACTAATTTATAAAGTGCATTCAGGAAGTATAAGAACGGTTCCACTGTGGGAGTCCAATCGACATCTGCAACAAGTCAAAAATCAATTAAAAGATGAAAGGCTTAACATTGGGAAGCAGATGATGGTTTTATTCAAATTCCAAAAGTTCTAACCTGCAATCAACATGATGAAGGCTATTCAATTAAACCAAATGTAAGGATAAATATCAATGCGTAAATTAAACACACACACACACATGTTATCAAAGTAATATGATTTGATTACAGATATCACAACACTGGGGATATAGTAAAATGTACCATTTATAACCACCAACTTTGAACACGTTACTTCAAAGCCATGTAAATTACAAGAAAAACTCAATTTTGAGACAACTCATAAAATATTCACTGATAGATTGTCTCTAAATCATATTAATCATAAGAATAAAAGTGAATGTAAGAAGAATTTATTTATTTCCCTACAAAATCTCTAGAATGAAGAATTGGTAACTAAAGCAAAAGCCAAGGATTAGATTTTAGAAGCCGAGAATGCATAGTTGACAACAACCTTGAGAGCATTGAAGGAACAATTATCTTCCTATAATGGGTTGATCTTAACCAATGGTTTTAAAGGTCAGGGTTTTTTTTTTTTGAAAAAGGTTGTTTTTGTTTTTTCCTTTTTTTGAAAAAGGTTGCTAAATGTTTGAATTATGTCATTCAACACAAAACCCTAAAGGGCAGATTATGGTTATACGCAGGCACAATCTTAACCTTTTGCACTTGTATCCATAGAAGGCTCAAGGACATGACATTAAAAACAACTGATGAGTTTAGAAAATTTATGTCTTTCTAGCTTCAGGTGGTTTTATAGCGGGAAGTATAGCTTCAGGATGTTGAAAAAAAATAATCTTGGAAGCAAATAGAGAAAGCAATGAAAACTACTATGAAATAGATTTTGGTGAATGTTTGGAGGCTAGCAATCTCAAGGATTTTGGTGAATGAAAACTACTTACTTGACAAATCGCTCTGGTCCTGAATTGCTTATTCATCCACACCCTGCACTTGTTCTTTGCAACGCCCTCCGAATTCCCATTCAACAAACTTAACTCTGTGCAATCAATGGCATCTGTGCAATCTCATATCATCGAAGGGAATTTATTTTTTTTTTAAGACAAAGCGTTATGTCTTGTCACTTTATTTTGAGGTGATGTGTTTTGCAATCTCATTTATTGTTCAGGATTTCAGTATGACCCTAACTAGCATTACTTCGATAATATGAGTCTCCTCGAACCTGAAATCACCCTTTTGATATTTTCATTTCTTTTTGTCGCCTTTTCGGAGAGACCCCAAAAACCCTCTCTTTGACACAGTAGAGTTTCTTCGAAATACCCTTTACATTATATTTTCATTAGCGAGACCCCTTCTATCGGTGAGACTCTAAACCATATCACTTTGATATCCTGAATCCCTTATTTGTTTGACTTTCGGGGTATCGATGAGACTACTGAATGACTCTTGGCGATATCCCCTGTCTCTTCGATTTGCTCATTACTTCGGGTTTTCGTGTGATGTTCCTTTTGTCTGATAGGGGCAAAAAACACCAAAAAAAGTGCCTACTTGTTATGTCTTGTCACTTTATTTCGATATGATGTGTTTTGCAATCTCATTTATTGTTTAGGATTTTGGTATGACCCTAACTAGCGTTACTTCGATAATATGAGTCTCCTCGAACATGAAATCACCCTTTTGATATTTTAATTTCTTTTTGTCACCTTTTCGGAGAGACCCCAAAAACCCTCTCTTCGACATAGTAGAGTTTCTTCGAAATACCCTTTACATTATCTTTTCATCGGTGAGACCCCTTCTATCGGTGAGACTCTAAACCATATCACTTTGATATCCCAAATCACTTAAAGGTTATTGAGATTTTCGTTTGATCATCGTGACACGTTTTGGTGTCACGCCAAAGTGCCTTATCTGTTCGACTTTCGGGGTATCAATGAGACTGCTGAATGACTCTTGGGATATCCCCTGTCTCTTCGATTTGCTCATTACTTCGGGTTTTCGTGTGATTTTCCTTTTCTCTGATAGGCACAAAAAAATGCCTACTTGTTATGTCTTGTCACTTTATTTCGATGTGATGTGTTTTGCAATCTCATTTATTGTTTGAGATTTCAGTATGACCCTAACTGGCGTTACTTCGATAATATGAGTCTCCTTGAACAAGAAATCACCCTTTTGATATTTTAATTTCTTTTTGTCGCCTTTTCGGAGAGACCCAAAAAACCCTCTCTTCGACACAGTAGAGTTTCTTCGAAATAACCTTTACATTATCATTTCATCAGCGAGACCCCTTCTATCGGTGAGACTCTAAACCATATCACTTTGATATCCCGAATCACTTAAAGGTTATCAATATTTTTGTTTGATCGTCGTGACACGTTTTGGTGTCATGCCGAAGTGCCTTATCTGTTCGATTTTTGGGGTACCAATGAGACTACTAAATTTTTTTGGGTGTACAACACTAAAGTCGACGCTAGTTTAGTCATTATATTTGGTAATATAGTCGGTACTAATTTGGGCGCCCAAGTCGGCGCTAATTTAGGTGCGATTTGGTGCCTACTTGTTTTGGTTGGCGCAGAAAATGCCAAAAAAAGTGCCATCCTGATAAATAGCACTAACTTTTTCAAAAAATTGGAGAAAATACATTAAAACAGTGGGTGGAAGCAAAAAACAGAGCAAAAAAAGGAGCTAATTATAGGGATTTGTTGTAGTGACAGTCAACATTGCAAATGAAGTGAGATTATCATAAAAGAAATGAAGAGAAGCAGTTGCTCCTATAAACTATGATCATTTCAAAAAGAGCTTATCAAGATCAAATAACTATGTTTTACCTCATCATTCACATGCTGTAGGATGAACAATATATCCATTCATGAGAGATTGATATGCAGGTACAGAAGTACAATGATCAAAGAAGTAGGTATGGTCATGAAAGGTGTCTTTCTTTATTTCTAATTATGATTGAAGTATGTTTCTGCTGTCCACATATATGCCATAGGTATGACAGTTATCTAAATAGGTGAACATCATGATGAACCAACATTAGATGTCATTGAAAATGCATAAAGTACAATGAGGGACAACCCTGTAACAAATGAAGAATCAACTAAGTGAAGTTTGCCAAGACTGTCATGAAGTTAATCAAGTGAGGCAGCCTTATCAAATACTCACATCAAGTGAAGGCTAGAAGAGACATGAAGAAATAATAAATTGTCATAATGCCATGTCATACAATATTGTCATACTATCATGATACCTTTTTAAAGCATATAAAGGAACAAGGTCTATCAAATGCCAAGAAGGATGCCAAATAAAAGTGCCATAACAATAATTCCTAATAGAGAAATGTAATAGCAATGTATGAAGTGATAGGCATTTATTTAGATGCAAAAGGAAAAAGGATACAGTATTCACAAAGTACAATTTCTCTCATATATCAAATACAGAAGAAGAAATAAACAAGAATAAAGGGTTTTTGTATATCTTTATTTTTCCTGCATATTCAAATATAAGACCAGTTTTGTCACCAGAATGCTTACAGTTTTTGAAACCCTTATCATCATTTTGCACATTGAAGTCATAGCCAGAGAAAAATGATAAAGAAAGCCAATATAGAGTAACCCATATGGGGTTTTCACACAATTGCAAATTTACAAGAAAATATGCTCAGAACAAGGAAGAGTTGCAGGCCATAGTTGAAGGAAGAGCCATTCTTTGATAAAAATCAAAACCCTCTGCTATATTTTTGAAACTCTTGTATTTTCTTGTCTAGAAAAGAATGCAGAGATATAAAAGATATAGAGGCTACAGGCCGTAGCCAATAAGGTTGTAAAGATGCAATAATATTCAAACCCTCAAATTCTTTTTTCAAAACCCTAATGTATTTTTTCGGTTACAAAGAGAAAGGAGGTTTGAAAACAAAATACAGACATGGCCGTGACAGAGAAAGGCCTTATTCTCCAAAAAATTGAAAACCCTCAATCTTCTTTTTCAAACCCTTGAGTTCTTGCCTTTTTGCTCTTTACACTTTGAGAGAGAAAGAGGTTTTGTAACTCATTTTATTGGCAGATTTATAGAGATTACAGTAGGTTACAGGTTCTATACTTTGTTTTATGCAATTATCTCCTTTATTTTTCAACTTGATCAAGTATTTACCTTTCCATTAATGGAGCCCTTATGAATGATTTGATGAGATTTTATTGTGTTTAGACATCAAAACCTTTAAAATCATTATCTCATTTATACTTGCATGTGTTAGATAGCATTAAAAATCACAGGTCTTAGGTTGTGCAATTGGAGAATCTTTCTTTTATGTTGTGAAAAACCCCTTTTCCTTCAAACAAAAATATTTTCTAGCCTTCCTTAGAAACATTTTTGTGATAAATTTGCTGAAAGTGGTTTGTGTGGATAGATTTTTTGAGATCTATTGTGAGTTAGATTGCCAAGTTTCATCATTATTAGGTGCATCACCATACTTTTTCAATTTTTATTACTTTTAGAGAGATCCTTTTAACCCTTTTCCACATCAAAGTCATAGATCCAAATTGAAAATTTTTAAGGGAACCAACCCATAATCTGGAGGTTTAAACTCGACATAGATCACCCACAGCCTGAGTTTGATCCCATGTTACACAGGATTGCTGAGTTTCACAACTCTGCATAACGGGTGCAATCCTGCTCGTCAACAGTTTTTGGCATGCCCGGTGGGACTTTGAACTAATTTTTAGTTCAAAAAGGACTTATTATTGCTGTTGTTTTGGTATGATCAATAGTTAATACAACCTTTTTAGAGGTGTTATTTCAAAAAATACCTAGTGACTCTATCTTTCTAGTTTAATAGATAAGATTTTGTAGCCTATGAGAAGAATTTCACAAGATCAGGTTTCAGTTGTTTTTCCAACTTTTTGAATGACTAAACATGTCTATCCTTCATGGAAACATGTCATATCTGAAAGGAAGCTAGGTGTGCAGAAATTGCTTCCTACACTAATCTAATGAGGGGAGAGCTATACAAATTCAATTTAATCCTTATCACTATAGCAACATACAACATCTAACAGATTTATTATAGCAATACACAAGAACCAAAAAGAAGACAGAAGAAGAGAGACAAAGATATACGGTGGGGAAAACCCTTATTGGGTGAAAAACCCCACCCTTAGAAACCTGCACAATGTATTAACAAATCTGAAAGTTGTTTACAATACACTTGCAATGCAAGCTTCAATGGTCTTTGACACTCATGTCTGGAGTCAATCCGACAGCATAACAGTACCTATAAACCTGTGATACAAACTCCATCTCCAAGCACCTGTTTATATAGAAAATACAAGGCAATATTGGACCTATCTTGGGATGGGTGTCCAACATGGATTCATGGACCAAAACCCACACCTAAGGACACTTGGTCAACATTGTAGAATGTGCCTGACACTTGTCCACAAATCCCATCCTAAAGAGGTCGCCTATTTCCAAAATGGGCTATGACAGATGCTCTTACGACACTTACGATCGTCATAGAATCTGTCATAGCAGTTACGACGTACAACTGTAAGAGAATCTGTCATACACATGCTATAAATAGCATATTCTCTTACAACATGTCATAGTCCACCTTGGGGCACCCAAATATGCCTTATTCAAAGATGCTTCATGACACATGTCCTTACCTATCTTACAAACTTCTATTTCTGACTATTACATGTCATAGATTCTATCATAGGAATCCGTCATAACTGTTTCGGTCAATATTCCCTTACACAACATGGAAGATGCTAACACATGGCAAAATGCTCCTACCACAAAGTGGGATGCCTATCTCCTCATGTGAGGACAAAATTACAAGTTGTCATATTCCATGTAAGATCGACACATCACCATGCCACATCCCACAATATGACAATATGGAATTTACAAATATTTACAACATAGGCAATTAATTAATAAATGCAAACATAATAAATGCAAGGAATTACCAAGGTTGAAACACCTTAATTCCCAACATTCTCCCACTTGTTGAACACCTTGTAAGAGCCAATAAAAAAATAGGATTTAACTGCTATAGGCCGAGAGGCCCATAGATTCTGAACACCATCTGAACTTCTCTATGCCCACTGGTTTCGTTAATGCATCTGCAACATTCTTCAAAGTATCTACCTTCTCCAAATTTACCTTTCCATCCTCAACCATGTCTCGCACGAAGTGAAACTGAACATCAATGTGCTTTGTTCTAGCATGGAAAGTTGGATTCTTCGCAAGGCAAATTGCACTATGACTGTCACAACTGATCGTGATCTGACCTACATCAACACCAATATTTGAACACAATCTCGTAAGCCAAATGGCTTCCTTACAAGCATGAGTTGCTACCATATACTTAGCTTTTATCATGGACAAAGCAACAACAGGTTGTCGCTTACTCATCCAACTAATAGCACCACCAAACAGTGTAAACACATAAGCACTGGTGGATCTCCTACTGTCAATGTCACCTGCCCAATCTAAATCCACAAATCCATGAATATCAACAGAATGCGAAGGTCCTGAACCATTACCATGATAGCAAATGGAATACTCGGAAGTACCCCTCAGATATCTGAACACTCGCTTAACTGCATCCCAATGAACTCATCCAGGATTAGCCATAAATTGACTAAGGACTCCCACTGCTTAGGTAATGTCTGGTCTTGTACAGACCATAGCATACATCAAACTGCCAACAACACTAGCATAAGGTACTCTGCTCATGTCCTCCACCTCACTAGGAGATTTTGGACAATCCTTAATAAACAACTTCGTCCCCAGAGAAACAGGAACACACGATGGTCTACAATCTACCATGCTGAACCTATCCAACATGGTCTTCACATACTTACTCTAGCTTAACCAAAGTTTTCTGTTGGTTCTGTCTCTTTTGATTTCTATTCCTATAATGTACCTGGCTACCCCTAAATATTTCATTCCAAACTATGCTGACAACTGAGATTTAAAATAAAAAATCATATTTTTACCCTTCCCAATGAGCAACATATCATCAACATACAGTGCAACAATGAGAATACGATCACCATCAAATTTATAATACACACAGTGATCCAATTTTGATCTCACAAATCCAATTGACAACACAAAGGCATCAAACTTCAAGTACCATCTCCTAGGGGATTGATTCAAACCATACAAAGACATTTTAAGTCTGCAAACCAAATTTTCTTTACCTTTCACCATGCAATGCTCTGGTTGTGACATGTAGATTTCTTCCTCCAAGTCACCATGAAGGAAAGTTGTCTTCACATCCATCTGTTCTACCTCCAAGTCATAAGCTGTTGCGAGAGACAATAGGAATTGAATGGATGTCAGCTTTGCAACGGGAGAAAATATCTCACCATAATCTATACCCTCCACTTGTGAATACCCCTTCGCAACCAATCTGGCCTTATACTTCTCAACACTGCCATCTGCACCAAATTTTTTCTTGAACACCCATTTGCATCCAACGGGTTTCCGTCCAAGAGGCAAAGGCACCAAGTCCCAAGTTTGATTCTTTTCCAAAGAAGCCATTTCATCCTCCATGGCCTCCTTCCAGGAACCTGCATCTTTCATGTCTATAGCCTCTAATACAATTCTAGGTTCATCACTGTTAGTAACCAAAGCCTAAGCACAACTAGAATCAAGCAATGTAAAACCAAACCTTTTAGGTTGCTTTCTTATCCGTGTAGACCTCCTCAAGAGCTGAGGTTGAGGTTCAGCTTCTTCATCTGAGCTTTTAGAGCTGCCAGAGCTCTCCTCATCATTAGGTCCAACATTGTCTTTATGTTCATTCTTCTCAAGGGTAGCAGGAAACTGAACAATGTCCTCTTTCTTTACTATTTCTTTTGGCTGCAAAACAATGGAAGAAGGTGTAAGCTCTCTGAAGATGACACTTCTGCTATACAACATTTTTTCAGCCATGGGGTCCCAAAGCTTGTATCCTTTCACACCAACACCATAGCCAATGAAGACGCACTTAACAGCCTTGTTCTCCAACTTTGACCACTTCTCCCTAGGCACATGTGCATATGCATCACAGCCAAAAACATGAAGATGCCTTATTGAAGGTTTTCTACCAGACCACACCTCCATGGGTGTCTTTCCAACAAGAGCTGATGTAGGAGATCTATTTACCAGATAGAAAGTAGTGGCAACAACTTCAGCCCAAAACTTTTGTTCAAGGCCAGCTACACTAAGCATACTCCTAGCCTTCTCCATCAGTGTCTTGTTCATCCTCTCTGCAACTCCATTTTGCTGCGGGGTGTATGGAGTTGTCTTATGTCTTTCAATCCCAAGCTCCTTGCAATATTTATCGAATTCTATAGAATAGAACTCACCACCGTTGTCAGTTCTCAAACATTTAATCTTTTTACCAGTCTAATTTTCAGCAAAGGCCCTAAACTCCTTAAACTTGCTATAGACTTCAGATTTACTTCTGAGAAAGTAAATCCATGTCCTTCTACTGTAATAATCTATAAAAGATACAAAATATACAGACTTTGATAATGAAGGAACATTAACAGGACCAAACACATTAGAATGAATAAGGTCCAACACACCAGAAGACTTATGAGAACTCGAGTAAAACTGAACACGATTTTGTTTTCCATAAATGCAATGTTCGCAAAAGTTGAACTCAAGATTACAATCATCTAACCCATCAACGAAGTTCTTATTTTTTAGGGTACGCAGACCCTTCTCACCAATGTGGCCAAATCTCTTATGTCATAACATTGTCTTTTCAGTAGGAAGTTTAACTTCCAATGCACGATTACAACCATCAAGACTAGAAACAACAGATTTATTCACTGCTCGTTCAGATGGTGGGGATGAAGTGATTGCTGCCCTCTTCCTTGAGTCAGAAGAACTATTGCATTGTGAAATGCATGCCTCTAGCTGAAACAGAGTACCTCTCCTAGTACCCTTAGCAAGCACCATAGCTCCTCTAGTCATCTTGCATCCTTCTCTCGAAAAGATAACCTGCACACTTACATCATTCAAACTACTTACAAAAAGTAGGTTCCGTGCTAAGCTTGGGATGTGCATAACCCCAGAGATCCCCTTCACTTGACCATCAGGGAATCGGATAGAGACTCTTCCACAACCAACAATCTTCAGATGAGAGTCGTCACCTAGATACACCTTTCCACCATCGAACTCCTCATACTTAGTGAACCAGTCTCGATGCGAGGTCATGTGGAATGATGCACCAAAGTCGATTAGCCACACATCGTCAGATGCATGGGTTGCTAGGGCTGCAATGAAAGCATCACCGTCATCTTGTGACTTATCAGAATCTGAATCAGGAGCTTTCTTCTTTTTCTTCTTCTCCTCTTTGCATTCCTTTTAGAAATGCCCGGTTTTGCCACAGTTCCAACAAAGAGCCTTGGACTTTCCAAGAGATTTGTATCTACCCTTCTCAGCTTTCTTATCCTTCTTCCTTTTCTCCTTGGGTCTTCCACGAACTGCAAGGGCCTCTTTGGCTGCCTCAAAAGACTTTCTCCGCATCTCTTCAGACAATAGCGAAACTACTTCTTCCATTTTGAATGTGGATGTGGTGCTTCCAATAGCCATGACAAGATGATCCCATGAGTCTGACAAAGAACAAAGCAAGGTCATACATCGATCCTACTCCTCCATCTTTACACCAATAGATGTCAATTGTGCAACCAGTATGTTAAAAGCATTCATATGTTCAACAACAGATCCTATGTCCTCCATTCGAAGAGAATACAACTTCTTTCTTAGAAAAAGTTTATTAATACAAATTTTGCTTGATACACATCTCCCAACTTGTTCCAAAGTAGTTTTGCAGTAGTCTCCTCATGGACATTTAACAACACAGAATCAGCAAGACTAAGTCTTATGAGACCCTTAGCCTTCTGATCCTTGAGATCCCAATCATCTTGTGACATTGCAGCTGGTTTAGTTCCATTAACACTTTCCCAAAGGTCTCGGTCAACAAGCATGTCTTCCATCTTGAGCTTCCACAGCTCGAAATTACTACCATTGGACTTCTCCACTTCAAACCTTCTTGATGTGCTTGCCATCTCCTTGTTGCAATAGAAATTAGAATACTCTACGCAGACTCCCACTCAACTTAAGATCAGTTCAAAAAACCCCTACCCAATAGCTAAGACCAAAACTAGCCAGGCTCTGATACCAATTGAAAGGAAGCTAGGTGTGCGGAAATCGCTTCCTACACTAATCTAATGAGGGGAGAGCTATATGAATTCAATTTCATCCTTATCACTATAGCAACATAAAACATCTAACAAAGTTATTACAACAATACACAAGAACCAGAAAGAAGACAGAAGAAGAGAGACAAAGATATACGGTGGGGAAAACCCTTATCAAGTGAAAAACCCCACACTCAGAAACCTGCACAATGTATTAACAAATCTGAAAGTTGTTTACAATACACTTGCAATGCAAGCTTCAATCCAATCTTTGGCACTCGTGTCTAGAGTCAATCCGATAGCATAATAGTACCTATAAACCTGTGATACAAACTCCATCTCCAAGCACCTGTTTATATAGAAAATACAAGGCAATATTGGACCTATCTTGGGATGGGCGTCTGACATGGATTCGTGGACCAAAACCCACGCCTAAGGACACTTGGTCAACATTGTAGAATGTGCCTGACACTTGTCCATAGCTCCCATCCCAAAGAGGTCGCCTAATTCCAAAATGGGCTATGACAGATGCTCTTATGACACTTATGACCGTCATAGAATCTGTCATAGCGGTTACAACTTACAACTGTAAGAGAATCTATCATACACATGCTATAAATAGCATATTCTCTTACCACATGTCATAGTCCACCTTGGGGCACCCAAATGTGCCTTATTCAAAGATGCTTCATGACACATGTCCTTACCTGTCTTACAAACTTTTATTTCTGAGTCTTACATGTCATAGTTTCTGTCGTAGGAATTTGTCATAACCGTTTCAGTCAATATTCCCTTACACAACATGGAAGATGCTGACACATGGCAAAATGCTCCTACCACAAAGTGGGACGCCTATCTCCTCATGTGAGGACAAAATTACAAGTTATCATATTCCATGTAGGATTGACACGTCACAGTGCCACATCCCACAATATGACAATATGGAATTTACAAATATTTACAACATAGACAATTAATTAATAAAAACAAACATAATAAATGCAAGGAATTACCAAGGTTGAGACACCTTAATTCCCAACAATATCGTCCACCATATCATGAAAATACTACTAATCCATCACCTTGTCAGCCATATCAGATCAGCCATGCCGCTAGTTTTAGCTCAAATTCCTTTGATTTACAAAGAAACCAGCATGCACAGTATGTTTACCTCCCACCCACCCCAGTTCAGCCTTGTTGGCAACCAAATCAGCTTCAAGAATCTTGTTTTCTTCAAAACCAGCAGTATATCCTTCCCAATCAGCTTTAAGTGTGTGCAAAGGAGGAGATTGCAAGCATAAAGAGTATGTCACTTGATCTCAATAACACATTGCTAGAGATCAATAAGCTGATAAAAGAAATCAAGAAGCAGCAAGAGTATGAGCAGCAACAGGAAGAGATGGATTATTAATCCTATCTTCATGAGTAGGAATTGGAGGCACAAAGGATACAGTTTGAAGAAGGTCTTAGAAGGGAGATAGTAGCAAAAGAGGAGCAGATGAAGTTTTTGCTTGCGTAAGTACAAAGGCAAGAGATCTAGATAGTTGCATTCACTCCAGATCAACCTGTTCAAAATGAGGTTAGTAGGTATCAAAGTTCAAGTTTTAAAAGTCCTGGTTTTGTTCAGGAACCTGTTTGCATTCAAAATTAGTCCATTAATCCTTAGTATCAGTCACATCATGTGCCTGAATCAAGTCATCAAGCTTTTGAACAAACATGGCAGCCTTCTTGGACCAAGTGTCCTGATTATAAAATGCCAAATCTTGTTAAAGCTACCTCTCCCATACCAATCCAAAATCAGGAAGAGGAAGAATTAGAAAAATTTAAACCAATTAAAATTCCAAGTTTCAATCTAGCAGCTGAAGGTCCTTGTAGTTCTTCTTGTCCCACCAAATCAGAAAAAGAGAAAGATGCGGTTTCTTTGTTTGATCAACTGCCTTCTTTTGTTGACCAAGATGAAGACATCATACAAGTACCCAAAATACCAGCTAATTTGAGATAGCCAGATGATATTGCAGAATATGATGTACTGCTAGACCATAAGGATAAGAATGAGGTTGAGGTCTCAATTTAACTAGAAGAACAAAAGGACAGTCCCATTTTGGAGACTAACAATCTTGTTTTGCATGAATATAGGATTGATTATCAGGCTGAATATGAAACCAAATCAAATGACATTCTCTGTGAAAATAGAACATCTAAATTGTTTTTAGAGCAGTCAAGTAAACTACTTGAAGATATTCAATCTTTACAAGATAATTCTATGTCTGATTGTCAAGATCCTGACTGTTTAGCTTGTAGGGAGCTTGCCAATCTACTGGATTCTTGTAGTGATCAAAAGCCTAAGTCAGTAAATGATGAGTATAACAAGGTAAATCAGGTTTCTGAGTTTTTGCCTTTTGCATTTAAACAATATAAGGCCAATCAGTTCAAGAACAACAAGGAAAGTGTGAAGGTGGAGCTTTTGGAAGATGGACAGTGCTTGGTTAAACTAACAACAATGTCTAGTTTTGCATAACAAAGTGATGAAATTCATCAAGTTTCAGTGCAAGAATATCAGTTAGATTAGAGCATGATTTCAAGTATCATAGAGGATTTTTGTTTTAAAATTGATAATGATCTAATACCATATGAATCAACAATATATGATCAACATAATCAGGACAAAGAAGTTAGCATTCTTTCATTTCAATTATGTGAGCTAACTTTTCCAACTGAAATTGAAATTGCAAGTGATCATATGATAGCAAATTGGAATCAAAACATCAGGAGTATTAACCAAAGGTTTATCATTGCAAGAGGCTGTCCCATCAGGGACTTAGCTAAAAAAGAGCTTAATAAAGAGGTACAGATTGCTGTTGTACCCACAAAGTAGATTTCAGCCTTAGAACAGCAGAATCAACTCATCTATTCACCTTATAATAGCATTGTCAATGATAATATTCAGATGGTCAGTGAGTTTGTTTTCATTCTTAAGAGAATTTTGAATCATTCTATAATGTATGTCCTTATGAATCATATTATGTCAGTAGCAAATCACATTGCAGAACATCCTTTCTTAACCAGAAAGGGAAGTTATTTCACAAAGCCAGTTAATGGATTTGTTTGACCAACACCTTTCGCTGGTTAGTGTAGGGTAGAGTAGAATTTCAGTTCAGTATTTCATTTTCCAAGAAGTGCACATGCACATTTTGCTTGCCATGTCTTAAACATGCCAGAATAGTTTCAGTTTCAGTTTTATTTTACTGCTATAGTTTTTTATCAGTTTGAGTTGTAGAAGGTTTTTCAAAGTTTCAGGCAGGAAAAGACTCATGTGCCCAATGGAAATGCAAGGCTACTGGTTCTGATTTGTTTAGCAGGCAAACACCCCTGAGAGGTTGCCAGAGATGTTACTAAATTATGTTCACACCTAATTTAGTTAGACTGAATTACAATTGTCACAAAAGGAATAGAAGAAAACTTTTAAGTTAATGATCAATTAGTGGAGATCGAATCAGAACCGAACCCGTCTCTTGCTGTGAGTTTAAAGACAACCTGGTGGTCTAGCATTATTGCAAAGAGGGTGGGATTAGTCCCTATTTGGAGCGGCTAAATGGATACAATGAAAATATTTCTGAACAATTTGCTAGGTCTTGGCAAAACCGGTGGGTTTCGGTGGGCGGAATTAGCTTTGAAATTTCTGAAAGAGTGATCGCTATGGCCACTGGTATGTCTACCTAGGGTTTGAAACTGCAGAGGAAAACTAAAATTGCGGACCTTTCTAGTCAGAAGCTCTTTCTTGGAGATGGCGAAGAATTAGTCCCATATTAGGGGGGATTTGACAGAGCCAAGCTGCCCGAGCCATGGGACGATGTGTGTTTTCTCCTCATGAAGTACTTCACCCTGGAGGGGCGCTTCACCAGGTTCTATAACTACCACCTCCCCCTTTTGAATCATTTCCGTTGCAATGCTCAAATTAGCTTTCCGTTTTATCTACTTTCCTCCCTTGAACATTCTGTCCTTAGGGTTAGGGCTAAACTAGCAAAAAACCTTGCTAAGAAACCCATCCCTCTTCATCAGGGCCTTATCCTCTGCCTCTATAATCACCATCTTGCCCTTGAACCCGCCAAGTCCACTCAAACCAATAGTGGGGAGACCTCCTCTAATCCTAAGGATATTCCTGGTGTTGATGAACCTGGGCCATCCCCTGTTCCTAGTAAGACTAAAGAAGTTGCCTTTTCCACACCTGAGGATATTCCTGTTGATACTCCGGGTCCTACTGTCATTACGAAGGGCATAAAGAGAAAGACTATTGCTGGGGATACAAGCACTAGTAGGGCTGTGGTTTGGACCCCTAAAAATCCTGGTAGGACCTCAGTGGGCCAGAGTAGCAAGTCTCATTCTTCTGCTAAGGTGTTTAAGGATGGTCTCCCCTCTGGTGTTAGGCGGTCCGGGCGTATCGCTGGCAAACCTACTCTTAAAGCAAAACTAATCGATTACTCTGAGAGCGGTTCGAAAGAATCCACCCGGGGGGAAGAGGATAAGGAGATTGAGGTTCAGGACATATTTGAGGATGCTGAAGGTAATCAAGAGACTCATGATACAGGGGCTACCACTGAGGAAGTTGCTGACTCTGTCGACAATGCTGACAAAGTGGGTGAGATGTTCGTGGAAGAGGCTGATAAGGATATGGACACTGATGCTAGTTTGGGAGCTGATCTGGCGGGTCTGAGGGCTCGCATCGAGAAGCTGGAGCAGAATCTCTCCATTGTGCTCGGGAGTTCTATTTTCCTAAATATTTCTGTGCTGAAAAACCTGGGGGTGCCTGTCAATGCTGACAATGATGATCTTGCTAGGAATTTGGATGACATTATTAAGTCCATGGTTAATCAAGGAGAGAATTTGCCTCCTTAGTTTTTGTTTTTATTTTGATGCTTCTCTGCTACTTTGCTACTCTGTATTTACTATCTTAGTTCGCGGCTGGGTTTGTTGGTTATGATGGGTTATCTGTTTATGGTGTTTCTGGTTGAAGGCACTTTTTGTGCTTGCTGCCTTTGTGGTCTGTCTACTTTTTGTAAGGGTTTGGCCCCTTGTTTTGCCGCCTTATATTATCAAAAACATCTTGGAAAGAGACAAAGAAAGATCATTTGTTAGGATAATCTGATAGTCCAATCAGAACTATCAAACCATCCTCACAAGTGAAGTTCTAATGACAAGAGACCATACAGTCAATGAATGATAGAAGGTTTTAACTAGTTTTATCTTTCAAGTATGAGATGATTGAATTATTCAAGTAATCACAATTTAGTGTGAAAGAAAGGTATTTATAAATCTGTCATTTCATATCATGTTTTGAACATATCATAAGGTAAAGTAACTGATCATATTTAAAGAAATGTTTAAATATGTCCCACACAAGCCGTGGGAGTGACTAAACTAAGCCAATGCAAACATTGTGTAAGCTATACATCTGTGCATAAAGGAAAGAGAAAGAACATATGAGAATAATGGATATCCATCATTGCCTTTTGGAGGTTGATCTTCTTGGTTGGCAGCGAATCTTCATGTCTTTATCTTCCGTTCCTGATCAGGATAGTGTACCTGTAAGGTTGAAAGAAAATTTTGTTAGAAGCTCCAGATATTTAGATTCATCATATGGTTTATCAACAGACATGTAAAACTTGCAAACATCATGCATCTTGTGATTGGATCAAATCAGACATGTGCAACAAATCAGATCATCATGAGAAAGATCAATCAACTTCAAGAGGTATGCTTTTATGCTAACTTGTTTGTTCACTGTGCAGGTATAGGAAAATTAATGTAGCTGATTTGAAGACATTTAAGCATGTGGAGAAAATGTGGCTCGCACAAGGGTAGAGCCCAAAATGCTTCCTTCTTATTTATTTGAGAAGGATATCAGATTGCAATAGACAGAATGTACTATGTAAGAGATACTATGCATTGGAATAGTCAACATTGTAATGAAGTGAGATCATCATAAAAGAAATGAAGAGGAGAAGTTGCTCCTATAAACTATGATCATTCCAGAAAGAGCTTATCAAGATCAGATAACTATGTTTTACTTCATCATTCACATGCTGTAGGATGAACAATATATCCATTCACGAGAGATTGATATGCAGGTACATAAGTACAATGATCAAAGAAGTAGGTACAGTCATGAAAGGTATCTTTCTTTATTTCTGATTATGATTGAAGTATGTTTCTGATGTCCACATATATGCCATAGGTTTGACAGTTATCTAAATAGGTGAACATCATGATAAACCAACATTAGATGTCATGAAAAATGCATAAAGTACAATGAGGGACAACCTTGTAACAAATGAAGAATCAACTGAGTGAAGTTTGCCAAGATTGTCATGAAGTTAATCAAGTGAGGCAGCCTTATCAAATACTCACATCAAGTGAAGGCTACAAGAGCCATGAAGAAATAATAAACTGTCATAATGTCATGTCATACTGTCATGATACTTTTTTAAAGCATATAAAGGAACAAGGTCTATCAAATACCAAGAAGGATGCCAAATAAAAGTGCCATAACAACAATGCCTAATAGAGAAATGTAACAACAATGTATGAAGTGATAGGCATTTATTCCGATGCAAAAGGAAAAAGGATACAATATTCACAAAGTACAATTTCTCTCATATATCAAATACAGAAGAAAAAATAAACAAGAATAAAGGGTTTTTGTATATCATTATTTTTTGCATATTCAAATAGAAGACCAGTTTTGTCACCAGAATGTTCACAATTTTTGAAACCCTTATCATCATTTTGCACATTGAAGTCACAGCTAGAGAAAAATGATAAAGGAAGCAAATACAGAGTATTTTCACACAAATGAAGATTTACAAGAAAATATGCCCAGAACAAGGAAGATTTGTAGGCCATGGCTGAAGGAAGAGCCATTCTTTGATAAAAATCAAAACCCTCTGCTATATTTTTGAAACTCTTGTATTTTCTTGTCTAGAAAAGAATGTAGAGATATAAAAGATACAGAAGCTATAGGTCGTAGCCAATAAGGTTGTAAAGATGCAATAATATTGAAACCCTCAAATTCTTTTTTCGAAACCCTAATGTATTTTTTAGGTTACAAAGAGAAAGGAGGTTTGAAAAGAAAATATAGACATGGCCGTGACAGAGAAAGGCCTTATTCTCCAAAAAATTGAAAACCCTCAATCTTCTTTTTCAAACCCTTGAGTTCTTGCCTTTTTGCTCTTTACACTTTGGGAGAGAAAGAGGTTTTGTAACTCATTTTATTGGCAGATTTATAGAGATTATAGTAGGTTACATGTTCTATACTTTGTTTTATGCAATTATCTCCTTTATTTTTCAGCTTGATCAAGTATCTGCCTTTCCATTAATGCAGCCCTTATGAATGATTTGATGAGATTTTATTGTGTTTAGACATCAAAACCTTTAAAATCATTATCTCATTTGTACTTGCATGTGTTAGATAGCATTAAAAATCATAGGTCTTAGGTTGTGCAATTGGAGAATGTTTCTTTTATGTTGTGAAAAACCCCTTTTCCTTCAAACAGAAATATTTTCCAACCTTCCTTAGAAACATTTTTGTGATAAATTTTCTGAAAGTGGTTTGTGTGGATAGATTTTTTGAGATCTATTGTGAGTTAGATTGCCAAGTTTCATCATTATTAGGTGCATCACCATATTTTTTCAGTTTTTATTACTTTTAGAGAGATCCTTTTAACCCTTTTTCACATCAAAGTCATAGATCCAAATTGAATATTTTAAGGGAACCAACCCATAATCTGGAGGTTCAAACTCGACATAGGTCACCCACAGCCTGAGTTTGATCCCATGTTACACAGGATTGCTGAGTTTCACAACTCTGCATAACGGGTGTAATCCTGCTCGTCAACAAGCTCATCTAGGTTTTCTATGCTTAGGTGTATGGCATGGCAATCAAAACTAGTTTTGAGTCACATATAGGTGTGGGTAGTGCCCTTGGTTGAATGGGTATAAATAATAAGGCAATATAAAATGTAACAAAAAAATAGGTACATAGAATACCTAGTAAGAATAGGGAGGTATTTTAGTTATACTAGTGCATGTAAGGGGGGTATCAAAACATAAATTTGAGGGATAGAAATGAAATTAGGAGTGTTTATTAGTACCTTCTGAACACACATTCCATCACATTGGTTTATTAAGTGAGTCCCTTAGGTGAATGCACCTCCTAAAATAGCATCTCCTTCCATGAGAACCCTAGATCCTAAAATTAGGGAGTCCACCTAGTTAATTCAAGCACTCCAACTTGGAGCATACACTTTTACACATGGCTATATTTAGACAATCAACGGTTGTCTTTGTCATACCCCATTTGACTCTTCTAAATAATTATTGTTTTTGGCTTGTAATAATTTAACTATAAGTAGGGGCAATTGTTAGTTAAAGTTAGATCCAGATGTTTTAGTTTTATTTCAATATTTAATGTGAAATGTTATATGCACATATAAAAAAATTTGTAATAGTTTGATCTAATTTGCTTTGTCATAATTTGTAAGATGATATTTATAATTATGAAATTCATGTTTTGATTATTATATTCTAGATAATGTTAATATTTATGTATTATGTGGACTAATGTGTTTATGACTTTATTTTACGATGCCATGTCCCTGATGAGAGAGTGTCATAGGGGAGGACACTATCACAGTAGTGATGTGACATGGATAGAAGTGAATAACAACTACAAATGGTTTTTGGGGTCATTCTTAGTGAAATTTGTATTTGTTAGTCTATGATTATTGGTTGTAGCTTATTTATTACCATATCTTTGTTTGGTGATATTCACTACATGATAGCCATGTATCAATATCATTTATTATCATGTTTTACTCATTTCTGTCAAAATCATTTATTGTCTTTTTGTTCATTCCATAAAATTTTAATTGGTGTTGTTCAAATCTTTTTCATCTGCATTGATTGCTATATCGATTATTGTATTTATGACCCATTTTATGTCAATTTATGTGTTTGTCTATATTTGGTTGGCATCTGTATGTGCATAGATGTGACACTTTTTTAGACCATGAAATCTTGATCTCACCATAACTAAACACGTCTCGAAAATAATTTTTTTAAAAACTTAGCTTTATAAGGCATTGAACTCTATTCAAACATTTAAATTTTAAAGGATGAAAACAAAAGAGAGTCAAAGATCATGGACTTTTGGCCTACCTATCTCTACATTATGCATTAATGAACATTTATTAATTTGAACACCTTGGTTTACTATGTTGAGGAAGTTTTGGCACCCAACTGTCGCATTTTGAATTAGAACCATATATAGCACATATCTATGGATAGTTTGTGCATGATTTTGTATACATGCATATGTGTAGATAAAGATAAAGCATACATAAGTTGTATTTAGGGACAAAGTCTATTATGAGATTCATGCAAGTCATAGTTGGTTTTAAAGCAAGTCTACTTTAAAGGTTAATTTTGCATGCACCTATACTTAGTCTAGGTGGCACTAAGGGACATGCACCTTATAAGGAAGCAAAGGTAGAAAAAACAACTTCCTACATTAATCTTGAAAGAATTAGTGTACAAAAAACTTTTAAATCTAATATAAACTATAATAGAAAATATATAGTTCAACACATATAAAGGCATAAACAACACAACACATAACACTAGTATTACATAGAGAAAACCCTTTCAGGAGATAAAACCCACACTCCAAAGTATCTAAATGTATTATTCAAATCCACAAAGAGATTACAACACACGTGTAGAGTAAGCTTTTATATAAGTTTCATCAACATACAATTATGGAGTAACTTTGGCAACATTATGACACTTGAAAATTCATACAATACAATACTACAACTCCACACGCTCAATTTATAGATAAATGAGCAAACTGGAAACCATCAATGGTTTGCTAAACCATGTGTTGAAACTACTTGAAGTATGGTGCCTAGGTTTGACCTCAAATTTCAATGCCCACCTTGACATTCCAACACAGAGACAAAAATAATAAATAAATAATGCCTCTTACAACTGTCATATTCTATCATAAACATCAACACAACATGGGCATCCAAGTTTGTCATCATTCTCCATCTAAAAATAGTCACTCCATGATAAATAATGTCTATCATAGTTGGTCAACATTCCCACATAACTCCCCTATTCTTGGCCCTTACATGTCATAGAATTTGTCATAAGATCCCACAAAAGTAGGGTGTCTCGTTTGTTCTCAAATAGGAAAATTAAATATCACTTACAACACTCCACAAAGTATCAACACGTGGCATATAATGCCACCTCAAAATCTAATGCCCCATTTCAAGGTGAGGTTAATTTAGATAAAATAAAAATGCATGAAAATGATAAATAATTCAAATCCAATGCTAAGAACTTGCAAAGGTTCAAACACCTTAATTCCTAACATTCTCCTACTTTTCATATACCGTGCAAGAGCCAAAGGGATACTCACTAACACTAGAATCTAATTTCTAGGGGTCAAGAGGCCCATACACTTTGAACATCATCTGAATTTCCTCGTGCTCAAGACCTTGTCAAAGCAGCTGCAACATTCATCAAAGTTTGTACTTTCTCTAGTTTCACCCTTCCATCTTTAGCCACATCTCTAACAAAATGATACTACACATCTATGTTCTTGGTCCTTACATGAGAAGTTAGGTTCTTTCCTACACAAATTAAACTTTGACCATTGCAATAAAGTGTAATTGCTCCTTGATTCAACCCAACATTTGAACAAAATTTTTTCAGCCAAATAGATTCTTTCATACTACCATGTTAGCACAAGGAATGCCTAACTTGATATGAGTCCACATAACCACAAATATCTAAGGAATGTCTATCTCCTATCATATTACCATGATAGCACAAGTAATACTAATATGTACCCCTTAAATATCTTAAGACTCTTTTAATTGCATCCTAATGAATCCATCCAGGATTAGACATAAATCTGCTCAAAACTCTTGCTGCTTGGGAGATGTCTGGTCTGGTATAGACAAGACTTCTAACTATGCTCTGATAAGGTACTCTTCTCATGTCTTCCATCTTAGAAAGAGAACTAGGACATTGTGTAACATATAATTTCATTCCCAAAGTAACAAGAACACACAATGGTCTAGAATCATGCATACATTAAACCTCTAGAAAATTAAATTCACATACTTTGTCCAAGCCATAGCTTTTTGTTTTGTCTATCTCTCTTTATCTCCATACTAAAAATGTGTTTTGTTGCACCCAAGTCTTTCATTTCAAATATTGTTGCAAGCCAAGATGTTAGTTCTGAAATCAATTATCTCCCCTTTCTAATGAATAACATATCATAAACATAAAGTGTAATAATCAAGAAATGACCACCATAAATTTTAAAGTTAAACACACTGATCTGATTTAGAATGCTCCAATCCCAAATTCTGCACAAATGTATCAAATTTCTAGTACCAAATCCTAGGAGATTATTGAGGCCATACAAATATTTCTTTAACTTATAGACCAAATGTTCTTTACCTTTCACCATGAAGTGCTCTAGTTGTGTCTTATACATTTCTTCCTCCAAATCACCATGAAGGAAAGTAGTTTTCACATCCATTTGTTCAATCTCTAAATCATAGGCTACTAAAATAGAAAGCAAGAATATAATGTTGACATTTTTGCAACAAGATAAAATATCTCACTGTAACCCACACTGTTAATTTGGGAGTAACCTTTCGCAACCGTGTCTTGTACTGTTCAACATTACCATCAGAACCCAGTTTCTTCTTGAATACCCATTTGCAACCAATAGGTTTGCATCCTTTGGGAAAAGGTACTAAGTCCCATGTATCATTTCTTTTAAGTGTATCCATTTCTTCATCCATGGCTATTTTCTAGGACTCTACATTATGCATGCCTAAAGCCTCTTGCACATATATAAGTTCATTAATGTTAGTATTTAAAGCAAATATACGTCTACAATCACTAGGGGAATACCTTTTCAGTGGTTGTCTACACCTGGTTCACCTTCAAACAAGATGAGTTGGAGGTTCTACCTCCTCTTCTAAAGATTATCAGTTTGAAGAGCTCTCCTCAACTTCTGGTCTTATTTGGGCTATCGATTCAACTCTCTGGTGTAGGAGGAAGTTGAACCACATCTTTCTTTTCACCTTTGTTTGGATACAATACAACATAAGAAGGCCTAATCTCTCTAAAAATAACATTTATACTATATAATACCTTTTTTGCAACAAGTTCCTAAATTTTGTATCCTTTCACACCATAACTATAATCAATGAAAATGTGTTTTACAAACTTGTTCTCCAATTTAGTACACTTATCCCTTGGCACATGTGCATATGCCTCACAACTAAAAACATGAAGATTCCTTAGTGAAGGCTTTCTACTAGACCACACCTCCATGGGTGTTTTATCAACAAGAAGTGATGTAAGAGATATGTTAATCAGGTAGCAAGCAGTGGCTACAACCTCATCCCAAAACCTTTGTTCCAGGCCAGCTCCACTAAGAATACTCATAGCCTTATCCATTAGTGTCATGTTCATACTTTCTACAACTCCATTCTATTGTGGATAATACAAATTTATCTTTTTCCTCTGAGTTCCACAATCCTTAGAGAAGTTATTAAGATCTATAGAACAATATTCATCACCATTATCAGTCCTTAAACACTTAAATTTTCTACCAATCTAAGTTTCTACCATAGCTTTGAACTCTTTAAAATGACTAAAAACTTCATATTTACTTCTTAGGAAATAAACCCATCTCCTTCTACTATAATCATCAATAAATGTAACATAATAAACAAATTTTGCAATTGAAGGAACATCGATAGGAGTAAACACATACTTATTGATGAGCTTATTATTTGTCCTATTTATTTCACCATTCCTTATGATTTAATCCATGTTCATGATGTTATAATATCATTCCTAAGATATTTATGAACTTTACCTTGATTCCCTGAAGCATTAACTATGATTAATGATGATTTATAAACGTTTGTATGTTTTAGTTAGTTGATGCTAAATTATGATGATATATTATGATGAATGATAATTATTAAATGTCAAGTATTTGTAGAAGGATTAAAATATCATCTATGGAAGGAATGAGTCGTTCATGTAGCTGAAAAGAAGAGAAACAAGTTGATAGTTGTGAACATGTTGTTGCTGGAAAAGTGGCGTGCAAAAAAAGTCAAAAAGGCAGTTTTAGTAAAATAGGAATATATCCCTCATTTCTTAATAAAATTCAGATTTTCAAAATGATTTGGAAAGATGAAAAGAAGGAGCATGAAACCTAGAAAGCGTTTGAAGAGATACACAATAATAAAGGATCACAAAATGATAGAAGTTGATTGAGTAAAAAGTGGTGACTGAGAAGGCAGAGATTTAGTCCAACCTCCACCATTTGTTATACTCTGAGTTTTAACTTGAAATAAAGTTGGATATGGATTGACATGTATTTATACACATCAACAAATCTCCAAAAAGTCATTTTGATCATAAAATAGTTCAAACAAACTCTTTTCCAATCAGTTAGATGAAAAGTTGTAATAGGACTTTATTGTCTAGTCATTGTATTTGTGTCATTTGAAGAATAATCATTTTCCTTGTTTGAAGGAACGATGGGACACCTATTAGATGTTTGTTAGCCTATATATTTGAGTATGTAATCAAGCAAAAAATATAGAAGATAATATAGGAGATAATTCAATTTATTACTTTTAGTTAATAGTTTAGCAGTCACCTACAGCCACTGCTGAAGGCACCTGCAACAACTACTGTGCAGAAAGGTTTCTTTTTAGCATTAACTATGTTTTGTTTAAAGTTATTGAATTTTAGTTATTCTTTCACACAATGATGATAGATTAGGAGTCTCTCATGGTGCATATACAGTGCAACCCATCATAAGTTTACAGACCGTGGTTAGTAATTTAATGTAGGCTTGCAATGTCAAGTGGACTATTTAGCTAAGTACACCCCTGAATTGTGTAATTTCACCAACTCTACGACGCATTAGTTAAACTCTACATTTTTGGCGCCATTGTCGGGGATGGTGTCAAGCCATGAGAATCTCTAGGTTTCTTAAAAGTTCTTCCTTGTTTTTGTAGAATCATAATTTCTATTCAAAGCATTTAGGATTATTAGGCATTTTGAAAGTTACCACAATCAGATTTAGCAGCAGACAAATGGATCAGATTGATATGCTTGGAAAGAGTAAATTGGAAATCAACGAAGACATATTCTCTAGCATCATAGAAACATTTTGTTTAATAATTGATGCTAAAGAGGATAACCTTGTTTTGTAAAATGAAGAAGTTATTATACACAAGGTTGCTAGTCAAGATGAAAATGATATCAAATCAGAACTCCTACTTGAAGAAGAGAGCTGCTATGAAGTCAAAACCAGTATTCTCATGTAGAAAAGTAAAGAAGAGATTGAAGAAGACCAATTTTGGGATTACTTAGAGGTGTTTTTCTAAACTTTAGATGCAACATCAATATCTTTTCTAGAGCAAAAACATGAGCAACATGAGTATCCTATGAAAAATTTTATGCTTCTATCAAAAGAAGCAACCCATCAGCATGAAACCAACAAGGAGGGTTCAAAATTTGTTCTTTCACATGGATGTCCTATCAGACATCTAGCTGAAATAGAGGGCACAAAAGTATCACAAGTCATGCTTGCATTCAAGCATGAAGTTACAACTGAAGATGAAGCTAAATACATAGTTGCAGTTAGAGAAAAATGGTCTCAGCTTACTTATTTCCTTCAAAACAAAAGTATGTATTGTCAAAATGAAGTAGTAAGTGAGTTTGTTTATGTATGTCAAAAATTATTGTAGCTGTTTATTAAGTTTCTACTTATGCTGCACCTCTTTTTGGTTGCTCACAAGTATGTGAAGCATTGTAAGTAGCTAAGGAAAGGCAATTATTTCATAGAACCAGTCAATGGTTTTGTTTGATCAAAGTTTTATTTGTTGGTTAGTGTAGGTTAGGATAGGTTTTTCATTCAATAAGTGTTGATGCACAATGTCTTAGATGTCTTCTTCTCCAAATATTGAAGCATAGTTAGTTAGGTGTTGTCCGGTGTAGTTTGTTTCCCCATTTCTTCTTGCTTAGATGACTATTTTAAAGGTATTCATAGTTGGTTGTTTGGTCATATTCCAAAGTCATTTTTTTTCAAGGTTGCGATTCATGTCTATCAAAAAAAGTTTCCATTAGGTGGTTGGGTCTTCATGGGATCAAGAATGTCTATTCAATTGGTGTTGTTCAATTGATCTAATCATATTTTATTCAATGGTAATGGACTACATCTAAAAGTTGCATTAGAAGTTATTGGATGGATAGACATTTTCTGCAGTGAGCAGCCAAGAAACC
Organism: Cunninghamia lanceolata; assembly: GCA_027924645.1. NCBI lineage: Eukaryota > Viridiplantae > Streptophyta > Pinopsida > Cupressales > Cupressaceae > Cunninghamia > Cunninghamia lanceolata. The sequence goes on along the minus strand of BSBN01000472.1, from coordinate 11,168,523 downwards.
TACAACTACCGATGATAAATATGCATCCACTCTTAGAGGGACTTGTACATTCATCTATTTAGGGACCTGTACTTTTAGCTATTCACCAAGTTTACAGCTTTTCACTATATCATAGCAGGTACTTACATTTATGATTCTCATTCATTAGTAATATATATCATTTTTAGTTAATTAAATACCTATGCATTACAATATGTTCATCAATTATCATTGTTCTAATTACATGCTTCATAACTGATTTATTCTGTTACCTGCATCCATACATTGGCATCTGAGGACAAATGACCTTTTAGCTGGGGGAAAACATGCATGCCTTGTATTATTGTCCTAGACCATAGGAGGATGACCTTGCTTGTATATTATCATACCTACCTCCTACATTCATGACTATGTTTGCTTCAATTGACATATTGTTCTATTGATTTCCCTTTGCCATTATTGCCTCCAAGTGACAAAAGACAAAAGTATTTAGGGGCAACTGTAGCAGATGTTATTTATGTTATCTCAAGAATGAATTAAAAAGAGAAGATGTTAAGAGAATATGGAGAGACATCCATACAACAGTTTTCTATCTTGATGAAAAAAAGGCAAGATAAACGCATTGGACTTCATGCTGGTAGTTTTCATGTCTAACCAATGTCCATCTCCTGCTTGAGGACAAGCAGAACTTCAACTAGGGGGAATGATGAGCTTATTATTTGTCCTATTTATTTCACCATTACTTATGATTTAATCCATGTTCATGATGTTATAATATCATTCCTAAGATATTTATGAACTTTACCTTGATTCCCTGAAGCATTAATGATGATTTATAAATGTTTGTATGTTTTAGTTAGTTGATGCTAAATTATGCTGATATATTATGATGAATGATAATTATTAAATGTCAAGTATTTGTAGAAAGATTAAAATATCATTTGTGGAAGGAATGAGTCATTCATGCAGCTGAAAAGAAGATAAATAAGTTGACAGTTGTCAACATGTAGCTGCTGCTGGAAAAGTGGAGTGCAGAAAAAGTCAAAAAGGTAGTTTTAGTAAAACATGCATATCTCCCTCGTTTCTTAATGAAATTTAGATTTTCAAAATGATTTGGAAAGATGAAAAGAAGAAGCATGAAACCCAAAAAGAATTTGAAGAGATACATAATAATAAAGGATCACAAAATGACAGAAGTTGACTGAGTAAAAAGTGGCGACTGAGAAGGCAGAGATTTAGTCCAACCTCCACCATTTGTTATACTTCAAGTTTTAACTTGAAATAAAGTTGGATATGGATTGAAATGTATTTATACACATTAAAAAATCTCCAAAAAAATTATTTTGATCATAAAAGAGTTCAAAAAAACTCTTTTCCAATCAGCTAAATGAAAAGTTGTAATAGGACTCTGTTGTCCAGTCATTGTATTTGTGTCATTTGAATAATAATCATTTTCCTTGTTTGAATGAATGATAGGACACCTACTAGATGTTTGTTATCCTATATATTTGAGTATGTAATCAAGAAAAAATATAGAAGATAATATAAAAGGAGAGAATTTAGTTTATTACTTTTAGTTAATAGTTTAGCAGTCACCTACAACCACTGTTGAAGTTACTCGCAACAACTACTGTGCAGAAAGGTTTCTTTTCAGCATTAACTGTGTTTTGTTTAAAGTTATTGAATTTTAGTTATTCTTTCACACAATGATGATAGATTAGGAGTTTCTCATGGTGCATATACAGTATAGACCCATCATAAGTTTACAGACCTTGGTTGGTAATTTAATGTAGGCTTGCAATGTCAAGTGGACTATTCAGCTAGGTACACCCCTAAATTATGTAATTTCACCAAGTCTACGACACATTAGTTAGACTCTACACTTATGAGAACTCAAATAAAAATAAATAAGGTTTTGTTTTCGGTATATACAATTTCCACATAAACTAAACTCAAGATTACCATCAGATAAACCTTCAACAACGTTTTTATTCTTTAAGGTCCATAGACCCTTCTCTCCTATATGGCCTAATCTTTGGTGCCATAACATTGTCTTTTCAGCAGGAACTTAATCTCTATAGAAAGAGCAACCTTAGGTACCTAGAAAGCATGACCATATGCTAAAGAAGATACCACTCCTTTATCCAATGAACTAGATGAAGACTCATTTTTAATAATAATACTATTACACAAGTAATTATGCACGTATCAAGTTGAAATAATGTTCCCAATCTAACACCTCTATAATTCACCATAACACTTCTAACCATCTTGCATCCTACGTCAAAAAAGATAATATGCACACCCACATCAAGCAATTTACTTATAAATAAAAGGTTTTGTGCTAACCCAGATATATGCAATACACCATTAATTACCTTTACTATACCATAGAGAAATCTAATTTAAACTCTACCACAGCCAACAATTTTTAAATAAGAATCATCACCCAAGTACACCTTACCTCCATCAAATAGTCCATGTTGTGAAAACCAATCTCTATTAGAGGTCATGTAGAAAGATGCCCCTGAATCAATTAACCATGTATTATCACTTACACAAGTGGCCAAAGTTGCAATGAATGCATCACCATCTTCCTTTTCAGATTCAGAATTAGAATCAACTTTAATTTTCTTTTTCTTCTAAATACTTTCTTTTTGGAAGTGACCGAGCTTGCCACAATTCCAATTTATCAATTTGGACTTTCAAGAGAGAAATCTCCTCTTGGATTTGGATCTTGTCTTTTTTCATTGCTTTTCATTCTTGCCTCTTTTTCTTGATATGCCATGAACATTCAAAGCCTCCTTGGCACTGATGGAAACTTTTATTCCCATTTGCTTAGAAAGTAAAGAACCAACAACATCTTCAACCTTCAAGACTATATAAGTGTTCCCAATGGCAATGACAAGACTATCACATGAATCAAGCAAAGAACACAACAAAATCTAAAATCTCTCTTCCTCATCCATTTTCACACCCACTAAACTTAACTGTGTTGCCAAAATATTGAATGTATTCAAGTGGTCTACAATTTTTCAGCCTTCCTCCATTCTCAAAGAATATAGATTTTTTCTTAAAAATAATTTGTTAACTAGGGATTTGGATTGATAGATTCTCCCAATTTTTGCCATAATTTCTTTGCAGTAGGTTCTTCATGGACATTAATCAAAATAGAATCTGCAATACATAATCTAGTGAGACCCTTATCTTTCTAGTCTATAATGTCATATTGTATAGTCGTGGGTGCATCTGCAGATCTAGAAAATTTATCATTTGTCGTGGCCCATAGATCTTGATCTACCAATAGATCCTTGATGTCATCTTCTAAAACTCAAAGTTTACACCAATTCTTTTTCAACCTCAATCCTCCCTAACATGCTCGCCATTAGTATTTCCTACAATAAGATCATAGACTACTCTTATGCACAAGCTCCCACTCAAGAATTGGATTAGCTCAAAAAACCCTAACAACTAAAACCAAAGGTCATCATGCTCGGATACCATTTGTTAGGAAGCCAAGGTAGTGGAAACAACTTCCTATGTTAATCTTGAGAGGAGTAGTGTATAGAAAACTTTAAAATTTAATATGAACACAAAATGATTCAACTATTGTAGTTTTACAACATTTCAACATATATTATTATATGCCATAAATATAAACACAAAACAATACAATAATCACGTGATGTAGTTTTATAAAGAAATACTACCAAAAAAAATGAATCGTATTCAAATTAGGCCATTGTCCAAACAATTTAGTGAAAAAGGCAATTGCATAACATAAGAGGACAAAATCAATCTAATTCAAGTAAAAAATCTTACCATGGCTTTCTTTTTGGAATAGAAAGAGCTAATGAACTTGGGTTTGTCTTCTTCCTTGAATCCAATATTGCATCCATTATGGTGGGCTTCATTATATTAAAAAATGTAGCCAATTATAAAATTCACAAGAAAAGGGTCATGCTCCCTACAAATATCAACTAAATTCAAAGTACCTATAGAGGAAAACTAATGCATTGTAGACTTAACATAATTCAGGGGAAAACCTATCTAAACAGTCCACTCTATCATTATACTTCCTACATTAAATCATCAACCAAGGAGCGTAAGATTATGATGGTACTACACTGTATGTGCCTTTATGGACTCAAATCCTCTTAACTATCCTATTCAAACCTATTCTGAATAGCCTAGTCTACTAAAATTCACAGAATTGTAAGAACAACAAAAATAGTTTAAAATCTAGTTGCTACGGGTACTTTTAGCATACGCTGTAGATGACTATTAATAATAGGAAATTACAGAATTAACTCAAAACATTCTAAATGATGAAAAAACTAATGTTAACCTCCGGAGGACTTCAAATAGACACAACATGCATTTGCTCATAGATCATACTACTATATTTTAACAATTAACATATTCTAATTAACTCGCACTGCATTTATACATAAATGAAAAACTGATTGACAAGAATGCATAAAAGAAATGAGGAAATAAATGAAGTGAGGATCAGTGCTTTGAGTGACCGGCTCAGGGGACTGACTCACTTAACTTGAAATCAAATCAAATCAATTACAGATACTCATGCATCTTCGTAACATGTTCTATTCATTCCATATCATAAACATAATCTTCTTCATATTATATTCAAATCAAAACATGTCTGGATAATTGATATTGAAAAACAGAGTAATAGCTAAGTAACTGGAAAGTAAAAGCAACTAACTTAACAACGAACTCATCCCTCTAACTTATACAAAAATGGGAGAGTTTTATGTAACTACTAACTAATCCTCAATCAACCCAACCCTAGATACTAGGATACAGGTTTCATGATTGATTTATTAATCAAACTGATCAAAAGAAGAAAAGTCTTGTTCAAACAAGAACTCTCATGAAACGGTTTGTATGAAAAACCACTCATAGACTGCGTTTAGAACAAGTCTTCTTTTCTGCATTTATTCCAATCCATGATGGTACATATTCATGCTCCATCTGTCTTCACTTTTGGCATTCAAACTGCACTTCACTTAATTCCCCGTCCCTGCAACTCGCTGCAATTGCTCTTTCCTTGATGCCACGTCCTTACTGCACAAGGTTAATTCTCCAAACATTGCACACAAAATAGCTTTCATATTTAAACCATAGGATTCTATCTATAGTGCATGCATACTTATATTTTAAGTCATTCACTTGATAATATCACCACCATATTCCATATTAACAACATAGGTTTAAAGTCTTTGAAAAGTATATGAGAAACAACATATAGTAATGGTAATGTTTGTAAAGTATCTGTAGGATCATATGAAAAGGTTTTAAAAGCATATAAAAATAGCATAAAAAGAAGTCAATAATTCAACCCATCAGTACCTGCCACATTGGTTCAAATAGTCAAGCTTGTGAGATTGACACCAATCAACATCATGACAAAGATATTGGGCAGCCTAGCGAAGATGGAATTTGCAATGGGTGCACTTTCCATAGGTTTAACAAACATCATAGGGTATTTAGTTCTATTTGGATTGGCATAAGGAATGGACCCAATTTGTAGTCAAGCATTTGTAACTAAGAATTGGTACCTCATAAGTCTTTCTCTCTAGAGGACCACTCTAATTATTCTTACCACTTATATGCCTATAAGCCTTCTATGCTTTAGATGAACCAAGATGTTGCAATTATAGCAGTTGCAAGCACGCATTGTCTTTTTTCACTTCCTGATATTGTTACAAATAATATTTTGTAGCCTATTCACACATACTTTTGATCCCAAGGAATTACCACAATGATGATGTGGTGTTCTTTTCAGGCAATTATTCTGCGTACACCTCTAAATATCATCCTAGTTTTTGTTTTTAAACTAGGTGTTCCAAGAGTGACAATTGTTGCAGTTTTAATAGCATGGTGTTCCTCTTGCTTGGGTACCTCTACTTCACTAGAGTATACAAGAGATCTTGGAAAGGTTGGTTTGTTGATTCCTTTGAAGAATGGTGGCCTTTGCTCCAAAATACAAGAAAATGCATAAAAATCAGCCCTCAAAGTTTCACAACAATTAATCAATTATCTTTTAAGGATAACATGCTTTGAGGTACATCATTACTCTTTAATATCAGACCATTTGAGTAGAGCGATGAGTAGAGCTAATTTCTCATTGCAACTTAATAGTCCATTTGTGTAAGAATGCTCTGTAGATATCCTTGTACATTTTTGCATGTGTCTAAGTGCAAAACAAAAACTTGTTTTTCACAGAGAAATGAAGAATAAGAAACCTTGGGATGAGATATCCATAAAATATTTGACAAAGGTAAGACAAAAAGAGACGAAAACATTCATTGATCACAACCGAATAGAAAAAAAGATATGGAAGCAAAATAAGAAATCTGACCTTCACTCTTTTTATTGAATCAAAGATGAGGAAGATGAACTACTTTTTTGAAGTAGGATATATCGTACTAGGTATATTCAAACAATAATATTTACAAAAAAAATCTCCTTTAGACTTAGAAATAATGGATCCGAAGGAAAGCTTGACCTGCTTGGCCTTATGCATTGGCACCATTGCAGGGCCATTGTCACTATGGTTTTACCTTGTCAATGGAGGGTCTAGTAGATGGTTGTGTTCATGGATAGAAACTGTAGGGTGGTCCATTCTCATTCTGCCTCTTTGCATACTATACAAAAGGTAGCCAGATGTTGAACATGTTACTCCACAATAATGTATTGCTTGCTATGCAATTGGGCTAATTACAAAGGTGGATTGTTACATGGATGCATGGGGTGTCTCTTACCTAACTCTCTCTACATACTCCTTCTTTAATGCCACTCAAGTGGCCTTCAATGAAGCCTTTGAAATTTCTTGGTCCGTAAAAAATTCAACCCTTATTCAATCAATGTTGTAATTTTGCTCACCATAGGCTTTTCCTTGCTTGTCTTCCAAACTAAGAGTGACAAACCTAAAGAGATCACAAACATGAAGTACATACTAGGTTTTTTCCTTTGAAAATTGGTGCAACTGGGCTCTATGGATTAATCCATTCCATCATTGAACTTGTCTACAAGAGAAGCAAGTGCAGAGTAACATATACTCTAGTTATTGAGATGTATCTCATAATCTCCCATGTAAACTATTACAAAAAATATGAAGAAACACATGTAAAAGCATAAACAATACAACACATAACACCAATATTATGTGGGGAAAACCCTTTGGGAGAAAACCCCACACTACAAAGAATCTCAATGTATTATTCAAACCCATAAAGAGTTTACAACACACTCGTAGAGCAAGCTTTTATAAGAGTTTCACCAGCATAAATTTTGGAGTAATTTTGGCAACATTCCAACACCTACAAATTTATACAATACAATAATACAACTCTAAGAACCTAATTTATAGAAAAACAAGCAAATTAGAAACCATAAATGGTTTGCTAAACCATGTGTTTAAAACACCAGAGATATGGTGTATAGGTTTTACCCCAAATTCCAATGCCCACCTTGAGATTCCAACACCAGGCTAAAAATAGTAAATAAATAATGCCTCTTACAACTATCATAATTTGTCACAAACATCCACCCAACATGTGTGCCCAAGTTTGTGATTATTCTCTATCTAAAAATAGGAACTTCATGATAAATAATGCCTATCATAGTTGGTCAAGATTCTCACAATAATTGTGAACGGGGTTGTGCTTGAATGGAAAATGCCAAAGGTTCTCACGATGGAGATCCAAGTTTGAATCCCCCAAGTAACATGTGGTTTCTATGTGGCTTCTAAGTTGATTAATTTGATTAAGTGGCTATGTTGATGGGGAGGAGGTCCCCCTTGTGAGCTTCAATACTTACGGGAAAAAAAAAAGATTCCCACAATAACTCCCTTATTCTTGGCTCTTACGCATCATAGAAACTGTCACAGGATCCCACAAAAGCAAGGCATCCCATTTGTACTCTAGCAAATTAATATCACTTACAACACTCCACATAGCACCAACATGTGGCATATAAGCTACATCAAAATTGTAATGTCCCCGATTGCTATTTAGCCAAGTTTGTGACCAATAGCCTATTTCCTGAGTTCCTGTAGGCTATCTGGAATGGTTAGGGAGCTCCATAATTCTTGGAGAGCATAGGTTGAATTATTTGTGATGTTGTGCTATGGCATTGAGCTCAATTGGTGTTTAGAATTACAATGATGCTTTCAAAAGCATTTTCGACCTTCCTGTTTGTTCTCCAAACTTCTTAGAGAAGCCGTCTATTTTTAGAAAGTCACACAGTTGGCATCATTCTTCATCCCAAACCTTCAGGATGGTGTTGGTAAAGTTTATTTTGCAATTTACTTCAGTTTGGGATTTTCCGTAAGTTGGGTGATTAAATAAATTATTTTATTATTATTTTCATTTAAGTCTCCTAAGGTTGGAATTATTTAAAAGTGACTTAAATGTTATAGCTCATTGGAAAGGGAAAATGTTTTATTATTTGATTAGGCAGATAGAAGTGGGGTGCCATTACTTGGGAAAAGGAATTATTTAAGTTGGAGGAAAAAAGTAATTATTTTCAAGAAAGAATTATATTCTTGTGTAACTTACAAAGTGCCTATTTAAGAGAAGTGAGAGCTCATTGTTGAGGTTATGCTATTGATTTGATATTGTTATACTGCCAGATTGAACCTGAGAGTTCTTCCATTCCTTGTTGAGAACAAAAACCCTCTTGGAGAAGATTAGTTTCAGTGGTGAAAAATCCACCCTAGTTGGTAATGGTGATTTCATACAGAGATCACATATGAGCTGAAAATAAGTTTTGTTTTGATGTTTCTAATGTTGTTAATGCTTATTCGACATTTTGATTGAATAAAGGATTGCATTGCTAATCATTTTGGAGTTTGTAATTCTTGTGCCAGAAAGATTCTTCATTCTACAAGTTGGTTGTAGGAGGGTTTAATGCAAATTTGTGAGATTTGTATCCAAATACAAATTTATCTTTTGCATTGTCAATTAATGGAGATTTCATGAGGGTTAATACCCATATTTATATTGCTGGAGTTGAGAGTTGCAATACATATATTTATTCTCAAAGACCAGACTGTAGCAAATCTAAGAAATCACATCATATGAGGAGTGGCCACTGCTTTTGCTAAGTGCAACAATTCATCTTTATAGCCACTGCCTTTGTTAGAGGAGACATGATAAAGGGAGTCAATCCATTTATGGTTAATCAAACTTGGAATTAACTTCCACTTAGGACTGGGTCATCCCACCATAATGGGTTACACTTTTTGGCCAAACTTGACATTGAAATCAACATTTTGAACTAAATCTTCACTTTCTAACACCTATAGCCGCTAAACTGTTAAGAATTTGAAGATGATGCGAACTAGTGATTTGTGAGATTTTGTCTATAGATTCTAAATATATATATTTTTAAAAAAATTGGAGTTAAATTGTAATTTTTTTGTGTCTCCTTTGATAACTAGTTTTTAATAGTAAACAACATTTTTTTAACATGATGTGTATTCTGTCGCACATGACTTTTTTTTTCTACAAAGGATAAAATTCTGATTCTTTTGAATTTAGATTGGTAACACCGATATCTAGAAGATGCATTTGGTTTCATAATGTTTTGTTGAATATATTTTTTAATTAAGTTTTAAAGTCAAACCAATTATAATTGAGACATAGGTGTATTCTGTCCAACATAACTTTTTTTGTATGTATCAGAATTCAATCTTTTTTTTTGTTGGAATAAGGAAATCAATACCTAGAGGACATATATTTTTTAGAATTTTTTTCCTATTTTTTTGTATGTGTGAACCAAAGATCTTTATGTTCATTGAAAAACCTAAATTCACAAGAAATAAAAATAAATATAATAATCAAATTAAACATATTTAAAATTAAACTTTTTGGGAAGCTTATAATAAGGACTACATACTTACAAAACATAAATTTTAAATGAATTCATTTGATCCCCTAAAAGGTAAATCAAAAGTGGGTTTTAATCAACATTTTGATATGGTTTAAAACTAGTGGGGTTCTATCCAAGGGGGTTTGATCAAACCCTCTTCAATTAAAATCCTTTAAATGGAACCTTCAAGGCTTAAATTATTATATTTTCTAAAAATATGCGATTTCAACAAAAATCAGGATTTCCCAGAAAGTGTAACCCATTATTGTGGCAGCCCCGACTTTGTATGTCCTCGAGTCTTGTGTAAGACTTGAGGGTGATCTTCAATATGTAGCGCCTACTTTAGGGAAGCTTCTATGAAGTGTTTAAGCAAGGAAAATGGTATGCAAAAAAATTACTTCATTGATAATACATTTTAAATCTATATTAGTTGTTTGTTACCAGCTAATTTAATATTAGTACACCCAAATTTCATACTATTTAGAGCTATAAATTGTTTGTCAGAATGTCACTTGTCACTATTGTGTTATGTTATACAATATTGATTTATTCTTGATAACGAACTGTACATGGACTATTTTACACTTTTAACACTTTAATTATCACTAAGAATGACAAGTAAACAAGTGTTTGATGAAATGACAAGAATGCAAGTGTTGAGAACATTAGTTTGGAGATGAGGTTTTAGCTGATTGGTGATTGTGAATGATATTATATGTTGATTGGGTTTGGATTTAGAGCTGGAAATGGTTTCAGGACAGTTTGCTACAATTTTACAATGGTTTCTCAGTGATTATGTAGAGTTTAATGCTTTGATGCAATGACAAGAATGCAAGTGTTGAGAACATTAGTTTGGAGATGGGGTTTTAGCTGATTGGTGATTGTGAATGATATTATATGTTGATTGGGTTTGGATTTAGAGCTGGAAATGGTTTCAGGACAGTTTGCTACAATTTTACAATGGTTTCTCAGTGATTGTGTAGAGTTTAATGCTTTGATGAAATGACAAGAATGCAAGTGTTAAGAACATCAGTTTGGAGATGGGGTTTTAGTTGATTGATGATTGTGAATGATATTATATGTTGATTGGGTTTGGATTTAGAGTTGGAAATGGTTTCAGGACAGTTTGCTACAATTTTGCAATGGTTTCTCAGTGATTGTGTAGAGTTTAATGCTTCTTTCAGCATCTTCAACAGTAGAGTTTGTGAGTATGATTCCCTATGTTATTTAAGGTGACTTCTTATTCAGTTCAATCTAATTTATTTGCTACAACAAAGTTATTTGATTGAAAATCATATTTATTACTTACTATAGCTTTCTTGATAATGTATTTCATTTCTATATTATATGTTTGTAATCCCTAGAAGGTATTACCGCTAGTGGGAGTTGTTTGTTCTCTTGATACATGTTTCTCACCCACTGAATAAGTGGATGCCTATTGAATAAGTGAAAGTTTTATTTGATTTGCACTACATTATATCTGTTTAATCTGAAGCACTTGTATGCTCTCACCTCACCATTTGGGGAACTTGGTGATTAGAAGGTGTGGAGGAATTCATGTTTGCATCTCACTTGCTAACACTATTTGTTAGTGTTGGAAAATCTGAAATTTTTTTGGGGTAGAACATTACAAAAGTCTAATGTCCCATTTAAGGCAGGGCTAATTTAAATAAAATAAAAATGTGGGAAATAAAAAATAATTAAAATCCAATGCTAGGAACTTGCAAAGGTTGAGACACCTTAATTCCTAACATGCCTATATACCTCTCATATTGTAACACTGATTGAGAGAAGTGACTAATGCAAAGAAGGTAGAATAATATATCTGATTGATGCTTATTTGAGTGTTATTTGTGTGTATGTATGTGATTCTTTATGCATAACTAACATCCATATAAAAATAGTGTGTGGAGCAAGTAAGGGTACAAGATTTGGAGTGCTTTAGGTGAGACATAGGAATATGACAACACATTGGTAGTCTAAGTGCTTAGACATCATTCTTTAATGTGTAAGTATTTTATGACTAATATTTTGTTTTAGTTTCCAAGACCCTCCCAGACTCTATGTTGCTCAGTAAGAATGGTTTGCTAGATCATGCTCATATAAATCCATCAATGGTAGATGCAGAAGTTGGATGAGTTTATGCAAAAAGGAATTCTAGTAAGCATGAAGATTAGGTAGTGGTGTGAAGAGGATCTTTTCAACCTGCTCTACAAAGAATTTTGGGTTAAGTTACCATAACAACTCTTTGATTGGTTTGTAATGTGGTTGAAGTAGAGGAGAAAGGAATATTAAGAGCAAATAAATTGGATGACAAACAAACTCATGCATTTGAAGTGTCTAGATACAACCTAGACCAAAGTAGTAGATAATTTGGTGCGATAAGATAAAATAGCTATAAGTTGTAATCATTGTTTTGACACATAGCTTAGCCGATAAGGCCTTATAAAAGTTTTTCATGTCAATCATAAGGAGATTGCTATGTCAAGTGGATTTTTGGATGAATATGTTACTGATAGAAAAGTGGGTCAAATTCCTTATGATGGAGTAGTCACTCCTAGTGCATTAGGATGTGTAGTGGAGGGGATGATTGGCTCATCAATGAGGAATAACAAAGCATGGGAATGGAAGGTCATAGTTCGAGCGTGAGCCAATGGAATGCAACAAATAGTAGAATAAGGAAGAGAAAATTATAACCACAACCATGTAAAAGTGATCCAAGAGGGTACAATGAGCACAAAAGAGGCATCACCTAGACAAAGGCATTGATACAAGTGATCACGTGTGCTAGAAATAGAGGATGTGGATACATGTAGTAGGCACAAAGAGAGGATGTTACAATAAGAAGACAACTACTCACATTTTAGTAGCCATACACTACTAATAAAGTGCACTTAGAGGTAAATAAGCTAGCCATAGCCCAACACTACTATCTTGTTTGAATTTATGTCACATCCTATTCTTACTTACTCTTAGAGGATATATTTTAAATATTTAAACAAATGATTAAATGCATGCATTTTATGATTTTATGTGATGTATTAAATGTGATAACATTTATGATGAGTATGTTATTATGTCAGTTCATTATTTCGTTGACTACATGGAATATTCATGCAGATTATTCAATATTTGAATTGATGTTTGATTACTCATGATGTTTCGACACGTGTTTATCATTTTTAAATGATCAATGATAAGTATGATGCGATTGGTCATTATCATAGATTATATATAGATGATACTTCATTTATTATTTTTGGTTTGTGATTATAATCACATGTTGTTGATGTGGACTAACTACTACCTATTGGCATGAGGTGGATGTAGGTTAGATATTTCACCCTCACATGTAGAGGGAGAGCATCATCCATGAGATGGAGGTAGATCATGACAGTAGGGCAGTTGTACTTACCTTCCAAGAACCTAAAGACTTGCATGAATTTGTAATTTGAACGTATGTTGATGCATTTGTAAGCATAGTAGGAGTCTACTTATGAGTGTCATTGTGAACATCAGGTGTGAAGTCATGGTTGTTTTTGAGTGTTTAAATGATGTCTAGATCTTAAAACATTATTGCATTCGATTGGTTGAGTTAATACCTTATATGGTTGCATTGTGTGACTTATGGTATTTGACTATGTTTACTTGTTGAGCTACTACGAAAACTTATATTTCATTTGAATTTTTGGGTTTGAGAAACTCGTGAGAAAACATTGTATAGGCATTTGGTTTGGGCCTAAGTTTTAGGGTTTTTGCAACAATACGTAAGGCCAACCCAAAGATTGAAGACTTAGACTAGTTTTCAACATATTATGCTTTCATTGAATTGGAAGTATCTTTGGAAGGTAGTGTTTTGGTTTTCTATTAAAAATATTTAAGAAAATGGTTTGTCATAAAGTCCATGAGGGCATGATATCCACATGGGAAATAGGGGTTTGGCCCTTTTCACTAAGAGGAATAAGAATAATAAAGGGACATGAATGGTTGGACATTTTAGGGAGAGCACCAGGAGAAAAGGAATGCATTTTGGTTGCATTGTTGCATGTATTATATGCTTGAGACTTTACCAAGCAGTTTTATCCATGACTATGTATGAATATTATGCATTTGAGACTGTATAAACATCATTTTACATGACCGTGTATGTATACCATATGCTTGAGACTTGATACATATATATATATATATATATATATATATATATATATATATATATATATATATATATATCAACAAATAGACTTCCTTTTATAAACAAATTGGAATAGGGGTTTTCATCTGAAGTGTTTATCTAAATACTTGAATGGCTTGAGCATAAATAAAGAAGTGAACTAATTTATTTTTATACATGAAACATCTATATATATATATATATTGATAGAGTTGTGTGTTTGTATATTTATTTGAGTCAACTATATGTGTTCACAGTGGATAGTTGTGCATGGAGGTTTAAATTCATTTAAGTTGATTGTATGTTGACAATTGTGCATAGAGTTCTGAATCCATTTAAACTGATAGTATAAACTAATGCATGTGAAAGTTGTGTTGACTGTACAAGGTAATATGTGAGAAATTTTGTCTACTATATATGGTAAAATAAGTGAAAATTTAATTGTTTGTAGATTTTGTAATACCTGGAAAACTATGTATGAACAACATTACACTTGATTATATACTTAGTATATTTGGAAAATTAGTTATTTACAACATTATATTTGACTATATGTTTCATACACTTGTAAAACTGTGTATGAACAACATCATACGTGGTTGTTACACTTTATCTAATTGGGAAACTTTATAAAAATAATGTTGTATATGATTGTTGTACTTTATATGTCTGGAAGCTAATTTATGTTAGCCTTATATGAAACTATCCATATGTTAGGTGTACACAAACTTTCATGGGCAACCTTGTATTAGGTCGTACAACTTTTATATTGATGAAATATACATACTTATATGCGTGAAAAACAAGTAAGCATTATTTTAAATGATGTACTATTATTATTCTAAATTAGAAGCAGTGTATGCTGGGAGCATGGGAAATATTTATAGTATTATGGAATATCATATTCTAAATTGTACCTTGTGTTCTAAATTTATTTTATGATTATTTAATGAGTCAAGCAAGAGATAGTAATGTTGTAAACAAATGATTTGTATTTTTGTGTGTTCAAAATATAAATATAATTAAACTCTTTGGCCAAAGTGATGTTATAGTTGTATACCATCAATTCACTATACTTTCATGGTTTCATGGTAGTTGAAAGTCACGAGTAGCTAGAGGGTATCTAGAGTCTAGATGGCTGATTGCACATGTAAGAGTGATTGTACTTATTATTCACTTGGTTCTCAGATTGGTTATGGTATTTTTGTAGATTTCACTATTTGCCACCCTCGATGAAGGATCAGGCCACTCCAAGAAGGGAGATGAGTGAGGGACACCTAATCTTTGGTTGGAGGTGAAGTGCTCAGATGATGCTTTCCCTCCTTACAACTAATAGAGATACCATGTAGTGCCCCTCCGTATTCATTTTGGTTGTGCAGTTCGACACAGGGACACTACCATTATGAACATGTAGAGATAAGACCCTTTAAACCGAAATATAGGTATGGGCATCGTTGAACTCCCAATTACTAATTCCCTTCTCAAAGATAGTTCTAGCTTGTGCATAGCTCTCATATAAATTAAAAGGAAATAATTTATTTCCCTTAAATTGTTTTTGATATATAAAATTCTCTCCCATTTCTTTGTCGATTATAGTAACTTCCCTTTCCTCTACATGTCGATGTGTAGTTCGCTGGAAAAATATCCTCTTTCTGATTTAGTTCCTTCCACAATTACTATAAGTTGTAATTTTCTTCAACCAACTTAGGGTGCTCATTAAGATATTGTAGCCATAACACCATACCACCGCAGATTTTATTAGCATTTAAATGATAATTTTAGGGCATCCTCAAAATAGCCTACATCATAAAGAAGGTCAGCCACACACTCATAACGATCAATGTTCTGTAGACGAGGTATGAAGATAGGCTTAAATATGATTTTTGGTGGCATTGTATGTTATTAGTCCCTGCTGTAGGCAGGGTAACTATTGTTTTCACCGTTATATATTAGTTCCTGCTTCGATATCTGTGCAACCATAAAAATTTACAGTTTTCCTAAAGTCTCTCTTTTCCAAAGAATTTTGCAAAGTAGAAATTCATAAAAACTGATTTACTGATTGGCTCTCCGCTATTTAAGCCCATTGGTATTGAATTTTTGATTTGTTTAAATCTGAATTTTTTATAAAGTTATAAAATGTGATTGCTATGTTGAAAATTGAATCTATTTCTAATGTTTTGTCCTTGTTTTTTTAGCAAACACATGTTCTGCATGCTGATTCGTGGCAATCATCTCTAGTAGGCTTGGAATAGGTATGGGCATTTGCTCTTGTTCCTTCTCCTTTATTGAATTTTGGTCAATTTAAATTGTTAATGATCTGAAGCCGATTTAACTCAGCAAGGAGGAAGAAAGAAAATCTTTCCAGTTGCATTTCTGTATCAATCAATACTTAAATTGCAATAATGAGCGGCCCAAATGCTCTATTTTCTTTGCACAACAATTTCTACGTGGGAGCATACCAGGCCACCATTAATGACAGCGATGTCCATGGCCTTTCAAAAGGTGAATCCACTGAGAGAGATCGTCTCGTCTATAGATCTTACATTGTCCTCTGCAGCTACCAGGTTTCCGTTCTAAGTTACAATATGCATGATTTTTTTTGTTTTGATAGATCTTTGTTTTAGGTCACTCAGTTAGGGCTCTTTGTCTTAGGGTTTCATTTATTTAATAATGAAGGTAATAAGCTGCTAGTTCCTTTACTTCCCCCATATCATAGGAATGAATAAGTCAGTGAGGTTTCTCCTATACTGATAGAGAAAGAGGGATCTCTTCTATATCACAAAATGAAAAATGCAATCTGAATCCAAAGTGAAGGAGGCACCTCCATTTGAGCAAATGATAAAAACCACACTCAAGATTCCTCTTCCACACTATGTATGCCAGGCCTAAAAATTAGTATTGTTGGGGTGCAGTTATCTACCAAATTCTGACTGCACCCAATGCAGCCTAAAGTGCCTCAGGCATATGTGGTGTATTTCACCTAATTTCAAATGTACCCCTTTAGAAGATCAATGTAACAAAACACATATTTCATTAAAACCCTGAAGCATATTATTGTTACATTACATTCCAACCAGCTATTACATTCGTAGTGCATCTGGAACCAGTATTGCCAAAGATTTAATGTAGTAACAGAGGAATTTTAACTAGGAGTTTACACATATGTCAACAAATAGCTGCTGAACAATTTGGATATTAGTTTGTGAGTGGAAAACGCTAACCTGGTGAAAAAGGCAATAGACTGTCCTACATGTATCCTCATTGCCATCATAATGCTTCATTTACTTTTGACTAGAATGAAATTTTAAAAATGATACAGATTGGTAGAAGTCGCATGACATGTCACCTTAATATTGATATCATGGAAGGAGTCAACAATAATTTGGAAAGAGATGCTTGGTATTCTAGTGCCATATTCTGGTGGCGCAGGTAGGCAGAATGCTGTTAAAAGTTATGAATTTGGCTTTACGCCTACCAATTGCATTTGCTTGAAAGTTTATACGGTGTTTTAAAAAATCCATTTTGTCTATATCCTACAATCATGGCATTCAATAGGACCACATTTCTTTCAGGCTTTCCATCAAATAGTTTATTGCCTTGTCTATGCTTCCACATCTTGCATACATGTTATGGTACAGGCTGGTTTATTGATTTTAGACATTCCTTCTACATTTTCAACTTTGCTAAAAATTGTGTGTCACATGTGCAGGGCATTTTGTCAAACGTTTTGGCTGCTTGTCTATTGTGTGACATGTTGAGGTGCTTCCATATTTTTGGCATGCTTGAAATTGTCACATTTACCTTATGCTTTCTCTAGCTCTTAGATTAATAACAACATAAGACTTGCGGTTTGTTATCATAATGTATAAATCTTATTTATGTTGCAAGTGTGAATACCTAATTTAAATTTTCAAGTTGTATTATATATAGGAGTATTGATTACTTTTAATGTAGGGTATCATTATTATAGCATGCGTATAATGTGATATCTTATTTTAACAATGGGTATGTGCTCTTGGAAATTATATGTTATATATACATATGTACTACCTTGTCATTTCTAGTAATGCATAAACCTATAGTTATTAATGAAGTAAGACTACTTATAACTTTTGTATCAAATTGTGGTTGTAATTATGAAATCCTTGTGCAATAGTTATAGGATTCTTGT
Source organism: Cunninghamia lanceolata (assembly GCA_027924645.1). Classification (NCBI taxonomy): domain Eukaryota; kingdom Viridiplantae; phylum Streptophyta; class Pinopsida; order Cupressales; family Cupressaceae; genus Cunninghamia; species Cunninghamia lanceolata. Next base: position 11,150,296 of record BSBN01000472.1, on the reverse strand, counting down.
TCTTTATATTGATTTTGTCAGGAAAATGCAATTGTTGTAGGTCAATATAATAAATTTTAGCTTTGCATGTCCTCTTTCCATAATGAGTAGTGTTGAACACTTATGCTTCTTACCAGTTGAGGAGAAGATATTACATTCTTAGTGGAATTAGCTATAGTTGTAAATAAACCACCCTTAAAAGTGTTTCAAGCAATGGTATACTAATGAAGAGTTTGCCTATGCATCCGATTAGTTTGCTTTATTGATGGAAGACATACTACTTTCTAGTTTTCCAATAAGTGATAACACTTGGTATTCTCCACTTGTGGCAACAGGAAACCCACTAATTATTTTCTACAATGGAGCTAGTGGGGACTATCTAGGTTGTACTGATATTGCCTACCAGGCTGCCATAAGAGATGGAGATGACTACATTGACTGCTCTGTTCAAATAACAAAAGATGGCATTCCCTTCTGCAGAGAGTCACCAGACCTTTTAGTTGGGACAACTATAACATCAAATTCAATCTTTTATCCTTCTCATATTACAAAGATACCAGTGATCCAGAACAACCAAGGGATTTTCACATTTGATCTCACCTGGGAGGAAATTCAAAGCTTGACGCGTAAGTCTGGTTTCTATTCAAGCTAAGTAAATCAGTCTCATTTCAATAAATATCCCTCTTTGAATATGCAAGTGTGAGAGTAGTCAACTTTAGTGTTCTGTGAGTCTTCCTAAATATTGAGCACGGTTCAAGTTTACTTTTCTCACAAAAAATTAAGAAACAAATGAATGCTAGTTGGTTCAGATTGTTTAATTCATTGTTTGGTTTTTACTATTTAGGCTTATTGATGTTTAAAATTTCTTGAGCCATGCAACAAACACCTTTAGTCCATTTGGGAAAAAATATAATCTTTTACGAAATCGTGCACAAGCTAATGTGGGAAAATACATGAACTTGAGCAATTTTCTAGATTTCGCAGAGTCAAACCAATTTTAGTGTTCTTATCAACATAGAGGCATAACTCTTCAAGTTGATTATAATGTAGAAAAGGGAAGATTGTACTCAAAATAGCTGCTTTTAACGGCATTAGTAAACACGTGATTTGCAGGTTTCTTGTGTATTTTTGGATTCGTTGTTCTTAACTTATTTTATGCAAATCTTATTCAGCTAGAAAAGCTTCGCATTAAGCTATTATGGATTCACATGAGTTAGGATTAGTTGATTTTGTTGCCTTTGTTATCAAGGCTATTTCCCTGAGTATATATATATATAATATATATAAGGCATGTTTAAGCCTGTAGAACAAGAATAGCATAATTGTGTAGCAAAAAGATCCAATCATAAGTGCTGAGCATCCCACAAAGATATATATTTGTGAAACAAAAAATTCCTGTTCTCTGTTTTGATTATTCATTATTTTTTTTTGGCAATTACAATTGACTTAGTTTCTTTATATTTGCAAATGAATTTTTTTGAAGCTAAAGAAGCCAGCTAGAGTGCAATCGTTTCTAAAGCATGTTTACCTGGACTTGTGAATCTCATTAAAACAGGTATCTCTATGGGATGGTATCATACCTGCAAAGGAGAATGCTAAGTTCTGGATTTATACAACAAACAAATATGCCTTTGTGGATCAGGTTTGCTTTAGAGAGGTTTTCTTTTATGGTTGCCCTTGTTAAGTATCTATGCACCATATAGCATTTGCAGAGAATAGACAATCAAGGAAAGGCATGGTTCATTTTCATATAATCTTTTTTTTAATGAGAAGCACCAAACATAAACTGGTTGGGTCTTATGTAAAACGAGTATCTTGTCTCACCTATAGATATTATCTTGTTTTCACTTCTTAGGCAGGGTACATCCTATTATTTTTGTCTGAATTTCAATTCTCGATATTGCCGTTCTACAGTGTCTAACGAGACCACACTTTGACAAAAGAATTCACTGAACACTAGTCTCTGTTCATGCAATTGATTGAATCATTTTGCTCTTAAGCTGCTTTCTTGTCTTTTTATGAATATTTGTGAATAATTGTGTTCAGCTACTGTCATCCCAGGGAAGCAATCTTCGTGGCAAAGAGTTCAATTTGACAATGGACTGGCATGTTATGCCAAAGACAGGTTATATGTTTGCTGACAAAAAAGTGATATCAGGGTTCCGCCTGCCAGTAGAATACAGATAGCATTGATGTATATTGTGACTTTTAACGCACTGGAAGGGTTGCTAGATTTGTGGGTCGGTGCATTTTGTCTGTAAAGGCAAACTAATCGGATGCATAGGCATTCACATTATTGATGGAAGGCATGTTGTGTAGGGCTTGTGTGTGGACGGCTCTGCTGCTAAAGAATTATATTTACAAGCTCCCACAAATCTTGTTAATGATGCACATTCTGCAGGGCTCGAAATTTTTGCTGCTGATTTTGCCAATGATAGATATACCATGAGCTACAATTATAGCTATGATCCAATAAGAGAGTATTTATAGTTTGTGGACAATAACAACTTTTCCGTTGATGGATTTCTAACCAATTTCTCTGTAACAGCAACAGATGCAATTTGCGAGTATCTTTCTACTTCTAAGCACTTACAAGTTACAATCCATACCTTTGTGGCCATACACATTCCTTAGAGAAGAGCTAAAGATTTTGCTTCATCTTATTCTTAAAAAGAAGGAATCTTCTTTGATGGACTTATAATATTCATCCCTCAAGACTACTTCTAAACCTGCTAACTTTGGATTCTGCCTTGCTGCACCATCAAAATTTATTTTAAGATTGTCCTCCATAAGTGGGCTACATTTGCTCTTCCTTCTTTCAGTTTTTTTATTATTAACCCTTTGATGGGGGATTTTCTTATGTTAATTGGCTTGATGTAAAATTGTTATTTCATTTATATGTGCTTTATTGCATAGTACACACCAAGATATTTTCATTGGTCAACTGTAATTCATTACTATCAAATAAGTAATCATTTGTAGCTCACCCCCTTGTGATTCTGTGGGATTTTCCCCAATACTTTTAATCCCATGTCTTGATGCTTATCAATATGCCATGCCATTTCCTTACAGCTTTAGGCAAGGACATCCATCAACGCATAATGGAAGGGGTTTTTTTTAAAGATAATTTAGTTGGAAATGCTCTAGTAGACATGTATGCAAAATGTGGAAGCATAGACAAGGCAAGAATTGTTTCACATAACGCTTCAAAGAACTATGGTCTCATGGATTGCCATGACTGCAAGGTAAGCATAAATTAGATTTCTTAAAAAGGCTTTACAAACTTTCAAGTAAATGACATTACCAGGCTCTAGCCACTACAACCCAGTTTCACTGCAATTAAAAAACTAATTATGTGTAATATCAATAAGAGTTAGTGAAAAGGGAGTGTTCATCACACATGGACCTATCCATATGTTCAAAAATGTTATATTTTCTGACCATGATAAGCAGATATTACACTCAGAAAATTAAACCCTAAACACCATGAAACTTAAACTTGATGACTCAAACTGCTGAATCTGAATACACGAATCTACAAACACATACTGCTAAAAATATGTACACGGAATACATAGTATTGAACTCCCAAACCTGTAGGCTGCAACTGTCTTCTCATAAATCTAAAAAGAAATACACTGCACTAGCTCAAAACTGGAAATAATTATTCACTTATACCCCTGCATTTCCTTTATAGATGAAGGCAACTTAGAAAAATAAAGTAAAAGAAAAATCTAAACTTAGACTTCTAAAAATCTGAAACGGCATTAGACTTCTAAATCTGACATAGCACTCAACTCTCTGCTAAAATAGAACCTTCTCATGCCAGGTGCCTCGTCCAAGAACAAAAACAATACCTTCCTAACTTGGTACAACACTTCTAAATAATGAAGGTGTATGCGCCTCTATCACAAGGATGCCTACTAAAGGCTGCTATGCCTCCACACAGATCTCTCTATTGTACAGAAACCAAGGTGAACTGTGCCATCACTACTGCGCCATGCTGATGTTGCTCTTGACTAAACCTTCAACCCATCCATACATAGACCAAGGCCACTGCTGGGAATGCTTCTCTGCCGAGAGGAACGGCACCCCAAATTTTTTAAAGAAAATGTGACATGAACAAATACACTGCAATTACCTAAATTTGTTGGGAAAATCTATCCAAATTGGTCAAAAGATTTCAGATTTGTTACCCCAAAAACAATTTGGAGGATTTGGAGAGTGAATACATGGAAATGAAAAACTGCTCTGCCTCTACCAGTAAAATCCAAATACTCCAGAATCAAAGGACAAAAGAAGGCAAAGAACAAAAAAAAGGCAGAATTTTCGTTAGATGTTATAGTTGCAACTGCCCTGGTAGACATGTAAGCAAAATGTGGAAGCAAATGCAACTGGCGGCTGTAAAGCTAAATTCTACAACTTCTGCCAGCATCCTACCTGCCTGTGTCAAAATGGGAACTTTGGAACAGGGTATGGACATCCATCAAAGGATAATGGATAGAGAAATTTTGTTAGCTATTGCAGATGTTGTAGTTACAACTTTTTTGGTAGATGTGTATGCAAAATGTGGAAGCCTAGACAAGGCAAAAGAATTGTTTGACATAATGCCTCAAAGAGATGTGGTCTATCTAAAGCAAGTGCCTCAACAGTTTGATCTTGTAAAGGGAAAACCATGTACAAACAACTCTGTTTAACCAAGACTGTACACATTTTTTTCTTTTTACTGCATATTGTGCTTATACTGCAATCATCAACTTCCAATCAAATCAAATTGATTCATTTTAACCTTTGAAATTGATCCTTGTTTATTGATTATCAACCCTAAACTTATTTCTACATGTCTATTCTATCCCATAAAAGCATTCTTTGATGAATTTGAGCAGATTAGTTATATATTATTTTGTGCTTTCTTATGTCGTTAAATGGTTTTCCGTTATTATCCATCTTACAGATTAATCACTCCATGATATCAAATCCCATTCAAGGCACCTTTGTCGCCTACTAGCATGGGCTCTCTTGCGAATTCCTATGGCATGTAAAGAGTTATCTTAAATAATTTTGTGTATATCCTGCAGTCACCTCAGATTTAATTCTCTTCCACTATAGTGAAAGTTACAAATTTTGTTTTGTTTGTTATCAGTTTAAATCCTTGCATGCCCAATGATCATATCTACTCAGCCGCTTGTGGCTTTTGACAGTGCCTTCACATCTCTATCGCTCGAATTATCAAATCTGTTTTTTTTCAATAATTCTTTTGTGCTTACCTGTGAATCTTCTCTCTCTGCCGCTAACAAAGGCCGATGAAAATTATATCATTCCTCCAATGAAATCGATGACCATCTTTCAAGTAGTTCTTGATGGGTTTAGTGATGGTCACGAATTAGTATTTGAGTTCACTTCATAATGCCTAAGTATAATAGAATTTTATGCTAACCATTTGAATAAAGTCTTTTATTAGGTAACTATTGTATTCACTCGCTAAGCATTAATCTTTCCTTGAAACCCGTGCCAGGCAAAAATTTCACAAATCCCTAATGTTTTGCTATGCATTAATCCTTCCTTGAAATCCATGCGAGGCAAAAATTTCACAAATCTCTAATGTTTGTTTTTTTGGGAATTTTGATCGGTTGAAAATCAGGGAATTTGATTTTCTCATTGGCTGATGGCTTTTTAAGCCCATTGGCATTTATTTTTTAATTCTTAAAATCTTCGAATATTTCTGGGATGAATATGGCGAGTGAGATTTAATGTTTGTAATGTTTTGTTATGGTGGACACGTGCATTGCATCTTGGACGTGTGTGAATGGGATTTCAGCCCTTGGATCGACAGGTGTTTGGTCAAAGCTTGTTGCCCTGGCTAGAGCAGCTGAAAGCGGAGCTGCAAGAAGTGTCTAGCCGATCACAACAGGCGGAGGCGGAAACCGCAGCCAAATGCAGTTTCTTCCAACACAGAAACACCCCCAGCCGCCCTCAAAGCCGAAGACGAGGAGCACAACAACAAAAATGGATCAGGCAGCAGCGACAACACTCCAAGAGGTGAGCCAAAATCATAGCCCAAAATAACATTTTTATTTGCAGCATCACAAGTTTTGAGGATGTGGGTTTTAAGCTATGGTATAGAAACGCGTGTGGGGGTGTGTATTTGTGATTTTTTCAGGTGTACAGGTTGCGCTGCCTGGGAGAGCAACAGAATCACAAACCTTGATGAGCACAATGTCTCTTCCACTGATGCTCCAGAACAACAAAGGACATATTAGCCCTAATCCTAACACCTCCGCCAATTGTAACGCTAATCCTAACCCTAATGCTGCGCTGCAACAGCATTCTCACAAGGAGTGCCAGCAGCAGTACGGTCAAAATGGCCCAAATTTGTCTATGGGCCTGTGCAAGCAGAGAACGCAGCCGCAACAAGAATACAACAGACTGGAACTGGCACTGCGATGGCTGAGACCTATCTTTGGTCAAAGCAAGCCTGGAAAGAAGCTTATTTTTTAGCGCTTTGTTGTCATCGTTGCTGTTGCAATTGTTTGGCTTTATGCTTATTTTCTGTCTGCAGGTGGAGCATACAAGCATAGCCCTGAAACACAGATTCTCTCGAGTGCTTAGACTCTAAAGTCCAGATAGACTACCATATGTTGTAGCCCTGATGTATCTTGCAAAACTCTATTGTTTTGCAAATATAAAGAATCTACACAGCTTCTTTGTCAGTGCCCAAATTGCGGATATGTGTTTTATGCAGAAAATGAGGCATTTCATCTTTTGTGAGGTATTCCATTGTACTTCTGTTGAAATAAATAGCAAAGATTTTCCCAAGATACTTGGAAATATTTATTTTTATTTATTTTGATTTGCAGGGAGCTATTTTTATGTATTCTTTATCAAATATCAGAGACTTAATTTATTCAATTTGATTTTGAATTCTAGAGTCTGGTAAAGATGAAGACTATTGGCTCTATATCTGTTTTCTTAAGGGTCAAGGCATTTGGTGAAAGTATATCTTGTTTTCCTCCTTCCTCTTCAGCTTCTACAGTTCAAATATTAGGTCTAAATTGATACTATCAGTGGTAACTAGCCATTTGATAAATTATTTTCTGTGTAATTCTTTAGGAATTTCCACTTAGTTGTGATTTATACTTCAAATATGTTCTTTAACGTGCAATAATGCCCATTCCCAAGTGTGGATGTGGTAGTGGAGAGACCGAAATCAACTTTAGAGTGGCGAGCGATTTGATTAAGTAAAAAGGCACCCAAAAAGTTAACTTCACTCGGAGATGTTCTTCCTTTCAATAATTAGGTTAGTCTGTCTTTTTTTCTCATTCCATCCCTTTTTGGGATTTTCAAAGGTGAGAATAGCTTTTCTCATTTGATTTTTATCAAAGGAGTGGGTCTTGTGATTTAATGGGCAGATGAAATTAGAATATGGGTTTTTGTTTTTTTCTGTTAATCAATGGAAGAAATGAGTAAATGGATTTGTGCGGACCCAACTAACACTAGTATTTAGTGGTCAAGGTGTACTGGCCCATAAAACTGAGTCACCACATTGCCAGGCCCAAGGTAGTATCTTAAGAACCCAAAAAAAAACTAATAAGCTATTCCTTGTAGAGTCATGCTGCTGCTAATTTTGTTGTAGAAGTGATTACACTGAACATTCATTACTGAGCATCATCAATTAGTATAATTATAATTTTCAAACGCTAAAAGGGGATCCCAATTTTTTTTGCAAAGTGTTCGACATAGTGATTGAATTGGATATTGTGCTGTGGAGTGCAATGATTGCAGGATATGCTCAAAATGATCAGGGAGTTAAGGCCCTTGAAATCTTTCACCAGATGCAGTTGACAAGGTTGGAGCCAAACAAGTTTACATTTATTAGTGTTGCTTCTCTGTGTGCCAATCAACATGCACTGGAGCAGGGTAAGTGCGTTCATGCATTAGTTGTTAAGAGTAGTCTACAACCAGAGGTTTTTGTGGCAAATTCTCTGGTTACTATGTATGCAAAATGCAACAGTGTAGATGATGCACACAAGTTGTTTAATAGAATAAAAGAGCCTAATATAGTGTCATGGACTGCCTTGATTGCTGGTTATGCCCAGAATGAAAATGGGAAAGAAGCCCTCAAAGTATATGATACAATAAAACGAGCAAACTTGAAGCCCAATGAGTTCAATTTCACTAGTGTCATCAGTGCATGTGCAATATTAGCATCCTTAGAGCAGGGCAACGTGATCCATTGCCAAATAATTAATCAAAAACTTGAGTCTGAGGTGCCTATTGGTAATGCTCTTATTACAATGTATACAAAGTGTGGAAGCATAGAAGAAGCACGAAATGTATTTGACAAAATGTTGAAGCGAAATGTAGCCTTATGGACTGCAATGATTACAGGATATGCACAGCATGCTTGTGTAAAGGAGGCCCTTGAACTCTTTGAGCAGTTGCAAAAAGCAGGCATCAAGCCTAATCAGAGTGTTTCAGAAAGTCATTTAAACACCGTATTCAAACATTTCTGACTATGTAGTACTTTAATGGCTCTTTGAAGGGCAATTTGATAAAGTATTTGAACCTTGCAACAAAATTGTAATCCTAGGTATAAACGCCCTATGAGAGCCCTTGACAATGAAACTGACCAAGCCAGAGAGCAAATAGACATAGCAGAAATGTTTTATACAATTGCTTTGCACTTGTTCTGGCAGTCCTTGGCAGGGACTCCAGCTGCACGGCAGCCCTTGGTATTCTCTGTTTTCTTCTTGGCGGCAAGGATTTATTTCCTTCCTTCACAACATTATGTATATATCTTGAATTGGGAAAATATCAAGTGGTCATCATCTTCCAAGCCGATTGTTTCTATTTAAAAGATTTAAATTCAACTCCACCGATTCTATTTTGTGTGTATTCTACATTCCTTGTATCCCGTGTAATGACAATTCTTTGAGACATTCTGTTAGAGACATTTTATAACTTCCATCACTGTAACGCTTATTTGAAACATTAAATTTGCTCTCATTTTCTCTTTGCCTTTAATTGCCATTCCATGTCACTAAATCTCTCTCTAGTCTTAAATTAGAAATTGCCATACATAACGGCAATAAGATCTGCATGTATTACTTAGATTTATATTATTCTTCCGTATTTGTCAGGGATATACTTTTTATGAGTCAGTGACATGCATTGGGAGGTAGCAAATGTCTCTTTTATCCACATCCAATAATCGCTTCATAGGAACCAGGTTTTTATGAAAATATGGGTCATCAGCATTGTATCATTCATACTATTTTTTTTACCATGTTTTGGCTAGCATAAAAAAAAACCTCCACAAGAATTTGTGGCATGTAAGAAATGATTAGGATGTCCTCCAAGTTAGCCGGCACCGTTAAAAAGAAGAATCTTGTGCTCATTTCAGGGGGATCAGTACAATCTATGGGAGCTTCAAATATCATCATGGATTTTCGGGGAAGGGCTCAGGACCGATTTTCTCTCCTCAGAAGGTGTGGCCACCATTGTCAGTTTGGCCCCTCGATTGTTTTTTGATGGGCGCTGAATGTGAGGAACGATGTAGGAGGGAGGAATTGGATTGTTATGAGCGTGGGGAATAGGATTTTATGTAGGGTTAGTTGTTATAAGGAAACTCACCTATTTTGCCACTCGGTCGTTTTTGTTGTGTTGGATTTGTTCTTGCTATCTCAGCGGGTGTCTGGTAGAGGGGTGTTTTGTTACACTCGTTACATCTGGGTGGTGCATGTGGGGGGTTGTGATGGTGATTAGTACAAACAAGAGAGGGAAGAGATATTTGAGGAGCAGAAGTTGTGCTGGTTGTTGGAGAATTTTCCAACCTCCCTATTCTTCTAGTGAACAAAAAGAAAAAAAGAGAATTGGGATTCGTTAACAAGGTATGGTGAAATTTTTGGGGTTAGATTCTAGTTTTTGTTCTAATTTGTGTTTAGATTTTAGTTTAGTTTGGTTTCTGGATCTTGATTTTTTTTTTGCTACAATAAATGCTTTAAATTTAGTCTCTGATTTTAGATTTTGATTATACTTTAGTTTATGCTTCTTGTAGTGCCCTATGGGCTGTGGCAATTTGGCCATGCTACTGATCAGGTAATTCTGGTTATTATGCTTAATCCAATTTAAGAATATTTTCTGCACTTAAAGAAATGGAGCAATTGTCACAACAATATGAAAATCCTTCCTATGTTTTTCCATTGTGTTTGGATGATTGAGTTTAGGTGGCACTTGCTATGAATACCTACAATGATACGTCTTTGAGACATTTAGTTAAATAGTTCAAATGCCTTATCTGTGTTTTCATGTTATGTATACACGCCTTCCACAGATTTTCAACTATAATATCAGACAAAAAAACCTATTCTCCATCATGGATAAGTTTAACCTGCCCTACGCTCTCATTTTTGGCTTCTAATGATAAAGTTATGGTGCCCTTAGAATAGCCAACTCTATCAAGAAGGTTGACCCAACATACACAAAACAATCAAATGTGTCCACAACGCAGTAGGTTTATTCTTGTGCCATGTTGTTTGTGTATGTTCTGCAATGGAAAATGCTTTCCCTAAGATTTCCAATTTTGTAAATCGACTCCTTATAAGATTCTTTTATCAACATTCCGATAGTCTCTCCTTGTATTTTCATGGATACAAAGTTTTAGTTATAGATGTTTAGTCAAGTCGTAATAGTAACGAATAGATGATGTTTTAGGAAATGGTGATTTCTCACTTCAATGCATGATGTTAAGCATTCACATGCTTTCATATATTCTTGAAGAATTAATTGAGAATGATCTAGGTTTTGAGTTAAGGGATACATATTGGTTACATGGTTATTATGATTTGAAATAATTAGACAATTAAATTCTGCTGGTCCCATATGGTGTATAGGTTGCTTGTCATCCTTATCCAACTTTAATGCTTCTGTTACAAATTTGAATTCGTTAGTCAGTATCCTCAATGTCGAATTACTCATGGTTGTTCTCAGAAATTGTTTTAGTCAGGGTACAATCTATAAGTGTTCCCTTTTACAGTATCTTAAAAATCATCACTTCTAATCAAGAAATCCAATTATGTTACTTCCTTACGAGTATTCCTTGAGTTTAAAAGTTGTCACGAGGAAGAGATGATTAGTCTAAATAAGGAACTTACTTTTCAGTAGTAATTGATGACACTTAGCTTTTGTAGCTTCTTTTCAATCTAATCCTTAATCAAGATATTTTGCTTACAAAAATGGTACTAGGATATTACATTTGATTTAATCCTATTGTCGTATAATATAGTCTACTAAGATCGTAAGTCTTATTTTGTTAGTAGGTAAGATGTAGTGGAAATGATATTAATTCTATGTCGATGTTACCTTATTTAAATAGGAAAGTGGAATCTTTTGTTTTATTAAATCACAGAAATGTAGAGTTAAGGGTAGTCGGTGAACAAATCTTACTCCCTAGACCTATCAAATTAATAATAAAATTTGTTAAAAGATCTTTTATACATGGTCTATAAATGTTTAGAGTACTTTGTATTGAAATACGATGTGTAACCTTACAATCCTGGTTATGGAGAAAATAATCTTTTGCTTTAGAATTGATAGTGTTCAAAAGATGTTTCGATAACGGAAGTAATGTGGATTAAATGTTAGATTAAGCATGGAATCCTTGTAGGTAATCATGGTGGTTTTAACAAGTCAAAGGTGCAAAGGAGAATTAGTTCAATTGGGTGTAATACTAACTTTGTCAATTATGGAGAGGATATGGTGTTTGTTTAGTTGTGAGATTGCTTGGATCAAAATTATGTATCTTAAGTCCTTGGAATTAGGGTAATGCGACGGTGATATGAGGTACTTATGTAAATACAAAGAGGTATGTTGTTATGGAACCTAAGTATCTATCTTATGGTTGGAGAATCTTGTTAATGAGTTATCTTATATGCGAGAGTGTGATACGTGAATGTTTTGTCTTTGTGCATGAAATTACCATAGACAAAGATTCAATTTGCAAATGTGTATCTATGATTATGAATGTGTCACTATTTTGTGAATAACATCTTAGGAAATCTTTTTTTTATATATATTGGTATGAGGTTACATGTCTAAATACCCGAACTACGAAGTCTCTGCGCTACACGTATGTAGGCAAGGCCATCTTAGATGAGCCCTCGAGACATTAGGTCGGCCCTTAGGGCCTTAGGTTGTCATTTTATGCATTTGATATTGTGTAATTAATAAACATGCAAGACTAATGTTTCTTTAGATGTGCAGTATGAGACCTTTAGCCATGCAAGACTTAGAAGCTAAGGAAGCACCTTTCCAATTGGCGTATGGATGATCATCTGGCCCCAGGGTAAATGGGTATACATAGGATATATTGTATCTAACATTTCAATTATGATGAATGTGATATACTCTGTTATGCAATCTCAGCTTTACTAAGTTAAGATTTGTAAATTGTATCGATCACGCAATTAATTTCATTATTGTTATCTATCAATATTTTCAGAGATAAGCATTACAAAAAAATGTGTGTATGTGTTCAATTGATGCATTTACACTTAGAACAAACCATGGTTATTTTGATCGTGTTCATGTGTAGTAATAGTTTTTTTGTATATGGTTGAATGTTGCTTAATTTCATTAATGCAGACATGTTATCCCTAGAGATGTTAGTTAACTTGTTGAATCAGACTATGTTATAGTTTGTTAACATTATTTCTATTTTTTTTTTTTAAACTGCCTTTTTATTGTTTTAGTTGACTTATCTCTAGGGTTGAATGGAGGGGCACTACATACCATATGCTTGTTCTTGGAATCATGATTAAGACCATTGGTCTTATTGCATTATATAAATTGTGAATTAATATATAGTGTCAATAATACTCTTGTTATGCCCCAGTGAGGATGGTAGTCCTATTGTAGAATTGTATTCTAATGTATCTTTTCTAAACATGAATTATGTTGTTCAATCTAGGAAATTATTATATGTGAAATATCTTTATGATTAGCTCGAGAACCTTTAATGGTTTAACTATTGTATTAAAAAAATTATATGTTGATTTAAGGAGAAAATTAGATTTTATGAAATTATTTCTTATTTTCTTAATTAAATGAATATGTTTATTAGTCTTAAGGAGGGGGCTTGTTACATGTGGTATCAAAGTCAAGTTCAAACTCTAGGATCTACAAGCTTACTACGACTCGTGCAAGATTATTGATTTAATTGTATATACAATTCTGGTCTACCTAATAGTGTATTTTCTTTATATTCAAAGATGGGAGGATTGGGGTTAGGGGAATGACTAGGGAAAAAGAAAAAGGGTAGAAAACCATCAAGCCTAGAGGGAAGTCCACCTAACTACCTCATGATAAGGAGATCTAGCTTTTTGATACAAAGTCCCTCGTGTCAGCTATGGATCAAATGAAACTAAGAAAAGGGAAACAAGTGCTACCTAATACTATAAATAAACTAGAAATTATGAAACCTTCAATAGTACATGGCATGCCATTTGGGTGTGGGCATGATGCTCCTACCTTGAGTAGGGAGGTGGTAGAGGAGTACCTATGAGTACATCCTACCACCAGTGGTTTGAAAATAGGCTTAGAGGAAGAACTTGAGAAAATCAAGTCTGTGTAGTATTTTAAAAAGTTTAAATAGAAATCCTTTACTAAAAATAAGGATGTGTAACTCCAACTATCTATTTAATAAAAATCATGTTTTTTCCCTTGAAAACATGTGTTGTATAAATTATCAATATATGGTTAATCTAAGAGTTTCTAAATGGGTTGCTTACACTAAGACAACACAATCTTAGTTGTACTAGGATGATATGGTTCATATAAGGCTAAACTTGGGAAGTGGTCCTAGTGACTCAAGTTAGGACATAATTGACCTAGTTGCCAAGCTTGATCAAATTCTTGCCACACTTAACAAAACTTGAGAGAGAATAGTAGCTTTAGAGAAAAAGGTTTGAGGACCTCGAGAGCATGGGGAAGAAGATGAGCATGATCAAAACCATAGTGTGAATGTGAGACATGTTAATCCATTGCCTAGTTAGCCTAATCTTGAAGAGGTTGAAATGCGAGTAGACATGAGGAATCACTAGGTAACTGAGCTTACCCATGACATGAAGAAAGTGAACCCACAAAAAATTGATGGTTCAATTTTAGGTGATGGGGCTGAGGCTTGGCTTGGTGAGATGGAGAAGTATTTTAAGATTCGTAACTATTGAGAGGTAACCAAATTAGTTTTACAAGATTATCATCTCTCTGGAGAAGCTTTTACCTAGTGGACCAATAGGAAAATAGAAATGGGTTTGGATTCCATTATCCTGATTTGGGCTCAATTTGACTCTATTTAGGTAAAGATTGCTACCTCAACTCTACTTCGATCATAAGTTAACTAACTTCTAGAATCTAAGGAAGGGGGATATGGTAGTAACAAAATCCTGGGAGAAGTTCATAAGACTTCTCAAATATGTTCCCTAGTATCGGCATGAATAGTTCCATACTAAGAAATTCGTTGTGGGATTGAATCCACAGATTGGAGGAGAGGTTGATGTGCATGGACCTTTGTCCATGGATCAAGTGTTCAAGAAGGAAATTAAGAAAGAACAAAAGATCAAATCTATTACCACCTCGAGGGACATGTACCATAATAACTTTGGAAACTCTAAGTCATCTTCTTGCAAAAAGAAGGATTAGAACTAAAACCAAAACTCCAAGCATAAGTTCAACGATAAAAATTCTAAGAATAACACAATTGTTTACGTTTAAAATGAAAGGACAATGAGTCCAAAGGAAGGAATGGGAATAGAGAGGAAAGGATGATAGAAAGGAGAGGGCCTCTAAGAGGATGTTTCTTACATGGAGGTGATCATTAGGAAAATAATTGTCCAAACTAGAATTAGGAGAATAATTTCAATTATCCTCCATTACCTCATCAACAAAGAACTTTCCAACAAAGGATTCATGCGATGGTTGACAATCACCAAGTTGACTATCATATTAAACCTATTGAGACTTCAAGTAAACTTTTTGGTTGCCCTGTTTCTATTTTGATAGATAACAAAATGTTTAGTGGCACCAAGAGTGCTTACTAAAATTTCTAGAATAGCCAGCTTAATGGCTTTGGACTGTGCACTATGGAAATCAAGCAAAAGTTGAGGTAAAATAATGCATGTTTAAAGTTGTTTAAAACTACCTATTTTTCCATCGAAATGAACCTTTATCTAACACCCTTAGGTTCATATGATGTAATCCTTGGGGTGAATTGGCTTGGGTGCTATAAAGTGAAAGTTAATAGTTTACAAAGACTATGGAATGCTTAGATGACTTGGGGAACTGAGTTCAGAAATAGGGGTTAAATGGGAAACTAAATTTAGATCAATTTTATCTTTACAAATTAAGAAACACAAGAAGGAAGGGGTGTGAAATGTATGAAATCAAAGTGGATCAATTGGAAGATTCCAAGGAACCCACATTGCAAGACTATCTTTTTCTTTATGATTATCATAATGTTTTTCCTACAGAATTATTTGGACTACCTCCTTGGAGGGAATTTAATTTCTTGATAGACATAATTCCAAGATTGGAATCTCAATCCAAAGCACCTTATCAAATGATGACAATAGAGCTTGTGAAGCTAAATGATTAGCTATAATAACTGTTAGGGTAAAATAGGATCAATAATGAATATGCGATAAACAAACATCAAATACCCATAACTCAATAGAATAGTGAAACTAAGAAGATTGAATAAAATGAAGCAATGAATAAAACAATGCAAACCTTCCTTGAATCAAAGCTTCTATTGTTTGCTTATTAAAAACCATCCTTGTTTGTAATGACGTTGGGCCCTTAGTGAGTGCACTCCTTTTGCTGTGTTGTAGGATGTCGGTAGTAAACAGTTGTGTTGATAAATATTGCTATGAAGAAGAGCTTCAAAGCAAATGGTGACCTCAAGTAGATTGTATTGGGGGGTGCCAAAGGCGCGCTGGTGAATTTCTACAGAGTAACAATACAAATAACCTGGATGAATAGAATGGAAGAATGAGGTTTCATTTATAGACTTGGGAGGATGAAGATCAACGGTTGAGACGAAATGAGCAGATCAATGGTTGAGATTGGAGGAATGTGCAACAAATAAAAAGAGGACAAGTGTCCCACTTCCATCATGTAACAGGGGAGTTAACAAAATTGACTGAAGAGTTAATAGAATGGATTTAGGAATTGACTGAATTGATTGATCAGTTACCCGAATAGATTGAGGAGCTAACAGAATTGATTGATTAGTTAACAATTTTGATTGATGAGTTAACTAATTTTGATTAGAGAAGAAATAGGACATGTGGGTGAGAGAATATTAGGTAATTAAATATTTTGAAATATTTAATTACATGTGCAACATGATGAGGTGGAGAAGGTGAGGTGGATTTGTGAGGTGGATTTATGAAATTAGGACTTAGGATAGAGGAATTTAGGATTAATTAAATAATGTAAGATTATTTAATTATGTGAGACATTAGAAGAATTTAGGGAATTTAATTAAATAAATTGATTTTATTTAATTATGGGATAATGAACAATTCAAATAAACTTAGAATATTTATTTAATTGATAGAAGAAATAAGAAGAGAATAAATATTAACAATATTTATTTAGAATGAATTGTGTCATTTTTAGGCATATGCATTTTGCCCCTCTTTGATGTAATGCAGTTTACGACGTTGCTTCAAAGAATAAATAGTCTGATAATGATACATGCCCCAGTTTGCCCCTAGTACAAGTTTGACGACAGGATGCCCCCTCGAGAGATTGGATGGGGAAGAAGGCAGAAGGGCGTGAGACGGACAATCTCACGAAGACGAAGGGTTGAGGTTAGGTTGGAAGAGAGCAAGACGCGTTTTAGAGAAACGGGAAGAAAAATAAGTGCGGGAAGTAGTCACAGTCACCACCTAGCCAGATTAGGGTTTGCAAGCTATATATAGGAGTTGGGTCCACAAGATAAGTCATTTGCACACTTATCTTATCTGGATTTGTCTTGGAGAGCTTAGAGCAAATTTGGAGCAGCATGGCAGCTAGAGAGGCAGATACTCCCTGCGAGGAGCACCAATTCGAGCGAGTTCATCAATTCGGCTGGCCAGCAGAGGCAGGACCCCCAGTATGTATCTCAAAAATTTTTCCCTAGGGTCGAGTTAGGGTGTCATAAATGCTAGGGAAAATTTAGGGAAACAAATGCGCTGAAACGTAGAACGGCGCATATGCTACGCGAAACGGCGCATACATTGAAGCTGCGCATATGTAGAACAGAGCGACACATCCATGATTCCGCGACGTATTTGCCGAATGTAGCGGCGCATTTGCCAGAAGTGGCGCATGTGCGAAGAAATGGCGCATTTACCACCTGTGGTGACATATATGCCATAGATAGGCAGATTACTTAGCGAAATTGACCCGATTAGTGCCCTGCTTGACACGTTAATCGATAGGCTATCTCTGAGATTGCAGGAATCTAGTCGAGAGATGTAGTTTGCTGTTTTGATCAATTTGAAATGCTAAGTTAGTTGATATAGTTATATAGATATGTTGAGTATGGGATTCTTCAGCTTGAGGTTGACACCTTGGTTTGCGTGCGTGCAGGAGGAGATACGAGATACGCTACAGTCTAGGGAGCAGTTCCCTATGCCATTGTTGCAGAGATACATGCTGAACGAGATAGATAGAGAGGCGCTTGGTGCCATGGGACTGGATTACGTATGCTTCATGCCTGAGGTTCGGGCGAATCACATATTGTTGACGGCTGCAGTGGAGAGATTTCATAGCGAGGATGGGACTTTCCACCTCCCTACTGGCGAGATGACCATCACCTTGGAGGATGTCTATTGGATTCTACACCTGCCCATTGATGGTGAGCTTGTGGAGTATGACCCACAGAGAGGTGCAGGACTCGCCGAGTGCGGGCGAGTATTTGATGATCTGGGGTTGGTAGGACAGGTCATCCCGTGGCATGATATTTATGACTGTTATGACTACTTCCCTGGGATTGTGGCAGGATTGATCGGAGGCGTTGTGTGTCCCGACAGGAGATTGCATGGATTCCCCATTGGATGGGGTAGGATCATGGAGAGGATGGTGACAGAGGGCACCCGATATGCGTGGGGTGTCTGTGTGCTGGCTCACTTGTATCACGACATGCACCAGGTAGTATACCACCGGAGTACGAGCCTTTCGGCCGGTGTGTCACTATTACAGTTTTGGTTATGGGAGCACATAGCGATCACGAGATTGATTTGTGTTTTTGCTAGATAGAGAGGGGAGCCATACAGCTATGGCTACGCAGGGGTGATTTCCCAGCATAGGCTGGGGAAGCTGGAGTACTGGAGGCATGCTTTGGATGGGGTAGATGTGGTTGTCTGGCGACCATATCTGGACTGTGAGCCATGGGATGATGAGGCAAATGAGTTACCATACTGCTTTTAGACGAGATGGCTGATAGGACGGACCCACCACATACTAGAGAGGCAGATTGTTGGCAGAGTACTGAGACAGTTTAGCCAGAGGCAGGGCATGCCACAGGGGCAGGCCTACTTTGCACGGACACATGCAGAGAGGGTTAGATGGGGGCCGATGGCATCCTATGAGGAGGCCCTAGCAGAGTTTCGGTAGACACCTTATGTCACCTGGGATATGAGGACACAGATAGCAGATGCAGGGACGACGCAGGATTACGAGGACTGGATTACTACACACCCCTTTCTGAGATATTTAGGGCCTGGGATGTTGGTGCCTCGCATAGACGAGGCAGACTCAAATGACGAGGGCCAGGTGGGCCGGAGGAGGACGAGGGGGAGGAGAGGAGGACGAGGGGGTGGTCGAGATGGAGGAGATGACGGAGATGATGGAGACGACAGAGGTTGAGCTAGACAGAGGAGGAGAGTTGAGTAGGCAGTGCCATCACAGGTTGCACATCAGGTGCCACAGTAGGTGCAGATGCCGCCACCTCAGTAGGGACCTCTCCGCCATAGGGGCAGAGATAGGCAGAGGCAGCTCAGGGTCCAGTACAGTCAGACGTGCAGGAGAGGGCAATAGCCACCCTGAGGGGAGAGATTAGACAGCTGAGGGCACAGCTCAAGAGAGCCGACAGCCAGCGAGAGACAGACGCAGAGGTGATTGTGGGACTGGCCAGAGAGAGAGATATGGCAGACGCAAGGATATGAGTCATCCGTGTAGAGCGGGATACCACAGTGGCAGCCCTGGGGACAGATGCAGCGAGCACCTTCTTGGTTGGACAGGTGCAGCAGGCACAGGCACAGTTAGGCCAGACACAGACACAACTAGCATAGGTGCAGGCTGAGCTTGCCAGAGCGCAGGCTCAGGTTCAGTACTATCGAGGTTTATATCACGGTGCCATGCAGGCGAGCCAGAGGGCCTCCAGCTATAAGAGCCAGTCTGAGGCCTCCCAGAGAGCAGGTCTATCGAGGTCAGGAGCTTCTGTGATGGGCCCACAGCAGTCAAGGGTTGGCAGAGGGGGAGACACTGTTGGCAGTGGCGGTCCACTGTAGGGATAGACTTGTATCACACTTGCATTTTTGAGACATGTATCACCATCCACTGGGATATATTTTTGTATATGACATTGATTCAGTGACAGATACTATGATATTGTACATTTGGACTTATTTTATGATATGTATATGACGATGCAGCTATGTGACTTGCTTTATATGTTATGAGTTTATGATTCTTTTCGATTTATATGATGTGATGCATATGCAGACTTAGATGTTTTATCTGATGCTATATGAGATGTTATCTGGATGCAACTTTATGATATGATGCTATGTGATGTCTATATGATCTAATGCATTTGGAAATGATTTATCTGATGTGTTTGTAATGTATGTGAATGCAAAATGGTATCTATATGATTATGCAATTGTATGTGATGCTCTTAGCTATGTTTTTTATTTTTGACACTATATGATGATTGGATATGGATGAACTAATGCACTGTATGATGTATGCAACTGATTTAATCATGTAAATGACTATCTCATGTGATATGATATGCAACTATATGCTATATTTTTGTGATGTCCAAATGCACGCTATCGACACAGAAATGACAGGATGATAGATAGAAGATCGATTGATAGAAGAATGGCTCGATAGAAAGATTCACAAGCTTCATTTTGTATTGTTACTTTGCCTTGTTTGGATCTTTTATTGCATGGGATACGGGTGTATGGATGTGTAAATGGATGGATTGATTTTGGCATCTTGACGGTGCAAATAGTTTGGAGTGCTTTATTTCATCATTGGGCGATTTTTTTGGTATTTTTTCTGAAATGTCATAAGTTAACACAAGCATCTAGGTATAATTGAATCGAGATGACCTGAGCATTGCTTACATGGATTTTGCTTTAGCAAGTTAATACAAGCATCTAGTTAAAATTGAATCTAGATGACCTGAGTACCTCTTGCGTATCAACAAACAAGGATTGCCCCCGTTCATGTTAGACCTTTGATGTCCTCGATGATCTTTTGCCGATCATGTCTTTAGACAAGGCTTCACATTACTAAAGATTAATGCACAAACAACAAACAGAGAAAATAATCATGCCCCCATCATAGCATCTCTAGCTTTGGGCATCCTCGAGTAGCATAGGAAGACATGATAGCAAAAATCAAGACTCTGTAATTTTTAACTTAACCAACACAAATCATTTTTGCATTTAGATGTATTTGTTTCTTGCCATAATTTGAGTAAAAAATCATTTAGAAGACTTTAGGTGTTGTTCTGCTTTGCCTTGGATAGGTTAATGTTCTGCGTCATGAATTTTGCTGGAAAAGAGCGGGTTTCGCTTGCGCTTGCTTGCTTGGTGAGAGAAGACTTCCACAATCTTTATTGACGAGACGGACCCTAAGGGACTGACCTAGTGCCTTGGGGGCTCATTGCTAAATGGCCTTGCCTACGTGACGATGCAAAGGCAACGTAGTTCGGGGTAAACCCTAACGGACCTAAGACCTAGGCGAGAGAAAGTGGAGATGGACTCAGATGGATAGAAGGACTAGATATAGGACGGATGGGACAGTGGAAGCCTCGGGGGCGCATTCAAAATGGCCTTGCCTACGTGACGGCGCAGAGGCAATGTAGTTCGTGGACTTAGACCATGGACACTGACGAGGGACACTATGCCAGGCTCACACTGAGGAGACAGTATGGGATAGAACCTTGGTTGACAAGGCCACAAAGAGGGAGAGTATTAAGCCACGATAGGTAACTGTCAGGTGTTTTTTTATGGGACAGCTATGGGTCGAATGGGACACAAGGAAAAATGGACTCAAGGTGATTGGTTTCCCAAAGATGGATGAGGCGGTTTATCACAAGTAACACCTGTTTACTAGGTTTTCATCGCTTGCTTTTATTTGTACGAGAAGCTAGAAAGTAAACATGATGCCTGTTTGCCAGGTTTTCATCATGATACTTATCCAAGGCGCCTGTTTGCCAGGTTTTCACCAAAGGATGATTTTTTATTTTTTTTGTACTTTTCTGATTTTCTAATTTTTTTAATTCTTTTTTCATTTTTGATTTTTTTGTATTTTGTGCCCCCTTTACATTTGGCTTCTCCTAGGTGTAAAACTGGCGACGATGCATGCTGTTGATTGGGTCATCAAACAGTTCACCCTTTGATGTTGCCAACTGATATGCCCCCGATCCGTAAGCAGCTACAATCACATAGGGCCCAAGCCAGTTGGGTTCAAACTTGCCTTTCTTTTCTCTGTCTTGTTGATTGCGAGGATTCTCCTTAAGAACGAGATCACCAACCTTAAAGATTCTTGGGCGAACTTTGTGGTTATAGCTTCTTGACATCATTTGTTGATATGCTTTGAGATGATCAAAGACTTTCTGTCTCCTTTCTTCTAGCAACTCTAGTTCTTGCAACCTGGAGACTCTGTATTCTTCATCTGATATGAGACCTTTTAGCGACACTCTGAGGGAGGGTAATTCGACTTCAATGGGGAGGATGGCTTCTGAGCCATAGACAAAGGCGTAGGGTGTAGCACCTGTGGGAGTGTGTCTACTGGTTCTGTAGGCCCACAAAGCGGGATTGAGTTGGATATGCCAATCACGGCCAGCATCATTGACTGTCTTCTTGAGAATTTTCAATATGGTCTTGTTGGATGCTTTAGCTTGACCATTACCTTGGGGGTAGTATGGGGTGGAGAAACGGTGTTGGATTTTGAAACGTTCACAGAGTTCTTGAACATCCTGGTTTTTGAATGGTCTTCCATTATCCATGATAATGGATGAAGGAATGCCATATCTGTAGATAATGTAATTCAGGATGAATGAAGAAATTTGCTTACCTGTGACGGTGGTGAGGGGAACGGCTTCAATCCACTTTGTGAAATACTCAGTGGCAGTTATGATGAATTTGTGGTCGTTGGATGAGGGTGGATGGATCTTTCCCACAAGGTCAAGTCCCCATTGGCAAAAGGGCCAAGGTGTCGTTAAAGGTCTCAACTCTTGAGTTGGTGCATGTATCAGGTTCCCATATATTTGGCACTACTTGTACTTCTTGACAAACTGATATGAATCCATCTCCATGTTCGGCCAGTAATAACCCAAGCACATGAGTTTCTTGGCTAAGGAAGGACCGCTAGAGTGTGTTCCGCAAATCCCTTCGTGTACGTCTTGCAAGGCAGTTATGGATTCTTCTCGTTCTAAACAACGAAGCAAAGTACCATTGAGACCACGCCAGTATAGGGTATCGGCTATGATGGTGTAGCGAGAGGTTTGTCGTATAAAAGTTCATCTTAGTGGGAGGATGTTGTCCTTGAGGTAAGTGTAAATCTTACCGTACCAAGGCGAATCAGATCCAACTAGAAGGCATATGGAATGGGTCTCAGGAAGATCATAAGCTGGTTGTCGAATAGTTTCCACTAAGAATTCATACCGTGACTCATTTTCAGGTATTTCTAGAAGAGAGGCGATGGTTGCCATTGCATCGGCTGCTTTATTCTCAATCCTGGGTATTTGCTCGAAGGAAATGGTCCCAAAGTGTTCTTTGAAATCGTCGTCCATCCATTTGTATGGGATAAGCTTTTCATCTTTGGTTTGGTATTCATCGTTGACCTGATTGACTATTAGTTGGGAATCACCGTAGACATGTAGCTCTTGGATTTTCCACTCAGTTGCCATCTTGAGACCAATCACTAAGACTTCATATTCTGCTATGTTGTTGGTGCATGGAAATAACAAACGGTAAGACTTCAGAATTGTGTTGCCTTGAGGAGTTACAAACAGGTTGCCTACCCCTGATCCATGGTTTGTGTAAGACCCGTCGAAGTAGAGTTTCCAAGAAGATGTTGATATAGTGAATAAGGACTCATCCGAAAACTCAAACTGCATTGGTGTGGTGTCTTGTAATGGTGCATCTGCTAGTTGATCAGCTCTGATTTGTCCCTTGATGGCTTTTCTGTCTACATATTCAATGTCGTACTCACTTAGAAGCATTACCCATTTTGGTAGGTGACCTGTGAGAGCTGCTTTGCTGAGGAGATACTTTACTGGGTCTATTTTTGCAATGAGTTTAACTGGATGTGTGAGCATGTAATGTCAGAGTTTTTGTGAAGCAAAAACAACCGCAAGGCATGATCTTTCTGTCTGCGAGTATTGTAACTCATAGCCCACTAAGGTTCAGCTGATGTAGTAGATGACTCTTTCTTTGTTCTCATAATCTTGTTGTGCTAGAAGAGCCCCAAGAGCGGTAGGTGTAGCAGATATGTAGAGAATTAGCAGTTTACCTTGGATAGGAGGCTTGAGAATGGGTGGATTCATAAGGTATTCTTTTAGTTTGTTGAATGCTTCTTCACACCGCTCATCCCATCTAAATGGAATGTTCTTGTGCAGGAGATGACTGAATGGTTGGCACTTGTTTGCCAGCTGTGATATGAATCTACGGTTGCTTGTAGCTTGCCCTGTAGCGATCTCAATTGGGTTAGAGTCTTGGGTGGTGGCATGTCCATTATAGCTTTGACCTGGCAGGGTCCACCTCTATTATGTTTGTCGACACAATGAAGCCTAGTAGCTTACCTGAAGTGACTTCGAACACACATTTCTTTGGGTTTAGCTTGAATTAGAATTGATCTAATCTTTGAAATACTTATTCTAATACATCTAGGTGTGAGTCCCTTGTGAGCGACTTTGTTAAGTGGTGCAGGAGCTTCAGTTTTAGTCATTTGTTTGACTATAACATTTTGTGACCTTGTTAATTTTGGTTTTTCCTAAGGCTTTGAAAGCCATTTTCTTGTTTTGTAATAAAGACTTAGTCATTTGATTGACTAGTCCAATATGGAGTTAACTTAGGCCTATTTTATAGGAATGCTCTTATAGAAACTTGTTTTTTAATGAAAAACAACCATTTCCATCGGTTCACTGCCTTCATGGGCAGTTGTACGGACAGAATGGGAAGTGCAAAAGTTAGAAACTTCCTATAAACTTCATTTTTGTTTAAACATGCCAGATAATGAATAAAGAGGAGTTTATTAAGAAAAAACTATTTTTTTATGCTTTTTGTTGAAAACAGCATTCTTGTATGGCCTGGTACAGACGGTAGGAGATCCATGGTCTGGAAAATATTGTTGTAGGTTGGATTACCTTTCATTTGCATCTATTTAGAGCTTTTGAAATGTTTCTAGTGCTTTGTTTGAACCCATTGTGTGCAGACTGGTTTCTAACCCTCCATAGCTAGGGTTTTGGACAAAATGCTCCATTCTTCCTCTGTCCTCTGAAGGTGGTTGCCCATTTCTTGGTGGGATGGAGGAAGGTAGAGTGGATTTAGTGTTCTTTCATGTTTTGCAGGTTAAACTCCCCTCTGTAAGGTGTTGGCATGCATCTAACTAGTCTTACTAGTGACTAGTTGAGTATTTAATGGTGGACTGTGTCATGACAGTCAAAGGGAAAAACAGATATATGTTGGTTTTGGTGTCTTATGGTACTGACAAGTCTGTATGACTGTTTGGAATACCTTGTGCATGTCAGTTTGATACCTTTCTTTCATACAACCATCAAAAGTAGGCCTTTTTTCATGGAAAAGAACAGTTTGCTGTTATTCTAGCCTATGACAGAGTACGGTTCTGCAGCTTGGAGGACAGGTGGAAGTTCATAACGCAGTTTGAAATGGGTAAAGTATGTTGATTGCCTCTTGAAGGTCTGAGGAAACATCTTGGTGTAGTCATTCTCAAGGCTACAAGAAAATAGTCTTCTTTTTGGCACTGTTTTAAGACAGTCACATGTAACTTGCTGTCCACAGTCCTGTATAGTACAGATTATAGTCATTTTGTCAGCAATTTCTTGTTGGTCCTGTCCTCAGTAGATACATGTTGTGTTTGATGTGAAGATCCTTATTGATATAGGAGTATGATGTAGGTTTAGTTGTTCACAAAGGCTGTAAGGATTAAACTGTCATTTTGACACTATCATAGGATAGCCACATAGTAATTTGCTGTTCCCTGTCTTGTATAGTACAGTGTGGGTCTGCATGTGGGAAAATGGTTTCTTTTCACATTGGGTATTTGGTATGCATTAGGCACTGATGGTCATGTGAGACCTTTGAGAGGTTATAGATGGTTTAATCAATGTTTAGGCTACAAGGAATGAGCCAACCTAGAATCCTGTCTTTATGACAGTCATACACAGTTTACTGTCCTCTGTCAGTGTTGGCATAGAATTTGAGTTTTTGGGATTAGAGACCTTGCTATTCTCCATGTCTTAAACAATCTTATGCCAAGTTTTGTATGAAGATCCTGCTAGCATAGGTGTTAGGAGTGGAATGCTGTCCTTGGAGGTGAATGTGTTGGTTGTTTGGGTAGAGTAGTGACTCCCCAAGGTGAGTGTTGAGCAGCCTGTGTGGTGGACCTAGGTGTGGTCCTAGGCTAGATCAATCACCTGAAAAGGCCTTGTGTAGGTCTATAAACAATCCACCCTTGGAAACATTAAGAAGGAAGCTTTGACAACCAAGTTCATTGAGTGAACTACTACAACCACTACCTTTACCTCTGCATCATATTGGTATCAGATCCAATATTCTGATTGGAAGCAAGTGTATGTCAGAAGAGGAAATTGAAACAGAGGCTAGTACAATGCCTCCCAAGACAATGAGTCAAGATGCCATCAAGAAGTTGGTGGAAGAGATGGTTGAAGCAAGATTGCAAGAAGCAAGGTTGCAAGAAGCAAAATTGCAAGAAGAGAAGAAGTCTAAGGGCAAGACGAAAGAAGAGGGAAGTTCTTCTGACACAAATGAAGAGTTAGAGGTAGAAGAGGATCCTCTGGAGCAGGATATGTCTACAGATCAGAAAGCCTTCTTGAATGCACTTAAGGGTACTCATGGAGACAGTGGTGATCCCAAGATGGATGTGCCTACTTTTCATGGCAAGTTGGATGGAGATGTTCTCACCGACTGGATAGAAGCTATGTGCAACTTCTTTTATTACAAGGAGTTCAATGACAGCAAAAAGGTCAAGTTTGCCAAGACAAGGCTAAGAGGTTCTGCACTTGTATGGTGGAACTATATGTAGAGTGAGAGGGAGAAGATTGAGAAGAGTCCCATCATTAAATGGAACAGAATGGTGGCGATGCTCAGAAGCAAGTTCATGCCACCTGACTATGAGATTCAAATCATAAGGAGATTTCAGAACCTGAGACAAAAAGACATGGATGTGGCTGCCTACACAGAAGAATTTCATAGACTCAATATGAGGGCCAATCATAATGAAGATGAAAAAGGGATGGTGGCTAGGTACCTGAATGGACTAAAATACAATCTGCAAGATGAGATAAGCTTGGTGTTACCAAAGATAGTGGATGAATGTTTCTTATTGGCCTCCAGAGCAGAGGAAAAGCTAAGAAGGAAGGGTGAACAAAGTGCCAGAGGTAGAGGTGGCAGAAACCAAAGAGGAAGAAGCAATTTTGGCTGTGGACAGTTCAACAAAACTGAAAATAACAATCAGCAAGAAACACAATCAGCATCAGAGCATAGGGGAGGTTTCAGAGGACAGAGAAGTCATAATGTCAGGGGCAGAAATGGTGGAGGAGGTAGAGGACCAGGAGCCTTCACTGGAAGGTGTTATGGCTGCAACCAAGTTGGCCATACAATGAACAAATGCCCAGGGAAAGCCAACAACTCTCATGACAGTGGGAAGAGAAATCAGTTAGTGAAAGATGATGACTATGAAAGTGTGAATTCACCAATGGGAAATGATGCACCTGTTTTAGATGGAGAGAGTATGATGACAAAAAGGTCTATGTTGAAGATGCCATTGAATCAAGAGCCCCCTCAGAGAAAGAATCTTTTCAGAACCCAAGGCCTAGCCTATGGGAAAATTTGCAAAATCGTAGTGTATTCAAGGTCTACTGAGAATGTGGTATCCACTGAGATGGTTGAGAAGTGCAAGTTGAAGAGGCTGCCTCATATCAGTCCTCACAAGATCTCCTGGTTAAACAAGAATCAAAGTTTCATGGTGGAGGAACAAACTTGGGTTGAATTTGCAATTGGTGACTACAAGGACAAAGTGCTATGTGAAATCATCCCTATGGATGCATGTCACCTGCTTCTTGGCCGCCCATGGCAGTATGATGTTAAAGCTCAGCATGATGGTGAGAAGAACACTTATGTCATCACCAAGAATGGAAGACTATTCAAAATGGATCCTTTGTTGGAGCAGCCCAGGGGAAAGGAAAATAACAGCAGTGTCATGTTGGTGAATGGCAATGAGTTCCTAAACATCTTGAAGGAGAATGACAATCAGGGGTATGCCTTGGTCATGAAGCCCAAGAGTGGATTAGATCAGCAAGATCAAAAATAGAAGGAGATTCCATTGGAAGTGCAGCAACTTCTGGATAAGTATCAAGGCCTTGTGGTAGAGGAAGTTCCCAACTCCTTACCACCCATTAGGGATATTAGTCATCAAATTAACTTAATACCTGGTGCTACATTGCCTAACAAGGCTGCATACAAGCTGACTCCACAGCAAAATGAAGAGGTGGCAAGGCAAATTCAAGATCTCCTGGAGAAAGGGCTGATTAGGAAGAGTCTAAGTCCTTGTGCAGTTCCAAGTGTACTTGCTCCTAAGAAGGATGGAAAGTGGAGACTATGCACAGATTCCAGGGCCATAAATAAGATCACCATAAGGTACAGATTTCCAATGCCAAGGATTGAAGATCTCTTGGATTACCTGGGAGGATCATGCTATTACTCAAAGATTGATTTGAAATCTAGATATCATCAAATCTGGATCAGACAGGGAGATGAATGGAAGACTGCTTTCAAGACCAATGAAGGTCTTTATGAATGGCTTGTTATGCCATTTGGTCTTAGCAATGCGCCAAGTACATTTATGCGCCTGATGAATGAGGTATTGGTTGAATTCATTGGTAAATTTGTTATTGTTTATCTTGATGACATACTAATCTTCAGCAGGACAAGGGAAGACCATGTGAAGCATGTTGGTCAGGTGTTGGAGAAGCTGCATGAGCACAAGTTGATGATCAACTTAGACAAATGTGAGTTCATGAAAACTAAACTTGTATACTTGGGATTTGTCATTTCTAATGGTTGTTTGAAGATGGATCCCTCTAAGGTTGAGGCTATTCTCAGTTGGCCTACCCCAAAAACAGTGGGAGATGTGAGAAGTTTCCATGGATTGGCGACTTTCTATAGGAAGTTAATCAGAGGTTTCAGTCACATTAGTGTTCCCATCCTCAACACCATCAAGGGTGGAGTCAAATGTAGATTTCAGTGGACAAAGGAAGCTGATGATAGTTTTGAGTTGTTGAAAACAAAGGTGGCTGAGTTACCCACCTTAGTACTCCCTGATTTTGATAAGGTATTTGTTGTTGAGTGTGATGCAAGTCAGCAAGCTATTGGTGTTGTTCTTAGCCAAGAAGGGCATCCAGTGGCATTCTTTTCAGAAAAGTTGAATGAAGCCAAGCAAAGGTATTCTACCTATGACTTAGAACTCTATGCAATGGTGCAAGCTCTTAAGAAATGGAGACATTATTTGCTGCCCAAAGAATTTATTGTGTTTATTGACAATCATGCTTTAAGCTTCCTAAACAGTTAAAAAAAATTGAACCATAGACATGTTAAATGGATGGAACAGCTACAAGTTTATACCTTCACAATTAAGCACAAAAGAGGTGTCTCTAATAAGGTGGTTGATGCATTGAGTAGGAGGTTGCTTCTTATTCATGAAATTCAGTTAGAAAGCATGGGTATTGACTGTTTAAAGGAGCTGTATAAAGAAGATTCTGATTTCAAAGAGGCTTATGATGTTTGTGTGAACTTGGCTAACGCATTCCATGGAGAGTATGCAGATTTTGTTTTGCAGGAAGGCCTCTTGTTTAAAGGCAATTTGCTGTGTGTCCCTAAGTGCTCCATGAGGGACAACATCATCAAGGAGAAGCATAATGGTTCTTTAGGAGGACATTTTAGCTTAGACAAGACACTAGAACAAGTCACAAGGTTCTATTTTTGGCCAAAGGTGCAATCAAATTTGAGAAAATATGTAGCTAGTTGTGCAATCTGTCAAAGAGCCAAAGGTGTGTCTTCAAATGCAGGTCTATACCAACCCCTTCCCATTCCCAATAGACCTTGGGAAAGTATCAGCATGGATTTTGTGATTGGGTTACCCAGGATAGCCAGAGGGGTGGAGAGTGTGTTTGTCATTGTTGATAGGTTCAGCAAGATGGCTCATTTTGTGCCATGTAAATGCACAAATGATGCATCTCATGTTGCAGGTCTATTTTTTAGAGAGGTAGTAAGGATACATGGTTTACCATTGTCCATTGTAACTGACAAAGATTCTAAGTTTGTAGGTCACTTCTGGAGGACCTTGTGGAAGAAGCTGGGCACACAGTTGTCCTTTTCATTAGCCTACCATTCACAAACTGATGGTTAGACCGAGGTGGTTAATAGATCACTTGGAAACCTCCTAAGGTGCCTTACAAAGTAGCATGGTTTGGCATGGGACTTGGTTATCAGTCAGGCTGAATATGCCTACAATGATTCAAGGAATAGGAGCACTGGTAAAAGTCCTTTTGAGATAGTTTATGGCTTTCATCCAAGAGGGCCACTTGAGCTGAAGGATCTCCAAGGTTGGGATAGAAGGAGTGCACTTGGTGAAGAGTTTGCTGCCTCCATGAAAACAATCCATGATCAAGTCAAGTTGCAACTAAAAAATCAGTCACAAAGTACAAAGAAAAGGTAGATTTGAAGAAAAGAGAAGTACAGTTCAAAGTTGGTGACTTAGTTATGGCATATCTGAGGAAAGAAAGGTTGCCAAAGGGTCAGCCAACTAAACTCCTGATGAAGAAGATTGAGCCATGCAAAATAGTGCACAAATTCGGTCCAAATGCATATGAGATTGAGCTACCAGATGGCATTGGTATCTCTCCAATTTTCAATGTTTGTGATCTTTTTCCTTTCAAACCTCCATTGCCTGGTGAAAGTGGATCAGATGTGGTGGCTGAAGATGTTGATTGGATCAAGGATTTGCCTCCAAGCAAACCTTTACAATTGGAGTGCATTCTGGATTCCAAAGTTATCAAGAAGACTCAGAGAGGTGTCTATAAGGACTACTTGGTGAAATGGAAGGATTTCCCTGACTCAGAGGCCACCTGGATGACTGAAGCAGATATCTTGAAGCATGGCATGACACTTCAACAATTGGCAACTCAAGGGACTTGAGTTTTTCCCACAGGGGGAGTATGGTGCAGGAGCTTCAGTTTTAGTCATTTTTTTGACTATAACATTTTGTGACCTTATTAATTTTGGTTTTTCCTAAGGCTTTGAAAGCCATTTTCTTGTTTTGTAATAAAGACTTAGTCATTTGATTGACTAGTCCAATATGGAGTTAACTTAGGCCTATTTTATAGGAATGCTCTTATAGAAACTTGTTTTTTATGAAAAACAACCATTTCCATCGGTTCACTGCCTTCATGGGCAGTTGTACGGATAGAATGGGAAGTGCAAAAGTTAGAAACTTCCTATAAACTTCATTTTTGTTTAAACATGCCAGATAATGAATAAAGAGGAGGAGTTTATTAAGAAAAAAACTTTTTTTTATGCTTTTTGTTGAAAACAGCCTTCTTGTACGGCCTGGTACGGACGGTGGGAGATCCATGGTCTGGAAAATATTGTTGTAGGTTGGATTACCTTTCATTTGCATCTGTTTAGAGCTTTTGAAATGTTTCTAGTGCTTTGTTTGAACCCATTATGTGCAGACTGGTTTCTAACCCTCCATAGCTAGGGTTTTGGACAAAATGCTCCATTCTTCCTCTGTCCTCTGAAGGTGGTCGCCCATTTCTTGGTGGGATGGAGGAAGGTAGAGTAGAGTTAGTGTTCTTTCATGTTTTGCAAGTTAAACTCCCCTCTGTAAGGTGTTGGCATGCATCTAACTAGTCTTACTAGTGACTAGTTGAGTATTTAATGGACTGTGTCATGATAGTCAAAGGGAAAAACAGATATATGTTGGTTTTGGTGTCTTATGGTACTGACAAGTCTATATGACTGTTTGGAATACCTTGTGCATGTTAGTTTGATACCTTTCTTTCATACAACCATCAAAAGTAGGCCTTTTTCATGGAAAAGAATAGTTTACTGTTATTCTAGCCTATGACAGAGTACGGTTCTGTAGCTTGGAGGACAGGTGGAAGTTCATAATGCAGTTTGGAATGGGTAAAGTATGTTGATTGGCTCTTGAAGGTATGAGGAAACATCTTGATGTAGTCATTCTCAAGGCTACAAGAGAATAGTCTTCTTTTTGGCACTGTTTTAAGACAGTCACATGTAACTTGCTATCCACAGTCCTGTATAGTACAGATTGTAGTCATTTTGTCAGCAATTTCTTGTTGGTCCTGTCCTGAGTAGATACGTGTTGTGTTTGATGTGAAGATCCTTATTGATATAGGAATATGATGTAGGTTTAGTTGTTCACAAAGGCTGTAAGGATTAAACTGTCATTTTGACACTGTCATAGGACAGCCACATAGTAATTTGTTGTTCCCTGTCCTGTATAAGGGTCTGCATGTGGGAAAATGGTTTCTTTTCACATTGGGTATTTGGTATGCATTAGGCACTGATGGTCATGTGAGACCTTTGAGAGGTTATAGATGGTTTAATCAATGTTTAGGCTACAAGGAATGAGCCAACCTAGAATCCTGTCTTTATGACAGTCATACACAGTTTACTGTCCTCTGTCAATGTTGGCATAGAATTTGAGTTTTTGGGATCAGAGACCTTGCTATTCTCCATGTCTTAAACAATCTTATGCCAAGTTTTGTATGAAGATCCTGCTAGCATAGGTGTTGGGAGTGGAATGCTATCCTTGAAGGTGAATGTGTTGGTTGTTTGGGTAGAGTAGTGACTCCCCAAGGTGAGTGTTGAGCAGCCTGTGTGGTGGACCTAGGTGTGGTCCTAGGCTAGATCAATCACCTGAAAAGGCCTTGTGTAGGTCTATAAACAATCCACCCTTGGAAACATTAAGAAGGAATCTTTGACAACCAAGTTCATTGAGTGAACTACTACAACCACTACCTTTACCTCTGCATCACTAAGATATCATCGACATAGTCCTCCATTGTTACATGCATTATATCATGGAATATAGTTGTCATAGCCCGTTGATATGTGGCTTCTGCATTTTTTAGCCCAAATGGCATGACATTCCAGCAGAAAGTGCCTCATGGACAAGTAAAGGCTGTCTTGTGTTGGTCCTCTGGTGTTATTTTGATTTGATTATACCCCAAGAATCCATCCATGAGAGATAACATGGTATGCCCTGCAGTTAGGTCGACTATGATATCGATATTTGGCAATGGGAAATCATCCTTGTGGCATGCTTTGTTTAGGTCTCGAAAATCATTGCATAGTCTAACTCGGCCATCTGGTTTGGACACTGGCACAATGTTGGATATCTATTCCAGGTAATCTATAGCTCTGATGAACCCTACATCTAGCAATTTCTTGAGTTTTTCTTTGACCAAAAGTGCTATGTGAGGATGCATCTTTCTAAGCTTCTGCTTTACTGGTTTTACTCCTAGATCCAATGGAAGATGATGTAGAATTAAGTTTGGGTCTAGACCCGGCATGTCTGCATACAACCAAGCGAAGCTGCCTCTCTTTTTCTTAAAGAACGGTACAAACCTGGTTTTCTCTGGTGGAATAAGAGATTTAGCAAAGTGGATAACCTTGGGCTATTCCTCTGTTCCAATATTAACAAGCTCTGTCGGTTCTACAACAATCTGTGACCTTTCCTGGTACATATCATTAGGGAGAGTGTCAAGCCTTCCATCGTCAGGTGCCACAGTTGGGTTTTCACCTTCGGATGCGTCCTTTCTTTTTACTGTTTTGGGGTCTGACACTGCTGCAAGGCAGTTTTCACTGTCAGATCCAGTTTTGACTTTGATATTTTTGCGACTGGAAGGCTTGGCACCCTCACCAAAGTAAGCGTCGGTATTCAGTTCAATAGCAAAACCATCTTTATGATCTCCCTGGGGTAGGTGGTCCCTAAGTTCCATATAATCAATGTAAGCATCGTCATTTTGGAACATATCTAGTTGGGGAGTTCCTCACAGATCCCAGTCAATAAGCTCAGGGTGCATGAGGGGGAGGGAGTCGGATGATAGACCTGATTCATTTATAGTGTGAATGGAAATGTTAGGAGCATTGGTAGGGATGGTGCTCGGGATGGTACTTTCTTCCAAGTTGTTTATTGCAATGGAACTTGAACCTTCCTCGAAAGCCATAATCTCAGAGATGGGCAAATCAGACTCTATTGGTCTGTTCGGTAGCATTTATCCCTCACGGTAGGGGCTAAAAGTTTGGATGGTATTGACTTCTTTGTCATCATAGGAATGTTTTGTTAGCTCATCCCACTCATATTCATTAGAATCCGTGTTGCTATCCTCTTGGAGTGTTTGGATCATTTCTACAAGACAAGCATTTTCTTTAGCCTTGCCCTTGCCTTTGTATCCTAGGCCACTTGTGTTTCTAGCCGATGAGGATGAAGAAGGTTGAATAGGTTCAATGATTCCTTCTTTTCTGAGGCCAATGGGGCCTTGTCCTTCGTATCCCATTCTATGTAGGATAGTCTCACCTCACCCATAGAGTTCTATTGGTAGTCTAGGCAGATCTTGCATTGTATTCTCTTCTTCAGTATAAAGCCATTGTAGGATATCTCTCTCCTCTGTTTCATCGGATAAGGTCCCCCATTTTACAAAGGGAGTTGCGGGAGTTATAGGAGGAGCAGATGGCTTTGGAAAATGTTTGGGTCGGCCAAAAGATCTAGGAGATACAGGCATCTTAGCAAGGTTGAGGCTGTGCTCAATGGAGTATTCCCCTACTCCACTTTCTTTTATGGTAATTTTCTGTTCTTTGGGCCTTGATGAGGAGGCTTCAGCGGTATGATCATACTGCAGGATAGGGGATATATACGCTCTGTTATTTAGTATGATGCATTCAGGTTTTGCAAGGAAAGAGTTGCAATGCTAATAGGGATCGGGGTCGCCTTGAATGGTGACTTGCTTGCCATTGTGCGGGAACTTTATGCATTGGTGATAAGTAGAGGGAACAACCTTCATGGCGTGAATCCATGGTCTCCCTAGAAGAATATTATAAGTGAGCTCCCTATCCAGGACTTGACACATGACATCTTTTATTACTAGTCCCACTTGAATGGGTAGGACTACTGTTCCTTTTGTGGTTCTTTCTTCCTTGTCATATGCTTTGATGGTAATTTTCCTCCTTGGATCAACTGCCTGTTTGAAGAACCCCAATGCAAGGACTAGCTTTAATGTGCAAATATTTAAACCGGCACCCCCATCAATGAGAACCCTCTTGATGCGGTGCTTGTGGATGAAGGCGACGATATGTAGAGGGGTGTTATGGGATTGAGACACAGAGAGGTCATCTTGCTTGGTAAATGATATGGTGTTGGAGGAGGTCAGATTACCTACCATGGTCTGAAACTTCTCTTGGGCCAAATTAGTGGGGATAGTGGTTTCCACTAAGGCTTTCTCAAGGATCTCCTTATGGGATGGAGATAGACGCAACAACTCCAAGATAGAAATGTGGGCCGGAGTTTTCTGTAATTGGTCTATGACATTATACAGGCGGAAGTTGGATGGAGAAGGTGACGACCTTGGAGGGGCAGTATTGAGCGTGACTTTACCACTGCGGGTAATGATACTACAATCTAGTTCTGTTAGGTCCTGATTGTTGGTTGGGTGTGATGACATTGATTTGCGGGACATGCTCAGAAATGCAATTTATGGTATAGTCAAATGGCACACTTGCATAGTTGGCATTACCATTCCCACTATTTTGATTTGGCTTGTTGCGATTGTTGTTGTTGTTATGGTGATTGCCGTTATTGTTATTGCCGTTATGGTGATTTCCGTTGTTGTTATTGTTGTTGTACGACCTGTTATGATTTAGAAGTGGATCCCTGTAGGCCACATGTGTCTCATTGGAGGTATGTTGTTGTATTCCTCCTTGATTTTGATCGAGCACATCTTGGATAACATTTTTGAGGCGGATACAATTGTTGGTTGTATGCCCTCTTCCCCTATGATATTCACAATAGTCCGTGTCTTTCCAATAGGGAGGTTTGACTATAGGCTCATAGTCACTTGTTGGTGGTAGAGAGATTTCATTGTTAGCCAACAACTTCCTTAATGCGGACTCTTGAGACTCACCCAACGGTGTGAACTTTCGCCTTGGATTTGAACTGAACCAAGGTCTTGGCTTTTGAGAGAATGGTTTGTTGGGCGCAACATTGTTTGTTTCTCCTTTTAGAGTGAATATGGGTTGTTGCTTGGGAGCTGCCGCCTTGGCATCCACTACCCCATCGTTGACAACATTCTTATTCTTGGTCCAAAACTTTGATTTGTCCGTTGTGTAATTGGAGGTTGGGGTGTCCTTGTATAACTTGATTGCCCCCTTGGCGACCATAGCTTTTTCGATGAACAATCCCATTTCAATGACTTTTGAGAATGATGTAGTGCATTGTATTTGTATTTGATAGCTAAGGTCGGTATTGAGGTTATGGACAAACATCTCCAATAGCTGCTTCTCAGGTATATCGTAAGAACACTTACTTTCTAGTTGTCTCCATCATTGTAAGAAGGTGGCGAATGACTCACCACTCTTTTGTTTGGTGTTGCATAGATCTAGCATAGATACCTCGTGTTCGATGTTGTAAGAGAAGTGCGTGATAAATTTGTTGACTAGTTCATCAAAATTTTTGATTCCCGGTTGAAGCCGTGAGAACCACTCCATAGCTTGACTACCTAAAGATCTTGGGAATAGTCTCATTAAGTAGGTCTCATCGTGAGCTACTTCCAAGCATGCCACGTTGAATTCCCTGATATGATCTCTAGGGTCCCCTTTCCCCTTGTATTTGTCAAACTTAGGGACTTCAAACCGATATGGAAATGGTTTCACGATCAAGCTTTTAGCAAAGGGATATGGTGCAATATCTTCCAAGGAGTAGTTTTTTGCGTGTGTACCCATCTTGAGATCCGATATTTGTTGTGTTAGGCTCTCAAGTTGTTTTCTCATTTCTTCCATAGGAGCATTTTGGTCCATGGTTCGCTTTCCTCTATCATTTGGGTTTGGGTCTATGGCATTCTTTTCCTTTTCATGATCATTTTCCATATTTTCCATGATTGAGCTTATATCAAAATCCACGGGTAGTTTAATTCCAAGACTAGAAAGATGGTAGAAATACTTAGGAGGGTATTCATGGAGCACCTTCTCTATTAGGCGTTGGAATTTCTGATTTTGGATGTTTTCTTGATAATCTTCGTAAGAGATTTCCTCATCACTATCATGAGGTGTGACGATGCGGTTGGATGAGCCAGCCATTTCAAGTTGCTTTTTGTATTGAGGTCTAGTAAGAACCATGCAAGATGACGTGAGATGAAGTGGACTAGGATTAGAAATTTTGGCAAGGTGCCAACTGAGACTGTTGTGAATAGGATACCTAGGACAAGACTTGGACAAAGGACTTTCTTGCTCAATGACTTCAAGTAAGACGGTTGACACAAGACAGTAGCCACTAGTAAGGGTAGTTGATACTTGTCTTACTGTGTAGGTACTAGTCGTGCAACAAGGCTACTAGTAAAGTTCTGTGACTTACTAGGCTTATGCGAATTCACAAAAGATACAAAAAGGGGACCTATGTCGAACTGATATGGAATAATCTGACTTTGGGACAAGAAAGGTTTTTGACAGAAGGTGAATGGGACGATTGACGGAAGAGAGATACTTGGATGAATTGGATGAAGATTGACTGCAAGGTAGAACCTGATCTCTGATTATGAAGCTAGGCCAAAATGGGTACTCCAAACAGGTAAAATTTTCTCTCTCAAAAATAGTGCAAGTACTCACTGTCGTGGATGCGCCGAAACAAATGTGCAGCAGAAATCGACAGGTGCACAGGAAGTTGGTGTATATGAGCTGTACTGGTAAAATATGAATGCGCAGCAACAGTCAATAAATATGCAGCAAGTCTAAATAGATGCGCAGCAGGTTGACACAAATGCGTAGGAACACAGGACGGATGCGCCACTCTGGTTTTCTTCAATGTTTTTGCAAATTTTTGGGATTTTCTATTGTTTTTGGCATTTTTGGCTGGAAAAAGGTCTTCTTGATCTGATTTTATGAATTAACAGCAAGAAAACACAGCAAGCACAAAGAATATTTTATAGTTTTTCATCATTTTTTTGTGGTTTTTCTGACTCTATTTTGGACTAAAACGAACAAAAGCAAGTACAAAAATCCTAGGCTAGAAATGGATTACAAGGGTTTTTGGCCACTAGAACAAGAGTTATTTAATGCGGGCAACCGTTCAAGTGGTTACACATGCGGCGGCGCTACTCTCCGTTATGGAGTCTCCCAACCTCAAAGGATTGCGCCTTAGAGGGTTTTGGGGGAGGTTGGTCGTCGGTGTAACATAGCAGCACTTGTTGCAGGAGGTTTTCACCTCAAGCACATTTATTTTAAGTGGATTGGTAGGGCTTGGCGTCTAGCTTGTTTCCACTCAGGGTCGTTCCCACTTGGACAGGCGTGCATCCAAGGGCAGGCCCCTCTTAAAGGTTAAACAGATGGAATAACAAGTCTGGCATTTTGGTCACCCAGTAAATGGGAGAGCATAGGCCTGTTGTTATTCGATAAGCATAGAAGACACTGATTAATCCAACCTAGTTAAAAGTAGAGAAACTAAATGGGCTAATCTACTTGGGCAAACACAGCACTTTGAAGTGATTTAGCGAGATAGCAATGGTTCAGTTTTTAACCCAGAAAGTAATGGTGATTTCAGTTTTTAATCCATGTAGCACGAATTGTTAACTTTGAAATGTTGGTCAGTCGAGATAGCAGTGGTTCAGTTTTAACCCAAATATCAGTGATGAGTTCAGTATTATACCACGATAGCACGAGTTGTTAACTTTGAAATGTTGGTCAATCAAGATAGCAGTGGTTCGGTTTTTAACCCAGATATCAGTGATGAGTTCAGTTTTATATTAGATAGCAATAAATTTGAAAAGATAGCAATGTTGTAATGCCAGATAGCAATGATCCAGTTACTTCTTTCCTAATTAGAAACTACGTGGGGGTTTGCATGAGTATCTGTTTTACTATCCCTTTAGAAAGTGAAGTGTGAGCTATCAAAATGCAACTACATGAAACTAAACTCGAACCTATCCTGCAAAACAGCTCCAGAGAATATCTGCAAAGATGTCAGCGTTAGCAAATCCTCTTAGAAAAACCCTAAAATCATTGCCTACCACAGAAGCACCACTTCAGTGACTAAATGTGCAGAAATAGTCAACAGAAGCGCAATAAAGACAAATGCGCAGTAACAGTAATCAAAAGCGCAAAAAGAAAGAGCGTATGTGCAGGAATAATATATGCGCAGGAACAGCGTTTAAAAGCGCCAAGACAGAACAGATGCGCAGAAATAACATAAGCGCAGGAACAGAGTTTAAAAGCACCATAATAAAGAACAGATGCGCATAAATAACATATGCGCATATGCGCCGGAACAGTGTTTAAAAGCGTCGTAAGATTATAAGCGCCGGAACAGAGGACAAAAGCATCGTGGAATTGTTCAAATGCGCTAGATTAGCCTGTACGATGCCTGTACGGAACCTATCTTCAAAAAAAGCTCAAATTTTGATGAGATAAAGGGGCAAAGGCCCCACAGTGGGCGCCAAAAATGTTAGGGTAAAATAAGATCAATAATGAATATGTGATAAACAAACATCAAATACCCATAACTCAATAGAATAGTGAAACTAAGAAGATTGAATAAAATGAAGCAATGAATAAAATGAAGCAAACCTTCCTTGAATCAAAGCTTCTATTGTTTGCCTATTAAAAATCGTCCTTGTTTGTAATGAAGTTGGGCCCTCAGTGAGTGCACTCCTTTTGCTGTGTTGTAGGATGTCGGTAGTAAATGGCTGTGTTGATAAATATTGCTATGAAGAAGAGCTTCAAAGCAAATGGTGACCTCAAGTAGATTGTATTGGGGGGTGCCAAAGGCGTGCTAGTGAATTTTTGCGGAGTAACAATACAAATAACCTGGATGAATAGAATGGAAGAATGAGGTTTCATTTATAGACTTGGGAGGATGAAGATCAACGGTTGAGACGAAATGAGTAGATCAATGGTTGAGAATGGTTGAGGAATGTGCAACGAATAAAAAGTGGACAAGTGTCCCACTTCCATCATGTAACAGGAGAGTTAACAAAATTGATTGAAGAGTTAATAGAATGGATTGAGGAATTGACTGAATTGATTGATCAGTTACCTGAATAGATTGAGGAGCTGACAGAATTGATTGATTAGTTAACAATTTTGATTGATAAGTTAACTAATTTTGATTAGAGAAGAAATAGGACATGTGGGTGAGAGAATATTAGGTAATTAAATATTTTGAAATATTTAATTACATGTGCAACATGATGAGGTGGAGAAGGTGAGGTGGATTTGTGAGGTGGATTTATGAAATTAGGACTTAGGATAGAGGAATTTATGATTAATTAAATAATGTAGGATTATTTAATTATGTGAGACATTAAAAGAATTTAGGGAATTTAATTAA
Source organism: Cunninghamia lanceolata (assembly GCA_027924645.1). Classification (NCBI taxonomy): domain Eukaryota; kingdom Viridiplantae; phylum Streptophyta; class Pinopsida; order Cupressales; family Cupressaceae; genus Cunninghamia; species Cunninghamia lanceolata. Next base: position 11,110,150 of record BSBN01000472.1, on the reverse strand, counting down.
ATAAATTGATTTTATTTAATTATGGGATAATGAACCAATCAAATAAACTTAGAATATTTATTTAATTGATAGAAGAAATAAGAAGGGAATAAATATTAACAATATTTATTTAGAATGAATCGTGTCATTTTTAGGCGTATACAATAACTACTCTCAAAAGGGTTAATTTGACCAAGCGTGTCTCCATAGGGAGCACAAGTGGTTTTTTTTAAGGATGGAACCTTGTGTCTATGCATAGACTATTAGCAACATATAATCAAAGCCTACAATGCAAACACCAATTAGCATGGCATGGTAGGAACTTAAGGAATAAAACATTCTACAAAGGTAACCTAGTATTGCTATATGACAACAAATTTAAGAAATAAGGAAAGTTAAAAGTAAGATGGCTAGGACCATACTATATTGAAGAAATTTCTTATTTCGGTGCGATGAGGCTAAAAACATTAGAAGGAAAACTACTGGCAGGATATGTGAATGGTACAAGACTAAAATAATTTTACCAAACTATGAGACAAAGAAAAGAAAAAATAATTAATTTTGTATTATATTGATCATATAAATGACAAATCGTTAAAAGGAAACAACTTGCAAAAATGTAACAACTAGAAAAGTACGTAGAAACAAGAATGGGCAAATGCATTAATTGCAAATTCTGCTATTATGGTTATATAACACGACTCCAAACTATCACTAAACACCACTGCATACTAAGAAAAGTTGTAAGCTTGAGCAAGAAGAACAATCTCTGCAAACTAAGTCAAATTAAAGAGAATCACAAAGAGAAAATTTTGACTCCCACCTTAGTTTATGTCTCCAAGAAGTTGTACCCAAAGTACAATAAATTTTCGTACAAGGCAATGGAGGTAGACCTGGATGGGGAATTTTCCATGGTTCCACCTAATGTAATATGTGCCAAAGATATAAGGAAATATATTCATGCACCCATCTCAAAGATCGACCACACCAAGTTTGAATAACTCCAGAGATCTCTTTTACATCTAGATCAAAGGCAATATATGCCTCAATACTAGGAGATTGGAAGAAAGAAGCTAGATGTATGGAAGGATTTCTTGGACTTTTCAACTGAGCATGGGTGGGTTAAGACAATTATGAACTGGCTCCATGATGAATACATCTACCTGGACAAACCCTACCGAATAACTAAGCAAGCCATCTAGGTTGTGACGGGGTTAAGCACAACAAGGGAGTTACCTTCCAAAAAGGCTATTTAAAACAATAAAGTCACAGAATTAACCAACAACGTATATGATAGAAGGAGCCTAGATGTAACCAAATCACAAATCTAGTTGTGTGACATGGTACCATGGGCATTTCTTACAAAATTTACTACATAAAAAGAGATGACTCAGCAACTAGCAACACAATCCATACAACCTATCAAATGGACGTGGAGGGTAAATATTTTGACTTATGTGAATTCCTCTGAGAGAAGTTACTTGAGAACCTTCAACAGATAAAGAAAGCACATTATCAATTCTTGTATGGTACTTTGATCATTTACTCAACCTTTTATTTAACGAAGGCATTACCATCATTCTCCAGCAAGGCATGACAAACCAACCAATCTGTTGCCACACAAATAAACACCCATGTCTACCAATTCAAGGATACTGCATCATACACCACTATAAATTGAGGTTTCTTCAAATCCCTTCTACAATAAATACAGAGCAGAGACTGCATATCATACTACATGGTCCATAAATACTCCAATGACATTATCTTCCTAGTAGACAAAGATTACACTTTGATGGAGGTGATAGAACCTAGGGTTTCATGGGTCCCTAAATTACCATATGAGATAAGCAATGACTTGGAGAAGTCATATACAAAGGCCTTACTAAATCAACCAACAGATGTAAATGTGGAAAGGTTTGGCACATACAAAGAATTCATAGACAAACAAACTAAGAAAAATGTGGACGAACACATGGAGAAGTATAAAGAAAAATTGCATGAGAAATGGGACATTCTAAAGCAAGAAACATAGCAAAAAAGTACCTCTACATTGTAAGTACGAAGGTATGAAAGATTAAATTTGGGGTCCTTGGGGTCACAAGTTATGGATCAACAAAGCACATCAACACAAGCAGCGTCAATAACCCCTCTGCAAGCACCACAAGTAGACCCATTAGTTGAAGAGGTCTCAGAAACATTGATACAATTAAGCTCTTGAAAAGAAAAACCAAGACAAAAGCAAGGGGTAAAATGGAAAATAATCCAAATGTCAGCCATACAATTAGAGCAGGAAGAAGGGGAAATACAATAACCACAAAAAATAATGACAAGGAGAAGCAAACAAACAATAATGGAAATAGAGGGACAAGAAGAAAAGGAGGATATCGTGAACATAGATCCCCCCACAAATGCATTGAACAATAAAGGCATGCTGAAATAAATTGCAAATATGTATACACATGTGGGTGAAGAAAATAAAGTGGTAATCAAAGAAGCAATCATTAGACACATAAGAGTGTCTATTAACACTTTATATACTATAATAAAAAATCCAAATCTGCTTGCCTTTGCTATCACAAAGAAGAGAGAAAACGTGACAAAGATAGAAGAAGAAATAAGGAAGAAAGATATAAAACAAATCGATCCAACTCTAACAGAAGAGCAAAAACAAAAGATCATTTAGTTGCAAGATAAAGAGTTGAGATCTAATCAAAGATTGGACATACTAATGACCTTGACAGAGAAGTACAAAAATAAATTTAAACAAGAAATTATTGAAGTGACAAAACAAGCTTATGCAACACTAAAGGAAGGAGGGAAAGCACAAGAAGAATAAAACATAGATTCCAATGACCCCTATGATGGGTAGGATCAACAAGAGACTCCACAGAAGCCATCATTATCAGATAAGGCTACCACATCTTTCACCTCTACATCCCTAATGTAACATATCAATAAATTCTTGGCATAGCAAAGACAAATTTAACCTATGGCAATACCATAGTTACTCCAACTATCACTCATAGGATCACTGGTAGACCTTTTCGGTATCTCACCCTTGCAAAAGTTTCAATTGGGAGATATATTTCATAGCACAACAAGAGAATAGATCTTGAAATAGCATGTCGAAAGCACATAGCAATTGGAGGATGCCATAAGTACAATTCAAAGTAAAATTCCTCAACTGTAAAAAAATACAACACTTATCACTAGGTCAACAGATGAAATAACTACTAGATGGTTAATAGCAAAGATGAATAATCAAGCCACTAAACTCTAAAACAAAGTCCTCGGAGAAATGGAGAAGAATAGAATGGATGAAATAAGAAGGAAATGTGCAATAGCCCATACACAACTAGAAACTCACATTAATACCCTGCAAACATGGCCAATGATATAAATACATTGTATCATTTTTATCTTCAATGGCCCACACTAACAAAAGAACTAAAAAATTAGATAGACCAAATGGAGATATAGATACTATGAGCGACTAACACATATGATGCAATGCAAGACATGGATGAGAAAACAAGGGCACAAATAGAGAGTATTCACACTCAATTATAACAACTACATGACCACAGAGATCTAATCAAAGCCCAAATAAAATAGCTTTAGGAGGTGATGAACTATAGACTTGTACATGTGATTGAATTACTCAGGGATGCAAAGAAGACAATCCAACAAACTCAGATCCCAACCACTATTGTAGAGGCAGAGAAGACAATAATTCAAAGACAATCAAATAAGGTACTGTAACAAGAAAAGAGCCAATGGGATATCACATTTGCACAACTGAAGGAAATATATAAGAATATTTTACTTACAAACAGACCATTTTATCATGTCTCAAGTGAGGAAAAGACATGGTTTCAAAGGGGGGATGATGTTGGCAACGAAAAGAGAACAACAAGAAGATCATCTAGAAGTTGCCACACTTGGCCACAAAAGTGATGCAGAGCATAAGGCCGACATACATAGGAGGAAAAGGTGTTAGAGCCATAAGGGACACACCCCTATTGTAATAGAATGTATATATAGATAGAAGAATATAAGTGGAGAGAGAAGATGATAGGTGGAGATAAATACATATAAGAAAGGCATATATGTATATGATATCAGGAAGGAAATGTCTATAAAAAGAATTCTACTCTATGGACTGTGCAATGGTTTATTAAATTTTTGTGTTATGAATTCCTTGTTATGTTATTTTACTGCAATATGATATTTCCTACCACAAGTCATCTAATCATTCTCTTATTGTAATCGCCAAGGTATAAATACAATTTGTAAGTCTCTTGGGCTCAAAAATCCAATCTTTGACCCTAGTTCCCTTGCCAACAAGGTCCCTCAAAGATCATTTACAAAAGGCACACAAATGGTATAAGTATTATGCGGACAAAAAACATACAGAAAGGTCTTTTGAGGTGGGTGACATGATTTATTTAAGGTTGTAGCCATATAGACAATCATCCCTCAAAAGGAGTAGAGCAGAGAAACTCAAGAACAAATTCTATGGACCCTACAAAATTGTGAGAAAAATTGTTGAGGTGGCCTATGATTGGAACTCCCTGATAATAGTAGAATACATAATGTTTTTCATATCTCTTGTCTGAAGAAAGCTTTGGGGAAATATATTGTACCATCTATAGAGTTTCCACTTTTAGATAAGGAGGGGAAGTTGATCTTAATTCCTAAAGAGGTGTTAGATACCAGGGTAAAGAATTTGAGAAAGAGGACTATTATTGAATATTTGGTTCGTTGGAAAAACCTGCCAATTGAGGATGCCACTTGGGAAGGGCTAGAAATTTTAAATCATCCAAATTTGAATTCCTTGAGGACAAGAAATTTTGAGGAGGGATGACTTGTCATGTCCCCTTTCTAATTATTTTTCCTATAAATAATTAATTAATCCAATTTTTATTTGCAATGGAATAAAGGGAAGAAAATTGGAATTTGGTAAGGTGGAAAAGTCAACAAAGAATCAAGATAAATATCAATTTATTAATACTTTGTTATCTATTTTGGGGCATGGATTTATAGAGAGGATAAAGATGATTTTTCAAGAAAAATTAATAAATTGTCTTGCATTCTTATCCTCAGAAAAAGTTGGCTAAAGTTGGGAAACTGTAGGATGGGAAAGAAAGCAAAAAACTAGGAATAAAACAAATTGTTTGGCAATTGTGATAAGATGAAAACTAATTATTTTATTATTGATGTTTATCCTTCCCAAAGCAAGGCATTTGTATTTTTGGACCCACTTTGTGTACTTATATTCCATATTTTCATTCGATGGGATCTTTTGCCAATTTAATCAATTTCTCTTATTGAACAATGTTCACATAACCATCATAGAACGAAAACTCTTAGATGTGGGAGATCATTGGACAAAAATTCAGTGATTTTAGGATTATAGGATGAAACTCATGTGATCCAAAAGAGCAATTTCATACAAGAATTGTGACAGAGCTTCAAGGAGTCCAGATTCATCCATTAATAGAGTTTTTATGCAATTTTTGGTGTGAATAGGGTGTGTAGATTTAAGATTTAAGATTTAAGATTTGTTGGTTTGTTGCATCAGTTTGCAAGTGTTTTTGTGAGATTTTGATAGTTTATATCAGTGTATTAGAATGTTTTTAATCAACATATTATTATCATGAAGCTATGCTATATGTTGGACCTTATTTTCTAGGAAAATACATGTAGTTTTTTGGTAAGGGTTTTAATTCCAATTTTGTAATTAATCCAAATCTGATATAGTTGGATCATTTCAATATTTTGGAATGTTGTGGAGTGATTTTAATGCAATATAAGTTGCCATTTGTTCTTATGAGGAGTTCTAAACTTATTTCAGAAAAAATGTCAAAAAATGCTTAACTAGTTGTTTCGGGAAGACATATAAATATAAAAAGTTGTTCCATTTTAAGAATTATTTTAAAATTTAATATTTTCTTGCTAAATTCAGTAAGGAGACATGACTCACTCTTTCTCTCTTTATATATATATATAGTTGTGGGGTTGTAATATCCCTTTTTAAGAACTTAAGAATTAATAATATTTTAAAGTTGGCCTAAACACTTCATTTTCAAAAAGGCCACTTAAATTTTATTTTTGGTCCCATGTAATGTTTTAAAATTGGTTTTAACAGTTTATTCAAATTGTAATTCAAAAAGGGGTTTGTGGATGTAATTTAAAGTATTTTTAAATACTTGGAAGGAAAAACAAATAAACAAATATAAAATAAAATAGAGGGTCTGAAGAAAAGCACCTATAAAAGATAAGTCAAGGCTCACATCAAAGAATCTATTATCCATCATCATTGCTGTGAATTCAAAGTTTAGTTTCAAGCTTTTGAGGATGAAAACCCTTGGTGGCGTGATCTAGAGGATAAAACCCCTCTCAGATTGCTTAGTGAAGTGGGGACGAAAACCCTCAATTCTCTTTTTTTATTGGATACAACTTTAGAGGGGGATTGGGTGAAATTTGTGATCAATTATTACGCCAAACTTAATCAGCATTATGGGGTAAATTTGATACTACCATTTTAGTTGTATGACCAACATTTACACTCAAACTTGCTTGTCATTAATATTAATTAAATTCTAGCAACTACTTTCTACAATTTATATAGTCACATAGTTCATTGTTTCTTAAAGATGTGGCAATTAAATTTGGATATGAATTTATTTATAAATTCCATATGGTTAGTTGAAATATTGTATATTTAATATTCTTAAATAATTAGTATCTTTTCCTTGCTAGTCATGGATGAATGATGCGATCTAGGTTAAATAATTGAAATTAATAAATATATTGTTGACTGTTTGCTATGTTGCAATCTGAATTAATTTTACAATATATACATATTATTCACAATCCATATTGATCAAATCACAAACAAGGGCTGCAAGGTAGTTGTAGTCCTTGCCAAGGGCTGTAAAGACAATTTGCTGAAGTTACAACAATTTTTGTTAAAGTTATGTCCAATGTTTTTCTCCACTTTGTTGTTCTTTGAAGACATACATGAAAAAAAGAAGACAATAATTAGTTGAAGACAAGAAAATACTAATTGTTATGGTTACCTTATCATTACAGAGAAGTTGTGTATGTGTACATATTTATTTTAGAATTGCCTAAAGACATCTGTTAAACATATTGTATATGACACCTGCACTCCAAGCTCTCTGAAATGATTTTGCACCTTTACATTTTTGGAAATGTAAACTACAAGAAAATTATATCTTGTAACAACCAAAATTCTTAAACAAGACTAAACACATATATTTACCATGAGATAAAACACACAAGGTGAAAAAGATAGAATTTTTTTTTAATTTAACTTGAAATCAAGATACAACAATTTACATAATTTCTTTTCTAAAATAAACAACATGATATAATATACAAAGATGACATTCTCTCTTTCCAATTACAAACATCTACAATAGACAAAGTTTTACATAGTTTAAGATTCACAAGTCACTTTACCCGAATGTATATTGCATCTAGAATTTTGACATCCTTATCGCAAGCCTCGACATGTCTTCTGCTGGAGAGAGAGAGAGAGAGAGATAGCATCTTCCTAGTGCTTTTCCTCCAACCACAGACCGGTGGTATCCTACACATCTTCCCAATTGGAAATGACCCTACCCTTCACGAAGAGTATAGACCAAAGGTGACCAATGGTAATTTGCCATCTGAGTACTAGTGTTGTATCCTACATAATGCTATCGATCATACAACCCTAGATACCTTCTAGCTAAGAATGATCTTTCCAATAGATTATGCAATCCAGATACGGTGAACCGACAATGCATGCAGAGAAGTATGCATTACTTTGGCCAAAGATTCAATATGAATAAATGTTTATAATAAACACAGTCATTATGTCCACCCACCCCAACTCAACTTGGATACTATCATAATCCTATAGTTTGACTTGGTCAACTATGTTTTACTATATAGTCTTGACAACTTTAATTTAGTCTTCCCGTCTTAGATAGATTATCAAAACACTATCATTGTTCCATTGACCTTATGGATTATCTTACAAAATGAGGAATCTCTTTGCATCTTTGCAATACCTGAGATCCAAAACTTAATGACACTCAAGAACTTAAGTTGACATATAATGACTAAGAAGGTTACCTTACCAAGGTTAAGCATTATTGGTTAGGAAAATATTTCCTTTCTCCCTATAAAGAATAAACAATCAAAGTTAGGGTACTTGCCCCTTCATTGTCGATCTATTTAGTGATCACGAAGGTTTAGTATATAAAATTACCATACTGGGTTAAGTTTAGGTTTTGTCCTCCCTATTCCACCATAATGGAATAACAAACATATATATGCATAAAGTAATAATTTAATAAGAAAAAAGGTTAACCTCTTGGTCTACGAGGTCATTCTAAGTTTCTCAACCCTTGACTAGATAGAAGGTTGTTTTCCATTGTTCTAACCACTAAGAGGTTGTTCAATCTTTTACAACTAGGTTATTCTCCCCTTACAAAGAGAACTTAATTATACCAAACCATATAGTTCTATACGAGTCTAGAATATTGACTTTGGATCGATTTGCTAACAAATGTAAAAAGACTAGTTTAAGTTGTCAACCTAAGTTAAATGTCTAATTTGTTATCCTTCTGAACTCAAAGTTAAGTTTCTCTTTCTCTTCAACATCTAAGTGATATCGAATCATTAATAAACAAGTGATCAGGGGAACAATTCACCCTTTGCATCTATTAGAAGGTAATCCCATAATGATAATACAATCATTTAAAAACTATAGTGTTCTTAGGTGTATAAATAACACATGCGAGATCATAATAACATAGATAAACTATTTGTATAGTATCATTCTAAATATATAAAGTATAAATATGCTTAAATATAGTTGACACAACACTATTCGGGTAACTACACTCTTACTATCACTGTCTACATTCTTTCATTCGGCCAAGCACAATAATAGTTATAGTATCAACTAATAGACAAAGGAAAGTACTAATATCTATCAAATGAACCTTATTATAAATACAATAAGCATTTACATCTATTAATGGCTATGAAATCACTATACAAGAAGGTTATTTTACTCAGAAATGATCTAGACTTAACCACCTTTCAATCTAACCTAAAGATAACGATTCCTTCAAGTCAAAAGTACAATTACCAACACAATGAAATTCCATATACAGAATCTACCGTAACATTTTAGACTTTAAAACTTCAGCCATTTCATCAATCTAAGATGTCGGCCATACAAGATAGAACATCGATTCATAGCTCTAATTGAACTAGAATAAAAACAAGTATCAAAGACTATACAAAATCATTGAATAGGGTAAGAACCTATTATAGATACTTCAGATAGTCCTTTGATTGGCTACGATTGACCACCGTGAGCTCTAGCTTACGTTGTGGTTCGTTATCCTCTGCTACGCTTTGTTCTCTTCACCATTTACTAATTACTTCAATACTCTTCCTTTATGTTCCAATATTTTTTCCTTCCTGACTCTAAGATAGTCATTTGCTTTAAAGCACACCACATGACTCAATAATGAGTCCTTTTCCATAACCATGACTAACTACTCTCATAATGATAGATACCCCAAAGTAAATCCATGACTTTAGGTTATTAAGTCACCACTAAAAGTTTGTTAAACCTTTATTAACTGTCATAATGACCCACTACAAAGCTGAAAATAGATCTCTTTAAATTGTAGACAACAACACTTGTTAAACTTAAGAAGTTCGAGCAAGCAAATAAGAGAGGATATGTGGTATAAAACGCCACTCTCTCTCATAAAGGTCGACGCCCTAATGAATCATGACTCATGATACTGTTAAGTTATATCTTATTAAAACCACTACATCAAGGTTGTTATACACTCAACTATTCATGCCTACAGTTGCTCTTTGTTTGAGCAAGTGGTTTAAAGAGATATCGTGGTATATTAATTACCACTTGGCACACCACCCGCGACTCTCAAAAGGGTAATTGATACTTAAAGAAAATGACTACAATGATGACAACACCACTTTGAAGAAAAGGTGGTTAACTATGTTAAACAACAAACAATTTCCAAAATAATAATCAAAAGAATTATAGTCTTAGATTATCTAAATAACTTCAATATAAAGTAATATAATAATGTGACGAATGACTTACATAAAATGTGATAGGGTCAAGTTCACCTCCCCTTCACAAACACATGCTAAATCTCATCGATTTCATTTTGCCATGTGATGAGGTATAAACAATCTCATTCTTATGATGAGCTAAATACCCCTTTTTGTTCTTGCCAACCACCCTAGCCATGCCAATTTGTTTATTTTTAGAAGTAATAATTGTCTACTTTTGACAAAATGGTGTATAAATCTTTATTTCTCAAATTGATTAAAATTATCTACCAATGTTGATATAATGGTATAGACTTTGAGTAATTGTGCAGGACTTATGCATGGTCTATGAAAGAAGTGGACTTCGAGCGGTTGAAGTCAGAGCGCCGGAAGTTGGGGCGCCAGAAATTTAGGCGTGCATAGTGGAAGACTTCTTTTAAATCATTCTGCTATTTTTTGTTAAGAATATTTGAGACTTTACGACTCCACTCAGAGCCTTTACTATGTTTTATGTCATGAACACTAGTTAGTTGCAATTCTATTTTAGACTTTTTCAATGGCATTTACCCACCATCTGCAAATTAGGATTTTGTAGTAGTGCAGTATATATATGTAGTTGCTCAACACAAGGACATGTTATGATATATTATGAATATTGTTCAGTTATGTTCACTGTATTGATATACTTTTATGAATGATTATCGCCAGTCTTGTTCTGAGTAATTGGTTTTGAGTAATCTGATTTTGAGTAATGGAAGTATTGTGAATGGGATATACTTCGAAGCTACTAAAGTACTGCATGTAATTTGAACCGATAATAGGAATGCCCAAGAGTTGGCCACTCGAGGGGTTGTAGAGTAGATAAGTATTTGCATATGTGTTATTTCTGTTCTTAGATGTTTTGTTTAGATTAATCTCATCTCGTATATAGCTCTATTGTGTTCGTGCAGGTTGTGGTGTTTAAAATAATGATTTTTCTTTGAAGTCTGTTTATTTGAAATTTCCAGAGCATTTGTTGTATTTGTTAACTGTTTAGTTTAAAGTTTCTCGCGTGTTTCAATTAGCAAATTAGCCTTGCAAGTTCATAGTCTAAATTGCATGTGTGAATTTATAGATTAGAATTTATTTGTTTTCTAGATTAAAGATTTGAATGCTTTCTCGATTAGAATTTACATGCTTTCTAGTTTAAATTATGTTTTAAAAGCTTTTGAAACACTCAGAAAATTGTTCCTAAATGAGATGTTCAAAAATATCCCCTATTGCATACAGCCTTGGACACTACCCGGTTCACAAAACTGATATATTTTTGAACTAAAGTGTTAGGACCTTACGATAGCCTGTCACTTTTTGCCATCGTTGCCGGGGATGATTCTTTTCTAAGTGTTAATAGGAGACTACTTGGATACCTCTTTTAGAAAAAAATATAGTTTTCAAAGTTCTTTTTCTGCATGGTCAGGAAATGAGGTCTGCATGGAAGATTCATACCAAGAACCCCCCCAATAGTAGTTCCAACAATAAATAGGGAGGTAGAAGTCTCAGCTGAAGAACTTAGTTATGAATTGATCAAGTAGGATCAACTTGAGACCTCCCAAAACACCCTAGAAGTTCAACCATCAAACTCGACCTTTGAAGAGGAGATCATTCAACCAATAAACCTGATCTTTGAGGAGGAGGACATTCCTTTTAAAATCATGGATGATAATAACAATAATGACCCTTTCAATGGACAAAGAGCAAACCAAGGAGATGGTGATAACCCAAGAAGAGTGGCACAAATATTTACCTATCCTATTGCTCTCAATGAAGATGATGATGCACCCATGAAGAACATTTCACCATCATTTTACTGACTTTCAAAGGATTATCCTCTGAAGATCCTGACCAGCTCCTCTTCGAGTTCAAAGTCCTATGTCAACCATATGACTACAAAAATGATAACGAAAAACTTAAACTTTTCCCCTCCACTCTGAGAGACGGTGCAATGCGTTGGTTCATGGGATTAGTTTTAGGGTCAATAACCACATGGGATGACATGGAAACCGTCTTCTTAGACAAATATCAGAGTTACTATAGAGTCAGTGATAGGAAAGAGGAATTGTTCAAACTAAGGCAGAAAGAAGATGAGAGCCTAGAAGATTACCTTGATAGGTTCATCTTCCTAACCAAACGATGTGGTGAAGAATCCATAAGCCCAAAAATTTTGAAGAGCATATTTCCCAAAGGACTTGATGAGGATGCTAGGAGAAGTCTAGATTTAATGGGAAAAGGAGATGTGTCCCAACTTCAACTCAGCGATATCGTTGAGTTATGCCAGAATTTCTCCCGTACTTGAGGAGGTATCCGTAAATCTAGTCTTTTGAGAGGTTCAAATGAAATAGGTATTCTGTGCAAGGAAATAGCAAACTTGAAAACTGACATTCTTGTTCAGTTAAACACCACTCTGGATGGAATACAAGCCAAAACACGTAATCCTGAGACCTTATCCATCTACTGCCCTAGGTGTTGAAACAAACATCTGTTAAGAGAGTGCCCTTTGGATAAAGCTAACAATTGCCAAATTTGTGAAAAGAGTCATGCCACTGATCAATGTGAGATCTTAAATGTAATCAAAAATTCCAAGAAAAGGTCATCTCACACTAACAAGGAGGTTGATTTTGTGGGTCAAAGACCTGAAGGGAATTTCTCCTACGGTCAGAATTCAAATCCCTCCTAGCATCCTCCAAATAATTGGAACAATAGTCCATGGACAACACCTTGGCCTCAAGCACCACCTAATTGGGGACCTTACCCTTGGGGACCACCTTAATGGGAGAACCAGTCCTAGGGAAACCCTCAATGGCCAAACCAGACTCAACAACAATGGTATCCTCAAAATCTAATGCCTCAATGGAATCAAGCTCCAAATCAATTCTATCATGGACCAAGGAGGATGCCTAATCCATAGTAGAACCTTTTACCAACTCCCCAAAACCCTCAACAAAACAAGTAGGTCAACCAACCACAACTCCCAGCACAATCTGTCCCTAATCCAAAGAATAATCATCAAACTACCCCAGTGTATTCGATAGAACAGGAAAACATGGCTGGAGCTAATGCTATATATTGTGGAAACTTGCAGTTGAGGTCAGGAAAAACACTCCAACAACCTACCATAGTTGAGATCCTTGACGAATCAAATGTAGAATCTACTGAAGGAACTGAGACACCTTCCATACCTTTAGATAAAAACCCATTGAGCAACCAAGAAAAGTCTCTTCCACAATCCTCACCTAAAACTTCTGAGTTACCACAAGAGGAAGTTGGCCAATGTTCAATAGATCTTTTAAAGAAGGATCCCATCTTGAAAAAGAGATCTCAAGCACCTTTTCCCAAGTGCCTCAAGTCAACTCCTTTGAATAACCCTCCAGAAATGACCTTACCTATTGAAACCGCGTTAATACTAGAAATTAAGTGACTCCATATTGAGATTCCCTTGTTACAAACGATTAAAGAAATTCCTGAACTAAACCAGCTAGTTAAACAGTTGTGCATAAAAACACCAGGAAGGAAACCGAAATAGATTAATGCTATGCATATCAATGGATACCTAGCTGACCTTCTTGCTAGCGAAACCTCAAACCCAAAATATGGTGAGCCTAGTAGTCCACTCATAACAGTGATAATCAACAAGGTAGCAATACCCAATGCACTCGTGGACTTGGGGGCAACCATTAATGTCATGATGGTGGATGTTATGGAAAAACTTAGACTCACTGATCTACATCCCACAACTACCTTATTGCAAATGTCAAATCATTCTATAGCTATTCCCAAGGGTGTCCTAGAAAATGGTTCTGTCAAGGTTGACGATTGGGAATACCCAGTGGATTTCCAAATAATCCAGTCCCTCACAGCCAAGGACAGTTACCCGATAATATTGGGTAGATCGTGATTAGCTACAGTTGCAGCTATGATTGATTGCAGAGCAGGAGGAATCACCATTTCACATGGTTCCAATAGCAAACACTTATTCCTATATCACACTCAACCTGTTGAGCATAACCAAGTTTGGGTTGATGAACCAGATAGTTCCAACAAATAAGAGAATCTAGCCTCACTTGCTATGGTAGTCATTAAACAACATGGTGAAGAGTTGAAAGATGAACTGGAAAACAACATGCAAGATCTTACCATAGACTCAAGTGATGAAGAAATTTTAGAACTAGAAGAAATTTTAGGACATCCGATCCACACTGATGACAACGAACATGATTACACCAACTTCACAGCATTACCTTGTCCCCTAGCTAATATCATTCTAAAAGCATATCACTTCTTTGAACATATTTCTAGACTTCACAAAACTATACCGCATAGCTGTCCTCTCAACGCCTTAATGAGAGAAGTTCACACCGTCACCTCCATCTACCCTGGAACCAAAACTATCATGTTACTACGAGAAAAAACTTTAAATATCAACAGTTGGTTGACAAAGTCAAATGAGCTCAAATTGTTTGATGTTTTGGTAAATAGATCCAAAGCTTTTTCTTGGGATTATATAGACATGAGAGGAATACACTCAAGTGTTTGTACCCATCACATCTATACTGAAGATGTTAGACCTGTACATCAACCTCAACGAAGACTCAACCCTTCTCTCAAAGATATTGTTAAAATAGAGATTGAGAAACTCCTGCAAGTAGGATTCATCTATCCCATCTCTGAAAGCAAATGGGTTTCACCTTTAATAGTTGTTCCAAAGAAAAATGGGAAGTGGAGAGTGTGCATTGATTATAGAGAGCTCAACAAAGCCACCTATAGAGATTACTTCCCCTTACCTTTCATAGACCAGGTCTTGGATAATTTAGCTGGAAGGAAGTATTTCTCATTCTTGGATGGATTAAGTGGATATAACCAAATACAAGTAGCAGCAAAGGACCAAGATAAAACAACTTTTACTCACCCTTGGGGAACATTTGCATATCACATCCTTCCCTTTGGGCTATGCAACTGTTGTCATATTTTTGCCTTCCCCCAAAATATTCCTGTTTCCCTCCTATCAAAGAAATCCGATCAGAGAAAGCTTAAATAGAAGGAGAGTAAGCTTAAAATTCTTCAAAAACTCATGCTCTACCTTGCCAAATTTCCCAAAATCTCACCTTGAGAATCTTTGCCAAAAACCTGGAAAAAACCCTGAAATCTTTTAGCTTCAAGTATTTTCCATTACAGGGTTTCTCAGTTTCATGCTTAGTATTTGTGTATGCATTTCCGAATGTATATTCGCATATACATTCGCCATTGTATGTTCGCATATACAAAGGATTATGCAATGCAAAGATACAAGTGTCTTCGGCGAGACTTGCATATCGGTGGCTCATTTTAAAGTCCCTCCGATGGCCGATGAAGCATAAGGAAATGTACATCAGCAATATACAAGGCAAACATACAAGTGCATATACATGAAAGGAGATGCATAAGCAGCAAACAAAGGCAAATGTGCATCATGTTTCCTTTGTATATTCGCTTTGTATATGCGATATGCAAAGGAAAAGATACAAGGGAAGATGCTAAGGCAATACACAAGGGTGGTAATACAAAAGGTGGGGTCTACACATACAAAGGCGATTGTATCTCATATACAAGTCACAGGTGCAAAGGAAAGATGCAAAGTCTACATACAAAGGTGGAGATATGCAAAGGTCGAGATACAAATGTGAATGTATATCGGGCGATTGTATCATGTATACAATTGCATATACAAAGCAACAAATAAAGGACATACAAAGGTTGGGGCCCACCAAATGTATGTATGTTTGCATTGTATGTTTGCACATACAATGGTCATATACAATGGAATATGCATTTCTGACATACAAAGCCAAGACCTGAAAGATATTGCATTTTGGTTTATACAGGCAAAGGTGATTGTATGTATTCCTTGTATGTATGTTTGCACATACAAGGGTCATATACAAAGCGATATACAAAGGCCGCTTGTATATGCCGAGATGAGTGTTTGCATGTACAGGTTTGTATGCAAGTTTCCTTTGTATATTTCTCATTGTATATGCGATATGCAAAGGCTAGATACAAAGGTGATATACAAGGCAGACCCGACTAGAAAATCAAATTTGGCAAATTCAGCATTGAGTTCTGCAGTTTGTATGGTGAAGTGCTTGTATGTGCCGATATACAAAGAAGAAAGATACAAAGGCCGGACTTGTTCTAAAGTTCCAATATAGTTGATAATCTCCTGAGGTCCGCAGTTTGTATGTTGAGATGCTTGTATATGTCGATATGCAAAGGAAAAGATACAAGTGATTTTCAGCGAGACAATGCATATTGGCGGTTCATTTTTAGATCTTTCTGACAGCCGATAAAGCATGCGAATGTTCAAGCGATGGATCTCAGCTCAACTCAGCGACCAACCAGGTGGTGTCACGTGTCAGGGCCGATTCAAAAGGTAAAGACTTGCACATACAAAAGGCATATACAAAGCAGTTTGCATATGCAAAGGCAGATTCAAATGGTCATTCAGAAGGCGATTCAAGTCACATATGCAAAGCGATATACAGATGCAGTTGACCGTAGCTTTGACCGTGAATACCTTCCGCATTCTGGTGAATTTCAACATGCTTCAAAAGGCAAAAGTGCTTGTTTTTGCCTCCTCTTTCATTTGGCAAGCTTCTGAGTGGATTTTTCTCACTTTCAAATTTTGGATCTGGCTTTGCATGCTCGACCGATAGGACATCTCAACAACCGATCTAGCGTGTGCAAAGGCTATTTATTTTCACAGTAGCTCTGGTTGGTGAGTTTTATGGGTGCATTCATGGCAGATGGCTTCATTCTTCAATGCGTATGGGCTCTGTGTCTTGTTGGCCAATTTTTGCATGTTGGGCGGTGGCTTTGGGGGTTTCTTCTTTAATGCCCTGTCCTATCTTGCGTTTGGGCAACCGTTTTCTGTGGTTTTGGACCTGGCAGCAGCATGGTTCCTATCTTTTCACCACGCCCCTGCCCATGTGATGCAGAGCGCACAGAGGAAGTGCTTCATTACAGGGTGAAATACTCATTCAGTATTAAATACTCATCTATCGGCGAGACATCACCATCGGTGAACCTTAAAATCCTTTGGCTGATAGGCTGATGCTATCTTTGTCTCTGTCTTCTCGCTGCTGACCGACACCCCATTGTTGACTTCCATCAACCAGACTATTACTATCGGCATACTCAAAAACTCTTCCATTGATATACCGATACGCCTTCCGTCGGTTTGACACCGTGATCAGTGAAACTTCACAAAGCTTCCCCAAAGGCTGTTTCATGTTGATGCCATTTCTCCAACTTTGCAACTACGCGAACACGAAACAAATATACAGAGACAACCAAAATCTCAACAGAATGAGAAGGATCTATAATCTTCTGCAACTCTGTAACTGAACAACTCACACAGAAATAACAACTCAACAGAAGGGAAAACAATCTACTCCTAAGGAAGTCATTCCACTGATTTCGAAGAAATCTCAACCAGTGGAATGCTTCCGATCTACATATCTATAATTAGATCAAATAGAACTTTTTATTCCTCAAAAACTATACATACAAATCAATTTTCTCTGTCTGTGCCTCACCCTCTCTCTGCCTATTTAACGAACATAGACTGATTATAAAGATTCTCATATTGGCAGTTACATAAGATGGAAGGCAAACCGCCCTATAACCACCTCTGTCGTTCAGTTACATCCATTCAGTTTAGTTACAACACGTATACAGACTCAGTTTTATGCCGTTACTCAGCTAAGCATGATTTAATATGGCGCTAAGGCCTTACAAACATGACACTTTGGACAGACAGAATATGCATGGAATCCTTAGATTCTCAGTGTCTCGGGGTGCTCCTGCACCATACAACCAACCAACAAAGATTTCCAAGTCCCTTGGAAATGTATCTGCAAAACAGTTGTTTGTCTCCATCTCTATTTGTCCTAGTCTTTATCTTTCACTCTGTCTCTTCAGCTTCAGGCTTCAAATCTTCACATAAATGGAATAGTGACCAACCAACCAACAATGGTAAACTACCATCAACATTTCAGATTATCTTTAGGCTCCTTCTACTCCTAGCAATGGAGTACTTCTCAGACTAATCAAATCCTCAATGACTACAACACAATGCTCAATCAGATGTCCATCCTACACGCTGCTTCACAAACCCATTCCTCTCATCCAACAGCAGATCCTGGAGATGCACTACCACTCTCTCTCTCTCAGTGGCCTCACTCTGCACCCTCGTCCAGCCAAATCTCCATTGGTGAATGGTCTTGACAGACCTCATCATCGTCTGCCCACACTACAGGAATTCTATTCCTTCTCGCAACTAGATGGCACAAGCATCTGCAACAGTCTAGCAACTACTCTCAACCTTCAAAATACCTTCTACAATCTCTGCTTTCAAAATGGTCACCAACCAAACATTTTGCTTCATCTCTTCACCTGCCTTCTCAGTGACAGAAAGTAAATACACAATATCTCCGCCTAGAGCTTTCGCTAGCTCTGATACCATTTTGATGCAGAGCACACAGAGGAAGTGCTTCATTACAGGGTGAAATACTCATTCAGTATTAAATACTCAACTATCGGTGAGACATCACCATCGGTGAACCTTAAAATCCTTTAGCCGATAGGCCAATGCTATCTTTGTCTTTGTCTTCTCACTGCTGACCGACACCCCGTTGTTGACTTCCATCGACCAGACTATTACTATCGGCATACTCAAAAACTCTTCCACCGATATACCGATACGCCTTCCGTCGGTTTGACACCATGATCGGTGAAACTTCACAAAGCTTCCATGAAGGCTTTTTCACGTCAATGCCATTTCTCCAACTCTGCAACTACACAAACACTAAACAAATATACAGAGACAACCAAAATCTCAACAGAATGAGAAGGATTTATAATCTTCTGCAACTCTGTAACTGAACAACTCACACAGAAATAACAACTCAACAGAAGGGAAAACAATCTACTCCTAAGGAAGTCATTCCACTGATTTCAAAGAAATCTCAACCAGTGGAATGCTTCTGATCTACATATCTATAATTAGATCAAACAGAACTTTTTATTCCTCAGAAACTATACATAAAAATTGATTTTCTCTGTCTGTGCCTCACCCTCTCTCTGCCTGTTTAACGAACACAGACTAATTATAAAGATTCTCATATCGGTAGTTACACAAGATGGAAGGTGAACCGCCCTATAACCACCTCTGTCATTCAGTTACATCCATTTAGTTTGGTTACAACACGTATACAGACTTAGTTTTATGCCATTACTTGGCTAAGCATGATTTAGTATGGCGCTAAGGCCTTACAAACATGACACTTTGGACAGACAGAATATGCATGGAATCCTTATATTCTTAGTGTCTCGGGCTGCTCCTGCACCACCATGTGCCCTTGTTCCAGCATTAATGACCTTGGATCCTGAGGAGCAGCGACTTCATGCCTTTCTGCGCAGGAGCTTGACCTATAAAATGCAATGTAACCTCATTATTTCGGGAGCATGGTTTTATTTTGGGTTGTTATGCTGCCGATTTTTTCTGTAGTTAGACTTCTGCTACTGAATATTCTGTAATGTAATGGTTTTTGACTTTCATGATTAATATATGTATGACTTCTTGCCTCTCTTGTGTCATGATTTATGTGTTTTAATTAAAGTTATAGTCTGTTCTGTGAGTAAAATGGCTCCTCTGCAGGTTTAACCTTCATACCGAGGCCTCAATCAGTCATAAGTCTGTGTGAATCCCCTTCATCATTGAAATCATTGTTGTGTCTATACCAAGATCACCATCGCTCACTAAATCTGGTGTATCACTCCTTTTCATTTCAGTTTCCTTCTAACCCTTTTCCCCTGCAAGCATTAGCACTAGGTTTAGATACATTGCTCTAAGTAATAGGCTTAGAAAGAGGAACCAGCCTTCTCTGGAGGTCTGATCTCAATTTGCAAGGTCCCACACTTCGAGATCATTCCCATGTTTCTCTAGATTGCTAAAGTTTTACAACTGCAGCAAGGGTGCAGATCTGGATGATAACAGTTTTTGGCACACCCGATGGGACCTTGTGGAATTGGAAGTAGTTCAAATACTACAATTTATTGTTGGTTTTGATGTGCAACCAATGATTTTTAGACCTGTAAAAGGTTAAAACCTGCATATCTGGCGACTCTGAGCTTTGGTTTAGCAAATCAATATATTTCTGCTTATGAGAAGAATACAAACCAGAAGCAGTTCTTCATCTTTTGAATATTTGCAACTATCCCCACCTAGAAGAAGGGGGATAATAGCTCCGAAACCTAAGAAGACTCGTGTCTATTCTAGGAGAGATAAGTCTACTCCTCCTGCTGTTGGAACTCATACTGTCCCAAGAATCCCAGTTACAATGATTCCTGCAGTTAGAAATCAGCCATTTGTTGCATTCAACCAAGGCAGCCCACTGAATTTAGCTCAGCATGATAATATTCCTGTCACTGCCTTGAAAAGTTTACCATTTTTTAATGGTGAAGATCAAACTACCCCAGCTAAGCACATAAAAGACATTGCAAACCTGTGTGCTGTCCATCATGTGACAAAGAGAATGTTGCAATTAGGTTATTAGCAGCTTCCCTCAAAGGGAAGGCTTTACAGTGGTTCAGAAGTCTGCCGGTGAACTCCATAGATTCATGGGATCATTTGGGAGAAGAGTTGTGCAGCTTCTTTGAAGACAAGTCAGACTATATGTCGCTAGTGGAATAGCTGTCTACAATTAAAAGAGCTCCTTACGAAGTTATGTCAGACTTCAACCAATGTTTCTAAAAGACGTGGGATAGAATCCCACCAATGGTAAGGCCTATAGTTGACCATGCTTTCTTATATTATTTGAGAGCTTTAAACAGTGATATTTTTGTCATGATTCAATCTATGGGAGGAATTTCCTTACCACAAGCTTATGCCATAGCCATAAGAGCTGAAAATAGCCTCATACAAGCTGGTAAAATTGCCCCCAGGCCTCCTTTGCCAATATTCCCTGCTATTTAGCCACTAATGCCAATACATGTGCCTCTTATAGCTGTCATACCTGTCACACCAGCATTACCAACAACTAATACGCAGCCCAATAAATTAGAAAATGTTGCTCAAACTCAGTCTTTTGAGTTACAAGAAATCAAAGGATTGTTACAATCTTTTGGTAATGAGCTGACGAATATCAAAAAATAGCAGTTCCAGAACAGACAGCCTTATCAGCCACACAGCCAAGGGCAAAATCAGCCTTATCAGGGGCAAAACCAGCCATACCAAGCTAATAGGCCACCTTATCAAAGCAATTACTAGGGTGCTAGGTAGAATGTGAACCAGAGGCCTTTCCAGCCTTACAATCCTGCACCCATTAATGCCGTTAGTGACCTCGTCCCTATTCAGAACAACCTTGCAGCTGAGTATGAATGGTGTTCTCCATGCAATCAGCCACACAATCAGACAACCTGTCCAAATGGAGTGATAAATCAGGATCTAATGGTGCAAAATGTTGTAGTTTCACAGCCAAACACACCTAATGATGGGGCTGTATAGGAGCAAGAACAGCCCCAGAATGATACTGCCTTCATAAACTGGCAGGGAGATGAGTTATGTGGCATAAACAGAGATGATACTTTAGTCGCAGCAAATACGAGAGCTAAAAAGAGGGGTTATTAGATAGATCAAGCAGCAAACAAAGAAAAAAGACCTGCTGATCCTTCTACATCCCAGATTCCCCATATTATGCAAAGGAACACTCAAACAACTGCCAAGGAATAGCCTCATTTACAAGCTGATATTACTGCTGCAAAGTCACATCAGAAGGTAAATGTTGCCTCACCTTTCAATATCATTGAGAATATGAAGAAAATGAATGTGACAATGTCTATGTGGGATTCCTTAGTGATCCCAGGTCAAAAGGACATGCTACAATATGCCTTATCCGATTTAAAAGTGTCAAATGATGCAACTGTTGACCCAGCTAGGGCTGTTCTTACCAATTCATCCTAGGATAACATCAAACAGCTGAACAAGAGTGCTTAACCACTTCCATTTTATGTGTCATTAATAATAGGAGACAAGTTAGTACATAACTGCATGGTGGATAGTGGTGCAAGTAGTTCTGTAATGCCAAAATAGATTACAGACCAATTACGATTGAAATACTAGCCCCTAACAAAGGGTGTGCTCCAGCTCGATGGCACAGTTGTTAACACTGTAGGTGTGATAAAAGACCTAGGTCTCACTTTGCATACATGTCCAAACATTTTCATTTCTCAAGAGGTGTTCATCATAGATCTACCTCCTCATTTTGCTATGTGTTTGTCAAGAGAGTTCACAACCAAGATAGGAGGATATTTATCCTCGGATTGGTCCCACATGTTTTTTAGGACCCGATATGGCACAAAAGTGACCGTAAAATCTGAATTGCTTGCCAAACATCACATAGAGCCTTATGTCCTAAGTGTTGTTAACGCAAAATGCATTATTTCTGATGAGTCTGAGCTTGTTGCTGCTCAACAACTGCAAGCTGAGAGTATACCAGAAGTGTTGTTAAAGGAGTGGGCCTTAGAAAATATTGTTGATGATCCTGAGGGACACATCCAAGAAACTGGTATGGGGGTTTACATACTGCACGAAACTGAAACAACAATTCGAAGCATTGTAAAGAGTTCAGAACAACAGATAGAACAACAAGATGAGGTATGGAAAATGTACTTTGATGGCTCTAGGAATAGGAATGGATCTGGTGGTGGTGCAATGCTTGTGTCTCCACAAGGTGACAGATATTATTCTGCTTTTCGTTTTGCTTTTTCATGTACAAATAACGCTGCTGAGTATGAAGGGTTGATTCAAGGTTTGCAGTGGGCAAGGAAGAGAAAAGTTGGTTGTTTGCAAGTGTATGGGGACAGTGAACTTATTGTAAATCAAGTGAGGAGACTGCATGTTACAAAGAATGATGCTTTGAAATGCTATAAACATAGGGTATGGGATATGATTGAGGAGTTTGATGCCTTCAATCTAATCTCTATTCCAAGAAATCAGAACTATCATGTAGATAGGTTAGCTACGATTGGGGCTCAGTTCGATATCCCCAATGATATTCAAAGAGAAAAGGTACAGCCTCATGTGAAGATAGTTGATAGGCCCTTTATCCCTGACAATAAAATTCATTGGCAGGTTTTTGAGAGTGATGAGCAGGTCCTGCATTTTCTATTAGAAGAGGATGAGTTCTCTGTGGTTAATCAGAAGAAACTCAAACAAAAATATGATGATGATCAAGTTATTCAGTTAAGGACTAATAAGTTGCCTAGAGGATTGGTAACCTTGGAATCCATTTTTGGTACTGATGATCAACATAAAAAGAGCAAAATCAGCATGCAAGTCAAAGAGGAACATTACGAGGAGCTGGAAATTTTTAAAGGTAACCTTCTCAAAATTGGTAAAATCTGTTCGCCTGAGGATAGGAAAGCTTATATTGCTCTTTGTCAAGAATTTGAAGATGTGTTTGCTTGGGATTACTCAAACCTAAAAGGGTTTGACCCTCATATTGCCCAGCATACTATAGAGTTAGAGCCAGGTGTAAAACCTGTAAGGCAAAAACAAAGACCTTTAAACCTAAAACTTGAGTCCCTGATGATTAAGAAATTAACCAAGTTGATCGAGGGGAATATCATTGTTTTGATCAAGCATGCTTCTTGGGTCTTGAATCTTGTTCCTGTTAGGAAAAAGAATGGAGAGATTAGACTGTGTGTTGATTTTAGAGACCTTAATAGAGCCTCCCTGAAGGACCACTACTTGCTGCCCTCAATGGAGCAAATTCTGCAAGTAGTCGCTGGTTCAGAAAGGTTCTCCTTACTTGATGGATTTTTTGGTTATAATCAAGTATTAGTCAAGGAGGAAGATCGGTTTAAAACTACTTTTACCACCAAATGGGGCACCATGGCCTACAAAAGGATGCCTTTTGGTCTGTCAAATGCTGGCACTACTTTTCATAGAGCCATGGATATGGCTTTTAAAGATTTGTTGTATAAATTGGTACTTGTATACCTTGATGACATCACAATTTTCTCTAAAGATGCAGCTGAACATTTATCTCACCTGAAACAAGTATTCGAGAGATGTAAACAGTTTGGGATATCTCTCAATCCCCAGAAATGCATTTTCGTTGTGCATGAAGGCAAGCTTTTAGGACACATTGTGTCAAAGGAGGGAGTTACCATTGATAAAGAAAGAGTATGAGCTATTTTGGAACTGCCTTTACCCAGTCACAAGAAACGACTGCAAAGTTTTATTGGCAGAATTAATTTTCTGTGAGGATTTATACTTGACATTGCAAATTTATTAAAACCATTGACCTCTATGTTAAAGAAAGATGCAGTTTTCAGTTGGACGGGAGAGGGCAAACTCAGCTTTGAGTCCATAAAAGAAGCGTTATCAGCTGCACCAACTTTGGTCAATTTTGATTTCTCAAAAGATTTCATTTTGTATGCTTATGGTGGTCTGGATGCCATTTCTACAATTCTGGTACAGCAACAAAGTGAAGGCTTTGAGCAGCCAATCGCTTTCTTTAGTCAAGGACTGGAGGAGTATAAACAACGTTATAGTTTCATTGAAAAGCATGTCCTTGCAGTGGTAAGGAGTCTCAAGAAGTTTAGACATCTTATTTCTAACAATAAGGTACATTTGATGGTTGCTCACCCTAGTGTGAAAGAGTTCCTGTTAGGTAAGAATGTTAATGAGAAAAGGGCTGGTTGGATTACCAAAATCATGGAATATGACATGGACATCAAGATAACCAAGCTCATCAAAGGGAGAGGGCTCAGTGAACAGCTTGCTACTAGATCTGAAAAATGAAACAGAGAAGGAAGAAGAGGTGCTTTTGACCATTGAAGATGAACATCAGGATGATACAACAACAGTTGGAACAGGTTGGGTTAGTGACATGACTCATTTTTTGCAAACTGGTGAATGTCCAGCAGGTTTAGATAGAACCAAGAGAAGATATTTTAGGCTGTAGTCTATTCCATATGTTTTAATTAATGATATCCTTTTCAGAAAGGATTTTAATGGTGTGTTGTTAAGATGCATTGATAATGATCAAACTGACAAAGTGCTACATGAGTTTCATGATGGAACAACAGGGGGTCATTTTGCCCCAAGAACTACTGCTTGGAAAATAATGAGAGCTGGCTATACTAGCCCAGCTTATTCAAGGATGCCCATGCATGGGCTAGAAAGTGTGTAAAATGTGCCATTTTTGCAGGCAAAGAAAGGTTGCCAGCTTTACCTCTGCAGCCAATTCAAGTAGAGCAGCCCTTCATGAGATGGGGCATTGATTTTATAGGTCCCATTAACCCACCATCAAGTGCAGGCCATAGGTGGGTACTTACAACAACAGACTATTTCACAAAGTGGACTGAAGCAGTGGCTCTGAAGGAATCCAATGAGAATGTTGTTTTGAACTTTTATCATGATTTGGTATCCAGATTTGGAGTACCTGAGTCAATTATCTCAGACAACGCTTTAGCCTTTGTTGGACTGAGGATAACTGACTAGGCTATGAGGAATGGAATCTATTTGAACACTTCAACAAATTATTACCCACAGGGTAATGGTTTGGCTGAGTCTACCAATAAAAATCTCATAAGGATTATCAAAAGATCAATGGAGGACAACCAGAGAATCTGGCACACCAATTTGAAATCTGCTTTATGGGTAGATAGAATAACTCCCAAGAGGTCTATTGGAAACTCCCCATATATGTTAGTTTATGGAAAAGAGGCAAGATTGTTTGTGTCTGTGGAGCTGCCAGCACTTGATATCATGAATCAGCTGGAGATGTTTGAAGAAGAAGATCCCATGGCTGTCAGATATGCTCAACTTATGGAGCTTGAGGAGATCAAAGATAAAGCTATGAAAGCTATGGAGTATCATCAGCTTCAAACAAAAAGAGTTTTTGATAAGAAGGCCACTCCCAAAAATTTTAGGGAGGGTGATATGGTAGTCAAATGGGATGAGTTGAAAAGCAGGCCAGGAAAGCACTCCAAGTTTGACAGCATGTGGAGTGGCCCGTTTATCATTACTGAATGCAAGGAGCACAATACATTTCAGTTATCAAACATGAATGGAGAATGTTTGCCTATCCCAGTCAATGGGATACACCTGAAGAGGTGTTTTGAGGTATGAGTTGCCTTGTAAAGTAGTAGATTAGGTTTCTTGCTTCTAATAAGTGCTGCTGCAAAATAGTTTAGATGCCTTTTTGTTTTCCCTAAGTGTTGTCTAGCACAGTTTGTGGGTTGCTTTCAGCATTTTGTTTTGGTTTTGGTCTTCCTGTGTTCTTCGTTGCTGATATGCTGAGTTACTGAGGGCAAGATTGATCGTCAAAGGTTTATTTTTAAGTCTCTTTTGACCCCATGCCCAATGGATGTATAAGGCCACTGATCAATTTGTTTAGTAGGCAAACACCCCTGAGAGGTTGCCAAAGATGTTGTCATATTTCTGCCTTCCCCCAAAATATTTTTGTTTCCCTCCTTCTATCAAAGAAATCCGATCAGAGAAAGCCTAAATAGAAGGAGAGAAAGCTTAAAATTTTTCAAAAACTTATGCTCTGCCATGCCAAATTTCCCAAAATCTCACCTTGAGAATCTTTGCCAAAAACCCAGAAAAAACCCAGAAATCTTGTAGCTTCAAGTATTTTCCATCGCAGGGTTTCTTAGTTTCATGCTTAGTATTTGTGTATGCATTTCTGAATGTATATTCACATATACATTCGCCATTGTATGTTCGCATATACAAAGGCAAATACAAAGGATTATGCAATGCAAAGATACAAGTGTCTTTGGCGAGACTTGCATATTGGTGGCTCATTTTAAAGTCCCTCTGATGGCCGATGAAGCATAAGGAAATGTACATCGGCAATATACAAGGCAGACATACAAGTGCATATACATGAAAGGAGATGCATAAGCAGCAAACAAAGGCAAATGTGCATTGGGTTTCCTTTATATATTCGCTTTGTATATGCGATATGCAAAGGAAAAGATACAAGGGAAGATGCCAAGGCAATACACAAGGGTGGTAATACAAAAGGTGGGGTCCGCACATACAAAGGCGATTGTATCTCATATACAAGTCGCAGGTGCAAAGGAAAGATGCAAAGTCTACATACAAAGGCAGAGATATGCAAAGGTCGAGATACAAATGTGAATGTATATCGGGCGATTGTATCATGTATACAATCGCATATACAAAGCAACAAATAAAGGACATACGAAGGTTGAGGCCCACCCAATGTATGTATGTTTGCATTGTATGTTTGCACATACAATGGTCATATACAATGGAATATGCATTTCTGACATACAAAGCCCAGACTCGAAAGATATTGCATTTTGGTTTATACAGGCAGAGGTGATTGTATGTATTCCTTGTATGTTTGTTTGCACTGTATGTTTGCACATACAAGGGTCATATACAAAGTGATATACAAAGGCCGCTTGTATATGCCGAGATGAGTGTTTGCATGTATAGGTTTGTATGCAGTTTTCCTTTGTATATTTCGCATTGTATATGCGATATGCAAAGGCTAGATACAAAGGTGATATACAAGGCGAACCCGACTGGAAAATCAAATTTGGCAAATTCAGCATTGAGTTCTGTAGTTTGTATGGTGAAGTGCTTGTATGTGCCGATATACAAAGAAGAAAGATACAAAGGTCGGACCTATTCTAAAGTTCCAATATAGTTGATAATCTCCTGAGGTCCGCAGTTTGTATGTTGAGATGCTTGTATATGTCGATATGCGAAGGAAAAGATACAAGGGATTTTTGGCGAGACAATGCATATCGGCGGTTCATTTTTAGATCTTTTCGACAGCTGATAAAGCATGCGAATGTTCAAGCGATGGATCTCAGCTCAACTCAGCGACCAACCAGGTGGTGCCATGTGTCAGGGCTGATTCAAAGGCCGATTCAAAAGGTAAAGACTCGCACATACAAAAGGCATATACAAAGCAGTTTACATATGCAAAGGCAAATTCAAATGGTCATTCAGAAGGCGATTCAAGTCGCATATGCAAAGTGATATACAGATGCAGTTGACCATAGCTTTGACCATGAATATCTTCCGCATGCTGGCGAATTTCAACATGCTTCAAAAGGCAAAAGTGCTTGTTTTTGCCTCCTCTTTCATTTGGCGGGCTTCTGAGTGGATTTTTCTCACTTTCAAATTTTGGATCTAGCTTTGCATGCTCAGCTGATAGGATGTCTCAGCGACCGATCTGGCATGTGCAAAGGCTGTTTATTTTCACAGTAGCTCCAGTTGGTGAGTTTTGCGGGTGCATTCATGGAGGATGGCTTCATTCTTCAATGCCTTCTCCTATCTTGCATTTGGGCAACCGTTTTCTATGGTTTTGGACCTGGCAATGGCATGGTTCCTGTCTTTTCACCACGCCCCTGCCCATGCGCCCTTGTTCTAGTATTAATGACTTCAGATCCTGTGGAGCAGCGACTTCATGCCTTTCTGCGCAGGAGCTTGACCTATAAAATGCAATGTAACCTCATTATTTCGGGAGGATGGTTTTATTTTGGGCTATTATGCTGCCAATTTTTTCTGTAGTAAGACTTCTGCTACTGAATATTCTGTAATGTAATGGTTTCTGACCTTCATGATTAATATATGTATGACTTCTTGCCTCTCTTGTGTCATGATTTCTATGTTTTAATTGAAGTTATAGTCTGTTCTGTGAGTAAAACAGCTCCTCTACAGGTTTAACCTTCATACCGAAGCCTCAATCAGTCATAAGTCTGTGTGAATCCCCTTCATCATTGAAATCATTGTTGTGTCTATACCAAGATCACCATCGCTCACTAAATCTAGTGTATCACTCCTTTTCATTTCAGTTTCCTTTTAACCCTTTTCCCCTGCAAGCATTAGCACTAGGTTTAGATACATTGCTCTAAGTAATAGGATTAGAAAGAGGAACCAACCTTCTCTGGAGGTCTGATCTCAATTTGCAAGGTCCCACACTTCGAGATCATTCCCATGTTTCTCCATATTGCTAAAGTTTTACAACTGCAGCAAGGGTGCAGATCTGGATGATAACAACAACGCTCTTGCAACATTTTAGAGAGCTATTGTGGTCATATTTGCTGAGCTAAGAAATGAACGTGTGGAAGTCTATATGGATGACTTCACAGTGTATGGTTCCACCTTTAATGAAGCTCTTAAAAATTTGGACAAGGTATTGAAGCGATGTGAGGACCATCAGCTATCCCTTAGTCACGAAAAATGTTTAATAATGGTAGAATAAGGGATAGTGTTGGGACACCACATCTCAGCTAAAGGGATAAAAGTGGATCCTAAGAAAATTGAAGTGATACAACAACTAGAGACTCCAAAGAATCGAACTGACGTCAGAAGTTTCTTAGGACATGCTAGATACTACTGAAGATTCATAACTTCAGCAAGATTACAGCCCCCATGTTCTTCCTTCTCCAAAAGGACATAGATTTTGTCTAGATAGCAGAATGTCAAACATCATTTGAGATCATTAAGGAGAAACTCATCTCTTCTCCTATCCTATGTGGACCTAACTAGAACCTTCCGTTCCATATTTATGCGGATGCTTATAATGATGCTATTGGAGTAGTTTTAGGTCAAGAAGATGAGAATGGAAGAAAATATGCCATCTATTTCATTAGTAAGAATTTGATTCCTAGTTAATGGAACTAGACCACTACGAAGATCTAATTCTTAGTTGTGGTACATGCAATCAATAAATTTTGACATTACATCACAGGGTACAAAGTAACTGTGTTCATAGACCATTCAACTATCAAGTACCTAATGAACAAACATGTAGTAAATGGAAGAATAATCAGGTGGTTATTGCTTCTCCAAGAATTCAATGTAACCATCATTAACAAACCCAAGAAGTTCAACATAGTCGCAGATTTCTTATCCTGGATTACACAAGGCAATGGAGATTGTGCCCCTGTACAAGATGAAATCCCAGATGAAAATTTATTTGTCATCTCCATTAAAACCCTTTGGTTTGCAGACATCACTAACTATCTTGCTACTTTTGAGTTTCCACCAAACTTTACGTCAAAACAAAAGAAATGCCTTATTCGAGAAAGTGCTCAGTTCAAATGGACTAATGGAATGCTATTTTGATGTGGCCTTGATCTATTTTTATGGCGTTGTGTCAGATTATATGAAACATACAGCATCCTTAGAGCCTGCCATGATGACCCCTTTGGAGGTCATTAGTCCACCAAGAGAACGTCCCATAAAATATTAGGTGTCGGATATTACTGGTCCTCAATGCATAAAGACGTGAAAAACTATGTTCTCCATTGTGATGAATGCCAACGGCTAGGAATACCCATAGCATCCAATGAAATGCCTCTACAGCCACAGGTAGTTTTTGAACCACTTTAAAAATGGGGATTGGATTTTATTAGTCCCATAGACCCTCCTTCACAAGGCAAAGAATACATTTTGGTTTGTACTGACTATCTAACTAAGTGGGTGGAAGTTCAAGCCCTGAGAGTTGCTAGGGATGAACAAGTTGCTGACTTCCTGTATAACATGATTTTTCTCAGATTTGGAGCCCCTAGATCAATTGTCACATATCACAGACCCTAGTTTATGTCCAATGTATTGCTAGCCTTTATTGATCATTTCCAGGTAAGCCATAAAAAGTTGTCACCTTATCACCCACAAGAAAATGGTCAAGTAGAAGTCACTAACAAGGAACTTGAAAACATCTTGACAAAAATAGTTTCATTGGGAAGAAGAGATTGGGCCAAAAAATTGCCTGAAGTCGTTTGGGCCTATAATACAACTTGGAAATCAACCACTGGTCTTACTCCTTATGAGTTAGTATTTGGGAAGAAGCCTCTTATACCCATTAAATTTGAACTTCAAACTCTTAGAATGGTAATGGAGTTAGGCTTAGACCTTGACCAAGCTCAAGCAGAAAGAGTCTTGCAGCTTAGTGAATTAGATGAACTCTGCTTAGAATCTATCCACCAGACTGAGCTAGTTCAACAATAATGAAAGGCCTGGCATGATAAACAGATAAAAGAAAGAGAGTTCGACAATGGAGATTGGGCACTATTATTTGATTCCTGATATAAAGATCAGAAAGGGAAGCTAAGGACTCATTGGTTGGGTCCATATGAAATTTTTGAAGTATTTCCAAATGGAGTAGTGCAACTTAAACCCATAGATGGTGACACTCAAACTCTCTTAGTCAACGGTCATCGATTACGAATCTACCACAAACCTATCAACAAAGAAGAATTTATGAGAATGGTAGAAATGCAAGGAGAAACCCAATGTATTGACTCTGTTACGGCAGAGCCAGTATAATTTTTATCTAAATGATTAAAAAAAAATCTTGCATGTGTATGTACTTATAACACTTCAGAGCATTTTTATTGTATTTTCATTCTTTTGAACTTGTCTAAATTTTATTTCTATTATGTAGGACTACATTTTTAATAGAATACAAATTCTAACGCATCTTGCAGCGATGCTTCAGAACTTATTCGTTTGATTGGTTCCATTCCCTTGTTTATTCTTGCATTCTGGCACATCTTTTAGTGATGCTCCAGAACGTGTTAAGTCTAAATTGCATCATTCTGTTCCATTCCTCCTTCATTCTGGTTGAATCTTTCAACAATGCTCTGGAACTTTGTTCCTACATTCTGACTGCATCTTTTAGCAATGCTCCAGAACTTTGTTCTTGCATTCTGCTGCATCTTTGAGCGATGCTCTGGAACTTTGTTCCTACATTCTGACTGCATCTTTCAGTGATGCTCTGAAACTTTGTTCCTGCATTT
The DNA here is from genome assembly GCA_027924645.1 of Cunninghamia lanceolata. Taxonomy (NCBI): domain Eukaryota; kingdom Viridiplantae; phylum Streptophyta; class Pinopsida; order Cupressales; family Cupressaceae; genus Cunninghamia; species Cunninghamia lanceolata. Next base: position 11,078,164 of record BSBN01000472.1, on the reverse strand, counting down.
TGGCTGCATCTTTCAGCAATGTTTGGGAACTTTGTGTAACACCCAGTTTAGTTTTCACCCTAAAAACTAAGTTTAACCAAAGGTAATTTTTTTCTAAAAGTTTAAAGCAGAAAGATAATTTGTTTTTCACTTTAAAACCAAGTAGTTTATCCATCGACTAACAATAATCATGAAATTATAAGTTATACAAAAGGGATCTATCCAACTACAACATTATACAATATGATGATTAAAGTTACTTAGAACATTTTCAAAATAGAAAACTTACCAAAGTCACTGCATCTCGATTGTCAACCATCCAAATTCAAGTCTCAGCAAGCCTCTGGAATATAGAAGAGAAAGTATCTTCAAGGAGCTTAACCTCCAACCACAGACCGTCGGTCTCTCGCACTCCTTCCTATCCAGAAGTGGCCCTACCCTACTCAAGAGGATAGACTTAGGATAACCAATGGTGTTAGCCATCTGAGTACTGGTGTTGTGACCTACGTAACTTGTTATCATGCAATCCCCTAGATACCCTCTAGTCAAGCATGTCCACTCCACAAGCTACGCCATCCAGTCACGGTGAATTATCAATGCACTTGAGGCACATGCACTACCTTGGCCAATTTGAATATAATTAGCATTGTGTCAATGCAAGTAGTAAGTTCACCCACCCCAACTCGACTTGAATTAATCACAATCCTACAGTTACCTATGTATAAGTTCAATTTAACGACCTCGATAACCTCTAGGTGTTCCAAACTCATCATGCATTAAGGCATGGCAGTTAGGTTTACTTCTCTTTTTAGCTCATGGAGACATTTCTATCCATATGTTAAAAGAATGGGTTCCTAGCTTACCGATTAATCAGATAATGCTATAAGTTAATTAGTTGATATCTAAGTTCGTCCACTGCTTTAAATTATCCAGTCAAGAGAGGACACTAAACTTATCTACGTAACTTCGGAAGGGGTTTCACAATAAACCAATTTATAGAATACAAATATTTGAAGACCCAGAGTTAAAATTTAAATACTCTTAAGAATCTTCTTCGACCTATTGAATCTTCGACAAAGCTTAATCTTTTGTCAAACTAAGCATTTAGAAATCTTATCTTGTTATTTCTAATTGCAAGAAGAATGCATGCAAGTCTAGACTAAACACTTAACCATAGACTCATTATGTTTGTTCTGAAACTTCATTATTTAACTTGTTTGACTGTATAAACCAGTAATAACTCTATCCCCCTCTTCGAAAACACAACAGTTTGAATTTTTTAAAGCAAAAAGAGTTATATACAATAAATAAATGGACTCTAACTAGTTATCATTCGCAACAAGAAAAGTATATTCTCTATGGTCAGCCAACCATTTATAAACTCAGAACTTGTGGAGGACTGAATAGTCTTACATGCATCGACATACATTTCACACTATTGTTTCTCTTCTACCGACAGTTAACACATTCTTCAAGTCTTTTATAAAACTAGTTGTCTTTAAATATGACAGGACCAACCAATTATAGTTGGCAGGCCAACTGAGGACACTTCCAACATCGACCGGGATTTTGCTACTGCGGCTTGTGATAACTTTAAAGCTATCTTTCGACCAAAAACTTAGTCTACTATGTGCTCTTCGCATATCCACAAACCTCTAAAGTTAAACAAAACAACTACACAATTAAATCGACCATCTAAGATGCTTCGAGGAACAATGTATTACAACTGTGAGTTTTTCGATTGCGGTGTGGTTCAGGGAACAAATAGCATTGTTTCCATTTTGAAGGAAGTGAAAACACACAGGTCTAAAGTTGGTACTCAATTCACACATTACTACTTCAATGAAACACTAAGTTCCATCGTATTACAAGTAGATCCAATACTATTAAAACATGCCTAATAACCATGACTACGAAGAGAAGAGATGAAAAGAAACCTGAAGAAAATCTCCAGTGACTGCTTGAAAACTGGTCCAAGAGCTTCGTTCCTTTCTTACCCGCTCACATTCACTTCATGCTCGGCCTCCTCTCCACTTCCTCTCTGCGTGCTCTCCCTCAAAACCAACTCCCTACTTCCTCTAAAACCCATTCTCCCTCCAAAGAAAACTAACTTCCCCCACTCTCTAGACCATGCCCTCACAATTGGGTAACTACCCTGCATGGCTTAACCATCTCCTCCTTTCTGTGACCACCACACTGAAAAGGTTTGGTTTTCCCACTAAATTTGCAATAACTCTGCAAAGTGGAGCTCAACACTACTCAAGGTGGCGGTTTACAGTTTGGACAAGCTGTCACACTACTCATAACCGATTATGAGTTTAAATGAAAAGCAAAACTAGAAATAATGGCTGAGCCGACAACCCATCCATAAAGTTTAAAGCTCAAAAGAAAATAGATTGTTTTTGGAATATAAAACATCATAAATAAAGAATTGAGTGAGCCCTTCGAGTTACTACTCGCTTACTAACATCATAATAGAATAAAAGAATTACCCCAAATGACTATTTAAATATAACTAATACAATTTTGTATATTCCTTTACAATACGACCAAAGGTATTACACTCAACGGTCTCAAGATTGATAACATTATTTAAATCTTTTATTATACGATAATAGCCCATAATAGAAACAATTCAACATCCGTTGAATTTCGCAAGTAGAAGTTTACATCATACGCTTGTAGAGCTTTATGACGATGACGACGAATTGAGCATAAACACAAAACAAGGTTTGGGGTCGACTTACGCACAACTTTCAACTTTTTCACCGAACCACTAAATAAGACACGACATACAACTCATTCTCAAGTGTATACATTTATATATATATATATATATATATAACAATATATCGGTCGTCCATATTTGACGACATGATACTGAGTATTACGACACAGATGTCAATTTCCCATACTCATTATGACAACTACAGAAAGAAGAAAGACCTATTCTTGCAAACCTCGACATCTCGTCTAAAATTGACTTAGCCTGAAATCAAAGCTTAACTCAAGGCAACTAGGTTTATCTACCTGATATTCATTTTCAGTGGCAAGCACCCATGGGTTATTTCAGAGTCTATTCTCTCTTTCTCAAAGATACTTTCTCTTCTTCTTTCTTCCTGGCGAACATGTTCCATCTATTCCTGTCATTGACAATCTCACATACAATTTGTGGTCAGAGTACCAATGTTCTGATCAAAACACATCTACATCAAATCATTTCATTTTCATATCGAAAAGACATTTTATTTCATAACATCAAATTGATCATAATCAAGTAAAAATCCATAATTTCATAAAATTAACCTTTTCTAATCATATCATCATTTCTATGATGTTAAAACATATCCACATAACTGTACTATTTAAGAAAAAGTAAATAGTAATATTGAATCCAAAAAGGGGATGTAACATATCTTTCCCCTATAGAATCATCGTCCCCGATGATTGAGTTTATCAAGAAAAATTTTAACATAAAACAAACTTTTATAGTTTAACATTAATGTTTTTGAAAAGATAAGGAAATCTTTGGTGAATGTCATTATAGTCTTCCCAAGTGGCGCTATCCTCGCCATATTGGTCCCACTGAATTTTGCATTGCAAAATCTCTCAATTACGCAAACGGAGTTTACACATTTTGAGTACCTTGAGTGGCTCAATCACAACCACTCATGGCTCTTGTATCTGTAAAGAATTCCATTTAAGAATGTGGTCATTACCTACAAAATATTTCTTTAGGTAAGAAACATGAAAAACATTATGCATTTTGGACAAGACTGGAGGTAGAGCAATTTTGTAGGCCACTGGATTGATAATCTCAAGGACTTCAAAAGGTCTGACATATCGAGGAGCCAACTTTGATGATTTACCAAATTTGATTGAGCTTTTATGGGGTTTCACTAGCAAAAGAACTTTCTCACCAATAGAGAATTGTCTAGGCACCCGTTTGCAATCTGCATAACTTTTTTGCCTGTCGTTGGCTTCCACCAACCTCTTCCTAATCATTTTCACTTTTTCTTCCATATCTGCTAGCATTTTTGGTCCAATGCTTATCCTATCTTCCAGCTTGTCCCAGCTTATAGGAGTTTTGCATTTCCTTCCATATAATGCTTCAAACGGTGCCATCTTAAGGGCAGAATGATAGGAATTGTTATAGGCAAATTCAACAAGAGGTAAATATTCCTCCCATCTGTATTGCTGGTCCATGCAATACATTCCTAAAAGACACTCTAAAACCTGATTAACCCTTTCTGTTTGTCCATCAGTTTCAAGATGGTAAGCGGTGCTCACATTGAGTTTAGTCCCTAGTGCTGAAAATAAAGTTTGCCAAAACTGGGAGGTTATTCGAGCATCTCTATCGGATATAATCTTTTTAGGTACCCCATGCAATCTAAATATTTCTTACACAAACTTCTGAGCCAAAATATGAGCTCCATCTATCAAATTTCCAGGAATAAAATGTGCTACCTTGGTTAGTTTATCTACAACAACCAAAATTGCATCATGTCTATTCTTAGACATTGGTAACCCTTGAACAAAATCCATACTAACAACCTGCCATTTCTATTCTGGAATATCATGCGGGTATAACAATCTGGTAGGATGTTGGTGTTCTGCCTTCACTCTCTGACATTCCAAGCAACTTGCTACAAACCTTGCAACGTCGCTTTTCATTCCTTTCCAGAAATATAGCGGCTTGATATCAACTAAAAGTTTTGTTACTCCTAGGTGTCCGGAATAAGGTGCATTATGAGCTTCCTTCCAAACAAGGTTTCTTAGTTCTACAGAATTAGGAACGTAGATTCTTCCCTTAAATCTCATTAATCCATCTGACTCAAAATAGAATCCATCATATCTTGGATCCTTGGGGTTTACTTGTAGAGCTTGCTTCACCTACTCGTAATATTCATCTCCAAATAAACTTTGCAATATTAAATCTTTAAAATTAGCATGAATAGAGATTATAAAAGCTATGTGTCTTCTTCTGCTTAAAGCATCAGCTACTCATTTTTCTTTACCTTTGATGTAAGCAATCTCAAAGTTGTAATCTGATATTAGTTCTAATCATCTCCTTTGTCTTGCATTGAGATGAGGTTGTGTAAATATGTAATGAAGACTTTGATGATCTGAAGGGCATGAATCACTGTTGCCAGTTCTAAGTCATGAGGAGCGTAATTCTGCTCATAGTTTTTCAACTTCCTTGATTCATAGGCTATTACACACCCATTTTGCATAAGCACGCCTCCTAACCCTTCTCCAGAGGCATCGGTAATAACCTCAAATTGCCCTTCAGGATCAGGGACTTTCAAGATTGGTGTTGTTGTTAACTTTTCTTTTAATAAATTGAATGCCTTTTGACATTCGTCTAACCAAACAAATCATTTCCCTTTTCTTTGCAAAGAAGTAATTGGACTAGCAATACTTGAGAAATTTAGAACAAATTTTCTGTAATATCCAGCCAATCCCATAAAACTTCCTAAAACATTGGAAGGTACAGGCCATTCCATAATAGCCTTTATTTTAACTAGGTCAACTGATATCCCTTCTGCTGATATAGTGTCCCAAATATTGCACTTCTTTCTGAAAGAAAGTGCATTACGAGAGTTTCGCATACAATTTGCGTTCTCTTAATCGTTGCAAAACAATTTGAAGGTGTTGTCTATGCTCCTCCTTATTTTTGGAATACATCAGAATATCATCTATGAAAACTAGGACAAATTTATCAAGGCAATCTCTGAAAACACTATTCATGAGATTCATGAAAGCGGCTGGTGCATTAGTCAATCCAAATGGTAACACAGTAAACTCATAGTGACCATATCTTGTTCTACATGCAGTCTTGTGAATATCTTCATCTTTCAACCTCAACTGATGGTATCCAGATCTCAAATCTATCTTAGAAAATACTGTTGCACCATGCATTTGGTTGAATAAATCATCAATATGTCGCAGTGGATACTTATTCTTTATCGTTGCCTTCTGATAATCAATACATAGCCTAAGGGTTTCGTCCTTCTTCTTGACAAAAATAACCGGAGCTCCCCATGGTGATACACTTGGCCTAATTAGACCTTTAGTCAATAGCTCCTGCAATTGAGCTTTCAATTCCATAAGTTCAGTAGTGGTCATTCGGTATGGAGCTTTAGATACTGGCTCAAATCCTGGTTTAATATCTATGGCAAAGTCAAAGGTTCTTTTTGGAGGCAAGCCTGGCAGTTCCTCAGGAAATACATCACTGAAATTGCAAAGATATGGGTATTTTTCCTCAAAAGTTTGCTTCTCTAAAGCTTCCTCTACTAGGTCCATTTTGACTGCAAAAAGTTGACATCCCTTACGCCTAGCCCGTTTTAATTATTTTGAAGAAATAGATCTGATCCTTATTTCCCCTTGAATACCCTAAAAATTAACTTTGTTTCCTTTATCATCCAAACACTCAATTGTTTTATGAAAGCAATCCACCTTGGCCCTATGTCTCCACAACCAATTCATTCCTAAAATGACGTCGTAGGACCCTAAAGGTGCTACATATAAATTTACCTCGATGAAGAAGTTTGAAATATCAATCTTAGCTTCAAACAAACATTGCTCTACCTAAGCCTTTGAGTGATTTGCATATTCAACTGTCCACAGTTTTGACATAAAACCAGCTCTTCTAGGATATTTACTTAAGACTCTAGATGACACAAAATTTCCTGTTGCACCAGTATCAAACATAATAGAAACATGAACTCCAAATAATGTACCTCTCATCTCAATGGGAGTAATCTGATACTCAGCTTGTCGATTGTTAAGGGCGGCGTGAATCCTTTGTTGAAACGCTTCCTGCTGCGAAGGAAGTACCGTGTTCCTATGTTGCCCATTCTGCTTTTTATTAGGACAACAGTTGGCATAATGATCTCCCCCACATGAAAAATAACCTCCAATTGGTCCTCTCTTCTCTGATGGTCTACTCAAAGCATCATCGTTCCTCTTAAAATTGTCATTTTTCTTAAAGTCTTCAATTCTTCGTTCATTACCAAATCCCCCTTTGTTTTTCTAATTTCCTTTATCGTACCTCTTGTTTCCATATCCTTTATCATTCTTCCTTTTATACGTCTGATCATTGAAGTTCGTATCAAATCTCTTACGCTTCTTTTCACGATAAGCAGAAATGGATTTGATCTTCTGTTCTTGCTTAATTGCTTTCTCATACACCTGGTCCATTGTGTTCGGACCATGCACCTCCACCTCTCCGCCAATCTGAGGGTTGAGTCCCATAATAAATTTTCTTATCCAAAATCTTTCATCCTTTTGATACTGAGGAACATACTTCAACAATCTAGTAAATTTTTCTGCATATTCAACTACAAACAAATCACCTTGCCTGAGATTTTGGAAATCTGTTAGCTTTTGATCAAAATAGAGCTGAGGTAACCACCTTTTTCAAAAAAGTTCCACAAATTCATTCCATGTCACCTTCAAGGGGCTTAAATCCAGTTCCATCTTCTTGTTCATCCACCAAGTGGATGCTTCTCCAAATAGTTGATATGCTCCCCACACTGCCTTTGTAATCTCAGAATAATTTCTAATTTCAAAGTATTTCTCCATTTTTGTTAGCCATTCTTCTGCTGCATCACCGGTTTTTGTTCCATCAAATTTGGGAGGGATAATCTTTTTCATATCCTTAGATAGTTCTAGTGCAAGTTTGTGTTTTGTCTCCCTCTAAGATTCACTATTCTCTCGATTCTCACTTGACGTGCCATGCTCTCGTTGCTTACTTTTACTTGCATTATTGGAATACTCATTTTCACCCTCCGTATTCCTGATTTCATTCACTTTCTTTTCCAATTTGCCCAACCTTTCCTTAGTTTCAGTAAGCATATTAAGAATTCTATCCAATTTATCGGTGGAGTTATCCTGAGAGTTGTGACCTTCCCGATCTTCTCTCTCATTAAACTCTGATTGTTCCATGTTTATTTGTTTTCTCACCTGCTTTAGTAAGTACTAATCAGTTCTATGATTTATCATTTTGAATATCATCAAAACATAACAATTGCTCATAACCATAGTTATTCTCATCAGAGAGCAGGAGGACTTGCTCAGGCTTAGGAAGGGGAGGATGATGAGGTATAAACAACCTCAATCTTATGATGAGCTAAATACCCCTTTTTGTTCTTGCCAACCACCCCAGCCATGCCAATTTGTTTATTTTTAGAAGCAAAAATTGTTTACTTTTGTAAAATGGTGTATAAATCTTTATTTCTCAAATTGATTGAAATTAGCTACTAATGTTGATATAATGGTATAGACTTTGAGTAATTATGCAGGACTTATGCATGGCCTATGAAAGGAGTGGAATTCAAGCAGTTGAAGTCAAAGTGTTGGAAGTTGGGGTGCCAAAAATTTAGGCGTGCATAGTGGAAGACTTCTTTTAAAGCATTCTGTTATTTTCTGTTAAGAATATTTGAGACTTTACGGCTCCACTTAGAGCTTTTACTATGTTTTATGTCATGAACACCAATTAGTTGTAATTCTATTTTAGACTTTTTCAATGGCATTTACCTGCCATCTACAAATTAGGATTTTGTAGTAGCGCAGTATATATATGTAGTTGCTCAAAACAAGGATATGCTATTATGATATATTTTGAATACTATTCAGTTATGTTCACTGTCTTGATATACTTTTATGAATGAATGAATGAATACTGCCAGTCTTGTTCTGAGTAATTAGTTTTGAGTAATCTAATTTTGAGTAATGGAAGTATTGTGAATGGGATTTACTTTGAAGCAGCTAAAGTACTACATGTGATTTGAACCGATAGTAGAAACACCCAAGAGCTAGCCACTCGAGGGATTGTAGAGTAGATAAGTATTTTCATGTGTTATTTCTATTCTTAGATGTTTTGTTTAGATTAATCTCATCTCGTATATAACTCTATAGTGTTCCTGCATGTTGTGGTGTTTAAAATAATGATTTTTGTTTGAAGTCTATTTATTTGAAAATTTTAGAGCATCTGTTGTAATTGTTAACTATTTAGTTTAAAGTTTCCCGCGTGTTTCAATTAGCAAATTAGCCTTTCAAGTTCATAGTTTAAATTGCATGTGTGAATTTATAGATTAGAATTTATCTGTTTTCTAGATTAAAGATTTGAATGCTTTCTAGCTTAGAATTTACATGTTTTCTAGATTAAATTATGATTGAAAAGCTTTTTAAAAACTTAGAAAACAGTTTCTAAATGAGATGTTAAAAAATATCCCCTATTGCATACAGCCTTGGACACTACCTGGTCGACAAAACTGATATACTTTTCAACTAAAGTGTTAGGACCTTATGAAAGCCTGTCACCATGAACAAATCATATGACGTTAAAAACTATAATCATGCCAATAGTTTAACCAACTACGCCTTAAAGATGCAAACGAAAAACTATTTATGACATGACCGATGAAAGGTCGCATTAGTCACAAACATCTAACATTCTTTCTTGACAACGTCGCTTTCACCAAATGACAAGTTTGACACAAAACTAACTCAAAAAGGAATCTAAAAGACATCGACAACCTGTCGAGTTGATGCACAAATTAACCATTAAAATACAACTTACCTCAATTGACTAGAGTTATTTAATGGTTGAACACTATACTCATTTGGCAAATGACAGTTTATAACCCAAGGTCTATTCTCCTCTCCTCAAAAGATACTCTCTCTCTCTCTTTCTCGGAGAGTCATCAAAAACCTGTTTTCCTGCATATATCTTGCAATCACTAGATTAATGATCAGTGCATTGTTAGTCCATTCATAAACCCTATGAATAACAAATCAAATTCTCATAACATAAATTGCTAAATCATTACATCATATGCATTGCATTTAATGACATAACTGATATTTAATAAAATCGATATTTTCCAATGACATTTAACCCAACATCAAACTATTTATCCATAGATTCACTTCTTTCTATGTAAAAGTAAAAATTAAAAACAAAGCCAAAATTAGGGATGTAACTTATCTTATCCACACAATATAAGTTACAAAGAAAATTAATCATAATTTGAGATCATTCAAGAAAGGATTTCTGGATAAATTATTCTTTATTGAATTTTGTGCATAGGTTCTAGATTTTGCATATATGTCTACCTAGGCACTGATGAGGCCATGTTTTGTCTTGTTTTTGTTGTTTTAAGTACCTATTTCCCAAGACATTTCCAGACTTCTATATACACTAATTATGTTTATGATTATCCTTAAGAAATTGAAAGCATGAAGATGGGTATATAATATGTTATTAATTAATTATGTGTGAATGGTTGATTGCTCATGAAATATGTTAGTACTTTATGTTGATTTTAGTGATAGTGATGCATAGATACCATGTGATGTACTAACTCCTCATGTAGCAAGAGTGTGGCTTCATATCATCAAGATCACTGGACAACCCACAGCTGAAGGAGATGTTGATATCCATAGTAGATGATACATGCACCTGCAGCCAAATGAAGAAGATCCCGAATTGATTGGGATGAGTCATCCATAACTCTATGATGGTTATCCTTCGATAGATGATGCAATCTTAAATAATGGAGGAATCTTAGATTGTGCTCTATGTTATGTTTCTAGTCTTGATTGTTGTGGATACTAGAGAGATAGAGTTACAGTAGGTCTATACCATTTATGCCACCTTCATGTTAGTTTAGTTTCCTATTTATAGTTTTTTTTTAATAAAGTCCTTTTCCTACGTTGTTGGATAATGGACAGTTATAGCATTTATTGTTCAATAGCTTTATTCAAATAGACAATGTTGATCTCAACTATGGGAGATTAAATTTTGCTTCATTTAGGTAGACAGAGATATAGTATCAGATTTCATTGTTGTATCTCTCACTTCAAAATTCAATAAAGGAATACATGTTTTGAGTTCTATTCATGATTACAAAGATACAGTAAAGATTTAGCTAGATTTTGTGGGATCACAGTTACTCAAGTAGGCCACTTGAGGTACTGTGTCTCTCCACTTTGTTTATATGTTTAGTTTATGATTGTGTGTTTATATATGTGTGATTAATCTATGTTGTAATGAGTAATGAGAAATAGTTAGACTTTGATAATATGTGTTGTAAGTCTTATTGAGTCAAGGTGATCACTGAACCAACTGTTAGTTGCTCTTTTATCTAGAAGTTACATAGGACCATTTAATTACTGTTGTGTTGAATAAGCTTTAGTTATTTATACCACTCCTGCTTACTTACAGTATTGTCAATCCTTGTAATTGAATTGTGTTTCCTTTAGTTAGATGATTCCCTTACACAACCTCTAGATTAAAACTCAGGAATCCTTAACTGTACACACTGTACAGGCATCATCCAAGAAGATTACAATTCCCTGGTTTGACAATGTAAATGTAACACATTATATAACTAGTAGATTGCTTGATATAGGATCTGTTGGTCCGTTGAGTAGTGTGCATGCCCTTTTTGCATCAATGTATTGGTTAATAATGGAGTTTGACAGGCACCTATAACTACATCTGACAAAAACCACCCTTGTTTTGATAGATGTATACCCTGTTTTAATGCTCCCATTTTTGCACAGGTTGGAGGATGCTGGAAAAGGTTGTAGAGTCTAGTTTCACACCTGCCAATTGCATTTGCTTGAAAGTTTCTAAAGCCATAGGAAACTATAAGTATCTTCAAATCTCATCAACACAATATAAGCTACAGAGAAAATTAATCACAATTTGAAATTATTGAAGAGAGAATTTTTGCATAATTTTTTTTTATTAAAATTTGTGCATGAGTTCTTGTAAAGGTTGTGGTGATCAGAAGTGGCACTTACAACTACTACATCTTACAAAAATCCACTTTCAAGTATGTTTGAATAGATGTCCATTATTACACATATTGTGCCTAAGGTTGTTATCATTGATGTCAACACTGTCACAAGGTTGAGAGAGATTGTTAAGCCTATCATTGAAGTTGTCATTGATGTCTACACTATCATGGAACTGTGATGGTGTTCATGGTTGGATGTCATGCATTCATCAGTGAAAATTTGAGTTTTGATCAGTGCAAAGTTGTGTTTGAAGCCATATTAATATGGGAATTAGAAGCACTAAGAGGATAAGATGTGTTGTTGATGTTGAGGAAGTGTTGTCAGTCACCTGAAGAATGTTGTATGCTCTATCCTACAATTCCTAAGTTGCATGTGTCGATACTAAGAAGATTTGGCCTCTGGAAGTTGGTGACAGTTTCTGTTTCAGGATGATTGCTCTTTGAAGACTATCTGGGAGATTGCTTCGCATTTTCATTCTATTGATGGTTTGCTTTTGCAGATTGGAACATAGCTTCCTATAGTGTCATATTATGTATGCTCCAAGTTTCATGATGTTTGATTATTAGATGTATGTTTTTCTGTTGACAAGTTTCAAGACAGTGTTGGTTTTGTGAAGGTATTTCTAGCATGGTAATGGAATGCTCTACATTCCTCTGGTTTTCAAGATATGGTCTTACAGTTTAAGAGCTAAGTTTAGTATGATGTAAAAGTGTTAAATTCAAAGTTTCAAATCACCTTCTCCTCCGTAGTGAAAGATATAAGTGACTGAGTTCTAGTTCATGCTCTGATAGTATAATGTGATGCTCCACATTCCTCTGCATTTGTAGATTTGGCTATGCAGTTTTGAAGGCATGTTAAGATTCCAATGAAAATGATAATCCCAAATATTCAGATCATTTACCCTTCCACTGTGAAAGTTGTGAATGATAGAGTACCGACATATGTTCTTGCAAAGTAGGCCAGTGTTGAAGGTTTGTTGGAATGCTTCACATTCCTCTGCAAATGAATGATTGCCCTTGCAGTTTTGAGGACATGTTCTTAGATGTGTATTAAATGATTCTTTTCAGTTTCAATGTTCTTGGTGCTCCGTAACTTAGTTTTTCAAATGATAGCATGAATTGCAGTGTGTTCTAGATGATAGAGTATTCTCAGAGTAAATAATTGAAGTTGTGCAACATAATTCTTTGATGTACAGTGGCAAAGGAATGTTTGGGTATGTTTTATGAGTCACGTGGACTCATCTAGAAAAGTTTCACAAAGATCTTTCTTGTTTCCAGTACCGCACAAGGTTTTCAAGTTGATGTGACCGTTATACTTCAAGTCTTCATGTGTTTTCCTTAAAGTTGTCCTATTTACAAATGAGAAGAGTATGTGGATGTAATTATTTGGTGTTTGAAGTTGTGAAAGATGTTTTGGACTTGATTAAGCAAGTGTTGGGGTCCGCAAGGCTTGGATCTTCTGCTGGTGTAATGTGTGGTTTCACTTAGGACCTATCTTCTACACGTTTCATATTGTGTGTTGTCTAGCTGACTTGTAAATATATTTTTCCATCTTGTATCTTGCTGACAAGCTATGTAATCAGTGTAACTATCATGTATAAATAGTAAATCAAATTGAGTGCCATTCTTAAAAGGTGTAAACTATATTACACTCAATCAAAACTTGTTTTCATCTCATTATGGCAAACAAAATGTCATAATGTAGGCATGTCATTCATATGTTTTGGGATTCATTTTGCCATATTCTAGCCATTAGTTTTTGTTGAAGTCATGAATCTCTAAGCCACACCAAATACCAAATTGATACTAGGCTTGATAATTGTGAGACCAATCAAGCTTTGGACCAATGGGCTGAAGGGGTTTGCTAGAACACTAACATGAGTAATGACTTGAAATTCCAAAACATCATTAGTGCCAACCATTAAGAACAAAACCAAATCCAATAGTTTTGGAGCTTTCCATCCTTATTAACAAATTACTATTTTAATTTTAATTGTTGAACTGGGAAACATTTGCTCCTACCATCTTATTAAGACCGCATAGCTTACAAGCTGTATATACTCTCATTTGTATCCATCCTTATGGGCACTCGTTATCACAACTACGTTACCAAAGGGAGCATGCAAGTAGTGCTTGAACCTAGGTCATCGTAATGGCAAATGTATTGCTTTACCACTATGCACATTAGTGGGAGTAATTTATCCTTTTTGATTGTATCAAGATCTAGGTCAATATTGTTTTTTAGTTGTTTTACAACATTTTAATTCAGAAAATCTCTTTTCCATTGATTTTATATCAGGCTTTAAAATCTGCATTATAAGCTTGCAAAAGATGTTGGGATTCTCATCTCTTCTTAGAGAATTATAACATTTTTTTTCTGAACTAGATTTATTGCCACGCTTATTTCGTTTGTGGTACATTGCCAGGTTGTCTTGTATCGACACTATTTCTTAGTAAGGCTACATTGTTTCGATGATTATTTGTTCAATAGAATAATGTTGTTTCAAACTTTAGGAGATGTTAATATTTCATTTGCCAATTGAAATTTGCAATCCCTGCAAAGTATCTTTCCTCAGCAGTCTTTTGAAAGCCAAATTATATATGCAACATATCTAAGTATGAAATATGCAACCATTTGTTCCCTAAAAACATCAATGAAGATCATAGTTACTTTGAGAAAATGTAGTATGATTTAAAGAATTTTGAGCATTTTAGGCTTTAGTAGTAAATTGATAAAGTCCAATGTCATAGCTTTCAGCAAGAAGGGGCCACTGCTGCACCTTGTCAACAACTTTAGTAAGATTGCTTCAATGATTTGTTTATTTTCCTCTTTGAAATTACATTCAAGTTATGGTAATTTGCCTAATATTATGTTCGATTGGAAATAAATCTTGGGTTTATAGGTTGTGTTTATTTACTCTTATATGAATTTCATATGGTAAAATTTTTGTGCTTTATACGTTTTAGGATTTGTTGTCCCTTAGTTTAAATCTATCAAAGAAAAAATGTTGAACTAAAACAATAATGGTTTGAACATGCTATGTAATGGACAATTTGGAAGGTTTTGGGGGATTTATAGTATGGACTGGTTTATTAGTTTTGGTTTCCATGGCAACTTAAGGAATTATAGAAGAGGAATAGTTTTAATGGCTATTTTTATTAATTTTGTGAAAAAGAAAAACCCATTTATAATTTTGAGGGGAGTAAATTAGCAAAATATTCCGTAAACGACTGTAAAAAATAAATCAGCAACATCTTTGTTTCTTGTTTGTGGAATTAAGTTGTCTACACCTGGTAATTTTGGGTTTAATCCTCTATTTTCTTTCTATCTTGAATAATCCTTTCACTTGAGATCCAACTCCAAGATGGAAGAATACAAGCCCCCCACACCTAAACTTGCCTTCCAAAGCAATAAGAGGTATCATGTGTTTTTGAGTTTCAGGGGAGATGTGAGAAAGACTCTAGTTGATCATCTCTTCCAAGCTCTTTCTGCTACAGAATTGAATGTCTTTTTAGACAATCACAAATTGGAAAAGAAGGAGATGATTGCATTGAGCTAGAAAGAGCAATCAAGAACAGTGCCATTTTCCAAAGGTAATTTAGACTCCCCATGGTGTCTCAAAGAGGCTGCTACAATGTTGAGCACCACTAGCTTGATTATTTCTCTCTTTTATCACGTGCCTAACTCATGTTAGATATCCTGGAAAGGAATCCCTCTAGTCCCTATAACTAGTCATTTCTTAAACATTATGGCCATTCAAGTTGATACCCAAGAGAAGAGATTTATGGGTGAAAGTATGCAAAAAGATTTGTTCTTTCTGAGGCTGGTTCATAGATATAACTCAAGGGTAAGTAAAGAGCCTCACTGTATTTTTGGTTAATTATTTCATTGTAGCTGTTGGATTATAGGTGATATATGTGTCTCCACTTAGATATAATACCTAAGGATAGGGATTTAGCGAAGGGGCTCAAGAAAAATGTAGTTTGTTAGTGAAATAAAATGAATCTATTCTTACAAAATAGGAGGCTAGGGTTTTATTTCTATGTTGCAATTACTAACATAAAGTGAATCTATCCCTATAAAATCTTAAGCGGGGGAGCGGACTAAAAGTTTTCCAATGACTTTATTTAATTTATCCCTATAAAATGTAGACCTCCACTCTGCCCTCCTGTCCCAGTAGTTTTGAAATAAAAAACTATTTGATTTTAAAACTTTATCTTAGATTGACATGCTAAGAACCATAGATGAATTTTTTTCCCTGTTTATTTTTCTTTATTTTTGGTATGGATATTTTTTTTATATTGAATGTTGCAAATGAAATGACATACAATATCACAATCAGAATCTCAACTCTACATAGCCACTTGGCTAGGGAAACAACTAACCCTATGAGTGGATCCCCCCGCCCTGCCACCCCTAGCCCTACCCACCAAAAAAGAAAAAAGCCAAACCCGTGGCCATAAAAAATAGAAGAACAGTTACTTATTAATTATTTAATTGTTGAATGATAGGTGACATTTATGGTCCACTAACCACTCCTACCTAACAATTTTTCAAATATAATTATTTAATTTTGAGACTTTGTCTTAGATTGGCAAGTTAAATTTTTTAAAGATTGATTAGCAACTAGTTTTGATGTTGTATTAAATTTTTATAGATTAATTAAGAATGGAACTGAAGGATTATGTAAGTAATTGAATCCTGTCAATTTCTTATTTGATTGGTATCATGTTGATGCAACTGATTGTTATATTCTGAAGTTGATGCTTTTGATTTTTTGCAATTTGAGTCTGATTTGATTGTGCTCAATATGGATGGTGAATAGCCATTACTGTGAAGCAAATACTTGTTGTCATTCAGGATCTACTAGATCAGCCAAATCCAGTTGATCCTGTCCAAACAGGTGCTTACCAAATCTATATGCAGGCATGATTTTTGCAGCTATTGTACATGTATCTCTGCTTTACAATTAGCCTCCTCTAAATATATGTCATTGGATTTTTAAAGAAAACTGAATTAATATTAAAGAACATATTTTCTTGCTTTGAATAAAGAAGATTTGGAGGCTTAATTTTGCTTGTGCCTTAATGCTTATTGTAAGGAATGCATAGACTTTCGACAGTTGTCATCTTTGTACTCAATTTTTTTGAATGCTCTATGTAATTTGTCATTTAGAAATAATTGATTTTAATAGCAATTTTCTTGACAGGTCCATCCTCCTAGACAATGGCTTCTACTTTCAAAGTATACAACCCCAGTGGCGACCCAATCTCAATAGATTGAGATCATTGACCCTACACTGAATTTTTAGCATTGCATCTTTATATTGCTCAAGCATGAAACACCAACAATTACAAACATATCTTATAACATTCAAGTCGAATGGCTCAAAAATCCCATATCACAGGTAAAGACATGCTCTGGTCCTTGCTTGCACAATTAACATTCTTCTTATGTTTAAGCAATAACATGTTACTGTCTTTATTTTGCAACAAATAATTCAGTGCTTTGGACATGGATCCTAACTTTTGCCATGATTAAACAACCTAAAAGTTAAAGTTATGTTTACATTACTACAAAGGTTACAAGTTTATCAAAAGAACATCTTTTACCATAAAATCTTATGCTTCTCCCAAGGATTCCTCCAATCTTTCTTCTATAAATCATTGAAGTTATTTTTAGTAGGAAGCAACGTGTTACTCCCTGAAGACCTCCCTCAAAGTCTAAATCACCATAAACATAACAGTGAATCTCTTGGTGTTTTCTTTATGATAGTTCTATTAAAATAATATACTTTTTTGTCCTATTTCCCCATTTTAAGAATAATAAATATATACACCAATGGGCTAACAAATCAAGCACCCAACCAACTTCAAGTACAACAATTAGAATTGTAACTGCATCAGAAACCTCTAACAATAGGTCAATGGTTGAAATTAACTAAATAACTAGTTGCATGTTGACTCAAAATATGTAGCAGTACTTGCAATCCATGGCTTGGCACAAGGCATTTCAGATGCAGGGACAACTTTGGTTCTTGTACCAAAAGACTTCTCAACAAGCAATGTACTATAACATGGTTGGTGAACTTCCTCTACCTTAGAAGAGGACTATAGTTTTCACTCAACAAAAAGAGCATTACTATCCTTCGATCTTCGTCCATGTGGAGATTACTAAAGCAATAGCTAAGGTTTGAAAAAGAAATTCCTCCTGATTGATGGTGTTTTCTCATTGGGACATTATTTTACCCCTAGTATTTTATTCTACACTACATTTCATTCTCAAAATGGAGAAAAATTTCGTCGATATCTAATGTTTTGCATGGAATTACGCGTGTCAATGTGTGCGTTGGAGAGTTTGGGCAATGGCAAGTGACCTATAAAAAGATGCATGTTGTGTGTTTGGTCGAAAGAACATGTTGTGTTGTAGAGCTGTTCAAAACAGGTGTTGGCAGCTTGTGAGTGCCCAGTCTTCCAAACAATGGTTGGAAAAAGTATTTTTCCAGAATGGATATGGGAAAAGATATTACATGGTTGTTGCTGTCAGGATAAGATTTGCATGAGTTTGTTTTCTTGTCTTCATCTCTTCCATCCATTTTCCCCCCTTCGTGCTTAGGGATTGTCAGTTCTAAGATTTATTTCTTCTAATATTCTAAAACAGAACCACTTGAAAGACTTCTCATCAGTTCAAAAAAGGCCACAATGTCTTTGTATTGATGTACACATTGCACTTTCTATTATTCCGATGTCCTTCAAAATGTTTTTGTCATCTTTCATCCAAAACAGATATGTGTTTTCTGGTAAGGTATGCTATAACATCAAACAAAGCATCCAGTATTCAATATGTTCTATTATTAACTAGTTAAAACTAAAGGAGATTGGACTTGGAATTCAACCCTGATACAAACAATTAGCCTATGCATATTGCACAAAAGTGCAAACTGAACAAATCTGCACTTTATTATTTGGCTCACTATTTGATAATTTAAACTTTATTTGAAATTAGTTAGAATAATTAAATTGTTCCAGATTATAATATTAAATAGACTATGGACTATATTGTATTGCATTTTTGCACTATTTTTTATTTGTTTGTCTATACAAATCAAAGACAGGAATATGCATTTGTCTAGGCAATTCAAAGCCACATTGCACATACAAGGATCGAGCCATATCTTTACCTGTCTACTGTGACTAATTTTCCAACTCAAAATTTATTTGCTATAGTGACACAATACACATCTGCAATGTTGCTCAAGCATTTCATTCATCTCTGAAATTGACTATTGTAACAACTCATTTTGTAACTGCAAAATTTGATTGTAGCCCCATCATACAACAAATGGTAAGACAATGTTATTGACTTTTTTATATACTCCATTATTGTTATCATAAGCAGTTAAAGCAATATCTCATCATACTTGTTTTATTGCATGTTTGTTGTTTATTCTTGACAAATTTGTATAGACTCCTACATCTGTCACAAGGATACATTGTTATGATTTACACAGAAAATTGACGCTCCTGAAAAAGCATTGCCAAATTCATAATCATAGTGAACTTAGGCAGTTGGTCAATGCTCCAATGGTTATGGATTTTGGCTTTACACCTTTAATTGATAGAGTTTTTTTACCTTAATTATTCCTTGATTTCTTTTGTATAATATATTTGCCTCTGTGTTTACATATGAATGGACTTTGCTCCAAGTTTTACATGCCACTATGAAAGTTTTACAAAACAACTTGACTTTATGTCTATAGTTATGTATTAGGCATGTTTGTATGTATATCATCAATATTATACCTATATGCATTATACCCATATTCTTTTAGAAAATGATAGGTTGGATTGTCTATGTTCTCACTTTAAATAAAGACTGATGCTTCTAATCAGTGATTTGTGCACAGACTGTTACATTAGATAAAAGGTGTTTCCCAGAGATTCTCAATGAGCTGGTTTATTGGTCAAGCATGGAACAACAACTACAAACACACCCTGCAACTCTCAAGCTAAATGGCTCAAAAAGCCCAAGTCACAGGTAAAGACATGCTCTGGTTCTTGCTTGTGCAATTAACATTTTTCTTATGTTTAGGCAATAACATGTTACTGTCTCTACTTTGCAATAAAACAATTATTGCTAAATGTCATTGCATTTGACTTTTTATTAGCACATTTGGTATTTGTTCAAACATTATTTACTTGATTGTTTTTGTTGCTTTCAATATTTAACCTTTTTACAAATTTCAAAGCTTGCAAAAAAAAACCCATTGAACTAAAATAACAACGTACCAATGACAAAATCTAGGTCTGTCAATCTCATTTGCAAAAATACTTGGGGTAAAATAATGGGCCAATGAGAAAACACCATCAATCAGGAGAAAAAGAATAAAATATTTCAAACCTCGGCTATTGCTTCAATAATCTAGACATGCATGGAGTCCGAAGCAAAGAAATGCTCTTTTGTTGAGTGAAAAGAATACATTTGGGTGAGTTTATTTTTCTATTTTTGTTACATCGGGCCAACTTACAATTAGACTTAATCATTAACTTGGCATGATAATCAGGAGGATTAGTCATAGTTAACTAATTTGATATTGTGGAAATATCTGATTTAATTTTTTATTATGAAGTAATGACTTATGTTAAATAGTTTTATAAATTAAATGATTTATATTGTGAGATATGATAATGATGCACTAATCACGATCTTGCGGTCCTGAGTGTGAATAGGAAAATGAACGTCCTTCAAAGAAGGAGAGTATCATCATTGAGGAAGGGTTAGATGTTGAGAAAGCAAAAGGTTGATTAGCCATCTGAGTATCAACTTGTATGTCCTTCTAAATCCCTTCGTAAGTTGTCATGAGTCATGTCTCCTTTCTTAGTAATTATATTCTTTGTAAGTTGTTATATCATTTGTGCTATCATGACTAGTTGTGACGGCTAGACGATGTTCTTGGAACATCATCTCTAATCAAGAGACAATCATGTTTTGAGACGAGGAGGTCTCTCGTTATCCTTTTGTTCTCAGGGATATTATTCCCTAGTCATTCGACTAAGGATGATAGTTGATTTCAGGGGAGTATTACTCGACCACGATAACCGACAATCTTGTTGTGAATCATTTTGTGATTTCAGTTTTATAGTGTTAAACCTTACTATTAAATATGTATTATTTAACCCTTATCATTAAATAAGGATGAAACCTCTTTATAGGTTGATTTCAATAATGTTGTAATATAATTTTCTTATTCTATTATTCAATATTATCGAATAGTATTAATTTGTTATTAATTAGCCTTGAGGAGCGAAGGAGAGCTTTGAGCTCATCCTTTTTAGGCACATGATGCCATGATCAAACCACATTTTTTGGAAACTGACCGAGTGGGGTGGTAGTTTCCACCCAAATCGGTGAATGTCAAGTTTTGGTTTTCATTTTGTAAGGGAGGATTTTGGTTAGGAAATTTTTAGTTGTTGGTTTTAGTGGGAAGAGGGTGGCAAAATCTTTCTAGAAACCACTCAGAGATAAGAAGCTCAGAGCAGATTGAAGCAGACTGTGTCTAGGACTGCATCACCTTCGAAAGCCTTGTCCAGGTAAAATGGTGGACATTGTTCCAATTGCTTTCGATTTAATGAGCTATAACTATGTTGAATTTTATCAAAGAAAGTATGGCATTATATTTCTTTTCTTAGAGATAATACAGAGGCACGAGGCTTGTGAGGTCATTCCCATGGTTCTTGAAATTCTCACCACAGTCATGGCTCAAGGCTGACACAGTCGAGCTCATACTGTATTAAAGCTTTATTCAAAGGTTCGGAGCCATAAGGCCAAGCCTTATCATGTTAACTTTGTAATAAGATTAGGCTCAAAGCCATTATGGCTGAGCTATCAACACAATAATCTTTATTGAGACTAAGCTCAAGGCCGTAAGGCCAAATAATGAAACACAGTAATCTTTTCCTGAGACTACGCTCAAGGCCACAGGGCCAAGCAATGAAATAATGTAATCTTTTCCTATGAATAATCTTGAGGCTTAAAAGCTGAGCAGTGATTGTATTATGGTTTTATTGTGACAATAGCTCGAAGTTTAAAAGCTGAGCAATGACTGTATTATGGTTTTACTATGACATTAGCTTGAGGCCATAAGGTCGAGCTGTATAGAGTCATATTCTTATCTGTGTCATAGCTCAAGGTCTTATGACCAAGCTTAATGCATTATACTTCATATGATAACCGGTGCTCGAAGCCATTATGGTTGAGCATGCATTTAAAACATATCAAGCACACATCGATTAACGATGAAGTAAGAGCCTAAGAGCTCTCGGCATGGAAATGTTTAGTAACTGGTAATAATTCCAGTTAATGAATTTAGCCTATATTCAAATCATACAGTTACTCGACTATGGAGATAGTCCTAAAGGCAAACATCAATGTGTTTACAACACTTAAACTATTAACAAGTTTGGCATGCATGGAAAACCCACTATGAATTATTATAAGGGTTATTTAAACTGTCAAGATTGTACTCATTAACCCTTGATTATGGAGGTGGTGAGATCATTTAAGATCATGGTCTCATCACGTAACAGCTTGTTTGTGCTAAAAGAATAATATAGACTTATTCTATGTGTCTAAATTAAGACCATTCGGTTATTGTTACAAGTCATGATTCCCTTATTTTACTCATTAGTAAACTAATAAGAATGGTGTTTAGCTCCTAAAGCTCATAAAGGTAATAAGAGCTATTTAGCATAATGAAACCATTCTATTTTGCTAAGGCAAGATATGCCTTGAGTACCATGAATATGATTTGTTATCAAAATTATAGACCATAGAAGACCCAAGGTGGTAAAAATTGGTCGAATTGTGATATGAGTTGAAAGAGGAACGAGGCGACAAGGAGTCACTAGTTCCTTATAATGAAAGTAACCTATTTAGTCATAACCAACCTATGATGGGAGTCGAATGTCCAAGTATGGACAATGAATCGAATTAATCCCACTTATACTAGACCTAAAGAATAAGGTCAATGAGAACCTACTGTAGGACATGACATCTTATAAGTCAAGTTAGGGTGGTGGACATATGACGATGTTCATTGTGCAACATGTATGTATGTAAATCTTTGGCCAAATTAATGCATCCATCTCTGCATGCATTATCAGTCTACAATGTTCTAGATGGCCTAGTTTCTCCAGTAGTGTCATACAAAGTTAGAGTGGATCTATAGTGTGTGACCGTGAGACATTAGGAAGGACACAACACTAGATACTCAGATGGCTAACTTAATGGTTTCTAATATCTAACCTTTCTGAGAAGGGTAGGGCCACTTCCAGTTAGGAAGTTGAGCGGGGGACCGCAGAGTGGTTGGATGAAAAGCACCAGGATGATGTTCTCCTTCCCAAGCATGAGACAAGCTGAGGCTTATGGAGATAGATGTCATTGGATCCAGATACAGTATTTGCATTTATGACCAGAGGGTCTATTGTAATCTATTGTTTGAACTATGATATCTTGAGCATATCTTGTACTTGATTAGTGAAGGTTACTCACTAAAGTTTTGTAATTGATTATGGAAATGTAATCTTTGTTATATCTTGATTAGATTGACATGCTTAATTGATGAAAAGATTATGTTTCTTTTAGTTAAAATTTGATTTGCTCAATCATCTTGTTAACTAATCACTTGATTGAGATACATGTTTATGTTAAATTTTGAGCATTATGGATAGTGATGTTACATATGGTATCAGAGCTACTAGGTTCAATACATGGACCTAATGAGCTCACTACTTGATGATTATTAGTATCCAACATTAAGTATGCTAATGATTGGATGTTCTATGCTAGAATGGTAAAAATTAGAACCATACCTCGAAAGAAGGTAATGGAACATGGACATTACCTATGCCAACAAAAGATCTTGAAGGCATGAGCCTCAAGGATGAAGAAACTTGAGCAAACTGGCTACCTGGTAGGAGCATGGTTATCTGATGAAGAAACTTTCACTGATGTCGTGAAATGCATCAAGCAAGAGTTAAGGAAAGCTAAAAGGATGGTTGCCCCTTGATGAGTGCCAGGTAGCACCCATGATAATACACCTTTTTACCTCTCTTTTTCATCCTTCTTATTCCTTTGTCCTGATAATTGCACCAAAATAGATTGATAAGATTTGTTCTAATTATATTAATGAGAGATGAATTACCTAAAATCATGAATTTTGATCGAGGGACTAATGTGCATTAAATTAATGGAAATATAAAGAAATTCTCTCTTTTTGAATCTACAGGTGCAGGTGTTCGAGCAAGGACAATTCTAAGCATCTCTGGAGGTGGTCCTAATAATCTCCAAAGCTAACATAAGGATACCATACCAGTCTCCAATGTTTTCCAATATGATTGGAGAGATTTTGAGATAAGAGGACAAAGGGTGAATTATCTCCGGAGCTGGACAAAAAGACATAAGCATATCTTTGGAGCTGCAGATAGCAGTACACACCTCCGGAGCCTCCTTAACATAATGCAGATTTCCAGCGTCGCTGATAGTCAACACTTCCAGTGGTAATTGGGGTGCTCCAAGGATTACTCAATCAGCACTGGAGTAATCGAATTAAGACTCTAGTTAGCTGCTAGAAGTTTTATTTCTCTTTTTGATTTTGCATGAGTTCTCGAAAAACTGATTAAGCACCTATATTTCAGGGCCTCGCTGCCCAGTTGTTATTGAAACTAAGACTCAAATTTAGTGAGACTATTGTTCCACTAAAATCTATTTTAATTGCATGATTTTATTCTATAGTTAAATAGTTGGTAGAATAAAGAGATTGATGCTATCTCATAGATAGACTAATAGTTAGGGTAAGTGATATCTCATCGCTGGATTAGATACAAATATATATAGATATGAACAGAAGAAATGAATTGTAATCTCATTCTTCTTTACACTTTTCTGAATACAAAAAGGATACTGATGAGATTAGACTGAAGAGGAATTGTGATATTGTATTCTTGTGCTGATTCATTGCTTTAGTCTTCAGTCCTGAGGGTGAGGAGCAAGGGCCCACTCCCACCACCAAGGTAGAAGGCTAGTATTGTTTGTTATTCTGTTTCAGATTTTGCTTAGAAAGATAGTTATTGTTTTCTCATATATAAATGTATGTTTTAGTTGTATGGATTAGTATAGATCAACATTAATAATTCACTATTTCAGCTTTGTTTCCAACATTCTTAGAATTTACTTTCATAGTAGATAAAATCAGTAGAACTAGTTTCCTCAATCAGTAGAGATCATTAGAGTTAGTTAAATAGACTGGAAACTATGGGATTCTTAATTGTAGATAGCCAAGGACACAGCCCTGGTTTTGACACATGAAAATATGATTAAATGCTGAGGACCAATGACCCTTGTCATTTTTGGTGCCGTTGCCGGGGACTTCTGTGTTAATTAGGGAAACTTAGTTAAATAGTTTTTAGGATAAATTGAATCTGTATGGTTAGATCTCGGGATTCACAAGGAAGATTTATAAAATAGACACCCCAGCAACAAAATATAGGAGAAAGCAGTGGGGTGGTACAGGATCTTGTTGAAGAGAGACACCTAGAACCTACCTTGGAAACTGCACCTCAGCTCAATAATCCCTCAATTCCTCCAAGCCCTCCACTCACGGAATATATCCAAGAATTGCAACAGAAATTCCAGGCAGATCCTTTGATAGAAACTAGTTCCTCAGAACCCCATACTGAATCTCAAAGAGAAGAATCAGTATCAGACATGGATGAAAATCATGATGAGGAGGATAACCAAGCTCCAAAAACCTTCTCATGTCCTATTGTTCTGGTTGCTGGAGATAATGCCACCTATGAAAAATATTTCATTGTACACTTGCCAAATTTTAGGGGGCTTGCTTTTGAGGATCCAGATCAATTTTTGTTTGAATTCAAAGTGGTATGCCAGACTTATGATTATGGATCAGATAATCAAAAACCCAAACTGTTTCCCTCCACTCTAAAAGATTCTGCAATGAGATGGTTTGTGGGTTTACCCCAAAATTCCATCCATTCCTGGGAACAATTGGAGATAGAATTCTTGGGAAAAAATCAGGACTACTGTAGAGTCAGTGATAAAAATGAGGAATTATTCAAAATTAAACAGAGAGAGGATGAGACCTTAGAGGACTATGTGGATAGATTCAACTTTTCTTTGAGAAGATATGGTACTCCTGTGGCTCACTCTTTGGAGAGAACCCTGTTTGTAAAAGGATTAGACATAGAATATAATAGGCCTTCTGCAGGATCAAGCTGTAGCAAACATTTTAAGGAATGCAGGGTGGTTAGAATTTTTGGAGAAATTTGAAGGCTTTCAGGAGGACATTGTGGATGATTTCATGTGCAACTTGAAAGATAATCAAACAATTGTGAGAGGGGTTCATGTCAATGTCTCTTCCACCATTATCAGTCATATCTCAGGGCTGCCAGAACAAGGTGAGAGGTTTTACCATTTAAAAACCCTATATGATGATTTGATTAAAAATTTCTCTGAAGAAGTGAACCTAAGATATAATTATATTTAAGCAAAAATGAGGTTACAGGAATTGTTAGGTCTTCACTTCCACAACCATGGCAATTTGTAGCTATGTGGTTGATGAAATATTTTACATGTGATGATGAATTCTCTATAGTTTTATGACCAATAATGAAAATGTTAATTTTTCTGAGGCATGGGAATGCCCATCCAGAATTTAGCATAAACATCCCAAACTTTCTGTATTCTGCCATTAAAGCCTCTGTAGACAAGTATCAATAGGGGAAAGGTCCTATGAAAAACCATGGCCTCATTTTCTTAATTGTAAAACATCACTTTCTGTCCCAAGCTAATGGGGAAGCCTTATGGGAGACATTTTTAGAGAATAAACCACAAGACAAAACACTAGAGAGGGTACAGGGAATGGATGATTCTTCCTCTACCCAGGAGGGAGAGGAGGCAATGCCTTCCACTTCCTCTCCAACTACTGAGAAAGATAAAAATCAGAAACCAACAATGGAGGAAACTTCATCTGCTGCCCCTATTACTGGCAAAAAGAGGAAAGGGAAGGAGGTTGTGGATGAAGTCTCAGCTGCCTCAGAACAGCTAAAGGAACCTGTTATAGAACAAACCCCCTATATGGATCGCTCAACAAAATGGAAGATGACCTTGGCTAAGGAGTCTATTCCAACCAAACAAACAGGGGAAGCAGTTGTTATTGAGGAGGAAATTGTGCAGACCTCTACCCAGACTCCTGACCCCAAGAAGCAAAAGAAAAAGACAAGGCAGGGTCAGAAATCAAAAAGGACTTCAAAGAAAACTAATTCCAGCATACACTACTGGGCTGAGGAAGAATCTCATGATTCAGATGAAATTCCTCTAGTTAGGAAAAAGAAACAAAGAGAAGTGGCTAAGGAAGCTTCCCCAGAACCCTCTATTCATCTAAGTTCTCATATTTCAACTCCACAACATTCCCCTACTCCAGAGAGAGAACAAAGAGACACTTTCACTATTTCCTCATACTCTGAGATAATGTACCTACTACAGAGGCACCTACTCCACCTGTGCTACGGAGAAGCAAGAGAAAAAGGCAACTCACTCAAGTTGAAAAAGATACTTCTCTCTTGGCTGAGGTTCTCTTGGGTTTTAGAATTTCTGTGGATGAGGTTGGACCTTCATCAGCACCAATAATTGCAGAGAGAAATCAGGAGGAAGCTCAGGATAAGGAGATTGCAGGGGAAGTTGAAAAAGGGCAAGTTGATGCAGTTGGCAATGAAGAGCAAAGAACTGTGGAAAACCCTAAAGTGGAACAAACAGAAGAAGAAACATGGACTTATTCTCACCCCTCTGATCAAGAGGATGTTGAGATTCCAAGGGAACAACTACTTGTAGAGGAAATTGATAATCTAAAGATATTATTATGGGGGAAAATTTTGATCATTACTGACCTCAAGAAGGTCATGAAGGAAAAAGAAATGGAACAAAAATAGATAATTGAAGGATTGCAAGCAGAACTCCATGACAAACAGAAGATAATTCAAGAGAAGGAGTTAGAAATTAGAGACAAAGAAATAGAAGCAACCCAAAGTATTAGGGACAAACAAGAAGAGGCAGCACAAAATATTTCTGATCTTATGAAGGCTCGAGATAATAGTCTCACAATAATTGCAGCACTTGTTGAAAAAGTACAAAGTCAAGCCAAACAGTTAACTTCAGCCAATAACAAGATAGATGATCAAGAAGAACACATTCAGGAGTTGACTGGCCCAGTGGCAACCATAGAACAGGGTATTCAAATAGACCCATACTTAGGACCAATTCCAATAGATATTCCTAAGGCCTTGTTTCATTGGGAAAGAAGATGTAGGGAATATGAGGCTTCTAAACCAATGTTGCAATTACAAAGGGCAGTGACTACCATGTCACAAAGAGTACAAACTTTGGAGAAGAAGGTCCTTCAGGTAGCTTTCATTTCATTTGAGATCCTATCTTGTAGGCCCCCAGTGGAAGTTATGCTCTATTTTTCCAAGAAAGAATCCTACAGAGAAAGATATCCTTGATTTTGTCTGATTTAACTGAGGACATAGAGACAGGGACAGGATTCATGGAGGCCTACATGAAAAGTTCTAATGATGATAAGGATTTTCTATGTGAATTATATTTGCATGGTTTTTGCATTGATGATCATACCTTCATTATCAACTATTTTGTAGGAGAATGCCAACTCAAGGCATTCATGTCAATGATGAGAAATCATCAGATTTGGAATGACATGATGGAGGCTTATATAAAGAAGGATGCAGAAACAAGCCTTTTCATTAGAAGGGAATGTCCAAATACCAAGGCTTTTGAAATTAATTTCAAGGTAAACATTTATTCCCCAGAAGGTAGGACCAAGATTTTGCCTTTATATCAGAAAAATTTGCAGGAGTGCTCTATTGATTTTGGTCTTCTCATAAACAGTTTGTCTAATCAATTACTTCCAGTGGCAAAAAGAATTTGGAACACTTTAACTACAGAACAGAAGATGAGGGAGGTAGTGTCCCCTAAAAATCTAAGGTTATTTATGAGAAAGGCTAGAACAGTGTCCAAATTAATGGATAAATATAAACTAGAGTGGATAGGTGGCCATTTCAAACCTCCTCTTATTATTGAGCCACTACCTATCTGGGCTGAACAAATGGAAGATGATAGATTTCAAGAATGGATGAAGCAAGTTGATCAGTTTAGAGGGAATGGTAATACAAACCGCACCACTTGGCCCACTTTTGTAGATGACTTTAATTTGACTGATAGAATATTCCACCTAAATAAGTCTAGATTATGAAAAGCAGGAGGACCTGCTAACCTTTAAGCTCGGGTGGGATGATGAGTGCTAGGTAGCACCCATGATAATACACTTTTTTACCTATCTTTTTCATCCTTCTTATTCCTTTGTCCTAATAATTGCACGAAAATAGATTGATAAGATTTGTTCTAATTATATTAATGAGAGATGAATTACCTAAAATCATGATTTTTGATTGAGGGACTATGTGCATTAAATTAATGGAAATATGCAGGAATTCTCTCTTTTTGAATCTACAGGTGCAGGTGTTCAGGCAAGGACAATTCTGAGCATCTCCAGAGCTGACATAAGGATACCATACCTATCTCCAATGTTTTCCAATATGATTGGAGAGATTTTGAGATAAGAGGACAAAGGGTGAATTATCTTTGGAGCTGGACAAAAAGACATTAGCATATCTTTGGAGCTGCAGATAGTAGTACACACCTCCAAAGCCTCCTTAACACAATGCAGATTTCCAATGCCGCTGACAGTCAACACTTCTAGTGGTAATTGGGGTGCTCTAGGGATTACTCAATTAGCACCGGCGTAATCGAATGAAGACTCTAGTTAGCTGCTACAAGTTTTATTTCTCTTTTTTATTTTGCATGAGTTCTCGACAAACTGATTAAGCACCTATATTTCAAGCCCTCACTGCCTAGTTGTTATTGAAACTAAGACTCAAATTTAGTGAGACTGATGTTCCACTAAAATGTATTTTAATTGCATGATTTTATTCTATAGTTAAACAGTTGGTAGAATAAAGAGATTGATGCTATCTCATAGATAGACTAATAGTTAGGGTAAGTGATATCTCATCGCTGGATTAGATACAAATATAGATAGATATGAATGGAAGAAAGGAATTGTAATCTCATTCTTCTTTACACTTTTCTGAATACAAAAAGGATACTGATGGGATTAGACTGAAGAGGAATTGTGATATTATATTCTTGTGCTGATTCATTACTTTAGTCTTCAGTCCTGAGGGTGAGGAGCAAAGGCCCACTCCCACCACCAAGGCAGAAGGCTAGTATTATTTGTTTGTTATTCTGTTTTAGATTTTGCTTAGAAAGATAGTTATTGTTTTCTCATAGATAAATGTATGTTTTAGTTGTATGGATTAGTATAGATCAACATTAGCAATTCATTGTTTTAGCTTTGTTTCTAGCATTCTTAGAATTTACTTCCATAGCAAATAAAATCAGTAGCATTAGTTTCCTCAATTAGTAGAGATCATTAGAGTTAGTTAAATAGACTGGCAACTATGGGATTCCTAATTGCAGATAGCCAAGGACATAGCCCTGGATTTGACACATGAAAATATGATTAAATGTCGAGGACCAACGACCCTTGTCACCCCTAACTCTATTGATGCATCATAAACACCCTCTACCCCTAAAGCACCAGTTGTGGGAAATAACCCTAAAGATTGTAATGTACCTAAGGAGGATGTGAAGGAATACTAGTGTGTATCCTCACTTCCTAAGGTTGAAAAGAAACCATGAAATGGGAAGCTATCCCAAATTGTAAATGACTTGCAGGAGCAAGGTGTATACACAATTTTGTAATTTTGGTGGATTATATGTAATTGAATAGAAACTGTAATACAATGGCAAATTTTGACAATTTTTCCTTTCTTGTTAAAGATTACATGAATGTGAATAGATTTATACAATGAATGAATTGTATAACATGGAAAAACTAATCCGTGATTAATCTGCAAACTTCAGGAAGAAGTAGATTGTAGTAAAGGTTTGAGTTAGAACCAGAATGGAGGATAGCCAAGATGAAGGAGCACCTTCAACGTAATTCGAGTCTAAATTAGACCAAATCTTGACTTTGTTGAAAGAAACAAAGGTGAGGGTAGAAACTCTCAAACATAATGTAGGTCAATTAGAAGACAAGCAAGATGCTTATGATGGGGGTGACGGACAAGAATGCCATAATGACACCACCCAAAGCAAGCACGAAGAAAATAACTCTATGGCTAGATAGGAAGGGGATAAGAGGAGCCTTATGGCTATGGAATTATCTCATGACATGAAAAAGGTCATGCCACCTAAATTTGACGAATCCATAAGTAGAGATGACGTAGAGGCATGGCTTACGGAAGTGGAGAAGTATTTTGAAATCAGAAATTATAATGAGGTTACCAAAGCTGTGTGGGGAGCATTCTAGCTAGCAGGTGAAGCATCCACATGGATGAACAAAAATATGAAACTAGGCTTGAGGTCTACAAGCCTTACTTGGGATAGGTTTGTAGAACTTTTTAGGCAAAGATGGTTGCCTCAACTGTTCTATGATAAAAAACTTATAGACTTTCAGAACCTGAAACAGGTTGATATGAGAGTAAATGAATATTGGGAAAAATTCACTAGACTATTGTAGTATGTGCCGCAGTATCAACAAGATGAGAAGATCCATGTTTGGAAGTTTATAATGGGGTTGACCAACCAAATTGGGGGTGAGGTTAATGTTCATGGTCCTACTACTATGGAACGGGTCTATGAGAAGGCCGCTAGACAAGAACAAAACCTGAAGGCTATGTCGGCCTATAGGGAAAGAAATCGCAAGAGATATAATTGGTCTCAATCTTCTCAATCCTCAAGGAAAAGGGGGAAGAAACAATAATATTATGAGAAAAATGATATAGAGGCCAAAAATAAATAAACTGAGTCCAGGGGAGAGAAAAGGGGGAACAACCACTCTAAAAAGAATGGAAACAATTTTGGCAAACCTCAAGAGAGGCGAGGACCAGTTGGTGGGTGCTACACTTGTGGTGGAGATCACTATGCAAATTAGTGTCCCAACAAATCATAGGGAGCACAACCAAGAGGAAACCCTCTACCCTCTCAGCAAGTGGCATTCCAACAACGTATCCATGCGTCCTTGGACAACCAACAAGCTGAGTACCAAATAACTCTCATAGAGACAACAGGTATTTTATTTAGAGTTCTGATTTTAGTTTTGATTGATACAGGAGCTATGGAATGCTTTATTTCTCCCAAAATTGTAAATAAAATACCTAGAAAAGTAGGATTCATGGCAAACACTTTGTCTATAGAATATGCAAATCACACCAAGGCTCAGGTAGAGCAATGCCTGTTTGAGGCTCATGTTGAACTTTTGAGCTTTTCCACAGAAGTAAATCTTTATGTAGCCCTACTTGGCTCGTATGATGTTATCCTAGGGATAAATTGGCTATGGAGACATCGAGCCAAAGTTGATTGTTATGCCAAAATAGTAGAATGTCTGGATGATTTAGGAAACAAATTCTTTCTCCAAGGGAAACCTAGGGAAGTCAAACTAAGGCAAATTTTTGCCTTGCAAATGAAAAGAGCACAAAGAAAGGGATGCTAACTTTTTGCTGTCAAGATGGACAAAATAGATGAATTAGAGGAAACCTACTTCCAAGATGAATTAATGTTTTATGAATCCCAAAAAATTAATGAAGTTGGGATGAAGGAGTCCATAGGTCAGGAAAGATTAGATATGGACAAGTATCCTTTCCTGGGGACTTTGAGGATGTATTTTCGGATGAGCTACTGGGGTTACCCACTAAAAGAGCCTTTGATTTTGCCATTGATATTATTCCTAGGTCAGAACCTATTTCTAAAGCCCCCTACAGAATGACCACAACAGAACTAATGGAGTTAAAGGCTCAACTGCAAGAGCTGCTAGACAAAGGCTTAAATAGACCCAGTGTGTCGACATGGGGAGCGCTAGTCATTTTTGTGAAAAACAAAGATGGCATTTTGTGGTTGTGCCTAGATTACCGTATGTTAAATAAAGTAACCATTAAGAATAAATACCCTTTACCTTGCATCGATGATCTTTTTGACTAGATGAGGGGTGCAATAGTATTTTCCAAGATTGATCTTTGATCTGGATATCACCAATTGAGGTTGAAAGATGAAGACATCCATAAGACAACCTTTAGAACCAGATATGGACATTATGAATTTGTTGTCCTACCATTTGGATTGACAAATGCACTGGTGGAATTTATGAATCTTATGAATAGTGTGTTCAGAGACTGTCTAGACAAGTTTGTCTTAGTATTTCTTGATGAAATTTTGATCTATTCTAAGAATGAAGAAGAACATATGCAGCATCTGAGAATTGTCCTTCAGAGACTAAGAGAGCATAAGTTATATGGCAAGCTCTCTAAGTGTACTTTCTTCTAGAAAGAAGTATAGTATTTGGGTCATATAATTTCAGCTAAGGGAATAGCTATGGACCCAGCTAAGATTAAGGCTATATCTGAATGGTCGGAACCAAGAAATGTACATGAGGTCTAAATTTTTATGGGCCTTGCTGGTTATTATAGGAAGTTTGTGAAAAACTTCTCTAAAATTGCACATCCTATAACTTCTTTGCAAAGAAAGGGCAAGAAGTTTGAATGGTCAAAAAAGTGCCAGGAGACCTTTGACCTACTGAAGGAAAATTTGACTTTAGCCCCAATATTGAAAGTACCTGACCCAGAAGGTCAATTTGTAGTCATTACCAATGCCTTAGGGGAAGGCTTAGGTGATGTACTAGTCTAGGATGAACAGGTCATTGCATATGAATCGCGCAAACTAAAAAATTATGAACAAAATTATGCCCCACATGATTTAGAACTGGCAGCAGTCATTCACGCACTTCAAATGTGGAGACACTACCTACTTGGAAAACCTTTTGAGCTGAAAATAGATCACCAGGGACTGAAGTATCTGTTCACTCAACCCCATCTTAATGCTTCTCAAAGATGGTTAGAATTTATCTCAGATTATGATTTTGAGATTAAATATATTCAAGGAAAAGAAAATCAAGTGGTAGATGCTTTAAGTAGGAGAAGGCACATCTCCTCCATGATCTCTATACATTCTAATTTTAAAAATCAGGTGCTACAAAAATCTAAGGGAGATGAGTTTTACGAGCAGGTAAAACAGGCTCTTGAGGAGAATCCACAGAATCCAAACTATGAGGGATTCAACCTTGAACCAGATGGGTTATTAAGGTTTAAAGGAAGGATTTATGTACCTAACTCAGTAGAGTTAAGGAATATGGTACATGGAAAGAGGTTCATTCTGCACCATATTCTGGGCATCCTGGAGTGACCAAGTTACTCGCTGACATAAAACCTTTATATTTTTTGAACAGAATGAAGAGGTATGCTATAAATTTTGTAGCTACTTGTATTGAATGGTAAAGGGTGAAGGAGGAACACCAACACCCAACATGATTATTATACCCTCATGAAATTCCTGAGTGGAAGTGGCAAATTATAAGCATGGACTTTGTGCAAGGGCTTCCTATGTCAAGGAACAAACACAATGCTATCTTGGTTGTGGTAGATAGACTCACCAAAGATGCCCATTTTATACCTGGAAACTTGACGGATGGGGCACCCATCATTGCTCAAAAATTTGTTCAAGAGATTTCAGACTGCATGGCTTCCTGAGAAGATTATTTCAGATAGGGATGCATCAATGACATCAAGGTTTTGGCAAACCTTGTTCTCATCACTTGGTACATAGTTGAACATAAGCTCTGCTTATCATCCTAAAACGGATGGACAACCTAAAAGAGTGAACCATGTGTTGGAGGATTTGTTAAGGATGTATTGCATGGATCAACAATACAAGTGGGATGATTATCTTCCTATAGTGGAATTTGCCTACAATAACTCTTATCACTCAGCTATTAAGATGGTACCATTTGAGGCATTATATAGATGAAAGTGTCGAACCCCTATAAGCTAGGATAAGCTAGAAGATAGGGTTAGCCTTGGTCCAGAAATGCTATCTAAGATGGAAGAACAAGTCCATCTGATTAAAAGAAAGCTAACGGAAGCCAATGATAGACAAAAGAGTTATGCAGATGCAAAGCATATTGAAAGGCATTTCACTGTGAGAGATAAAGTGTTCCTAAGGGTAAAACCTCATAAAAGCTTCATCAAATTTGGAAAGATGTCCAAACTAGCACCAAGATATGTGGGTCCTTTTGAAGTTCTAGAAGAAGTGAACCCAGTAGCATACATAATTGTTCTACCACCAACACTTGCCATGATGCATAATGTGTTTCATGTTTCATATTTGAAATTTTTTAATTCTGCTGATAATCAAATTCCTATGCTTGATTGGAATATTCTACAGGTGAAGGACCTAGGAGTGGTGATGATCGAGACCATCAAGGTGCTCGAAACACATAAGCTACGCTTACAAAATAAGGAAATAACACAATGCAAGGTCCAATGGGACTAATATGCAGAGGAAAATGCCACCTGGGAAAATTATGATGACTTCCATGCTAGATTTCCTCATCTTTTCTGAGACATTTGTTATTATGCTTTTGAAAATATTTTCTTATTATGTTGGTTTATCTTAAAGATAATTAATCATCGGGGACGATGATTCTTATGGGGGAGATATGTTACATCCCCAACTTACAATTAGACTTAATCATTAACTTGGCATGATAATCAGGAGGATTAGTCATAGTTAACTGATTTGATATTGTGGAAATATCTGATTTAATTTTTGATTATGAAGTAATGATTGATGTTAAATAGTTTTGTAAATTAAATGATTTATATTATGAGATATGATAATGATGCACTAATCATGATCTTGTGGTCCTGAGTGTGAACAGTAAAATGAACGTCCTTCGAAGAAGGAAGGAGAGTATCATCCTAGAGGAAGGGTTAGACGTTGAGAAAGCAAAAGGTTGATTAGTCGTCCGAGTATCAGCTTCTATGTCCTTCTAAATCCCTTCGTAAGTTGTCATGAGTCAATGATGAGGCTCCACATATATGCTGTGAGGGGTGGTGCCACATTATCATATGCAACTTCTTATATTAGAGCCTGCTTTGAAAGATGCTGGAGCCATATATAAGATACTCTGTGCCTTTGGTTTTCATTGGCATTGCCATTACTTCTTAATATTTATGCTTCCTCTTTAATAAGTTGCACTATTCTCATGCTACACCAACCTTTGAGCCTCATTCTCTTATTTTGGCACAAGTAGAGACTTATTTATCACATACCTATGCCTCATATTTGGTCATTTTGAATTAGAACGTTGCACCTTATTTTGACAAGGTCGGTGGCTTCCTTTATATGTGATGTGACTTGCTTCAAGAGACTACCTTGACTATGCGAGCGGGTCCTTATTTTTACTGTGGTCAAGCTTTCCTGTAGCTTTGGAACCACCTTTGTAGGTCTCTCCTTCTTCTAGTATGCTAGTGTAAGACTTATAGATGAATGTACCATGATCTGAATCAGCCCCTTTGTTTTCCATAGGCTGAGTTGCGTCATCCTTGAATCTTACTGTTGCATTTCTCTTTATCATGCCATAATTAAATATGGATGCACATCACTTGAAGGGGTAACATTATGTATCTATATGATACCTGAGACTCTGATTAATGCTCCTCATATAAAGGAGCTACAACACATTTCACGAAGACCCTTGTGCTTGTTTTACAATGGAGGCTAGAGACTTCATATACTATCAGACTCCATCATACTTAATTGAATCCCAATTAATCTCCATCTAAATCTTATTGAAATTGAGACTTCCCTAAATCTTCAAAACTACAATTAGAAAGTTTTGAAAATGTGTGTAGAAAATACACAACAATTTATTGATGGCATTTTGATCTATTCTAAGAATTCAGAAGAACATATGCAACATTTGAGAATTGTTCTTCAGAGACTAAGAGAGCATAAGTTATACGGCAACCTCTCTAAGTGTACTTTCTTCCAAAAAGAAGTATAGTATTTGGGTCATATAATTTCAGCTAAGGGAATAGCTGTGGACCCAGCTAAGATCAAGGCTATATCTGAATGGTTAGAACCAAGAACTGTACATGAGGTCCAAAGTTTTATGGGCCTTGCTGGTTATTATAGGAAGTTTGTGAAAAACTTCTCTAAAATTGCACATCTTATAACCTCCTTGCAAAGAAAGGGCAAGAAGTTTGAATGGTCAGAAAAGTACCAGGAGGCCTTTGTCCTACTGAAGGAAAAATTGACTTCAGCCCCAATATTGAAAGTACTTGACCCAGAAGGTCAATTTGTAGTCATTATCGATGCCTCAGTGGAAGGCTTAGGTGGTGTACTAGTCTAGGATGGACAGGTCATTGCGTATGAATCATGCAAACTGAAAAACTATGAACAAAATTATGCCCCACATGATTTAGAATTGGCAAAAGTCATTCACGCACTTCAAATGTGGAGACACTACCTGCTTGGAAAACCTTTTGAGCTGAAAATAGATCACCAGGGACTCAAGTATCTATTCACTCAACCCCATCTTAATGCTCGTGAAAGAAGATGGTTAGAATTTATCTCAGATTATGATTTTGAGATTAAATATATTCAAGGAAAAGAAAATCAAGTGGAAGATGCTTTAAGTAGGAGAAGGCACATCTCCTCCATGATCTCTATACATTCTAATTTTAAAAATCATGTGCTAAAAAAATCTAAGGGAGATGAGTTTTACGAGCAGGTAAAACATGCCCTTGAGGAGAATCCACAGAATCTGAAATATGAGGGATTCAACCTTGAACCAGATGGGTTATTAAGGTTTAAAGGAAAGATATATGTACCTAACTCAGTAGAGTTAAGGAATATGATATGGAAAGAGGTTCATTCTGCACCATATTCTAGGCATCCTGGAGTAACCAAGTTACTCGCTGATGTAAAACCTTCATATTTTTTGAAAGGAATGAAGAGGGATGCTACAAATTTTGTAGCTACTTGTATTGAATGCTAAAGGGTGAAGGCAGGACACCAACACCCAACAGGATTATTATACCCTCATGAAATTCCTGGGTGGAAGTGGCAAATTATAAGTATGGAGTTTGTGCAAGGGCTTCCCATGTCAAGGAACAAACACAATGCTATCTTGGTTGTGGTGGATAGACTCACCAAAGCTGCCCATTTTATACCTGGAAACTTGATGGATGGGGCACCCATCATTTCTCAAAAATTTGTTCAAGAGATTTTTAGACTGCATGGCATTCCTAAGAAGATTATCTCAGATAGAGATGCACAGATGACATCAAGGTTTTGGCAAACCTTGTTCTCATCACTTGGTACATAGTTGAACATAAGCTCTACTTATCATCCTGAAATGGATGGACAAACTGGAAGAGTGAACCAAGTGTTGGAGGACTTGTTAAGGATGTATTGCATGGGTCAATAATACAAGTGGGAGGATTATCTTCCTGTAGTGGAATTTGCTTACAATAACTCTTATCACTCAGCTATTAAGATGGCACCATTTGAGGCATTATATGGATGGAAGTGCCAAACCCCTATAAGCTGGGATAAGCTAGAAGATAGGGTTAGCCTTGGTCCAAAAATGCTATCTAAGATGGAAGAACAAGTCCATCTAATTAAAAGAAGGCTAGCAAAAGCCAATGATAGGCAAAAGAGCTATGCAGATGCAAAGCATATTGAAAGGCATTTCACTGTGGCAGATAAATTTCTCCTAAGGGTAAAACCTCAAAAAAGCTCCATCAAATTTGGAAAGATGTCCAAACTAGCACCAAGATATGTGGGTCCTTTTGAAGTTCTAGAAGAAGTGAACCCAGTAGCATATAGAATTGCTCTACTGCCAGCACTTTCCATGATGCATAATGTGTTTCATGTTTCATATTTGAAAAAGTTTAATTCTGTTGATAATCAAATTCCTATGCTTGATTGGAATATTCTATAGGTGAAGGACCTAGAAGTGGTGGTGATCGAGCCCATCAAGGTGCTTGAAACACGTAAGCTACGCTTATGAAATAAGGAAATAACATAGTGCAAGGTCTAATGGGACCAACATGTAGAGGAAAACGTCACCTGGGAAAATTATGATGACTTCCATGCTAGATTTCCTCATATTTTCTGAGACATTTGTTATTATGCTTTCAAAAACATTTTCTTATTATGTTGGTTTACCTTAAAGACAATTAATCATCAGGGATGATGATTCTTATGGGGGGAGATATGTTACATCCCCAACTTACAGTTAGACTTAATCATTAACTTGGCATGATAATCAGGAGGATTAGTCATAGTTAACTGATTTGATATTGTGGAAATATCTGATTTAATTTTTTATTATGAAGTAATGCCTAATGTTAAATAGTTTTGTAAATTAAATGATTTATATTATGAGATATGATAATGATATATTGATCATGATCTTGTGGTCCTAAGTGTGAATAGGAAAATGAACATCCTTCAAAGAAGGAAGAAGAGTATCATTCTAGAGGAAGGGT
The DNA here is from genome assembly GCA_027924645.1 of Cunninghamia lanceolata. Classification (NCBI taxonomy): domain Eukaryota; kingdom Viridiplantae; phylum Streptophyta; class Pinopsida; order Cupressales; family Cupressaceae; genus Cunninghamia; species Cunninghamia lanceolata. The sequence continues at coordinate 11,038,769 of BSBN01000472.1, read as the reverse complement.
TAGACGTTGAGAAAGCAAAAGGTTGATTAGCCATCTGAGTATCGGCTTCTATGTTAGGTTCTAAATCCCTTCATAAGTTGTCATGAGTCATGTCTCCTTTCTTAGTAATTATGTTCTTTGTAAGTCGTTATATCGTTGGTGCTATCATGACTAGTTGTGATAGCTAGACGATGTTCTTGGAACATCATCTCTAGTCAAGAGACAATCGTGTTTTGAGACGAGGAGGTCTCTTGTTATCCTTTTGTTCTCAAGAATATTGTTCCCTAGTCATTCGACTAAGGATGATAGTCAATTTTAGGGGAGTATTACTCGACCCTGATAACAGATGATCTTGTTGTGAAACATTTTGTGATTTCAATTTTATAGTGTTAAACCTTAATATTAAATATGTATTATTTAACCCTTATCCTTAAGTAAGGATGAAACCCCTTTATAGGTTGATTTCAATAATGTTGTATTTAATTTTCTTATTCTATTATTCGATATTATCGAATAGTATTAATTTGTTGTTAGTTGGCCTTGAGGAGCGAAGGAGAGCTTTGAGCTCATCCTTTTTAGGTGAATGATGCCATGATCGAACCACATTTTGTGGAAACCGATCAAGTGGGGGTGGTAGTTTCCACCCAAATCGGCATGCCAGAATTGGTGAATGTCAAGTTTTGGTTTTCATTTTGTAAGCGAGGATTTTGGTTAGTAAGTTTTTAGTCGTCGATTTTGGTGGGAAGAGGGTGGTGAAATCTTTCTGGAAACAAGACCCTAAAAATGCATGAGAGAGATGAAGCATAAAAAGAATCACCCAAATCTTCTCCACCCAACAGCAATAGCCACATAAAATCTTTTCCCAAATCAATTCTGAGAAAATACTTTATCCGCCATTTTCTGGAAGACACCCAACTCACAAACTGCCAACACCTATTTTGAACAACTCTACAACACAACACGTTCTTTTGATGAAACACAACACGCATCTTTTAGCAAGCTACTTGTCATTACCCATACACTCCAACACACACAATGACACACGTAATTCCATGCAAAACATTAGACATCCACAAAAATTTTCTCCATACTGATAATGAAATACATAATAAAATACTATGGACAAGGAAAGGAGCTCTATCCCTTTCCATACATCTAATATTAATGTGAGAACTAAATTCCACTGCAGATACATAGACTTGTATACTAATGTGGAATATGCCATTTTCCTCTGAACGAGTTAGCTATTTTGCATACAAAATTTATATTTATAATACTCGTAAGACAATGAGAGGTACAAAATACATAAAAATCTTATTAAAACAATGTTTAGAGATGCTCCTTTTGATTAAAGGTGTTAGCATAGAACACAAGAACATCTCTAAACAATATTAGGACCAAACAGGAAGACACATCTCTAAACAATATTATTACCAAAAAAAGAGGAGAGTAACACATCAACGATGGCATTTGGTTTAAAAGGACTGCTTCCAAATTAGTAAATCTTTAATGAATAGTGTTCCTGGGTATAGAATTGTCATTGTGTCATTGCAGGAGCTTTGGCTAACTGTAACAGAATAATTTTGATTTACTATCTTATTGCAAATGCTTCCCAGTTCAGCAAGCTTTTATTATTCTAGCTGTTATGCCAATTGAATCCCAAGAAATATTTATCGAGCCTTTTTACATTACAATTAATATTGTGAATGGTTTGCCAATTCTGTTTATGCTATTGCAGTTAAAATTTTGTATTAGCTTATGTGGATTTGATCGTGCCTCCTGCTATTAGTTAATGTGATTTCCAATCCTATATCTAATGAGCTTTTTGGCCCTCTAAGACCCAAACCTACTCATGCTTGTCTATTGGTAGTAATTAAGTCGCTCATTGAAACCTTGAGCATCTAGTGTTATTTGTTTTGTTTTTACCTTTTCTTGTCTTTTGTAGCTCTTGACTCTCTATGTTAACTTTTTATGCCTAATTTTTCTTATTTTTATATTTTGCAATCACAAAACTTATCTTTGTAATTAACTCATACAGCTCTAGATTTTATACCAGGGGTGGTATTAAAATTTGGCTTATATGACTGCCTATGGCTATCTATAAACTGGGTTCACTACTTTTGTAGCTTTGCATTTAGTGTTGGCCTTGACATTGTTTGTTGTTGAATCCCCCCATCACCTTCTTAGGGTCAGGGTTTTATGCACGTGTATTTTAGATGATGCTCTTGTCATGTTTCATCTTGGAAAGCTCGTTAGATAGAGAATAACATTATAGTATTGTTAAATGCATTAGCCAAGGTACCATGTATGTGATCTTTGGCATATGGGTCACTTGTTTTGCTGGCCAAGTACCAAGTTGTACTATCAATCATATAAAATCATTGTTTTAAAATTTGCCTATTTTGTTACTGCAAACAACAAAAGAAAAATTGCAAAATCTAATGAACCTAAAAACTAGTCAAAGAACTTTGAGGATTTGCTTGTTCCAGAAGGAGGAAGTCATGATGGAAACAAAGAACCCTTGAGAGAACAAGTTCAACCTTTGTACAGACAATTAGCCTGTGCATACTACACAAAAGCACCAAACTGAACAAATCTATAGTTTATTATTTGGCTCACTATTGGATACTTTTAACTTTAGTTAGAATAATTAAATTGTTCCATATTATAGTATTAAATAGACTATGAACTATGATATATGGCATTTTTGTACTACTTTTTTTTGTTTGTCTATGCAAAGTAAAGTTAGAAATATGCATTTGTCTAGTCAATACAAGCTTACATTGCACATACAAGGGCCAGGCCATATCTTTACCTATCTACTATGACTGGTTTCCCAACTCAAATTTGATTTGTTGTAGTGACACAATACACATTTGCAATATTGCTCAAACATTTCATTTAGCTTTGAAATTCACTACTGTTGCAATTCATTTTGTAATTGGACAACTTAATTCTGGGCCCATAATACAACTAATGGTAAGACACTATCATTGACTTTTCTATCTATTCCATTCTTGTAAAGGATGTAATGATTTTAATTGGGAATTGGCCTTCTTTGTGAAAAACATACATTTTTCTTAGAACGTAATCAGCTTCATTTCACTTTCCATGATAGAATTAATTAGATTCAACAACCTTAAATCATTATAGTTCAATCCTTCTTGCTGTAGATATCTTAAACTAGTTCAGGCTGAATGGAAACATGAACAATTTTCTTGCATACAGATGCACTATCGAGTACAAAGAAGGAATGTGAGCCAACAAGCAAATTTTAGGGTACACAATTATCCCCATTCAAAGACTCTTTCTTCTACCTTAAACTCTATTCATGGTTTAATTTGGAATCCCAGTACAGGTGACTGTCAAAGTTGCAAATTTATGGAGGGCAATGAATATTTGTAAACTTAAATTCACCTACATACACAATTTTCTGAGCTAAAAAGATACTTTATTTTGCTTTATTGATGACTTTGTATGTGATGGAACCATGAAATTTTTCCATGTTTCTGGTTGTTTTGTTCCCTACTTTATGTCACCTGGTTACAAGATTTCCATAATTAGGGTTCTTCTGCTAAAAAATGTTCCGAGTAACCCAACTCTGCCAAAAACCCTAAACCCTTATAGAATGAAGTCAATAGTTGCACTCGATATAATTCTCCAGTGACTACTTGTTCCCGTCAGTGCCATCCTTTTAAGTTCCCTTTTCGTGTCATCCCTCAACGTTGTTTACAGGCCCCTCACTAAACAAATACCGTCTATATCCGCGCAGAAGAGAAACCTAATATTAAAGAGAAATTTTGCCTGGTTGGTCACCCTTTGTCTAGATGGCAAAAGATTGTATACATGTCAGAGACCAGTCTTACTAACTAGTTTTGTGTAGGTGGCGCATGCAGATTCATTTCCGCCATTCTGCCTATGATGAATTGCAAAGGAAATTAGCCTCGGAGGAAACGCGGAAAGGGTGACAGTTGGCTACGGACAGTCCTAGATGGCAAGAAGGTGGGTCCTAGGCACTATATATCAGTTTTGTCTCAATTATGACGTTCTTCTATACTCCATCAAAAGGTTTTATGAGCGACCGCAGAATCACGAAATTGAGACGTGTGGCTTTCTTAAAGTGATGGGACTCTTATAATAAATGCATATCTCATACGTGACATCAAACGTGACTGTTTCAAGAGATGCTCTGCTTGAAGTACAGTGATCTGACGGTTATCTACCATTCCGCCGAGATCATATCTTTGACCACATCCTTCATACGCGGAATGGCAGGTGCCATCTTAACTACACTGCGAAGGGAATTTTTTCTCGGGGTCGCGGTTGGAAAAGGATGTCCAGGTGGCATGTTACTATTGATTTGAAAGCAAGCAGTAAGGTCCAACCTGGAAAAGGGTCAAGTCAGCACCGTCAAAGTGCACCATATGGGATCAAGATCAATGGCCTAAATTCAACCAAATACACACAGTTGCGAAGCGGTTGCACCAGCCTCTTCAGCTGCATCTATTGGTTAGAAAAATGTTGTAACTTCTTTTGTCATAAGCCTGAAGCTTGTTGCTCCCTTACATCTATAAAAGGGAATTCAAGGCTTATGAGAAGATATTGGTTTGAGGTCATATTGCCAGACTTAGTCTGAAATAGGGATCAATCTAGTCAGGGAGGAGTTGTAAATAAGTTTGTTTTCTGCTATAGAATTAGTTGTCTATTTTTAGGTTTCCAATTTGAGTCTCTTCTGGTTTCTTGATAGAATATTTAAAAGCTATGATGCAAGTTACTGAATAGTTTATTTTACAAATTTTGTTGAGTTTTGGAATACACTGTCTCCTACTTCATGTATACAGTTTCACATTATGAACATATATTTGGTTGAAGAATCATCTTTATTCATCGACACGGTCTTTCCTGTGCTGGCATATTTCTCTTATGGCCTTCACTCAAGGAGTAATGTAAAAATTGCTATTAGAAAATATCAGATGTGATTCGGGTATACATGGATAATTAAGTATGGTTGATTTCAAAGCTAGGAAAAGTATTTTCAATATATGGCATTGTTGTACCTTTACAATAAACTGAAGTTTCTTACATCACTGTTTGTTTAATTTTTATCATTTTAACCTTTTTGACTCCTTGGCCCTTAGATAGGCACTGATATGTTTCATCGATACTTTATTGAACTTACACCCCTCTAATTATCCTCAAAATATTTTCAATCCAAACATTTTCCTTTCCAGCAATAGGTTTTAGATATTTATATTGGTTAATTTCTACATGTTCCTTTGCAAAGAATAAGATTAGAGCTTAAAGAATTCAGCCCATCTCTTTACCTTATCATACATTCTTTCAAGCAATTACTAGGAACATATATGTGATAAGAACAATGTTGGCAGGCTAAGCATCCCATAGGAAACCCCATCCATTTGAAGTAGAAACATTGTTTTCCCCCTCAAAGGAAGAAGGCATTAGTCAAGCAGAGATAGCCTTCAAATCAAATCCAATATCTGTTCATAGTAGGAACACTCTCCTTGGTTTCACAGAGCCTAAAGTGCAGAGGAAGAACAAAGGGGACTGAGAAAAGGCCTCCTCCCCTTAAATCTCCTACTCGTTGGCCAATCCCTCAAGGTAGATCGATCATTAATAAGTGGCGGATTTTATAGGTGTGTTGCGAGAATCAGGTTGGGAATTTAAAACAACCAACAGATTGGTGACTCTACTGGGGAACCCTTTTAGGCAGAAAAGGTTGTCTTATCCAAAGAGTATAAATCCCTTGCAAAAGTGCCAATATTTTGTGAGATTTAAAAAGGGGGTTTCTGTCCATTTAAAGTTTCCTCATGTTTTCTGACTTTATAGAGTTATATTCTCAAACTAAGAGGTCTTTGATAGATGTGTTAAAAGGACAAAAGTCTGTTGGATCATATTCCTTTCAAAGAAAAGGATGGCGACTCTACCATAAATTTTCCATTCACAGTTGTGATAGATGCAGGACTGTTACATAAAGTTTTATATGTCAAAATATTCTATGTAACCCTACTGTGAAACAGGATTCAAAAGTTGATCCTAAAAAAGGAAACAATATGTTCCTCTATAAAGCAGAGGTGGCGACTCTATTCGAAAGGATTTGGTGATGCAGTCTAGTATTATTGATTTTGCATGAAAATCAAGACAAAATCTACACCGGAAGCAAAAGGCTCTTTTCAAGTATTTTACCAAGCTTCAAAAAATATTCCTAGAAGTTTAGAAATGTACAAGCAACAATCACATTTCTTTTGTCAAAGTGGGTTTGTCATGGAAAGATATGGGGCAATTAACTTCAATGGTATTTGGGGGTTTCCAAACCATATACCAAGGAAGTTAGAAATCAGATAACTCAGTTCAATAATGACATATCCAAAACAACTAGTAGCCATTTACAAGATTTTTGTGACTTAATGAGAGATTATGAAATAGATCACGAGGATGTAATCATAAAATTGTTTGTTAAAACTTTTAAAGGAGAAGTTAGAGATTGGTTTGCATATCTACCCAGTCAGTCTATCTTTTCTTGGCAGGATTTAAAGTTTGATTTCATGGAGCAATTTGGGGAGAGAATAGATGTGGGTATATTGACTAAGGAACTCATGCAGATGAAAAGGAAAATAAGGAATCAGTCCCAGCTTTCAATTTAAGATTTGCCAGAATAGTGAGGGAAATTCTTGAAAATATCAGACCCAATGAGGCTGTGTTTGATCATATATTTGGGTGCCTTCAATAGAAAGGATAGTTATAGACCAAGAGACAAAAACCCTACTACTATGAGGCAAGCATATTCCTTAGCCATAAACATAGAAAATAATTTGAAGAACATAGAGATAAAGGGTTGTGAGTTTGTGAAAAACAGGTATAAAAGGAATAATGAATCCATTTATCCTCCCATCTATCAAAGCAAAAATAAAATGGACTATTCCTATAAACCCATGCAAAAAAATCAAGTTACAAAACTCAATATAATGAAGGGGATAGGGACTATGATCAGAAAAGAGAAGTCCTAAGTTCCTATACTCCTGCTACTCATTTCTCCCCTCAATATCAGAATAAAAGAAAATCCCCAGAGCCTTGCAAAGCAGCTTATGAAATAATGGACACCATGATACATAAGGATATATTAGTTAAGGAAGTCCCTATGACTTATAAACAAATTGAAGATATTTCCTTGGCCTATGAGGAAATATATTTTACATCAAAATCTCCTAAGGAACTAGCCTGCTTTGAGTCTGAGTCTCAGGAGGGATCAATCCATGTCAATCATACAGAAAACAGTGAGCAATTATCAGAATGCTCATATCAAAATGATGGGAGTCCTGAAACAGATGATGATATTTGCTATATGGGCAGTGATAATGAAGATTGTGCAAATGAAATGCATATCAAGGACAATCCATTATATGATGAGCCTATAGATTTGTCAATAAGAGATGATATGGTGCTTTATGAATGCATAGAAAATCCACTCTTTGAAGAGACTCCTAAGGGAACTAATGAGGCAATATTAGTTCTATATCCAGAGATATACGGGGAAACAAATATAGTGTTAAATAATTAGGGCCTAAATCTCCATCCTAATAGTGTTTCCCAATCTTGCATTCAGCCTCAAAATGAAGAGCCAATTCAGAAAGAAGAAAGTAAGAATAGAATGTCAGATTTCAAAAGGGAAACAGAGTATGATTGTTTCAAGTTTGACATTAATTTGGGAGAATGTAAAAGCTCCCCTACTACCAATTATAATGTGGATTATGATTTCTTTTATTTTTTAGATATATGCAAAGGGCAAAAATCTGGAGATAATAATATTTTTACATGGTTAGAAACAATTGAACTAAATGTTGAATCTCCTTCTAATGATAGTATGCATCAATTATCTGTGATTCAGAATGTTGGAAAAAGCCAAGGAGGAGATGAAAATAATTGTCCAAAAGGTTATCTGCATATCTATGTAAGGAATAGATTGGATTTCAATGAGGTTTTCCAAAGCAGTTTAACAAAGTCATTGGAAAACAAAATGTTTGATAGAGGTAAGTTGGATATTTTTTTTACATAATGGCCTGAGGTCATTATGTGTTTGGTCTACTCCTCCAAAGTTATTTTGTGATCTCGCTCTATTCATAATAGAACAGGCATCCCCAACTAGAGGCACTGATGGAACCATGAAAATTTTTCCATGTTTCTGGTTGTTTTGTTCCCTGCTTTATGTCACCTGGTTACAAGATTTCCATAATTAGGGTTCTTCTGCTAAAAAATGTTTCGAGTAACCCAACTCTGCCAAAAACCCTAAACCCTTATAGAATGAAGTCAATAGCTGCACTCGATATAATTCTTCGGTGACTGCCTGTTCCTGTCACCATCCTTTTAAGTTCCCTTTTCGTGTTGTCCCTCAATGTTGTTTACCGGCCCCTCGCCAAACAAATACCATCTATATCCCATATCGAAGAGAAACCTAATATTAAAGAGAAAATTTTCCCAGTTGGTCACCCTTCGTCTAGATGGCAAAAGATTGTATACATGTCAGAGACCAGTCCTACTAACTAGTTTTGTGTAGGTGGCGCATGTGGATTCATTTCCGCCATTCCGCCCACGATGAATTGCAAAGGAAATTGGCCTTGGCGGAAACGTGGAAAGGGTGACAACTGGCTGCGGGCAATCCTGGATGGCAAGAAGGTGGGTCCCAGGTGCTATATATCAGTTTTGTCTCAATTCTGACGTTCCACTATACTCCATCAAAAGGTTTTCTGAGTGATTGCAGAATCACAGAATTGAGACGCGTGGCTTTCTTAAAGTGATGGGACTCTTATAATAAATGCATATCTCAGACGTGGCATCAAACGTGACCATTTCAAGAGATGCTCTGCTTGAAGTACAGTGATCCAACGGTTATCTGCCATTCCACCGAGATCATATCTCTGACCACATCCTTCATACGCGGAATGGGGGGTGCCATCTTAATTGCATTGCGAAGGGAATTTTTTCTCAGGATCACGGTTGGAAAAGGATGTCCAGGTGGCATGTTACTATTGAGTCAAGCAAGCAGTAAGGTCTAACCTGGAAAAGGGTCAAATCAGCACCATCAAAGTGCACCAGATGGGATTAAGATCAACGGCATAAATTCAACCAAATACACACAATTGTGGAGCGGTTGCACTAGCCTCTTCAACTGCATATGTTGGTTAGAAAAATGTTGTAACTTCTTATGTCATAAGCATGAGGCTTGTTGCTCCCTTACATCTATAAAAGGGAATTCAGGGCTTATGAGAAGATATTGGTTCAAGGTCATATTGCCAGACTTAGTCTGAAATAGGGATCAATCTAGTCATGGAGGAGTTGTAAATAAATTTGTTTTCTGCTATAGAATTAGTTGTCTATTTTCAGGTTTCCAATTTGAGTCTCTTCTAGTTTCTTGATAGAATATTTGAAAGCTATGATGCAAGTTACTAAACAGTTTATTTTACAAATTTTGTTGAGTTTTGGAATACACTGTCTCCTACTTCATGTATACAGTTTCACATTATGAATATATATTTGGTTGAAGAATCATCTTTATTCATCGACACAATATTTCCTGTGCTGGCATATTTCTCTTATGGCCTTTACTCAAGGAGTAATGTAAAAATTGCTATTAGAAAATATTAGATGTGATTCGGGTATACATGGATAATTAAGTATGGTTGATTTCAAAGCTAGTAAAAGTATTTTCAATATATGGCATTGTTGTACCTTTAGAATAAACTGAAGCTTCTTACATCACTGTCTGTTTAATTTTTATCATTTTAACCTTTTTGACTCCTTGGCCCTTGGATAGGCATTGATCTGTTTCATGGATACTATACTGAACTTACGCCCCTCTGATTATCCTCAAAATATTTTCAATCCAAATATTTTCCTTTCCAGCAATAGGTTTTAGATATTTATATTGGTTAAGTTAATTTCTACATGTTCCTCTGCAAAGAATAAGATTAGAGCTTAAAGAATTTAGCCCATCTCTTTACCTTATCATACATTCTTTCAAGCAATTGCTATTAACATATATGTGATAAGAACAGTGTTGGCAGGCTAAGCATCCCATAGGAAACCCCATCCATTTGAAGTAGAAACATTGTTTTCCCCCTCAAAGGAAGAAGGCATTAGTCAAGCAGAGATAGCCTTCAAATCAAATCTAATATTTGTTCATAATAGGAACACCCTCCTTGGTTTCACAGAGCCTAAAGTGCAAAGGAAGAACAAAGGGGACTAAGAAAAGGCCTCCTCCCCTTAAATCTCCTATTCGTTGGCCAATCCCTCAAGGCAGATCGATCATTAATAAGTGGCTGATTTTATAGGTTTGCTGCGAGAATCAGGTTGGTAATTTAAAACAACCAACAATATGCTTGGATTTTACAACACAGAGACCTAGCAGCAACTCATAAAGGCAGCCTCGCAACATTAATGAAGCCTCATGCATGCAAGATGTATGTTTTGACAGATGTTGGTCACAATAGTTCTCCATTTACCTGGAATTACAGCTTTCCTGGTTGCTTCATAAAAACTTGGAAGTTTATATGAATTAATTTTGTTTACTTACCATATTCAATTACATCCAATACTTCTTCTCAATTAGATCCCTTCATTCTAAGGGGACTTTGTTTAAGTGGTCTGTAACTGAAAATAATCAAATACATAAGCATATACAGTTCCCCAAACAGTGCTTCTCAAATAGTAGCTTGAATTTTTTGAACCTAATTCTTTTACTATCTAATGCTTCTTTCTAATTAAGCATAATTCAACTTTTTAACATATATGTTTCTTTCCCATGCTCTTCTCTTGCTCTATGCTGGTAGCATTCGGTAGGGACTCTTGCTGCTACGCAGCTCTTGTTTTTCTATTATAGAAGAGTTTGTTGATCAAATAATTAATTGTCTTTGTTGTTCCAAGACCTTGTACTATCATTAATGCTATTCATTACCTTAAGTTGAGAATTGTCATTTGATAATTATTATTTGGGGATGTGAATATTATATCAATATTTGGGGTATTGTTCATATATGGCTTTTTATAGTGCGGGGTTTACTTATTTAACTTTTTGCAATCTATTTTCAATTTAATTAAAATAAGAAAATATCAAATGACATGCTTTATTTCTATTTTCAATAAATCAAATAAAATCACAAATTGCATTTGTTAGCATGTTGTTACAATTCTCAATCTTACCTAGGGTTTGGTTGCATAATTACATTTACTTTCAATATTGATTCCTAGTTGCCATAATTAGAGAAAAACACAAAAGAAACATATATTTTTAAAAATCCTAAAATGGGACATTACATGGATTAAATATCCCTTTTTGATGTTTATTTGAACTAAAAGTACTCAACAAAGATTGAAAGAATTACTCTTGTCAAATCTAAGAGTAATATCTTTTTTTTAATCAGATAAACATTTCAATATTTTTTGTAGTTCATAGATATTAAGTGCACAAATCATTAATCTCTTTTAGCTTAATGTCAAGAGTGAAATATTCATTCAGCCAACTTTATCCTTCTCTAGCTCAATGCCAAGAAGTGTGAGGTATATATTCAACTAACTTTGTTCTCATATAACTATGAGATCATAAAATTAATCCGAATAAACTCTTTATTGCATTGAAGGCATTCTCATCAGTGAGAAGGATCGAGCAAGTTAGTTCTCATATAACTATGAAATCATAAAATTAATCCGAATAAACTCTTTATTGCATTGAAGGCATTCTCATTAGTGAGAAGGATCAAGCTAACTTTGGGGATCAATAATTGATGTAAGATGATAGAAACAATAGGAGTCGTCATATATGTTAAAATGTTATTTGACATGAGATGTCGCCCTCCCAACAAGATAACTAGGATAGTAAAATAAATGCATAATGTTTTTTTCTCCTTTCTAAAGTAGATAGATTCAACATTGTTTCTCACCTTGTCTTATGTGGCCATCTCCATTAACATAAATAGTTTGAATAGCATGCATTGAGCTATGCTAAGCAGATGCACACATTGAGTTATGTAGAGTTTGCTGTCATTGTTTGATGAGACAAGTCGATGACTAACAAGCATTAGGGATGCATATGTGCCTTATTAAAATTATATATGCATTTTAAATTTAATGCATATGTCCCTTCTTAAAACTGCACTAAATATTGTTATTAAGAGTAGTTACCAACAATGATTCTATTGTTAAAAAGAAAAGGAGATGGCTCATGACCAAATCGAAGAGCGAATTTCGTTAAAGGAGCATAATCTGATACTGACAAGGTATGCAATATCAGAGAGGTGAGAAGATATGAGGAGTTCAGGTATTAGGATGATAAAAAGGTATCAGTGCCAAGGAATTTTAGCCTAGATCATAACAAAGGCATAAGAATAGGCTTCTATCAAAATTTTAGGCTGAAGACTCTAACAAACAAAGGGTTTCAATCCCAGGGGAATGGTAGATTTCATAACCAGAAGGATAAGTTTCATCCATGAAAGACTTTGGGTTACAAACAATCTTTGGATTGGAGAGCTAAAATGGGAGGCCTGTGGAGGCAACATAAGAGGACAACAATCTTGCCCTAAACCCTAGTTTTGTAACATGAGTAAATCGAATCCCTTTTGGGGATAGGGCAAAAATGAAGTCACTAAAACTCCATAATGTACAATCCCTATATTCCTCTATTAAGAACCTAATGGAGAAGGCATTCATTATCAAATGGGCAAATTTATGGCTTGCTTGGGAAAGGATCAACAAGTGGTGGAAATCTAATTGTGGTTAGTCGGTAATTATTGGAAATTTGTTGAAAGGTTTTTATTTAATTATGTGTGAATCTAAGGAGAAAAAAATGATATTTTGAGCAAAGGCCCCTGGATCATAGAGGGGATAGGATTCTACATCAAAGATTGGGAGATGCATTTTAATCCAATGAATCACAAGATTACAGTCACACCTGTGTGGACTAGGTTATATAATTTACTAGCAGAATGTTGGTTGGGAGATATTTTGAAAGAGACTAGAAATTACCTAAGATCCTTTGTGGCAGTGGATGGCCCTACAACAGATCGTGAACTAGGGATTTATGCATGAATATGTGTGAATCCTAATTTGGTAGAGGACACCTTATAAAGATAGAAGTAATTTCTGAAAATTGCTCATGGATGCAAAAGATTGAAATTGAAGGACTCGCTTCCCCTAAGGCCCAAGAAGAAAAGGGCATTGAGAGGGATACCCCAATTCAGAAAGAAGATCTTGCCCCACCCCCTCCACAAGAAGAGAACAATGTAGAAAACACCCCTTCTCAATAGAGGCGGGAGGAAGATTGGTTCATGAAGGTGGAAGAATTGTTGAAATCCTCAAATATGTTAGATTCAGAATATCTCAAGAACACTAAAATCTTTGATATTGTTTTGGAGCTTTTTGGCATCAGAAATGAAAGGAGGAACTTGGTAGATCTCAATAAGGCAATCAAAGCTCCCTTGATTTCTAAGGCAGAGATAATTGAGGAGACTAGGACAGGGGATGGGAGTTTGGAGGATGACCTCCCCCCTTTAGAGAATGAGATTGAAGATTGTGCTACCCCAAGCCTTGGAGGCTCCATACTGGAAGAGGCTTTAGAAGAGAATAAAGTTGTGTCCCTAGAGAAAAGAGAGATAAACCAATTGACAACTACAATGGAGAAACCTTATTTTAGAGAACAATAGAAGAGAGGCAAAAAATCAAATAGGGAGAAAATGTCTCAAGAGGGGGATGTAGAAGGACAACTGAAGATTAGTGGAATGCTGAGATCTAGGAAGGGAAAGACCCTACCCAATGAACAATGAGGATCACATCATGGAATGTTAGGGGCCTCAATGCCCCTAACAAAAAGCACTTGGTAAAGTGCCAAATGGATACATCTAATGCAAATGTTTTCCTCTCACAAGAAACTAAATTGGACAATAAAGAAGCGATGATAATGCAAAAAAAAATGCTAAGAAGATGGGAGGTTTTTTTTTTAATGCTAAGGGGGTGTTCAGAGGCATTGTTACTTTTTTGCGACCTACTAAGTTATCTTTGAAGTTGTTGGGTAGTTCGAAATGTTAGATGGTGTGTAAATTCACTTATCTTTCTTCTACATCTCAGTTTTTTTGATTAATGTATATGGCCCTACTATTTTATCCATGAAGAAACATGTTTGGAATGAGATAGAGCATATGTTTTCTACATACCCACAATCCTTTTTCATTCCTAGGGGTGATTTCAATGCCATCCTGAATGATGATGATAAATTGGGGGGAGTTCATAATCTAAGACCCAGTCACAGATAGACTTTTTAGACTTTGTATTAAGATCCAATTTATTTGACATTCCCCTTTTTGAATGGTAAATATACATGGACTAACTGTAGGCTTAGCTTTAGCAACATTTTAGAAAGATTGGATAGATTTTTGTGGTGTGGTGATATGGGGGCCTTCCCAAAAATATGTGAATGTAGTGTCATTCCTTTCTCTAGATTTGACTATTTTCCCATTCAATTAAACATTATGGAAGATAAGAAACCTGACATATGCCCATTTAAACTTGAAAATATGTGGATACGGGACCTAGATTTCAGTTCCAATATTGAGAGGTGGTGGACATTAGAACCTTAGGTGGGAACTAGAATGTTTTCACTCTTCTCTAAATTAAAGATTTGAAATAGGGAGCATTTTAAGGACATCTTTGCAGAGAAGGCACCAGTGGAAAACAAAATAAAAGAATTGAATGAAAAAGTTTTCCAACTTGGCATGGACCAAGAGAGATATCTAATAGAAAAGGAATTGATGGCTAAGTAATAAAAACATTTCTCTAGGGATGAGTTTTTTTGGAAACAAAAGTCAAGAGAGGTCTGGCTCAAGTATGGTGACAAGAATTCTAAGTTTCTTCACAATTCCACAAAGGTCAAAAAAATCTAGAACCGAATCTTCGCGATTAGAGTGGATGATGGCTCCTTATTGGAGGATGACAATGACATCAAAACATAAGCTAAAAAGTATTTCCAACAGATCCTTAACAATTTGGAGGGATCGGATCTCATTAATCAAAAGTAGATTCTCTAGAATATTCTAAGATTGGTAAAGGAAGAACAATTTTTTATGTTATATAGGACCTTCATAGAACAAGAAATTAAACTGGATGCTATGCAAATCCACTCAGACAAAGCTCCAAGGCCTAATGGATTCACAATGAGCTTCTTCCATAAATGTTGGCATATAGTTGGCAAAGGCATGTTCAAGGTTGTGGAAGAATCACGAAAAAAGGCACTTTGCTTAAGGATGTGAACAACACTTTCATTGTTCTAATTCCTAAAAAAGACCTGACTCTCACTTTTGATGACTATAGGCCTATTTCTCTCTTTAACATAGTTTATAAAATTATTTCAAAGGTGATTACAAATAGATTGAAACTCATCCTGCCCAATACCATAGCAGAGGAACATAATGATTTTGTTCCAGGGAGATCCATTTTGGATGGAGAAATCACTGTGTAGGAAGCCATTCGATCAATTCAGTTTTCTAGAAAATTTTGTATGATGGTAAAACTAGACATGAGAAAGGTATATGACAAGGTGGATTGGAGATTTCTCTTCAAAATTCTAGAAGCATTTGGCTTTAACAAATAATGGATGGATGGGATTTTCAACCTCATAGCTCATCCCAGATATTCAATCATCATGAACAACAAACCCCAACGTTTCTTTGGAGCTTCTCATGATCTTAGACAAGGAGATATAATTTCCCCTTTTTTATTTATCATTATGGCAGATGCATTAGGAAGGTTGATTTAATGTGCATCCAATAGGGGCCTTTGGGATGGAATTGTGGTGGCAAGAAATGTGCCCCCATTGATGCATCAACAATTTGCTAATGATACAATGCTATTTGGATTGTCTAAGAGAAGAGAAGTGACAACAATAAAATGTAATCTAAACATATATTCTAAAGCCTAGGGTCAATCGGTCAATGCTACTAAATCAAAAGTTTTCTTTTTCAACACAGAGGCCAAGAAGCAATTAGAAATTCTAAAAATTCTAGAATTTAAAATAGGTTGCCTGCCCAACAAATATTTGGGTTTTCCCCTTTGTTGGGGTTGTTGTTCGACAAAATTATAAGATCCTCTACTAGAGCAGTGGGCCAAAAAGATGTCTACATGGAAGGGGGATGGCTATCTTGGGCACGAAGAATTGTAATGTTGAAAGCTGTTATCTTGGCTATCCCTATTTTTCTCCTCTAATGCCTTGAGCTCTCGGCTGCGGTTAATCAGAAATTAAACAAAAAGATGAGGGTTTTTTTGGTAGGATGCCTCGGATGAGAAGAAGATTCCTTTGATAGCTTGGGATTTGATTTGTAAACCAAAGGGGGAAGGGGGTGTTGTCCTAAAGAAACAAATGCCACAAAATAAAACTTTGGGAGCCAAATTAGTGTGGAGTGTGTTCTCTAAACCAGGATTAAAATGGGGAAAGATTCTTCAAAATAAAAACTTAGATTGTAGTGATCACTCCAGAATTCTCATGACTCTCAATCCTTCAAAGGGGTTGGGCTAATAGAATTTCCTTATAACTTGCAAGCCCATTATCACTGAGCATCTTACTTGGGAACTATATGATGGAAGAGATGCTCTATTTTGGGAAGATTCATGGAACAAACTCCCAATCATTGAAAAGAGTGGTCATTTTGAAAAATCCAAACAAATTCTCTCTGAGCTTTGGGGAAGACATGTGGTTGACTATGTGGTTCAGAAGGGAATGTTGGCTTTACTTGTTGGGGATGGAAGGATGTGGAGTCAACTGATATTCCAAGAAATGAAGCCAGAAGGTTGGTAGAAATCTTAAAAGATAGGAGAATCAACCTCGTCTCTGGAGGGGATAGGATAAAATGGAACTACCCCAGGTTGGGTGAGTACTCTGCAAAAATAGGGTTCTTGGTGGTTGAGGAAGGAGCTGAAAAGATAAAAATACCTATTCATATGTGTTGGAATAAGTTGTGCCTTCCCAAAGCAAGGGTCTTCTCCTAGGTAGCATTATAGAAGAGAATATTAACGGGTGATAGATTTAAAAAACTTGGTTACCATGGCCCAAATCGATGCCCCCTTTGTAAAGAAAATGAGGAGACCCATGATCATCTCCTATTGGGTTGTCCTTTTGCTCAGGAATGTTGGCAATGGCTGTGTACTAAACCGGGGTGGATTGGAGCCCTTCCAAATGATATCCTAAGCCTATTAAAGGCATGGCCAGTACTAATGAAGAATGTTATTTTTGCTTGCCTTTGGATAATGTGCCCCTCCATTTTGATATGGGAACAGTGGAAAGAACACAATAGGAGGATCTTTCAAGATAAAGAGAATTGATTTCATCCCTTCAAAACAAAGTGGAAGTGGCCATTGTGGAAGTGGTCAATTGCCCCATTAGCTCTTCACTTACTCGCAACTACAGATTCATAGAATGGGATAGCTTGATGAGGAAAAATTAGAGTGGACTAAAGATTCCTCCCATTAATGGGAGTAGGGGAGATGACTCTTGACAAAAGTGTAAAGAAGCAAAATGGGCACCACCATTAGAGGGATGGGTCAAATGGAACTTTGATGAGGCTTCAAAAGGAAACCCTAGGAATTCTAGAGCTGAAAGAATTGTTAGGGATTGGAAGGGTGAGGTAGTTTGTGAAACCTCCAAAAGACTTAAATTCGAGACCAATAACGAAGCTGAGCTTCAAGCTCTCATTCTTGGTCTTTAGATTTGCATAAAGTTGGACTTGAGGAAGGTAGAGATTGAAGGAGATTCATCAATAGTCATCAATGCAGTTAGAACTAGGCATACACAATGTTGGAAACTCTGTTCTCTCCTCTCGAAAGCTCTTGATCTACTTGTTGTACCCAAACAAATTTTTTTGCATCATTAAGGCATTTTGTAAAAGTCTAGAAAAATTTTTGTCAAAAAAGTAAAAAATTCTAAAAATAGACGTCAAATTAGGTTTTTTGGGTTTCTTAAGATACGAATGCTGGCAAAATTTTCTAAAAATAGAATCTCTGATTCAAGTGCCCTGCCTGATTCTAATTGGCTGATTTTGCTTCACGATCAAAGTGGTTCAGACGAAATCTGCAAAAGATCAAGTTTTCTCTACTGGGTCAATTTTGCTTTTTCAGAAGGTGAAGCATTAGCTCCGAGGACATTAATGGAGGAGGTTCATCTGCCAGGGGTCAGTTTCAAGTTTTCTAGGTTGTTCAGATAACGCAGAAATGTCAAGCAGTCATCAACTGATGAGAAACAGAGAATAGAGCATGATGAATCCGGAAAGTGAAGAAAAGTTAAAAATCCTCAAAATTGTTTAAGTCTAGAAATCCCAGGCGCCCTTGGAGGCTGGGGGCGCCCAACCCTCACAGACTTAGATTTTTTTCGTGTTTTTTAGAAAATGTTCAAAATACCTCCATCAACCAGTTTTTGAGTGGAGAAAAGCAGTCAAATTCAATCAACAAGCCTGGAAAAAGTAGGGGATTTATCTCAGATATGCTCAGGCTATCTAGTCTACCCTCATCCTGATGCCCGTCTCTGAAATCCTAAAATTGGCTAAGTCTAATGTCCTGAAGCCTTGAAAAACTGACAAACTCTGAAATCTGGTGGATCCTTAAAAATCTAGAATATGCATGTTAAATCCCATGGATCCGAGACCTATCTCAAACATCCTGAAAGTATATTTCAAAATATTTAAAGTATATACTTAAATATATTTTGAAATATACGTCAAGCAGGACCTTTGAAATTTGGTGGAATTCAAGATTTGCAGTAGAAATTAAAAATTTCCAAAATTTTTCTAAGGCATGGAATCTTAGGCACCCCAGGAGGCTAGGGGCACCCATCTTCTCTAGACTTAGTTTATTTTTCATGTTTTTCCGGGAACGAAGAAAAGTTGCAAATATTCAAAAATAAAAATTTAAAATCTCGAAAAATGGCTAAGGCATGAGATTACAAGCATCCCTGGAGGCTAGGGGCGCCTGGGTTATCCAGTGTTAGATTTTTTTCTCACGACAGTGTTTCCTTCCATCCATTTCCTAATGTTTGTCCGATGATAGTTTCCAGGAATCAAAATTGCAGTCAAACGTTGTCAAATCGTCAGTTCGAGGCTGGAGATCAAATCAGTGTTGATAAAACTTCAAAATGCCATGATCAGTCAGCTTTTTCAGTCAATGGTGTCAGTGTGTTGTCTTGTTAAAGTTAGGAGTAGGCCATACTAGAGTCAGAATGAGTGCAAAAGTTTCAAAATGAATGAAAAATTGGCTAACACTTTTGCAACCTCGCGTGTTTGATGACATCATCAAAGAAGATATTTTTTTATCATCTCACACATGAAGCCATAGATAGCTATAAAATAGGGATTCTTCCTATTCGAGTATATCAACTTGGATTTGTGCTTTAAAAGATGCTTTCTTCATGGATAAGTTTTAAGTTTTATGCTTTCACAAAGAAAGTTGTTTTTTTGCCCTAAAGTTCTATAAAACAAACTTTTGGCCTCCTTATTCAGGTTGCATCCAGAGGAAAGAAAGACATATTTTTCTTCTCATGAAGATTCAAGAGCCCAAACATAGTGTTTTTTTAGCGTTCATAGTTTCAGGATTGGGAAGCATAGAGGCACTCTTTTTCAAGGTCTTTTTTTAGGGGATCACTTTTTAGAAACAGGGTCGGAGCTTTTTAAGTTTTCATCGAAATGGGTCTATCTAGAATTTCATCCTCTTGAAGATTAGAAATTTTTATCTTTTCAGAAATTTGCTTTTTTGTTGCTTTTTCAGGAAATCCTCTACTTTTTCAAAATCCGATGATCTGAATTGCTTCAGAACGGGATTGTCTGCAAAACCCACATGCCAGCTTTTTCTCTCAAAATCTACTTTTTAAAAGAAATTAGCAAACAATTTTTAGCGTTTTGCACAAAATATTTCTGAACATAGGCGAGAAGGTGTGGCATGATAACAAGAAAAAATATTAGAGAAGAATTGCTTGAAAGTGGTTGAAAGAAAAAAAAATGTTTTGCCAAGGAACATTGGACGTGAATGACTTAAAGGTGGTCAGATCCCATCTTGGTAGAAGTACCCATCACACGAATGTGAATCTCTTTGAGGTTGCAACAGATGATCTAAAGGAGAGAGTGTTGAAGGATGGAGAAGATAAAATAACCCTCAAGGCTAAGAATAGGCAGCTGCGGCAATATATTTATATCAGTGGATGATGTCACCAACGGGGCAGCAATATAGATGAGGATGTGACTCAAAAGAAAGAAGCTTTAACTCAATGCTTTTCGATTTAAAGCATTTGCTTTCATTCAAAGCTTATCCATCCCTAAAATAGTAAAAATCATTTTGTAATAGTTGGAGCTTTCTTTGCTTTAAAACAAATTGTTTTAAAGTAGTTGTTAGTTGTAATCTTTGTCTTAGAATAGAAATAAAGCTTGCGAGTTGGCAAATTAATTTGGTTAAATCAAGGAGATTTTAGGGTTCCCTACTCCTTTGATTTAGTATAAATAAGGGCAGCCTTGCCCATTGCAAGTAATGGTAATTGTGATAGCAAGATTTGTTGTGCCTATTCTAGCCTATAGAAATTGTTATTCCAAGTGCTTGTTCACTTTGTGTTATCTGTTCTTCGGTGTTTGATCGCGTATTGTATGTCTGCCTTTTGCTACAATATTGTTGTCCTGGAGTTGTATCAACTTTATGATATTGGAATAGAAATCTCATGCCTGGCATTTGCTTTGATTTTCTATCTCAGATCATCTAGTTTTGTCATCAGATGCGTGGCTTGCATAATCTTATTTCAGCTTTCATCTTAAAGTACAATGAGTCTTCTGATGTGAATTTGGAAGGAGTTTATTAGCTTTTATGTTAAAAATAAATCATTCCTTGTTAACTTTTAATCCCTTTGCTTTGAATTTACTCAGGAGATTAAAAGCATCATTTAGCTTAGGCCTAGCTATAGTTAGAAGTTTTAAAAAGGAAAAACCTCTGCTGCAGTGATTTAGAGTTTTATAACCTTGTGCTCATAGCTGAGAATCAAAAAAAGAAGATAGGCGAATTTGTTTTATTTATCTTTTAAGCAAACATCAGCAAAAAGGGAACTTCCCCTCATAATAGAAGAGCAATTTATCTATGCATAGTTGTCCATTTCCAACTTGCATTCTAGAGGTGCGAATTGAAACGCCAACACTACTCGAGAAGCTGTAAGTATACACTATAAACCATGTTTATAGAGAAGCCAATGTGGAGGTTGATGCATTGGCCAATGAAGTGGTTGACAAGGTAGAAGAGTTGAGAATGGATGTGATAGCTTCATAGGGGCCCATAGTGTAATCTTTCCTTAATGGCTCGGCAGCTATGGTTAATTATTCCATAGTAAGGCGAAGTTGGTGTTCTAGCTGGAGTGATAGTTCAAGTGTGGGGTATTAATGAAACAATTATACCACAATAATCTCCTTGCTAGGATGATCTGTGAAATTGTTACTAAGAATCCTCCTCATTTTGATTACTTTGACTTCACTTGGTGTTGTTGGCCTCACATCTCCCTGAGTTTAATCATGGATACCTCCATTAGGTTGCTCAAAGACAAATGACATTTTTGGGTCTAGTTTCGAAGAAACGACTATAAAGCATATTTAAAACAAGGATTGGCTTGATTCTGTTTGCTATACAGTGGGTGTTAGGTGATGCATTTCTTCTCACATAGCACACACATGAGTAAATTTTGATGTATCGTCAATGTTTGTTGCCACTCTTCTTGACCTGGGAGAACTTAAGGATACTGTGAAGTCTTTGGCTTCATCATTGATTAATAAACAATTTTTGGGTGGATTGAATGAAGTTTTGGAAATTTCTCACTATGGAAATGGTGTTCCTCTTCCAACTAACTTTCACTGGCTGCAAGTGCAGGACAAACTAGTGAGCTTGTACCCATTCTGTTGGAGTACGAAAGACATTGAGAGGGGGGTGAATCAGTGTCTTATGAAACAAACTTGTTTTTGGCAACAATTAATTTTTTTTTTTACCAACTATTCAATCTTTGTATAATGAAAACAAGACATTCATTTATGAACAGTAGTGCATTATCATATCATCTTGTGAATATTAAGGAACAAAACAACTAAACTGTGATGAACAGTTTATCTTGACAAACAATAGAGGCAATTTTATTACTTCATTAGAGAGAGATGAGTATCAAAATTATTATGCACTTGTACTGAATCAAGATGAGCATCATGTCAATAATATGCAACAGTTAAATCATGAAATAATGAACATAAACTCATGAACAAAATAAGTAACCATAACACAGAGATTTGACGAGTGGAAAATCCTCTAGAGATGCAAAACCACTCCACAAAATGCCTCACTAGCTTAATCAAAATGTGCTTCACTAGCAACAGATGCCTCACTGGCTGTTTGTGCCTCACTGGCTATTTGTGCCTCACACTGGCTATTTGTGCCTCACTGGCTATTTGTCCCTCACTGGCATATTTCAATCAATACAATGAATAATATAGTTTAATACAGAGGGTTACTCAGTTTCTCTATATTCCAATCCTTGGCTGTCTCATTATTTGAGACTCAACAATCAACTCGTCAACTCAAAACAGATCTGGCATCAACATTCTGTTACAATTTCAATAATAGTGTAACCATACACACACATCAATCTCCCTAACAGATGTTTTTCATCTTATATCTTTTTATACTTTATTATTGCCCTTTTGTTTCTTTCAATAACCAACTTGTATGAGAAGATGAACCGTTTGAAGCAGATTCAAACCGAATCAATAACTGTTAAGAAAGAGTGGTCAAATTGACCCACTTTGACAATATAAATAAATTGAGACCCAAGAAACCACAATGTACACTTAATACAATCTCAATAGTTGTGTATACATTCACACACACCTATCAATATCATACAAGTGTATATAAATATATCATGAAGCCTTTTCTCTTTTCATGAAATAGTTTATACTTATAACTGAAACCAAATAACTGCTCAAGAAGATTCTTTGTAGGACAGATAACAACAAGATCCATAAGGTCGAATGATCCCACTTTAACTCAAGGTTCAAACCAAAGTGTGCTCATAATAAAAACTTCCTTCACATTACTGATATACAATAGTCTATAGTTTTAGAACCCTTTTGTTTTTAACAAAACTTTCATAAAGATTCTTAACTGTATTTCTTAACAATTTTTTTAAACTATGTTCACATTCCTTTATCTAATAAACCCTTTTGTTTTGTTAATGAAATACAAACAAATCAAAAACCTTAACTGAATCTTCATGAGTAGAATGAAATGCAAAAGTAGAAATGGCAACACCTGATAAGTTTTATGCCACGGGAAGAAGAAACCTGTCGAGTGTGACCTTGTATAACTATCTAGCTGCATGGTTGACCCGAGCCCGAGCATTGTCACTTCATAAGATCTCTATCACAACCAGAAACTTACTGAAGGTTCCATGATTTACCATCATTTGCCACCGAAATGTCAAACCCTAGCTCGAAAAGAGCTCATATCCGAAGTTTGCACTTTACAAAATGAATCCTTAACAAAGCTTTTTGCTGGGTTAAGTCACTGTGACTTGTGATTCCGGTGTGCCCTGAGTGGCCCGGTAACAACAATAACAAAAATTGAACCTTTTTACCTGTTGCATATGCCGAAACCTGCCCAGCAGGTTAGAACTCATTAAGTGCTTGATGAAATGAAGTTTTGATAAGAGTTTTCTTTCATTATTTGCACAACAAAATACTTGACATGATGATAATTGAAACTCTTTCAAGACCTAGCAACATAGGCATATAATGTCATATGGAAACCTTAAGACAATCATTATGTCTTTCACCCACCTTCACAAAATCTTAACACCTCTTAACAATATGAAACCTCCTTAGAACCTGAGAAATGTTAAGAATTGATTTATAAAAACAAATATAACCTTATACTCTTGGTGACATATAAAACCATTTGACTTGCCTCTATCCATATTGCTTATGATATGAAATCAACTTCAAACCAAATACCCCTTCTAGAGTATGAAAACAATAATATGCACCTGTAGAATGCAGAATGTGCCTTAACCATCATACCAAATGCCAACTGTCATAGAACAAGTATAATAATAAAGAAAGATAACATGATATCATATATGAACAACTGTTAAGAGATCATCAACTGTCATAGAATAGAGCATCAAATATGAACTGGTAGAGTCAAGTGCCACAATGAAATACAACCCACTGAGATCATAACAACTGAAGTGCATACCATACCAAAACAAACGTAGTACGAACCATATCAATTGTCCTGTCATCATAGTATATCAGTTGTCCTATCATCATAGAAAAATGTAACATGAAATCATATGCCATAAGCCAAGTATGACATAGCATGAGCACATCAAATATCAACTGTATAGAGCATATCAATTGTCATAATAGCATTAGGAGATCATGTGAACTTGTGCCAAGCATGT
Source organism: Cunninghamia lanceolata (assembly GCA_027924645.1). NCBI lineage: Eukaryota > Viridiplantae > Streptophyta > Pinopsida > Cupressales > Cupressaceae > Cunninghamia > Cunninghamia lanceolata. The sequence continues at coordinate 11,014,285 of BSBN01000472.1, read as the reverse complement.
GTCAACTGTAACATGATAGGAACCATGTGAATATCATATGTCGATTGTATACCACCATGAGAGTATCCAACATCAAGAGATCAGTAGAGCCAACTATTATAATGTTATCAATGAGAGTATCAATTTTACCAATGCAACTCAGTCTATAGGAAGATATAATAGGATCTCAAAAATCAACTTTGTCGTGCAAAGAATGACAACCATAATGGCAACCAAATGTCCAAGCTCATTATCACATAAACCAAATACAACTGTCATGATGCAACATCAAACCAATGCAACTGTCAATGTACCACAAACCTAAGAGTTTGTGTATTTGACATCAAGGACAACAACTGAGAGGGCAACAAACTCCCCCTTTGTTCTTGATGGCAAAACACAGCTCTCTCTCCCCCTTTTTGCATCAAAGACAAAGGGAGAAAGAAGTGTGCCAATTGCCTCAAAGATAAATCAGAAACCATAAGCCAACATGCTATAGAAATGATAAACAGAAAAAGGAAACCATACCATGACTGTCCCAAGGAGCAGAAACATCTAGAATGACCTGAAATACAACTGCACTGTCAGTACCATATAAACAAGCATAAAAATGAGCATGGATCATAGCAAGGACAACAACTGAAGATGTCAAACATGAAAATTAGTAGACCATCAAAGAGCAGCTGTATAGAGCAGAACACCATTGTCAACATCAAAAACACTATATCAATGATCAAATATTAAGCATCGAAATACCATCTAAATATACCATTGTGCCAAAGAACTCTTTCACTGTTGTCTAACAAACTTCCAAGACACTATAAAATCATCAAGGCAAGAAAAAATGAAAGCTGACCAGATTATTACTGTAAAAGCAAGCAAGAATTTACTGTCATCAAAAATCCAGAAGTACTGTATAACACTGCACTATTAGGTGAGATAACAAGAAACAAAGCCAACCATTGAATGTCTCCTTTCTAAGATAAAGGGTAATGTGATCAAGAAGACATTCCTTCTGATATCATGCAAAATATATCTTACACTGTAAACAACCATCAAATACCAAAGTGAACATTGAGCCTTGCAATACACTAGTTCAAAACTTCTCAAGATCCAGAGTATCAGATAGCAAACTATTTAGGCACACAATAGTAGAAAGAAAAGTACATCAACCCATGAAGATGAGCCTATCCTAAGATCTCGTCATGTAAAGCATGTTACATCTTACATCAAACTCCCAAAGCATGAAAGCATATGCATGATGCAGTTTGAGAGCATAAAACACAATCAACCATGCAGTGAAAAAACTCTGATCCTTGATATTTAACTTCCAAGACCAATGATATCTCATTGTATTGTTCCACTGAACCTTCATAACAGAAATAAGCAAAAATTACTGAAGAAAGAGCATCAACAATGTTCAAGAGCCAACACATCAAGAACCACTGTCAGCCATTGTATATCAAAACACCAAGAATTACTACCAACAAAAGGTTGTTCTGATCAGAGTAAGACACTGTCTTGTAACTTATCCTACAACTTCTGTGCACTGACATCGCTTCATGTTAAAATACTGAGAATAAGATCACATTATATAACAAACAAGACCACAACTCCTCCTAACTTGTACTATTGTGTTTTTGTCACATCAAACAAAGACACACTTGAGAAAGAAACATAATCCAAAACACAAATAGAGAAGTCATCTCTTGCAACTTATGTTGTAGACTCACAAGCATCATGAGGCATGAATATCATCTCTTCTTCAAGCAATACTAACATATACCTTAACATGATGGAGCCTACTCAATCACCTTGTAACCACCATCACAAACATTGATCGTAATACAAACCTACACCTTCACATCCAAAGAACAGTTTGACAAACATGACTAAGAGCAAACGATATGAATAGCATCTTAACAAAAATTATCGAACATGAATCAAAAACATAATAAATAAAACAAGACCAAACAATCTCCTCCTGAAACTTCTTGGGGATAATTGATAGGACATGAACAACTCCCCCTAACTTCATGCTGTATATTATGCAACTAATGATGTGATTTGTGCAAAATGCACAAGTTTAGGATTTATCTTCTCTTGACCTTGTTTCTGCCTCCAAACTTTTACAGGTTCTTTCTTCCTCCAAACTTTTTCAGCCTCTTTCCTTTTCCAACTTTTCAAACTAGGTGATGCTTTTCTACAACTATGTGCTTTGTGACCAAGAGAGTTGCACAAATAACAAACTATATTGTAATCATAATCAAATGAATGATAATACCTTTTTGACATCCTTTGAGCACTTATATTATGATTCCATGCAAGATCATATCTTCTATACATTTTTTAGTTTCTTTGTATGTGACCAATATTATTGCACTTGTAATACACTGGATTAACATTAGATTGATTTCTTTTGCAATCAACTACTTTGTGTCCAAAATGATTATAGGTGTAACAATAACCATTAAATGAATAATTATACTTGTACATATAGGCTTGTCTTGCTGGAGCAGTTCTTCTAAATTTTCTCCTTTGATTTTGCATTTTGCCTTCAAGAGCAGCAACATGATAACTTAAATCAATTTTCTTTCTAGGAGTCTCTCTAACTTTGGAACACTCTCCTTCATACCCTAAACCAGTAGTATCCTTATGATACTTTTGTTTGCCCAACATCTCATGTAACCTGTTTGTGCTTTCTTCAAACTCCTGATATTTCTTGGATAGAATATCGAGACCTTCATAATCTTTTCTAAGATTGATAATTTCAGCCTCTAATTTTAGATTTTCAATTCTTTTAATCTCAAGGGCAGATTTTGTTACATCTATTATTCTTTTAGCTTCCTCAATTTTAGTCTTTAGACTGATAATTAATTTATCATATTCATCAACATGACTCTTTAATTCTACAATTTGATTTCTTGCATTTTCAAACTCTAAAGAAACTTTTTCAAAATCTGAACATACCTTGTCCTTGGATTCTTTCTCTTGTTGAAGCTGGTCTTTTAATCTCCTGTTTTCTTTACTAAGTTGCTTGATTGTATCTAGGGCACATAGAAGTTCTCCTTCAACATCAACTTCACAATCATCTTCATCAAACTCCTGTCCATCTTCATCCTCAAAGAAATCTCTTTCTTCATCATTAGGCTCAACAACAAAAACATCTTTTCTTTCATCAAATTCTTGTTCTCCTTCATTCACAATGATATCTTCTTTTTTAACAAGATTTTCAACTGTAGGACTATTCCTTTTATCACATTTTGTGTCAATTTTCAAGGGTGACATATGCAACAGATCATTGCTAGGCTTAACTGAGGCTTGTTTTACCATCTTTTGATCAGCATCTTTCTTTTCTCTATTTGAGACCTTATTTCTATTCTTCTTACCCATTGTACTCCACTATCAGGACCTACCCAAGTCGGTTAGACTTCTATAGGGAACCTATGCTCTGATACCACTTGTTAGAGTACGAAAGACACTGAGAGCAGGGGGGTGAATCAATGTCTTATGAAACAGACTTGTTTTTGGCAACAATTAAAAAAAACTTTTACCAACAATTCAATCTTTGTATAATGAAAACAAGACATTCATTTATGAATAGTAGTGCATTATCAGATCAACTTGTGAATAGGAAGGAAGAGAACAACTGAACTGTGATGAACAGTTTATCTTGACAAACAATAGAGGCAGTTTTATTACTTCATCGGGCAGATATGAGTATCAAAATTATTATGCATTTGTATTGACTCAAGATGAGCATCATGTTAATAATATGCAACGGTTAAATCATGAAACAATGAATAGAACAAGTAACCATAACACAGAGATTTAATGAGTGGAAAATCCTCTAGGGATGAAAAACCACTCCACAAAATGCCTCACTGGCTTAATCAAAATGTGCTTCACTAGCAATTACAGATGCTTCACTGGCTGTTTGTGCCTCACTGGCTATTTGTGCCTCACTGGCTATCTGTGCCTCACTGGCTGTTTGTGCCTCACTAGCTGAACATTTGTGCCTCACTGGCATATTTCAATCAATACAATGAATAATACAGTTTAATACAAAGGGCTACTCTATTTCTCTATATTCCAATCCTTGGCTGTCTCATTATTTGAGACTCAACAATCAACTCGTCAACTCAAAACATATCTGGCATCAACATTCTGTTACAATTTCAATAATAGTGTAACCATACACACACATCAATCTCCCTAACAGATGTTTTTCATCTTGTATCTTTTTATACTTTATTAATGCCCATTTGTTTCTTTCAATAACCAACTTGTATGAGAAGATGAACCGTTTGAAGTAGATTCGAACCGAATCAATAACTGTCAAGAAAGAGTGGTCAAACTGACCCACTTTGAGAATATAAATAAATTGAGACCCAAGAAACCACAATGTACACTTAATACAATCTCAATAGTTGTGTATACATTCACACACACCTATCAATATCATACAGGTGTATATAAATATATCATGAAGCCTTTTCTCTTTTCATGAAACAGTTTATACTTATAACTGAAACCAAATAACTGCTCAAGAAGATTCTTTGTAGGACAGATAACAACAAGACCCATAAGGTCGAATGATCCCACTTTAACTCAAGGTTCAAACCAAAGTGTGCTCAGAATAACAACTTCCTTCACATTACTGATATACAATAGTCTATAGTTTTAGAACCCTTTTGTTTTTAACAAAACTTTCATAAAGATTCTTAACTGTATTTCTTAATAAAAACCTTTTAACTATGTTCGCATTCATTTATCAGATAAACCCTTTTGTTTTGTTAATGAAATACAAACAAATCAAAAACCTTAACCAAATCTTCACGAGTAGAATGAAATGCAAAAGCAGAAACGGCAACACCTGATAAGTTTTATGCCACAGGGAGAAGAAACTTGTCGAGTGTGACCTTGTATAACTGTCTAGCTACATGGTTGACCCGAGCCCGAGCATTGTCACTTCATAAGATCTCTATCACAACTAGAAACTTACTGAAGGTTCCATGATTTACCATCATTTGCCACCGAAATGTCAAACCCTAGCTTGGAGAGAGCTCATATCTGAAGTTTGCACTTTACAAAATGAATCCTTAACAAAGCTTTTTACTAGGTTAAGTCATTGTGACTTGTGATTCCGGTGTGCCCTAAGTGGCTCGGTAACAACAATAACAAAAGTTGAACCTTTTTACCTGCTGCATATGCCAAAACCTACCCAACAGGTTAGAACTCATTAAGTGCTCGATGAAATGAAGTTTTGATAAGAGTTTTCTTTTATTATTTGCACAACAAAATACTTGACATGATGATAATTGAAACCCTTTCAAGACTTAGCAACATAGGCATATAATGTCATATAGAAACCTTAAGACAATCATTATGTCTTTCACCCACCTTCACAAAATCTTAACACCTCTTGACAATATGAAACCTCCTTAGAACCTGAGAAATGTTAAGAACTGATTTATAAAAACAAATATAACCTTATACTCTTGGTGACATATAAAACCATTTGACTTGCCTTTGTCCATATTGCTTATGATATGAAATGAACTTCAAACCAAATACCCTTGCTAGAGTATGAAAACAATAATATGCACCTGTATAATGCAAAATGTGCCTTAACCATCATACCAAATGCCAACTGTCATAGAACAAGTATAATAACAAAGAAAGATAACATGCTATCATATATGAACAACTGTCAAGAGATCATCAACTGTCATAGAATAGAGCATCAAATATGAACTGGTAGAGTCAAGTGCCACAATGAAATACAACCCAATGAGGTTATAAAAACTGAAGTGCATACCATACCAAAACAAACATAGTATGACCCATATCAACTGTCATGTCATCATAGTATATCAGTTGTCCTGTCATCATAGAAAAATGTAACATGATATCATATGCCATAAGCCAAGTATGACATATCATGAGCATATCAAATATCAACTGCATATCAACTGTCATAATAGCATTAGGAGATCATGTGAACCTATGCCAAGCATGTCAACTGTAACATGATAGGAACCATGTGAATATCATATGTCGACTGTATACCACCATGAGAGTATCCAACATCAAGAGATCAGTAGAGCCAATTGTTATAATGTTATCAATGAGAGTATTAATTTTACCAATGCAACTCAGTCTATAGGAAGATAGAATAGGATCTCAAAAATCAACTCTGCCATGCAAAGAATGACAACCATAATGGCAACCAAATGTCCAAGCTCATTATCACATAAACCAAATACAACTGTCATGATGCAACATCAAACCAATGCAACTGTCAATGTACCACAAACCTAAGAGTTTGTGTATTTGACATCAAGGATAACAACTGAGAGGGCAACACATTCATCTTAGTGAATATGCCAGCTAAGGAGTTCCAGAGGTGATGAAAAGCAGGGAAAGGTGTCAACTTTCTCAAAATAGTGTTGGGAATGGTGGAGACAAATGGGGTCGAGTGGATGAAGGAATTCATTTGATACGACTCGGTGGACGCTACATGGTCTTGAGTACTGGTGCAGTGGATGGCTCCCTTTGTTTCTCATGCTTTTTATAATTAGGATAGTATATAGCAAGTAGGGTTTGTAGCTCCCAAGATTTTGGAACTCCCAAGATATAGTTTTGATAGTATGTATGGAGATATTGTATTTCAAACTAGATTGTTCTTATTTACTAGTTATCTATATATGGGAGCAACCCCCCAAGGGTACAATTCACAGATTAAAAAAACAATGATTCTATTGTTTGGATTTTTTAAATAATATTATATGTAAAGAGATATTAAGGGAAAACTTTATTTTCTCCTTTGAAAGATGAATGGAAATGGATTAATTTTAAAATGTAGTGTGTATGAAATTTGCATTCATTCAGTCATTGCATCTCAAAAAGAAAATTACTTAACCATACAAATCCATTCTAAATTCCATTTCAACTACTCAACTACTTAGAGTTGACCTAACTCAACACAAACAAGGGACAACATATAGTTTGTAGTTAATGTGTTTTAATGAATGCGTTAGAGCAGATATTCACATGTTTAATGGCACTTATCTTCATGAAAGATCTAAGTAGAGAAAAATGCGTAGATATGAAGAGGCCTCACACCAAATTTCCCCTAAGGATGGTAATATGGTAATGGTTGTTATAGAGAGAGAAATGTTTCATGCCAACAAACCAAAGATGACATGTCCAGGGTGAGTTATGCTCGAACAACACATTATTTGTTTAAGGACTCGATAATTCACCTTTAAAACCTCTTCGACGTACCCATTACACACTAAAGTGCCACTGCTAGTATAGGGGAGAGGACCCAATAGTTGAGCATCCTAACTTCACGCCTCTCAAAATCATACATGGCAATTTCAAATCACTCCACAAATTTTACAACAACTGACTTGGCAAGGCCCTTGCTTATAACTAAGGTTTCAAGGCCGCATCATCAAATATGATGCCACATCAACATGCTTTTTGTTGAGGTGTCCAAAAAGGTCTCAAAAAAGGGGTGGACCAATAGTTGTGCATTAAGTCATGTTTTGTTGATACATTGATGTGACATCACATGATTGGTTGTTTTTTAGATCTGAAGAGTACATTTTATTTAATTATAAATACTTATAGTCAACACTAACAACCTTAAAGTCACAACCATTAATGTTCTACTTTTAAAAATATTAGACCTTAAATCCACAAATACTATCACTATTGGAACATGTTGAGCAATTTCTCGTCTACTTTACCAAACCCTTTTTTGTGGCCATTGTCTCTCTTCTTTGGTTTTTTAAATTCTGAAGTCCCATAAAGTGTTCGACCTATCATATCATATCATTCTCGTTCTATGTGGATGAAACCAGCAAAGTAAAAAAAAAACAAAAAGACTTTTCCCCAAATACACCTAAGGGTGGTGAATATCCCGCTTATATTTGGGGTTTGTTACGTGGATTGACAATCGAGGTATGTGAGGTGGAGTGTATCCTAGGTAGAAAATATCCTTGTATAGAAAACAGAGAACGCCTAGAGAAGAATCTTTCCGAATCAGTAGCACAGCAACAGCAACAGCAACAGAGCAGTGCATTACATTGATGTAGGGTTTCGCTCGAGATGGATTCATGGTTTCAGAAGGCTCGGGATTTCGCTCAGGAGGCAGCAAAAAAATCGCAAGAACTCGCCAAAGAGGCCGCCAAATTCTCTCAAGAAATCGCCGCAGAAACGGCCAAAAAGTCCAAAGAAATTGCTGTGGAGGCCACGAAAAAAGCCGATCAGATCAAGATCGAGGCCTCCAAAAAGGCTGATCAGATCAAGACCGAGGCTTCCAAACTGAAGCCGCTTTCCTTCGCCGGAGAAATTATTAATCCGGCCAGCCCCAAGAAATCTTCTGGCATCTTGCCTCCTCCTCCTCCGCCGGAAGATCTTGCAAAATATGGCGTCACTGACGAGCTGAGGGAATTCGTTAGAGGACTCACTCTTGACACGTTCAAGGAATTTCCCTTCGATAATTCTGCCCGTAAGTGTTTTATTTCGCCTGCATTTTTTTGGTTTAACTATGTGAGAGTAAAGTAGGGCTCCTTCCTGAATTTATGTCATGATTTTTTTTTCTCTTCATAGAAAAATTGGTGACCTTATGTCAGCATATATTTATGCAAAGGAAATTTTATGAATTGGTGTTAGGATTGAAGAATTTGTGAATTTATGTTAGGATTTTTTTCTTTAGAGAAAAAATTGTGAAATAATGTCAGGATTTGTGAATTAGTGTGACGATTTTTTCTTCAGATAAAAAAATTGTGAATTTCTGTCAGGGTCTTTTGCTTCGTAGAAAAGTTTATGAATTTATGTTAGAATTTATTCTTAACAGAAAAAATTGTGAATTTTGTCTGGATTTTTGCTTCAGAGAAAAAAACAGTGAATTTATGTCAGGATTGTTTTTCTTCTGAGAAAAGTCTGTTGATTCCATGTTTTAATTTAGTTACATGTTTTGTCAAAATTTATCAACTTATGTTAGTTGATGTTATGAATCTCAATAGGAAATAGTAGAAATAACCCAATAATAGAAGAAAGATCTCACAACTCAATAATAGAAATACTCAAATGTATTCAGAAAATAGATCAAACCTTTGAGGTAGGGCAACACCATACAATGCTACTTACTGGAAGGAAGCCATTCCACACTATATCTCAATATGATATCCAAACACATACAATGTTCTTCACATTCTCATATGAGTCCCCCACCCTTATTTTATACTACTCAACTACCTACCACTACCGATCACCCATAAATGTGGTATAAATACTTTATTCTAATTAACTAGTGGGATGCCTTACAAAACATATGCCCTTAATACATTATTTATTACTACCTAACACACTATAATACAATACCCCTAGATACATTACATTCCATCCCCCTTATACATGTTTCACCCTCGAAACATGAGAAAAAACCAGAAAATAAAATTTCTGCAAATCAATACAAATTATGATGCCATGCTCGTTCATCTAAGTGGCCGTATGCAATCTTGGGTGCAGGTTGTGCTTGATGAAACTGTTGACAGATTTGAGTCTCCCCCAAATCCATCCAAGTCCTAAGTTCTGTGCCCCCCTCTGTTGTATTCCCATATTGTCCCCATTGTATATATCCGATCCGAGACATTTTCAATGGGCCCTCATCCTCAAAAGATTTAAGGAAAGGAACCTAAGTGTTTGCCTTTTGGCAAGTTCTCAGGTTTGCGAACCTGCTGAAAGCCCTAAAGCCTTATGTCTGGGTGGTTCGGAGTGGTTTGCTGGTTCGTGGTTTCACCGAAATGCTGAAATCAGAGTTGCATGGACAAGGATACGGTATCGGATACGGATAAGGTATCGGATATGGATACGGCTATTTTTCAAGACCCCTAATATGGATACGGCTAGATACGACATATATATATGTGTGTGTGTGTGTGTGTGTGTGTGTGTGCGCATATATATAGATAGATAGATAGATTAGCAATAAATAATATTAAATAATTTAAATTTAATATAACTAATATATATTTAACAAATATATTATATATTAATAAATTAAACTTAAAAAAAGTTAAATGTATTAAACTTAATAAATAAATAAAAGTTTACAATGTGAAGTAAAACAAAAAAGCCAAAAATTAAAAAAAGTATCACCAATTAATAAAATTTGCCTCTTCCTCCATTGCTTGTTGACACTATATCTCCAACTTTAGAATGAATGCGATTATTTGAGTAATTACAATCGCGTAGAAAGATATATTTCCATTGTGTGCGTGTTGGTCCAGAGTAGTTCCCTGCAACAAGAAATCAGCATGCTAGGTCATGAAACAGTTGCTTGTGGCAGTTTTTAACATTCCAGGGTTAATATTTTTGGGATATGGCACAAATATCATGAGAATGCTGCATCTGTGCGTATCCGGCACGGGAAAAAAATAGGGTCTCTTTTGGGTACGGCTGGATACGGTATCCAAGAAGTATCCGAGCCGTATCCTATGAGTATCCGTATCCGATATGGCGATACGCGTACCAAGGGAGAGGGGGTGGAGTATCCGGTAACTGTGGCTGAAATAGAGAAGGAAGCTGAAAGAAGAACAGGGAACCAACCCTTTATCTGGAGGTTTGACCTCAACAACAAGATCCCACACCTTGAGGTCATTCCCATTGTATTATTGGATTGCTTGAATCAGATTCAAACAAGGGTGCAAATCCAAGCGATAATAGTAACCTAGGTCCCATCCTCGATCTATATCCATTTTGATTTTGTGCCCCACTATGAGATTTTTCCCTATGCCGCCATGCATACCCAAAGCTGCTCTGATGCCAGTGATTCCTATAGTTTTTCCTATTGAATTCCATGTAGAGCCATAGTGATTGGCCCTTGGATTCCATGTGAAATTGTAATATGCTAATATCCCATGCAGGATAGATCTAGTTCGCAAAGGAGATCGATTAATAAGAAAGCAAGTAAGAGTTTAATGATAAATTAAATTAAAGATTTAATTTACCAAAACATTAGAAGCCGGCTTCATGGTGCAGCTGTAATAATTAAGAAGCATATAGTAATATTAAGAGGCAGCAATCAAATGATATGTGGTGCGATTAAGATCAAGGTGCGGTAGCAGACAAAATAGAAAGGCTGTGATCAAGGTGCGCTAGAAGACAAAACATAAACGTTTCGATTTGTGTAATTAAGGAAAAGTCATATCTATTCATCAAAAGACATCCTTTGTAAAGGTATAAGAAGCAAAGGAGAGGAATGCTTGAAGGGCATTGAACAAGAATTATTATTGGAATATAAAAGCAGAAATAAAGGAAAGAATATCTATAAGGCAGAAAGGAACATATCAGCAGCGATATATTTATTTATGCAATAATTGATAACAACATAGGCAATATTTATAACAGATTGGAATCCATCAAGAGGTACATATATCAATCATACCAATTCCCAAGCAATACAATTGAAATAAGGTGATGTTAGTAAGTAGGAAATGATGGCCCTTTTGGGGTTTATGAGATGGTGAAGTACCAATAGGCCCCTTCATCAAGCATGCCACCCCGAGTTAGTTGCTCGTGGGCCGGGAGGCATATGAGTGCTCTCGGGCTTGTTGAATAATGGTCTTTATCCATCTTATCAAGCACGCCACCCCGAGATGAGACACTCGTGGGCTGGGAGGCGACTAAGTGCTCCTGGGTTTGATCAAGGAGGATGACTAGCCTCCAAGGTGGATTGGGAGATGTTAGGTGGACTGACCCCTTTCATGCTCTTGACAATATTGTTACTAACACTCTTGGGAGATTCAATATGTGATTGGCTTGAAGAATTGTGTGATGATGGATTGAACTAAATATTAATTATGCTACGATGATTTGATCTTACTATTTATGTTATGAAGTATTGATCTCATTATTAATTATGCTATGATAGATGGGTTTAACATGAATGATAGATGAATTTAATATGAATGATGCTCTGAACTGAATATTATCTAATTTATTTATCTTTAATATTTCTAATGTCCTTTTCTAGTGATTATTATAGTATGCAGGTAAAGAAATCAGGAATATCCTAAAAGGGGACATTACAGTGGTGTTCGAGCTTCAATCCTGCCAGCCTGCGGATCAAAGATAGTGTATGCAAGTAAGCCAAAGAACTCAACGGGCCTTAAATAGGGAAAGAAGAAAACTAGAAGCAAGTAGCAGCCAAAGTACTAGTAGAGAAATGGTTGATCATGAGTTCAACCTGGGAAACAAATTGAAGGCTTTTATGGAGCAACAAGGGAAGACATCGGAATTGCTTCTCCAAACACTCCAAAGCATAATTAATGCAATCAATAAACCTACACAAATCAATGGGAAAGATGTTAATTCCAATCATTCTGGAAACAATAAAACTCTTGTAGGATCAACACCTAGAGCAACACGACCTACATTCTTACATAGTGAAGAACAGACAAGAGAAGAAGAAGAGCCCATAACAACAAATGACATTGAGGAATTGATATAAGCCTATTCCAACATTGATCCCGAACTTAGAAAATATTCCATTTAGAGACTTTTGTGATATAAGAACAAGAAATACATCGAGGAAAGAAAAAAGGCAACCTAACAAAGACTTACAAAAAAAGGTAAGTAGGATTGTAGAATAAACCTTGAAAATTTTGATGGCTCGGGAAAAGTCACGGCACGAGCATGGATCTAGAAGCTCGACACATACCTTTCTCTTAGCCCCATGACCGAGGAGGATGCTCTTAAATTTGCCAATCTACTCTTGGGAGGGGTTGCACACGAATGGTGGCATCATGAGATTGTCACACAAGGACACCAAAATGTTGTAACATATGACGAATTTACACAAAGACTCATAAATCGATTTGATCAAAAACATCCCCAAAGGCATTTCAAAGAATTAACGCAATTGAAACAAAAGGGATCTGTCGAAGATTATGTGGCCGAGTTCCAAAGAATTTCAGTCATGGTGTTGGGCGTTGATGAGGAAAGGCTCACTTACATTTTTATAGAAGGGTTGACGAAGTCACTTTGTGGTTTGGTGGGCACTCTTGATCCAACAATCCTCCAAGATGCTATCCAAAAAGCATTAAAACTAAAAGTTACAACAACAAAGAACAAAACCTATTCCAAGGATGTACCTTCTAGGTCAGATTATCAACCTTCTTACAAGAAGGATGAGGAACCAAGGGAATGGTCCCCTATAAGAAGAGAGGATTTATGAAAGAAGGGTTTATGTTTTAAATGTTAAGAAAAACGGGATCCAAGTCATTGATGTGCAAATAGAGGACAAGTGCGCAACCTAGAAGCCATGAGGGATGAAGAATTAGATGAAGGAGAAAGGGAACCCAGAAAGAAGAAATGGAAACAAGATGAAGAGTTTGCAAGTGGTACATTGGCCACACTTTTAGGGGCACCCAAATACTACCCATTTAGGGTTCGTAGTGTGTTACAAGGTCAAAAGGTAACCGTATTAGTCGATAGCGGTGCTACACATAACTTTGTTGATGAGGGACTAGTAATAAGGATGACATTAAAAGCTAAAGACTTTGAAGGGTTCAAGTTAGTCATGGCGGATGGATTCACTACCCCTTGCACACAAAGAATTCCGCAACTAAGCATTACCTTGGGTAGACATCAAATATGTGAAGATTTCTATGTGGTAAAAATAGGCGATTTGGACGTGGTTTTGGGCATTCAATGGTTACACTCATTGGGTAGATACTATCAAGACTTCCAAAAGATGGAACTATGTTTCCATCACGATGGGAAAGAAGTGGTACTATAGGGTCTATTAGATGGGTCTCCTAGGGTTGTATCATCAAAAAGGATGAAGAGAGCATTTAGACATGGACAAGTACAAGGTGGTGGATAAGCGCATTCTATACAAGGACTGAATATACCTCATCTCGGGATCAAAGATCAAGATGTCTTTTGAGGACGAGAGAAAACTTGTCTTCAGTTAGGTACCTTACCAGTTACCAACTCTTGGTTTTGTTGTTGAGAGATATTGGGAAATACAAATATATGAACCAGAAGGATATTGGACAATACATTATCCTCATACTTAAGAAAAGGTATCAACCTTATGATCTTAAAGGGCTATGTTGGCGGTTGGATGGAGACAAGTATACTGACAACCATTCTTCAAGGAGGATTGATTTGGGATGCTGATTACTTTAGGAGTGTCCTAGTTTGTAATTGCTTGAGGACAAGCAATCTTGGGAAGGGCGGACTGTAATATCCCCCGCAAGATAGATCTAGTTCGTAAAGGAGATCGATTAATAAAAAATTAAGTAAGAGTTCAATGATAAATTGAATTAAAGATTTAATTTACCAAAACATCAAAAGCCGACTTCATGGTGCAGCCGTAATAATTAAGAAGCATATATAATATTAAGAGGCAGCGATCAAATGATATATGATGCAATTAAGATCAAGGTGCGCTAGCAAACAAAACAGAAAGGATTAAGAGGCTAGAGGGTGAGTTATAGTAATTGTGAGACAAGGCTGATTTATAAGGCATTACAGGCTCCAAAAGCTTTGCCAAATGGGAAAGAGGCTAGAGGGTAAAAAGTCCAAAGCAATGAATGTATTCATTGTTCCTCCACTCTACTAACAAATGCTTGTATCCTAAGTGGGTATCATCAACATCAATGAAGAAAAATGTCACTAGTGTAGTGACTACTCATTGAGGTCATCTTGAGATGACTAAAAATTGCACAAATCAAATCCTACAGAAAAAAATTAAAGATTAAGAGGCTGAGGACTGGGACAATTATGGAATAGCTCATCTAGTGGAAGAACCAAACAAAGGAAAACACAACGTTGAAAGATGAAGAAAGAAAGAAAGAAATTATATTAATGTCCACAGATGACCAAAAGTAGGTCAATGGGACTAGAAGATACATCAATTAACAATTGAAAGTTCTAGGAAGAGAGAACCCTAGAAGCAAAATAATAAAAATATGTAAGACAAATAAAGCATTATGCCACTAACAAATAGCAACGAAGGGTGAACAAGAGTGCCAAAAGCATGTGTCGATAAAGATTGGAAGGAAATCTCATCGAATATCCCTGCTTGTGTTTGAAATGGAGTTGTCTAAGCCATCATTGATCATTGTGAAAGATCTAATAATGCTCGCGGAGGAGTATCCAAGGTTGGAGTGGCCATGTTGCAAGATCCTAGGAGGAAGCAAAATACTTCTTCTAGAAACTCCCCTAACATCCAAAACCTATGTAGCTCCCCTAGTAGAAGTATCTGCAACTGGTTAGCATTGAGGACAATAATTTTTTGAAGAGATGGCATGTTACGCTCTCAATATAATAGGTGCATTGGGTTATGGAGTGATCCATAATCTGGGGCAGCTATACCACACTCTAGCATGTCAACATATGGATTTAATGTGAAGCCCTCCAACTATCTCAACTTGCAGCATACATACACGAATCAACTAATAAAAGATAGAATTTCTACATTTAGAAATTAACTACCTTGCAATCACACTCACATGCAAGAACAAGGTTGTACTCTGGGAAACCCTCTAATGGGCAGAAAATTCCAAGAAGAGTGAGCAATGCTCCTCTTGCCACTAATCTATAGTTGTACAAGTTACATTGCTTCAACGGGCTTACAATTACCCTCATATACTGGCCTGACGGGAACATGATCTGCAACTCTACTTGCAGCAGTGGAAAATGAAGGACTGAAACCTCCATACAAAGGATCTGCTCTCCACTTGCAGCAGTTTGGAAACTCTGTTGCATTAGCCCCATTGGCTCAGTGTGCAACTTGTTGAAATATGATATTGGAAAGGTGCTACTCTACCACACTTGCAACAACTTCTTCTCCTTCCTCCAACACCCTCTTGTTGGAAATGTTGTCATTGATGTCAAAGGTGCACACACATGTGGTCATTGATGTCAAGAAGGTGCATGAACAAGATTGTTATCCCTAATGTCAAAGAGGGAGATTGTTGGTTAGATTGAATGCTATTGATGTCAAGAAGGTGCATGAACAAAGTGTTGTCATGTCAAAGAGTAATGTTATGAGGAGCAGAGATCTATAAGAGTCTAAGACAATGATGTTCAAGTAAAAGAGCAGAGATATAAGGCAGATATTCGTCACATTAACAAAGGCATGGAGTCATTGATAAAAGTCGTCAAATTTCCACAGTCCATAATGATTGTAGTTGAGTGCTTCAGGATTTAACTGTGTGTGATTTTTTTCCTCAACGTTTCAAATCACACTCCATGATCCATCATCAGGAGAATAGAGAGCAAGAGAAGAGAAATAGAAAAGGTAATTTGCAGACCAAGTAAGCTAAATAGAAGGAGGGAGTGGCACGGGAACCAATAGACTACAGGGAGAAATAAATAATAAAAGCATACTCCTACTCATACGAATAAACACACATGCACATACACACCCATACATAAAAAACACAGAATATAAGAGTATAAGTGAAAGAACAATGAAACATATTAAATATAAAAATAAAAAGAGATTTAATTGTATGTATCATAATAATAAATGTGATAAAATGCAAAGAAGAAAGAAGCAACAAGGCAAAATAATCAGGGAAATAAAACAAACGAAGCAAAAACTATATATATGGTCAAATTTGCAAAAAAAGAACAAATACATACATACAGGTATGACTATACAAGAAAGAAAAAAAAGGCTGAGCCTACACTAGAACGAACAACACACATAGTGAACCAAGAAGAATGAAAACAAAGCAGTAAACACTTAAATATATAAATAAAGAGATATAAATATAAGTTTAATATGGATGTAAGTAATAAAAAATACAAAGTAGATGAAAGCAACATGGTAAAATATGTACATACAAATACATACATACACACAAATACATGTACATAGAACATATACATACACACAAATACATATACAAAGAACATATACAAACATACATATACACAATACATAGACAAACATGCAAATACATACATATATATACAGGTCTATATATAGGTATGACTATACAGGAAAAATAAAGGCTAAGCCTATACTAGAACGAATAACAACACATATGGTGAACCAAGAAGAATGAAAACAAAGCCAAAAAAACACTAAAATATATAAATAAAGAGAAATAAATATAAGTTTAATATTGATGTAAGTAATAATAAATACAAAGTAGATGAAAGCAACATGGTAAAATAAACAACTATGAGAGTAAAAACCTATATATATATAAGAAAATTAAGACTAAGTCTTACACCAGATCCACAACAAGCAAAGTCAGCCAAGAAGAAAGGCAAATTAAGAACTTTCCCGTTGAAGAGATAGTGAAATTGGAAGGCTGACTTTGTGATATGGATTAAAAGTAATTTAAATTAAAGGTTTAAATTATGGTTGATATGAGGCCGACCTCATTAATGAGTGTTTAACAGCAATTTAAGGCAGAATTATAGAAGGTAAAAAGATTATTCAAATAATACGCTTCACTCTACTTTCATTCAATACAATTTACATATATATAGGACTTGTATATCCTATATTATAGGAAACGTCCTATAACAACTTATAGATAATTACGTTACTAACAAATAAACAAACTCCTAAATATATGAGTTGTTAAAACAACTCATAAACAAACTCTCACTATAATATAATATTAAGTTGTTTCTCAACAACTTAATATTAATGTATATAACTCTCTTTTATTAAACATAATACTAACCTAAACACCCATGTGAACACTAACAATAGTTTTCCCAACATTCCCCCCCTTAGTGCGAACATGGAGACTCTACTTTCATTCAATACAATTTACATATATATAGGACTTGTATATCCTATATTATAGGAAACGTCCTATAACAACTTATAGATAATTACGTTACTAACAAATAAACAAACTCCTAAATATATGAGTTGTTAAAACAACTCATAAACAAACTCTCACTATAATATAATATTAAGTTGTTTCTCAACAACTTAATATTAATGTACATAACTCTCTTTTATTAAACATAATACTAACTTAAACACCCATGTGAACACTAACAATAGTTTTCCCAACATTCCCCCCCTTAGTGCGAACATGGAGAGAAAGTACATCACACAATTTGGAAACAGAATCGTATGCCTATGCATACTTTTAGGTCTGCATACTGCTATTTGGATCTTGCTGCACATGATCACTTACATACGAGAACTTATCCCGCTTTCACTTCGAGTGAACTCATCACCGGCCGACCACACTTCCAAGAAGTCCGACAGTCAGAGGATCTCTGTAGCCAGTTGCTCTCGTATACAACTGTTTACAATATCGATGATGCCCATATTCTCCTCCTTTCAGACTTTAACACTTTCAATTGCAATAAGGCCAACTCTTCTGGCTCATGATCTTGATTCAAACGAAAGGCCTCTCATCAACCTTTCATGGTTTTCACATAGGTTTACCGGAAACCTGGACACGAACAGGGACACACTCATTTGTTCAACTCATATGGTTTTCTGGATCACCACTAACCTTTTCAAGATACATGAACTGCATTACACTAGTGCTTTTGTTCATTACAATATTTTACACTGGGAGGATACATAAGAAAATAACACACACATGAATAGAAATACCCATTGTTGTTGATCATGCCACTCGATCTCCAACAACATAGGGAATTGTCACTGCCATTGGAGATGGAATATTGCTGTTATATTCCTCCCCATGATGTGACATTTCCAATTAATAGGAAAATAAAAGCACACACCACAATAGATCTCAACATGCCACCAAAGCTGATAAGTGGCCCCGTCATTGGTGACTGACGAGAGGACGCTGAGTGTCCTCCTTCCTCCATTGCCTCCTGCCTCCAACCTTGAATTTATCTAAAATACATATTCTTCATCACTAGGACATGGTAGCTCTTCATCATTTGCATAGCTTTCCCAATCAGTTTCTTCAGCCAAGGAAGCATGCTGATCTAGTTTGTCATCCAGTAGATCCTGTGCCCTCTTCTTACAATTCAAAACTACATGTCCTATTTCATTACAAGAAAAGCATTTTATTTTTCCTTTTGAAGGGACATGCTTGGATATGTACTTGCCTTTTCTTGCTTTGTTATGTACATATAAGACTTCTTCAGATTCTGAGTGTTCATTATAGTCAAGTAGAGTAGAGATTACTCTTTCAAGGCTAATGTTTACCTTGCTTAATGTAAACACCATACCAGACATATTCTTAGGCAGACTATTCAAAAGTATTGCTTTTGCATCATCATCCTTTACTTTTTCATTAATGCCAGCTAACTGATTTAGTAGGGAGTGAAACTTACTTATATGATCTGCCATTTTTGCACCTTTATCCATCTTCAATCCATATAATCTCTGCTTCCACGTCGTCTTGGCATTTTCTGCTGCAGATCCAAAAAGTTTGTTTAATGACTCCCAGATCTCTTTTGCAGACTTCGTGAAATCCACATGGTGTAGGTATGCATCTGAAAGTCCAAGACCAATCAAAGCTATATTTCTTCGATCCTTTGTAGTCCATTTTGTGATTCCATCAGCATCAGTTGGCTTTGATGTAGCTTCACTCACCACATCCCATAGATCCTTTTCAATAAGGATCAATTGTAATATGATTTGCCATGTGTGGAAAAATCAATGTGCTGTTCTTTTCCATAATGAAAGTATCTGACCCTTAATCAAAATAATATCAAAGGTGTAGGGCTACACAGATAATGCACCTTGATTATAACACTTTTAACAACGCAGACAACCAATGCAATCATTGGCAATTATTCTTCAAACTATACAGAAACCAAAACACATATATTCAAAGCAACACAATACAATAACTACCTTATGAGTTGTCTTAAGCAGCAAGCTTGGAAACCTTTGTTTTGACTTCTACTTTGTTGCGCTTGTTGCTTTGGACTTGGACCCGCACCTGCGCTTCAGCTTGCTTGGCCTCCACTGAATTGAGCCCTTTGTTGGCTATGAGAAGCCCTAGATAGATTCATTGCTGGTGTTCGAATGTGCATGCCCTTGAATGCTGAAGAATGACTAAACCTCGTGAATGGTTCTCTGGCAGCAGACTCACACGAATAAGCGAACAGTACTCCTTCAATTTTGAGCTCGTTTGCTGTACTTTAGTGCAGCCAGAATGCCATTTACGTTTGAAGAGTAAATGACGCCCTTTGAAGACTCTGAAAAGAAAAGCAAGTATGGATTTGAGCGGTCACGAAGGCAGTATGATCAGCCACTGTAGTCATATGATTGTCACCAGATATTCCGGCTGCTCTGATACTATAATAGCGATTTAAGGCAGAATTATAGAAGTTAAAAAGATTATTGAAATAATAGTAAATATGCTTCACTCTACTTTCATTCAATACAATTTACATATATAAATATGACTTGTATATCCTATATCATAGGAAACATCCTAAACAACTTATAGATAATTACGTTACTAACAAATAAACAAACTCCTAAATATATGAGTTGTTGAAAGTTACTAATTACATTATAGTACATGAGATGTCTGATAATATTTGCACAAATTTAACAGTCAGATCAGTTTGTTACTTGGTTGTTTGTTAAATTAAGATGATTGCTCTGATTGACCACCTCCTTCCATTTAGACAAATTCAATTTGGTAAAATCTGCATTTTCTACTCTGGTTATTGAAGTATTTGACTAACTGCCCTAAGTTTTTGTATTCTGTTTTCTACAGTTGATCTATCTCAAATTATTTAGTCCAATTTACACTTGCTTTGCACATGCTGTTGTTGCAAGTCAATTTCAGTAAAATCCGGTACAAATTAATTGATGAGCTACTGGAACGGTTTGGCAATTGCTTGAAACTGATCTATTGCAAAATATTAGTATAATGTAGCATCACTTTGTTGTGCCTGTTAGGGAAGCTTGACTTATGGCAGGGCAGCCTCCCACAGATAGTAGTTTGTATCAAAGTTGGATACCTCAAAGGTCATCTAAATTAATTTGTATGCCTGTGGGACCTTTACTCAAGGATATAGATTTTCCAAGCAAGCCTAATTGATGGATAATATGCATTGTGTGTTAAGAGAGCATGTTTATGGTAGAGAAATTGATAGAGATTGGCTTCCCAAACTTGTAACATAGAGAACAATGAGTGTTAATGTGGATTCAGACCCACTTACACACTTTGTCTATGACAGCTTATTAGTCTGCCATTGTCTATGGTTGATTCCTGAAAGACTAGTCTTTAGGGAGATTGTGTATGGTAGACAAAGCTTCTGCGGACACCAATTTTGATGGTTTGTCATATTTGATGTCTATCATAAATGACTTTTGTGATGTCTCTTGATCCCTTTGCTTTGTAGACACTGCACCAGGATTAAGGCTAACTGAAATGCCTTGGAGTGTCTCTTACAACCTCATAGCTAGTTTTAAGAGAGGTCAAGGTCCCTTTGAACCAAGTCTATAGGTCATTAAGAGTCAGTGAAAATGACACTTGACTCCTTTCTTGTTTTCAGCTACCACGACCTGTGGTAATAAAACAACACATGTAAATAGCTTGAACATCTCTGACCCAAAATGTCTCAGAATCCTGTCTAACTTGGTATATTACATTAGTGATTTCATGCTATGGCTTGTCATTTCCAAGTATGCAAGTCCAACAATGGATAGCTACGTTGATTTGTCACATTTCAGGATCTACACTCAAAGGAACAATGGATATCATCAACCATTGTCATGTATACTTTTTTTTTGAGATATGCAACATAAATAATATATATTATATATGTCCTGTGATTGAAGTTCCATAGACACACATGCTCAAACATTTCATTTCTGACATATAGATGAAGCCTGAAGGTGTCAAAATTAAAAAATTAATAGAAGTTGATGGCGAGTTGCAAAGCTTTGCAATCCTCAATTAATTTAGTTATTTGTTCAAATAAAGAGCACTTGGTGATCTTTATATTCTGGTTGATAACATGACTGATTGACTGGACCTGGTCTTCCAAAAAGTTGCAGTGGACTTGAGATATAGGAGGCTGTTTGCATATGGGGATGCAAAAGAGAAGTATATAATCCAAGAAGTTTAGTCTTTAGCAGTCTACCCTATTCCTTCTCAACTTGGGCTAAAGTAGGAATAGTGCAGGCCTAAAGATGCCAACACAGTCTATGGACCCGTCAATCTACAAAGCTGCATAACGTGCAGAATTTAGAACCATCAAATCATTGATTTTGGTTGAAGGGATTTTATAGCTCCTCCTCAATTACCAATCTTATTAGAAGCATGCTATTATCTTCCTTGCCACCTATGAGATCAACTTAAGGTCCTAGGAGTAGCTATCTAGGGGATATTTTGCAGGACACCAATGGTGCCAATCCATTCCCACTTGTCTGGAATATGTTTGCATGTTAATGACATGCAGTTTTTGCCTGAGATAGTGTCTGCATAATGCACCCATGGTTCACCTGTTTGCTTAGGTCCCGATAGTGGCTTCTTAGCTCGTATTGCCCCCATGTTTGGCACAGAACCCATAATGAAGTAATCCAAACACTAATATAATTCACCATTAGTTTATGTGTATAGATACTAATAGATAATATAAGAATCCATGTGGTCTAGTCAAAGTTAGGGGAGTTTCCCATGTTTATAGTGTTAAAAGAAATGCAAAATTGAAATAAATTTAATTTTCTTCTAAACAAGAAACTTTAAAATTATATACTGATAGGTCATAATTCAACTGCAAATTGAAAGTGGGGTCATTCTCAAATTACTTTTAACAAAATATTTAACAATTAAAAAAAAAATGATAAATCATAATTCAAATACAAATTGAAAATGGGCCATAGTCAATTTAGTTTGACAGAGACCTATTCAAAGTCCTCACAAAATTTTCTCTATGTATCTGCTTGTTTTTCTCTTGCATGCAACTATGCCATCATAGCCTTTGAATTAATGCTTTTCATGAAATCGATGCAAAGCCATTGGAGTTGACTCTTATATACTGCCGGTTTGGAATTATCTCTTAATGCAATTTAGTGATTTTATTTATGCATTGGTAAATCAGTAATCTCGGTTGCGGTCTGGATTCAGGGTTGCTGATTCTATTGCATGCAATTTTTTTTGACAAATACAAAGACAGCTTGATCTTATCATGAAGTATTGGATTGTTCCCTGCTATGCATTAGGTTTAATTCTTTATGCAATAGACTTGTAGAAGAAATATGCTAGATGATCGTTTGGTTGAACTTTTTGAGGACACCCATTAATGCTTAGGTACATCTTCGGAGCAGTGAAGGGTACCTTTCTCTGAAATTGAACTACTTAGTTTGGTGAGGTATTCCTGTTTAAGTAGCTCTAGGTTAAATCAACCGTCATTGAATTCCTACTTAAACTTCTCTGATTCCAAAGGTTTTTGTTGGATGGTTTCTGGATTATCAAATTGATAGTTTTTTTTTCTTCATTTCTCAGTTGAAAAAAATCAATCACAAGAAGCTTCCCCATCATCCAATGTTCGTCAAGATTTGACAGCATGGCAGGAGAGGCATGCAGTGATTGTATTATCAATTGTTCCGGTAAGTGGTTACCATGTATGGATTAGAAAGGAAGCATGTTTTTGCTTTCTTCATAATTTCTCTTTTTGGAGTCTATATTTTTCTTGTTGCCACTACAGGTTGTCTGTGGTGATTATTAATTTATTACATTAGTTTTGTTTGGCAGTGAAGATGCATATTATTTAAACTTATTGTCTTTGCATAAATTGTTTCCAATTTGATTTGAATTATTAATATTCCATGGTTGAGATTTTGATCACTCTTCCTTCTGCATTTAGTAATATAAATGAATGGAAAAACTTCGAAAGACATTAGACACTTTTTTGAAGAACGAGTGGAACACTCTTACGTTTATGTTCCATTCTGAGGAGTTTTTTCTTTTCATTTTAGGAAGAATATAGCTATCACTCTCAGTTTGAAACTGTCTTTAAGATCCAGATCACTTCAGCACAAAACTAAAACTCATTCAGACCGCCCTCTTATTCAACTTTAGATTTATTGTTTTTAACAGTATTAGAGATATCAAAAGTATAATAATGGTTTTCCATGCAGGTGGTCTAAGTTCAGTGTGCTGTACCTAGCAGGATTATAGAGCTGGGAAATTGGTTGCTGATTTTGACCTAGTGCAGAAAAAATTGATAACGGGGTTCTTCTAAGACCTCTGTTAGAGCTTGATAGTATTGAATACTCTGCCAAATAATCCAGAGTGGAGCCTCTGGTATCAACTTTTACAAGTTAAAATTAAATTTATGTGTACGAGTTAAAATTTAATTTAAGTGATAACATACACTTTAAGTTTTAATTAATAAAAGAATATTTGAACAGGTCAGAAGTTACTGCTTAACTTCATGCTACCTAACAGGCTCAACAATAAACAATTTTATAAAGAATACTGGAGCAAGTAGAACTAACTTCATAACCTACTTAAGGGACTAAACATTAAACTAGTTTCCCATTCCATCTTATTATTTTTTACTGATCTACTCAGAGAAACAAAGGACATAAGAAATATCTGGGATGCCTGATTTGGTTTCCAATATATTTCAAACTAGGGGCTTTCTTGGTTAGTTCAAACTTCAGACCAGGGTGCAAGCAAAATATTAGGTTAACCATGGGGAAATGTTAAACATTCATGCACTTCGAAATCACACAACTGCCAACTCCCACTGAAAGAGGTATGCATAAAACAGTATCTCTTACATAGGTTGATAATGATACCAATTTCACTTTCCATTGTGCTAAAACACAGAAATAAAGGCCAACCAAACGGAATGAAGTCATTTGCTGGCCAATGCAAAGAAACTCAAAAAGTACAAACCTATTAAACACTATAATCTTGTCACAGAAATAAAATACCAGCAGTACACTGCCCCACGCTGTTATGGAATGGAAATCTTCCAAGTCTCTATAACAATCACTATAATGGACAGACTTAGGATTACCTCCTCATCTTGTAGTCTCCCATGAGAGAGAGAGAGAGAGAGAGAGAGAGAGAGAGAGAGAGAGAGAGCTCTTTAAAAAAAATTGACAAAATCTTGCTAAACTAATGTATACCAGCTAGAGCTCTTCACACACAGCCTTGGACTTAGTTTCCTACAACCGAGTTTTTTTCTTTAATCTTTCTCTGTATTGCTCCAGAAAGGATTTGTCCTCCCTCCAAATTTGTGGAGGTGGAATGTTTCTCTTAGTCCCATGTAGGATTCACTTGATAAACCTATGTCCTCATTCGTAGGGTGATAAATAATACCCCTGGTTTCAAACCTCCTCTTAGTACCCCTTTCCAATAAACCATTACCTATTTTCTTTACATACCTCAGCTAACCATTTTTCTAGAGACATTCTTAAATTCACTTTTTTTCTACTCAATATATTGATACATGTCATGACCACCACTCTCACTTCCAATTTTTGGACCATAAAAAGATTTGATATTGACTCAAGAGATGACTACTTGTGCAAAATTTTGATCCAAGCTTATGTGGAGAAAAAAATTGTAAAAAGAGAATTTCTTTATCTTGACCATAAATATATATATATTTTTTTGATTCGTAAAGATAGTTTTGTATTGATTCGAATGGAGAAATAACATGCAGGTGCCTATAAGCCGTTTACCTGCCACAACCAGATAACACCTGAACCCTTTCTTACTATAGGGTTGGCCAAGCTTCAACAAAAACAGCCACTAAGCTTGCAAGTCTGATATTGATAACTTACCTAGCAAAATTTAGCCATTAGGCTTACAGTATTGATATTATCGATATTATCTGCGTTATATTTACAGATATAATGCCATACCCACTAGGTCAAAACCTGTATAACTGAGAGATAAACTGAGAAATCAGAAAAGGCCAAGCTCAACGGCCATAGCCTGCAGCCTATCAACCCATACCTCTTCGCCAGGTTCCCCATTCTCTTGCAGCATATTCTGAAGGAAGCCATAGGCCTGAGTGACACGATCCTGATGCTCCTCCAATGCCAGGCCTTTCAAGTCAAGGATGAAGGGCAAAACCTTCGTCACCTCCAGAGGGTCCTTGTCTGAGACAATGTCCTTTGGGCGAGGAATGCCCACCCCAGGGATAGCCGCCTCCAAAATGTGGTCGAGGCCCCGAAGGATTTCTGCTTTGAATACCTTTGCCATGAGCGATTTCGCTGCCGCTGCAGACACCCCAATATCCAGAATGGAGGCGAGGAAGCGGGAAGAGATATGGGAGTCGACTCTGTAGAACTCGTCCGCTGATAAGAAACCTGCCCCCAAGATGATTTTGACCGCCGGGAGGAGTAAGCCCTCATGCCGTCGCAAAATGCGTTTTAACCTCAGATCTGTGACCGCTCCCTTAAATGCCATCTGCCTAACTGAACTCTCCAACTGTAGAGGTGTCGACATCCCGAGATTGATCAGCCCGTGCACCGAGATCCTAGCAATAAAGCCCGAGCCCTTCTCCATGCTGTCTACTACTGCCACCGTCTGCACTAGCAAAGAAGCTCTCGAGACCACGAAAATGGGATGAGCGTCGGGTAGGAGACACTAACTGCGTTTAATATATGCCGTATTCATTGAACCCTTGCTTCTAATCAATGCCTGGAGAGGCTTGCCAGCAGAATTCGTGCGACTTCTCAAGTCGAGACCGCCAAGGAGGAACTCCGGCTACTATGATGATTGTTCTCAATCATCAAGAAGACCATAATGCCTTTGTGTGGCATCGACCCATCCAAGTGTTCTTGGATTGGGTGCCCACCCAACCGCCCAATCTTGACCATAAATATTAAACCATAAATATTTTAATATTTATATCATGGATCATGGAGTGTGATCCAAAACATTGATACAAACTAATACAGCCTTTTCTAGAAGCGTCTCTTATTTTCATGGCCTGTGAAAATCTCATTTCTACTAATTATAACATGTCAAATGTGCACTCACAATGTGCTTGATGCACATCCATTAGTCCCAACTCCCAACAACATGAATGGAAACAATATTATGTTGAAGTCTAGTGCTAGTAAATATCAATATCACGAATCAAAACCAAAGATTGAGGACTATACCAAATTTTAAAATATGCTCAAATGATTAATATAGGTTGGATTCTTGTGAACACATCTACTAAATTATTTTTCAAATTATCGTAACATTAACATTTGTTGGCAATTTATTTCATTATCTACCTTTAACATTAACAGAGTAAAAAGGTCGTTAGGCCATGCAACTCATATTTGGTTCTATACAAAATTCTGTATAGATCTTGGAATACAAGAATATTAATGTAATCTTGCACCCCCAATACATATAAACTTGGGATAATTTAAAATAACCCCTCCATCACTAAATACTTAGGCTTATATTGGTCTAAATGTTCTTTTTTAAAGAACCCCCAATATGAGTGAACGTGGTATAGTTTTGACCTCCTAGTGAAATGCCCACGTTTAATCCTCGACAGGTCTGATTGTATTCCCCTTCTATTACTGCCATTGCTGCCACTTTCTTGTTGAAACTGAACTTGCTTTAAAGAGGCTACATGTGCGACCTCTCATCATATGTTGTCAAATGTTATTACGTTGCAGTTCCTGTAAAAAGTCTCATCATTGTAAGTTGTTTATGTTAAATAAGGTATTAGTTATGATTGAAACATCAAATCTTTCTGTTGTCCATTTATACTGTTCACTGAAGGACTCTATCTTAGTCTTTTTGTCTGACAGTGTTGGCTGTAGGTTAATGTTTTGCGTGTTGGAGATTTGTACTGACATTGATGAATCTTATAAGCAATTTGAGTTATTTTCATTAATGTTCCAGTTTTGAAAAGTTAGTCTAAACAAATAAGAAAGCATAAATAAATGGCACTGGTTCTCTGTTAATGCATGACAGCACAGAGCATCTTAAGGTCTTACTATGTATAAGGCCAAGCTGGAGGGTCCAATTTCATTTGCTTAGTGTAGCATTAAGTCTAATTTAATTATTTATGTTTACTTTTAAGTGAACAGAAGTTTTATTTTAAAATAATGTGGTTTTGCAGGAAATTTCACAGTTCAGATATGTGCTATGTCCACGACATATGAAGGAAGGCAAGTTTTGGAAAATATACTTCATGTTGGTAAAAAGTCATGTCGCTCCGTAAGTAACTTACACACTTGTAATTAGTCTTAAGTGTTGAATTCTGTTTCCATGTCAACGTATCTACATGGTAAAATGCTTGGATCATACACATGGAATAAGCATCGAGTTGGAGTTGATTTTTAGATTTGTTGTAGTTGTAACTTCTGGGCAAAATCTGTTTGGCATGATCTTGAAATTACTTTTCTGACAATGTTCTAAGCAACTTGATGGTAAAAATTATCATATGATATGGCAGTTTGAGAATGATCATGATGCTATGTCTAATTTTTATTTATCCATACTAAAAGGAACATGTCCAAGCTAGCATGGGGTAGCTCACCAACCCCATAATTTGGTTTCAGCGGAAAATATAATTCTATATTTGTAGCTTCCAAGTTATGAATTTGTTAAAAAATGTAAAATATATCATAGAAGCATGTATCTTTCTCAGGCATATCTTGGCAAACCAAAGGATAAACATATTTTCAATTTCTTGGGATAATATTTTGAAACCAAAAAACACAGGAAAAAAGAAAAGAAATAGCAGATGTTTTTTATGTTTAAGCCATCCTAATTGCATAGAGTTATTAAAACCCTAAAACAGCTTAGAGTTATTAACTTATTATTTATTATTAAAATTTAAAATAAAAAACTCTTAACATCTAATAAAAAATAAAATAAAACATTATACTGTTTTTGAAAATAAATAGAAAAATAATAAATATAGCCCTAAACCTGTTTCGTTGCAGAAAAAAATCAATCAGTTTGGAGTCAAGATGTAAAATAAATCGCAACTTTTCTGACTAAAAAAATAAAAAAAAACTTGGAATAAATTGGATAATGGTGGCCAAACGGGATAAAATGGCAAAATATCAGGCCAAAATGCTGGGAAAAATCTGGAAAAAATGGGTCAAAACACTGTCAATTACATTTCAGAAAAGGGCCTGATTTTTCCAGGAAAAAATGGTCTCAGATGTGAGATCCAATATCCCGTGAAATCTCGTGATTTTTTCCCATGTTCTACTACCATATGTATTATACTGAAAATGCTCTATAAACTAAAATTTTTGATTGTGATGATTTTTTTGATGGATAAATTTATATTCTCCTTGTGGAATTGTCTTTTGGCTTAAATGCCATGACTGAGGGGTATCTCTCTTTCCTAAAATTCAACCAAGACTTGCACCTAGACTCATCTGTCAGCATACACCACAATGAGAATTGGATGTGGTAGTTTACTTGATTCAACATTCAACATGTATTAACGAGCATGTAACCTGTCTCCTAGGAATTTGAACACAGTTTCCACTATGAAAGCCTTGGTGATTTACCACTTGGGATCATCCTATTTGATTTGCTTGTGATGATCATAGATTAATATCACCACAATTAGTTCCTTGCTTGGTCCTAGTTTCAAGGATTTAAATTACCTTTTAGTGGTGGGATTTGGAATATAAAGTTACATGTTAGAGATGTAGTGTCCCTATAAGATAAATTAGATTCTCACATGTATAATTTAAAAAGTGCATATTAATAATATTTAGGTGCTAAGCTTCCCTAATGGGGTAACTGCTGCTTCGTTTAACCATAATGCTGTTTATTGGAAACTGCCTAAGGCAGGCTTTTATAAATTGAACTTGGATGGAGTAGTGAGAGCCAATAGGTAATCCTAGCCATGTGTGTGCTGTTGTAGTAATTTGTTTCCCCTTGAAGTCTTTTATTAGAGAGGTGACTCATTTTATTTGGGATCCAAAATGAATAATGAAACAGAAGCTTTGGCGGTTTTAGAAGGTCTCAAGTTGGCTGTGGCCTTGGGATTTAGAAAGCTGGAAGTGGAAGGGGATTTTGTGACTCAATGAATGATTGATGATTGAGGAATATCATTGAGAATTGAGTCTGATTGCTCAAATCTTTGAGGCCATTCCTTTTGGGCATTGTTACAGGGAAAGGAATCGGGTTGCCAATTATTGAGCAAATGCTAGCATTGACCAATATCCATTTACGGTGAAAATCAGTGATCATCCTGAAGAATGGGACATTATACCTCTGCTAAAGGTGGATTCCCCCCTATCGAAAAATCTATAACACTCTCTTTTGGATCGCCTCCCATCATTTGAATGATGGAAGGACTTGATTTTTTTAATTTTAGCAATTATGCTTTGGATGATGATGCCTTTCCTTCGAACTGTCTCTTCCCACGTGTTATAATTGTTATAATTATTATGGATTTATGTGTGGGACATATTGTGAATTGTGTGAGCAGCCGTTATGGCTAGCGTTGCTGCTCATGTTCTTACAGCCATTGCAGTTTGTTCTTGTTCTTGTTTCTCGCTTGTCCGTGTTTGCAGGTTGTTGGCTTCTGTGTGTAACACCATGAAAATATGATTATCTTCTAGAGATTCTCCCTACAGTGGAGTGTTTTCAGATTGCTGCCTTTGCAGAACCCTTTGCATTCTAGATGCAGCGACCCTTAACTTTGTTAAGTTGATTTTGGGGGATGAGGGTTAGAGCAACATGAGCTGTGCAGACTAGGGCCTCCATTATTGAAGATTTCATTAGCAAGCTCAGTGTCCGCACTCCAGACGAATCTACCAAGGAATGGATCCTCAGCCGCATTATTCCTAATGATGATGTTATCTTCCTTGGTGACTGCCTGGAGTTTGGAGGATACTCCTGTGCTATTGTGGAAAGAGGAGGAATTGGCAGATTTTAAATTGTGTTTCTCTGTCTCTGTCCAAAAAACATGCAGATTTGGCTTTATATTGCCAAGGCTTGGCCTTGTTCATGGATAATTTTCCTGCCAATCTTAGGGATGGGTTTAGAAATTTCAAGCTTATACACCTTACTGGCTATTTCAAAGAGTGGAATCTCCAGTGCCGTATGCTCTATTTTGGAGCCAGCGTGAAGGTGGAATCTAAGGAAGAATCAGCACTGGGCCTCTCAAGTTGATGCTCGCCCTTTGTTGCGGCTTCCTTTTGTAGTGGTGGTCTTTTGTCTGTATTTTGCTGGTGGTGCATCTATTGCCAATGTGGTTATCCTGGCTGTTTTAGTATTTAAGACATGTACTTGCCTTTATGGCCTTTTCTGGTTTATCCAGCCCCTAATCTACATTATTTTCTTTGGGTGAGGCCCCCTGACAGAACCCTCAATTAACCTATCAAAAAAAGTATTTGGATGCTAAGTTTGTATATTCTTTTTCCATAATTTTAATCTCTATAGGCAATGTCCTAAAACATCAAATAGAAAAACCACTATACAGTAATATTTATGTTGATGAAAGCAATTAATGAGTTAATCGAAACCAATATTTGCTGTGCCATTGATGGAGGCAATATAGAGGGGTCCATAGCAATTGACTAACCAATATATGGCATGCCCACTATGGAAAACAACTTGATCCATTACAGAGATAGAGGAAAGCCACCAGGCTGTAGACACTTTTGTGCAAGTTGGGATAAGACAAGGGAAAACACATTTTGCAGCACAATATTTCAATTTTCTAATTCTTGGTTGGGGTTTTATGAACAAATCCTTCTGATAACTTGGAATCTAATTTCATTGGATGCTTGTCTTACTGATATGGTTTATCTAGAGAATATGAATCTAATTTCAATGAATGCTTATCTTATTGATATAGTTTATCTAGAGAATAGATACTAATGAAAACATGACTGGATCGATACATAGACACATGTATAGATGAAACGTGTACAAGGAAACCACTACATGCCAATTTTGATTGTCTTTTTTTAGTGGTGTTTGGGACCATGATACAACTGCTTTTTGACTTGCTCATTGTTTTATTGACTGAAAACACCATTATGTATTTATCTATTTTCTTATGATAGTTTTATAGTGTTGAAGTTAATTGTTTCATTTCAAGCAGATATGAGATGCGTTTCATGCAACAACTCAAGGCTGTTACAGAAGAACAGGAAAGGAACATCAGGTTGCAAGATAACTTGAGAGCTGTATCATCTGAAGTTGAAATGATGACAGCAAGCAGTTCAACGAAGGCAAAAAATGCTACTTCAGATCATGATATAGATGCATTCCTTTTGGGAGACATTGGCAGCAGTGATGACGATGGAGGTATGCAATCATCTTTGATGAAAGAACATAATTTTTTTTGGTGACTGCTTTTTTACTTATGATCTTTTTATAGTCATTTCAAATAATACTCTTCCACTCTTTTGAAAGTCTTGTTATTTCTTGGGAAATATGTTTGTATATTGGATTCAGAATTTCTATATGCATGTAACAAACAGAGATTGATCAGTTAACCTTAACAAATTATACTGGTCTTAGTTAAGCCTATGGAATTATCAAGTATGACCATGAAAATGCATGGTTAATAATTGCTAATGGCTGTTATTTGTAAAATTGACCATTTCACTCGTAAAAATTCAGGATTAGGGTCTACTTCAAGAAAGGTAATGATAAAAGTCCAGATTGAATTCCCCACTTGAATTATTTGTTTTGCATATTTTCCTTCAATTTTTCTTGTGCACTGTTTGTCTTGTCTTACAGCATGCCTAGAGAGAGGCTTGTATACTTATTCCCAGCTCTGCCTGACAGTCCACAGATTTTAAGGAGCGAAAAATTTCTCTGTTTTACTTTTGTAACTCTATTTTGTATCATTATATATATACTTCAACTTGGTCCGGAAAAAAAGCAAAGATGGTTATTATATCAATTTTTCCTCTTAATCATCAAATTGGTCTGCAACTACCAAGAATCTTCACAGGCTAGAAAAAATAATTTACCATCTCCAAAATGATATGAGAAGTGACTGATCCAATTGTAGTTATTGTTACTCATGATAATTAGAACTCCACCTCTGTTGCTTGAATCATTTGATTAGGTTATATTTATATTCATAAACTTACTTTTCACAACATTATATGACTAGTAGTTCAACTCCAACAAATGGAATTACAGAATAAATAATCTTATGGTGGTTATTCATGTGATGGTCATAGATTGTGTGTTACTCTTTTGCTTGCCCATTATCATACAGACTATATATTGTATTGTTCAATTCGATTGAAAGGTAAATATCCTTTTATCATTCTTTAAGGTTTTCCTTTTTCTTAGCTTTGAAACTGTCAGAAGCATGGTTCAAAAACTCAGCGAGTTACTTACCAAGTTGCAAGAATTCACGAGGCAAAACTGGCTGGGTTACTCGGCAAGTGACTTGCCGTAGAACTTGTGTGTTCTGGTGTGTTTGTGTAGAAAACTTGCTTGGTGGCTGGAAAAAAGGCAGCAGGCAGAAAACACACAAATATCCTCTTTTTTTCCTTTACATTTTTACATTTATGCGATTTGTACACTTGACAACTAAGATACCGGGTTCTGCTATAGCGGTCCCCGTGCCTGTATGGGTTATGTCTGGGTCCGGGTATGGGGCCGGTACGCCCGGGGTTCGCCCAGGGTCCGTCTCGGGCACCCAGGGTTCCTTGTGAAGAACCCGTAGGGAACCCTAGGTGCCCGGGGCGGACGCTAGGCGAACCCCGGCCATAAATGGGTGAGATGAAAAAATTAAAATGATTAAAAGCTCACATATAAAACATATAACTATATTATCCCTTGCCTGAGTTATTTGATATGCTCCCTGAGCTATTCGGTTTCGCAAATTATCCTAGAGCATCCGATAGGGGGCATTTAAACGACATGAGACGAGACAATTTTGTGAGACGAAAAGTTAGATCCGTCACTTTAAACAATAGTGAGAAAATAAAAAAACCGACGAGTTTATAACATTTCCTAGCAGACGACGAGTTTAGAAAATTTCCCCGTGTGAATTTTCTTACGGCGTGAGACAATTCCGAGCACTATAATGCTCACATATAAAAGCCTATGGGCTAATTATTAGTATTTTAATTTTTGAAATTTTAATTTTTTTAATTTATATATATATAAATAATTAACATATAACTGTATATTATATAATTATATATAAATTAATAATTAATAATTATATATATATTATAATTTTAAAACATATAACTATATATATTTTAATATTTATATAACTATAATCACAAGTTACAATTTTTTATAAAAAATTATACATATATATATAGTTATATATTTTAATATTTATATAACTATAATTATAATTTATATAATAATATATTATATAGTTATATATAAATTAATTATTTATATATATATATGTGTGTGTGTGTGTGTGTGTGCATGTGTTGCCGTACCGTACCCGGGCCAAAAAAAGCCGTATCCATGTACCCGAACCTCGTACCCGTATCTGAACCTGTACCAGGATCGGCAACTTAGCTTGACAACATTGCATTTATTTGTTGATAGATGGTTAAAACTTAAAAGTGATAAAATAATGAAAAATAGCATGTGCCATGAAGGTCCATGTGGTCTTGAAGGCCTTAATTTGGGCTTGGTGGTAGGGGTTCCACCTCTCGACCTTCTCAACCTTGCCTTGTATTGTGATAGGGAATGTGCCAAGGGCACTGCCCTAGACTTCACGAGTGGCAGCATATATATATATATCATTAAAATGAGAAAATCAGATACAAGGCCTCACTCATGAGGATAAAGATATTACATTGTGTTACTCCTAGTTATTGTTATGCAAGAGGAATAACAATCCCTCCATCAATTCTAGTACCTTATTCCTGCTGCAATGGAGATAAAAGAGAAGGATGTTGTGCCATGAAATTCCGGAACTCCACTATGTAGCATTTCATTAGTCCAAGAGCAAAAAGCTCAGAACATCTGCAGAGTTCCTTGTTATTCGTCATAGCTGTTCTGTGGAAAACCCCCCCAATATCAGCCATCGACTCCTTTCTGTCGAAGTTTGAGATGACTGCGAATACCTCCTTATGCCACACACTGTTGATGTATTTGATGGCAAGAAGTTTCCCATTCATCTTTCTGCCTGTTATATCAATAAAAATTGAGACAAATTCCTCCAGTATTGTTGTATCATGCACATGTCCTTTTCAAACTGCTTCCTGCCCACTGTTGAGAGAATAGCTCCTTCCATTGGGGGAACAACGACATTGAAGTGCCTCCCAATCTGTGTTGAAACATCGTCCTCTGCGCAAGTGCACTATTTACCGACAATGACGACCCGTCGTTCCATTTTTCCATGGTTCTCCTTTGCCTTCGTTCTTAAAGGCCCTTCCTTTTTGACATTTGTGGCTCCATAGGATATCTGATGAGCACAATCCTAAACCAGATTTGAATCTTCCTTAATATTTGATCTTCACAAGTTCCTCCTTATTTAGCCTGCTGTTCCTGTACTTCATTCTTATCATAGCAAGTATATTGTTTAAAACTCCCTATGTGTCGCTTTGATTAGACACAATGACGGTTTTCTTCTGCTCTATACCATGATTTGCTAAAAGATCTGCCGCCATATTGGACTCATGGGAGATGTGCCTAATGGAGTAGTCTTCCATTTTATCCAGCAGGGGCAGGATCACATCTATTCTTTTTTGCAGTTTCCAGTTTAGTGCCTTCCTAGCCTTAACATTTATGCATATCAAGGAGCCCTCTTCAATATCTATGGTCTTAACATTCTTCTGCTCACACAGTTTTAATCCTTCTAATTATATATATAAAATTAAAACCAGATCGGGGGTTTGGGGATGGAGTCCCTAGTGGGGTTGAAGGGCAGCACCCCTCATAGGGGTCTAGGGGCAGCACCCCTGGCACGTTCCCTGTTGTGATACAAGGTGGAGTCAAGGGTTGGAGTCCCCACCACCAAGCCTAAATTAAGGCCTTTGGGATGTGCCACTACACCAAAAGATCGGCCTGGTGGTAAGGACGAGCACCACAGGCGTTAAGGGTGAGGTTTTTGTCCCACCAGAAAGACTGGAGGTGAGATGGACACGTGGGATGCCCCATCATCTAGATCCGGAGGAACATTTGGCCCGCATGACAGGGGAACGTCTGCAGGGGTTAAGCCCACAGTGCTTCGCAAGGCTCGACCTCGAGACCTCGGCTCTGATACCAATGTGATGTGCCACTATACCGAAAGACCAGCCTGGTCATAAGGACGCGTGCCATAGGCGTTAAGGGTGAGGTTCTCGTCCCATCTGGGTGAGATGGACATGTGGGGTTTAAGAGCTTCAGATGATAGCACCATACAGTGAATTCCCCACACATAGATAACTGTTAAAAAGTTTATACAGTTCTGCTAACAACAACTCTGTTTGTATTCAAAATCAATTCATAGATTTAATTACCACTATCTCAAGATGTTGATATCAGTATCCTTATACAAAGTATGGATAACCTGAACTTCAGGTCGCAAAGGTAGGAATACTGTTTCAATCCTGGGAATCTCTGGTGCGGCTTGGTAGATGATTGTTGCGGCTTCCGATTGAAGGGTGATGAGCACTGAACTCCTAGTGGGTGTGACTCTTGAAAACACCAAACAATTCGTTGATAATTTCGCGCTGGTTGTGAGAAGATTCGTGTGTCGAAGATACCTTAAATGCTCACTCCCTATTCACTGTCCCTACTGGTATGAAATGCCCGTGTGTCTAGGTGACAGCTCTAGGATTAATTTCGCCCACAAACTGAGAATAGCGTGAGCTCCTGGTGTATGGGTGCGGCCGGTTTCATTGAATGTTCATGAAGGGTGCACTAGCTGCTCCAGATTGGGTCAAGGGTCTCCCTGACCGTGGTTTGAAGTTCTCCCTCTCTATGCTGGTAACTCGCAGACCTGGGAGAGATTGCGAACAGGATTAGATCCAATGCTAACTTTCTGAAATAACTTTCTGAAATGCAAGTAGCTCAAATACAACTAACGAGAAGGGTTTTTGTCCTACCCAAATTAGATTTTGTGGGGGGTTTTGTCCCAATCAGCCGATCAGATTGCAAACAGAAAACTCCAAAATGCATAACAGATGATAGAAATGAAACCTTGTGCGCTGCTTATATACCGATTTGGGATTGATCCCATAAAGCTGACCTTGTTTGAATTTGAATACTCTTATGGTGCCAACCTGTTTTAAGGTTATTATCAATTTTATTATTAATAATAATAATATTAAATTATTAAAATATTATATTTTTATTTGTTAGTTGAAAAACACTTTTTTTAAAAAATTAAAATAAAGCTGATTCAATCGAGTGGAGGAGGGGACATGACAGCCTTTGAGACCACATGGACTTTTGTGGCAAATACCATTTTTCATAATTTTATCACTATGTTTTCTCAAACACCAAGTCCACTATTTCTGACCTAATCTTCATTCTTCAGGGAAATAATGGTGAATGTGGAGAATCCGAGCAGTTTAAATGATGAGGACTGCACATTTGACGACAGGAATATCGTCATTCTTGAATCCTTTTATTTATTTTCTTCTATGTTTTCTAGTTCTAGTAGATGAGTTGTTAGAAACTCCTTACAGCAGTCAGCAGAAACTAAGACATTTTTGAAAACTTGATAACAATGAACATCCACCACCACCCCACCCTCACTGCTTCCTCTACTCTTTACTAAGCCCAAGGTGTCGGTGATGTACAAGTTAAGAAATATTTGAACACCAACTTGTTGTGACCTAATCACACATCGCCCCATTGCAAATGGGGACCCCCCCCTTTTTTTTTGCTTCTTGTCGTCGTTGGGTGTTAGGTCAAGCTTCATGTCGTGAGTCTTGGGTAGTATCAAGTAGTCAATCAAGTCTCCTCCACAAACTGGGAAGTGAGCCTCACTAGAAACAAGCCAAGTGAGTTAATCTCCTTGCAAATGAGAAATTAGGAAGGTCACCCGTCAAACAAGGTGCAATTGAGAACACTGAAGTCAATCCCTGAGACACGGAAATTGACCAAGTCCGATAACCTGAAATCTGATGTTTTGAGATCCTGAAATTGGCTAAGTTTGAAATTTGGTGGATCCTCAAAAATCTAGAATCTGCATGTTAAATCCTATGGATCCAGGACCTATCTCAAACATCTTGGAAGTATATTTCAAAATATTTAAAGTATAGGAAATTCATATTACTTAAATATGTTTTTTAAATTTACTTCCACCCAGGGATCTTCACCTTCAAAATTGGGCAAAAAAAGTCCGAGTCTTGGACTTTGAGCGGGAATTCCTTGCTTACAAGCACAATGCACCCAGGATGAGTGGAAATTCCTTGCTTACAAACACAATGCGCCCTAAAAATGGAGGCATCTAGGCATGAAACATGCAAAATGATGAAGTGTGATCATTGAAAACCCTTTGAAAATCCCTTGAAGAGTACATTAACACTTAGAAAATTTCAATCATCAAGAGAGCGCAAAATGTTCTCCACCTTGCACAATGCGCCCAAAGGGGATTTGATGTTTGTGAGGTCAAAACAATGCAACAATAGTTCTCCTTAGATAAATTCGTGAAAATGCAAGGGAAATCGCTTGAGAAAGTTGAAAATGATGAGGTTTTGAATTCACTAAGTGTCAAAGTCGGAAATTTCTCATGCACAAGGAATGTGCGCTCTAAGGTAGAAGGTGGAAAATCCTCGTCAATAAGGAATTTACGCCCATGTAGAGGGAAGTTTTCATTGACATGCAATGTGCGCCTTTGCAAGGAGGAGTGATTTCATGAAGATCCAAGGCTTAAGAGTTGAAAATTTCACTAAGGCATGAGTAAATTTCAAAGGAATACAAGTGATAACAAGTTTAAGGAAAAGGTGGAAAATGTT
Organism: Cunninghamia lanceolata; assembly: GCA_027924645.1. Taxonomy (NCBI): domain Eukaryota; kingdom Viridiplantae; phylum Streptophyta; class Pinopsida; order Cupressales; family Cupressaceae; genus Cunninghamia; species Cunninghamia lanceolata. The sequence continues at coordinate 10,975,476 of BSBN01000472.1, read as the reverse complement.
CTACCAGGTGCATTATGCGCCCTGGGTGATGAGGTGTTTGGAGATGAAGTTGTCGCAAGGTTTGAACAACATTTCATTGTTGAGAGTCTCTGAGGGATGCGTGTGAAAGCCATTTTGATACTTAGAACTTTTTGTGATTGACAACATGGAGGAAATTGTTCTCCCATCAACAATATGTGCTCATGCAGGGAGAGTGCTTTCACATGAGGTAAATCCTTCAAAGATCAAGCTTGTTACTTGAAGTTCATCATAGCATGTTGAAGATTGTTTGACTTTGAAATTTTGCAAGATTCAAAATGGAGGGAAATTGTTCACTCCACAACAATTTGCGCCCTAGAAGAAAGTTTGAAAAGTGGAAAATGTTCTCACATGAGCATTATGCGCCCATGTTAGAAGTCTTCTTCTGGAGTGAACATGAAACTTATGATTGCCTTAGATGATTCTTAAGAATACTTGTAAAAAACATGAGAAATCGCTTTGTGGAATTGGAAGAAAGTTGAAGTTTGATGAAAATCTCCAAGTGAAAACGGAGGAAAATGTTCTCGAGCATGCAATTTCTGCCGAAGCTTGTAACAAAGGAATTTTGACGAAGTGTTTGAAAGATGAAGGTCATGATCACATACACAAGGTTGAAATGTTCATCAAGGGAAGAGCGCATAATGTTCTCCTCCATGCAAATTTCCGCCCTAGGTTATCATAAGGCAATTGAACTAAGTGTGAGGTATGTCCAAATCCAACCTTGGCTTGAGAAGTTTCAGTGAGTGTCAAAGACTTGATCAAAGATAAGGTAAATTGTTCTTCAAACAAGAGGGCGCCAAATGTTCTTACCCTTGCAATATCCGCCCTAGGAGCTCACAAGAAAAGTTGGCTAAGTATGAAACATCCTAAGATTTCAACCTTGTTTTGAAAATTCAAAGTGAAAGTCATGATCGAATGCCAAAAGGTGGAAAATGTTCTCAAACAAACAAAATCCGCCCCCCCCTTTGAATGCAATAACAAGAGACAAGGAAAATGTTCTCAAGCTTGCAATTTGCGCCCTAAGGAGAAGGATAGAAGGTGTTTAAATTGCTCAAACAAAGGATATCATATCATGATTTACCTAGAAGAGGAGAATTGGGAGAGAAAGACTAAAAATATTCTAAGTTTCCAAATTGAAAATTGGGGAAAATGTTCTCACAAGTGCAATATGCGCTCAAGGGATGAGGGAGAATGTTCTTTAACATGCAAAAACCGCCTAGGGTATAATGCATTCCAATGAAATCCATTAACATATAACCTGCAAGGAGAGTTATTCCAAGCGCCCAAGGACAAGGTTTGATGTTTCAAATGAAAATGCTTAAGTGAGGAAAAATTTCAAAAAGTGGAAAATGTTGATGTGCCTGCAAAAGCCGCCCTTCCTAGGGCGCATAATGTTTTGCATAAGAACAAAATCTCCCTAGCTTTGAACTAAGTCGGCCTAGGAGAAGAGTTACAAGTTTTTAATAAAGGAAATTGCCTTTGAAACAAGCTGACCTGCCTAGGGAGAGGATGGTGAATGCTATAAAGGCAGCTTTGAAACTTCATTATTCCACATCCAAGTCAAAACAAATAAGCAGAAAAGTGCAGATCAGCAGCAAATGAGGGCAGAAATGTTCAAGTAAAGAGATCAAGTCATCAAAAAATCAAGTATTTGCAAATTATATCATATTTCACAAACTTGTTTGTCTTTGTTCTTAAGGCAAGGTGATTGGAAGTTTACATGATTTCATTATATGACTAGGCTATTGAAATTGTCATCACCTTTGTTTATTTATCAAGCATCAAGCTAAGGTACTAACTTAACGTTTCATTTTGTAGGTAATGAAAAGAGGATGGCGAGAAGTCACCTGAGAGAAGTTCAAAGCAAGAGGAGTATTGCTCAAGAGCATTCAAGGAAGTAAACATCATCGCCACACTAAGGAATGCCTACATCAGGATCATCATTTGCACGAAGAGGATAACTTCATATGTCAGAGGAGGAGCATCACTTCATCATGCATGAGAAGTTCATTTCCAAAGATTCACCTTGAATGTTCAAGAATCCAGCATCACAAGAGGAAGTCATCCAGAGGTTTATTTCACGTCCAAGCTTCCAAAGTTATCATGCACCAGAAAGAAGGACAATCATCATGAAGTCTACTCCAAGGATGCACGTACATGACATCTTCCTACATCATCTAGCGTTGAAGCTAGCACAAGAACAAGAATTTCGCGAGATGAGAAATGAGCATGTACATCAAGAAATCCATAAGTTACACTAAGGCATGAAAGACAACATGAAGAAATCCAAAATTCCCAAATTTGCAAGTTCGAGAGATGCTAAGTTCCAGAGGTGAAAATCCAAGTTTGAAGATGATACAATTTGGGAAGTTATTCCAAGCAATGTGAACACAGAAAAGATTAAACTAGTTTGCAAGATGCTGAGGTGGCATGTCCACGTCACCAGCTCAATCATATTTCGCCACATCATTCGTCCAAGATTCCATTGCAAGCTTATCTTCTTGGAAAGCGTGCCTTTATTGCCTCTCTTGTCTAAAAATAGCAATTTTTGTAACAAACTGCCTATGTGGTATAATCTTGGCCATTCATTCCAAAATCAATATGGGCCCTTCATTGTAATCTTGAGCTCTATATAAAGCTCACTCTCTTCATTTGAAAAGGGGATAGATCATTAGTTCTTAGGAGGTAAAATGTTAAGAGTAGAAGCTCTTGAAGCATTGACAAGACTTTGGCAAATTGTTGTAAAGATACTACCAAAATCAATTCATTCTCATTGAAGCTTGGTGAAACTTGTGTTGTTTTGGGATGTTAGCATGGTTTCCAATTTCTTGGAGATGATTCAAAGCAAGTTAGATAGATGTTAGATACAGTTCATTGATTTGATGAATAAATGTGAAGATATTGATGAATTCCTCGGTTCATACTTTTTTGTGGATTGCCGATGGTGATTTGCAATGCAAAGTTAGCCTGAACCTCATGTTGCAATAGTTCGATTGTGGATGTTCATTCAAGTTGCGCCAGCTGTGGGTATTTGGATGCATGCTTGCAGTTTGAAAATCTTTCATTTCTCTTTGAAGATTGCACTAGTTTCGTGTAGTTGTTGCTCTCATGGCGAAGCGAAGCTTGGTTGGAAGGAATTTGTCTATTGAAGCATTGTCCATTATATCATTGTCCTTAGAATAGCTTTCTCAACCTTTATCCTTTTCCATTTTCTTTCATAGTCAGTTTGAAGTAAGTTCCACTTCATAGGAAGGAGAATAACATATTTGAGTGGAGGAGGGAGTCAATTCCGCGTAAGTCCCTTTGTGAGTAACAGCAAAATCACATCAACTATTGAGTCTATCCATTGCAAAACACGAATAAGGAACCTTGGAGTTGTCTCGATTGATCACATTGTTTAGCATTCGAGAGACTTTATTCAAGAGAGGATAGAATACTGAGTATTTTATTTTGAGTTTGCATGTGCATAAAAAACACATCAACAAAATTGGCGCTAGAAGGGCCTTCACTCTACAAGTTGTTTCGCATTGCGGGAAAGTAAGAAGTACACCCTGGATCAAATTGGTTCTTTTTCACCCGACAAGCATCAAAGGATTCTAAGGTCTACACTGGGAGCATCCAAAGACTTGGTTGAGTTGGGGTTTCCTGCCAAATCCAAGAAAGGCAAGAAAGTAGGTTCATCAAGCCAAGGATCTCCAAGTGGAGGGGAAAATTCAAGCGAGTTTCAAACTCCTCCACCGCGAAACCCGTCCATAGGAATCGTTCAACCAAGCAATACGCAAGCAATTTCTCAAACAATTCCAATTCCAACAGGAGTCGCCCAAGCAACTCTACTTTAGCAAGGAGCTACTCAAGCAGTCCCATTACAACAAGCAAACGTTCCAATGGCCTGGCTCCCTGCAAATGCTTCTCCTCTTGCTGCCTTCGCGAATTACCATGAAATGCCCAAGAATCGCGAGCAATTTTGCTCCAAATTTCAGGTCAATGATGTGAACAGGACAACAGAGGAGCATATTAAGATTTTTGAGGATACTCTTTGGAACAGAAGAATTGAGCATGAAGATGTGGCATGTAGGTTGTTTCCTTATTCACTGGGCGAAGACGCGTATTTTTGGTACATCCATTTGCCTGCAAGTTCCATCAATAGTTGGCCAAGATTGAAAAGCACCTTTTTGGAAAAGTTCAGGATTCCTATCACTTCATTAGAGCTCTACAAATAGTTCGTTGATGTCAAGAGGCAAGAGCATGAACCCATCAGTTCTTTCAACAATCGGTTTCATAAGGCTTACATGAGGTTGTAAGCTCCATATATTGTCGATGATGCAATGGCGAGGGGAGTCTATTATGCAGCATTGGATCGTCTCATTGCCATGTTTGTGAAGAGGGCAAGAGCACCACCAACTACTCTAACAGAAGCCTATGCCGAAGCTGTCAAGGTGAATACTGATTTAGGCATGAACACTCAAGGACCACTCAATCACATGGGACATCCTGCTATGCCAAATCAAATTCAAGGAATCAACCAAGCTTTGACACAACATACTCCTGTAATGAATCCAGTTCCAACACCTAGTAATCAGTTGGTGTTGCATCCGGGAGCACCCATCTCACAAGCTATGCCTGCACAACTTGTTTATTTGCAAGGATCATCATCTTCCACCAGGACTCAAGAGGAAAAGGAAGAAATGAAAGAATTGATAGATCAAGTCAAGAAATTGTTGATGGAAGTCACTCATTTGAGAAGTCAAAACAACTATCTACAAAATATGCAGAGGAACTTTCAAGCAAGTCAAGGCGGAAATCAAGCTAATCTAGGGAACTATCAAGGATATAACCAGGGATTTCGAGAGCAAACCAGGGCTACCAAAGGGAAAACAGGACATGGAATACATCACCTAATAATGGCAATGTCCCTTCACCTTTGGAGAATAATCCAAATCCTGATCCCAAACCATCCGACAAAGTGTTTTTGGTGGAAGGGGCTTTGCCTAGCTGGTGTCAACTGCATAAGACAAATCAACATTTTGAGTTGCAATGTCCTGAATTGAAGATTGCCGCTGATATCTTCCAGAAAGAAATGCAAAATACACAAGGCCAGGAAGCTCCTCCACCAACTTTCGGCTATGAAATTGTTCCCACTACTAGATATGATCAAGCACTGATGATTGAAGATTTTGTATTTCCTCCAATGATGGAATATGACATGAGGGATTTTAATGGAAAATTTCCACCAGCTTCGGCAAATGGGCTAGTTGAGGATTCGGCCTATTATCCTCCATTCAATGGTGATTATGAACATTAAGAAATGGGTGAAGTACAAGCTTTCCAACTATCAGCTGGAAATCCCCCACCGAGGGTATATCAAAGAAATTATCGAGCACTAGATCCTTTGACTACTTCCACGCCTCCGAATAATTTCCAGACACCGCCTGATCCAAATGCAAGCAATAATCCAGGCTAGCCAAGAGATTCATCAGAGTATAGACAGAGAGATCCTGCTCAAAGAGCCCTGCCAAAACACAATGTTTCACAGTTGGATGCTGCACATAAGGTTAGTTCCCCTAGAAATCAAGATTCCAAGGATGACCTCAAGAGGTTAAGTCAATGTGTTTTAGAAGAGGTTAAAAAGGTTAAAATTAGTTTGCCATTGATAGAATTAATGAAAGTACCTGAGATAAGGAGACCTTTTTGGGGAGTCTAAGTGATAATGCTACCAGGAGTGGAAGTCATAACGTGCAGAATACTTCAACTTCATCAAGTTCATCTGCATCTAATCCGCCTCACACAAATGTTGCTCAAAATACTAATGTAGCCCATTCAAAGCTTTCTCAACCACAAGAACAGCCGAATGTAGTCTATGTAGCACAAAATTCACCAGACACGACAAAAGAAGTACAAGCCAAAGCTTCACCTAAAAAGGAGAAGACCTTTCAGGAATGGCTAACATAACATCCACTGTGGAGGATCAAGAAAGAGACGAAATTCCCATAGCTCCAAATGTGCAAGATCAAGGAAATATACATGAATCCTCGGAGTCAACCTTGTGTGAGAATCAGTTTGAGGAACATCATCCTAGTCCGCAAGAAGGTCGTGAAGTAGTTATGGGTGAAGGTGATGAAGAAAATCAGGAGATGCAAGCACCATAGGGTGTCTTTGATGAAGAAGCATTGCCATTAACACTAGGAAAACGGATTCAAGAAGAGGTTGATGAAGATTTGTCTGCTTTACCGGAATGGTTGAGAGAAAGAGTGAAAGAGATTACCATTGTTGAGAGAGAAACAAAACTTAATGTGGAAGAATTGCTAAACAAGGTAGGAAATGATAAAGAAAAGAAGAAAGCAACTAGGCTATCCAAAATCACAAGGGACAGTTCAGGTTCAAGGAAAGTGCACATTGCAGTACCAAGAGTTGATAAGTTTGTAGATGATATTGTTCCGAAAGACTATGCTGTAGCCACTTTTGACTTGGGTCCAACCACAGAAGGTCGAGAGATGGAAGAGTTAGAAGATTCTATCACAAACGTCAAGGAAAGGTTAAGGCAAGAGAAAGAAAAGAGGAATCAGTTGGAGCAAGAGAACTTGGCATTCAAAAAGTATATTCAGTAGTTGATGAATCCAACTCGTCAGCGTGAAGGAACATCTACGCCACTAGCAATGCTTTCACAGGAGTCCATTGAACAATTAGAAGGAATGAGATCATCATCCCTAGTGATGAAAGGGTGGGTAGACAGAATGAAAATTAAGATTGATGGATTCATTGAAGAAATTGCTCAACAATTTGAGAAAGTTTCAAGACTCTTGGATAGAATTCAAGTCATTTCAAATACATGTTCCGGGTTTGAAACAGTCAAGCAAAATCTCATGCCACAATTGAAGGATATGATAGATTTTCCAAGGACAGCTTTGGTGGATGGGAATGTAATTGAACAAAATTCATTGTGTGATTTCTGTTTTTGGTATTACAATCTACAAATGAAGGAGCAAGTTCTTGAAAAAGTGGAAAGTGAAAGTGTTCGCATAAGAAGTGCGCTTCAAAGAATTCAAGGCAGGATAATTGATGCAATCAATGATATGTGTGATTTTTCAGGACAAATTGATGTTGAAGATTTAAAGAATCACATACATGCATTTTACTTTGATAATATTCACAACATCTCTGGTGAGTAGATGGATAACATTTCTTCACTGTCTACATTCATGGGTGCACATCAGGTTTGGATGACAGAATGGGAGAAGACACTTGTCGCATACACAACAGATTTGACAAATCCAGAGAGAGCCATTCAATATGCGCCAAGTGTACCAATTGAAGACATTTTTGGTATTGTGTCCAAGTTCGTTGCATTTAGAAGAAGAGATAAGCATAAAGGAGATGTGCCATGTGGACAATCCTCATAGGCTCCAACATGTCATGACCTTGGGAAATGTGCCTTTGTTCCCTCTTTCATGTCTAAAAATAACCAGTTGTTGTAACAAACTCATTATGTGGCATAATCTTGGCCATTGGTTTGAAAATCAATCTTGGCCCTTCATTGTATTTTGAAGGCTATAAAAGGGTCTCATTCCTCCTTCATTAGATATAGATATATGATAGAAGTCTTGGAGAGTTTTTGCAAAAACTTTGTTGAGATTAATACAAATTCATTGTTGAGTTCTTCATGGTGATATTGTATTGTTTTGCAAAGTTGCATGGTTTCTAAGTGCTTACTCGAACGAAAAAAAAATAAAAAATATTAGTTTAGCTTAGTTAAGTTTATAAGTTTTGTTTTAAGTTCATGGAAGTTATTGTTGTTGATTCATAAGTGAAATCCTTTGTATGTTCACAGGCAAATTGTAGTGTATGGTTAGTCTAAACTCATCCAAGCTTCACTCGATTGCTTTGTGTTCATCTATTTTCACGTTGTGAAGGTTCATGTGCATAAGTGATTTGAAAATCTTTCAACTTTCCTTAGAAGATTGCATCACCTTTGCGTAGTTGTTGTCTTTTGGTGAAGCAAAGGGTGGTTGGATTTCACCGAGTTGATGATAGTAGCTTGCATTTCGATTAGGATTCCTAAACCCATCTCTTTTGCACTTTTTTCATAAACATTGTTAGAAGTAAGTTTCAAGAGCTTTCATTGCTATATCATAAGTTGATCAAGTTGTGCGACCTTCAAATGAGAGTTACTTCTTGTGCGAGTGAAAACAATATTTTCCTATTGTTGAAGACCAAAGTGTAAGTCCCTTTGTATGAAACAGCAAATCACATCTTTGCCAAACAAGCTATCCCACGTCCATAATTGAAGATAAGGAACCTTGGAATCTACTCATTTGATCATGAAGTTCAGCATTTGAGTGATTTTGTTCAAGAGAGGATAAAATACGCGAGTATTTAATGCTGCGTTGTCTGTGCAAGGAAAAGACATCAACACAACTTCGTAAAGTTAAGAGAGTGTTTGTCTGAGTAAACAAAAACAATGACGGCTGTTATAATAGTTTTTTCCAACGTCAACCATTTGTACATGCCATCATGTTGTCTGTCTGTTCAAAGCTTTGACACAAAACAAAATCGTTATCATGACATAGAGAAACTGTGGGGATGTCCCAAGTTTCCAAGATGTTTGAGGGACTTCATGGAGTTTTCATGCTGTCCCAGGACTTTCCAGCATCCCCAACAGGGGAGATGTCTTGGAAATGTTTGCTTTATAGGGGAAATGTCCCGGGGTTGTTTGCCCTCTAGTGGTGGGGGTGGCAGGCTAGGGGATGTCTCATCCCCATCCGAGTTCCTCAACAAGAATAATTACCATCCACTTCGAGGCACCCGGACAACCACTTGGAAGCTTTAGTTGGAGAAGAAATTTGTAAAATATTAATACAGACTTCGTAATTTATAATCACATAACACTTTGATATGCATTGAACTTGTTATTTGATCTATAAATGAAGGAAAAACTACTTATGACTTTTCTAAATTCTATTTAAAATTTTTATGCACGTTTTAAAAGATTATTTTACAAATATATGTGTTTTTTAATGTTCGGAAATTTTGCTCAGTCCCAAGTCTCGTCAAATTTTAGGCCTGCCAAGTAGTTTTTGAACCTTGAGATTCGTAAGTTGTGTGTAAGTGTTACTCTAGGCTGTGCAACTCATCCTGGATATGTTACCTCGATGAATCATCTTATTTATGAATATTCTAATGCAAAGTGGAACTCATTTTTTCTCAGTTCACACAATTTCAATTCACAATACAATTCTAATCCATGTTGTCATCAGCCTTTATCTAGGAGCAATTCACCACGTGGCAGTTGTGAACATACACATGCCCCTTTCAAAGCCGCTCATAGAACAACAGTAAAATTCAAGAGAAAAAGAGACTTTTTAATCTCCACTAAACTCAATGACTTTTGATCATAACTTTTTATCCTAACCAGCATGAAATCTTTGAACAACCTGCAGTAATCTTGAAGGCTTTGAAGTTTGAACAACCTGCACTTGCAGTAATCAATTGAGAAGGGCATGCTAAGTTTTGAGGACAACCAAAGTTCTTCGTAGAACAGTTATTGTTGTCAAGTCTTTAGAAGAAAAATATTAATTATAATAGTTTCTGGAATATGGCGAGGACTCAAAATCATGATTGATAGAAACGAAATGGGTAAAGGGAAATATCAAATATGGTCTCTTGGAAGCTTTGACTAAATTTGCAATCCTTAACGTGCTTCAGTTTAAAACTTTAAACATTTAAAACTGATTTTGTTATTGTTTACTGTGTACAGATGAAGGGGATGACATTTATGGTGACGATTTTGATAAAATTGTGAATAGCACTGTAAGTACTATTGTTTATAATGTCTTGTTTTTGATGGCATTGTATTCTATCAAGTTGAGATGATTCTGTACTTAATTCTCCAATTCTGTGTCCAATCTTTAATGCTTCTTTATAATTGCAGTCTTTAGACAGTGAGGATGAAGATGGGATGAAAAGTATTAAAACAAATGAGTCAGAAACGATCTTAACAAAACCAACAGGAAGTGATGGTTCATCTGATGGTGAGCTTGTTGAAATGCCTGCAGAGCATTAAGTCACCGTCTTTCAAATGGAAAGAGTTGCACAGGCATTTTTCTCTATGAGCTTGGATCAGATTGATTTATCTAAACAGTTCATAGTAGCCAAAATAAAATATATGCTGTATTTGTTAGTGCCAGGAGCATATGGTTGATGTGATGGGGAAAAGAATATGCTCAAGTGGGTATTTTCTTCATTCATTATTTTAATGGTTTACAAATTCTGTAAATTTTTTGTATTGGCCTAAGTGCTTCTTAGCTTTGATGTAATTTTGAGTTTTGCAAAAGCTCACCAATGAACAAGCGAAAGTATTGTGAACACCTAGAAAGATAGCAAGGATTCTGCTTATTTCAAATTGTAATCATAATCTTACTGTATCTTAAACTTGTGTTTCTAGCATCCATTTTGGTGTCATTTTATTTCTATATTTGTTTTAGATTATCTATTTAGTATTTGCGAAGAAATAAATCTTTAGGGTTATGATATTTGGACTCCATATGAATGGCAACGTTTTTGCCTAAACTGCTTTTTGGCCTCATTACAGTTTTTCTTAGTTTGAAGATAGCAGAAGGTTGAGTGGTTTTATTATGGGGCACTAGTTTTAACTTTCTATTTATAACTAATGTGGTGATAGGTGAGAGATATGCTTCCACAAGGAGGGATATTCTCTGATTTAGGTTAATGTATGGTAATGAGTTCTTTGAGCTTTTATTCCCATCAATATAAAATCAACATTTTGTCAGCTTCATCGTTGTACAACTCTGCTTTCATCCTTATGGAGATCTATAATTTTTTCCTATTTCTATTACATTTCAGGAAACGTGCATGCGGTAAAGCAGTCATTTGGAATCTCTCTCTCTCTCTCTCTCTCTCTCCATATATATATGGAATGTTACTCTCTGTAGGGCTCTCTCTATATATGGAATGTTTCTCTCTTTCTCTCTCTATATATAACTAAACTGAATTTCCTTAAGCCTTTAGCTTAACCAGAGTACAACTTTAGCCAACGAAACTTCAAATGGCTTTCCAGGGTAATTCCTCAATCTTGGCTAATAGGCTAAGTGGGAAGGAGTTAAATCCCTTAATCATGTGAAGATTATGAAGGTCAGCCCTTCCAATTAATTAATTTTTTTTAGAGGTCACTAAGAACCATTCAGCAGTTAATTGTGAATTGAATGGTATTCACTTTAAGACATAAATGATATTTATAGTTGCAAGGTTTGGGAATATGCTAAAAATATGCAACTTCAAATGGCTTTTTAAGATTACTTGCCCAAACTTGTCAAGTACATCTCAGATTAAAGCACACCCATTCTAATTAACTAATATTTTTAGTAGTTCAAGTAATCTATTAACCATAACTTGGAACTAATCTATTTATTTTGGTGACTCTTTTTTGAAAAATTCAGTAGTTCTTTATGAATCGAATGATATTTCACTTAAAGACAATAAATGTTATCTATAGTATCAAGGTTTGGGAATATAGTTTAATATGCACTCAATATAAGCAACTGGCCAACGTGGGAGGTCTTTTTAGGAACGGTGAGCAACTTGCCAAGTCGAATAAGACAAAAGAATATTATAAGCTTTATCTAGTATCCATTTGCTTGTGGTAGTACATTTAGTTAATTTAACTAGGAAAGAACACATAGATGGGCTCAAATCTCATAGATAATCTCTGTAACAAGTAACATTATTTCAAATTTTTATTTTTTTAAATTATCCACGTAAAGCCCATAGAGTTCACTTAAGATAGATCAAGACTAGTATAAATATCAGCTATTTTCCTTCCAGTGGTACTCATGGTTTTCTTTTTCCTATTCTATATTCCATCATAAAGTCTTGCAAGAATATCAACATGGTGTTTGGGAAAGGGGGATGAGATTTGTTCAAGAATTGGCATTAGCTTGGGGTTCCACGGTACAACCTTACACCAAAGGTATCTACTCATCTATTTGATATATTATATAAGTTTTGATTGATGTTTCTCGACAATCTGATATCAATCATCAATTCTCTCAATTATGTTTTAAGGGTTATATTTTTTTTGGTAAGGTCATCACTTGTAGGCACATCTCTTGAACTTGCATTTTGCAACATAAAGGATACTCCTTTCTCCTTGAAACCCTTAACAAAATAATCTTGCTCTATTAATGCCCTAGTCTTGTGTTGTCTATTTTTGGTTGTTCTCTCTTTGTTGCATTGATTGAATCATTGTATGTGTTTCATTGTCTTAGATCCATATTGATCAACCTCTTCATGCTCGTGGTATCCCTCAAGTACTTCCCATTACCATCCACCTTTTCTTTCAACTTGTAGAGGAAAACACCCCTCAAGTATACACCAAAAGTTGAAAGAAACCACCCATCAATTATATGCCAACAAACTTTTAAAGAAAGAAATCAAGAGCATCAAGCTAGGAATACAATTTAAAATTGCCAATAGCCAAATGAGATGCATTAACATGGTATAACCAAATATTGTTGAACATAATAAGTGTAAGAAACTTTCCTTCTCATAATTTGAATAACGTGGGAAAATAATTCATTTAAACCTATAGTTAAGATTATATATCTATAAAGGATTTACATAGTAGCTGAAAAAAGAATTCTAAAGTAATATTTGGCTTGTATGTTAATCCAAAATAACTACTTAGAACTATCATAAAATGTTTGGTCAAATGCCAAAAATATGTTTAGGATAGATAAAATGTTTGGTCAAAGACTAAAAATATGTTTAGGATAGTTGTAAGTTATCACAAACTAGTTTTAAAATTATATTTAAAATCTATCAAGGATTAGTTAATAGTTTATTTGTTTTTTAATTGAGGTGTTAGAAATCCATATATATCTATAATGGACATCAAAATATAAAGTAAACTATGACCTAAATGTAAAATGAATATGTATCATTTGCACTGGCCAATAATATTGGGCCCAAGATAAACACATGGGAAGATTTAAAGCATCTCATATACATTTGCAAGGAAGTAAGAACAACTCAAATCAAGGGCTTTATGCAACCTACCTTAGCAACACTAACACAAATTTTGCTTTTTCAGCAACACTACTTTGCCAATCATCACTCACATTGTTTGGTTCAGCACCTTGAGCACTTTGTGAAACATCTCCATAGCCCGTTACAATGTTCTTTTCATCAAGTTAAGCTCATTGTTGGCATTCATAAATCCTTTCTCTAATCCTTATGACTATATCAATTATTTCATGTACTTTGTTCCCAAGCATCATTTCTATAAAGTTTGGCCACACCCCATAATTTAAAGTTAAGGGACACTTGTTTGTGAATGATGAAATAAAAGAGGTTGTACAAAAAAAATTGCCTTAAGTTTCATTATAGTCATTGGAAATATTTCTTGAGAACATTTTAAAAAAATCTACAGTCTTATTTCTACGCCCTTGTAACAAAATGTAAAGCATGATAAAATTCACCAATACTTTCTCTGACACCATCTCCATTATTCAAAAAAAGGGGATCATCCTACACATTGTCCAATCCCTATCCAACCAAAATGTTCATGTTCTATGCAAAATGCTTATCACTAGCAATTTATGCTTGCACTAGAAAGTTAACAATACCCAACTCATCACCACAATAGTCAAAAGCACATTTTGCTTTATAGTCCCCTCTAGTATTCTCCTTAGTTTGGAACAATCCCAATGTTTTGACACAAATTAATGATTTCAATCAAGTAAGGAATAGGGTCCATGCTTAGGATGTTACCTATCTCTACAAGATAGTTGAATTTTTATCTCAATGAATTATCATCAAGAAATCTTTTGAACTTAGATTCTAGTATTTCAATATGTAGAGCCACTTGCATTGCACTAATCCACACAATGGCTTCATCAATGATGACAATATACACTCCTCTCTTCTAAACACTTAATTATTAATGGTAGTATGATTTGTTATCTATTTCTGGTAGGCTACAAGTTTGTCAAAAAGTGTTCTCCTATAACATCTATGCTATTGTGTGGTTGTTTTGTAATTTCCCACGTAGAGAGATTGCACAATTTAGTGGGACTTTTTTGGTGTAATGGGAAGAAAGATAAAAGAGACAACCTAGAGTTGCAATTATATTCCCCACCTATTTGGTGGAACATGAATTAAGAACTTAAATCTTTAGGGTATTGTAGGGCCATGCTGGGTGGAGAACCATGGAAGGTTTTGGTAAGAAACAACACTATCTCTAGAGTCCCTTAGAAAAAGAAGGATTGGAAGGGGCTTCACCTCTTTAGCTTGCCCTTTGGGCCATTTCTAGTCAAGTCAACATGTTCTACTATCTTTAGGAGTATTTGGAAAGCCTAGGATTTAGTGAGATATCTCTTGTTTAAGAATGAAGCTTTCTTTAGGTGGGGCAACAATTGCTAGAGGTCTTTGGTAGAATTTATCTTGTATCCATAAATCATTGTCTTACTAGAGGATGCTTTGCTACTACATGGCGCTTCTCTAAAGATATTTAGTCCTTGTCAGATGTGTTTAGCCATGGGATTCTTCTTCCTAGGAGGAGCTCAAGAGAAAGTTCATGCTTCTAGGTTCTCATATAAGAGCTTATACCTCACTGTCTAAATCTCTCTAAAGACTTTTTCCACCTTTAACTCTCTACTTCAATACTGAGACTTGGAGAATGTGAAATGGGATGAGAGTTCTCCTCTACTTGAGTTTTTTATAGTACATTGTATGATAAATTGTCTCTTTCCTAGAAGCTATTTGGTTATTTAAGTAACTTTTGGGGTCTTGAGGATTTCCCTAACCAATGAAAAATTAGATTACATTATATTGGGTCCTCTTGCATTGAACCAAAAGTATGCTTTAGATGGTTGTTTCTACATCAAAAACTTGTTGTGGGTGTCACTTTGTCTACATTTGGGTTTAGTAATACCTTATTCTTTGTGTATTGTGAATGAGAGTCATTTTCATGTTTTCTTTGGTTGTTAGTTTATTAAAGTTGTGTTAAGTTTGTTCTTGGGTGGCTAGGATTTGTGTGTTGATAACAATTGTATTTCTTGGTTTGATATTTTGTTTGGTTATGTTAGCTATGTTAAAAAGTTGATCATATTTTATAGAAAGTTATGGCTTCTTGTGACTATCGAGATTTTTAGACAAAGGAAACATTTTTTAGGGACAAAGAAGGTTACTTATAGACTTTTATGACAAGTTCACTCCTTTTCTATTGCTTTGTAAGTAACTATGATCTTGAAAGTGCCAAGGAGTTCACTAAATTTCTTTCTTAGGTCTCCATTATGGGACACCTTGATTCCTTAAGGTTGCTCCTATAGTGGTTTGGCCTGATATTAACCAACTAGTAGTTGGTGATCATCTTGATCCTATGGATTTGTTGGAAAAGTTTGGTGATAAAAATAATAAGGAAGGTGACCTAACACGCTTAGTTGCTTTGGATTTCATCTTAAATGCTTCCCTTGTTTAGGTTGTTGGTGTTGATATAGCTCTTAAAGATTGGGAAGAAAGGTTGTTTGATGGCTTTGTGGATCATGAGACAAAGATCACTTTAGTTGAGAGTAAATTTTTGGTTGATCACTCTTAGCTTGAGAAGTTATTTGACTATCATATTGGAGACATTGCCAAATTGTCTTAAATATATGTTAAAAATTAGTATTAATTGTAAAGGTTTTGCCTTGTTTTTTAGTTCATTTTGATAGTTTGTATGTTATTATGAAAGTATTACTTTGAACTATGCATTGGCTATCAATTTAGGACCTTATTCTGTTTTTAAATTTAAATTCTTAATTGAGAGCCTTGGGATTGAATATTTATTTTTGACGCAATCCTCTATATGGTAGATTTCCCTTAGATATACATTTTGTAAATTTAATTAACTTTTATCAATAGAAAATGCACTCAATTATTCTTCAATTTTCAATAAAAATGTAATTTTTAAAGAAATAACTAGCCATAATTTTCTTACCAAATGTAAGGCCTAACATCATCACAAGTGACGAGAGCGTCATATCCCAAACAAAATTTCAAACCATAAAATATTTTTTGAACACATAAAATTCGACTCTCAAAACTACTTTCTAAACCAATTTGACACTTACACAATTAGAAAAAATATTTAACAATCTCATTAATATTATAAATATATAATATATACATATATAAGCAGCGCGTGGAGCGGATGAAGGAAAATATGGTGCTGGGAGGCGAAATGGAGGGCTTTTTGAAGCAGCGAAGGGATAAAATGGCTTGGATTTCAACCCCCTCGGCTTAAAGGCAGATGGAATGCGGAAGTATTCTCATCCCTCTGCTTTTCCCGAATCCACAACTCCTGTTCCAGTGCTGCCTCAATCCCAAATGACTCCTCAAATCTTTGCGGAATGTAAGGGCAATGTGAATCCCTGCCATGAATGTGGTACCTTTTGTAGGGAGCAGATTGTTTTGGTGGACCCTAATTTTTCTCCCAAAAAAGGCGCGAACTTTGTTCGAGGACGGTGCTCAGGCCCCTGGAACTTGCTTGGACCTTGATTCTCCAAGTGACATTCACGCATTTTCCCTAGGAAACTCATAGTCCTCCATAAATGAACTCCGTGTTTTAAATCAACTTTCAGAAAGGAAGGCAATTCTGACGACGAGGACACTTTTCCTTTTATGGACGATTTAGACGGAGAGATTCTTTATTTTTTTGATCACGATGAAGTGGTTGTTCCTATCAAAAGGTGTTCCATTGCTCAATCTATGAGTCATATCAGAAAACCAAACATTAGCAAGCTAGGGAAGAAGAAAGGATGAAAATATGAAGCGGAGAAACTTCGGCTTGAAGGAAGGGACGTCGTTGAGGAGGGCACTTAGTGGACCATGGATGCTATTCTTATTAGGAGTAGAAGGAAAGGTTTAGCCAAACGGGCCTAGTGGCCTATTCTTGGATTTAGAAGGCGAGTGAGTATGTTCAGTTTGTGTTTCCTTGTGCTTCTGACTGATCTCTTTCTCAGAATGCATTTTAACTTGATCTTAGTCTCATGCTGATTTCTCTAAGTTCAACATTTGCCTTTAAGTAAACTTCTTGGTTTATTGTGCTCCCTATTTTGGATTTGAAGTTGTTCTTTTCATTTCCATTTTGTATTTAAAAGCAAGTGGGCCCTAACCCCACAACTTATCTATATAAAAAATACTATAAATATATAAATTAAAAAGGAAAATCATAATTAATTCTAATTTAAGAATGGCCCCAACAACTTTCTATGTTAAAAAATTCTAAAACATTTGTCCTCACATTCTACATTCTAATCTTGAGACACATATAATAGCAAATATATTGGCCTACCTTTTTAAAGGACATAGGTACACCATTTATTACTAATCTTCTAATATATTTCAAGATGAAATGTGACCTTTTCATATAATTATTATATCTGGAAGGATTTCAAGCAAAGGAGCTCCTTTAATCTAATTAATGTTATTTTAATTTTATCACATTAGAGGTAAAAGATTTTAAGGGCATTAATTAATATAGTTTCCTAGAGTAACTCTTAATCTTGGTTAATATACTAAGTAGGAAGGAGTTAAATCCCTTAATCACATGAGGATTAAATGTCATAACCTCCAACTAATTAGTTGTTTTAGAGGTTAGGAAGATCCATTCAACAGTTCATTGTGAATTGAATGGTACTTCACTTTAAGAAATAAATTTTATTTATAGTTGCCAAGTCTGTGCAACTTAAAAAAATAGTTAAACTATGCAATTTTAAATGTCTTTCAAAGGATACTTGTTGAAACTCGTCAAGTACATCTTAGGGTTAAAGCTCACCCCTTATAATTAAGTAATATTTGTTGTAGTTTAAGAAGGTCCATTAACCATAACTTTGAACTAATGTATTAATTTTGGTGGCTTTTTGAATTTTTTTTTGCAATTCTTTGTGAATCAAATGGTATTTCACTTTAAGACAATAAAATTTATATATAGTTTCAAGGTTTGGGGAATATGGCTTAATATGCACTATGAAAATAACAAATGGCCAAATGTTTTGGTAAAATTTATAGGTGGCCTTTTTAAGAATGACAAGCAACTCGTCAAGTTGAATAAGACAAAAGCATAGTATAAATTTTTCTAGTGTCCATTTGCAATAAGGAGTATGCTTTAAAAGTTCTCGTGGTAGTACATTTATTAAACTTATGTTTAGTTAATTTAACTAGGAAAGACTGACATTTAGGTTTGCTCAAATCTCATGGATAATAACTACTAGTAGTTGCATGGAATTTGTGCGCAACGGAATAGCCGATAGGAATTTATCTATACAAATTTTAAAGTTATTATATAAAATAGTCAGTACATTAAACTATTGGAGATTACTAATCCATAATGTTATTCTGACAGTGGATCAAAAAACCCAATTTGAATCGAAGAATGTTCTTCAATAGAATGAAATTATACTCCAACATGTAGCATTGGAATCATCTACATCAAAAGAAGTTGTATCGAACACCCAGATGCTCAAATTTTAATATGGGGCTGACCCGATACAATGTTGGCTAGAAGTCTTATGAAATGCTATACATTAAAAAATGAGACATTACAATTAGAAGCATATTTATCTATACAACTTTTAAAGTTATTATTTTGACAGAAAATACTCAGCATAGTGCCATATAGAATAGAGGCTACATCTGCATCTATATAGACCAGAATCGGTGAACGGAGGTGGCCCTAAGCCCCCCCATAGATATATAGGCCCCCTCTCTCTAATCTCTATATGGGGTGGAGGAGAGGAAAGGAAGCTCAAGTGTAGTAAATAGATCTAGTCGGCACTCACTATAGATAGAGGTTCGGTTGGCCATATATCTAGAGGGGGGAGGGAGCCCTCATCTCCCAGCTGCCCTCTAGAGTTGGGGGGTTGGGTTGGCGACTATAGGGAGTCAGTCTTGTACCATAGTGAACCTATCCTAAGAGAAAAAGGAAGTTTATTTAAGAAGTTATAGCATATACGCAATCAATGTTTAAATTTCTAGTTTATAACATGTGGAATTTTGAGTTATAGATTTCAAGATAATTTGCATACCTTTTTGGATAAAGTAAAATTCTAGCGTGGAAAACAACTTTGGATAGGAAGGAGCAGTTGTGGACAGCAACAAATTTGCATTAGAAATGAAAGATACAACTAATCATAATCAAATAAAAAAAAGTAGACCAAATTTCTTCAAATATAGAAGACTAACACAAACATAGTAAAAGGAAAAAAAAAATTCTTTTTCGAAGAAACATGGGCTGCTAGAAAACTAGAATACTTTTTTGATAAAACAAAAGTATAGTAAGGAAAATAGATTTCGAAAGGAAGCAGGAGCTATGGGCAACAACAAATATGCATTAGAAATGAAAGAGACAACTAATAATAATCAAATAAAAAACCAACACAAACATATTGAAAGGGGAAAAAATTCTAAAAGGAAAAAACATGGGCTCCAAGAGATCTTGCATACCTTTTTTGAGAAACAAGACTATCATTTGAAAAATAGCTTTGAACAGGAGGCAACAGTTGTGGACAGCAACAAATATGCATTATATATTAAAAAGGGCAAGTAATAATAACCAAACTAAAAAAATCCCTAGTTAAAACAGGGAATTATATACAATGCATTTTTTTGAGTTGCTATGTTGAAAAGGAATATTGTAAGTGGAATTAGTGTTGAAAAATCTGTGGTGCAAGTTGTCAATTGATAAAGGAAAAAGACCTATGCAGCGCATCTATGCACCTTCAAACTCCAACAGGTAAAATAATGGTTGGATTCTTGCTGTCATGGACAATGATAAGACTTAGCTCAAAGGATAGTACTCCTGGAGGAAGTAACATGGAATGGGAACTAACAATTCACTAATAATCATTTAGGGAAAGTTTTTCTTTCTTGGCCAATGTCTCCTAAATGATTAGAGCAGTTGGACTACCTGTCACAATTATTGAAGCAAAACTTAAATTGGTTGCTGAAATGGGCTGTGATGCACTTTCCAAAACACCTCGTTTGCATAAGGGAAAAAACTCTATTTCCTGGTTATAAAATTTTAAATCTTATGTGAGAGGCTTCAAATGAAGAAGGTACTTATTGTGATACATGTATACCAAGAGCAGGTAAAAAGCTTATGTTGTCTGATGCAGTTTTCTGTTGTACAAATTCAAAATTTAAAAATATTGTGTGTTTGCAAATGGATCATATTGGAGGAAGATCATCATAAAGAAAATTCTGCCATGATAAAGAAATGTCCTTGATGTAGGCCTTAGTGTACTGCAATTGTCCAAGGCAGGTGACACTTACCTGAGAGGCTGATATCGAACAGAAGTTACACAAATCAAAATTATGTGAGATCATATATAAGGATTGTGTGGTCATAGAATTTGTTGTTCCAAACAATTTCTAGGAATTCGTTTGTTGGTGGATTACAAGCTTCATTTTATTGAAATGGTGAGCACAAATACAGAGACAATTAATCAAACCATGATGCACAACAAAATAACATAAAATAATATATTGATGATTTCTTCAGATGATTTTCACATTGCATTACATTGGCTTTATAAAAGCCTTTTCCCTTTAACTATTTGATAACTACCTACATAACTTCCATACGAGAATGTAACTCCCACAAACTAACAAACTAACTATTGCTTTATTTACTAACATTTATTTAACTAACAATGTAATACCATTGTTACTATGACTATTATGCCAACATTCCCCCCCTTATTACATTGTTCCTGCAATAGTACCAAGGGACCCCCCCTGAATGCTAATATACTCAACAAAGCTGATTACATAATATGAATACATATTTTATAGAAGATCTTCTCCTAAAGAACAAATCCTGAACAAAGCGGGGCTCCATCATGCTGTCTCGTCTACCCTCGAAAAAGCGTAGCTTTGAGCTGTGTTCTTGAGCTCTTTAGTCCCGAACTCTCAAATCACAGTCTTGAATTATTCGACAACAATCCCTAAGAGTACGACAGATCTTTATCATTGTCTAGTGACCGCGAAAGGGTATAATTCTCGATCATATACTCTGAAGCTCGCTGGACAACAATCTATATTGAACTCAACACCAAATCCCAAACCTGTCTCCAAAACAAAATCTTCACAAAACATACATTCTTCAAATCCGTCAGCAACAACAAAGAAAAACAAAACAACCAAAACCAAAAATGCTTCTCATGTAAAGCATCATCTCAAAGCGAGAAGATAACTTGAGATCATGGAAAATCCTCCATCCTCCGATGCCGCCTGCCTCCAATATGACCCTATTACATTTTAACCAACTAATGTCTTAGAGGAGTCTTTGGAGGCCTCATCAGGTGTAGTATAAATGGCCCCGAGAGCACAAGCAATGTTTGATGTAGCCATGATAAAATGAACAAGGTGTCGGATTCCACCAAAAGTGCACCTTTTACAATATAGTGTAAACACAAATATATCCTTATAACTCCAATGTTTTCCACCTTATTACTCCAAAAAATTAATAAGTTAAATCAACAAAGAAAATTCAAACAACTTCTCATTTCACACCTTATACAGTTTTGATCCTATGACCACTTACAATAAAATCAAAATCATATACCAACTCCACCACACATTTACATGCGAGGCTTGTTGAATAGTTACATATGCATCGACTTGAGTGAAATTTAGGTTTTACTTACAAATCTCTTCCTGTATGCAGTAAGATCACGGTTCTCCTATGGAATAAATCAATTTGAAAACTTATTTAGCAATCTAGCACCCACATCAACTCAGCATTCAAATTCTTAACAATTTGTCTCATTACCAACTCTTTGTTTATGCTTCCATATTATACTTCTTCTCCTTCACACCATGCTTAAAGAAATGAATCTACTTTTAAAAGTGCACGCCATGCTTTAAGGAATGAATCCATTTCCTTATGCTGTTGAACATTTAATTCTGTAAATTGATTCTCCCATGCTGCATCCTTTCACTTACATTTTGAATATTACACTGCCTCTTCATTCACACACAATTTAACCCTTTCTATAAATGCTTCATTTTCTTATAGAAAACTGTTACAATAGGCAAAATTTCTAGATTGACATGGCTTGCAAAGTATTTAAGATTGTATGCAACCTTCAAATGCCTTTTAATCTGGTTCATGTGTCTTTATTCTTTTTCGGCAGTGGCTACGGGGCATTCACGATGCACCTCCCGCATCCATGGTGCCATAGACACAACCCACGGGCATCCATCCTATTCGTACTCGTCACCGCCCCCCAGTAGCTGCCGTAGCTATCGGATCAATCAGAATCGCCAGGGCCCATCTTCCTTCTGCATTCTTAAATAGCAATCACGTCCTGACGTCACTACAGGTGGGCAACGTCTACCAATTTATTGTCATTCGCAGCCATTACAACTCACTTCAAATTTGCCCGCCCAACTGAGAATTCTTCATTTTACCGAGCCTTGCTTGTCTGCAACAAAACCAAAGTGGTTCCAATCCGAAAAAATCATAAGACTTCGCAGCGAGAGCTAAATTAAAAACCATGAAATGAAACATTAATTAATAAAAACTCACAAAATTAAATGAAATGAAACATTAAAAGTATGATCTCCCCGATGGCCATTGGCCATCGGTATAACTTGAATGATTAGCCGAGTTCAAAGTTTTCTCGCCGAAGGTTGTTCTTTCGCCGATGAAACATTTGGTTATCGACATAACAAGGTCTATCAGAGTTCGATGGATTTGTCTCAGTGAAAGGTGTGGTCTTTCCGATAACATTGGTCATCGACATAACTTTCAATATCGGCAATGTTTGGTTTTGTCTTGGTGATGAGTATTCTCATGCCGATAACATAGAAGGAAGCTCATCGGTATAACATCGGATATCAGGCTCCAAAAATTGATAGGTAATCCCATTGGTATTTTTCACTTTTTTAAACAAAACTTTACTGAAAGTAGTTACCACTAATATAAATATTTTTAATTTGGGAAGCAGTTTCCATAGGAATTTTTTTTTTTCAATTGTTGTCTTACTATTTATCAAATGTCTATTTGAAATTTAGAATTATGAAATATTTTTTAATGAAAATTTTATATATTAAAATAAAAATATTAAAATATACACTAAAATATTTTAAAAAATAGTATGATATCACATGCCAATGTCATCTTTCTATAGATTACCTTAACCCTAATTAGATTAAAAGTTTATATCAACCCTAAATTCTGAAATAAATTTTCACATCGTCAATTAAATTCCTATCAAATTATCCTATTTCTAACATTTTTATTCTATTTATATATAAACATCCAGTACATGTTTTGTGCATATATATGCATATTAAAATAATATTATGATTGCCTTTATATTGTCCTCTTTATATTGATAGTTTTTTATGAAATTTAAACCTACACTTTCTTTTTTCATTTCACTATATAAATTATTAGTTTATGTCTTTTCATCTAATTTCTTTTGTGATTTAATCCTATTTCACTATAAAACTAAACTTTACAAAGCCTATTAAATAACACAAATATTTCCTTAACTATAAAACTAAACTTTACAAACCCTGCATATTTATATTATGTGGAGATTTGAAATGTTTAATTAAGATATTATCACATTGGTTACAAGGTAATTTATCCAGCTTTTATCAAGAAACTTGTCAACCTTATTCTCTGGTGCTAAGTTGATATCCAAGGTTTACTTTTTTGCAAAGAACAAAATAAAGTCACTGATTGGTTGGCAAACCTGAGCTTGCAGGAAAACTTCCAGTTCTTTTCTCAAGTTGGCAGTGGCTTTGAAAAAGATGTATATTTCCATCCTTTTTCCCATTTGGTTAACAAAGATAAACTTTCCTCTCAGTCTTCTAATCTTAGCTTTATTTGCATAGAACTGCCCAATCTCTAGTTGCCAGTTGGTCATTTTGGAAAGAATTCCTCCTTATTCTTTCCCATGCTTGGTTCACCCATGTTCTTTGGGCTCCTTCCTTTTCTGATATGGTCTTACCCGGACGCCAATCAAATTAGGGTATGCGAGTAAATGAACAAGGAGGCGGCTATATTATATACAAATGTAGTCACCAGAAATTGTGAGTATGGGAACAGGTACGTAGTCCACATTCCTATAATGGAGTTTCCTAGAGACTATGTTCTAAACTTACCAAATACAAGAAATTTTCCTTAGTACATGAACATCTATCCATTTGTAGAATGATTTTTTAGATGCTTCATTCCGTGTTACCGTCTTGCCTGCCTTGTAAACTTAGCACTGAAATTACATTTGATAAGTTTATTTCTATAGAAATCTTGCTTGGAAAACTATCACACGACAGAAGACAACTATGAGGAAAATTTTCATTTTCATTTATAATTCAACCATTAATAACAGTTATTGAAAAAAAATATTAAAAACTGTATTGTATGTATATGAAAGTCTCAGACCCACCCTATACCTAGTGTCGCACACCCCTGTACCCAGTCTTGCATACCCCTGTACCTTGATTTTGAAAACGGGGTACCCATACCTCCTGCTGACTTAAATATAAATATTTTAGAGGCAAACTGCAAATGTTCCTCTGTTACTATATGACAATAAAACCCATAAGCAATAGTTGCATATCTGTAGTCCCCATTTAGCCCAATTTGCCCCAATCAAGCTTCAATTGCTCAAATTACTAAGGAACAGTCCCATTGAGGGGGCTTCCACTTCTAAAATTTTGCACAGATAGGTGACATGATGAGGAAAAAATTGCAATGGAATTAATTGGAATCTCATCTTAGAAAATTGAAGCCCCTGTTCTTTTGCCCTTAGACTTTCATTCTCCTAAAAGGGGACATTACATTCTCAGATAGGATAGGTAAAGAAATCGGGAAAATCCTAAAAGGGGACATTACATTCTCAGATTTCCAGTGGTTGCCTTTGGGGTGGGGCTGGAAATTTCCCCAACCAATTTAGAAATTTTTTGTCACATGGCATCATTAGAAGGCATGTGCAACTTTTTAGCATTAGCTGCTGCTAAAAATTTCCATGGGACTACCAGCTTCCTAAAAATTTCAATAAAGCTTCCATCTTGTCCAAGTAGTAGTGTGTAAAATCTAATGTAATGTGAGACACAAGTAAGAGTGTCACCCAGGCTCAAATCTCCCCACTGCAACAAGCAGCCCATAATTCCAGTGGATATTTTTTAAGGTTGTGGTATAATGATTATAAGGTGCATTTGAGCAATATTTATGTCTACGAACCTTAAAAATAGGATACATTCCAGCATAGCCCTTGTTTACAAATATTCAGCATGAGGTGAATTTGTGACCAATGTTTAGAAATCCTAAGAATAGGTACATACATGTGTGACCCATGTTTGTTGATCTTCAAAACGTGCCCATCCTAGATCAAGTTAATTGCAACCCATTACCTTGCCCAATTTTTTTTTTTTTTTTGGGTATGAGTACTCCCAAAGAGAAGCCATCTTTTAAAGATAATCCATAGCCTTGCACAAAATATTTCTTTTAGTAATGAGCATATAAAAAGAGATACCATCTTGGGGAGTCACGCTGTAACTCAAACCTGTTTCAACTACAATAAACTCCTAGAGAGTCATGCTAAAAATATGACTTGAGTAATGGCTTGTGGTGTTAGCACATTATCCTCACATATACCAATATCCTCATGTTGTTTATCCTCATGCATTTCTAAGACATGTTTGTTCAATACAAAGTGTAGAAGAATACACTCCAAAAGAACTCAAAGATACATCACAAGAAACTGGAAAAAAATTTGAAGGAGAATCCCCATAGACATCAAATGATAGCATATCATCATTATGCATAGAAAAATCCATGTGATCCACTAAGAAATGGGCACTAGAACCATTTGTATTATATAATCATATTACAAAAAAAATTCTTGACCACAAATAGAAGTAGTAACAACTAATGAAGATATAAAATTAAGGTAACTAGAATTAATGTACCTAAGAGCCCTCACTAGAGACATCCTCAAACATATACATAACTAGAAAGGAGGTGACTTTGACAACCCTTTTCACCTTCTCCAAATGGGCCACAACGAGGAAACACCCATTCATGTTTAGAATATAAGTGCACATGGGAGGAGTAATCTAACTTCCATAGAAGTATTGACCATAATCCTCTATTATATTATCATCAACCCCTGCAAATTACATGATTTAGTTATAAAATAATTTACTTAATCTTAACATGTCATTTCAAATCTATACAACATATGCAAAAGAGGAATCAATGATATAAATTTATTTTGTAATTTCCTTACCATCAATACTTTGCATTGCATCCATTGTTGTTGTTTGGTTAAGATCTATAGAAATGGGTGGCCTATATTGTTGATTGTTTTGTTGATCACTTGAATCTGCAATGACATGGGTTTTCAGCACATCAACTTAAATAAAGTGATCAAGCATAAGATTGCAATATGTAGTTAAGTTAATAAAATATAGCATTCTGAATTACCTAAAATGGTTTGTTGAAATGCTTGGGTGGGGATAACATTAAACATTGATGGTTGTGTTCCACAAATTGAATCCACTGTTTATTTCAATAGTTATAGAAAAGTAATTAGAAATAAGAATGAATATCTAAAAATTCCATGATTTAGCTACAAAATATAATTTATGTAATCTTAACATGTTATTTCAAAGCTAAAAATCATATCCAAAAGAGTAACTTAATGATAGATTTTTTTGGAATTTATTTACCATCCACACTTTGCATACCATCCATAATTGTTGTCGTTCTTTGGTTAATATCAATACAAGGGGGCAGCCTATGTTGAGTGTGTTGCTAATCATCTAAATCTATAATAACATGCACATTTAACACATTAAATTCTATAAAATGTTCAAGTGTAAGATTAGAATATGTAGAACATAAGTTAATAAAATATCAACAACCTTAAGTACCTAAAATGGTTTGTTGAAATGTCTGAGTGGGTCTAACATTGAACATTGATGGTTGAGCTCCACAAATTGCATCCACTGCTTGTTTGATTACATATAGAAAAGTGATTAGAAATAAGAATATTTAGTAGCTTTTGTGTATATTAGTAAACACAATGAAAAGAAAAATTTACTGTCTATAATTTGTGTTGCATTTGTTGTTGTTTGGTTTAGGTCAATAGAGAAGGGCAAATGACGTTGACAAGTATTGTCTTGATCATCCAAAGCTACAACAACATATGTTTAGCATATCAAATTAGAGAAAGAACTAATGATGCATAAAAAAATTAAATACTTTTCAATAAATGTACTCACTTTGTTGTGCAATATTAATCCTTTCTGCTTGTGTCGCTATGCCTGAACGATTGAAGACGTTCTTTTTCTTTTTCTTTTTACAACCTATAGTGGGGAATTGATATTCTTCATACTCTTCAGCTTTTTCATTCAAGTCTTGAGCAATGGCATTACCTCTTCAATGGATAGAACGACGTTTGTCCATTTTGGTGGGACTAAACCATGGTGATATCCGTGTCATAGGCATGTCCTCTGATCCAGGGATTGATTTGAATTTGAAAGAGGAAGCAAAAGATTCATGGATATCTTTTCTAAATCTTTCAACACAGTCATTAAAAATAAGAATTTCATCTGATGTTGCTGGTAAATTTTGGAGTAGTGAGTTCAAAAAATCAGTGGAACATTTTAGGTTATCATTGCTAGTATCAAATGATTGCCTACCATCTGTAATTCAAATAACACTAATTTAGTCATAATAAAACATAGAAAAACCTTAATATTTCATTACTAAATGTTGATATCACTACTTACCAATAGTTTGATCTTCAGGAGTGACAAACCTAACTGCATCTTGAGCTTCCAATGGAATAGATCTATCTATAATTGAAAAAAAAATTATTGACTTTTTAGGAACATAAAAAATAATCAAAATTTTATTATAAAAGCAACATATCAACATTACCAGTAACATTGTTTTCATGACCAAAACTCCCTTCTATGTCATCATCAACCAATGGTGTAGCACCATCTGTAATTCAATAAGAGTAATTTAGTTAGTTTTGAAATAGAAATATATATATATATATATATATATCTTTCAACACAGTCATTAAAAATAAAAAAAATTTCATCTACTGTTGTTGGTAAATTTTGGAGTAGTGAGTTCAAAAAATTAGTAGAACTTTTTAGGTTATGATTGCTAGTATCAAATGATTGTCTACCATCTATAATTCAAATAACAATAATTTAGTCATAAGAAAAAATAGAAAAACCTTAATATTTAATTACTAAATGTTGATATCAATACTTACCAATAGTTTGGTCTTCAAGAGTGACAAACCTAACTGCATCTTGAGCTTCCAATGGAATAGAACTATCTATAATTGGAATAAAAATTATTAACTTTTAGAAACCATAAAAAATAATCAAAATTTAATTATAAAAGTAACATATCAACATTACCAGTAACATTGTTTTCATGACCAAAACTCCCTTCTATGTCATCATCAACCAATGGTGTAGCACTATCTATAATTCAATGAGAGTAATTTAGTTAGTTTTGAAATAGAAATATAATAATCATTAAAAATATCAATGTAAAATATAAATATCAAGTGACACTTACTAGCAACTTGATCTTTCTCATCTGTTTTGTTTCTCTTCATGAGATCTAAAATCTTCAACACATGCTTGCATGTGTTTCCCCTTTGTGCCCATTTACAATCACATACATGGAAGTTGGGTCCAAACTTTCTCACGTGATATCATTTCATTGCATCAGTTTGGCTTTTTACCTTATATGTGTTAGGGAGGAGATCATATGGATAACAATCTGCATCTGGTATTGTTTTTGACCTCTCCAATGCAGTAATATAATATCTTTCCTTTTTAAAATTTGTTAGAAATCCTGATAATTGCAAATATCTTTTATGTTTGTAGAATGGCTCTACCCTATGAAGAAGTGTGTGGATAAGCCAATCCATTCTCCTTGTGCATTTCTTAGCACGATCACTTAAATAATGACTCTTAATGTGGAAATGATATGATTCTATGGAAGCATTAGTCTCTTGGTTCGCATGACAGAAGTTTCGGAAGTGTTTTGCCCACATCTCTATATAAAAAAAGAACATGATGTTTTAGCATAGACAAAAATCAAGTTAAATAATGTATGCAAAGAAACCATAACAAAGAATTTCATAATCTTACCAATACGACCCTCATCATGACACCAAGTTGTTTTAAAGTAATTAATGAAGTCCTTCTCTTGTTTGAATTCCTCCATAAATTTGTTGATTAGATGAGTGATAATGTCTTCATTGTCACTCATTGCATACATAATCTCACCCAATCTATCAAACATATTTGTTCCGACATCCTTATTACTAGCATACTTGAAATATAACTTAGCATAATATCAAGCTATGGGGTTCAAATATGTAATGTTCCATATATTTTAATTATCAATCCACTTACCTGTACACATTTTTTAGCCATGCCCTACGTACATGCCAAATACATAGAATTACTTGACAACCAAAGGACAATCTACAAGTTACATTGTAAAAGGTGATTAGTAACATTCCAACAAAATGTATTGTTAAGGTAATACCATTATGTGGTGTAAATTATGAAACATATATTCTTACAAACTAAATATTAGACAATTCTAATGAGTTCACTTTAGTTTAAATAAAGAAATTAAGGTTAGTAAAAACCTGATGGCTTCAATCTCAGCACTAGCATCATCTGTCATGAATGCATTGACATGCCAATTTTCTTTACACTGCTTTCCTCGTGTATAAACTTCAGTGAGCCATTCATTTATATCCTCGACTTTATTTCGTGACGATATGGCCCATGCAACAGGTACACCAGCCTCTTGCTCATAAAAAACAAGCAAGGTATACAATTGGTACTGTACATGAATAAAATATTAATAAATTAATTTATTAAATAAAATAAATAAATGATTAAATTGAGATCCAAAAATATATTTAAAATTGTTATACTTACACCATATTTATTTGTCAAGAATGTGGAATCTATTGTAATAATTGAATTATGTGAATGTTTCACCATCATTTCTCGCATCCATGGTGTTTGGATGCCTATCATAAATGGTGCATTATCCACAATATTTGGCCTTTTGTAGTAAAAGAAGTTGTCTTTCTCTTCTACATGCCACAAGTTCACACTTTTTGCATCATCTTCACTTTTTTGGGATCGAATGGAGTGTACTCTTTTCCACGCATTCATTACATCTTTTCTTAATAGACAAACATCCCTTTTGTTCATCAATTTAGTCAAACCATTGTCTAAGTAATGCTTTTCACATATTGTGTCAATCCCCACACCTATTAACAATAATGACTCAATATATGATTTACATTCATTTGACAACCTCGGTGCAAAAGCACTCCTTGGATCACCTTTCCATGACAAAATTCACCATTATCATCACAATGGCTCCACTCATTGTATGAAATAATTGCAACATCTGGTCTACCATACATGACTCTTACTTGAAAGTGAGTTTGACAACCTCTTTTCTTTTGAAACCTGCATATCCTTTGCTTGTTTGCAGGTTTGTTTCTATTGTCATTAGGGCCAAAAGCACACCAATAACTATTTATACATGCACAAAAAAAATAAGATATATTAATTGATATAACAAAAACTAAAATTAAAAAGATGACATATTTAATGAGAATGTTAAATCTAAGTAAACCTTGAGTACATTTTTGTACTATGGTTAGTGTAGTTTGTAGAGTTGTTCTCTTTATGTAATTTGCGTACAAACGTTGTCTCTGTACCATCCAATAGACCTTCTCCTTTCACAAAGTCAGTGAGTCTCTCAAGAGGGATTGCAGCACATAAATCCATCTCACCATTATCTTCTCCAATTGGCATCCATTCAAGGCTCTCACTTGAGAAATAATTTGTTTGGTTGGGAATATCTTGCACATCTAGTTCGAGCAATAATTCCCATTTATTTTTTCTCCCCATCCTAAATAATATTAAGATTGTTAGTAGTCCTCTAAATAATTTATTAGCCAAATGAGCTTATACTAGTATGAAAAATTTTATATAGTGACTCAATAACAAGATCATAGTAGCTCAATAAATAGATACATCTATTATCCCTATTTAACTTTAGGAAGGAGATTAAGGACAATGTGAAAACTAGGAAACCTTCATTCACTCCTTTTAGAAAGAAGTTTGGCAAACCAAGATGTGTGAAGAATGGAAAAATATTTAGGCACAATGAGAATGGAAAACCCTCATGTAGTTTATATAATTAGAATGGGAAGAAGGGATAGAACATGAAAACAATTTTAGTCATACCATAAGGCTTTGTAGTACCATAAAATTTAATAGTCTTATTGATGGAGGACATGTGTGAAGATGAATGGTCAAGATGCATTTGGAGTTTGAAATGGATGGTGAGGATTGGAGGGTAAGATTCATATGATTGTAGTGAAAGAGGACTTGAATATTTAAATAGAAGGAAAATGAATGAGGCTAATTAGCTTATTAATTAAACAAGAATTTCTTATTCAATTAATTACTTGGAGGAAGGGTAGTTTAGGTTAATATGATTTAATTAATTATTGAACGGGTTAGTTTGATTAGTTAAATAAATATGCTTTATTTAATTAATCATTAGAGGAAAGGTGACCTAATTAATTAATTAATTTTACTTAATTAATTAGTGAAGATTTGATGTAGGGTAATGATGGGGATTGATAGAGGCATGATAATGTTAGGTTAAAATGTGGAAGTAGATTTTAAGTGTGTACATTAAATTCCCCTCTTTTGGATGGCATTATGACTAAGAGAAGTGGCGTTGTTTGAAAGAAGATAAGTATAGACACTTGGTGAGATATAATTAGTGGTAGGATGCCCAAGTCATTTAGAAGAATGAGGGTTAGGAAGTGGCCCCCTCAAGAGAGCAAGTAGGTTTACAGGGATCTGGGTGGTCTCTTGAAAGGAAAGCTAGGTTTGAAGGGTTGAAAAATGGATGAGAAGGAGTTAGATAAATAGAAGAGGAGGAAATGGTTAGATGCATGGGGATTGGAGAAATTATGGTTAGATGCATGGGGACTTCCAAATTGCAATAGCTCTATCAAATGGAAATGTTTGAACATTATATCTGGTCGTATAGAGCCTCAAATAACTCTTCAATTTTTTTCAAGTTTGTTTCATAACTTTGACTTCAAAAATGATAAGGCACTTAAAATTATTTCACCCTCCACAAAATCCAAAATCATTATTTGGCACATATCTACAAGTTTGAAATATACTGAAATAAAATATCACAACATTTCACTCAAATTTAAGGTTTTCCATAACCTAGTTATTGAACCATGTTTGAAAGGATGATTAAAGAATTTAAAGTGTTCAATCATTATTAATGCAAACTAAGTAGGTTGTTCTACCAACTCTATCTTATCTATTTTTTCCTCTATTTGTACTTTATTTATTTCTAACATTCTATTAAAACAATCCGCCAAGTACCTCACCTTGCTCTAAAAATCATGTGGTGAACTAATAGAAGACATGCTAATGGAAAATTCCAAGATTGAGGATAAACTATAGCCATTTCTTCCAAAAGTTTTAACATGCACTATAGATGTTTTAACATGCAATTAACCTTCCAATGGCCACCATTAACTACCACTATGTTTCCATTCACAACTTCCATCTTAATTTGCACACACTTATCTTATTAAGACTCATGTGTACTATGTTACCTTGTTATTTTTGCACACAAGTGTCTTCTTCATCTTTCTTCTTTTTTTATGCTTCATAATTATGTGATTCGTCAAATCCCATAGGCAATTGGTTCATGCATGGCTTCACACTTTTGGGTGCTAGATTGTATTAAACTACTCAAGTAGAGAAGAATGGGCCATGATCTCTCACTCATGAATGTTTGGTTGGTTCACCATCACCTTGTTCTAGCCAACTAACTCTACTTCACTCATCAAAGTCACTTCTTTAGTCCATTTTCCCTTATATTTAACTAGATACTCCTTGTACTTCTTTTTACATGTTTTCTTGACTCTAGTATTAGATACTTGCTTGGCCTCTTCACATGTCTCTTTTGGAAACTATTATCTCTAGTTGATCATGAATTCATTGGCACATTTTTCTTAGCCATAAAATAGTCCATCAATATGTCAATCCCCCCTAGCAATTCTATCTTGTTGGAATTCTTCTCAAAATTTCACAAGGTTTTATAGGGTCGTATCTTCTTCCAATTTATTTTGGTATATATTCCCCTTAGGAACCTTTCTTGCACAAATGTGCTATCATTAAGTCATTGAATTGAAATTCTACCATTATTCTCTTCTTATTTGTGCATTCTTTGTAAATTGCATGTTACTTTTCACCATGTACCCATGCACTCATTTTTGCATATTTGGGTTCGTTTCCAGAGAGATATATCACTATCAAAAGATTACCTATTTTCACATAGTATAGCAGACAATGTTCAGTGAAGTCTAAATGGTTTGCGGAGCAATTCCATGACTTGTGGAGCCTGAGGGAACATCATTCAAGGTATTTTAGCACCTGGCTGACCTTCATGGAAATCTGCACGAAGTTCCATTCACCTATGGAGCAATACCATATGTTTAGGTCCAACCTATTTGTGTCTACACATTTCATGCTAGCCGTTATAATTAGACCAACTTGATCATGTTATGAAGGCTTGCGAAGGATATCTGGTAGCGGCTACGGGGCATTCACAATGCACCAGATGCCTCGATGGTCATGGATGCTGCATCCATCCAATGTACAACGTACAACGTATAATGCTAAAAACGAAGGCCTGCGTGGGAATTTGAACTGAGCACGTTGACAGCATAGTAGTCTTTTCCAGGCTGGGCTCAACCAGCACACTCTAAGCACTGACCCGCCGACGTGGCAATGTGGGCTCTTCGGTTACTGTCTGTTCCACTCCGTTCCCATTTTCCATTTAGGCAGTCCCGATTTGGGCTTCGCCAGTCATAGTTAGTTAAAGTTTAACTTAAAACAGTCTCCTGCCCAGTAGCGATGCATTCAAAATGTGGAAGCATAAACAAGACACGCAAACTGTCTGACCGGATGACGCATAGAGAAATCTGGTCTCCTCTACTGTTCTGATTACAGGATATACACAAAACAGGTTTGTTGAGAAGGCTTTAGATACTTTCAAGCAAATGCAATTGGCAGGTGTAAAGCCAGATTCCTCAACCTTTTCCAGCATCCTCCCTGCCTGTAGCAAAATGGGAGCTTTAGAACATGATATGGACATCCACCACATCATAAGGGATACAGGAATTTTATTAGATGTTGTAGTTGTAACTGCCCTGGTAGACATGTATGCAAAATGTAGGATTTTGACAAAGCACGTTAACTGTTTGGCATAATGCCTCAAAGAGATATCATCTCATGGAGTGCGATGACTGCAGGATATGCACAATGTGAAAGCATCGACAAGGCACGTGAGCTGTTTGACAGAATACCTCAAAGAAACGTGTTCTCATGGAATGCGTTGATTGCAGGGTATTCACAAAATGGATTTGTTGAAAAGGCTTTAGAAACTTTCAAGCAAATGCAATTGGCAGGTGTAAGTCCAGACTCTACAACCTTTGTCAGCATCCTCCCAGCCTGTGCTAGATGAGAGCTTTGGAATAGGGTATGTACATCCATCAAAGCATAAAGGATAGAAGAATTTTTTCAGATGTTGTAGTTGCAACTGCTCTGGGAGTCATGTATGCAAAATATGGAAGCATAGACAAGGCACGCGAACTGTTTGACAAAATGCCTCAAAGAAATGTGGTCTCATGGAATGCCATGATTGCAGGAATATGCACAAAATGGATTTTTGCAAGGATGCTTTATAAACTTTCAAGCAAATGAAATTGGCAGTTTTAAAGCCAGCATCCTCCCCGCCTGTGCCAAAATGGGAGCTTTGGAACAGGGTATGGGCATCCATCGAAGCATAATGGGAGTGGGATTTTTGTAGATGTTCTAGTTGGAAATGCTCTGGTTGACATGTATGGAAAATGTGGAAGCATAGACAAGACATGTGAACTGTTTGACAAAATGACTCAAAGAAATGGGGTCTCATGGAATGATATGATTGCAGGATATGCACAAAATGGATTTTGCAAGGATGCTTTCAAAATCTTTGAATTAATGAAGCAGTTTAGAACATATCATGACATTATTAGTTTTGCTTGTGTTCTATGTGCATGTAGCCATGCAAGTTTAGTGGATGAGGGCTGTACATACTTTAATCGTACAAGTAACCCTTATTGCATTACACCTACAATTGATCATTATGTGTTAATGGTTGACCTTCTTACCCGTGCTAGTTATCTTCAGGACACCCTAAACTTTATCATTAAGATGACAGTTAAAGTTATGGTGGTTGTGTTGATGTGTTTTCTTGGTGCCTACAAATCACATATGAACATAGGCTTAGGAGTATTTATAGCGATGTTGCTTTTTTATTTGGATCCTAATAAGATGAGGGTTTCAAGGTGGCTAGGGGAGAGCTTAATGTTTACAATAGAAGAGGGAATTTGTTATGAAGTACCTTCTTTTCTTATAAAAGCTACATCACTTTGTAACTATCATTAATAGTATCACACTTGAGGTCCCAAGGTACATCTAAAATTATAAATGCATATTTTTGTGTATGCATTATAATAGTAGGAAACAATTGAATTGAAGCAACTCCATTGTTATTATAAATAAAAAACAATTATAAAATAATCCCATAGATTGCATTTGGTGAAGTGAGGTCCTCAATAAATAAAAGGTGTTATGTTCTTCCTCCTACCACTTGATACCGCCACATCTATTTGACTTGATTTATTCATAATCCCCAATGTTAGATGTGTTCTTCACAATTTATTTAGATGGCTTCTTCCATAGATAGAATTTGCTAGTTCCCATCCCACTTTTTGGTTCCTTTTTTGTTCATTCCAATGCTATCCAACTATAAAATTTGTTAGTTTCTTTGGAAACATTCGGTCTCTTATTTCATGCCAAATGATGAGTATTATTTTTGCAATTGATTTTAGTATTTCATTTTCCATTTTGTTGGGGTCTCTCTCCGCTCATCACTCTTGCTCTTTTCCCTCCATCTCAAAGCTTCTCAACTCATATATGAATCGCTCTTTTCCTTCTTTTGTCAACTTCTCTCTTTGTCTTCCTCATGGTTGAAGTTAAACTTGTGAAACCACAATGATAACAATTATTGCCTATTGATACACTACAAAAGACTAACTTTCAAACTTTAGCTTTCTTACTACTTGCATAAATAGAGTAGTTGCATGATCAATCTCAAAATTAAACCTAAAATTTTATCCTTAATGGCTCATTAGGCTCTTTTAAACCATTAAAAGATTGTGGTCTTACAACATCAATAAATCCCTATGAAAAGTCACCCAAAAATTCTTGGTTCCTTTTTTGTTCATTCTAATGCTATCCAACTATAAAATTTGTTAGTTTCTTTGGAAACATTCGATCTCTTATTTCATGCCAAATGATTAGTATTATTTTTGCAATTGATTTTAGTATTTCATTTTCCATTTTGTTGGGGTATCTCTCCGCTCATCACTCTTGCTCTTTTCCCTCCATCTCAAAGCTTTTCAACTCATATATGAATCACTCTTTTCCTTCTTTTGTCAACTTCTCTCTGTCTTCCTCATGGTTGAAGTTAAACTTGTGAAACCACAATGATAACAATTATTGCCTATTGATACACTACAACAGACTAACTTTCGAACTTTAGCTTTCTTACTACTTGCATAAATAGAGTAGTTGCATGATCAATCTCAAAATTAAACCTAAAATTTTATCCTTAATGGCTCATTAGGCCCTTTTAAACCATGTAAAAGATTGTTTTTTTGTATTGTGCTATGGATTTGGATGGCTTGCATTCGGAGGGATGGCTTTTGGGTAGGACTTCTTTTGCTTATTTTACTAGATGGGATTGTTGCCTCAATATTG
The DNA here is from genome assembly GCA_027924645.1 of Cunninghamia lanceolata. Classification (NCBI taxonomy): domain Eukaryota; kingdom Viridiplantae; phylum Streptophyta; class Pinopsida; order Cupressales; family Cupressaceae; genus Cunninghamia; species Cunninghamia lanceolata. Next base: position 10,938,450 of record BSBN01000472.1, on the reverse strand, counting down.
TAACCAATAATTTTTGGACATAATTTTTTTCCCTTTATTCTTTTGATTTTTTCTAAATTTTCTAATTTTTTTGATTTAAATTTAAATTTGCAAGTACTAGGGTCATTTCCACACCCATGAAATTGAACTAGGTGAATTCCATGCCTACATATTTGACCTAAGGCAATAGATAAATAAACTAAGAATCAAGACTGATTCTTAGAGATATATGTAGATGGAATTAAGTGAGGTTTAGGTATTTACCAATTTTTATGCTGAAATAGACCACCTATATACTGGGAATTACATTAAGAACAACACAATCAATATAAATTGAAAGCAAAAAGTAAAAATACCAACATATAGTTTTCACCACCACAATTATAAATCTTTAAATATCATAGTTTTAACATAATAAATATAAATAAATAATATCCTTAAAAACTAAATTTTAAATTAATTATTATCTACCATCTAGCTTAATAAATCAAACTTGGTGGGCCTTTCCTCGAACTTGGCAACTTGTTTATGGGTTTCGAAGTACTGGGTGGGCACCGGGCTCAAAGGGATAAAAGTAGTTTACATTTAGCTCAAATAACTACTCTTTACTTTTTGGGGACATTTTCTACAAATATTAGTTTAGCTTGGTATTTTGACTTTAGATGGCCTTTTGATATTTCACACGGTCTTAAATTTTTTTATTAACTACCACAAATTATCATTCTCAGTAGTAGGAAAAAGCTGAGAGGAAACCAATGGAAACTGATACTCGCACAGTACAAGAACTATTTTTTTTTTTTAAGTAATTTTGAATTTTCATGAAACAATTTTGGCCAAGTGTTTTGTCATTCACGTTTTGCACTATTTTTGAAATTTAGATTGTCCTTTTTTTCTTGAAATTATGTGGACGAATACACAAATTCTAGTGGTAATGAAGCCATCAAAAAAACAGTCATAATGAAGCAAACAAAAAGTCATAATCAGTGGTGAAACCTGGATATTGGACCGCCGAAGGAGTCTAGAGATCTTCTCTGAAATCCTCAAGAGCGATCTTCAATGGTTATAGTTTATTCAGGAAAGAGGCCACCACCAAACCTCCAAACGTCTGGCAGTGTGGGAACCGAACAATCGTGGGTGGCCTGTGCTCAAATAAAATAGCAATCTTTTAAGAGTTTGAAATTCTTGTCTTCCACTCCAGAGTTCCTCTACCCAGATCTGGAATCCATTGGAAGGTTTATTACAATTTTCTCATATGAACATGTGCAGTTTTTTCGGATTGGAACCACTTTGGTTTTGTTGCAGACAAGCAAGGCTCGGTAAAATGAAGAATTCTCAGTTGGGCGGCCAAATTCGAAGTGAGCTGTAATGGCTACGGATGACAATAAATTGGTAGACGCTGCCCACCTGTAGTGATGTCGGGACGTGATTGCTATTTAAGAACGCAGAAGGAAGATGGGCCCTAGCGATTCTGATTGATCCGACAGCTATAGCAACTACTGGGGGGTGGCGATGAGTACGGACAGGATGGATGCCCATGGGTTGTGTCTATGGCACCATGGATGCGGGAGGTGCATTGTGAATGCCCCGTAGCCGCTGCCTTCTTTTTCAAAGCACTTAATATTCCTTGTACAAAGCGCCGTACAACATCAGTCTTCTACAAATGTTCTTAGTTTCAACAACATAGATTTTTCTCAAGCAGCAAATACAATGGTTTTAAAATGGCCCCCAAATTGCAGGAATCACAACCTTAATCTCCTCCTACACAGCATGAAACAATAAAAAAATGCATTGAATAGGCAACTGTTTATCCTTCAACACATCGTCATTTGATAATAACTTGGCTGCAGTACTGATAATAACTGAATAAAATGATAATAATATTTACTATAAACAATAAATATTAATATATATACTGAGATGCAAATTTAACAGTGATAAAAATATAGTAGCTTGTAGTTTGTTTAAAGGAACAAATTTTAAATCCAATAATGAATATTGGGAGGAATATGTAGGGAATTTTCTATTGGAAACGATTAATATTTATGTTTTGATTACACTCCATGCACATAACACAGTGATTAATATTTAAGTTAAAGTAATTTGAGATTCAAAGAAATAAACAAAATTTATTAACCAAGATTTATTTCAATGGTTTGAAGCTTTGAGTATGAAGTTTTAATAAAAGAGGGAAATGTGGAGGGTCTGCGCATATTGTTTTAAACCTGCACATTTGGCTAGTGCACCTAGAAAGTATATTCAAGATAGTGGCTCTCTATCTCGATGTCTTCCTTCAAAACATTCACCAAGAGCTTACTGTGTTTCAATAGAGATCACCATTTTACAAACAATCCCAACTATCCAAACTCTCATTACAACTCCATAACTAAATATCCCCCTCCTCGACAAAGCATTATTTCTTTGTGAAGAGGATAGGTTGCATAATCCTTCTGTATTACACATGTTGCCTTGTGAATAATATTAGTCGGTTTTGTTTGATCGACATGAACTATGAGTGTGCATGACATTAATGACTCAAACATGGTATTGGTGAGTCAAATTTGGATAACACAGAACTTGTGACCATCATCCATGTCTTTCAACAACTTAACCATTCGATCTACATTTGAAGGATGAAAATTATACATTTTAAGATGTATAATTTTTTTGATTAAAAATAACGTGGAGGCAGTCTTTGTTGTGTAGTTAAGTTGAAGTTGGGCTTTAAAAATGACATTACAAGATCGTGGCCTTGAGAGTGTGCTCATTACTTTACCTTTTGACTTTAAAAATTATCCAAAGGTAGATCTTCTTAGGTATATCACTATTTATTTTTGTTGTAAATGTATAATTTTGCTTATGTATAGACTTTTTAGTTTTGCTTGATAAACATGCCAAACTCAAAGTTCTCCTTTTCATCAGAAACTTTCTTGGAAGGAAAAGATTAATATGTCTACATAAAACTTTTCTTTGGCACTAGTTCTAGATTTTGTATCATGGAGCTTTTGTTACCTTCATATTTAAAAAAATCAACCTTCCTAAGTTAGGAGGATTTTTTGTAGAGAGTTATTTTTTTTTTTAAATTTTCAAGCAATTTTATCTTCTATTACAATCCCTAACATTCATTACTCTTGGTACCAAGGATATATTTTGTTTTCTCTCACAATGACACACTTTTGTGAAGAGGCTTCCATGTTTTGGCCATACCTTAATTATACAAAGGAATTTATTATTCATTAAGAATTTAATTCAAAGAGTTACATGGTAGTGATTTCTTCATTCTAAAATCTGTCTAGTTTTGCAATTTCTTAGATAGTGGTACTCTAATTCCCATTCTAGAAAATTTGAGGGCCATAAATTGCGATTCCCACAAATTAAAGGTTAGTATTTTTTTTATTCCACATAATTTTTCAAGCTCATCTTCATCATATAGTTATATCTTCCTTGTAATAGCTCTTATAATTTATTTATTTTTCTTTCATAATTTTTAAGTAATTGCCAACAAAATTATAAATTACCTATTTATATAATTTAAATATTTATTTCAAGAAGAATGTGAAGTGTAAACCAAATTCAAAAAGTACTCGAAAATTATAATAAATTTAACAGGGTGTTGGCTGTGAAATAAAAGATTCTTCAAGCACCCTCGTTCCTATAGCTTCCAAGAAATTAAAGATTGATATGAATAATAAAACGGAAGCCCAGCTTTAGTCTTGAGTTTACAAATAGTTGCTCAGAGTGGTATCTCTTCCTTGCATGTAGAGGGAGACTCCATGGAATTTTTTAATGCCATCTGAAAATGTGGCTCTGAAAATTAGAAATTGAAAAACTTTCTTCATAAACCTGGCCTCTTTTGGATTCTATTTATCATTTCTCCCATAGACATTGTTTGTGTGAGGTGAATGGAGTGGCAGACTTCTTGGAAAATTTTGGCATTGATTCAGAGGAAGAAATAATTGACCCATCCATGAGTAGATGGGAAGGCCTAGTGGATAGTTGGGATGGGATTCCATCCAAGTGAGGGAGAAATTTAAAGGTGGACTGGCACAGACAATAGAGGTGAAAGAAAAGTATGCATTGAGTCCATTTCCAGTGGCAGGTGCCGAATTTTAGGGGCTTGTTTCAATGTCATCTTTTAGAGAACATGAAGCCCGCTTCCAAGTTTTAGTGTCGCCATTGTAGATTTGTCTCACCTTCCGATCCCCTCTCGATCTTATTCTCCACATCAAGATTGTGTCAGAGCAGAGAGAACTAAAAGATCAGTGAAATTCTTGATTCGCATGGCTAGGCTGGAAGAGAAAGGAAGCAGATCCAAAGGAGCTGAGAGAAGTATGCAGGTATTGGAGCTTCAAAAAATAGAACAGTTAAACACGATGAAATGTCGTCAGGTGAAAAACAGCAGCGACACATTTCCCAAAACATTTCCCTGTATGTATGCATGATTACACCACATGCCACATAATCCCGGCAACAACAGCGAACAAAACATTTTGAAAGGCAGAAAATAGCGAAATTTTCCGGCAGAAGCTAGCAGGCAGGATGACGATTTTTCGGGAGCAAAAGCTCCCACTAAGAAGCCTATCGGCTAATAATAAAAAGTAACAATATTTCATTTTTTTTTTATTATTCATGTAAAACCCATGACACTCATATAATATAGTGGTCGTCATGGAATTCTTCTTCCTACCCTAAATTCTATCATACAAGGATATCACCATGGCATTTGGGAAAGGGGAACAAGATTTGTTCAAGAATTGGCACTAGCTTGGGGTTCCATAGGACAATGTTACCTTAGAATGTATCCACTCTCATCTATTTGATGTATGTATGTTTTGATTGACGTTTTTCAACAACCTCATATAAGTTATCACTAGTAGCCAAATTTCCTCAACTTGCAATCTGTAACATAATGAATACTCCTTTCTCCTTGAAACCCCTTACAAAATAATCCTGCTCTATTGATGCCTTGGTCTTTTGTTGTTTATTCTTGGTTGTTCTCTCTTTTTTGCATTGATTGAATCATTATTCTTGTTTCATTGTCTTCAACACATATTGATCAACCTCTTCATGCATTTGGTATCCCTCAACTACTTACCATTACCATCCGCCTTTTCTTTCAACTTGTAGAGGGAAATACCCCTCAATTATACACCAACAAACTTTTAAAGAAGAAATCACCAAGCTAGGAATACAATGTAAAAATTCCAATTACCAAATGAGATGCATTAACAACACGATATAACAAACTATTGCCAAAATAACAAGTGCGAGAACCTTTCCTTCTCATAATTTGATTAGCATTGGAGAATCATTCATTTACTCTTATAGTTAAGATTATATATACATAAAGGATTTAAATAGTAATTGAAGTGAGAATTTTAAAGAGAAAGATAGGTGAAAATATATAGTCCCTTATATTAAAAATAAGTTGCACTAAGAGGCTAGTATGGATTGCATTTTGATCTAAAATAACTACCTAGAACTATTATAAAATGTTAGGTCAAATACCAGAAATCTGTTTAGGATAGTTATAAGTTATTACAAATTAATTTAAAAAAACTATATTTAAAATCTATCAAAGATTAGTTAATAGTTTGTTTATTTTTTACTTGAGTTGGAAACTTTAGAAATTCACATGTATCTATAATGGACATCAAAATAGTAGTTAATAGTTTGTTTGTTTTCGAATTGAGGTGGAAACTTTGAAATGCATTATGTATCTACAATGGACATCCAAATAGAAAGTAAACTGACCTAAAACTAAAATCAATAAGTATCATTCACATTGGCCAATAACATAGGGCCCATGATAAACATGTGCAAACATTTTAAACCATTCTATATACATTTACAAGGAATTAAGATAAACTCAAATCAAGAGCTTTAGGCAACACTACCTTATCAATCTCTCACATTGCTTGGCTTAGGGCCTTCTAAAACATCTCCATGTCCCTTTGCAATGTTCTTTTTAATAAGTTAAACTCTTTGTTGGCATTCATAAATCTCTTCTATAATCCTTATGACTATATCAATTATTTCATGTACTTTGTTCTCAAGCATCTTTTCTATAAAGTTTGGCTACACCCCATAATTTAAAATTAGGAGTGGCTTGTTTGAGAATGATGAATCAGAGGATATTGTACAATTAAATTTTCCTTTAGTTTCATTATTATCATAGGAGATATTCCTTGAGAACATCTTCCAAAACCTCTATTCTTCTTTCTACATACTTTGCAAAAAAAAGTTAAGCATCATAAAACTCATCAAGACTATCTCCCACACCTTCTCCACTATTTGTTAAAGGGGGAGCATCATTTTTTGCATCCTACTTATTGTCCAATCCCTATCCAACTAAAATGTTCATCTTCTATGCAAAACCTTAGTCACTAGTAATTTATGCTTGCACTAGAAAGTTAACAATATCCAACTCATCACCATAGTAGCCAATCACATTTTTCTTTATAGTCCCATATAGTATTCTCTTTACTCTGTAGATTAATCATAATATTTGACATAAAGTAATGCTTACAATTGAGTAAGAAATAGGGTTCACTATTAGGAAATTACCTATCTCTACATGATAGTTGAAGTTTTATCTTAATGAACTATCATTAAGAAAGATTTTTAACTTAGATTCTAGTATTTTGAAATGAAGATCTACTTGCAATTCAACAATATAGACAATGGTTTCATCTATGAAGACAATATACACTCCTATATTTTTAAATGCTTAATTATTAATGTTAGGGTCATTTGTTATCTATTGGTGGTAGGCTACAAGTTTGTTGGAAAGTGTTGTCCTACTATAACTTTGTTATGCTACTGTTTGGTTGTTTTACAATTCCCATGTGGAGAAATTGCACAATTTTGTTAGACTTTTTGTAGTCTAATGGGAAGCAAAATAAAGGAGACACATACCTTAGAGTTGTAATTGTATTCCTCATAGATTTGGTGGAATGTGAATTTAGAACTTAAAGTTTTAGGGTATTGTATTGGTTGTCAAGTGGTTCCTTAGAGCCATGCTAGGTGGAGAACCATGGAAGGTTTTGGTAAGAAATGACATTATTTGTATAATTCCTTAGCAAAACAAGGATCAGAAGGGATTTCACCTCTTTAAATTGCTCTTTGGGTCATTTTAGTCAAGCTAATAGATTCTACTATCTTTAGGAGTATCTAAAAAGCTTGGGAGTTAGTGAGAAATCTCCTGTTTAGGAACAATGATTTCTTTAGGTAGGGCAATAATTGTTAGGGTTTTAGATGTCTTTGGTCGAACTTATCTTGTATAAATAAACCATTACATATTAGTAAAGGATGCTTTGCTACATGGTGGTTCTCTAAAGGTATCCAATCCTTGGCAACTGTGTTTAGTCATGGGATTCTTCTATTCTAGGAGGAGCTCAAGAGATTGTTCATTCTTCCAAACTCTCATATAAGAGCTTATATATTTCTATCTAAATCTCTCCAAAGGCCTTTTCCACTTGTTACTCTTTACTTCAATACCAAGATTTTGGAGCATGTGAAGTGGGATGAGGGTTCTCCTCTACTTTAAGTTTTTACAGTATGTTGTATGATAAATTGTCTCTTTCCTAGAACCTATTTGATTCTTTAAATAATTTTTGGGGTCACAAGGATTGCCCTAACCAATGGCAAAATAGATTACATTATATTTGGTCCTCTTGCATTGAACCAAAAGTATGCTTTTATATGGTTGTTACTACATCAAAACTTGTTGTGGGTGTCACTTTGTCTACATTTGGGTTTAGTAATACCTTATTCTTTGTGTATTGTGGATGAGAGCCATTTTCATGTTTTCTTCAGGGTTGTTATTTTGTTAAAGTTGTGTTAAGTTTGTTCTTGGGTGGGTAGGCTTTGTGTGTTGATAACAATTGTATTTATTGGTTTGATATTTTGTTTGGTTATATTATGCATTTTAAAAACTTGATCTATTTTATAGGAAGTTATGGCTTGTCTCTATTGATTTTTTTGGAAAAAGGACACTTTTTTTGGGACAAAGGAGGTTACTTATAGAATTTTATGATGAGTTCAATCATTTTTCTATTGCTTTGTAAGTAACTATGATCTTGAAAGTGCTAAGGAGTTCACTACATTTCTTTCTTAGGGATCCATTACCATTCTTAAAGACTATTTGGGAAACTTTGATCCCTTCTTTAAATCTAAACTAATTAATCTACCCGAATCTCGAAATGTTGAACCCCAAGTAAAACCGCCTTGGTACAATGACAATGAATTTTGTGACTTTCATAGGACCAAGAGTCGCAAAACTTCTAGTTGTATGATGCATAAACATATAATCCAAGACCTCACTGATCATGGTGATGTAATAGTTGAAAATAACTCTCATACCACTAATGCCGATTTAAATTTTTTTAATGATCCTATGCCTAACCATGGAAAAGGAAGTACAAATAACCAAGGTAATTCTTCTAGAGATGCCAACTACACCAAAGTAGGCCATAATTATGCAGTAGCCCATCTAAGACAAGCAAACAATCATGTTTGTACATTAACCATAAAAAATCCAGTAATTGATTGTAATGCAACTACCCGAAGAAGTAGGGTCACTATTTAGGGACCTCCTACTTCATCTAGACCTTCATCCAATTATAACCTTGAAGATCATTTGAACAAAACCCCAGCTCAAATCTCTATCCTTGAACTTCTGAAAATATCCCCAACCCATTGTGCAATCCTTGATAAAATTCTCCAAGAGTCAAATGTGTCTTCCAACATAGATGCCAATGAGTTCCAAGCCATGGTCGGTAATATTGCCTCTACGCATCAATTTGTCTTTTCTAAAGAGGACCTTCCACCTCTTAGCCCCAAACATACCGAGGCTTTGTACTTGAAAGTTCTTATTCACACTAGTAGAATTTGGCAAATAAATGACTAGATGACTAAATCTTTTAGTCATGACAACTAAAAATGACTAAATTCTATTAATTTTTTGCAACAACGCTATAAATGACTAATTTGATTGTCAGGTAAAAAACACAACTAAATAACTAGTCTCACAAATAAAAATGACTAAATAATTAGTCACACAAATAAAAATTAGACAATATGATTTAAGGCAAGAGGTACTTTTCCCCTTACAAACTAAAAACCCAGGAAAATGCAATCCAAATATTAGACTTTCTCGCGTCACGTAAAAGGGACTAGGTAGAGAGTCAACATTATTTTTCTTTATATTGACGCGAGAAAATCTGAAGTAGGAAAGGGAACAAGAAGAGGATGAGTTCAATATTTTTGGTATACAATCTATGTGTTACTTGGCGAAGAAGCATTTGCAAGCAGTGAAAGAAGAAGCATTTGCAAGCAGTGAAAAGGGAAGAGGGTTTTTAGTGGTTGTGTGATGGAGTGTGTGTTTGGATTAGTTGGGGATGGGTTTTCTCTGGTTGTGGCCAATATGTTTGCTGTGCAGAGCATTGTAGTGCAGAAGACGTCCGATGAAAAAATAATGCTCCTCGATTCTCACAAGCTCATGGGTGCCAGTGGCAAGGGTGGAGATAGATACACATTCATCACACTTAAAAAAAAAAAACTATAAATCCTTTTCATTTTTTTGGTTTCTAGGGTTTTGTTTCTACATGTGATTAGTAGCCGTATTTCTAACTGTGATTTATAGAGTGCAATTCACAGAATACATTCAGAAGAATGTTTATCTTTATCAATTTCACAATGGCATTATGATATTTGGTTTTGTTTTTATTCCATATTCTATAAATTTCCCTTGTGTAATAACATCTGGCTTATATCCCACAAGACCCAAGCTTCTTTTTTTTTAAAGAATAAATGACTTACTCATGTAAGTGCAATTACATATTTCCATGGGACTATACTGAGAGTAAAATTAGGAGCCTAAACCATCTATTATAGATTATCATAGATTGCAATGACAATAAATAGAGGGTAATATTTTTCCTCTCAATAGCTTCATCCATAAAGTACTTCATCCCATTGCACTATTTTTTTTCAAAATTGCTTTAATAGGATGTGAAATCTACAAATCCATTCATAGTAGCCAATTGGCTCAAGCAAATAGGGAGAATGCAAATAGCTCAAAAGGTCCACCTCAACTCTGAATTCACGTTCTTCTTGCTTTCCACCTCTATCAAGCTGTTTGATGGGCGCTATTCTGCCATCAAGCAAGACGCTTCTGTACACTAACCCAAATCCTCCATTGCCAATAACATTAGCAAGGTTAAAATTGTTTGTAGCAAATTGAAGCTGTCTGTAAGTGAACACTTGGACTTCTTTGTGTGTTCTAACACGGATGGCAGGGACAAGAGGATTGATATGATCTGATGATAAACTTTTCCTCAAATCTGGGCTACCGTTCTCACTGGGTTGCCTTGATATATTGCCATTACTGGGATTTTTTGAGGATCCATCAATTTACCTTGCTATATGGCTTCTTCTACCTAAATTGCTTCTTCTACAGCGGTAGAATCCAAACAATAATAATCCTAGAGAAACCAAGATGCAAACTATGGCTACTATTACAATAACTGCATGGCTTCTATGTGCTCCTCTGTGTTGATCAGCATGTAGCTTACCCCATAATCTTAGTATGTTTGCAACAATTTGCATAGGCAATACTCAAATTGTTTTATTTTCTAATTTAATGTTTCTTTATGAATTGATTTTCATGGTATGAATTGAGCTCATAAGATTTGATTTATCAAGTTTGTGAGGTTTTCCATCTTTTAGGGTTTTGATCAATGTCTTCTCACATTTTGGATTATTCAAGATTAGTTACATATTTGCACTTTGTGCTATTACCATTCAACATTGGCCACATCTGTCCTCTAATTTGTGCTGCTAGGAATGAGAAATAGGAAATGAGATGGCATTGACAACATGATGGGAAATTGGAATAGGTTTAAGTTGATTTCTGCTTAGGCACAATAAATGCTTGCACATTTAAACACCTATTTTAATATGCAATTTATGGTGCAAATTACAACTGCAAACAAAAGACATAACACATCGTCACCTCCAAGCACACCCTACCATCTGCCCCAACAATGTTTGGCTCCATCAATGTTCCAAACATTACAAATAATCCTCGCAGTCATTTAGTAGTTTGCATTTGCAATTGAAGGAGGCAGTGCCATCACCTTTTAAGGTTGATGGGTTTCAATCTGGAGACTTAAAGCCTTACTACAACCCTGCCACATGGACTCCCACCTATAATTATTTCCCTATTTGTCCATATCAACAACCATCTACCTCAAAACTTAGCTCTTTGTGAAAGCCACCTCAAACGCCTAGGTCAATTTACTCTGTTGATGTTGATGTTAGAAAAGACAACAAACCTTCTATGGAATCAATGTAGAGTAAACAATCTCAATTTCACCCACTAAAATAGAAGACACACTCACAATGGACAAGGGGTTCAAAGGAAGAAAAAGCATTTATTTTAAACCAACAACTCTCCACCCTAAAAACATGACCTCACAATTGCTAGTTACCAAACCATTGGCCTTTATATTTGTTGTCATGAAATTTTCCAATTCCAATTTTCAAATTTAATGTCTTCCATGTAATTCAAAGTTGTCTCATGTATCTCTCAAGTTGTCAATTTACCATGTCAAGTTTTATAGTTCAAATTTTAAGTGTGGACAATTTGCATAAAAAGTCACAATATCAAAATGTTCAAATGTCCAATTGGTCCTAGGGAAGGTTAGATCTTGTGAAAAGTCAAAATTCCTAAGTAAAAAGTTGGGAATTTGCCCTGGGCAGAGTTTTGGGGTTTTCATGCACTTTTGTAATTTTTACCAAACTATGAAGGAACTCTAAAATTCTGCGTGTTTGTATTATGGCAGAGCTCATGAAACTGAAAGTCTTGTGTGAAGATCTTGACATGACATTGAATGAGTACTACAAAGTACCTCATAAGATGTTGGATATTTACATAGCCAGAAATGCATGCTTTTGGTACTTTGATGACTGAGATCAAGAAGCAACCTCATGCCATGTGTTGATACCTTACTTGTCAATCAATCGCCATTGACCTTTCTCATGGTTTTGTCTTTGTCCGTCGTTCCCAGGCTTAACCGCCATACCGCAGACCCCATTGCATGACTGTTGCGGTGTTGCAGGTTATACACCGCACCACCACAAGGCCATTCTATTAACCATTGCGGGAAGATAGTATGTATACCACACTATCTCAAGGCCATTCCATTGACCATTGCAGGATGACAGTATGTATATTGCACTATTGCAAGGCCATTCCATTGACCATCGCGGGATGACAGTATCACTAGTACATAAACAACAATATATTACCAAAAAAAACTTCTAAAAACTGCTTATAAATGACCAAATATGGTCATGTGACCATTAGTAGTTTATTGCTAGTCATTTATAACGCGACCAAATTGATGACTAAACCATTTTTAGTCATTTATTGGTTGTTTTGATTGATCGATTTGGTAGTATATTTAGTCGTTGATTTAGTCATTGATTGCTGTAATCTAGTCACTTATTTAGTCATTTTGTTATTCACTGATATATTTAGTCATTAATTTAGTCATTGATTGTTGTTAACTGGTCACTTATTTAGTCATTTTTATTCACTGATTTCTGTCCATTGGTAGTGTATTTAGTCATTAATTTTAATCATCATTTTGATCAATTTAGTAGTATATTTAGCCATTTTTATTCACTGATTTAACACTGGTCATATATTTAGTCATATTTATTCACTGTTCACTGATTTCTATCAATTGGTAGTATATTTAGTCAATTTAATTATTAATTGACATCAATTACTAGTATATTTAGTCATTTTGAAGCTTGCATTTAGTCATTAGTATATTTAGTAGTATATTTTGAAGCTTGCATAATTAAACAACTTTGAGAAGGTAAAAAAAACTTGTTTTATTGATAAAAAATGCTTACAAACAACATACATATCTAAAAATAAGTTACAATGCTTTGTCTTTGCTAAAAAAACCTTCATGGTTACAATACATAGCTCAAAGAATGAGCAAGAAATTGATTTTCTAAGTATCAGTGAGCATAGAAGCACAAAGACATTCATAGATGTCTTCTTCACAAATCTATGACTGTCCCATGAAGCTCACTGTCCTAGTTCAAGATCACACTGTCATCTCTGTAGAGATCCTTTCTCATGCACCCAACTTGCTCTAGTTCATAAGCTGCCACTGTGAATTATTAATTGTAGCAATAAATTGTCCTTATATCTGATGATTATGCCTCTAATGACTGTCATCTTTGGTAGGATGCCTCAATTGTCATTAACTGTTATTCATCATTGCCTTATGACTAGGCTATGCATTGTCCTAATCAAACTTGTAGCTTCTTGAAATGCATTGTCCAATCACTTGTCAGCCTACTATCATGCATTTTCCCTTTATAAAATAACAATGCCTCATGATTGCCACTACCTAGCTCATTATTCTGGCATGCTTTCACTTGTACTCTACCTCCCATCAACATAGAACACTGCCCCTCTATTGAATGCCTTCACTCTCTTTGACATCACTGTATCTTTTCCAAATTCCTTGAAAATAGTTCATCACTACTACTGTTACCTAGGTATACTGATGAAGGGGGTAAATCAAAAAACACACAATAACAGATATTGAACACAACAAATAGAACTTTCTTTTATTGAACTGGGCAACTCATTACATTATAGAAGCTCAATTACAATCAGAGGATGAATCCCCTACTGGCTGTAACACATTACAGCTTTCCCAACCTCAAGACTCTAGAATCTTCAGCTTTTTGTAACCCCAAATCAGCTAGGGTTTCTGTTTTCCCACCTATTCTTGACTCTACACTGGCCCCCTTAACTCTACTACTGCCCAGGGTTCCCAAAATAGTCATAAATAACACTTTTTGGCGGCCTCCAGCTAAATTTCAAAATTTGCAACTCCCTCCAAAAGTAGGTCAACTTCCGGGAAGCATAACTTTTGATCCGGGTGTCCGATTGACGAATTGTTTTAAGCACCGGAAAGATCGAGATGTGAAATATCACGCCAAAAATTTGTAAACAAATTTTTGTCAACTTTTTAGGACATTATGGGAAGTTTTAGTGCCTCATATCTCGTTCCGAAAATTTTCAGGGGCTTTTCAGAAAACAAAAACTTTAATATCTTTTAGCTCACAAATGATCTTTCCTGATTCCTTCGCCAAAGGTCTTATATTTTTGTTATGTAACTTTCTGGAAGTTTTTGCTTCGTTACATACCCAAATGCAAACTTTCTAAAAATAGCAGGTACACTTTCCAAAATAGGCAGATCGCTATTTTTAGTAGTTTTGGAAAAACTAAAAGTCCTACATTATTATGCTGGATATTATGGAACCAGAAACACTAATTATGGAAAGAAATGAAAACAACTACAATGATTTTGAATTAACTTCTTTTTGGGTGATGCAAGATTGCCCTTACACCACTGGATGCTCTTGCATCAGACACCCAGGGTAAGTTGAGAAGTGACCCTGTCACGTCTCAGGTGTTTTTGTGAGGAAACCCAAACGATCAACCTCTGCCTTAGACAACCAAGAAGAATCTTCAATAGGTCTTCCTTTCCATTTCACCATATATTCTTCATATTGCCTGTTCTGAGTACTTCTTCCACATGACTATCCAAGATCTCTTCTATCTCCTCCGTTGAAGTAGATGTCGGAATACTCCACTGTTCTTCTGTTGTTCCATCCTCTATTCCACCTTCATGATATTCTGATAAATCAACAATGTTGAAAACAGGGGAAATGTTGATCCCACTTGGCAGCTCTACCTCATATGCATTTCCTGAATCATGTTTCTTCAAAATTTTGTATGGTCCAAATTTCTTCATTTTCAACTTATTATATGTTCCAATTGGGAACCTTTCTTTTCTCAAGTGAACCATGACTTCATCTCCTACCTGGAATTCCTTATATCTCCTCTTCTAATCTGCCTTAGCCTTGTACTGAATATTCATCTTATTAATGTGCTTTTTCACCTCTTCATGCAAATTCTTCATGTGTTCTGCAAAGTCTTCAGCTTCAGCACTTATCTTTTCTCCTTTGTCCAGGTTCCTTAACTTTGAAGCATTTCTTGGACTATTCCTATATACAATCTGGAATGGTGGTTTACTAGTACTTCTATTGATAGAATTGTTGTAAGCAAATTCTGCCTATGGTAAAATCAAATCCCATCCCTTGGGCTTATCTCCTACTAAGCATCATAGCAGGTTACCCAAGCTCCTATTCACCACTTCAGTCTATCCATCAGTCTGTGGATGGTGTGCAGAACTAAACTTCAAATTTGTCTTCAACTTCTTCCACAATGTCCTCCAGAAATAACCAACAAACTTGGTATGTCGATCTGAAACTATGCTCTTTGGTAGACCATGTAGTCTCACCACTTCCCTGAAAAATAACTCTGCAATATGAACAACATCATTAGTCTTCTTACAAGGAATAACATGTGCCATCTTTGAGAATCTGTCCACCACCACAAAAATAGAATCATGCCCTCTCTGTGTCCTTGGTAAACCAAGAACAAAATCCATACTAATATCACCCATGGCTTCTTTAGTATAGGTAATAGTTGATACAACCCTGTATTCTGACTTGTTCCTTTTGCCGTTTGACATACTCTGCAACTTTGCACAAACTTCCTCACATCCTGCTGCAACTGTGGCCAATAATAATTTTCACCAACAATAGAAATGGTCTTATCTCGACCAAAGTGTCCAGCCAATCCTCCACTATGCTTCTCCTTAATCAGGTTCTCTCTCATGGAACTCCTCAGAATGCACAACTGGCTTGCTCTAAACAACATGCCATCTTGGATTATGAAATCCAACCATCTTGTCTTGCCCAAAGTTACAGGCTCCAGATAAGCTTTCCAAGCCTCTGCAAAATTTGGATCTTCAAGATACAAACTTTTGAGCTCATCGAACCCAACAACCTCTATCTTCATTTCTATCAATAAATTTTGCCTTCTACTCAAGGCATCTGTAACTCTGTTGGACTTCCCACTCGTGCTTCAAAACAAAGGTATAACTCTACAAAAACTCAACCCATTTTAAGTGCCTTTGGTTCAACTTCCCTTGACTATTAAGATACTGCAAAGCTTGATGATCAGTATATAAAACAAACTCTTTTGGCAACAAATAATGTCTCCATTTCTTCAAAGCCTAAACTATTGCATAAAATTCCTGATCACAAACATAATACTTTTTCTTGGCATCATTAAGTTTCTCACTAAAATAGGCAATGGGCTTACCTTCTTGGCTCAAAACAGCTCCTATACCACTACCACTAGCCTCACAATCTACCTGAAATACCTTATTGAAATCTGGAAGTGCCAAAATAGGTTGTTCTATGACTTTCTGCTTCAATGTATCAAATCTCTTGTCTGCTCCTTTAGTCCATCTAAACTCTTTGCTATCCCCTCTCATTGTCTCAGTTAGGGGTGCACAAATGCTACTAAAATTCCTGATAAACTTTCTATAAAAACTTGCCAAACTATGAAAAGATCTTACCTCTGTTGCACTCCTTAGCGTAGGCCATTCAATGATAGCCCTTACTTTTTCTGGGTCCATCTTAAGACCTTCCTCTGAGACAACAAATCCCAGGTATACCAACTCCTTTTAAAAACTATATTTCTTCAGATTAATTAACAACTTCTCCTCCCTCAACTTCTCTAGAACTCTTCTGATATGCATCAGATGCTCATCCCAAGTCTTACTGAAAATCAAAATATCATCCAAATAAATAATAACAAAACTTCCCAAAAATTCTTTCAGTACCTCGTTCATGAGCCGCATGAATGTTCTCGGTGCATTAGTTAGCCCAAATGGCATGACTAACCACTCATACAGACCTTCCTTTGTTTTGAAAGCTGTCTTCCATTCATCTCCTTCTCTGATACGTATCTGGTGATACCCACTCTTCAGGTCAATTTTCGTGAAGTACTTGGCTCCACTCAAACAATCCATGATGTCATCCATTCTTGGCAATGGAAATCTATACTTGATCATTATCTTATTGATGGCTCAAGAGTCTATACACATCCTCCATTCTCCACCCTTCTTTGGTGCTAGTACTGCAGGTACCGCACATGGACTTCGGCTATCCCTTATCAGTCCCTTCCTCAACAACTCCTGAACTTGTCTATTCATCTCTTCATTCTCTGCAGGGGTCATTCTATGGGCTGCCTTATTCGACAAACTGACTCCTAGTATCAAATCCATTTGATGACTTATTTTCCTTACCGTGGTAAACCTTCTGGTACATTATCAGAGACAATATCTTGAAATTCTTTCAACATCTCTGAGACTTCAGCTGGTATATCTTCACATTTCTCTTGACTAATCTTAGGAATCAATGCATAGAAATGATGCTCATGCTTCATACCCTCCAAAAATTTCCTACCATCTACCAAGCAAATTCTGGCAGTACTACATACCTTTTCTTCCACCTCCTTCAAAGGCTTCAATTTATGACGAACTCCATCTTTTGTTAGGGAATATGTGTTTACACGGCCATCATGGACAACACTCCTATCATACTGCCACAACCTCCCCAACAACATATGACATGCATCCATTGGTATGATATCATACAACACCTCATCATGGTAGTCCCCAATCTTGAACTTCACTAAACACTGCTCATTGACCAAAGCTCTATGGTCTTTTTGCAACCATGCAATCCGATATGGATGCGGATGCTTTCTTCTTGTCAACTTCAACTTGTCAACCATCTCCTCTGAAACAAGATTATCAGTGCTTCCATTGTCAATAATAATATCACAACACTTACCTTCACAATAGCAATAATAATAGGAGATGGTTGACAACACTTATCTTCAGAACGCTCAGACTGTGCATCTTTATCTACATGTACAACTCGTGCATTACCTTTAGGTCTTCTATTCGTCCTTCCTTGATGTTGCAGACACTCATATGCTTGATGCCCTTCTTCTCCACATTGGAAATAGGTTCCTCTGATACATCCTCTTCTAGGTCCTTGCCCAGGTTTGCCTCTTCCTCTTCCTCTTTGCTCACCATTGTTTTGGTCACGAGGGCGGTAGGTATTATCTCCTCTCTGATTTCGACTTGTGCCAACTTCTTCACTTTTCTTTGCATCTTCATTTTGGCTCCCATAGGGTCTTCCACCAGTCTTTCTGCCTTGACCTCTTTCCCTTTGCTTGCTATCAAATCTTTTATTCAGCTTCTCTTCCACCTTCAAAGAAAACTGGTATGCATCTTCTATGGTGGTCATTCTGACTAGGTTCAGCTCCTCCTGAATACTCAGCCTCAACCCATTAATGTAATGGGCTACCTTCTCCTTATTGGGCTCTGCATGGCCTGTCCTGATAGTAATCTTATAAAACTCTTCTGTGTACTCCTTGATAGACTTGTTACCTTGCTTTAGCCCTTGCAACTTCTTCAACAACTACATCTCATAGTCCATAGGAATGAACTACTTCTTTAGTTTCTCCACCATTCGATCCCATCTGGTGATCTTTCCTTTTCCTCTCTAATTGGACCTCCTTCCACCAAATATTGGTGTGGCCCTTCAACTTTGTTTTTGCAAACTTAACCCGATCTGGGTCCTCCACATCTTCATACTTAAAATACTCCTCCATGTCATTGATCCAATCAATAAGCTATTCTGGATTCAAATCTCCAGAATATGTAGAAACTTCGATCTTGGGCCTCTTTCTGATCTTTGAAATGGCCCTCAACAACCTAACTTCTGCAGTATCTCTGGCAACTTCTTGTTCTTCCTCAGATATCTCTTCTTTAGCTTCATCTTCGCTTTCTTCTCTTATTCCTGGATCTAACCCTCTTCACAGCTCCTCTTGCAATGCATCGATTTGCTTTTGTAGGGCTCTAAAGACCTCTTCCGTCAAAGCATTCCTCCCAAAATGATTTCTTCATGGAGGCATCTTGATCTCCATATCAAACCCACAACCTCAGGTCCTGATGCAAACTGCGTCACGGTTGGCAATTTGTCTACACACTCAGGAACCCTTGCTCTGATACCACTTGATGAAGGGGGTAAATCACAAAACACATAATAATAGATATTGAACACAACAAATAGAACTTTCTTTTATTGAACTGGGCAACTCATTACATTACAAAAGCTCAATTACAATTAAAGGATGAATCCTCTACTGGCTGCAACACATTACAACTTTCCCAACCTCAAGACTCTAGAATCTTCAGCCTTTTGTAACCCCAAATCAGCTAGGGTTTCTATTTTCCCACCTATTCTTGACTCTACACTGGCCCCCTTAACTCTACTACTGCCCAAGGTTCCCAAAATAGTCATAAATAGCACTTTTTGGCGGCCTCCAGCTAAATTTCAAAATTTGCAACTCCCTCCAAAAGTAGGTCAACTTCTGGGAAGAATAGCTTTTGATCCGGGTGTCCGATTGATGAACCATTTTAAGCACCAGAAAGCTCGCGATGTGAACTATCACACCGAAAATCCATAAACAGATTTCTATCAACTTTTCAGGATGTTATGGGAAGTTTTAGTGCCTCATATCGCGTTCCAAAAATTTTTAGGGGCTTTTCAGAAAACAAAAACTTTAATATCTTTCAGCTCATAAATGATCTTTAACTGATTCCTTCGCCAAAGGTCTTATATTTCTGTTATGTAACTTTCTGGAAGTTTTTGCTTCGTTACGTGCCCAAATGCAAAATTTCTAAAAATAGCAGGTACACTTTCCAAAACAGGTAGGTCGCTATTTTTAGCAGTTTTGAAAAAACTGAAAGTCCTACATTATTATTCTAGATATTATAGAACCAGAAACACTAATTATGGAAAGAAATGAAAACAACTACAATGATTTTGAATTAACTTCTTTTTGGGTGATGCAAGATTGCCCTTCCACCACTAGATGCTCCTGCATCATATACACTCTATGTCATCTGCCAGACTGTTACTAGTGTGGAAACACATGCTTGGAGCCCTTCAATGCAAGCACATGCCCTTTTATCTCTTAAAACTTTTGCAACGTGGGAAATCTTCTTGGAGAAAGCTGTAACGTGTAGAATTCAAGGAGAGTGTTGATTGTGTCCCATATGTGAAGCTCTCTCCTTCAATGCAGCCAACAATAAACCTAGAATCTTTCCTCCTTTATATACAATGTGCCATCTGATATGAGCATCAGGGTGCTGCCTTTTCTGCCATGAATGAAGCTATGCCTCAATACAACCAACAAAATTACTATTAGTCTCAATTCAGAAAGAATAAAAGTGCATTGTATATTTTAAGTTTACAAAAGTAAGTCCAAACACAACATAAATATAAATCAATTAAAAAACTATAGCCTTGTCAACAAATGCCTTAAACATAGTGTTCAACATAGGCCTGAAATATGCATATTGAACCCTTAATTTCAGAACATTGTTCAAAGTTTAAGAAAGGTGATACGCTTAGATTATAGAATGAAGGCTAGCAACACTAACTAGACTAGAACAACATTATCAAAATAAATTTCCTGGAAACTAAGCCCAAGAATGCCAAGGATCATAAGGGATTTCACCTCTTTAAATTGCTCTTTAGGTCATTTTAGTCAAGCTAATAGATTCTACTATCTTTAGGAGTATCTAAAAAGCTTGGGAGTTAGTGAGAAATCTCTTGTTTAGGAACAATGATTTCTTTAGGTAGGGCAATAATTGTTAGGGTTTTAGATGTCTTTGGTCGAACTTATCTTGTATCAATAAACCATTACATATTAGTAAAGAATGCTTTGCTACATGGTGGTTCTCTAAAGGTATCCAATCCTTGGCAACTGTGTTTAGTCATGGGATTCTTCTATTCTAGGAGGAGCTCAAGAGAATGTTCATTATTCCAAACTATCATATAAGAGCTTATATATTACTATCTAAATCTCTCCAAAGGCCTTTTCCACTTATTACTCTTTGCTTAAATACCAAGATTTTGGAGCATGTGAAGTGGGATGAGGGTTCTCCTCTACTTGAAGTTTTTACAGTATGTTGTATGATAAATTATCTCTTTCCTAGAACCTATTTGATTCTTTAAATAATTTTTGGGTTCTCAAGGATTGCCCTAACCAATGGCAAAATAGATTACATTATATTTGGTCCTCTTGCATTGAACCAAAAGTATGCTTTTATATGGTTGTTACTACATCAAAAACTTGTTGTGGGTGTCACTTTGTCTACATTTGGGTTTAGTAATACCTTATTCTTTGTGTATTGTGGATGAGAGCCATTTTCATGTTTTCTTCAGGGTTGTTAGTTTGTTAAAGTTGTGTTAAGTTTTTTCTTGGGTGGGTAGGCTTTGTGTGTTCATAACAATTGTATTTATTGGTTTGATATTTTGTTTGGTTATATTATCCATTTTAAAAAGTTGATCCATTTTATAGGAAGTTGTGGCTTGTCTCTATTGATTTTTTTGGAAAAAGGACACTTTTTTTGGGACAAAGGAGGTTACTTATAGACTTTTATGATGAGTTTAATCATTTTACTATTGCTTTGTAAGTAACTATGATCTTGAAAGTGCTAAGGAGTTCACTACATTTCTTTCTTAGGGATCCATTACCATTCTTAAAGACTATTTGGGAAACTTTGATCCCTTCTTTAAATCTAAACTAATTGATCTACTCGAATCTCGAAATGTTGAACCCCAAGTAAAACCGCCTTGGTACAATGACAATGAATTTTGTGACTTTCATAGGACCAAGGGTCACAAAACTTCTAGTTGTATGAGGCTTAAACATATAATCCAAGACCTCATTGATTGTGGTGATGTAACCGTTGAAAATAACTCTCATACCACCAATGCCAATTTAAATTTTTTTAATGATCCTATGCCTAACCATGGAAAAGGAAGTGCAAATAACCAAGGTAATTCTTCTAGAGATGCCAACTACACCAAAGTAGGCCATAATTATGCAGTAGCCCATCTAAGACAAGCAAACATTCATGTTTCTACATTAACCATAAAAAATCTAGTAATTGATTGTAATGCAACTACTCGAAGAAGTAGGGTCACTATTCAGAGACCTCCTACTTCATCTAGACCTTCATCCAATTATAACCTTGAAGATCATTTGAACAAAATCTCAGCTCAAATCTCTATCCTTCAACTTCTGAAAATATCCCCAACCCATCGTGCAATCCTTGATAAAATTCTCCAAGAGTCAAATGTGTCTTCCAACATAGATGCCAATGAGTTCCAAGCCATGGTCGGTAATATTGCCTCTACGCATCAATTTGTCTTTTCTAAAGAGGACCTTCCACCTCTTAGCCCCAAACATACCGAGGCTTTGTACTTGAAAGTTCTTATTCACACTAGTAGAATTTGGCAAATAAATGACTAGGTGACTAAATCTTTTAGTCATGACAACTAAAAATGACTAAATTCTATTAATTTTTTGCAACAACGCTATAAATGACTAATTTGATCGTCAGGTAAAAAACACAACTAAATAATTAGTCTCACAAATAAAAATGACTAAATAATTAGTCACACAAATAAAAATTAGTTAATATGATTTAAGGCAAGAGGTACTTTTCCCCTTACAAACTAAAAACCCAGGAAAATGCAATCCAAATATAAGACTTTCCTGCGTCACGTAAAAGGGACTAGGTAGAGAGTCAAAACATTATTTTTCTTTATATTGACGCGGGAAAATTTGAAGTAGGAAAGGGAACAAGAAGAGGGCGAGTTCAATATTTTTGGTATACAATATATGTGTTACTTGGCAAAGAAGCATTTGCAAGCAGTGAAAAGGGAAGAGGGTTTTTAGTGGTTGTGTGATGGAGTGTGTGTTTGGATTAGTTGGGGATGGGTTTTCTCTGGTTGTGGCCAATATGTCTGTTGTGCAGAGCATTGTAGTGCAGAAGACGTCCAATGACAAAATAATGCTCCTCGATTCTCACAAGCTCATGGGTGCCAGCGACAATGGTGGAGATAGGTACACGTTCATCGCACTTAAAAAAAACTATAATCCTTTTCATTTTTTTGGTTTCTAGGGTTTTATTTCTACGTGTGATTAGTAGCCGTATTTCTAACTGTGATTTACAGAGTGCAATTCATGGGATACATTCAGAAGAATGTTTATCTTTATCAATTTCACAATGGCATTCTGATATTTGGTTTTATTTTTATTCCATATTCTATAAATTTCCCTTGTGTAATAACATCCGGCTTATATCCCACAAGGTCCAAGCTTCTTTTTTTTTAAAGAATAAATCACTTACTCATGTAAGTGCAATTATATATTTCCATGGGACTATCCTGAGAGTAAAATTAGGAGCCCAAACCATCTATTATAGATTATCATAGATTGCAATGACAATAAATAGAGGGTAATATTTTTCCTCTCAATAGCTTCATCCATAAAGTACTTCATCCCATTGCACTAATTTTTTTCAAAACTACTTTAATAGGATGTGAAATCTATAAATCCATTCACAGTAGCCAATTGGCTCAAGTAGATAGGGAGAATGCAAACGAATCAGAAGGTCCACCTCAACTCTGAATTCACGTTCTTCTTGCTTTCCACCTCTATCAAGTTGTTTGATGGCCACTATTTTGCCATCAAGCAAGACGCTTCTGTACACTAACCCAAATCCTCCATTGCCAATAACATTAGCAGGGTTAAAATTGTTTGTAGCAAATTGAAGCTGTCTGTAAGTGAACACTTGGACTTCTTTGTGTGTTCTAACACAGATGGCAGGGACAAGAGGATTGATATGATCTGATGATAAACTTTTCCTCAAATCTGGGCTACCGTTCTCACTGGGTTGCCTTGATATATTGCCATTACTAGGATTTTTTTGAGGATCCATCAATTTATCTTGCTATATGGATTCTTCTACCTAAATTGCTTCTTCTACAGCGGTAGAATCCAAACAATAATAATCCTAGAGAAACCAAGATGCAAACTATGGCTACTATTACAATAATTGCATGGCTTCTATGTGCTCCTCTGTGTTGATCAGCATGTAGCTTACCCCATAATCTTAGTATGTTTGCAACAATTTGCATAGGCAATACTCAAATTGTTTTATTTTCTAATTTAATGTTTCTTTATGAATTGATTTTCATGGTATGAATTGAGCTCATAAGATTTGATTTATCAAGTTTGTGAGGTTTTCCATCTTTTAGGGTTTTGATCAATGTCTTTTCACATTTTGGATTATTCAAGATTAGTTACATATTTGCACTTTGTGCTATTACCGTTCAACATTGGCCACATTTGTCCTCTAATCTGTGCTGCTAGAAATGAGAAATAGGAAATGAGATGGCATTGGCAACATGATGGGAAATTGGAATAGGTTCAAGTTGATTTCTGCTTAGGCACAATAAATGCTTGCACATTTAAACACCTATTTTAATATGCAATTTATGGTGCAAATTACAACTGCAAACAAAAGACATAACACATCGTCACCTCCAAGCACACCCTACCATCTGACCCAACAATGTTTGGCTCCATCAATGTTCCAAACATTACAGACAATCCTCACAGTCATTCAGTAGTTTGCATTTGCAATTGAAGGAGGCAGTGCCATCGCCTTTTAAGGTCGATGGGTTTCAATCTAGAGACTTAAAGCCTTACTACAACCCTGCTACATGGACTCCCACCTATAATTATTTCCCTATTTGTCCATATCAACAACCATCTACCTCAACACTTAGCTCTTTGTGAAAGCCACCTCAAACGCCTAGGTCAATTTACTCTATTGATGTTGATGTTAGAAAAGACAACAAACCTTCTATGGAATCAATGCAGAGTAAACAATCTCAATTTCACCCCCTAAAATAGAAGACACACTCATAATGGACAAGGGGTTCAAAGGAAGAAAAAGCATTTATTTTAAACCAACAACTCTCCACCCTAAAAACAAGACCCCGCAGCTGTTAGTTACCAAACCATTGGCTTTTATATCTATTGTCATGAAATTTTCCAATTCCAATTTTCAAATTTAATGTCTTCCATGTAATTCAAAGTTGTCTCATGTATCTCTCAAGTTGTTAATTTACCGTGTCAAGTTTCACAGTTCAAATTTTAGGTGTGGACAATTTGCATAAAAGGTCACAATATCAAAATGTTCAAATGTCCAATTGGTCCTAGAGAAGGTTAGATCTTGTGAAAAGTTAAAATTCCTAAGTTAAAAGTTTGGAATTTGCCTTGGGCAGCATTTTGGGGTTTTCATGCACTTTTGTAATTTTTACCAAACTACGAAGGAACTCTGAAATTCTGCATGTTCGTATTATGGTAGAGCTCATGAAACTTAAAGTCTTGTGTGAAGATTTTGCAATGATATTGAATGAGTACTACAAAGTACCTCATAAGATGTTGGATATTTACATAGCTAGAAATGCATGCTTTTGGTACTTTGATGGCTTAGATCAAGAAGCAACCTCATGCCATGTGTTGATACCTTACTTGTCAATCAATCACCATTGACCTTTCTCATGGTTTTGTCTTTGTTCGTCATTCCCAGGCTTAACCACCATACTGCAGACCCCATTGCATGACTATTGCGGTGTTGTGGGTTATACTCCGCACCACCACAAGGCCATTCTATTGACCATTGCAGGATGACAGTATGTATACCGCACTATCACAAGGCCATTCCATTGACCATCGCAAGACGACGGTATGTATACTACACTATCGCAAGGCCATTCCATTGACCATCGCAGGATGACAGTATCAATGGTACATAAACATCAATATATTACTAAAAAAACTACTAAAAACTGCTTATAAATGACCAAACATGGTCACGTGACCATTAGTAGTTTATTGCCAGTCATTTATAACACGACCAAATTGATGACTAAACCATTTTAGTCATTTATTGGTTGTTTTGATTGATCGATTTGGTAGTATATTTAGTCATTGATTTAGTCATTGATTGCTGTAATCTGGTCACTTATTTAGTCATTTTGTTATTCACTGATATATTTAGTCATTAATTTAGTCATTGATTGTTGTTAACTGGTCACTTATTTAGTAATTTTTATTCACCAATTTCTGTCCATTGGTAGTGTATTTAGTCATTAGTTTTAATCATCATTTTGATCAATTTGGTAGTATATTTAGTCATTTTTATTCACTGATTTAACACTGGTCATATATTTAGTCATATTTATTCACTGCTCACTGATTTCTATTAATTGGTAGTATATTTAGTCAATTTAATTATTTATTGACATCAATTACTAGTATATTTAGTCATTTTGAAGCTTGCATAATTAAACAACTTTGAGAAGGTAAAAAAAACTTGTTTTATTGATAAAAAATGCTTACAAACAACATACATATCTAAAAATAAGTTACAATGCTTTGTCTTTGCTAAAAAAACCTTCATGGTTACAATACATAGCTCAAAGAATGAGCAATAAACTAATTTTTTGAGTATCAGTGAACCTAGAAGCACAAAGACATTCATAGATGTCTTCTTCACAAATCTATGACTGTCCCATGAAGCTCACTATCCTAGTTCAAGATCACACTGTCATCTTTGTAGAGATCCTATCTCATGCACCCAACTTTCTCTAGTTCATAAGCTGCCACTGTGAATTATTACTTGTAGCAATAAATTGTCCTTATATCTGATGATTATGCCTTTGATGACTGTCGTCTTTGGTAGGATGCCTCAATTGTCATGGACTGTTATTCAACATTACCTTATGACTAGGCTATGCATTGTCCTAATCAAACTTGTAGCTTCTTGAAATGCATTGTCCAATCACTTGTCAACCTACTGTCATGCATTTTCCCTTTATAAAATAACAATACCTCATGACTGCCACTACCTAGCTCATTATTCTGGCATGCTTTCACTTGTACTCTACCTCCCATCAACATAGAACACTGCCCCTCTATTGAATGCCTTCACTACCTTTGACATCACTGTATCTTTTCTAAATTCCTTGAAAATAGTTCATCACTACTACTGTTACCTAGGTATACACTCTATGTCATTTGCCAGACTGTTACTAGTGTGGAAACACATGCTTGGAGCCCTTCAATGCAAGCACATGCCCCTTTCATCTCTTAAAACTTCTGCAATGTGGGAAATCTTCTTGGAGCAAGCTGTAACATGTAGAATTCAAGAAGGAGAGTGTTGATCGTGTCCCATATATGAAGCTCTCTCCTTCAATGTAGCCAACAATAAACCTAGAATCTTTCCTCCTTTATATGCAACGTGCCATCTGATATGAGCATCAGGGTGCTGCCTTTTCTGCCATGAATGAAGCTGTGCCTCAATACAACCAACAAAATTACCATTAGTCTCAATTCAAAAAGAATAAAAGTGCATTGTATATTGCAAGTTTACAAAAGTAAGTCCAAACACAACAGAAATATAAATCAATTAAAAAACTATAGCCTTGCCAACAAATGCCTTAAACAGAGTGTTCAACATAGGCCTGAAATATGCATATTGAACCTTTGATTTCAGAACCTTGTTCAAAGTTTAAGAAAGGTGATACGCTCAGATTATAGAATGAAGGCTTGCAACACTAACTAGACTGGAACAACATTATCAAAATAAATTTCTTGGAAACCAAGCCCAAGAATGCCATCAAACTTAGACAACAAAAATGTCAACCCTGGTTCATGTGTTGTCTCAGTAAAGACCTGCACCATGAAAGAATCCATTTATACATAAATTCCAAATTAAGTTGATGAGAAAAGATCTTTGATATCCAATTGAGAAGCCTTAACATCCAAAAATTACTAGCATGATGTTTCACAATAAGTTTCCCAACTGTGACATCATCTTTACTTAAGAAACCAGATATTGATCCACTGCCATATTGGATCTCACAAGATTCTCCTTCACAAACAACAAATGATATATATTAATTGTTTAACAACTTCCTTAATATCCCCATGTAAGCAGACTAAACTAAGTGAGGTTGAGGGTTTGAGGTAGAGTACCATCTTCTTGGTATGTGCTTGACTTTGATGACTTGTATCTTGAATAAAAATAGCAAGCTAGCTGCACTGTAAAATTATTGTTAATCATTGTTACAAAAATAACCACAAAATCCTCTTTAATTAAAATAATCCTTCTAGATATTTCAAGACAGGATATTTCAGTTAATTTCTAAGAAATATAATTTTACTATCCAAACAACCATCAATCTATTTATTGTATATAATTTCCCAGAATTCAGAATTTGAATGTAGATTGGGTATTCTAGCAACACTACTTTTTTAGTTGGATCCTAAAAATGCTCCAACTTATGTTCTTCTCTAAAACATCCGTGTAGAAGCGGGCAGGTGTGGTGAGGTTCAAATAGTAAGGAGATTTATGAAAGATAGAGGAATTAAAAAGATACCTACATGTTGTTGGATTGAAGGGCATAAAATGGTACATTCTTTTTTATGTAGGAGATAGATCACATCCACAAACATGGGAGAGCTATGCAAAATTGGAGAAATTGGCTTGCCAAATGAAGGCAAAAGGGTATTTTTAGATTCAAGACTTTTACTTAATGCTGTGGGATAGCAGAAAAAGAATCATTTATTTGCCACCATAGTGAAAAGTTAGCAATTGCATTTGGTTTGTTAAACATGGTCCCTGGTACAACCATTAGAGTTGTTAAGAGCCTTCAACTATGTTTTGATTTTTACACTGCATCTAAATTCATCTCCAAGATTGTTGCAAGAGAAATTATTGTGAGAGATGTGAACCATTTCCATCATTTTAAATAGGGACAATGTTCTTGTGGAGAATATTGGTGATGCTAAATGAAACAATATGAAAAATAGGCTTGCACTATAATAATGTGCACTACATTAGATATCCATTAATAACGAAGGGACATCCATCAAAGCATAACAACAGGGATTTTTTTGTCATATGTTGTAGTTACAAGTGCCCTGCTAGACATAAATGAAAATGTGGAAGCATAGACAAGGCAAACGAACTGTTTCAAAAAATGCCTCAAAGAAATGTGATATCATGGAATGCCATGATTAAAGGATATGTTTAAAATGGGTTTTTTCTAAAAAGTCCTTAGGAAATTTTAAGAAAATGTAACTAGTGGGTGTAAAGCCCAACTCCTCAACCTTTGAAAGCGTCCTTCCTGCTTGTGTGTGAATTGGAGCTTTGGATGAGGATATGAACATCCATCAAAAGCATATTTGGAAGTAGATTTTTATCAGATATTGTAGTTGCAAGTTCTACTTTGGATCACCAAAGCCTTCACAAAAATTTCTACACAAAATTCAATTATGAAGAATTTATGCACAAATTCTCTTTTGAATGATGCACAAAGCCTCCACTGCACTACCGCACGGTTTGTTGCTGGTCCTTGCAGTGATGCAAGAATCACCTGCATCACCGCAAGGCCCAGCAACAGTGCGATGTTGCTGTGGAGGATTTATGCATCAT
Organism: Cunninghamia lanceolata; assembly: GCA_027924645.1. Classification (NCBI taxonomy): domain Eukaryota; kingdom Viridiplantae; phylum Streptophyta; class Pinopsida; order Cupressales; family Cupressaceae; genus Cunninghamia; species Cunninghamia lanceolata. The sequence goes on along the minus strand of BSBN01000472.1, from coordinate 10,909,063 downwards.
TCAAAAGAGAATTTGTGCATAAATTTTTCATTATTGAATTTTGTGCAGATGTTTTTGTGAAGGCTTTGGTGATCCGAAGTGGAACTTGCAACATTTCTGCTTGAATAAATAGGCGGATAAGGTACACCCTCCATTCCACCAGCTCTGCTACCTCCAAATGGACCTATGACAAGTGATTGTAGGAATAAATTACAAAAAATATCATCCTATCTATTTATGATGTTTTTCTAAGCATCAAAAAATTAAACAAACAAACTACAAAGCACAAAAGTACATTTCTTAGTTGTATAGACCAGGATAGTTCAACCACCATTATACCACTCAATGAATACTAACCAGCTCCTAAGTCATGATCCAGATGACTCCTTTGGCACCTTGTAGGTGGTCCTACATATGAAAGCTCTGGGTCCTAACAAAAGACCACAAAATCAAGGAGTTCAAACCAAGAATAAATAATATAGGGAAAATAACCTACAATAAAGATTTAAATTAAAATAAAAAGACTACCAGATCTGAATATGGGCGCTTGACAGATCAACTCACATCCATTTGAAGTTATCACCCAACAGAGTCTCAACTAATTTTCTTAGAAACAAGAAAAATGTATTTCTTATGGAAAGATGGCTTATCCATTTGAGAAGGTTCAGGTATTCATGAAATGAAAAGGGGTTAGTTAAGAAGCATGTGGAGTCAATTCATCTTCTACAGTGATTCTCCTACAATGTTCTACATGTGATACACATTTATACATACATTTGATAAAAGAACATTCAAGGATTGATACCTCATAGAGTTCCAGCCGCAGACATAAAAAACTATCACTAAGACTTAGATTCAACTATATATATACAATCCCCAACCCAATAATCAAATCCATAAGATTTTGATTTGATTTTCCCAAACTCAATCTTTTAGCTTGGGCCTTGGGCTACAAACTCTACAAAAGCACTCAACCCAAAAGAAACGACCTAAATTTTCAAAAAATACTTCATTGCTTTAGCAAGCATGCACTGGTTTTGTTGGATATTGATTCAACCAAAAGACAAAGACCAAAAGCAACTAAGGCCTTGTATTTAACTCCAATCTTTCAATAATTATATAAGTTACAGATCAACCCATAATGTTTCATTTAGGATTTAAAATTTTACCTTTGAATAGCATGACAAACTTAAGTATGTATGGTTTCATAATAGGTGAAATACAACTAAAAGTTCACCATCAACAAGGAGATTATTTACCTGGAGCAACAACTGGATAAGGAACTGGTGGTTGTGAAGGTGATGTCCACTGGCCATTAAGAGGTCCTAAAGTAGGACTAGTTTCTGCTAGTGGAGGACCTTGCATAAACCATGAGAAATTCTGCATGATCATTAGGAATTCTATCAAGTCATTAAAGGTATGCACAAGCTTTTTAAGGGTCTGTGAAGTTTTCTAAGGGTTTATGAGACATTTGTAAGGTCTATATAGATAGACTTCTAGAAACCCTATGGAACCCATAACAGGCTTGTACATGGCCCAGCCAAGACAAGAATAAAAAGGTTTATAGTCATTCATTAGGACCATTCAAAATTCTCATAGTCCCACTTGGTTTCATGCAAATTTCCTTCCATAAATCTATCTTTGGGATCTATATTTCTTTTAAAATTATTCCAGGAGTCATTCATAAGCACCCCATACGAAGTCCATGTGAAAGATATTTGTATTTTTGACCATTGATGTGTTTTTGTCTCTCATCACAGTCCCGCAGGTCACTCGAAAGGTCTTGGAGGGTGTGTGGGAACCAAGGATAACAAGGGAGTAGTTATCGCTATCCCACAACATGAAGAGATTTCACTTGCAGCATCGCGGTATGCAGAGATTGATTACTGCAGCCCTGCAACAGTCTCAAAATGAAGTGGTGGGCTGGCGGTATAAATTTAAGTGGCATATGATACTTCACCGTGGTCCCGCGGCAATCAAGAGAATAACCAACGGTAATGCAGTAAGGAGCAGAGGAAAATAGTACACCGCACCCTCGCGACGGCCTCAAGTGAGGCTTGCGGTATGGCGGTAAGGAGTAGAGGAAAATAGTACACCATGCCCTTGCGATGGTCTCAAGTGAGGTTTGCGGTATGGCGGTAAGGAGTAAAGGAAAACAATACACTGTGCCCCTACGGCGGCCTCAAGTGAGGCTTGCAGTATGGTGGTATAAGGAGTATAAGTTATGTAAGTGTTGAATACCACGGCTCTGTGACAGTTTCAATGAAGGAGTGAGATAGTGTGGTGAAAGGCTTCAAGTGATGTTTAGTATACCTCAGTCCTGTGATGGTCAAAGAAATAGTTTGCAGTATTACGGCAGGGAACAAGTCATGGTGATATAGTTGAATGTTTGAGACAATATTTCTCATTGGCTCGATCAAATCAAAGAACACTTTTTCTGCCTTTTCTCCACTATTCTTTTATGAGATGAGTAATTTCAAATTTGATTGCTGTCATTTGCAATGCATTTCTATTGCATTTCAATCTGAAATGTTTGATCCATTGTTGGATTGTTGTCACCTTTATAGACATAAAAATGTACCTATTCTAATATTTTGAACTTATGACAAGTCAAAGTTGGTTGTGCTCGTTTAGCAGCTAGTTGAAATTTAATTTGAATGTACCGCTTCTTGATGTTCCCCTCGACTCATTATCATTTTTGTTTATCATCTTGCTTTTTGGCTAGCAAAAAACATGTGATGCATATGTTGTGATGTCCTATGGATGGTGGGTTTTTCCAAATTATTTTCAAACTATTTTGAGTTCTAGGTGCACACCTTGTGGAGACTTATGGCATATTTCTATGCTTAATTTTTTTTCCAAGGTTACAGTGAGCTGATAAATGCAATTATTCCAAAGGTAGTGGAAATAATTTTGGAACAATTATCTAAGTTCTCTCTTAATGTTCAAAGTTGTGTAATTTTTGATTTTGTAGATTTTTAATAGCCTTGTTTGACGAGTCTTGGAAATTGGTTTCAATTTACAGGGTAAAGCTTCCATTTGGAGCTAAGAAGATTGTACCAAGTAGTTGCAAAGCCATGATTGGTCAGGTTACTGCTGGTGGAAGGATAGAAAATCCAATGCTCAAAGCTAGCAATGCATATCACAAATATAGAGTCAAAAGAAACTGTTGGCCCAAGGTTCATGGTGTGGCAATGAATCCTGTTGAGCATCCTCATGGTGGTGGTAATCATCAACACATTGGGCATGCTAGTACTGTGCATCGTACAGAGAAGGCTTAGCTTGCACACGTACTTAATCATAATTAAATAATTATAGAGCTCTGGTTATTTAAAAATGTCATCTTTTAGTTTCTTTTTTCTTTATGTCGCTTTGTGTCAATAATTTATGGGGACTAAGTTGTAAACCATGTTTCCTATTATTGTTTCTTATCATTAGTGGTTTACTCTTGACTCAAAATTTTGGGAAATACTTTAAGCTAGGTTGTAATCCTTGTTTCCTTGTATTGTTTGATGCTTATTTTAGGCTTCCATATTAATTGACTTTGGTATTTTTTATTCTTTCTTGAGTGCTTGTTATTTGCTTTCAGATCATAGAAATGGCAAAAAGATTGATGATTTCTTAGTATTATAAACTATGAACTTTCTATTTAAAAAAAGTAATAATTTGGAGGAGTCATTTGATGTATCAAATAATTTGACATTTGAAAACATTTGGAATGTTCTCAACTATACAAAAAATGAGAAGATAATGTGCCAATTTGTCATCACTTTTGTTGAAAATGTTTCTTTGTTTTTTTTAACTATTTGGCTTTATATGAGATGCATTGAGGCTTCCATGGTATTGTGTTAGAGATCTTAGGACATGATAAGGCAAGTATGTGATGAAGTAGAAAGATAAAGACCTGAGAAGCCAATGGCCATATGATTCTGAATGAAAGGAAGTAGAAAGATAAAGACTTGAGAACGCAAAGAATTGTTATCTTGCACAGTAAATTGATAGATTTTAGAGTTTAAATTTGAGATGTCATATTGCTGAATTGTTAGGCTTGATAATTTTGAGGGTAAATTAATTGGATAATAGAGCTAAAATCTGAGGGGTAATTTTGCTGAATTGTATGTTGGGTTTTGGAGTTAAATTTGAAGGGAAACCTTGCTATCAAGTACCCTTTATTTTCTATATGATCTAGGTCTAAAAATGGTTGGGCCATAGGACATAAAAACAACCTAGATTTTCCAAAAATACCATGACCCTTGTTTTAGAAAACTCTCTATCCTTGACAAACTTAAAGAAGAAAGAAATCCTTAAAAGGAAGAATTTTACTCTGTATCCATCCTCATAGATTCCATATCCATCCATAGAGTTTTATGTCATCTAGTCTTCTTCCCATGAATTTTCCCATGAGAGGAAAATCATCATGCTAAAATGATATTTTAGTTAGACAATCATCAGGGAGAGAAACATCTGAAAGGGTGACTTCCATATCATGGAAAAAAGCTAGAAACCCTAGATTGATTTGCAAGCTTGTCACTTGGGCATTTTAAGCCAAGATGAACCACCTAACATGACCCTAATTAAGAATAATCAAACCCCATTTTAAGAATGGAGCATATTGAATACTCTTCAGAACACACCAATGTTGGAAAAAGGTAGATAACTAAGAGGGGGGGTGAATCAGTTATCTTAAATATTTTAACTTTCTGTTCTTCTTTAACAATTAGTGCAACATCAAAACATATAAGCATACATAACCATGGAAGCAGAAATAAATTCAACACACATAACACAATGATTTTGATGTGGAAAACCCTGTTAAGGGAAAAACCACGAGGTGACTAACCCAAGATTGTATTCTCTGTTAAAAGAATAAGAAGTACAAAGTGGCACTTGCCAATTAGGGCTCACTGCCTGAGCACACTGCTCACAAGAGGCTCACTGCCTACAAGAGACTCACTATCTACAAGGTATATAGAAAGTAACCAGGTGTTTGAACTGATCAAAGGCATCCACATATGCTGAGGTTCAGTTCTGGTTAGGCTCAATAAACTGATCTGCTGCACTTAATTCGTCCTCTGCTTTAGTGCTACTGTTCTGTTACATACCAGACTTGAATTATTGCTTCCACCTTTTTCTCTATCTTTCTTCGCACATCACACAACACACACACACACCTTCATACCGAAATCCATCTGGTATATATATCCACATCAAGGATCTCAACATCTTTCTAGTCAGCATCCAGAATACTAAAGATTTTCTCAAAACACTAATCTGTCAGCTGAATCCAAGCTTACTATGTGATGCTTATCAAGGATATAGATATAGAAGTCATCAATCATGTCAGCCAACCAAGAATGATCCCTCACAAAGCTTTATCACCATCAATTTCTCATTCGGATAAGGTCTGATGCTTTGCTGGTTGGTTCTTCCTCAGTCTGCTTTGCCTGTTAGGAACCCAACATTTAGATGCTCATCTCTTTTCACTCTTTCATCACTGGAGGCTCAATCTCTGAAATATAGCAGTCATGGTGCCCCTCTTGACTTCCCCAAGTCCGCACTTTTCTAAGATACATCCTTTGAGAGATCCAGACCTGATTGTCAGACCTTGCTGCATGCTCTGTTCTTGTTCACCGGACCAAAACACTCTTCAATCTGACTTCTGGTATAGACATATTATGTGCTGTGGATGTGTGGGATAAACTTTGTTGCCATCAATGACAATAATCATGAAGCCACACAGTGTCTCTTGCCAACAACCAACACTAGTATTAATAACCAATACTTCAACACAATAATGACTATTCAGGGGACTAAACTATGATAGGGATGACAGAAACCAAAATGGATACTAAGCTAGATCGTAACAAATTTGCAATAAACAAATACACAATAAATCATTATATTTAGCCAAAACTGCATTGGGCAGATGGGGCAAAATGAGAGGACAAATAAAAGGAGAAAATAGGGGGTTACCTGGAGAGGCTGATTGACATGTGAGAGCAACTCGGTGGAGTGCTCGGGAAGGAGAGCCAACAAGTTATTAAGTGTGTTTTGTGATTGCATAGGCAACATTATTTGCATCAGATCCATTGCTGCCTCCATTAGAACCCTTGACCTTTGATTCCAACTGGAAAACCCTTTTTAGAGAATAACTCTACCTCACCATATTTCAAAAACTTTTCTCTGTCACACAAAGATACAGGTGTTTATTTTGTTTGAATTGTTTTTCATCAAAAAAATTTCCCTCTCTTTCCAATTGGAAATATTTTTTTTAATTACCCACTTTATTTGTGTGACTAATTATTTAGTCATTTTTATTTGTGTGACTAATTATTTAGTTGTGTTTTTCACCTGATGATCAAATTAGTCATTAATTAGTAATTTATTTAGTCATTTATAGCTGTGTTGCAAAAAATTAGTAGAATTTAGTCATTTTTAGTTGTCGTGACTAATAGTTTTAGTCACGTAGTCATTTATTTGCCAAAATTCTACTAGTGTATGTATACCACACTACCACAGACCAACTTGATAGACTATTGCGAGGTGGCGGGTTCTTCACTGCACTACTGGACAAACTGTCAAAAGACTCCCGCGGGATGGCAGTTAACACCACCAGCCCGCACCTCTCTTATCTGTACTCAATAGTACTATGATAAACATTGGATTTGATAAAAATGATGGGACTTGAGGGTTTGATAGACCTTATTAGGGTTTAATAGAGCTCTTAGGGTTTACAAAGACCTTTAAAATATTATGCAGACCTTCCTAGGTTATACATATCCCTAAAACTCTTGACAAACCTTAGGGCTATAAAAACTTTGAATGCTTGAAATACATCATGGTGATGGGGATATTACCCATGTATGCTTTGCCAACATTACCCATTATTTTTGGGAATGAAGATCATTTGGTGATTGATTTTTCTTCATTACTTCTCACTTGATAAGATTTTGGTACAACATCCTACACTTTACCCTTCCACTGTCTTTGATCCCTTTGTATGGTCACTCTTTGCCTAGTTGACATTTATTTCTCCATATGATTCCACAAGTACTCCAAAGATAATCACATACACCAATTGCTTCACAGACCCTTCATAAAAGTTTGACAGTCCTACAAATGTTTGGTAGACCTTTTAATAGCTTCAAAGACTCTTCATGGCTTAACAAACCTAATGAATGACTACAAACCTTTCTATTCTTGTCTTGGATGGGCCATGTACAAACTTGTTATGGGTTCCATAGGGTTCTAGAAGTCTATCTATATAGACCTTACATATGTCTCATAAACTCTTAGAAAACTTCACAGACCCTTAAAAAGCTTGTGCATACCTTTAATGACTTGATAGAGTTCCTAATGATCATACTTAATTTCTCATGGTTTATGCAAGGTCTTCAAGGTTTTATAATATGTATTTTAGACAATCTCATGCTTTACAATAGATCATAGGCTCTTAATGATTTGATAAAGTCTTTTAAGGTTAACAAGGTCTTAAGATTATATAGAGCTTCAATAACCTTTGCATGCTTTTAAGAATCTTTACAAACATTACAATGGTTTTCACAGATCCTAAGAGAACTTCACATACCCTTAATGGTTATATAGAGCTTCTTTGAACTACATAGACCCTAACATGATTTGATAGACTTGACATGGCTTAAAAAGACTTCTTAATAGTTATATAGGCCTCTTTACACTTTGTAGACCTCGTTTAAGTTTCCATAGTCTCCTTAAAGCTTGATGGACCTCTAATCTCTAATGATTTTCATAGTGTTTCTAGGTTTGACAGAGCTCTCACGTTGATTTAATACCATGTACAAGCATGTATGGCTCTGTTGGTCTTGTAGAACTCCTGTAAATCTCCTCCATGAGCATACATTCTTGAAATAGACCTTCTAATGCTCTACAGACCTTCTAGGATTGTGATAGTTCTATCATAATGTATGTATAGATGTGTATCACTTGTAGAACATTGTAGGAGAATCACTGTAGAAGATGAATAACTACTCTATCACTGGGGATGAGTAACTACTCTATCACTGGACAATTACTAGAATTGATGTTTGTTTGAGATTTACATAGTGGTCTAACACAAACATGGTATAGTATGAAAATAATTTCATTGTCTCATTTATTGACTTTGTTAAGAGGGTCTTATGCCCTGCTCATTTGAAAACATGAGGTGATTATGTCTAAAGTCTTTTGTTTGGATTTCATGCTTTCTCAGTCACTTATTGAAAGTTGAAAAAATTGTATCTATTATATTTGTTTTTAATACTGAGATTAGTCATGCTTCTAGGTTTAAATTAGTCTGGTGGTTGAAATTATTGTACAGTTTCCAAGCATGGGATCAATGCAAGTAACTGCCAAATTTTAGTGGTCCTCCACTAGCAAGACCTAGTCTACTTTAGGACCTCTTAATGGCCAGTGGACATCACCTTCATAACCACCAGTTCCTTATCTAGTTGCTGCTCTAGGTAAATAATCTCCTTGTTGATTGTGAACTTTTAGTTGCATTTCACCTATTATGAAACCATACATACTTAATTTTGTCATGCTATTTAGAGTTAAAATCTTAAATCCTGAATGAAACATTATGGGCTGATCTGTAACTTATATAATTATTGAAAGATTGGAGTTAAATATAAGGCCTTAGTTGCTTTTGGTCTTTTTCTTTTGGTTGAATTAGTATCCAACAAAAGTAGTGCATGCTTACTGAAGCAATGAAGTATTTTTTGAAAATTTAGGCCGTTTCTTTTAGGTTGAGAGCTTTTGTAGAGTTTGTAGCATTAATTAAAAGTATTGAATCTGGAAATACCCTACTTCCTTCATTTGCCAAGCCAATTTCTCCAATTTTGCATAGCTCTCTCATGTTTGTGGATGTGATCTGTCTCCTACACAAAAAAGCATGTACTATTTTATGCCCTTCAATCCAACTACATGTAGGTATCTTTTTAATTCCTCTATCTTTCATCAATCTTCTTACTATTTGAACCTCACCACACTTGCTCGCTTCTGCACAGATGTTTTAGAGAACATAATTTGCAACATTTTTAGGATCCAACTAAAAAAGTAGTGTTGCTAGAATACTCAGCCTATATTCATATATGATCCACAGGCACCAAAGGTTTAACTGACACCTTATTAATAATGTTTAGGGTGTCCTCAAGATAGCCAGCACGGGTATGAAGGTCAACCATGCACACCTAATGATATACTATATATGTAACACAATAAGGGTTATTGGCATGTGAAGTATGTACAACCCTCATCCAATAAACCTGCATGACTGCATGCATCTAGAACACAAGCAAAGCTTACAATGTCAGTGTTCTAGAGTGCATCATTAATTCAAAGATTAATTTTGAGAGCTTCCTTGCAAAATCCATTTTGTGCACATTCTACAATCATATCATTTCATTCCATGAGATGACATCTCTTTGAGGCATCCTATCAAACAATTCATTTTGTACTACATTTTGGTGTCAAATCTTTGGTAATTATGGTTAGTTTCATTACATTCAAATTCTAAATTTTGGGAAATTATATACAGTAAATAGATTGATGGCTGTTTGGATAGTGAAATTAGCTTTCTTAGAAATTAACTGAAATATCTTGTCTTGAAATATCTAGAAGGATTATTTTAATTAAAGAGGATTTTGTGGTTATTTTTGTAATAATGATTAACAATGATTTTACAATGCAGCTAGCTTGCTATTTTCATTCAAGATACAAGTCATCAAAGTCAAGCACATACCAAGAAGATGGTACTCTACTTCAAACACTCAATGTCACTTAGTTTAGTATGCTTACATGGGGATATTAAGGAAGTTGCTAAACAATTAATATATATCATTTGTTGTTTGTGAAGGAGAATCCTATGAGATCCAATATGGCAGTGGATCAATATCTGGTTTCATAAGTAAAGATGATGTCACAGTTGGGAAACTTGTTGTGAAACATCAGATTAGTAATTTTTGGATGTTAAGGCTTCCTAGTTAGATATTAAAGATCTTTTCTCATCAACTTAATTTGGAATTTATGTATAAATGGATTCTTTCATGGTGCTGGTCTTTACTGAGACAACACATGAACTAGGGTTGACATTTTTATTGTCTAAGTCTGATGACATTCTTGGGTTTGGTTTCCAGGAAATTTCTGTTGATAATGTTGTTCCAGTCTAGTTAGTGTTGATAACCTTCATTCTATAATGTCAACTTCATTCTATAATCTAAGCGTATCACCTTTCTTAAACTTTGAACAAGGTTCTAAAATCAAGGGTTCAATATGCATATTTTAAGCCTATGTTGAACACTCTATTTAAGGCATTTGTTGACACGGCTATAGTTTTTTAATTGATTTATCTTTCTACTATGTTTGGACTTTTGTAAAATTGCAATATACAATGCACTTTTATTCTTTCTGAATTAAGACTAATAGTAATTTTGTTGGTTGTATTGAGGCACAACTTCATTCATGGCAAAAAAGGTAGCACCCTATTGCTCATATCAGATGACACATTGCATATAAAGGAGGAAAGATTCTAGGGTTATTGTTGGTTGCAGTGAAGGAGAGAGCTTCATATATGGGACACGATCAACACTCTCCTTCTTGGATTCTACACGTTACAACTTGCACCAGGAAGATTGACCATGTTGTAGAAGTTTTAAGAGATGAAAGGGGCATGTGCTTGCATTGAAGGGCTCCAAGCATGCATTTCCATCATTGCAAAAGTTTTTCGGAGAAGTTTCTTTCTTGTCATTTCTGTGCATTGTAACTTAGATTTTACAGTCTTGTGACTGAAAATAAACATTGTAATACTCTATTTCTAAGCATTTTTCAATCAAGATAGATATTTCAGACTTGTGTAAGTTGTAAGAACACCTTTCATTTAATAAAGTTCAGTGATTTTACCTTCTCAATGATTGTCTTATTGTGTGCAATTGATGACTGATGGGTATTTCTGTGTTTTATGTTTAAATCCTCAAGTATTAGTTAATTAAAATGACTAAATATACTACTAATTAACGTCAATTAATAATTAAATTGACTAAATATACTACCAATTGATAGAAATCAATGAACAATGAATAAAAATGACTAAATATACTACCAAATTGATCAAAATGATGATTAAAATTAATGACTAAATACACTACCAATGGACATAAATCAGTGAATAAAAATGACTAAATAAGTGACCAATTAACAATAATCAATGACTAAATTAACGACTAAATATATCAGTGAATAAAAAATGACTAAATAAGTGACCAGATTACAACAATCAATGACTAAATCAATGACTAAATATACTACCAAATTGATGAATCAAAACAACCAATAAATGACTAAAAATGGTTTAATCATCAATTTGGTCTCGTTATAAATGACTGGCAATAAACTACTAATGGTCACGTGATCATGTTTGGTCATTTATATGCAGTTTTTAGTAGTTTTTTTAATCATATATTGTTGTTTCTATACTAGTGTCACAAGCATATGGTCAAAAGAGTCATGATTGATGGGGGAGTTGGTTTAAACATTTGTACCTTTAGTTTGATCAAGAACTTGGGATATTCTGATGAAGTAATAGATCCCTCAAAGAAAATAACCATTAAGGGTTATGATGATGCTATGATAGAATCCAATGGAACTGTTCAATTACCTATTTAGGTGGGCCCTATGTTGATAACAACTGTATGTCAAGTTTTGGACCTTGATTTACCTTACAACATCCTTCTTGGTCGCCCATGGATCCATGCCATGCAAGCTGTCCCATCAACTTTCCACTCATGTCTAAAATTCCCCCATGATGGCAAGGAAATTACCATCTATGGAGATCCTCAACCCTTTCAATATTGTCAAAACTTAGCTAAAAAATACCAAGAAAATAATAACATTCCCATTAACCATGAAGCATCTCCATCATCATCTTATGTAGACCCATCCACCTTAGCTTCATCGTCATCCACTCTTTCCACTTCAAATCCATTGACACTCGAGCTCAAGGTCCACATCTATGACAATGGTTGTGGAGAATATAAAATGCAACGTTCCTTTTGTGTAAGTCAACTTCCTCACACCTAAGGAGAGTCTATTGAGGGTCATTGCCAAGAAATGGCTCCCTAAATTTCACTATTGGGGTAGGTTGGAGAAAGAATACATTCAAGAAGATGTGTCATCATGGCTTTATAAAGGAAAAGAAGAAATAAAAGCTCCTAAGTTGAACCTTGAGAACTTTCCAAAAGGTCTTCATATCATTAAAAACATGGGATATAAAGGTGAAGGTGGTCTTGGGCATCAAAGTCAATGCATCATTGAGCCTATCATTCAAATTCCTAGAGGTAATCATGGAGGGTTAGGGTATGGATCTCCTATGAATGTGCCCCTAAAATCCACATATACTCTTGATGAAGTTGAACCTCCCCCTTTGTCCAAAAACTTTAATGTCAACATCTAAGAAGACTCTTCCTTTGATCTGAAGAACATTTTCCAAGACATGTCCATTTGCACCATCACACTTGTGCCATCCACTTCTCAAGCTCATTGTGTTGACCTCATATATCCTCAACTTGTTGACTGGGACCAACAAGGACCACCCTCTTTGGATCATTTTCAAAATGATGAAGCAATTACAAAATTTATGGGTCTTAGGGATGGAATTCCCTTAGGTGATCATGAAGCAAGTTTTTCTGTGGAATTAGATCCAAAGGCTTATTTCGAGGAAGATGCTAAAAGTATAATTTATCATATGGAATCCCATGACAAAGATCCAGAAAGATCTCCTATCTTAGTGGAAGAAGCTCAAGAAATTAATTTAGGTATCCAAAAGGATCCTAAGGTTACCAAGTCCAATGGGGGCATCAGAGTTTGTACATATTTCAGAGACTTAATAGTTGGCCATGAAATGATCTCTTTAATGGATGGATATTTTGGATAAACAAAATCAAAATAGATGTTGCAGATCAACATAAGACTGCCTTCACAAGTCCATGGGGAACTTCTTGTTGGAATGTCACATATCAAAGAAATTATATGCTTAATCCTTTTATAACATAAACATGATTGATGTGTGGTATTCCCATTTTGAGTCTTGTACCTTTGGCATCTATGTTTCCCTCATCCTTTGGTGTATTGTTGTCTCTTTAGTATTTCTTTTTACAAGTATGTCCTTAGTATATGGTTACGCACATGGATCCTTAAAAACAAATCTAAAAACTTTCTAAAAGGCAATATCCTAACTTTCAAACAAAAAAAAACTATTAAGCAAGAAGCCTTGACCTTAAAAACAGATCCTTGTAAATTAGGTTAATCTCCTAAATTTTTCTAAAGAGCTAGTTCTTTCAAAAATCCAAATCTAATCAAAATCATGACGCCTTAACAGGATATATCTTTCCTATATCAGGCTATCATCTTTATCCAAGAGCTGAATAGATTGGCAAACAACATTGTGATGTTTTAACTTATTTTATTTGGGGATTTTTTGGGGCCATTTGTGCTTTCTTTCTTTTAGTGACATGTGTGTGTTAGTCAGGATGTGGCTGAGGAATGTTGAAGAATGTTGTCTATATGCATAAAAATCTTTTTATTGTCATGGTTATCTTCTTTTATCTTTATCATTTATCATTTATCATTATTGTTTTTCCCATTTTATATCCTTTATCTTATTTCATATCTTGCATATTTTTTTTTTTAATCTTTTAGCATTTTGTCATTTGATCTTTTATCTTATCTTATACCTTAGATAATTTTATCTCTTTATCTTATCTTTGTTTTATCTCTTTATCTTATTTTGTTTTGTGTCACATTCTGAGGAAGCTTGACGATCTCTACACCATGATGTGTATGAAGAAGAGTGAGGAATGGGGACATGAGTGCATATGTATGTGTGTATGTAACCGCTCTATGATGAAAAAGAAAGCATAACAAAAATTATCCTAGATGGATCTATTCTATTCGATGAAGGAAATACAATGAGTGCAAAATCATCCATATCTCTATACCATTTCATCATAATATCCAATCAATCATAGCAATCATAAACCTTATCATATTTTCATTTTATCTCAATCTTTTCATCTTATATGTTGGCCTTGAAATTAACATCTCTTCTTTTCAAAAGTTTGCCTTGTGTCCTCCAAGTCAACCTTCTAAGGGGGCATCATCACCGAAGCATTCTTTCGCGTTCTTTCAACCTTTTCTTCCATCTTTTTCTTTAGTGTTCTTTGATACAATGCCACATGGTCAGGGCATTATATCAAAGAGGGGCAAAATGTAGACACCCAAAAATAACATAAAACTGTTATTTTGCCCTTTCGATCACACCCTCACCTATTTCATCTAATTTCCCTTATTTAATTAAATAATTAAATAATATTAATTATTTAATTAAGGCTAATTATTCTTCTAAAATAATTAAAAAATATTAATTATTTAATTATATCTAATCATTCTCTAATTTAGTAATTTATCCTCATTATAAAATTAATTAAATAATATTAATTATTTAATTATTAAACTATTTCTTCTAAAAATAATTAAATAATATTTAATTATTTATCTCTATTTCATCCGTCATTAAATAAACAATAGTTAATTACTTATCTCTATTTAATTCTCATAATTAAATAAATAATATTTAATTATTTCTTTCAATTATTTTCCTCTCATAATTAAATAATATAAAAAATATTTAATTATCCCACTTCTCAAGTCAAATAAATAAAAAAATTATTTAATTCCTCTCTCAAAAATAAATATCTCAAATTTATTCAACTCAATTTCACGTTGTTTTTTTGAAATCAATTCAAATATCTTATTTAATTTCCTCTAAATATTTATCGCACATGTTTCAATGACAAATAATAATAAAATATTATTATTTATTCAACACATGTTTATTTGTTCTCCACCTCTCCAAATCTGAATTTGAGTTCTAAGTCAATCTCCATGATTTTTGAATACAACTCAAATCAATTCCTTCTATTTTGGAACTTAACTTAGTCATCTCAAATCAATTTCCTTGAATTTTGAAGTCAACTCTTTAGTTAACTCTTCAAATCCCCTGATTTATGGATTTGATTCCTTATTTCTCTCTTGCTTGTTGTCTCATGAATTCCTATCCATTGATCGTATTTTAGTTCTTTTTGATCTCAATTGTTCATTATTTTTCATGAAAACTATATAAACACGTGCATCCTTTGTCATTTTACATCACTCCTGAATTGCAAACTTACGCTATCATTTTGATTTTCAAATTCTTGAAGCATTTTCAATCATTTGATCATTCATCAAAGCACTCGAAGCACTCTATCATTCAAGCTATTACGTTATGCGTTTCTGAGAGCAAATTGAATCACAAGGATCACAAGAAGAACAATAGAGCCTTTGGTTTGATTGTTTATAGTTTTTACATTTCATAATTATCTCACTCTATTGGTACATTAGACTTGTTGATTGGTCATTGTACTTCATTGATTTACTTCATTATTGATCTAACCACATTTTCTAGTTGTACAACTCCTTGGCCTAATATTGACCAACTAGCATTTGGCGATCATTTTGATCCTATGCATTTATGGGAAATGTTTGGGGATAAAAATAATAAAGGTTACCTACCACCCTCTGTTGCTTTGGATTTCATTTCAAATGATTCCCTAGTTTAGGTTGTTGATGTTTATATAGGTCTTAAAGCTTGCGAAGAAAGGATGATTGATGCCTTTGTGGATCATGAGGTAGAGATCACTTCAATTGAGAGTGAATTTTTGGTTGATCACTCTTGGCTTGAGGATTTATTTGACTGTCATATTGAATACTTTCTCAAACTATTTAAATATGCATGTTAAAGATTAATATTAATTGTAAAGGTTTTGCCCCACTATTGGTTCATTTTGATAGTCTGTATGTTGTTGTGAAAGTGTTGTTTTGAACTATGCTCTGACTATCAATTTAGGGCTTATTCTATTTACATTTTCAAGATTTAGTTCTCAACTCAGAGCCTTGGGATTGCCTATTTATTTTTTATGTAATGCTTTGTATGGTGAATTTCCCTTAGATATATATTTTGTAAATTTTATTGACTTTTATAAATACAAAAACACTCAAATATTCTTTAATTTCCAATAAAAATGTAATTTTTAATAAGTAATTGGCCAAACATTTCTTACTCACTCATGTAGTAAAAGTTATATATTCCATGAGACCTTGTTATCATTTAAAACATGTTTTCCTACATTTCCTTGCACATAATTTATTATTCCCCACTCTTTCTCTTCCTAAAATATTTGCAAATTCGCTCTTGTCATTGCATACCAATTCTATATAACATTCACTTACACTATTACAACTATGATTGTATGGAAGAAAGGTTTCAAACATTTCCAGGGTTATGCAAATCATCAATTATCTAGATGGTGTTCATTTGAACTTGTAGCTATTTTAGAGGACACTCTCCATCCCAAGATTTGTATTAAATCCTCTAGGTATTCCTTGCACTAATAAATCATAGTTTCCAAGTTATTCATGTTAATCTCTCCTTTGTAAGGTTAAAAGTTTTACTAGGGTTTGTGTGTGCTCTTTCAAAATTGTAAAGGGTTTTATACCTTTGAGATCCTAAGGTCTTCATGTGCCTTCATAAGAATTATAAACCTACCAGGTTCCTATTAAAAAATTCCACCTAAGTCTTGAATTTATAAAATCTCTGATTTTGCATTCACTATTTAACCTTTCAAAGCTACATCTAAACTTTGATTCCTTGCACAAGTTTAGTTTCTAGGGTTTTTTAACTTTATGGGTACATTTGCATCACTACATCACTACAACCACACCCCAAAACCCCACATTTCTTTGCTCTTTCAAAATTTTAGGCTTCTTACACATCATTGCAATACTTACAAAGTTATAGCTAGAGCCTACCATATCATTTGCAAGTTACATCTAGAGTTTTGGATTCCACATGCAACCCTATAATTACAAATTTGCATCCCAACTCGACAAACTTACTTTACATTACATTTGAGGTTTAAGACCCCATAGGAAGTTTTAGACCCCATAAGCACCTTTGTAATTACAAAGCTACACATGAAATATTAAACCCCATGATAAGTAAATATCTCAGACTTTCAAGATTTCCAAGTAGTTACACACCTACATCTTGAGTCTGAAAACCTACCCAATTGGCAATTGAACTATTTTTCTTTTGCTTCTTCAAAACCAAAGGATTTTGAGCCTACGAAATCACCTCAAAGGATAAATGATAAGTTTAAAGGAGTCATTCCTCCTTTAAAGATCATCTTTAAATTGGTGAATATTTTAGATAGAGATGTTGGCTATGTGAGCTTAGAGGAATTTCATAAGAGAATGAATGAGATAAAAGATAAAAGTTGCATGGATAAGAGCATTGTAGAAAGTAGAATCATATAGGTAGTTTCCTTCTCCATCTTTATGCAATCTCTTTATCTAGTCATGACTTGTGGACAAATCTATAACTAAGCAAATAGAGAGATCTTGAATTCTTTAGGTTATTGTTGCAAGTATGAGGTTAACTAGTGTTGTCATTGATGTCAACATACTCATATTATTTTGATGAAAAGGATTGGATGAGCTGTGTGCTGAGGATATTGAGAAAATTAGTCTCAATCAGGAACAGTGAAGAACAGTGATGAGAAGAAGGCCAAAGTACTCAATAGGTTAAGGATCAGAGGATGCAGATTAAAGGGTTTGTAGATATGAGTCTTGAGATGTTTCAGTTAAGATTTCAGAGGTCCGCATGAAGATATGAAGTTGTGATCGATCAAGTAGAACCGGTTCCGGAAGATGCTCCAGAATGACAGAGTGTTACAAAAGGTCCGGTGAGATTCGAAAGTGCATTGTCCTATTCTGCGGATTGGAAGGAGTGTTTGGGATGTCCTTGTGATGTGTCATCTTGATTTGTATATAGTTTGGAGGTCCAAAAGTGACTTTTGCATTATGACAGTGGCGGTAGACTGTGTTCTTGAAGTTCCGGATGAAGAAGAGAAGAGATTCTGATAAGTAAAGGAAGTGCGGATGTACCTGGTCATTGAGTCAAGCTTGTGAAGGTTCTTGGATCATGTTGAGGTTGTGTTGTCAGTCC
The DNA here is from genome assembly GCA_027924645.1 of Cunninghamia lanceolata. NCBI lineage: Eukaryota > Viridiplantae > Streptophyta > Pinopsida > Cupressales > Cupressaceae > Cunninghamia > Cunninghamia lanceolata. The sequence continues at coordinate 10,890,969 of BSBN01000472.1, read as the reverse complement.
GCATCAGTGGTAGAGCCCGGAATTGAAGATATTCTTTCGGATGAAGATGTTCTTGTTCAGTCTGGCCGACCGGATGTATTACACGTCTTGCGGATAATCTTGTAGGTGTTTGCCGACTTAGATGATTGTTCCTAAGTTGATGCCTTGTATAAATAAGGGATTGTGAATTCATTTTGTAGTGTGTCTAGGATGATGAGTGTGTGGTAGCGAAGAGGAGTGTGAAAAGTAGAGCAGAAGTTTTGGGCATAAATGGAATTGATCTAGGCATGGTAAAGATGTCTATCTCCAGTTCAAGTTTGTGATTCTTATCACTTTGTAGACAGTGTGTCTCTTTGTAGGTTGTGTGCCTCCTTGTGAGCAGTGTGCTCGGGCAGTGAGCCCTAATTGGCATGTGCCATCCATTTTTCTTATTCTTCTAACAGAGAATAATCCTTGGGTTAATCACCCCGTGGTTTTTCCCTTAACCGGGTTTTCCACGTCAAAATCTTGGTGTTCAATGTGTTGATGTTTATCTTCTCCTATGTTTATGCGTTTTTGCTTTCATGAATGATTAACTGATATGCTATTAACTAACAAGGAAGAATCAAGTGTTTGAAGTAGAAGCAAGTTTTTATACAACTGATTCACCCCCCCTCTCAGTTGTGTGCCCTAGATCTAATAGTTATAAATATTGGTAGGAACATGGTATATTACCTAACTAGTTCACCTTGAGGTCCTTTCCACACCTAGTTACTTAAGTTTACTTAGGGCATTTATTTTTGTGTTTTAAGTCATAAGATTAAGACACATATCATAATCTTATGTTGTCCTATGTCTCACCATTGCCTATATATATAAGGGTTTCTCATCATGAATCATGTAATGATATTGTATATTTGCATTCCTTGATAGAATAGAATTCTTCTCTCATGTTGGGTTTTCCTTGTACTTTCATTGGATCTTTATCTTAGGTGGCTATGTCCATAGCCAAATCTTGCATGGTATTAGAGCATTCTATACCAAATATTACATGGTATTGAAGATTATAGGATTGCTTCTTGTTAGTCTTTTGAGAGATCTAGGTTATAAATTTTGGTTTCTCTTAAAACTTTGAATATGCTCTTCTCTTTCATCGAATTATGAGCTAGGGAATTAGAAAAAACTAGGTTCAAATACCAGATTTGGGGGATTCTTTGAGATTTGTATTAAAGGTGCATTTTTTAGCTTGATGGACTAAATTTGAGCACGCCATTGAGTTTAGAGTGTTCAAGAAAGTCAGTTTTACCTTTTGTTTCATCCAAATTAGACATTGGAGGCTAGATCTACAAGGGTTTCAAGCAATGATGACTTTAAGAAAAGACCCCTAATTTTTTTTTTATAAAATCCTTGTGAATCCTAGCTAAGTGCATTAATTTTTTTTGGTGAATCTTTCCTTTTAAAAAAATATTAATTTTCATAGTGAATTTATACACATTACTAGAAATTTTTATAAAATCTTGGTAAATCATAGCATATATTAGATAGAGAATTTAATTACAATGATGAATCCTTCCTTTAAAATTTGTATAGTTTTTTTGATCAGTTAAAATTTGTGTAGTTAGTCACCACTATCCCTCCATATATCCTTTTATCTTTTGCAATGCTAAAGTAGGGCCATAGGGGTGGTAGCAATTGGTGGAGTCAAGGGGTAACACAAACCTTTTAAAATTGCACATGCTTGTAAACCTACAAAATTCAATTGGAGATGCCAGATTATAATGAAAATTAATGATGCCAAATGAAAACCCTATTCATTCAACATTTAAACTATAGAAATGCTTTGTTTCTATATGGGCTTAACTATCAATGATTCATGATACCTCTAGGTCCATAGGAATTCATAGAAAGTAAAGTTTGCATTTTTCACTAGAATTTGGTTTGAATTTGTTACAAAATCTTTAGATGCTCCTACTTACTATTTGCATGGAACATAAGCAAAATTGTTAAGATCATAGTTGTCTTAGGTGGAATTTACCAATTAGAAGAGCCATTTTAACTATTATATAAAGTAAATACCAAGCACACATTTCAAATAAAATTTCAATTTCTTATCCATGTAAAATTTAAAAAATAATATTAGTACATGAATTTCGTACACTACCTATATTCTTTGTAATCATTATGTTTGAGGCTTTGGGTTTTAGAGGCCCTAATAAGAAATGAGATAAATGCTTGAAAACCTAATTTATATACAAGTTATAAGTGCTTTGAATCCTACCAAATGTTAATCTCAAAGATAAAGTTACCTTAAAAGTAATGAGAGTTTATTAGTAATCGTGATATGGCCCCAAAAGTTGTTAGGAAAAGGCGTGTTGTACACCTTGCATAATATTGATATATTTTATATGTAAAATAATTATTTATTTGTGGTGCATCTTAATTGACATGTTTAGCCACATTAAATATTTATTTGGGTGCCACTTGTACAAGTTGTATGTAATATTGGGTTAGCTATTTTATGTGTGGGAGACAGAATAATTAATTGGAAAATTATTTAATATTCGGCATAAATGGAAAACTTAGTTACAAATATTAAATGAGGGGTCAATAGTTTTGTGTATCCCTAGTTTTGGAACTCATGGTTTTCCCAATACTATATCTTGTATATGTGTGAGCTTGATTCTATAAAAGAAAGCACATTAGTAGTTGGGGTTGGCTGGCTGGTTGTTTGGTTGAAGGCTATCATTATATTGGGTCTCTCTTGTAAGTGCATTTTGTGAAACATGGCATGGGATGTGTGGTTAGGTGCTTGGACACATGGACGATGCATTGGAGGAGCTTGATATTTTGGGAGTGGTCATGAGACTCTGTAAGTGTATTACAATGTTTCATTGCTGAATAATACATTGATTGTGGATGCTATTGGAGGTTGGGTTTTTCCCTCTTTAGGGTTTTCTTAGGATATATCTTGTGTTATCTTGTGGCTTGTCTATTTGAGCTTTACATTATGGAATTGTTGTAAGCTTATATGCATCATATTCTCTCATAGGTTTATGTAGGAATTGGTTTGATCAACCTATAAGTTACTAACAAGTGGTATTAAAGCTATATGCATGGTTGAGGGAGGTGTGAGCTCCCTGGTTTATTATAACCCTTTTCATGTAGTTTTGGTGCAAAAATGAATCCATGGCAATGCATGAAAGATTTGGACATTACAAGAGTTTGTGCAGGTGTTGTTTTGTAGATTTGGGGTCTTGGGTGTTGTAGATTTGTTGGGTTTATTGCAGATCTAGGTGTTGGAAGATCTTGGCAAAAAATAGGTTTCTTGGAGGTGCTTAATATGAGGGTTTTGAGGAGCAAGTTTTGTAGATGACCTCCTGGGACAAAACATACCTTTCCATTGAGTCTAGGAGGCCCTAGAGGCGAAGAAAATATGTAATTTTCCCTATTTTGTCCACCAAGGCCTGGAAGAAAACAATACCCCCATGGCGGTACGACTGTACAACCAGGTATGTAGATTTTGTCTGTTAAAAAATAAATTTCATGTACAATGGTTAAATTTCTATAGTTTGAAAATTAAAAATTTGTTTTTAAAAATATTTTAAAAAACTATAGAAAATAGGTTAAAGAAATTTTTTAAAAAAATTAGGCAGCAGTATGGGGTCTACAGACCCCCATACTATCATACCCCTATGGCAGCAACAAGTAGGGCCTGCTATTGCTAGATTGTCAGCACAGTCAAGGCTTTATGTCCACCGGTGCTGGGCCCCTGGTTGGTTGGTAACTTGGTTGGATTGCTGGGTTGGAGCCCATGATTGACAGATTTTGTTGGCAAGCTAGCGTAGGCCCCTTGCAGGTAAAACATAAAATTTGAAAACATTAAATCTTTTTCAAATATGCTGTCGGGTTCGGTAGATGGGAAGTAATTAAACAAACCTATTAAATTTTTCTTTGGAGTCCACAATGTCATTAGATGATGTCAAACCAATAGTATGCCACATCAGTGCCAAACATGCACCCTGCCATGTCACCCCAACCCAGTCAACATGATGACATCATGCCACATCAATAGTACATATAAGGTTGTCTAGGGTCCTCTTTTAGCCCTCAGAGGATGTTTTTCTTCTAGAGGCATAACTTTCGCCCATGGTATCAGATTTTTGACTTCTTATAGGCGTCAGAAAGGTCTTTCCAAGAACTATGTAGTGGTATAGATTTGGTTATTGGATTTTTCTATTTGTGTCAGAATATGGTTCTTGAAGCTAGGAATTACTCCAGGATAGTTTTATGCTCATAACTTTTGCATAGGGAATTGGATTTTTGATTTCAGATAGGCGTTGAAGAGATATTTCCATGTACTATAGTTTGGATCATGTAGATTTTTAGTTTGGTATGCAAATAGAGGTCTTTACTTGTTTGAGTACTTGTGGGAGCTTGAGATTCAGGGTGCAATTGTGAGAGCATTCAAATAGATTTTTGGCCACAAACTTGTGGGAGTGTATGTTGTTACGAGACCATCATCATGGTATAGTAGGTTTTCAGATTTGGTACTTCCATTTATAGGTTTACAGGGGTTTTCAGAGTTTGGACTTTGATGGAGATAGGTATACAAGTTGTCTTCTGATATGAGGACATGATTGATACACGTGTGAGACTAGGAGTCTTATTTCAATGGGAGTTGAGTACACGTATAGTGATGATGATGATTTTGGTGTCATGGATATGTAGGAACATTTGAACATTAGAATGACATGATCATGTATGGGTTATGATGTTTGATTCATGATTACAAGTGGTGGTATGGTGTAGTTTTAGGAGGTTGTTCTTATCTCCTGGATGCTTGATTAGTTCCTTGAATATGGTTACTTATTTGTGGACTTGTTGGAAAATTAAATCTAATGTTGATTTGGTGTTTGAATCTTAAGTCTACAAGTTATCTTCTTTGATATCTTGGCTTGTAGGTTACTATTGTGATGATGAGTTTGCATGTTGCATTTGTTATGGATCTTTGAGTTATGCAATTTTACGGGTAGGCCACCCATTTGGTTGTAGTGGGATGAATGGAATTGGACTGTCTATATCCACAATATTGATTCAGTGTTTATGCAGACTTTGTTAGTTGACCTTATTTGTGGTCATTTGTACATTGGTATGTTGCATTGGGATGAGAGGATGGATGATTAGAGTGTTTAGAATCCTGATCCTCAAGAGATCATTTTGCTCTTGGCTAATGATTGGTTGTATGTAGTTCAAAACCTCATCCTTTTTTGGACTATCCCTTGGGTCTTCTTGATTAAGTTTTTGTTTAAAGTACTCTACTTCCAATTCTCCTATTTCCTTGGGATCCTCTATAGTACTTCATCCATTTTCTTCAAAAAACTTATCTTATTCAAACTTCTCTTTATCTTCATGGTGTTGTGGAAGAATTTGGTGTTCCTGTCTCCCTCTCTTAACCAACATTTTCTAGACTTTTGTCACCAAAAAATATCTTCCCTCTTCAAAACTTTTGCATACTTATCTTTCATCTCCCTCTCTTTCTAGAAGGGGACTTGGCCCATACCTCTTTGAATGATTGCTTCATTGTGTTCTTCCAATTATTTTTATAGCTCATATTTTTCTTCAAAAATGTTCCCAAACTGTTTTCTACTCCATTCTTTGAGTTGTTCTTTGATGAATCCCAACTTCTTGTATAACTCAAACATTTTTGTTCCCCTAAACTTTGGGGCCCTTGTCCACCAACTTTCCAATTTACCTGGTAGGTCCAGATCCCTTAGCCATATATTATCAAATTTGAAGGGGCAAAAAAGAGGGGTTGAATCATTTGCAAATTGTAGTAAGACAAGAAAATGATCTGACCCTGAACATGGGAGGATAGTAACTTCATAAATTAGTGACTGATTTGTCCACTCACCCAACATGAGGAATCTATCTAGTCTTTTAGCTATACTCGTGAACCCCTATCTCTATTCGTCCAAGTGAAGCAACCAATCATTGGAACAACATCAACTAGCTGGTTATTATGTACAAAATCTTGAAAATCCACCTAAGTTTACATGATCCTTGTTATTCCACCCTTCTTCTTTGAATTGTTAATTGTTGCATTAGAATCTCCCACAACAATACATAATGCCTCCCCAATAGATTGGATTAATCCTATTATTTGGTTCCACACTTCTTTTTTCTTGACAGTGTTTATGGGTCCATAAACATTTATTAGAAAAAACTCACAATTCTAAAGAAAGAATTTGATTCTTACCATTTTCTAATGTTGTCCTTCATAAAACTCTTCTATATCCATTTTCCTTTGGTCCTATATAATCCATAAACCCCTTGATACTCCTACCGTTGATACAAAAGTGTCCTGCCACTATTGCCATTTATTTAGTAATGTTAAACTCTCTACCTTTTCCATCTAGATTTTTTGAATTAGAGCTATGTCTAGTTTAGACATATCTATTTGGCACTTAATTAGGCACCTTTTGTTAGGGGCATTCCAACCCCTATCATTCCACATTAGGATCCTCATGGTCCCTCGCGAAGGAGGGCACCCTTCCCAGATCTCAATTTCAACTATCCTTTAGCCTGGCTAGTCATCTCCAACTTTGTTCTCCTTTATTTTTCATTCTTTTCCCCCAACTTCAACTTCTTTAGTTTGGATTTGTTCTAGCTAATAGTTCTCTCTTCTAGTTCATCAAATTCCCCTCCTGAGAAGTTGCTTTCCTCCCCCATCTCCACTTCTAACTACTACATCTCTGGGGGGATGTTCTCTTTATCATCAAAATCCTCATTACAACCAAATAGCTCTAATGCCAACTCGAAATATGTCTTCTTATCATTATCCTTGACCTTTTCAATCTATTCTATGTCCCTTATCTCCAATTTGGGCCTCCAAGTTGTCCTCTCCTACCTTCAAGATTCCTTCTTAGTCCCCTTTACTATTGATTTTAACTTCCCCTTCATCATCCCTGTTCTCAATTGGAGTTTCTTCTTTACTATCCCTTACATCTTTGTTGCTTCTCTGAGCCCTATCTACCTTGCCCTCCTCCTCTAGGGTTCCTGGACTTATGTTATCAACTGTTGTACAATCTATCTCTATATGCTTGCTTCTATGACATTTACTACATTTATCCTGATCTCTTTCTTTTTTAATCTTTTGTCTCCATATTCCTACTACTATCCTAATTTCAATCTCTTCAGGAAAAGGGTCTTTGGGATTAATATTGATGCATATTCTTGCGCACATCTCATAATCTTGATCCTCCAAATTTTCATCTATTTTATGATGGTCCCAATTTTTTCTCCTGTATTTTTCAAAATCTCCATATCACAATATTCTATTGGCAAATTGTATAGTTGAATCCATATTGAGGCTTCTATCACTTCATGTTTTAGGGGATTGAAATTAGGTTCCCAATTTTTCAAATATAATCCCCTACCCCCTACTAGATATTGACCCTTACTTAAAATTTATGTCTTCCTTTCTCCCGATGGACATTAAAACAGGTAAAATCCTCTAGGTAGGGTTTTGATTTTCATTTCCTCTCCCCAATGACTACTGCGCCAATTTTTAACCCTACTCTTCGCTGGCCAATCCCTAGTCCATTTCATAAAGAAGGTGTATTCTTATAACTTTGCTCTTGAAGATCTCACATCCTCACATTCCAAATCGATTTATTTACAAAATACAAGGGGATTTATAGGGTTGAGGGGATTATTATTTGTACTTGTTAAGGGACTCGATTTCTTTGCCTACCATTTCTATTGGTTGCTTATCATTGTTCCTAGGCTATCATCCTCCACTTGTTTCTACTTTCAAAAAATTTGCTCTCACTCCCCCAAGTTTGTTGTTTGTGATGACTCTAATTCCTTCTTTTCCATGGAAATTGGTTAGATCTCCAATTATTTTGGAACGTCCACATCTTTCCATAGAGAGGGATTTCAATCCTATCCTAAAATCAACTGCTCCTTCCTTCATCTCACTCATCCCAGAACCTTCATTCTTTGAAGTCTTCCCTCCTTTGATTATGTCTTCTGAAGTCCCAATCATTCGCTATTTTTTAGTCACGAGCCATTTTTCTCTTTTTATTTGTGGGTATTATTTTAAATTATGTATTTATAATTGTTATATTATTCTTTAATTTTGAGGAAAAAATATTAAGTAGAATATTAAAATAATGTTGTAATGGTATAATAAATTTGTACTAATTAGATATGGTGTCATTGTTGTCTCAAATTTGGTTATGTGGAGGTGGATTATCCAAGCAACAAGAAAAATAATCTTTTTGGAGGAAAAGGAACAAACTTTATCTTCCCAATCTCTCGCGTTCAGTAGTGAGGTGGAAGGCCCCTTAATAGATCGATCTAACTTGAATGGGTTGTTGGGATGGGGATTTTGAGGATTGTGAGGATCAACCCTATAATTGAGTTGCAGAGGTTGTCTCCTTTCATTGATAAAGCAGAGATGGTGATGGGATAGAGGATTTCATGCAACCCTTTGGGTCCTAGATTATGGTTGAGAATGATTCAAGCCTTGTCTAATGCTTTGTCATTTGTTCAATTGAGATTTAGCAATGAAACGCCTAGCTATTTTTTCAAGAGACACTACAAACTCTTAGGCTTCCTATTTCATGCTTGGACAAATTTCCCTCCATAAAGAATGAACCTATTTTGTGCATATCTTGTAATCAATGCAATCCAAGAGAACATATCTCTTTGAGGCATTCTATCAAGCAGTTCACATGCCTTGTCTATGCTTCCACATTAATTTATATACCACCCTCAATTTCTTATAATATGGTACAATTTACTTTCTTATTAATTATTGATTTTCATTCTGACATTGGCATGGTTTTTGAATTCAGAATGGACATCCAGTTTGATTTAAAACATAGGGATGCATTTGTGTGGCAACTGAATGGGACCCTATTCAGTTGGTCTTCAAGAATGTTATCAATGTCTTGAGTCATTTAATTTATGGTGTGGTTGGTTGAACTGATAAATAGTCATAAAAAATTGCAAACATGTATAATGAATTTAAGATAAGGTGTGCTTGATAAAGGTAGAAATTTCATTGAGTCACTATCTACAATATATGTGCCAACCTCGAGGACCTATTGTCATGTTGGATAACTAAAGTCTAGTATCTAGAAATAAAGTCTTTGGTTGACATCATATTTATTCTATATGATTATGTACTCAACTAATTTCTTTATGATCTCATCAATGATTATTAAACCCTTATGATGAAACTTTAGTCCTTGATTGTATTTCTTGAAATGAACCCCCCCCTTATCTTTTCTTACAGATATTCATCTTGCATCTCACCAACATAGCCCTATATATATCTATGTGACATAAGCTTGCTAATGTTATTCCTTTTGTTGAAGCAATGAGTTATGTGGTAAGCATGACTCCTACATACACAAACCTCTTCAGATCTCAATCAAGTATGAATCCCTTAAGTTATATCCAAAGTTTTAAAACAAATTAGTGCAAGTAGGTAGGACAAGAAACCAAATTAAAATAGAAAAAAAGATGTTTTTTTTATGAATATAACTTGTTGACCCCAAATCCAAATGACCAATGCCAAATCCATTAGGAAACAAAGTCACATGTAAGGAGCAAAGCAGAACATATGAAGCTACAATTGTATCATAAAAACAGGGAAACCTTGCACATCACACATACTTAATAATCCATCTCATATTAGTAACATCCCACATGCAATAAAAGAATATCATTATAAAATAGTTTGTAATGCTTTATAATGTTTCAACATTAATCAACACTTTATTACATCAGACTAGCAAATGTGGCAAGGGAGGATCCATAATTAGGTTTAAGTACCCACTAAAACATTATAGCCTACCATGGATACATATGACCATGCAACTACCCAACCCAACTATAATCCATACAAATAAAATATTTCCCTTACAACTACACATACATCGATTGATCCCCTAGAATAAACTTGTGGCAACCAAGATAGAGAATTGGATCAAAGACCAACCTATAATACATTGAGAAATCGTGAGTATGTAGCACTCAACACCATCCCAATGGGCATGAGAGACAAAGAGGGAACTTCAAATGTAGGTCCAAATACCATCAAGAAGCCCAAAAGATCAACATGAAAGAAGATCAACACTTCAAAAGAAGGAAATCCACTTGGGATCTCATACAAAGAAAATAGAACAAGTTCTATAAAGCTGCGAGACCAACTAAAATGGTATAATTCTCAACAAACCCTCTATCACATAATAAATGAAAGAACAGACCCTAGAGAATATTAGACCATGCACCAACCAACTATCCAAGGTACAGAGATAAAAGACCACCTCAAGCCCAACCACCAACAACTAGCACCAAATAGGCATAGAGAAGAAACACCATAAAGACACAACCATGGTGCAAGTTTTATCATTTGAAATCACATGAGCATTTTTGACAAAATGAGAATAGGGCCAGCAATCACACCATACTAGCATGTACATACACACATTGAGAAATGGGAATCATGATGAAATAAGAACTAATAGGAAACCACAAGAGAAACTACCACCACCACACAACTAATACATGGTAGGAGTCACAAAAACATTTAAGAAAAATGCATGGAGGTTCAGAGATAACCATTGCACAAGTGATAGGGGTCATCGAAAGATTACTTATAGCCAAGGAAAAGTATATGCAACCACTATGGAAGATATTAAGCATGATGCATAGAATAAGATCATTATGAACTGGTTACAAATAATTGGGAATCTAGTACAAGAGTGAAGAGACTCACCACAAGAACTAACTAGGTTACTGCAACATATATGGTGAGAACCCCACTACATAAGGAAGAAACAACCACAACCGCATAAATAAGGCATAAGATGCCCCACAAGCAAGTTGTAGATCAAACTTACTAAGATACAAGATCAACAACATAAGAAGTCACACCAAGGATCCAAGCTACAACATCCACAGCATAAGAGGTCACACTCAACCATTAGACCACCAAAAGATATTAGGGATCAAATGGAGCACACCACAACATAGGATTACACCTAGAGGAACTTGTGTGGCCATTACAATCCATGAGGGATCAACACACGTCAGAAGATTCATCGCAAAGGGGATGATAGTGTTAAATAGTTGAAGTATTCTCCCTTACAATGAAAAAAAATAGTTTAGGAGTGTATGTGCTACCAATAACAAGGAGAGGCAAGTGATAGGGAACTACAAAAGGGCAATGTGGGGTACCACAAGACAAAAGGAAGTGTCACAAGCCATAAGGAAGTGGGTAAGAATATCAAAACTGTCCATCATTTATGATACTATAGATGAAGGAAAGTACATCTATATGAGTTGTGATGGGGAGAGTACATAAATGATGACCTAAAAAAGATACTTAGCCACATAGGAAAGCATTGCATCAACAGAGGTGCCATGTTTGAGCATGAAATTTGGGTGTAGGCCAACATTGGCTTTGGTTGGGGACATGTGCCCTTTGTAGGCACAACAAGAATCTAGAAATGATCTCTACAAAGTAAACCCAAAATCCAAAAGGAACAAGGGGGAGCCAAAAGACACAAGGCAATTTACATGTATATATAGGGCACAAATAGTGTATTGTAGCCAATGCCATGAAAGTACAAGGGGAAACTAGAAATGTGTGGTCACAAAAAAAATTAACAACCTATAGGTGAGACCTACAAAGAAAACCCATGGCATAAGGTTATGGGTGAACTATCATAGTCAACCTGCCTCTATCAAAGGCAAGTTAAAAGAATGAGCTGAACATTCTCAAATAAAATGTGCATCTACCATAGTCCACCACATGAAAACATGTGCAAACTAAAAAATACAAAAGGCAACAAGCCAAGGTTGTAATACATTTGCCCCACTAAGGCCAACAACCCAATCTAGTTGCACAAGGAGAAGAGAACCCTCATAACTCATGTCAATTGCATCCTCATGGTTGTAGCCATCTTAAAATGAGTTAAGACAACACTAAAATGTCTCAAACTCACTTTGTAAAGGGAAAAATACCTGACCACAAATTTGATTTGTGCAAGGAAAGGTATCATACTACATCTCAAATTGGAAAGTCTCAAGCTTAGGTACATAATCAAGATAAGCTATTGCATGTTGATTTTCAAGTTCATATGTGCATTATATCCAAACATCACCTTTGTATGTATGTTGGATCCACAAAAGAGATTCTAACTATGGTGCATCATTATTTTATACAACATTAGAAGCTTAACTTCCATACCAAAGGAAATATTCATACTCGTTAGCACTCACATCAACCTCTTGGACAACTTATGGCCAACATACACCATCATAACACATGTTGATGCACTACTATATGTTTGGACCAAACTCATGATCTCCATCTTCATCAATATCATCATCAACATAAGAATCAAACTAAGGCATCTCAAATAATGGATAGAACCCATCCCATTTCCTATCCATTGTAATTTTATCTCTATAATTTGTTGTACTATTCCTACTACTGTAACCAAACTAGTAACCATTTTCTTCTTCATCCTCTCCCTGAACACAAGCATAAGAAACTACCACAAAGGGAAACCTTCATTTGTAACACATCCAGTAAGGTCACCATCAAATCATATGTCATTGCAATCATAGGAGTTAATTCTATGGGATGTTGGATCACCTAACTCATATAGGTCAATATACATGTCATCAACAAAGGAGGAAAACACTTGAGAACCACCGTAGTAAATACCATGCTCTTCTCCCTCAACACAAACACTTGCAACATCATTGTCATCCATATGCCTTCCCTCAAGAGTGAAGGACCTGAGCTACAAGTCAATACAACCTGCCCTATTAGCACACTCATCTTGTGGTGGACAATGACCCTAGTGTGATCCTATTGCAATATAGGTGGGGTTGAGGGGTAGAGCGCCCGACGCCACACATAAATCTATAATCAAGAAAGCATTCGAGCTCACATGGAATGGCTATTTTAAATCAACATTTAGAATTACATTTTCAACCCAAAATTCCTTTTCAACCATTGATTTTGTCTATAATATTTATTGTTTAGTCACCACTGTTGATTTTAGCTATAATCTAATAGCTATCATTGTATTCTATTGGCAAAAATGTACCCATGGAGCTCCAATGCTCATTGGGCCCAAAATTGCATTTGGATCATTGATCTATTGAGATAACGGTCCAAATGCAATTTTGGGATTGATGAGCATTACAGCTCTGTGGGTACTTTTTAGCTTGTGAAATACAATGACAACCATTATATTATAGCTAAAATCAATAGTGGTGACTAAAAATTAGCGATATGGCCCTAAAATAACAAATAATTATGTAATATTATTGGAAAATTAATTTGGATTTCTACTATAACTTATAAAATCTTGGCGAATATGATCTAATCATGTATCAAATACCGTGGCAATTGTTTGAGTTTAAAAGTTTAATAAAATAAATGTTTTGGTGATTTAACTAGGACTAAAATAAAATTTTCTAAAAATGTAGCAATTCAGGTTGCCTTGTACAACTTGTACTATTCACCAAATTTTGAATCCCCATTTCAACTATTCACCAATTGTTGTAAATTTGGCACTAAAAAGATCATTGATCAAGGCAAGAATATTTTCTAGGTCACCTTACCCAATGAAATCACCATTTTTTGGCTCTCAAAAAAATAGGCCATCTCCTCTAGAATCATTGCTCAAGCTGAGACAAAGGGGAAGAAGATGTCTGAGATAAGGAGGATAACACATCAATAAGGGGAGGATGGTTCGAAGATCCTCTTCTTCTTCAAGCTCTATAGAATCTAGGAGGGATTCCCTTGAGGTCCTAACATAGATAAGAACAATGCTTGGTTACCATGCCCTAATGGCAATCGGGGAGAAACCTACTAGACCTCACCAACAATAGATATAAACAAGCATGCATATGTACCCAAGGATATAAACTAATTGTATTTCTTGAGATGAATCCCCTTATCTTTTCTTACACATATGCATCTTGCATGTCACCAACATAGTGCTCTATGTATCCATCTGACACAAGCTCATTAATGTTATGCATTTGCTAAAGCAATGATCTATGTGATATACAAGACTCCTACATACACAAACCTCTTAAGTGTTGGGAAATAAGGTGTCTCAACCTTTGCAATTTCCTAGCATTTATTATTTGATTGTATATTTATTTAATTGCCTATATTGTATTTAATATTGGTCATCCAGTTTTGTCACTTAGTGTGAGGTGGCATTTTGACATGTCATCCCACTTGGAAGGTGACTTGGATAGTCAAGTCAACATTTGAAAATGTAGGCATCCCATTTTGAGGTGGCATTAATTGCCATATATCAACATCTTGTGGTCGTGTAAGAGGTTATGACATATGACCAATTCTATGACATGTAAGAGCTGAAAATAGAGATTCTATGATAGGTGTGACAAGTGTCAAGAAGTATCTTTGCATGGAGAAGGTAGGTGCCTAAGTTTGACTATGACAAGTTGTAAGAGAATCATTTATTAATAGTCAGTTATGACAGATTCTCTTACAACTATAAGTGGTGTCATACATGACATATTTTATGACGGTGTAAGAGCATATGTCATACCTATTTTGGGAAAATTTGGGGTGCCCAAGTATGGGGGTTGTAAGGGATGAAAGGGAATCTTTAACAAGTGTCAATTGCATGTTTTATGGCCTTGGAAATTGGGCCATATGGATTTGGACGAGATTCTTTTGTGGCTTTCTCTAGAAGCTACCTCTATCCTTAGTATTTTCTCTATATACATGTGCTTGGAGTTTGTGTTGTATGGTTCATTTGCAGGTATCGTTATGCTTCCAGAATTACTCCAGTGTTCAACATTTGTGTACTCTTAGAAGAACTTGCATTGCAAGTGTGTTGTAATCAAAATTTGATTTGATAATACATTGTGGAGGTTTGGAGTGTGGGGTTTTTCACTCGAGAGGGTTTTCCCCATGTATATCTTATGTTGTGAGCATTGTTCTTGCACTTGGATGTTTGTTATAATCTCTCTGTTAATGTGCATCTCATATCTGTAATTGTAAAAGATAAAAATTTGCATAAACCTTTCCTCATTAGATTAGTGTAGGAGGCATTTCCGCGTACCTTGCTTCCTTTCAGTTGGTATCAGAGCCTGATCACCTTTGGTTCTAGTTGTTGGGTAGATGGTATTTTTAGCTAATCTTTGTTTGAGTGGGAGCTTGTGCAAAGGATTTTGAAATCTTTGTTGTAGAAAAGAGATGGTGACCACATCTAGGAGGTTTGATATAGAGAAGTTTAATAGAGGCAACTTTGAGTTGTGGAAACTTAAGATGGAGGAATTATTGGTAGATAGAGATCTATGGCTTGTAGTATCCGAATCCATGCCATTGGGCATGAAACAAGAAGATTGGGATCTGATGGATCAGAAGGCTAAGGGTATGATAAGACTCTATTTGGCTGATTCAGTGCTCCTGAATATCCATGAAGAGAAGACTGCAAAAGATCTTTGGAAGAAGCTTGAAGATGTTTATCAGGCTAAATCCTTGGTGAACAAGTTATTCCTATGAAAGAAACTATATTCTTGTTGCTTATTTGTGCTTCTCGACCAAATAGGCAATGTAAACTTCGAGTTCTCATATTTGTCATTGTTTGTTGCCCTTCATGTATAGGGTAACCTTGTGTCTCAGTTGTGGGATCTTGTGAACTCATAGTTTAAAAGGTTGCTTTATGCATTATTTAATAGTCACAGTAGGGTACTTGGAAGTTTTCACAAGATTCATTAAGAGGTTGTGTTCATTCCTTGGCTTTTTAAAGCATGAGTTATTTTTGTTTTTTTCAAAGATAAGAGGTCATTTCCGCATAGTACGCATGCTTTATTAAGGGTTTCTAAGGTAGAAATCTGAAACGTCACTCTTCTCCACGTCTAAAGGAACTAATACCACGTTGCATGAGTCATAAATAAGTCAAAATACCAAAGGATCAATGCGTTCCATGTTTAGAAACCTTAAAATTTGTAAAATTTCCACGTACAAGGGTGGGGGAAATTGTAATTTAAACTTAAAGACCATTGTGATCATGTTTAGGTCATATGCGTGCTAAACCTAGGTTAAAGTCATGGTTTGAGTTTAGGTTATGGTTATGGTTTTTGAGAGTCTTCTTTGTATTGTCTCACATTCTCTTAGGTTTTCTTGATAAGTTTTTGTAGCTTTCATGGAATTTTCGCCTTGATGGTATGACCACAGAATCAAAGGCATTGCAAGGTTTTCTCATCAATAGTTCAAAGTCTCATACAATACTTGAAGCTCCTGACAGTTAAAGAATCAGGTTTATAAGAAGATACAGAGATCTCAAGCAGAAAAAGAACAATGAGCAATCATGTGAAGGAAACGGTCCTATGGCTGTTTTGAGCAAAGCCTATACTAAGGAGCAACCTAAAGATAATCATTTGGAACAACAGAGTCTATGAAATGCAATGAAGAGAAAGCATGCTAGGGTCAGTGCAAGAAGTTGAGTCCACTTTTTGGCCAAAAAGTGGAAGTGTTTTCTATGATTTTCAAAATTTGTCACATTTGACCTTAAAATTTGAAGCACTTAGAGATGAAATCTTTAAAAAGGTCACTAAATATAAAATGTAGTCTCCAAGTCTAGTTTCCAAATATGTAATTTATTTCAATACCCAGATGATACAAATTGATTTTCAATAGGCATTTCTAAAAACCACTGTTTAAAAGTCACTTTTTTTTAACCATACCATGCACGTGTACAACCAACATAATTTGACCTAAGTAAAATTATTTTTCAAAATCCTTTTGGGAAAAGATGTGTAGTACAGTGAAGTTTGATGAAGATTTTTTTTATAATTTTTTTTTAATTTATTTTTTATTAGGCCTAATTGCTACTTTTGAAAACCCTTCGTGTATGGCCAACATAATTTGGGCAAAAAAAATCATAAAATTATTTTTTTTTTTCATTGTGTAAAGAATGATGTGTAGATTGATGAAAAATAATTTTTTTAAAAAAAAAATTAAAAATTAAAAGTTATTAAAAAAATACAAACACCTGTCATTTCAAGTTTTTAGACCAGTTGCCTCATAAATTAAATAATAAATAGAAAAACATGTCCAATAACAAAAAAAAATTACATATTTGAAAACTAGACATTGTCATCTATAATGGGTTTTCATTTCATAAAAAAATTTAGAAAAAAAGGTCGTCAGCCATATAGGTAAACTCAGTCTTTCCTCTTGTTCTGTACTTAGAAAAAAACTTGCAGGTCCAAGGCTCAAGGTCAGCTAACCATGCCTATCCTAAGCCTAAAACCCAAGCAAAGGGAAGGGAAAAGGTGGTCGATGATTTCAAAATTCATAGAATGGGTACCCGTTTATAAACAAAACGGGTACCCATTATATAATGAGTACCCGTTTATAAACAAAATGGGTACCCGCTATATAACAAGTACCTGTTATGTTTAAGAATGGGTACCTGTTTCTATTATATCTATTATATAATGGGTACCCATTTAGGTTCGGGTACCAGTTCCTAAAGGGGTACCCGTTTAGCTTCGGGTGCCCGTTCCTGTCGGGAATTTTTTTGCCCGCGCGACTTCCCCTACATGTGGACTGAGTTTCTTTCTTTTACCCACTAGAGAGCCTACAAATACTTTCAATTTGGGCCCTAGTATGAGGTATGCATACTTTCAACATGGAGTTATGAACTTTAATAGTTATTTGTGATCATAAAACCATTTTCCATAGTAGTATGAGGTCTGAAATCATATAGTGTGAAAGAGATCTCATGTGGAAAATATTCCAGCCTAGGTAATAGTCTGAGTCCTATGAGCATCCTAACCTCTATCAAGAGTCGTGAATATCTAAAAGAAGCAAGTCAGAGATGACTATGTTTTAGCAGTCATGGATTATGGGCATTCATGAAGTTTCAATGTATGAAGGATAGTAAAAAGCCATTAGCTTTAGTTCCCACCAATATGAGATCAGAGGTCTGCACATAAATAGTTTGTTTCCTTTGTAATGAAAAGTGTTAAGGTTTTTGAAGATTGTTATACTTTGTCTTGGTGAAAATGAGGGTTGTCTTACTTTTAAGGTGCTGTCATAAAAAAAAAGAATCGGTCACATTGACTGTCATAATAGCAAATGAAGGCCCTAATGGTTTGTGGAAAGAGCATGATATCAGCAATAATGAACCAAGGGAAAAGTGCAACAAATGACTATCCATTAAGTACAACAAAAATAGTCCAAAAAGAACAACAAATACAGTGCAAAGAGGAGCAACAGACAACATGCATAACAATAGCAAATAGCAGAGAAATGACAATAAAAAATTAGGCATTAAGTGCAGCAAAAAATTAGTCATAGAGATCAACAAAAAAAAAGTCATAAAGACTGTCATAACAATAGCTATCAGCCATGAAAGAAAGTAGTCATATGGACTATATGACAGTCATACCTTATGGATTGGATGGATTATGTTGATGGTGTAACCCTATGGATTGTATAACAGTCATGTGGACAGCCATATAATGTTTATGATAAGTCATAGGAGGCTGATAAGAGCAGTTCATCAACAGATGAGGCAAAGATTAGAATGAAAGTGCAACTAAACTATAGTTTGTGTAAGGTTTGAGATCTAAAAAATCATGATAACTAACTGTCTTAGCAGAGATATCTATGCCAATGTAGATATTAGTAATGAAAAAGTATTGACAAAGGATAGTCATAGACACCATGAAGGGAATAGTTAGCCTTGACTGTCATCAAAGGCATTACAAACCTAAGAAATGGAGGACAGTATAAGGTCAAAGTCAATTTGAGGACAATAAGCATGTATTAAAAGGATAGGTGTAGAGATAAGATAGTGGATGAGCAATCAAGAAGCTTCAAAAGGCATTCACAAATGACTGTCATAGTCATGAAAGAAATTGACAATCATGTGAGTCATTAGAAGACCCTAGAGAGAGAAAGCAGTCATAAGCAGTTAATGAGGCTTGACAACCTCATGAAAAATGATAGAGGCCATCTTAATAGGTCATGACATTAGTCTAATGAGCAACCACCCAAGGAGCTAGTGACTGTCAAAGCAGAGACAATAAATAGTGATAGTAAAGGAAAAATTGTGAAGTTTGCATGGCACGAAGAATAGGTTGGGGGGCTGTGTCTAATCATGGATCTGATGATAGTTAAGAGTTTATAAAGCTCTACCATCATTGCAATACCCTTGACTATGACCATGCTATGAGAAGCTATGAAAACTAGTATGGTTTCAGTCATGACAATGAGGAAGGCAGAGAAATTCTTAGAAGACTGTGAGAAATAGGACTGAGAAAAGAGTATGAAGGATTCCAATCAGTTTTAGGGGTTATAAAACTCCATTTAAAGACACTAGAAGGAGGTTTTTAATCCTCAAGAAGACCCTACAGGGGTTATAAATGAAGCCACAAGTGTCTTCAAACCTTTAAAAGGCAGTTTAGAGCAGTTTGTAGCCCAAAAATGGTGGTTTCCTTGCCTTACACGCCCTCCAAGGGGTCATCGTCAAGGTCAAACTCATGGAAAACACATGTCCTATCATTATACAAGAGGCAGTTTGAATGAGCAAATGTGGTTATGTAGACATTGAAGGTAGTTGGAGCATCATGCAAGCATCTAGGATGGTTGGGCAACTGTTGGAGAGTTTCAAGGAGCAGCTCCACTTTTGAAGGATGTACATCCCAACTACTTCCTCTTTTCATGCTTGGTGGAGCTCTTCAAGGAGATGTTTCAAGCCTGTGTTCCTACAGAAACTACAAGGAGTTTTGACTAGGTCTCTTCAATGCCAAGTGTCTTTTTCTCATTCTATACATGTCCTACTTCTTCTCAGTTGGTTGGAGTTAAAAAAGGGCACGCTTAGGATCAGCTCAGAGTTAGTTCTTCCTAGTTTTAACAGTTCTTACTAGTAGTTTTAGGGAGTTCTCTTTAGTTTTGGAGCTAGTACTGTAACTTTAGAGTTCTTTCTAGTGAAAACTATGAATTGTAACTCAATACAACTATGTAATCTCTAATTTTTTAGAGAACATTGTATTTTCAAATTTATAGCACTCGTATGCTACCTTTTGATCAATAAAATAGTCATTTTTGCCTTCTCAAAGATGCATTTTGTGTAAAATATGGAAGTGATTGACCTAATTATGTGGTGAAGTTGTTTCCCCTTGATTTGTAGTCTCATTTTCAGTACCTTATGTAGATTTAAAACATGGAATTTGTAGGTTATAGATTGTGTTGAGAGTTTATACATATTTTTGTTGTGAAAACCATTCAATCTTTCCTTCTAAAAGTTGTTCAAAACTTATTTTTCTTATCTATGAAATATTTATGCATCAGAACATGTCAAAACTCGAGTTGTGCATGATATGGTTAGCTCATTGGTTATATTGTGTGTTAAAATAGTAGTATAGGTCCTGTATCATTTGGTGTATCACTTTACCTTAGGATTTAGGCTTCTATGATGTCATTTTCTACCCTTTTCCTCTAAGAACAAAAGTAGATTAGATTAGATTAGCTGATAAACTAAGGGAACTAGCCCTCTCTGGAGATTCACTCCAACTTATGGGTAACCCACAGGCCTTGGAGTGTTTCCATGTTTCACTGGATTGCCAAACTGAGTGTTTGGCTAGGGTGCAAATCCAAGTGATAACAATTATCTGAGGATGGAAGATGGAGGATCTATCACTGATCACCTAAATACATTCAATATGCTTGTTGCCCAGTTGACCTCTATTGGTGTGAAGATGGAGGAGGAGGATCAATGTATGACATTACTGTGTTCCTTACCAGATTCATGGAACCACCTTGTCATGGCCATTGGGAGTAGCACTACGACCTTCAAGATGGATGAAGCGGTTTCTTTGTTCTTGTCTAAAGAGATGTGGAGAAAGTCTTATAAATCAACTAAGGAGACTCTTGTGGTTCATGGTAGATCTAAAGAGAAGGGATTGAAAAAGGACAAGAAGAAAGAAGAAAAAGGAAGATCCAAATCCCGTGGGAGATCCAAGTCTCCCAGAAAGCCCAAGGCTCTGTGTTGGAACTGGGGCAAACTTGGTCACTTCCACAAGGATTGCAAAGAGGAGAAGAAGAAAAAGAAGAAGAACTATGATTTAAATTCT
This sequence comes from Cunninghamia lanceolata, assembly GCA_027924645.1. Classification (NCBI taxonomy): domain Eukaryota; kingdom Viridiplantae; phylum Streptophyta; class Pinopsida; order Cupressales; family Cupressaceae; genus Cunninghamia; species Cunninghamia lanceolata. Next base: position 10,869,840 of record BSBN01000472.1, on the reverse strand, counting down.
AACAAGTCCTCTCAGGATGATGGAGAAACATTTTTCACTGCTTTGGCAACGCATGCATTGGAAGATGTGTGGCTTATTGACTCTGGTGCATCTTTTCACATGACCTCGCATCAGGGTTGGTTTTTGAAGTATGAAGAATATGATGATGGGAAGGTGTACTTGGGTGATGACTCTCACCTGAAGATTGTTGGCCGTGGAAGAGTCTTGATTCGATTCCCTGATGGATGAGTGAAGGGGATCAATGGTGCTCTGCATATCCCTAGTTTGGCATGAAACCTATTATCTGTAAGTAAGTTGAATGATGTGGGTGTGTAGGTTGTTTTCTCGAATGGAGGATGCAAGATGACTAGAGGAGCTATGGTTTTAGCTAAGGATGTTTGGATTGACACTCTGTTTCAGCTTGATGCATGTGTGGTTTAGTGCAATAGTGCCTTTGTTTCAAAGAAGAGAACTTTAGAGTCTTCATCCTCACCATTGGAACCAACAATGAAGAGGACTGTTGCATCTACTTCTAGTGGTCATGCTTTCTCGGTACCTAAGGGTGCTCATTCTATGGAGATGAAACTTCTAGCTAACAAGACAATGTTATGGCACCAAAGAATTGGTCACATTGGTGAAAAGGGTTTGAGGACCCTTAAAAATAAAAACCTCATTAAGGGTATGAATGATTGCGATCTTGAGTTCAATTTATGTGAACATTGCATCTATGGTAAACAAAATCATGTTCAATTTTATTCCAGTTCTCACAAATCTTTTAAGGTGTTGGACTTGATTCATTTTGATGTGTTTACAGTCTAGTTAATGTTTGTTCTATTTCAAAATCTATTTACGTTATTTCATTTGTTGATGATTTTAGTAGAAGGACATGGGTGTATTTCCTTAGAAGCAAATATGAAGTCTTTAAGAGATTCAAAGAGTTTAAATCTCTTGTCAAGAATTAGAAGGATAGAAAGATTAAGTGTTTGAGGATTGACAATGGTGGTGAGTTTTGTTCAACATATTTTGACAAGTTCTATAAAGAACATGGGATTAAGAGGCACAAGACAACTCCGTATACCCCTCAGTACATTGGAGTTGCCGAGAGGATGAACAAAATGTTGATAGAGAGGGCTAGAAGTAATCTAAGCGGAGCTAGCCTTGAACAAAATTTTTGGTTTGAAGCTATTGCTACCACTTGTTACCTGGTTAATAGGTCTCCTACATCAACGCTCATTGATAAGACACCTATGGAGGTATGGTATGGTAAAAATACTTCATTGAGACACATTCAAGTATTTGGTTGTGAGGCATATGCACATGTGCCTAAGGAGAAGAGATCTAAGTTGGAGAACAAGGAAGTGAAGTGTATCTTCATCAGTTATGGCATCAATGTGAAAGGGTACAAGCTTTGGGATCTAGTGGACAAGAGAGTTCTATAAAGTAGAAGTGTGATCTTCAGAGAACTCAGTCCTTCTGTTGACCTACTACTAGAGAAAGAAGGGAAAAAAGAGGATGTGGTTTAGCTTCCTTCCACCCTTGCGAAATTTGAATGAAAGACATCTCTTGGGCCTGATGATGAGGAAAGCTCTAGTAGCTCTAAAAGTTTAGAAGAAGAAGAAGAAGAAGAAGAAGAACCTCAACCTCAACTCTTAAGGAGGTCCACGTGGATAAGGTGACAACTTGATAGGTTTGGTTATTCATTGCATGATTCTAGTTGTATTTTTTCTTTGATTTCTAACACTGATGAGCCTAGGATCGTAAGGGAGGCTATGGGTATGAGTGATGCAAATTCCTAGAAATAGGCCATGGAAGAAGAAATGGCTTCCTTGAAGAAAAATAATACTTGGGATTTGGTGCCCTTGCCTAATAGATGTAAACCTGTTGGATGCAAATGGGTATTCAAGAAGAAGTTTGGTTCAGATGGCAGTGTTGAGAAATTTAAGGCAAGGTTGCTCGCAAAGGGATATTCCCAGGTTGAGGGAATAGATTATGGTGAGATTTTCTCTCTCATTGTAAAGATGACATCCATGAATTTTTTCTATCACTTTTTGTAGTGTATGGTCTTGAAGTTAAGAAGATGGATGTGAAGACACCATTCCTTCATGGTGATTTGGAGGAGGAAATCTATATGTCACAACTAGAGCACTATGTGGTAAAAGGTAAAGAAAATCTGGTTTGCAAGTTGAAAAAGTCTTTATATGGTTTGAAGCAATCTCCTAGGATGTGGTACCAAAAATTTGATGCCTTTGTGTTGAGTCTACGATTTCTAAGATCGAACTTGGATCATTGTGTTTATTACAAGTTTGAAAATGATCACATTCTCATTATTTCATTGTATGTTGATGATATGTTGTTCATTGGGAATGGTAAGAATTTGATTTCTGATTTGAAGTCTCAGTTGTCAGCATAGTTTGAGATGAAAGATCTAGGGGTAGCCAGGTACATTCTTGGAATGAAAATCATAATAGATAGATCTAACATAAAAATTTGGTTAGGCCAGAGTAAGTATGTGAACACTGTGTTGGAGAGATTTAGCATGGCAGATTGCAGACCATTGACTGTTCCTGTTATGATGGGGATAGAGTTATCTGTTGAATATTTTTTGGTCTCCTTCTGAGATGGAGGATATGAGCAGAGTTCCTTATGCTAGTGTGGTTGGTAGCTTGAGGTATGCTATGGTCTATACAAGACAAGGCATTGCCCAAGCAATGGGAGTCCTTAGTTAGTTTATGGCTAATCCTGGACGGGTACATTGGGATGCAGTGAAGAGAGTCTTTAGATATTTGTGGGCTACTTTTGAGTATTCCCTATGTTTTCATGGTTATCCTTTAGGACCTCATAATTCACTTTGTATTCGAGGATTTGTGGATTTAGATTGGGCGGGTGACATTGACAATAGGAGATCCACTAGTGCTTATGTGTTCACTATGTTCGGTGGTGCTATTAGTTGGATGAGTAAGCGGCATCCTGTGGTTGCTTTCTTCACTATTGAAGTAGAATACATGGAAGAAACTCATGCTTGTAAAGAAGCCATTTGGATTAAGAGATTGTGTTCTGATGTTGGGTTTGATGTAGGGAATATTACTATTTGTTGTGACAGTTAGAGCTCCATATGTTTGGTGAAGAATCCTACTTTCCACATGAGGACTAAGCATATTGATGTCTAGTACCATTTTGTTTGTGACATGGTAGAGGATGGGAAGGTAAACTTGGAGAAAGTTGACACTTTGATGAATGTTGCAGATTCCTTGGCAAAACCTGTGAGCATGGAGAAGTTTAGATGGTGTTAGGAGTCTATGGGCCTCTTGGTCCCTAGCAGTTAAATCTTGTCATTCTATTGGCTCTTGTAAGGTGTTTGACAAGTGGGAGAATGTTGGGAATTAAGGTGTCTCAACCTTTGCAATTTCCTAGCATGTATTATTTGATTGTATATTTATTTAATTGCCTATATTGTATTTATTATTGGTCATCTAGTTTTGTCACTTAGTGTGAGGTGGCATTTTGACATGTCATCCCACTTGGAAGGTGACTTGGGTAGTCAAGTCAACATTTGAAAATTTAGTCCCATTTTGAGGTGGCATTAATTGCCATGTGTCGACATCTTGTGGGTTGTGTAAGAGTTTATGACATATGACAGATTCTATGACATGTAAGAGAGAAAAATAGAGATTCTATGACATGTGTGACAAGTGTCAAGAAGCATCTTTGCATGGAGAATGTAGGCTCCCAAGCTTGACTATGACAAGTTGTAAGAGAATCATTTATTAATAGTCAGTTATGACAGATTCTCTCACAGTTGTAAGTGGTGTCATATATGACATATTTTAAGATGGTGTAAGAGCATTTGTCATACCTATTTTGGGCACTCAAGTATCGGGGTTGTAAGGGATGAAAGGGAATCTTTGACAAGTGTCATTTGCATGTTTTATGGCCTTGGAAATTTGGCCATATGGATTTGGACGAGATTCTTTTGTGGCTTTCTCTAGAGGCTACCTCCATCCTTAGTATTTTTTCTATATATACAAGTGCTTGGAGTTGGAGTTGTATGGTTCATTTGTAGGCATCATTATGCTGTTGGAATTACTCCAGTGTTTGACATTTGTGTACTCTTGAAAGAACTTGAATTTCAAGTGTGTTGTAATTAACATTTGATTTGATAATACACTATGTAGGCTTTGGAGTGTGGGGTTTTTCACCCAAAAGGGTTTTCCCCATGTATATCTTGTGTTGTGAGCATTGTTCTTGCATTTGGATGTTTGTTACAATCTCTCTGTTAATGTGCATCTCATATCTGTAATTGTTAATGATAAAAATTTGCATAAACCTTTCCTCATTAGATCAGTGTAGGAGGCATTTCCGTATACCTTGCTTCCTTTCATTAAGATCTCAATCAAGTAAGAATCCCTTAAGATATATTCAAAGTTGTAAAACTAATTAGTGCATGTAGGAAAGACAAGAAACTAAACTAAAATAGAAAACAAATATTTTTTTATAAATACAATTGGTTAAACCCAAAGACAAATGTCCAGTTCAAATTCATTAGGAAACGAAGTCACAACATATAAAGAGGAAAGACAACCATATGGAGCTAAAACTATATCTTAAAAATAAGCAAACCTTGCACATCACAAATACTTAATTTAATCTATCTCAAATCAGTAATATCCCACATGTAATAGAGGAAGATTGTTACAAAATAGTAAGTAATGTATTATAATGTTGCAACATTAATCAACACTTTATTACATCAAGCTAGCAAAAATGGCAAGGGAGGATCCACAACTAGGTTTGAGCATCCCCCTAAAATATTATAGCTTTCCATGGAGACATGTGACGATACAACTACTTAGCCCAACTATAACTAATACAAGTAAATATTTCCCTTATAGTTGAACACACATCAATTGATCCCCTAGAATAAACCCTTGGCAACTAAGATACAGAATTGGATCGAAGACCAACCCATAACACATTGAGCAATGGTGCATATATCAAACTCAACATCATCCCATTGGGCACAAGAGACAAGGAAGGAAATTCAAATGTAAGTCCAATCACCAATAAGATGCCCAAAAGATTTGTGCAATAGAAGATCAACACATCAAAAGAAATAAATCCACCTAGGATCTCATGCAAAGAAAAGACAACATGTTTTATGAAGCCATGGGACCAACTACAACCCTATCATTCTCAACAAACCCTCTGTCACATAATAAATGCAAGAATGAATTACAAATAGAGAAGATCAGACCATGCACCAATTGATTGACCAAGGTGCAAAGACAAAAGACCTCCTCAAGACCAACCATCAACTACTAGCACCAAATGGGCATAGAGAAGAAATCCCATAAAGGCACAACCACCCATGGCCACTAGCCTACAAATATTTCCTACTTTTTATCTTTTAAAATCACATGGACATTTTGAAAAAATGAGCACAAGGCCAGTAAGCATGCCATACTAGCATGGACATATGCACGGAGAAATGAGAATTGAGAGGGAACTATAGAAACAACTACCACCACCACACAACTAATACATAGTATGAGCCACCAAACATTTATGAGAAATGCATGGAGGTCTAGAGATAGACCCACAGAAGTGATAGGGGTCACCAATAGACTACCCATAACCAATAAAAAGTATATGCAACCACCATGGAAGAGATTAAGCATTATGCATATAATAAAACCATATTGGACCTAAAGAACTATCCATAAACAAGTGGGAATCCACTTTGATGGTGAAGAGACTCACTAGAAGAAAAAACTAGGTTACTACAACCTATATTGTGAGAACCCCACTATACATGGAAGAAACCCACCGCAACCACACAAATAAGGCATTAGATGCCCCCACAATCAATTTGCAAAGGAAACTTACTAAGATGTAGTGCACTAGAGGATCCAAGATACAACCTTAGTAGCACAAGAAGTCACACTCAACCACTAGATTGCTACAAAAGATTAGGGATCAAGTGGAGGGCACCACAACATAGGATTACACCTATAAGAATTTGTGCAATCACCACAATCCATTAGAGACCATTGCACATAAAAATATTAACCACAAAGAGTATGATAGCACTAAACAATTGAAGTATGCTCCCTTGCAATGAGAACAAATAGGTTAGGAGCATGCATGGTTCCAAAAGTAAGGAGGGTAGGTGATAGGGAACTATAAAAGGGCAATGTACATAACTGCAAGACAAAAGGAAGTGCCGCAAACTATAGTGAAGTGGGTAAGGATAGCAAAACATTCCTCCAAATGACACTATAGATAAATGAAATACATCTACATGAGTTACGATGGGGAGAACACACAAATGATGACTACAACAGACACTTGGCCACATAGCTAAGCACTGCATCAATAGAAGCACCAAGTTTAAGCATGAAATTTGGGTGCAAACCAACACACCTTATCATCCCATGATTGCCAAATGAGACAAAACATTACCACTTTCTATAAAATTAGAACTTCTCTAACCCTACTTCCTCCTCTCCCTCATCTATTGCTTATAATCAATGATAATAAAATTCAGCTAGCAAATATTTTCTTTCGTACTTGTGTGGAGGAATCTACTCATAGGACATTTTCCCTCTCTTTTACAAGTTCCTACAAAGCATGCATATTGAAGGATGAAATTACAAAATTAGATTCAACAAGGTGTTGGAAACAAGGTAGATAACTGAGAGGGGGGTGAATCAGTTATCTCTTATATTGTTTTCACTTTCTCTTTCCTTTTATAATTTGTGCAGTATCAAAAAATATAAGCATATATAATCATGAGAGCAGAAATAAATCAATCCACATAACACAATATTTTAACGTGGAAACCTTGTTAAGGAAAAAACCACAGGGTGACTAACCCAAGATTGTATTCTCTATTAAAAGAATAAGAAGTACAAAATGACACTTGCCAATTAGGGCTCACTGCCCAAGCACACTGCTCACAAGAGGCACACTGCCTACAATAGACTTACTGTCTATAGAGTTTACAAAAGGTAATCAGATGTTTGAACTGATGAGAAGCATCCACACATGCTGAAGTTTAGTTTTAGTTAGGCTTAATATATTGATCTAATACACTTCATTCTTCTGTTGCTCTAGTGGTGCTGCTCTATCACATGCCAGATTTGTATTGCTGCTTCCACTTTTATTTCTACCTTTTTTGCACCTTATACCATCTTGTCTATCTCCTTTTCTTCTTTCATACTAGAATCCATCTGGTATATATATCCACACCAAGGATTTCAACAACTTTTTAGTCGGCAACCAAAATACTCAAGATATTTACAAGATACTGATTTGTCGGCTGAATCCATACTTGATTTGTGATGCGTATCAAAAACATAGATATAAAAGTCATCAATCATGTTAGCCAACATTGTATGAACCCTCAAATAGCTTGATCAACATCAATTACTCATCCGGACTGAAGTTTGATATTCTGCTGGTCAGTTCTTTCTTAGTTTGTTTTGCTTGGCTAGAAACCAACACTCAGATGCTCATATCTTCTTCATGCTTTATCACCGGAGGCTAAATATTTGGAATATAGTAATCATGATACCCTTCTTGACTTTCCCAAGTCCGCAGCTTACTGGGCTAAACCATCTGAGAGATCTAGACCTGATTGTCAGACCTTGTTGCATATTCTGTTCTTGTTCACCAGACCAATACAATCTTCAATCTGACTTCCGGTATAGGCATATTATGTACTGCGGATGTGTGGGATAGACTTTGTTGCCATCAATGACAATGCTCATGAAGCCACATAGTGTCTCTTGCCAACAATCTCCCCCTTTGGCATTGATGGCAACACTAAGTGAAAAATGACTAAGTGTCACAACAAACTCCCCCTTGGTTGATACTTTATCTTATGTATTATTTTACTGGAGGTCCCCCTTAGTTGGATTCCACATTTTTCACTAGTCCTCACTCCCCCTTTGACATCAATGGTAAAGGGTGGGATCTACACATCAAAATTTGCAAAAATTGACCTATACATAGCCGCATAAGTATATATATACATGTTATACTTACATATACTTGAGTATATCTGCAAAAGTGGCCTTCAACTGTACATATTCTATGGCCCAACTCTGCTTCATCCTGTCCAAAATGGAGATGTGACCACTCAACAAAAATGCATAGGCTTCTGCTCTTCTTAAGTTTGCCAGATCATTGGTCCGGGCTGTGGTCTGAGCATCTGTTAGGGCCTCATGCATTGCCTCTAACTTAGGGATGATTATCCCTTTGAGGTCACTCATTCTATTTATTATATTCTTCCTTTCTTTCTCTAGCCTCTTTATTTCATTTATAATGACAATAGGTTGGAATTCTTGACTCATTATGGATGTAGTGAGGGGATCAAAATTCTGAGATAAACTTGATAATTTACCTTCTTGTTCTTCCACCTTCTTTTCAATATCCTCTGTCACTTTAGACCAAGATAGACAAAATTTGTATATGTCTCCACCATCCTTAAGAGCATTTTCAAGGCTCTTTATCCCAATATTTAGGGTCATCCTATCATTTGTAATGAGTCCCTGTACTTCAGTGAACCTTTTTCCCAAAAACTCTTTTTGGACCTTTTCTTCTGCCAATTTCTCTAAAGAATCAAAATGACTACTAACAGAGTTTACCAGAGATTTCAAATTACCGGATGGAGAGGCTGAAGGATCTTTTTGAAAAGATGGCGCGATCTTCTCCAGCATACTAGATGCAATCTCTAATAGGTCGCAGTCTTCCATGTGAGACTTTAGAAGCTTTTCTTTTGCTTTAGCTTGGGCAAATGATGCTATTTTCATTGTCTAGACCGGAGAGAGGGTATCAAAATTTAGTGGTCCTTGGAAGAGTTCCAGTTCATCTATTTCCATCAGCTCTTTGTTCAATAAATTCTTCACTGCCTCTGTAATGTCTCTTGCCGGAGATTGAATCTTCTTTTCTTTTGGAATCTCAGAGTTGTCAGCAGATCTCTTCTCTGTTTGTTCTTCTTCTTTACCCTTTACCTCCTCTTCTTGACTCACTTCTTCCTCCTTTCTTCCTCCTCCTTCAGTTCCTGAATCTGGGATGTCTGCAATGGGATCCGAAGGAGAGATGTTAACTTCTTCCTCTTCTAGGGTAGAGGAATCCAAGTCCTTAGACTTCTCTTCATCTTCCTCTTTTGACCCTTCTACATTTTTTTCGGTAGATTCTTCAATTGATGCATTTAATCCTTTGACATCCATGTTAGAAGGTTCTTCATCTATTTCCTCTATAATAGGAAGATTAAACATTTTGAAGGCATTCCGGAGGATGTCTTCTATTTCTTTTGCTACCTGATCAGTTTCTCCAAGCATAAGTCTGTTCATTCTTGCTTTGCTCCAGAATTCATCCTTGTAGTCTTTAAAGATCATGTTCATTTGCTTTGGAGTAATGGAAGGATAGAGATGAATTGCAATCTGTTCTCAGATCTCTAAGTCCTTTGCCTTGGCATTGTCTTTTCTAAGTTCAAGTACCTTCTCAAGACTTTTGGGAATTAATGAAATAATTTCAATGAATGCTTTATTATAAGTATTCAGGTACCTGACTGTAGCATCATCCAAGATCCTCTTTTTAGTATCACTATAGTCATCATAAAATTTTGTTACCGGTTGTAGGTTTCCATCCACAGTGACTGCCTTGATGATATCATCAATAAAAAGAGTGGGCTTTTCAACAAATTCTTCTGCCTTTTCTTCTTTGTTTTCACCGGTAGAGGATTCCTCAGATGTTTTCTTCTTCTTCTTCATTTTATAAACTTCCTCATCTGACTGTTTCTTCATCATCCTTTTGACTTATGTAAGACCTTGTGGCTTTTGTTTTTGTTCTCTTTTCTCCCTTTCCAAATGTTTTGGCTTTTGGTTTGGAGGCTCTTGAGCTCTTAGGAGTGGTAGATGTAGAGCTCTTAGAGGATCTAGTTTGGGAGGGGGCTTGTACCGAAACACCTTCTTTCTCTGCTTCTTGTTTCTCTTTCTCAGCTCTTTCAACTTTCTCTCTGTTGGCATCTACTACTTTTTTTGATACGCCAAATCTTTTGGCAATTTTTTCAACTTCCTTTCTAACTTTTCTCTTTATCTCTTGTTGTCTTAGCTCAACATGTATTTTTACACTTAGTTCTTGAAAGGTTCCAAACCTTTCTACCTCAGGGTCCTTAGGCTGGCTCAATAGGTGTTGAATGTGTAGCTCCAAGATTTTCTCATCGACCTCATATCCCATTGGCATTATCCACACTGTTTTGGGCTCAACTGCCTCCATTAGGCATTGATCAATGTCAACCATGAAGCACACTGTATCCTTATATTTCTCAACTATAGATTGGGGAATTCTTTCTCTGGCTTGCATTATGCTTTGAAAGTTCTTGAAGTAGCCCTAGAGAGCTGTGTTTTGGGCTTGAGCATCACCAAGTCCATACATATAGTCTCTAATCTGTATAGCAACAGGTTTGTCATTTTTCCATACCCAACCACTTGATCTGGGCAACTCATTCATGTAGTAGAAGAATAGACACAATATCAAACAAACAAACTTAAAGGAGTTCTTCTTATCCTTCTTGATCCTCTGTAGGTTTTCTAACAGTTGTTTTAAGAGAAAATCACATAGATCGTAGTCAGTATTTTCCCTTAACATTTGATATGCTGCATATATTGCAGTTCCAGACACATAGTTCTCTCTGCTTGAATGATAGATCTTATACCCAATTATCATTGAGGCAAACTTGACATTTGGATTTGTGATGTCATCAATGGTCATTACTCTCTTGTCAAACTTGGATTTGGTAGCTTTTGTTATAGTTTGATTCTTGATAGCTTTGAGTTTAGGCAGCCCACCGGATGAGTGAAATCCAGTTATTGCCCTAATAGCATCTTTTGTTATCTTGAAGGGCCTTGTTAACCACATGAAGTTATCATGCATTCTGTTCAGGACATATCAGACCCAATCATCTTCTGCAAAACAAGGAAAGTGGATGCAATGTTTGAAGTGTTTCTCTTGGAGGGCCTTGTATTGGGGTTTGAGTTCAAAACTTTCATCCATTAGTTGGTTTTGGTAGAGGTCCATTAATTTAGAGACAATAAATTCCTCCATTTTGGCATGAATATAAACCCTAACATCTTCAACGTGCAATACCCCATGCTGAATGCTAGAAAATGCACCTAAAGAATCAACTTCTAGAGATTTATAGGGATGTTTCTTGAATTTAGGCTGTGGCCTATCAGTGATCTTAACAACCATCAGAGTAGCCATTTTTGCAAGAGATTTGGAGAGAGATTTTCAGGATAGAAGTACTTTCATATGCTATGGAGTTCAAAAATGGGAGCCGCAACAATTCGCTATTTGAATTCAATTTTGCAGTTGATCTTTGAGTGATTTGTAGAAGCTTTGATGCAGAGCTCTTCTTTTCTTCTTCTCGAATGTAAATGTGCAAATGATGAATTAATGGACCCTTTTAACCTTGCACAAGCCCTAATTTCTTCTTGCAATAAATGCACAACTTAAGTTATCCGGTTGCCTTGTTCTGAGAGAGATCCTTTCAAATCACTGTGTTGCACTTAGAATCATTTTCAGTGATAATTGACAATGTATCTTCTTTCCTCCAATCATACCATGGATCTGCAGATCAACATATCTCAATTTTGAATCATACCGGATATGTCTGTGAAAATTCTACTTTACCGGATGGCTGTCAAACTGGATCAATCTTGGATGATTAAACTCTTGCAAAATTTTATTCAGATCATTCATATTTTCATGGAGGGTTATTTAGATAATTTTCTAAGAACCCTTTAATCCGCAACATTCCATGTGCCAAATTTAGGCACCAATTGACTAGCTAGGGGAATTTATTTTTCTTTGTGACTCCCCTTGAGCCAGAGCTTATCTGTTCAGTTTTCAGAAGAAATATCAGCACCAGATTCTGGTGCGGATCCATCCCTAACATTTTCTATACTCTTCTTCACCCAAATCTTGCTCATATCCCTTTGAACTTCATCCGCATTCACTTTGCCTTTTCCTTTGTCTTGATTTTGATTAAGATGCTCCGGACCCCTTTTATCTTGATTTTTACTTCTACAGAATTTAGCAATATGATCGGATCTATTGCAATTGTAACAAACAACATTTCTTTGCATATTTGACTGATATTCTCTTGATCTCTATTGATTAGCCATATGTCCCATTCTATTGCATGCAAAGCATCTACCATTGAATGAATTGTTAATTTGCATATTTTTGCATTCATGAGATTTGTGACCATACCTTTTATAGTTGAAGCATTGTCCGAAGAAGGATGGATTGGTCTGATTCATTCTACTTCTGCATTAAGTTGGTTTATGACCAAAGTTGTTGCAATTGAAGTAGTACCCACTAAAGGATGGATATCTTTGAGCATTTGGTTGCCTTACTGGAGGTCTTCTAGGCCCATTTCTTTGATTTTCTGATCCAAAATTCTTCTGACCGGATCTAGAGCTTTCACCTTTCTCATATCCCAAGCCATGCTTGTCATCTATCCTCTTTTAGCTTTCAAGAAGAACTTCAAGTTGAGCTGAGCTTATCTTGAATTTCTCTTTGTATTCATTTGCTGTTTGAAGATCTTGTTTAAGAGTGTTTATCTGATTCTCAAGTTGTTCTTTATTATCTCTAGCTTCTTCAAGATCAGATTCAAGATGTTTGATTATTTTGTCCATTTTGTGGTAGTCCTCTATTTTCTCCTTAAGGGATTGTTTTAGATTATCTTTAGTTTTCCTTTTCTCTTCAATTTCTTGGGTGAATCTCATAACCATTGATTCCATCTCATGCCTTACCATAATGACCTCTTTTGATAGCTTTTCACGTAGCTTGTTTTTCTCATTCAGATCTTCAATAGTATTATTGGCTTCATTTTAACTTGCTATTTTTTGAAGTAGTTCCTTTGTCTTTTTCACAGAGATACTCAATTTTTCTTTTAGCTCATCTATGAAATCATCAGCTTGTTTGAGTCTTTCTCTCAAGTTATTGACTTCAGAGTGAGATTGCTCAAGATCATCTAGGGCAGACTAAAGTTGTTCCTTCATACCATACATATCCATTGAGATTCCCAGATCTTCCTCAAGCTGTTAGGCTCTATTTAGAGGAACTTAGATCTGATACTAATTTTTGGAAACAAGGTAGATAACTGAGAGGGGAGGTGAATAAGTTATCTCTTATATTATTTTCACTTTCTCTTTCCTTTTATAATTTGTGTAGTATTAAAACATATAAGCATATATAATCATGAGAGCATAAATAAATCAATCCACATAACACAAGATTTTAACATGGAAACCTGTTAAGGGAAAAACCACAGGGTGACTAACCCAAGATTTTATTCCCTATTAAAAGAATAAGAAGTACAAAATGGCACTTGCCAATTAGGGCTCACTGCCTGAGCACACTTCTCACAAGAGGCACACTGCCTACAATAGACTTACTGTCTATAGAGTTTACAAAAGGTAACCAGATGTTTGAACTGATGAGAAGCATCCACACATGCTAAAGTTCAGTTTTAGTTAGGCTCAATATACTGATCTAATGCATTTCATTCTTCTGCTGCTCTAGTGGTGCAGCTCTGTCTCATGCCAGATTTGTATTGCTGCTTCCACTTTTATTTCTAGTTTTTTTGTACCTTATACCATCTTGTCTATCTCCTTTTCTTCTTTCATACTGGAATCCATCTGGTATATATATCTACACCAAGGATTTCAACAACTTTTTAGTTAGCAACCAGAATAGTCAAGATATTTACAAGATACTGATTTGTCGGCTGAATCCATACTTGATTTATGATGCATATCAAAAACATAGATTTAGAAGTCATTAATCATGTTGGCCAACATTGTATGAACCCTCAAATAGCTTGATCAACATCAATTACTCATCCGGACTGAAGTCTGATATTTTGCCGGTCAGTTCTTTCTCAGTTTGTTTTACGTGTCTGGAAACCAACACTTAGATGCTCATATCTTCTTCATACTTTATCACCAGAGGCTAAATCTTTGGAATATAGTAATCATGATACCCTTCTTGACTTTCTTAAGTCTGTAGCTTACTGAGCTAAACCATCTAAGAGATCCAGACCTGATTGTCAGACCTTGTTGCATACTCTGTTCTTGTTCACCGGAACAATACAATCTTCAATCTAACTTCTGGTATAGGCATATTATGTATTGCGGATGTGTGGGATAGACTTTGTTTCCATCAATGATAACAATTATGAACCACACAGTGTCTCTTGCCAACACAAGGTCCATTACTTTATATGGTCCCCAAGATATCTTTTTATATCTAAATATTTAATTTACATGCATGTTTACTAGGATGATCATTTGGATGTCATTTGCATTCAAGGACAAAACATGCTAGGAACACTTTTGTTGGTTCTCTAAAATGAATCTAGATCTACATATTAATCATAGAGAATTTGCATGGCTAAAGATTGTTGCTTTTTATCATTTGGCATGACAATAAAGTCAATCCTTTTTTGAGGGTTGACCTAAAAGAATTTTTCCATTAGTGATTTGGTATTTCTCTAAAGTTATTTACAAATATTGCCAGTCTTCAAGGTGGAGTAGAAAGTAGTAGATTTTGTGAATGAGAGAACAAGAGTGTAGAACTAGCAAGATCAAATTTGTGCTGAATGATCTAGATATGCGAACTCAACCTAAATAGAGACATAAGTCTTGCACTAAATATAGGAAATACACATATAGAGAGGTACGATTCCAAGGCCGAAGACAAATAGATTTTAGAATCCTCATCAAGGTCATTTGTCTTTGGTGATTAAACTAAGTACCTTTTTCCTTTACATTTAATTTCTACAATTATTAATTAATGTTCCAATTGTGTAATATCTATGCCCACAACTCTTTTATCTAGAATAGTCCATATATTTGTTGCTTACATTAATTGATTAGTCTTGATAACACTTTTTAAGAAAGTATAATTTACTTTACAATATCTTCAAAAAAATTAAGGTGCAACCTAAGAATATAATTTAGACCAAAATTTTGAAGTAAACATTTCCACAACATAATTGATATTTTTTTTTAATTTTTTAGTTCTAAGATTTCCAATAAAATTAGGGGCTTACAACTAAAAAGGAAAAATAAATAAATATTTAACCTTTGAAATAAATCTAGACTAATAAAATTAAATTTACAACCAATGTTAATTATCTTAGATATAATGGTTCAATCATATAATGAAACTACAATAAATACTCATAAATTAAATGAATAAAACAATGATATTATTTAGAAATTTGAACATGTCATTAAGAATGTCTAAAATGACTCGTCAATAACTAGAAAATTTACTGATGCTAGGAAAAATGCTATAAAATATGGAAACTCATTGACTATCTATCTAGATCATGTGGATCTAATCTAGCTACAAAGATTTGATCTCTATAAAAATTAATGTTTTCCTTTGACATATGTTTTGAATCTTATAAAAACTAGTTATGTGTGGTTAGTAGTTTGTGAATAATAACAAATATGTCTTTCTTTGGTCAAACTCTTAAAATACTAAGTCAATGGCTTTTAGAAATTATCAAAGACAATAGGCAAGCATGCAAAAGGTGCCCTAAATAAAAAGGTTAAGTAGGATATTTGACACTTTAAATCAATACACAATAGTCATTTTGAAAAGGTTAGGTCAACCCAAATTTAGTTTAAATTTTAAAAGATTTAAATTTCTTTCAACAAATCACTTAATTAGTTTGAAACATGATTCTTAAAATAAACATTTTTATAATAAATATTATTATCGTTATATCGTATTACATAGATCCATGGAAGAGGTTAAAAAGACTACCATCAAAATGATCTTGACATTGAATTTACAATAAATACATGACTGTGACATATAACAAAAAACAAATTTATTTTCTCGTGTGATCAAAATATAGTGTCAAAAAATATCACCTATATTCTTTTGAAATGTTCTGTTCAATTCTCCCACCATGTCTTGTTTTCCTCCTTATCATTTATCTACCACCCAAATTCCACCACCATTGTGCCACTCGAGAAAGATATCAAATTCTACAAAGATATTTCATAGGGACATGTCCCTTTAGTTGTGAATCCACAAATTTTTTATCAAACTTTTGAACATTTGCATTAGCCACATTCAAGGTGGTGTGGAAGTAGAGAGTGGTGTGGTGATCATTGGTTAGGATGTTGAGATTGATAAGTGGATCTTTGACCAAGACCTCCACTTTCATAACTATTCCTCTAAAATTGATAACAATGTTTGGTTCTTTCGATGGGTAGGTGTCAGCACCCATGGTCATTTCACTCTATTTGTAGACCATGTTGAAGATGGAGCCATTAGCTCAGTCCAATGGTAGGTGGATAAGCTTGAACTTAAAGAAGCTCCACAACATTTCCATCTCAATGTCCAGGCCAAGGGCATTCTCTTCTTTGCTTCATTCTTGCACGTACATGACCTACACCAAGCCACTACACATCCCCTATCATTTGGGTCCCACTTGAAGAAAAGGCCAAGAAAGAGTGAATGCAAGTGATTTGTTACCTCCTCCACTTTGTGCTACAGATTATTGTCATGAGTTTCATTCTAGAATGGTAAATAGGCCATCTTTTTCTTAACTTCCTTATTTATCTTGCCACCCTACATAGGATCTATGGACCGCCTAGAATGCTTGTTCAATATTAAATTCACTTGCATTGGAAAGAATCTCTTGATGATCCATACATAACAAAATATGAGGCCTCAACATGATTGTAGTATCTCTTAGTTTGGGTTTTTGACCAATCTATGTTTTTACAAACATTTAAATGAGTTTGACATTTTTAATTATATTTGGTTTCTCTTCATTTGTACACTGGTGTGTGGCTTCACCAATACACCCATGGAACAATCTAGGGAAGTTGCAGAGAAAACTAACAAACTTGATAAATTATTTGTTTCTAATTCAACAAGGCATTGTGCAGGATTCCATGCATGATTTTATTTGCCATTGTAAAAAACATCTAATGACAAAGAGCTTTGCAACTTTATGACAATGACACTCAATAAGGTGTCCTTATTTATAGATTTTTTCTTTTTACTTGAACAATGAGAAATTCCCAAATACATTTTTTTTCCAAATCTAGTCTCTATCCTGTATTTTTATTTGGCTTTATCTCAACTACTTACATTATTTTACCTCTGAGAAAGAAAATAAAAGTTGGAACTTAGAACCAAAAGCTTTTGCATCTAGCTACTAGATTATATTTTATGAGATGAATATATATTTTTTACATTATTACAAAGAGAGACAAGTGCAAATATAACAATAGAAATAATGTACGGGATAATGTGGGCCTCTCACTTGGATTTTAGGGACTACATCTCTAACTGGTGGAATATTCCTATTTAAGGTTATGCTACATTTAGATTGGCTCAAAAACTCTCAATATCAAAAATAGGGTCAAGGGATGGAATAGAGTCTCCTTTGGTAATGTTTTAGAGCAGAAAAAGGCCTTTGCTGCCAAGTTGTTTGAGGTGCAAAATAGAATGGATAAAGGAGATAGCTCGGAGGACATATTCAATCAAGAAAATACTTTAATGTAGGAAATGTTTGACATTTTGAGGAAGGAGGAAACTTTTTGGAAACAAAAGTCTAGAGTCCAATGGTTGAGAGAAGGAGATATGAATACTACATTCTTTCATCAATTGACACTTTGCCACAGAAAAAGAAACACCATCTCTAGGATTTTGGATGAGGGAGGTGCTGAGGTTAGATCAGATGAGCAGATTGGGAAGGTGGCCTCTAGATATTTTTAGTATTTTCTATCCTTCCAGCCTAGCAAGCCTTCTTTGGGTGTTGTAGAGAAGCTCTTGGACAACATTCCCACCTTGCTGATTGGGGAAGATAACTGCCTCCTCACTAGACCTATCACTAAAGAGGAAGTCTAGGCTATGGTCTTCTCGATGGGTTCCTTTTGGGCTCCTGGTCCAGATGGGTTCCCCTTATTTTTTTTTTAGGAATTTTGGGAGATTGTTGGGAAAGATGTCATAGATGCTGCTAGAGACTCTGTTAAGATGAGGAAGCTCCTCAAACAACTCAACACTACTTTTATATCACTGGTCCCTAAGAATCCTGATCCAATTTCAATGGTAGACTTTAGACCTATTAGCCTATGCAACATGGGTTATAATTTTTTATAAGATCCCAGTTCTCAGGCTTCAACCGTTGCTGTATAAGCTCATCTCGGGAAATCAAAAAGGCTTTGTCTAGGGTAGATAGATCTTGGATGCTACTATTTCCACCCATGAAGTTATCCATTCTATGGAAAGAAGTAATATTCCTACCATGGCCTTCAAACTTAACATTTCTAAGGCTTATGATAGAGTCTCTTGGGAGTTCTTATTCAGTGTCTTGGAAAAATTTGGTTTTCAAGATGGTGTCATCAAACTGCTAAAAGAATATGTTATGATTGCCAAATTTTCAGTTCTTGTGAATGGGATCCCTAGAGGTTTCTTTAATTATGGTAAAGGTTTAAGGCAAGGAGACCCCCTATCCCCCTATATTTTTATCTTACTGTTCAAGGTGCTGGGTAGGACTATGGTGAAGATGTTAAGCATGGGTAACCTTAAAGGCATAAAACCAACTACTACAGTCCTACCTTCAACTATTCAATATTTTGTGGATGATACCATCCTCTTTGGTATTGATTCAGTGGTGAAGGATAAGAGGTGGAATCAATTATTGAATGAATATGAGGTTGTCTCTGGCCAAAACATTAATTAGGAAAAGAGCCAAATCTATTTCTTCAACACTGCTATAGATCTGCATCAAAAAATTAAGGACATTTTGGGCTATTCTTGTGCTCAACTTCCTACTACTTACCTTGGGCTCCCCTTGATGATCAAAGATGTTACTTTGGCTTTCTAAAATTCAGTTCTAGAAAGAGTTCAAAAAAAGCTAGCTGGGTGGAAAGGAAAACTCCTAAGTCAACCTAACAAATTCTAGCTCCTCAAAGCTTCCCTCCAAGGTATTCCTATTTATTTCCTTAGTCTTTTCAAGATCCCTAAGTACCTCGCTGAGATGTTTGAGCATATCCAGAGGAAATTTCTTTGGACAGGGGTTGAAAAGAAAAAAAGAATAGCCTTGGTTAATTGGGATAAGGTTTGCCTCCCTAAACCTCAGGGGGAGTGGGTATTAGAAAAATACACTTGACCAACAAGGCCTTAGTCACCAAGGTCAGCTGGAGCCTTATTAAAGATAATAAGGATTGGGGAAATATTATGAATGCTAAATATCTTAGAGGTATCCCAGAGAGCAAGTTCATTTTAGAGAAAGGTGTTCCTAAAGGTTTTGTGATTTGGAATTGTCTTCTTAAAACTAGAAGCTTTCTCCAAAAAGGTATCAGATGGAAGCTTGGAAATGGTAGAGACATCATATTCTAGGAGTATAGATGGTTGGGGGACCAACCTCTTATAGGTATCAAATCCTTTGGTAGGTTGGCAAGCCCTACCAGTAATTTATTTGATACCTTGGTGTCTAATTACATTCAGAATGGCTTCCTGAGACAATGGAAGAGCCTGTTGGACTATTGTCCTAACCAGAGTCATTTGGAACTTGTTGCTAGAGATCTTCAAAGGGAGATGCAGAAGTACATAATTCCTATTTTTCCCAGAGAGGACATATTACAGTTTGTTGTTAGACCCGGGTGAGGACAGGTTCTAGTGCAAAGTCTAGAATCATAGGTTGATCCCCAAAATAAACATTTTTTGGTGGGTGGCGAATCACAATAGGATTCTAACCCTTGACAATCTTTAAAGGTAGGGGTTCCAATTCCCTAATAGGTGTATTCTTTTCCAAAAAGAGGAAGAAATTGTCACTCATTTACTCCTTCACTGTGACTTTGCTAGGGATATATGGGTTCAAACTATACAGATTTTGGGCATTGATTGGATCTTGAATGAAAAGCTACCTGCTTTTGTTAATGAATGATATCCACTCTTTTCCTATCCAGTTGTTAAGGAGCTTTGGAGACATATACCCCCCATTTAGGGTGGAGTACTTGGAAGAAAGGAACAACACAATCTTTAGGAATACTGCTAGGACCTCTCTTGAAGTCTTCCATGCTTTCTCTAAGCTTCTTTTGGAAAACTTGTCCACCTGCAAGATAAAAACTCCAGAATCCCTCCCTAATCCTCAAGAGGTTAGTATAGTGAGAATGTGGAATATTTCTTTGGATTTAACTAAAGTGGACAAATCTAAACAAGTTGCATGCGAGCTAATACCCATTGGTGATTTCCCCTGGCTAGATGGTGTAAGTTGAACTTTGATGCAGTTGCCAAAGGGAACCTGGGTCCTTCTAGTAGTGGGCAAATTATAAGATTGAATATGGGTAACTTCTTAGAAGCTTTTACTGGGGGGTTAGGAGTGAAGTCCAATAATGAAGTGGAGGCTATGGCCATGCTTTGGGGAGTCAAACTGGCACTTTCTCTAGATATCAAGAGACTCCAGGTTGAAGGGGATTCTAAACTTATGGTGGATGCAGTCTTAGGCACTACTAATCTAGGTTGGTAGCTTGTTGACATCACTAATAACATTAGGGGTCTCCTAAGTGGGTTGTAGGAGTTTGAAGTTTCCCTCATTTTTGGAGAAGTTAATAAAATGGTCGATGCCATGGCCAACCTTGGCACTAACCTCAACTCGTGGCATTGTTGGAGGAATATTGGGAATATCCTTTCCAATATTCAGACCCTTCTTTCTAAAGATCTGAACCCTCATGGAATATCTTGATTGGAGTAATTTTGGCCCCCTTTGCTTATTATGTTATCCAGCAATGTTAATATTAAGGGGAACAGTCAAGCTAAGGTCAACTGGATGACCAAGAAGATGACGTGGATGAATGCTAAGGTGACTCAGCATGGGTCGACTTAACTCGAGGGTGGCAGGCGGGTTATAATTATAATTATATGGAAACGTGATATTGCATGAAGTACTTCCTTGCCACGATCCATCATTCAAGTTTAAGATAGAGTCAGGCCGCTCATCATTATTTGACACCTATGAAGGGGGAAGATTCGAGAGATGACCATCGTGAAAATTACAACTAGGGGTTCTTGAGATTTTTGAAAAGGCAAAGAACGAACAATAATATTCTTCGGTTAGTTGCTACTTTCATGAGCTTTTCCCTCTGCATTTACAACCGAATTCCTCTAACACTATGAGAATGGAAGGGGAAAGGGTTAGGAATGAACCCATTTCCTATGAAGAGGTTAAACAAGATGGCACTTTGTGGCATATTTGTCATGAAGGAGGGGTGCAACCATTTCTTAAAGGATTAAATGGGTATGATGAGAATCTCTCCAGGCAATTCGCAGAGTCATGGGACCACTATAATGTTCAGTTTGGTGGAGTGGGTTTTGAGGTGAATGATGAAGTTATTGGATAGGCCATGGGGATGAGTTGCAAGGGTAAGAAGGTCTGGAAGTAGAGCAAGGTGCCCAACACTGACAACATGGTTATCTTCTTTAAATATGACAAGCAACCGGTTAAGTTACAGGGGGCTTTGAGAGGGAGAAGTTACTAGAACCATGGGACAAGGTATGTTTTGCTATTATGAAGTAGTTTACTTTGGAAGGGAGATTCAAATGCTACTTCTATTACCATTTCGTTCTCCTTAACCATTTTAAACACAAGATGTTTCTTAACTTTCCTTTTTACTTGCTCTCATCTCTTGAATTCTCTGTCAAGGAAGCCATGGAAGCCCATGCTAAAAATCCTGCCAAACCCCCCATCCCCCTTCAATAGGGCTTGATATTCCATCTGGCCCTCTGTCCCCCTAAACCCATTAGAGTCAACCTTGTTGAACATTGCCCACCCACCCTTGTTGCTAAGAAGAAGGTTGATAACCCTATGATGGAAGAAACTTAGAGGGTTAAAGGTAAAAGAAAGAATTCTATGTCTTTTCAAGAGGAGAACCCGGAGTCTCCCTCAGTGGGTGAAGTTTTGTTGAAATCCTCTCTTGTTCATTCTGGGTGTGAGGGAGATAAGGCTGGGGGCATTTAGAAGGGCTTGGCCTGTAAGTCTAAAACCCCCTCCAATCATTCCAAAGGGAAAGCTACTCCTAAATCTAGGGGAGTCAAGCTAGGTCTCAAGAGGAGGTTGTTATGGGTCTTTGTTCCCTCAAGAAGAACTCCATCAAACAAAGGGATAAGGCCTCTCCAAAATGGAACTTGGAGGATGATATATGCCAGTCCAACAGAAATCCTAAAGGGGTTCAAGCTGATGTTAGTGTTGAATACATTGTGAGGACAACAAATTTGTTGATATGGATATGCTTGTTTCCCCTACCCAACCTTAGTTGAAGGAGAAGGGAAAGTTTGTGTTGAGTGATGCTAAAGGAAAGAAAATTCTCAAAGTGAGCAGATCAAATAGAATTGCTGGTTTACAAACTCCTAGCCTTAAGGGGGTGGATATCTCTAGCGATTCCAAGTATGATGAAGATTTTGGGGAGGAGGAAGATAATGAGACTATTGAGGTCTCAAACCAGAGGGGAGAGGGAAACAATTTGTTCCCTAAAATGAATTAGCCTGAATCTAAAGATGACATGGATGATATGGAGGACCCTATTGTTTCACCTACTGGTAAGGAGGGAGGGACTTCTGTTGGGTGTTGAATTGTTGTCATTGATGTCAAAGAAAGGAAAGGAGAATAAGGAGAAATTGACATAATAAGGCATAATAAGGAGCAATCGACATTTGCATTTTGTGGAGTTTGTCAAAGCTGTGTGGAAGCACTGTCAGAAAAATGTTCTAAATCAAATGTATTATATTGGCAACTTGGAAGCAAAGTAAAGCTGAATGACTTCTATCAGCAAACTATTCCAAATCAAAACCAGTTTTATATCGCAAACTTTGAAGAAAAGAGAGGTAAAATGTGTTATATCGGCAAATATTTTTTTTCTAACTTGTTTGCCAGTTTGAATTTTTGTTGATTTACCAACAAAGCAGAAGTTTGAAGTGCATTTGATGAAGTCTAAATGGAAAGAAAATGTTAAAGAAGCATTGTGGGGAAAATTTTGATTCTCTGAACTAGTTCACAAGTTTGACTTTTAGCCGATTTACTGACTAGCTGATAGTGGCTTATGAAGGCAAGCTATAATATCTTTTGAAAAGGGTCTTAGTGAGTTTTTTGAAAAAAGAAGAAAAATGTTTTAAGTAGTTGTCAGGAAAGTTTGAAAGTTAGTGTCTTTCCCGATTCGCCGACTAGGCGATGCTTGACCAAGAATTAACAGTGTATGGAGCGAGAAAGATAGTTTGTGATCATTGAACATTGCTGACAACGAGAAGTTGGTGTAAGTTTGAGATTTTTTACTTTTGCTGATAAGCTACTGAGTTCATGAAATGGCCACTTTGCCAACAAAGTGTGCAAAAGGCCAAAGTTTGGACAAAGCAATATTCGTCGATAAGGCATATAGAGATGAAGATAAAGACTATAGAGGTGTGATTTCAAATGAGCAAGAATTTGTTGATATAAGTGAATAAGGGAAAGTTCATAAAAGAAAGTTTTTACCAACAAAAGAGAAACATGTTCAAAGAGATAGTTCATAAAATGCATATTTTACCAATAATGTGTGTTAAAAGAGAAAGTTCGGAAAACTATATTTTTGCCGATAAGTGTTAGAAAGGCACAAAAGACAAAAGTTTGGAAAGATGTATTTTTTCCAATAGAGAAGGAGATTGCCTCAGTTTGGGAATGCATGATTTCATCGATAAAGAGCAATTGAGGCCAAGTTTTGGAAAAATGGCATTTGCTGATAAAAGGCATATAAAGGCATTTTGGGAGTTTAAGGCCAAGTTTTTTAAAAAGACAGCTTTTTCTGATGAATGTGATAAAAGACTAAGTTTGTCATATCGAGTTTTTGCTGATAGCCAACATGTCCTAACACTTGTAGGGCCACATAAGCATTGATTTGATTAGACGGAATGGATCTTGGTCATTCCAACATGGATGCCTACTATGATAATTGATTTCTATTGATTTGATGACACTTTTCTAATATCTATTTCTAACCCTGAAGTTTGTATTAGTTGCACGATAGTTAAACTGATTGTTGTCTGTTATGAAATAAATTGAAATTATTTTTGAACAGTTGATTGTGGTTCAAATGATTGGATGTATGTGTTTTTATATACATTGAATCTGTGGTGAACAAGTTAATCACTAAATCAAATATCTTTTGTTCACAGACATAGAGGGAAGAGGTTGAATGAACATACAAATGTTCATAGGTAGATTGTGTTGAAGGAGGGGGAGACTTTGTTAAAGAAAATTGAGAATGCAAAGAGCATAGAGAAAAGTGAAGATTGTGTTAATGAAGAACACAAAGTGTAGGAGTACAGAAGTATATGAATTGTCAAGGTGCATTTTAGGTTATTGAAGAACCATTTTTTCATATAAGAAACTGTAAAATTTAGGGGTTGGTGCCTCATTGTATTGAGTTGGAGCTTGATTAAGGTGTGTGATGTACCTGTAGGTTGGTGCCTCAAAACATTATCTTGGTTGTTGGTATATTTATGGGTTGGTGCTTGCAAAACACATGTAATCAATGCTTATTATGAGGTTGGATTTGAGCAGTAGACTCAAGCAACATTCTCATCATGGTTTTTCTCATTTTGGGTTTTCCACGTACATTTATTATTTTCTTGTGTGTGCTTTTTATTTTTGATTATTGGTTGCATTTTAAAGTTTTAACATACGCTAATTCACCCCCCTCTCAGTGTATTAGTGTTCTTTCAACAATTGGTATCAGTGCCTTAGGTTCCTTGAAGAAAGTTTAACCACTTAAGGAATATCTAGTTTCAAGAACACTATGGCAGGACATGAGGGTTCTTCAAATAAAGCACCATTATTTGATGGATCTAGTTATGCTTTCTGGAGCATCAGAATAGAGACTTACCTGACCTCTCTTGGATTTGATGTATAACAATCTATTTTAGATGGCTACACACCCCCACAAACATCATCTACTATCACTGCAGCTGATAAGAATGATTGTGAAAACAATGCCAAAGCAAATAATGCTATACTATGTGGTCTAACTAATACAGAGTTTGTAAAAGTCATGCATTGTAAATCTGCCAAAGACGTATGGAATAAGATACATAAAATCTATGAGGGTGATGATAAAGTGAAGCAAGAAAAATTGCAAACTCATAGAGGTAAATTTGAATCTCTAAAGATGAATGATGATGGGAATATTGCATCCTACATGTTTAGGGTAGATGAGATAGTGAATGCAATCAGAGGTCTCGAAGAAGAAGTAGAAGATTAGGTGGTTGTAAAGAAGGTTCTAAGGTCTCTCCCACAAAGGTATGACTCTAAAGTATTTGTAATTGAGGAAGCAAAAGATCTAGGTAAGCTTACTATTGATGAATTACTTGGGTCACTCACAACATATGAGATGAGAAGTGAAAGTACAACTAGCTCAACAAGGAAAGATGCAACATTTAAGACTTCCAAATCTAAGGAGATTGGAGTAGATTTAGAACAAAGTACTAGTTCAAATGAAGAAGAAGCAAATTTTGTTAGAAAGTTGAAGAAGGGCTCTGGAAAATACAAAGATAAGCTACCTTTCAAATGCTTTAATTGTGGAAAAATTGGTCACTTTGCCTCTAAATGTTCCTTAGGTGAAAAACAAAAGGGAGATAGTTCTAGGAGTCAAGAAGTCTCAAAATATAAAAGGAGAAACTTTAATAAGAAGAAAAAAAGTCTATTTGTAGACAAAGAAATTAGTTCTTCAGATGATTATTCTTTTGCAAGTGAAGATTATGAAATTGCCTTCATGGCTATTGAAATTAAAGAAGATGAAAATACTCCTACAAAAGATTGCCTTGAAGACTCTGATGAGGAAGGAGAGGGTGAAGTTGATTTGGAAGGTGAATTTATTTATGCTCTAGATGATCTAAGGTATGAAAGAACACAAAATGAAAAATACAAGTTAAGGATTGAAGAATCTGATAAACTTGTAGATCTGAAACTGCAGTTAGTGGAGTCTAAAAGAATCGTAGAGCTAACTAGTTTGGATTACACTAGAGGGGTCATCCCACAATAATGGGTTACACTTTTTGGCCAAACTTGACATTGAAATCAACATTTTGAACTAAATCTTCACTTTCTGATACCTATAGCCGCTAAACCATTAGGAATTTGAAGATGATGCGAACTAGTGATTTGTGAGATTTTGTTTGTAGATTCTAAATATATATTCTAGAATCTACAAACAAAATCTCACAAATCACTAGTTCGCATCATCTTCAAATTCCTAATGGTTTAGCGGCTATAGGTATCAGAAAGTGAAGATTTAGTTCAAAATGTTGATTTCAATGTCAAGTTTGGCCAAAAAGTGTAACCCATTATTGTATATATATATTTAAAATTTGGAGTTAAATTGTAAAATTTTTGTCTCCTTTGATAACTAGTTTTTAATAGTAAACAACATTTTTTTAAAGTGATGTGTATTCTGTAGCACATAACTTTTTTTCTACAAAGGATAAAATTCTAATTTTTTTGAATTTAGATTGGTAACACTGATATATTGGGCATGCATTTAGTTTTATAATATTTTGTTGATTTTTTTTTTAATTAAGTTTTGAAGTCAAACCAATTATAATTTAGACATAGGCATATTTTGTAAAACATAACTTTTTCTGTATGTATTGAAATTTATTTATTTTTTTTGAAACAAGGACATCAATACCTAGGGCATAGATATTTTTTAGAATTTTTTTCACTAATTTACTAATTTTCCATGTGTGTAGAATAGAGAACTTGATGCTCAGTGAAAAACCTACAATCACAAGAAATAAAAATAAATATAATAATCAAATTAAATATATTTAAAATTATACTTTTTGGGAAGCTTATAATAAGGACTACATACAAAACATAAATTTTAAATGAATTCATTTGATCCCCCAAAAGGTAAATCAAAAGAGGTTTTTTATCAGCATTTTGATAGGTGTAGAGGAGACTCCATTATAAGTACGGTTTAAAAATAGCGAGGTTCTATCCAAGGGGGTTTGATCAAACCATTTTGAAATAAAATCCTTTAAATGGAACCTTTCAAGGCTTAAATCATTATATTTTCTAAAAATATGTGATTTTAGCAAAAAGTAGGATGTCCCAGAAAGTGTAGCCCATTATTGTGGCAGCACCTTGAGGAAGGAGTTAGAAAAGGTGAATGAACAATTAAACAAAAGTCTCAAGTTTGAGAAGAACTCATAAATTCTTGATCAAATAATTGGTTCTCAAAGATCCTTCTCCAACATGGTTGGGTTAGGATACCCTAAAAATAATAGTTTCAAAGATGTCATCTCTAAGAATAATGCAGAAGATAAAACTACCAAGAATGTTGCTCCCTTCAAAAAGGTAGTTGGAGAATAGGGTGAATCAAGCTTTGTCACGTCTAAGAAACATGCTGATTCTAGGAAGTCTAAACGAAAGTCTGAACGATTCAAGAAGAATAAAAGGACTGTAGATTTTAGGAAGGAATATGATGATTTCATCAAAGTCCACAATCCAAAGAGGAGATTCAAAGATCAATTTGCTAGACAAGCTAGGTTTAATTATGCTAGACACACTAGGATACTGAGAGGGGGGGCGTGAATCAATATCTAAACAATTCTTCAAATTTAACAATTACAACTTATCCAAAATAGATTAGAACTTAATAATCACAACATTTAACATGAAGATGAAAGATTAAAACAATGCATAGCAACACATAACACCAAATATACGTGGAAAACCCTAGAAGGGAAAAACCACGGTGAGGATTAACTCACAATATATAAAGATCAAGTAATAACTTTGTTTTAGGGGCTTTAACCCAAGGAAGTTGCTACTCCCTAATTAACTTTGATTTAGGGTCACTCCCAAGGAAGCTTCTACTCCTTGATGACTTTGTTTTAGGGGATTTAACACAAGGAACCAACTACTCCCTAATCTGAGAACAAACTCAGAAATGATTACAGTATGACAATCTTTCAACTGTATGAAAATTGCCTTTGAAGCTCACACATGATGATTGCACTTCTGTCTCTTCACACACTATCTTCTGAAGATTTGATCAGTTAGGCACACTCTATACTTGATCACTTTCTCAAATGAGTCTTCAATATGATTTTGAATAGCATCAACAACATCTATTCTTTCTCCCACTATCATACACTAAAATGTAGTTTATTATGTTATATTCTGCTTGCGAACCTCTTCTATCTTTTAGCAATCATATCCTTCGCATTCAATTTGATCTACTATTTATACATGATATTACATTGTTTACATAGCTTTTCGGTCAGATTAAACATGAAAAAATACATTTACAAGTCAGCCATACAATACGCAATATGAAACATGTAGAAGATAGGTCTAATTACGACAACACGTTGCACCAGCAGAAGACTCAAGCCTTGTGGACACCAAAACTTGCTTAACCAGGTCCAAAACATCCTTCACAACTTCAAACAACAAGGAATTACCTCTGCACACTCCACTCATTTGAAAATAGGACAACTTTAAGGTAAGCTCATGAAAACTTGAAGAGTAACGACCATATCAACTAGAGAACCTTGTGTGGTACTGGAAACAAGAAAGATCTTCGTGAAACTCTTCTGAATGAGTCCTCCTAAATCATACAACATCCCCAAATACTTCTTTACCACCGTACATCAAAGAATTGTGCCACATACCTTCAATCATTAATTTTGAGAGCACACTATTATTCAGAACACACTGCATCCTTCTGTCGATTGAAGAACCGAGTTGCAGACCATCAAGAAGCTTGAAGTCAGAAAAAATGAAATGCACATTCAGGAACATGTTCACAAAACTACAAGGTCAAACATTTACTTCCAGAGGAATGTGGAGCATTCCAATGGGTCTTTATCACTACTTCATTCTGCCAGAGGTCATACGAGTACTCTATCAATCATAACTTTCACAGCAGAGGGAGAAATCACCTGATACTTTGGAAACACCACCTTCACTATACTCTTGACACAATTCCAAAACCATGTAGCTAGATCTACAATAGCGGAGGAATGTAGAGCATTCCATTACCCTACTAGGAATACCTTCATAGAATCAATACTCTCTTCAAACTGACAACATAAAAACATCATTCTGGTGATCAAAACATCATGAAACTTGGAACATACATAAAATGATACTGTATGAAGCTATGTTCCAAACTGCAGAAGCTCAATGCTAATATTATGAAAATGTGGAGTAATCTCTTAGACAGTCTTCAAAGAATAGTCATCTTGGAACATAGACAATCACCAACTTCCAGAGGCCAAATCTTCTTTGTATCAACACATACAACTTATGAATAGTAAGATAGATCATGTAAGAACATACTAGTAACATATCTTGTCCTCTTATTCTTAAGATGGTGTTGACATCAGTGTATGCTACTATGTTGACATTAATGACAACACATATGGCCAACAATCTCCCCCTTTGTCATTGATGGTAACATATTTTCCCCCTTAGACTCTCTCCCCCTTTGACATCAAGGACAAAGGGATCCCGTACCTGCTCATTCTCTCTCTTTCATCAATAATAATATATATGTGAACTTTTTCTTGCAAGATCCCCCTATCATTAGT
The DNA here is from genome assembly GCA_027924645.1 of Cunninghamia lanceolata. Taxonomy (NCBI): domain Eukaryota; kingdom Viridiplantae; phylum Streptophyta; class Pinopsida; order Cupressales; family Cupressaceae; genus Cunninghamia; species Cunninghamia lanceolata. Next base: position 10,840,185 of record BSBN01000472.1, on the reverse strand, counting down.
CACCACTACCTGCTCCCCCTGAGAGGTAGCCATCATCAGTCCAGGATAGAGATATAGCATGAACTCCCCCTGGACAGATGCATCATTTTGCATCTTAAAGAAAGGAGTGGTAATGACCCCTAATCTCTATCAGAGATTCTCAAAAGTGTCCTTTGCAAGAGCCTTTGTGAAAATGTTTGCAATCTAATCCTTAGTTGGGACATATTCCAATCTCACTTCCTTATCTGCAACCTTCTCTCTGAAAAAGTGATACTTGATTGCTATGTGCTTGGTTCTTAAATGCATCACTAGATTCTTGGAAATATTGATAGCACTTGTATTATCACACAAGATAGGAATAGGCTCATCCACTAGTACAAAAAGAGCAATATATTACTAAAAAAAACTAAAAACTGCTTATAAATGACCAAACATGGTCACGTGACCATTAATAGTTTATTGCCAGTCATTTATAATGTGACCAAATTGATGACTAAACCATTTTTAGTCATTTATTGGCTGTTTTGATTGATCGATTTGGTAGTATATTTAGTCGTTGATTTAGTCATTGATTGTTATAATCTAGTCACTTATTTAGCCATTTTTTATTCACTGCTATATTTAGTTATTAATTTAGTCATTGATTGTTGTTAATTGGTCACTTATTTAGTCCTTTTTATTCATTGATTTCTGTCCATTGGTAGTGTATTTAGTCATTAATTTTAATCATCATTTTGATCAATTTGGTAGTATATTTAGTCATTTTTATTCACTATTTTAATTCTGGTCATATATTTAGTCATATTTATTCACTGTTCACTAACTTCTATCAATTGGTAGTATATTTAGTCAATTTAATTATTAATTGACATCAATTAGTAGTATATTTAGTCATTTTGAAGCTTGCACAATGAAACAACTTTGAGAAGGTAAAAGCAACTTATTTTATTGATAAAAAATTCTTACAAACAACATACAGATCTGAAAATAAGTTACAATGCTTTCTCTTTGCTAAAAAAACCTTCATGGTTACAATACATAACTTAAAGAATGAGAAAGAAATTGATTTTCTGAGTATCACTGAGCATAGAAGCACAAAGACATTCAAAGATGTCTTCTTCACAAATCCATGACTGTCCCATATTGAAGCTCACTATCCTAGTTCAAGATCACACTGTCATCTCTGTAGAGATCCTGTCTCATGCACCCAACTTGCTCTAGTTCATAAGCTGCCACTATGAATTGTTACCTGTAGCAATAAACTATCCTTATATCTGATGATTATGCCTCTAATGACTCTCATCTTTGGTAGGATGCCTCAATTGTCATGGACTGTTGTTCAACAATATTGTAGGTTATGACTAGGCTATGCATTGTCCTAATCAAACTTGTAGCTTCTTGAAATGCATTGACCAATCACTTGTCAACCTACTGTCATGCATTTTCCCTTTATAAAATAACAATGCCTCATTACTGCCACTACCTAGCTCATTGGTTTGGCATGCTTTCACTTTTACTTTGCCTTCGATCAATGTAGAACACTACTTCTCTATTGAATGTCTTGACTACCTTTGACATCACTATATCTTTTCTAAATTTCTTGAAAACAATTCATCACTACTACTGTTATGTAGGTATGCACTCTATGTCATCTGCCAAATTGTTACAAGTTCACACAGTCCATCATTAGTCCTATCACTTATCACATCACTATCATGAACAACTATCATATCATATCATCACATCTAATATAGAAATCAACATCCATCCAAAATGATTGCAGGATATGCACAAATTGAACTTTTTGATAAGACTTTAAAAAATTTCATGAAAATGGAATTGGCAGGTGTAAAGCCAGACTCCACAACCTTTGCCAGTATCCTCCTTGCCTATGCCAAAGTGGGAGCTTTGGAACAGGGTATGGACATCCATCAAAGAATGAAGAATATAGGAATTTTATTAGATGTTGTAGTTGCAATTGCCTTGGTAGACATGTATGCAAAACGTGGAACCATGGACAAGGCACATGAATTGTTTGATAGAATGCCTAAAAAAAAATGTGGTCTCATGGATTGCATAGAGAGAGATTAGAGAGAGCCTCCTGATCGACTGCAATATAAAGGAGGAAAGAAGAATGAAGAGAGGTGTAAGTAATGCAGCAGTGCAGGATGAACCTGCTTAGAAATTCAGGGAAGACATCTGTTGGGTATTTCATTTAGTGTGATTGCTCCCCCATAGCCCTACAAGGAGCCAGGGCATGAGGGCATGGGATGGTGAGCTCTCCCCGCATCCCCGCGAAGGAACTTTTGTGTGTGTACAGGGATGCGGGAAGAGAAAAAATGTGGTCTCATGGACTACATAGAGAGATCTTTTAACTGCTTAGAGAGAGCTCATATGATTGAGAAGGTGACATGAAACTTTCATGGTTTGTACAATGATTTGAATGGTAGTGTGATCATATTGTTAGCCTCTTGATCGACTGCAATATAAAGGATGGAAGAAGAATGAAGAGAATGTAAGTAATGGAGTCATGCAGGATGAACCTACTTAGAAATGCAAGGAAGACATCTGTTGGGTATTTCATTTGGCATGATTGTTGCCTCACCTACTTATCTCTATGTAGTCCAAGCTCCCTCATAGCCCTGCAAGGAGCTAGGACATGAGGGTGCGGGATGGTGGGCTCTCCCCGCATCCCCGCGAAGGAACTTTTGTGTGTGCGCAAGGATGTGGGGAGAGCAATTATTGATGGATATGCATAAAATGGATTTGTTGGAAAGACTTTACAAACTTTCAAGCAAATGCAATTGGTAGGTGTAAAGCCAAATTCCACAACCTTTGCCAGTATCCTTCCTGCCTGCACCAAAATGGGAGCATTGGAACAAGGTATGGACATCCATCAAAAAGTAATGGATAGAGGAATTTTGTCAGATGTTGTAGTTTCGACTACCCTGGTAGACATGTATGCAAAATTTGGAAGCATTGACAAGGCATGTGAACTATTTGGCAAAATGCCTCAAAGAGATGCCATCTCATGGAATGCAATGAATATGGGATATGCACAAAATAGATTTTTTGAAAAGGCTTTAGAAACTTTCAAGCAAATGCAATTAGCAGGTGTAAAGCCAAATTTGACAACCTTTGCCAGAATCCTCCTTGCCTATGCCAAAATGGGAGCTTTGGAATAGGTTATGGACATCCATCATAACATAATGGAAGGGGGATTTTTGTTAGATATTATAGTTGGAGATGCTCTGGTAGACATGTATGCAAAATGTAGAAGTATAGATAAGGCATGTGAACTATTTGATGGAATGGCTCAAAGAGATGTCATCTCTTGGAATGAAATGATTACAAGATATGCACGAAATGGATTTTTTGAAAAGGCTTTAGAAACTTTCAAGCAAATGCAATTAGCAGGTGTAAATCCAATTTTGACAACCTTTTCCAGTATCCTACCTGTGATAACATGGATACCCGCTCTCCCGCAAGCACTTCAAGTCATGCTTGCAGTGATGTAGGGCTTTTCCGCATCATCGTAGGTATGACTTGAAGTGCTTGTAGGAGAGCGGGTGATGCGTGGGTATCTAATTCCTAAGATAAACAAAGAAGCAAGATAAATTTCTGTAATATATTTGTGCAAAGCCATATTTTTGGGAAAGCCCCGCATCACCCGCTCTCCTGCAAGCACCTCAAGTCATGCCTGCGGTGATGTGGGAAAGCCCTGCATCATTGTAGGCATGACTTGAAGTGCTTGCGGGAGATCGGGTATCCATGATATCACATTTCTTTGAGGCATTTTTGAAAGAGTTCACTTGCCTTGTCTATGCTTCCATGTTTTCATGTATGTCTAGCAAGACACTTGTAACTACAACATATGACAAAAAAAAAAGGATCACCGAGTCTGATACACTTACTTGGGACTGTGCATTCTCAGTGTATCTTATTCTTGTGGCTATGAGGTGAAAGTTTTGATTTTCTAAGTGACGGGTTCAAAATTTTCACAATCACGATATGGTGGTCATTGTGAGAGGACTGTCATATTATAGTAAAATGCCAAACAAAGATGATGAAAGGATAGTGACCAGTTTGATTAAGGCAGTGACTTCACAAATGTTAAAGGGATGGTCCTAGTATCTTTCTTTTCAAGGTTAATGATTTCAATGTTGGAAGACAATGCTATAGATTCTTCCATGCCATCAACCTCAAGAAACAACACAATTGGCTGAAGGAGCTTCTCATTTTACACAATGCAGTTCACCAAGCTCATTAGAAGCTACACATAAATATAAAAAATTAAAATATGAACCTGAGAATGAATGCATATGAGATTATTCTTTACCACCAAGTGGGACCCTTAGTCCTCAAGACATTATCAATAAAGTGGTATGTTTTCAAGGGCAATACTTTCAACCTACATGGACCTTACATTGTGACATGAATGGAGGAAGTTGTCTAGTAGTCTAGGGTGGTGATCTTCAGAAGTTTTGTGTCAATAATGATTTCAATAAGCTATGTTTCATATGCCCTATATGGTTGTTAAATGCTATGGCATGAATGGAAATTTCTTCAAGTACTATGCAAGGCCATTGAAATCAAAGATCTATCCTCTAAGTCATTTGCACATGGTGATTGAGAACACAATGAGTAAAAAGTAAAAGAGCATTGGATCATAGAACTGCAAAATGGTCATGAGTTATGCAATGAACTTCACTGTTCTTTTGATCACAAAGGAGATCAAGATAATAACCAACATACTGATGTGCATAGAGAATATTCATGGAGGAGTGCAAACTTCCTTACAAAGTAATTACCATAGCAGAGTTTGAGGTGAATTGCACCTGTCATTTTATGCTAATATGGATATGTTCTAACCTATAGTTAATTGTTGTAGCATAACAGATAGGCTAAATAATTGTTCATATACCATTGTTTCTAATTCAAAATTGCCATACCTTATTCTAGAAGCAAATCACATGGGGAGTCTATACATAAGACACCATTGTTTCAAATTCAAAATTGCTGGCTCTTTCACAATTGTTTACTTCATTTATTTGATCTAAGACAACCTACTGTATAGAAGATGCTCTCAAAATCACAGTAAAATCCTTTATTCCAGGAAGATTGTTCAAAATCTTCCCATCATAACAATTGACAAAAGCATCAGTCATTAACCTAAACTTTGCAAGAGTTTCATCAAATTCTACTTTTTCGCTCTCTTTTCCATTCTTAATTTTATTCCCAATTTCATCCATGAAGAACTTCCTTAGCCTGTAGATCCTACTATTTTCCATAACTTTACCAGGTGTCGAGGATAGCTTCAAGTTTTTACCCAAGCAGTAATTGACAAAATTTGACCTTACCAAATACAATGTGTTTAAAAGCTCTTTGAAGTTATTATGGAAAAGAGTTCTTGAGAGTATAATGCGTAGTTTTGAATTAACATTTTTGCATGAATTCCATTGTATCTGGTAAGGCTAAATTTTTTCAATTGCTATTTTTTGTCAAAATTCGGCCTTACCAAATACAATGGAATTCATGCAAAAAGGTTAATTCAAAACTGCATATTATACTCTCAGGAACTCTTTTCTAGAATAACTTCAAAGAGATTTTCAACACATTGTATTTGGTAAGGCTAAATTTTGTCAATTGCTGCTTGGGTAAAAAGTCGAAGCTATCCTCAACACCTGGTAAAGTTATGGATAAAAATAGGATCTAGAGGCTAACGAAGTTCTTCATGGATGAAATTGGGAATAAAATTTAGAATGGAAAAGAGAGTGGAAAAGTAGAATTTGATGGAACTCTTGCAAAGTTTAGGTTAATGAATGATGCTTTTGTTCATTGTTATGATGGGAAGATTCTGAACAGTCTTCCCAGAATAAAGGATTTTACTGTGATTTTGAGAGAATCTTATATACAGTAGGTTGTCTTAGATCAAATAAATGAAGCAAACAATTGTGAAAGAGCCAACAATTTTGAATTTGAAACAATGGTGTCTTATGTATAGACTCCCCCTGTGATTTGGCCCTAGAATAAGGTATAGCAATTTTGAATTAGAAACAATGGTATATGAACAACTATTTAGTCTATTTGTTATGCTACAACAATTAACTATAGGTTAGAACATATCCATATCAACATAAAATAGCAGGTGCAAGTCACCTCAAAATCTGCTGTGGTAATGGCTTTGTAAGGAAGTTTGCACTCCATGAACATTCTCTGTGCACATAGCCAAACATTTAAAGTTCTTAAACAAAGCTCCAAAAATGAGTATCTTGTCATTGCATGACTCCTACTTTTGCTTTAAGTATGACAGTACCTGAGCTTCTGGTGTTTCTAGACGAAACCTATAGTAGAAAAGTGTAGTCTCCATCTGAAGGAACCATCTTCGGAGCTCTTCCCTGAAATAAGGGTTGAAAACATTAGAAGAAAAGCAATACCATAATTCTAAAGTAACAATTTGTATCAAGACAAATGTCAGAAAGTATAATTAAAAAGACAAATCGTTACAATTGGACCAAGAAGATTTATGATTTTATCTTTAGAATGTAGGAACTTTCTCTGTTGGAGCTTCATGACCTCAATGGATCTCAAATTGGACCAGCAGATTTATGATTTTATCTTTAGAATATAGGAAATTTCTTTGTCTGATATTCATGACCTCAAATCAAATCCAAAATTGGACTAGCATATTTATGATTTTCTCTGTCCATTGACGTTTGTATTCCTATACTCAAGTTTTGCTTTTGAGCAAAAACACCCTGAAGTGTTTCAGACCAGCTCAAGGTACTCTCCAACCTGGTTATGTCACTGATAGCAATCCAAGTTTGCCTAAACCATCCATACCTGAATGTTGCATCACAATCTATTCTTCCTGCACATAAAATGCCACATATTAACCCCTTCTAAATAAAACATTTGATCATCATTAAACCATAATTAATAAATCATTTCAATTTCAGAAAGAATCCGATGTCATTTATTATCAAAACAAAAGCTGTATAAATCACAAAAAATCCATGAACTCCTAAATGTATCTTAAAGCAAGTTTATAGGATGGGTTTCAACATAAGAAGCTTTCTATTACAACTCTCAATGAATGTATTATAAGAAGAAAACAAAACTCTTCATAATCAAAGTAATGTAGTCAAACATTTATTCCAAAAGTATGTTACTAGGAGTTAACTAAAAACAAAATGATTTTTTGCTTGGTTTCTTTTATCAATATGCCACGTGGAAATTGAATAATCACTAAGAAACCCTAACAATAAAAAATGAAGTAAAGGTTTAAGAAAGGAAATTCCAATGTACTATTGTGTAATTGTGATGAAGGCACTTATATGAGCATGACCTACATACAAATCCCTGCCATTGAATTGCCATCCATCCAAAGAGAAAATAAGCAATGTAAGGTTTTGAACAATATAAGTCCAAAGGGTTATGTTGTAACAGTAATGGAATCACCATAAGAGCATAAACAAGGAGCAAATTCTTGTGATTGTAATTATGTGATCCATAACTCTATTGGTCATGTGGCACAATTGTGCTATAACAAATACATGATACATTCATGTGTGACCCAAGTTTAATGTGGATATGTTGTGATAGAAATTGAGGCACTCATATGAGGATAATTCATGTACAAATTAATCATTGTCATCACAATTAGGTGTCAATCATCATTGGGTGCATTTAGGTTGACTCAATTTTAACATGTTACAATGTAATGATAGCATGATCCAAGAGTGATTACCTCTTGCTGCAATAAAGAGCCTATAACTCTGGTTGATATGCAGAGTGGTTGTGTTATATCAATTATGTAGTGCATTCAAGCACAACCCATGTTTGATGGGCTATTCTAGAGAGTGATCAGGATTTTCTAAATCTTATGAATGTTACTTAAAAGTGTACAACTTAAACTACGGACCAAGTTTGTTACATACTTGAATGCAATCTTAGGTTACCACAAACTATAATAATGTGATATGCTAATAACCATTATGGGAAGTATTAAAGCAAGACCAATGCTATATAGGATACATTTCCCTAATCAGGTTTACATACCTTAATGATCAAACACAAGCTTCCCGCACACTCTAAGATACAATCCAAGATCATACCACACCCTGTCAAGACAACTAATTTTCTGACCCAAGATTTAAGGTTATTTTTTAATACCAACAAAAGCATTGGTAAGAGCACAAAAAGGGTACAAACCCTAGGCCTCCCCAGAAACATAAACCATAACTCTAATGGATTAGTGAGGTTGCAATACCTGAAAGATTGAGACATTGTAGCCAATAACAAAATCTTGTAATCTAAAGATTGTAACCAATAACAAGCACACTATGTAGCTTAGTGACATTTGTAAATGCAATCTATGGTAAGAAGAATGACAGTCACTTGAGGTGTGATAGTCAATAAGAGGCTGAGCAATGACAAGATAATAAAGCTCAAACCTTGCATAGTAAAGTTAAGATTTTAACTAGTTTCCTTACCCCCTTGCTAACCTTAAGGGTTTTTAAAATGCTATTGATAGTGTTAGACAAGATAAATACAATCAGGGAATGATTGTCCAAATGAAGTAATAGTGGTAATCATAGGTTCAATGTTTCTTTTTAGCCATTGTATAATGGAGGTAGTGGATTGCATGTTTGAGCAGTGTTTTCAGACTCATCAAAGATGGGAGAATAGTGAATAATACCTTGTGGACTGTGAAGTAGTGACAATAAGGTTGAAGGATCTTAAGATCCACATGAATACCATGAAACAATGACTCTCCTGTAGTAAGTAAGTAGGCAATCTATAGGGCATGGTTTGATTTTATAGAAGGATGCTCATGAAAGGAATCTTCAAGTGACAGTGAGTGAGTTGTTTGAGATTGTAGTTGAGGGTGCAATATCCGGTCTTAAAGGTAGTTAGCAAAGCAATAAATATGCAAGAAAATTAAACCCTACATAGCAAACAATTCACAATGTTATCTTGCATAATGCCTTGAGTTTGAAGACAAAAATCTCATTGTATCTTGATGAAAGTAGTGACCTTAATGGTCAATCACTGGTAACCGTGATTTTAAAACGTGCTATTGTGCTTATGGAGGTAGCATTTTAAGCAAGGCAGTGAGTGGTGGTTTGGAACAATGGTAGGTATGAAGGACTTGCTTTATATGCATACTATGCAGTCTAGCTTAAGACAACGTTCTTAGAAGAGATTGAAGGTGGATTATGGAACTCAAGGGTTACCATGATAAAGATTAAAGCAAAGACTGAGATATATTTAAAAGTTGCTGTCATGAAGATATTAAAGATGTCACATGTTGGAAACAAGGTGGATAACTGAGGGGGGGGTGAATCAGTTATTGTAATAATTTAACTTTCTTTTCTTCTTTAACAATTAGTGCAGCATCAAAACATATGAGCATACACGAACATGAGAAGAAAATAAATCAACACACATAACACAAGAATTTTTATGTGGAAAACCCTGTTAAGGGAAAAACCATGGGGTGACTAACCCAAGATTGTATTCTCTATTAAAAGAATAGAAGTACAAATGACACTTGCCAATTAGAGCTCACTGCCCGAGCACACTGCTCACAAGAGGCTCATTGCCTACAGGAGACTCACTGTCTACAAGGTATAAAGAAAGTAACCAGGTTTTTGAATTGATCAGAGGCATCCACATATGCTGAGGTTCAGTTCCGGTTAGGCACAATAAACTGATCTACTACATTTCATTCTTCCTCTGCTTTAGTGCTGCTATTCTGTCACATACCAGACTTGTATTATTGCTTCCACACCTATCTCTACCTTTCTTCACACATTATCACACACCACACACACACCTCCATACCGAAATCTATCTGGTATATATATCCACATCAAGGATCTCAACATCTTTCTAGTCGACATCTAGAATACTCAAGATTTTCCCAACATACTGATCTGTCAGCTGAATCCATGCTTACTATGTGATGCATATCAAGGACATATACATACAAGTCATCAATCATGTCAGCCAACCATGAATGATCCCTCAAGTAGCTTGATCACTACCAATTTCTCATCTAGATTAAAGTCTGATGCTCTACCGGTTGGTTCTTCCTCAGTCTGCTCTGCCTGTTAGGAACCCAACACTTAGATGCTCATAGCTTTTCTCTCTTTCATCACCAGAGGCTCAATCTTTAGAATGTAATAGTCATGGTACTCTTACTGACTTCCCCAAGTCTGCACTTTGCTGAGATACTTCCTCTAAGAGATCCAGACCTAATTGTCAGACCTTGCTGCATGCTCTGTTCTTGTTCACCGAACCAAAACACTCTTCAATCTAACTTCCGATATAGACATACTATGTGTTGCGGATGAGTGGGATGGACTTTGTTCCCATCAATGACAATACTCATGAAGCCACACAGTGTCTCTTGCCAACAATCTTCCCGTTTGGCATTGATGGCAACACTTTGTGAAAAATGAAAAAGTGTTATAACAAACTCCCCCTTGGATGATGCTCTATCTTATGTACACTTTTACCAGAGCTCCCCCTTGGATGGATTCTACATTTTTCACTACTCCTCACTCCCCCTTTGACATCAATGGCAAAGGGTAGTATCTGCACACCAAAATTTCTAAAAATTAGCCTATACATAGTCGCATAAGTATATATACAAGTTATACTTACATATGCTTAAGTATATCTGCAAAAGTGGTTTTCAATTGGACAAATTCTGTTGCCCAACTTTGCTTCATCCCGTCCAAAATTGAAATGTAGCCACTCAACAAAAATACAAAAGCTTCTGCCCTTTTTAGTCTACCAGATCACTGGTCCGGTTTGTAGTCTGAGCATTAGTTAGAGCCTCATGCATTGCCTCTAACTTAGGCATAATTATCCCTCTTAGTTCACTCATTCTGCTTATTCTATTATTCTTCTCCTTCTCAAGCCTCTTTATCTCATTCATAGTGGCAATAGCTTGGCATTCTTGATTCATTATGGATGAGGTGAGACGATCAAAATTTTGAGATAAACTTAGCAGTTTACCCTTTTGTTCTTCCACCTTCTTGGCAATGTCTGCTGTCACTATGGACCAAGATAGACAAAATTTGTATATTTCTCCACCATCTTTAAGAGCATTTTCTAGGCTCTTTATCCCAATATCTAGATTTCTCCTATCATTTGCTATGAGTCCTTGTACTTCGGAGAATCTCTTACCCAAAAACTCTTTCCAAACTTTCTCTTCTGCTGATTTCTCCAAAGAATCAAAATGTGTGCTAACAGAATTGAAAAGAGATTTCAGATTACCAAATGAAGAGGCTATAAGATCCTTCTGAAAGGATGCAATGATATTTTCTAGTACACTGGATGCAATCTTTATCATCTCACAGTCTTCCATGTGAGACTTCAGAAGTTTTTCTTTTGCTTTAGCTTGAGCAAAAGATGCTATCTTCATTGTCTATATCAGAGAGAGAGAATCAAAATTGAGTGGTACTTGGAATAATTCTGGTTCATCTATCTCTAACATTTCTTTGTTCAAGAAGCTCTTTACTGCCTCAGCAGTGTCTCTTGCTGGAGACTAAATTTTCTTTCCTTTTGCCACCTTAGAACTGTCATATGGAATCTTCTCTATTTGATCTTCTTTTCTTCCCTTTACCTCTTCTTCTTGACTAAATTCCTCCTCTTTTCTTCCTTCTCCTTCAATTCCGGAGTCTGTAGGGGGATCTGGAAGAGAGATGTTAACTTCTTCATGGGCTTCCTCTTTCAGAACAGAGGAATCCAAGTCCTTAGTCTTTTCTTCATCCATCTCTTTTTACATTTCTACATTTTTCTTAGAAGTTCCTTCTTTTGAAGTACTTAATCCCTCAACGTCCATGGTAGAGGGTTCTTCATTTATGTCCTCTATAATAGGGAGATTGAATCTCATGAAGGCATTCTAGAGGATGTCTTTAGTTTCTTGTGCCACCCTATTAGTCTCTTCAAGCATAAGCTGGTTCATTCTTGCTTTGCTTTGGAACTCATCCTTGCAATCCTTGAAGATCATGTTCATTTGTTTTGGAGTGATGGAAGGATAGAGCTAAATAGGTATCTGTTCCTGGATCTCCAGATCCTTTGCCTTAGCATTGTCCTTTCTCATTTGAAGTTCCTTCTCTAGGCTTTTGGGAATTAGAGATATGATTTCAATGAATGCTTTATTATAGATGTTTAGATATTTGACTATAGCATCTTACAAGATCTTTTGGTCAGCTTCACTATATTCATCATAACATTTAGTCATTGGTTGTAGGTTCCCATCCACAGTGACTGATTTGATGACATCATCAATGCAGAAAGTAGGCCTTTCAACAAATTCTTCTGCCTTTTCTTCCTTGTTTTGACCGGTAGAGGATTCACCAGATGTTTTCTTCTTCTTCTTCATTTTCTTGACCTCCTCATCTGTCTCTATCTCTTCATTGTCCTTTTGACTTATGTAGGATTTTGTAGCCTTGGTTTTTGTTCTCTTTTCTCCTTTTCTGGATGTCTTTGCTTCTGGTTTGGAGGATTTCGAGCTCTTAGAGGTGGCAGGTGCAGAACTCTTTGAGGATCTAGTCCGGGAGGGGGCTTGCATCGGATCACTTTCTTTTTCTGCGTCTTGTCTCTCTTTCTCTGCTCTTTCTAGTTTCTCTCTATTTGCATCGACTGCCTCTTTTGAAATGCCATATCTTTTGGCAACTTCCTCTACTTCTCTTCTCACTTTTCTTTTCATCTTCGGTTGTCTTAGCTCAACATGAATTTTCACACTCAATTCTTGAAAGGTGCCAAACCTTTCTATCTCAGGGTCCTTAGGCTGACTTAATAGGTGTTGGACATGTAGTTGTAGGATTTTCTCATCCACTTCATAGCCCATTGGCATAACCCAGACTATTCTGGGCTCTACTGCCTCCATTAGGCATTGATTAGTGTCTACCATAAAACATATTATATCTTTATATTTTTCAATTAATGTCTGAGGAATTCTTTCTCTGGCCTGCATCATACCTTGGAAATTCTTGAAATATCCCTAGAGAGCTATGCTTTGAGCCTTGGCATCACCAATCCCATACATATAATCTCTTATTTGTATGGCAACTGGTCTATCATTTTACCATACCCAACCACTGGATCCAGGTAGCTCATTCATATAGTAAAAGAATAGACATAGTATCAAGCCACTGTACTTAAATGAATTCTTCTTATCCTTCTTTATTTTCTATAAATTCTCTAATAGTTGGTTCAGGAGAAGCTCACAAAGATCATAGTCAACATTTTTCCTTAGCATTTCATATGCAGTATATATAGCAGTTCCTGATACTGAATTCTCCCTACTAGAGTGATAGATTTTGTAACCAATTATCATAGAGGCAAATTTGATATCTAGATCTGTGATGTCTTCTATTGTCATTGCCCTCTTGTCAAATTTTGATCCGGTAGCCTCACTTACAGTTTGGTTTTTGACTGATTTGAGAGATGGCAACCCACCGGATGAGTGCAATCCAGTTACCACCCTAATGACATCTTTTATGATTTTAAATGGCCTCATCAACCACATGAAGTTGTCATGCATTCTGCTCAGAACATACTAGACCCATTCATCATCTGCAAAATAGGGGAAATGGATGCAATGTCTAAAATGTTTATCCCGGATGGCCTTGTATTGGGGTTTAATTTCAAATGTTTCATCTATTAATTCCTTGTGATAGATATCTATTAGCTTGGATTCCCCAAATTCCTCAATGTTGGTGTGAATGTATACCCTAACATCTTCTACATGCAAAACCCCATGTGGAATGCTAGAGAATGTACCTAGGGGATCAACTTCTAGGGATTTATAAGGATGTTTCTTGAACTTAGGGTGCGGCCTATCAGTGATCTTAACAACATTTGGAGTAGCCATCTTACAAAAGATTTAGAGAGATATTCAAGAGCAGAAATACCTTTTTACGCTTCTAGGGTTTACGATAAGAGCTGAAAAGATCGCTGGTTGAATCAAATTCTGCGGTTGATCCTTGAGAGGGTTGAAGCAATCTTGTTGTAGAGCTCTTTCTTTCTTCTTCTTGAATGCAAATGTGCAAATGATGAACAAAAGAACCCTTTTATTTCTGCGCAAACCCTAATTCCATATTGCAATAAATGCACAACTTAAGTCATTCCGGTTGCCTTGTTCTCCTTGTTCTGAGACAGATCTCTCTGGATCACTGAGATGCACTTAGAACAACAATTTACTATGTATCTCCCTTTCTTGGATCATCCTATTTATCCACAGATCAAGATATTTCAATTTAGAATCATACTGGGTCCAACTTTGAAAGTCCTATTTTTACTAGAAGGCTGTCAAACTGGATCAATCTTGGATGATTAGACTCTTCAAATCTTCTTACAGATCTTTCACACTTTTACCAAGGATTATTTAGATATCTCTTTGGGAGCTCTTCAATCCACAATACTCCATGTACCAATTTTAGGCACCAATTGATTGGCTGGGGGAATTTATTTTCCTTTATGACTCCCCCTGAGTCAGAGCTCATCTATTTAGTTTTTGGAAGGAATATCAGCACCAGATTTTGGTGCGGATCCATCCCTAACATTTTTTGTACTTCTCTTCACCCACATCTTATTCATCTCCCTTTGAACTTCATCCGCATTCACTTTTCCTTTTCCTTTGTCTTGATTTTGATTATGATGCACCGGACCCCTTTTATCTTGATTCTTACCTCTGTAGAATTTGGCAATATGATCGGATCTATTGCAATTATAGAAAACAACATTTCTTTGCAAATTTGACTAATATCCTCTTGATTTGCATTGATTAGCCATATGTCCCATTCTATTGCATGAAAAGCATCTACCATTGAATGAATTGTTTATTTGCATATTTCTATATTCATGAGATTTGTGACCATACCTTTTACAGTTAAAACATTGTCCGAAGAAGGATGAATTAGTCTGATTCATTCTTCTTCTGCATTGATTTGCTTTATGACCGAAGTTATTGCAATTATAGCAGTATCCATTGAAGGATGGATATCTTTGAGCATTTGGTTGCCTTACCGGAGGTCTTCTAGGCCCGTTCCTTGGATTTCCTGATCCAGAGTTCTTCTAAATGGATCCAGAGCTTCCACATTTCTCATACCCCAAGCCTTGCTTGTCATCTACCCTCTTTTGGCTTTCAAGAAGAACTTCAAGTTGAGCAGAGCTTATCTTGAATTTCTCTTTGTATTCATTTGTTGTTTGAAGATCCCTTTTAAGAGTGTCTATCTGATTCTCAAGTTGTTCTTCATTATCTCTCGCTTCTTCAAGATCAAATTCTAGATGCCTAATTATTCTATCCATTTTAGATTATCTTTAATTTTTCTCTTCTCTTCAATTTCTCGGGTGAATTTCATAACCCCTA
Source organism: Cunninghamia lanceolata (assembly GCA_027924645.1). Taxonomy (NCBI): domain Eukaryota; kingdom Viridiplantae; phylum Streptophyta; class Pinopsida; order Cupressales; family Cupressaceae; genus Cunninghamia; species Cunninghamia lanceolata. Next base: position 10,824,812 of record BSBN01000472.1, on the reverse strand, counting down.
ATTCCATTTCATGTCTTACCATAATGACCTCTTTTGATAGCTTCTCACATAACTTGTTCTTCTCATTCAGATCTTCATTAGTATCATTGGCTTCACTTTGACTTACTAATTGCTGAAGTAGTTCCTTTCTCTTTTTCACAGAGATACTTAGTTTCTCTTTTAGTTCATTTATCAAATCATCAGCTTGTTTGAGTCTTTCCCTCAAGTTATTGACTTCAGAGTGAGATTGCTCAAGATCATCTAAGGCAAACTGAAGTTGTTCTCTCATACCATACATATCCATTGAGATTCCCAGATCTTCCTCAAGTTGTTAGGCTCTGTTTGGAGGAACTTAGTTATGATACCAATTGTTGGAAACAAGGTGGATAATTGAGAGGGGGGGTAAATCAATTATCTTAATAATTTAACTTTCTTTTCTTCTTTAACAATTAGTGCAGTATCAAAACATATGAGCATACATGAACATGAGAGTAGAAAAGAAATTGACACACATAACACAAGATTTTTTACGTGGAAAACCCTGTAAGGGAAAAACTAGGGGGTGACTAACCCAAGATTGTATTCTCTTTTAAAAGAATAGAAGTACAAAATGGCACTTGTCAATTAAGGCTCACTGCCTGAGCACACTGCTCACAAGAGGCTCACTGCCTACAAGAGACTCACTGTCTACAAGGTATAAAGAAGGTAACCAAGTGTTTGAATTGATCAGAGGTATCCACATATGCTGAGGTTCAGTTCCAGTTAGGCACAATAAACTGATCTACTGCATTTCATTCTTCCTCTGCTTTAGTGCTATTGTTCTGTCACATACCGGACTTGTATTATTGCTTCCACACCTATCTCTACCTTTTTTCACACATTATCACACACAACACACACACCTCCATACCGAAATCTATCTGGTATATGTATTCGTATCAAGGATCTCAACATCTTTATAGTCGGCATCTGGAATACTCAAGATTTTCCCAACATACTGATCTGTCAGCTGAATCCATGCTTACTATGTGATGTATATCAAGGACATAGACATAAAAATCATCAATCATGTCGGCCAACCATGAATGATCCCTCAAGTAGCTTGATCACTACCAATTTCTCATCCGGATTAAAGTTTGATGCTCTGCCGGTTGGTTCTTCCTCAGTTTGCTCTGCCTGTCAAGAACCCAACACTTAGATGCTCATATCTTTTCTCTCTTTCATCACCAGAGGCTCAATCTCTGGAATGTAGTAGTCATGGTACTCTTACTGACTTCCCCAAGTTTGCACTTTGCTGAGATACATCCTCTGAGAGATCTGAACTTGATTGTCAGACCTTGTTGCATGCTCTGTTCTTGTTCACTAGACCAAAACACTCTTCAATCTAACTTCCGGTATAGACATACTATGTGCTGCGGATGAGTGGGATGGACTTTGTTGCCATCAATGACAATACTCATGAAGCCACACAGTGTCTCTTGCCAACATCAGATGCAAAACCCTAGCATTTGGAGTAATGAATATAGTGCCAAAGAGGACAATGAGCTAAGGCAGATTTAGATCTCCACATCATCTAATCATAGGCAAATACATCATTTATTTCTTTTTTTAAATTAAAAGAAATCATTAGAAGCCCTATATAGGATACATTCTAAACCCTATATAGGATACATTGATTCTTCAAAAGCATCTGAATTAGGAATTTGAGATTATGCAAATATATGTCAATTAAATACCTAGATTACAAATAGTAGCGTGAAAAATGTAACCCTTGTTGAGCAGAGTAGGAATGAGATAAGCAAAAATGAATCCTATGCCTCCCATCACACATATCTCCTTACCATTCTGTGTCATTCTTTACTGAAACAATTCTCCATTTTGGTGGGCTATGCCTGAAAAATAAGGTTTGGACGAAGGTTTTAGATTATGTTTATTAAAATGAAAACTCCATCTTGGTGGGCTACACCTTAAAATAATATTTCAACAAAATTTTTAGAGTATGTTTATTAAACTTTTAGAGTATTTTGGTGGGCTATTGATTTTTGATTCCTTAAATGATCTATTCAAATGGATTGTGATAAATAAATGACTAACTATTTAGTCATTTTTATTTGTGTGACTAAATAATTTTTTAGTCAATGACCAAATTAGTCATTTATTTACTCATTTATAGTTGAGTTGTAAAAAATTTATTTGCCAAAATTCTACTAGTGATCATACAATACATTGATATCCTTCAGAGTTTGCTTCATCCACAATACTTGAGTGCAGCAAGAGGCTGTTGTAATATATTCTACCTCTGTAGTTGATAAGGACACTGAATCTTGCTTCTTTCTCTGCCATGAAACCAATTTTCTTCCTAAAAAGAAAGCACCACCACTTGTACTTCTATCATCAACACAATCAGCCTAGTCAGCATCAGTGTATGCACTCAAATCAAAGTCATTACCTCTTAGATACCATAGACCATAGTCAGGAGTTCCTTTCAACTATTTGAATATCCTTTTCACTACCTTCTCAAGTGTTTTCTTGGGATTGACTTGATATCTGGCAACCACGCATACTGCATGCATAATGTTAGGTCTGGAAGTAGTTAAGTACAATAGTGCTCCAATCATAGACCTATAAATAGTCCAATCTACCTTCAGAGACTCATCATCTTTATTCAAATGACATCCAGTGACCATGGGAATATTTACTAGCTTTGAATCCTCCATACCAAACTTTTTCAACAATTCTTTAACATACTTAGCTTGAGAGATAAAGATACCACCATCTAGCTGGGAAATTTGAAGACCAAGGAAGAATGACATTTCACCAATCATGGACATTTCAAATTATTTTTGCATCTCATCTGTAAAATTCTTACACATATCATCATTTCCTCCAAAAATAATATCATCAACATAAACTACAACTACCAAGATCATGTCTCCTTCTTCCTTTATGTAAATATTGTTATTTGTTGTACCTTTCTTGAAGCCCTGCTGAAGTAAGTACTTGTCTAATCTTGCATGCCAAGACTTGGGTGCTTGTTTGAGCCCATACAAAGCCATCTTGAGTCCACATACCATGTACGGATCTTCTGATATCTGAAAACCCTCTGGTTGCTCAATGTACACTTCCTCCTATGGATCACCATTTAGAAATGCTGACTTGACATCCATTTGATACACCTTGAAGTTCTTGTGAGCAGTAAGAGCAAGGAATATTCTGATTGCCTCCATCCTGGCTACTGGAGAAAAAGTTTCTTCAAAATCAATGCCTTCTACTTGAGTATATCCTTTGCATACTAATCTTGCTTTATTCCTTACAACTTCACCTTCTTCATTCAGTTTGTTTTAGAATACCCATTTTGTTCCTATGATGTTCTTATTTGCTGGTCTGGGAACCAATTCCCATGTTTATTTTTCTCAATCTGATCCAATTCTTCATCCATAGGTTTTATCCATCCATCATCCTTGCTGGCTTCAACAAAGGTCTTAGGTTATGTTTGAGATAGAAAACACAAGTGTGCTTGCACATGAGTCTTGGCAAAGATTCTTCTTGTCTACACTCTTTTATTCTTATCTCCAATTTTCTATTCTACTGAATGATTCTTCTGCACATACCTTGCTGGAGTCTTGGGCAACTACTCTGGTGCTTGTTCCTTTACTTCTTCCTCTTCATCTTTAATGGTCTGATCTGCTGAATGATCCTGTAGACACCTAAAACTGTCTTCATCATCAAACCGACTCCTGACATCCCTAAACATACCAATTTCCCTTCTAATCAATTAATTAAATTTTTATTTAATTAATTATCCCTTCATCATCTCATTTTTCATCATTTTATCCCTTACAATTGGATTAAATTAATTAATTCAATAGTTCAACCTTAGCTAATTAATTAAATAAATATACAATATTTATTTGGTTAATTCTCCCTTTCCACTAAATTCAATTAATTAGGTAAATCATATTTATCTATTTAATTTAGCCTATTAATTAACCTATCCCTACCCTAGGTGATTAAATAGTCATTATTTAATTACCTACCCTAACCTACATCATCCTAGCCTTAGGATTAATTAAGTAAATCCTTATTTAATTAATCTTATCTTCCCACTAATCTATTTGCTAATTTATTCCAGCCATATTAATTAGGTTAATCACCTCAATTAATTTGGTCAAACCCTCATTAACATTTCTCTCCACATCCCATGAATAAAAAATTGATTTCCATGCCAAATAAATCAATTTTTAATACACATTTGTCATAATCTTCATTAAATGCCTCTTACACCCCTTACACATGTCATAACTCATTAATATCCACTCTTCCCCAAATGAATTTTAAATTCATTTTACTCTTCCCCATGTGAATTCTTAATTCACAAATAATCCATCTCACTAACCTTATTTATGGACCCCTCTTCCCAAGATGAATTAAAAATTTATTTTTATTCTCATCCCTTCATTTTTCAAGATTAAATCTAGCCCTCCACATCATCTTCATCTTCCACCATTGATCTCTCAAATCAATCTCAACCGTTGGATCAAAATCTCTCTAAAATGCCTATAAATACAACATCCTCCAAGCCATTTCATCATCCAATTTCTAAGTAGAGTTATCATGCCAAAATTTCTCTTGAGCTATCTTGTGAGTTGCATTAGATTGAGCATTTCACATTGAATCCATTATCTAGGGTAAATCTAGGAGCTCTTGGGTGCATGCTTCTAACACCCTATCTTGGATTGGTGAATCATAGTGAGGGATAATGCTTATTTATGCTTTTATTCTTGTGTTTTTCATCTCATTTTGATTTCACTAATCACACTGGCACGCTAGGTGGGACCCACAAGGTCTCAATCTAACCATCTTGTGTGAGTTTTTGTTGTTTTAGATGTGTTTTGCAGGTTTAGCGCTATCTCCCTGCGCAGTGGCACCATTTATATGCGTATTGGCGCTATTTTTGGCTGTAGTAGCACCTTCTTGACATGATATTGCTTGTCAACTTTGACTCACATCTTATTGGTTTTTGGTCTTTTTAGCACTTTTGTTGGTCATTTTCTCTCAGTTTTTGCAGGGTTTATGCAGGAACAGGGGGAGACTGTGTCAAAATCTCTTTAAAATCAAACTTGCATACTCTTGTTTCCATCATAGTTTGGTTTTTATTCAATAGGCTCTTTCATTACTATATTTCATCTTTTGGACACCTAAGAAGACTAACAAGTCCCCTTTGATGCAATATAACAACCTATTTGGTTAAGAAACTTGTGTTTTGTAGCTTTGACCACTTCTGCCTCGTATCAGCTCCATAGATGCCCAGGACATCGCCATAATCCACAGTCGGTCAAACAGTTCAAAATCCTGCACAGTAGCACCTTTTTCGACCGTTTTAGTGCTATCCTAAAATGTAGTGCTATATTTGTCTTTACTAGCGCAATCTTTAGTTTTAGCGCTATCTGTAGTCTTGGTAGCGCTATCTTTGTATTAGGCATAATCTGTAATTATTTTAGCACTATCTGTGTAATCGGTGCAATCTGTAATAATTGTAGTGCTATTTCCTAGGGTAGGCAGGTTCTATCTTGCATTCTATTAGCAGTGCCATTTCAGTGGATTGCGGTGCCATTTTTGCTCTATTTTATTACTATTTTTTATGATAACATTAGGTTCTGTGTAGGATCTTCTATCTGTTTTGTAGGTCACCCTCGTCTATCCAAGACCATCATTCTGAAATCACTAACAATTTTGTAGGGTTTTTTATTAGATTAGTCAAAACACTTCATTTGGTGCTCATAAAAAGAACTCTTGTATGTTAGTGTAGAAAACATTTCAATTGGTGCACTAAAATCAATCATTGGCTTGTCAATCAAACAACAAACAAAACATTTCATTTGGTGTACCTAAAAAGAATCCTTTGTGTGCCTTAGCATAGAGAACATTTGATTTTGGTGCTCTAAAATTAACAAGTGCTTGTAAACAATCTTAGGAACATTTCAATTTGGGATTAAAAAAAACATTAGAGATTGTTTGACGTGCTTGGTACACTTGCACATTTTGTTACCCATGAGTTAGAATCAAAGTATCCTCTCCCCTCGCCTTCAAAAAGATCTTGGGTCAAGAGAAACGGTTCTATCCTCATTTTTCTAGAAAGTGGGCCTACCCTTGAGACACATCCATACGGAGAACTCATTGGTGACTCCAAGCGGTACTTTCATCCGGTCCGCTATATGTAAAATAGGATAAGGTGAAAGCCAAGTCCAAATCAGTATGAGCGCTCACCATACCATGCTAGCTCGAAAGGAAGTAGTACCTTTGCGTATTTGAAACTCCTAGTAGAGCTAGTTAGAACCTTAAGTGGTTTGTCAGATGCTCGTAAGGTGCCAATCCCCTGGATATACCCCCACTACGAACCAATGTTTTAGAAGCCCAAAACCCTCTACTTGTTGATGTAAGAGAAATTTTATAGCCGTCCCACATTTTCACAGCTTGTGGTAGAGATAGCAAAGTATCTCAAGGTTTGTGAGCCTTGGGGACTTAGAACTTGGTGTGCCTGAGAAGTGTGTGCGCTGTAAGGGGGAGCCCATGCCCCAAGTTCCTAGAGCTATACACCACAAGTAGGCGTGGTTGGGAAACCAAGTGGGAACTCAACAAGTATTGTCCTATCCTCGCCTTAGGTTGTGCAAAGTGCTTGTTAAAATCTTTACATCTTTTCACAAACAAATCTTTGGCTATTGTGTTTTATTGTGCTTGAAGTGTTTGCAAAAACTTGCCAAGAAAAAACAACATTTGAGATAACCTCTTAACATTTGATCCACTCTCACATCCAAAAAAATCCAAATTTGCCATCAAAATCAGCCTTTTCCAAAGCATCGACCAACACTGGTTTGTTTTAGCGCTATCTCTGTTTGTTTTGGTGCCATTTGCTTGAGTTTTCGCGCTATTTACAGATTGATTTTCCTAAAACTTTAGAAAGTTATTTTGAGATCTTTAGGGCCTACTTATCCATAATCCATAACCACATTTCCAAAACTTGCCAAAAACCCCATCCATTTTGATCCAAAATTTCCCAATCATACCTCCATTTTGACCTTAGAGAATTAATCATTATCTCCATTGAACCCTTTATCATACCTTTGAGCCCAATCATAATCCATTCATTTCCATAGCTCCTCATCCTCCTTGATTTTTGCATATTTATTTGGACCAAATAACATCCTTCTACAAATTCGTTTGCTTCTTCCATCAAGAACACATCCAAAATCTTCTAATCCAAACATCAATAAAAAAACATCAACCAACACCCAAAAAAAACCAAAATCCAAAAAATCAATCTTGAGCTAAAGTTGAATCTAGGTTTCATCCTTTGCATCCCATTTTGTTTGATTGGCCATTAGTCTACCTTTCAAGTAGAATAACCATCTCTCTTTGTGTAAGGTCATAAGTCTACCCCAAACAAAGAGAAAACATCCATTGTGCAACACCTAAAATCTAAATCCTACTTGAACTCATTTGTTGATTTCAAAATCCCTCTTCCAAAACATCATCCAAATCTATCATATCTAGGTCACCTAAGGTTTTCCTTAGTTCAAAACATCGTCCAAAATCAATATCAAATCTCTCCCACCACATCATCCTCAAATAATTCAATCTATTCCCCAATCATTTTGGTCTAAATTTTTGTGAAAATCAATATCTTCCACTCTTACCATCCTTAGGTTGACACCTTTTTGAGATTTATCTCTTAAAAGTGAAAATCTATCCTAGTCACCCCTAATTTCCTTCCACCTATAGATTTAGATTTATAGGGAGTACACTCTCTTTTACCTAAATCTTGTCACCTTTCCTCACCATATCCTCTTTAGGTCCAACAAATCAAACCACATTCTCTAAGGTCTCCACCTTCATCCACCTCAAAGATCAAAATCCATATCCTTTTTGCATGCCCATAACTAGATCCAAACACAAGAAGAATCAAGATATGACAATCTTTGGACACAATATGGGCATAGGGATGCCTCCAACCAATGAAAACAACATGCCAATCGGCCAACAAGGATACAACATACCCTCGACTTTCCAAATCCCGTCATGTAGTCTCCATGAAAACCCCTTCCACTTCTTGCAACCACAACCATCACAACCACCACAACCACCCATCCAAAACAACCCCACCATCAACCAAATAGTTCAATATGTCCTAAGCTTTATACAAGATTTCGATAGCATGGATATGCTTGACAAAGTCTTAAGGTCAGATCCAAATAGATATCTTGATTTCCTCCTCAAAATTGGTGCCCAACCACCCATCAACAAAACATCTTCCCAACCATCCTCGTCCAATCCTACAACATCATCCCAACCATCCACATCAAACACCAATCCACCCATATCTCAAACCTCAACCCCAACCATATCTACCACTCCCACTAGTTCTAATGTTGCCGCATCTACCACTCCCACAAGTTCTAACGTTGCCACATCTACAACTCCCACTAACATATCCACCACATCTAATGTCTCCAATCCTACCGTCTCCTACCCCATCGTCACATCCACTACCATACCAAATGTAAACCCTTCCATTCCCCAAATCACCTTGGGCATCCAAAGCAACCCCACACACACGACTGCTTCCACAAGTGTGCCTCCACTCAACCCCCACACCGTAGCTTACATGAGCCAATTATTACAACCACCTCACAACAACGTCAACCCATCCAATGTCAACCCATGCAATCTCACGCAAAAAAATCCCAATCCCCAATTGCTACCTCACATCCTCAAACAAATCCACACTTACCAACAATACCTTGTGCAACTTAAGCAAAACACCATCTCGCAAAACCAAAACATCATACCCCAAAATCAAAACCTCCTCCACTAAACCCAAACAAACCAATACCAAACCCCTCCCAACCTACAAAATCTCATCAACCAACAAAGCTACATCCCACAACCACCACCAACCCCAGACCTAATGAGTGTGGTGCAAACCTTGATCCAAAAGGTAGATGATTTGCAAACTAGGGGCAAGTGTAAACATTATTCTTTCGAGGATATTTGTCCCTAACCATTCGATCAAACATTATACATGCCCCCTTTTCCCAAGAACTTTGAAACACCTAAATTTGACAAATATAAGGGAAAGGGAGACCCTATGGATCACCTTGGGGAGTTTTACTTTGCTTGCCTCGAAGTCTCAAACAACGACACATATCTAATGAGACTTTTCCCTAGAAGCCTTAGTGGTCAAGCCACCGAGTGGTTCGCACACCTTCCTTTGGGCATTAGGCCTTTTCCTGAGCTCGCCAAGAAATTTTTCAACCACTTCTCCTACAATTTTGAACATGAAATATCCATGACAGACCTTTACAACACCAAACAAAAAAGTGGAGAATCCTTTGTTTCATTCTTGCAAAGGTGGAGAGGCTTGGCAAGCAAACTCCCTTGGTCGATCCCAAAGAAATAAATAGTCACCATGTTCATGGCTAATCTCAACCAAGAAATGGGGTTCCATCTACAAATCCTTTGTGCGTCTACTTTTGAAGAAGTCATTGACAGGGTACTACCATTGAGAGAGCTCTTATTGCCAAGGGTTTGATTAAACTATATGACAACAAGCCCTATAACAACAACAATAACAACAAGGTCAACATAAATGTCCCCAATACAAGAAACAACAACATGGAATCAAATAAGAAATCACACATTTGGGGTAAGAACAAAAACACCCTCAACAACGGCATCACCGATGTGAAGGCCGTCCAAAATGTGCAAAACCAAGCACCCCCAAGTACATACACTGCCAATGTAAATATTCCAAAAGGTCAACCTAAGAAAAACAAACCTTGGAGACAATTTACACCCTTAGAAGAACCAATCGAAGATATCCTCGATAGATGTCTAAAAAATGGTTTAATAACTCTCCCACCCGTTAAGCCCCACCAAGTCAGTGAACTCAAAGCTGCGTGGTACAATGAAAATGACTATTGTGACTACCACCGCATTGTGGGCCATAAGACATCTGATTGCATGAAGTTGAAACATTGTATACAAGACCTCATACATCACAACAAAGTCCAACTTGACAAGCCCTCCAACCATCACCCAACGCCAACTTGGGAGCTTACAAGGATCCTTTGCCAAATCACAACAAAGGAAAAGCCTCCTCCTCTAATCAAGCCTACAACATCACCCCACCTCCCACTTCCTATGATTCTGTCATAGGTTAGATAGAACCATCATCTAACTATATCAACATAATCACCATTCAGGCTCAAGCACCCAATTGTGCTGTCACAACCCGTCGAGGCCATGTGTCCATCCGCACAGCCCCTACCACTGACCAAACACCTCCATCCACGTCAAATCCTCAACCAAATCGTCCATCCGTTCACCCATCACCAACCAATAAATACAACCTCCTAGAACATCTAGGAAAGACCCCTGCACAGATCTCCATCCTTGAGCTGCTCCGTACGTCCCCCCTCCACAAAGAAGTCCTCGACAAGGCTCTAATGGAAACCCATGTTCCCACCAACTTGAATGTAGATCAATTCCAAGCCATGGTGGGCCATATCGCCTCACCTCATCATCTCACTTTCTCAGAAAAGGATCTCCCCGCATCTAACAATCTACATAATGATGCCTTACATATCAAAGTCTGCATCCACAAGCATATCATCAAAAGAGTCTTAATAGATGGTGGCTTTGGTCTAAACCTGTGAACTTTACAATTGTTAAAACACTTGGGATACCTGGATGTGATTGTGGTTGCAAGTGAATGTATAACCATCAAAGGGTATGATGACACTGAATGACTATCTGAGGGTACTATCAAACTCCCTATTGAAGTAGGGAAAAAGATATTGGAAACAAAATGTTAGGTTCTTGATCTAGACCTCCCCTACAACATTCTTCTTGGCCGACCATGGATCCATGCCATGCAAGCCGTCCCCTCTACATTCCACCAATGTCTAAAGTTTCCTCACAATGGCACAGAAGTAACTATCTATGCCGACCCCCACCCCTTCCAATACTGCAGTTTCTTGGAAGGACACGGCCATACTTTCTGACCATACAACAAGGCTCTCATGAAGACCACCTCCCAAATTGACCCTATGAAATCCACCTCATATGTCAACCCTGCCAACATTGCTACCACTTCATCCCAAGCACCTCCGCCACCCGAGGTCAAGATCAAGATTAGTGACATGGGATGTGCGGAATATGACTTGCATGGTACCTTTTGTGTAGGAAATTTAACCAATCCTAAAACATTTAGTGCCCCTAAGGAAGAAGACATCAATATAGTTGTCATCAAATGTAAACCATCACCCATCTTTGAAAAGAAGCATCTACTTGACCAAGATGTGCTAGAAGATATATCCTCCTAGTTATACAAAGATGAAGAAGCAGAATAGGAAACTCCTACCATACCAATAGAAATCTATGGAAAAGGGTCATAAATCATCAAGAACATAGGCTATAAAGACAAGGCAGTGTTGGCCTTCATGTACAAGGGATTGTAGAACTAGTTCAAGCAACAAGGAACCCCTACGCTCAAGGGTTAGGGTATGGTCAACGACAACGTATCCTCACTAGTGGCGAGTGTATCTTAGTTGAGGTCGCTACTGTTTCTCCTGACATTGATAACATCAACGAAGTAGGCCATCAAGATTCCTTTAGTGACTTCACTGAATTCTTCGAATCCTCAATTTGCACCATCTACATGATAACCACCCTAACATTCTCATCTAATGACCTACCCCTTGTATACCTGAACCTTATCGATTGGGAACAACAAGGACCTCCTGTCTTTGATGTAGCACAAAATGATGAAGCCATAGTAGAAATGATGGGGGTTAGAGATCATTTTCCCTTGGGAAATGACAAAGCCAGATACATAATGGAACTTGACACATCTTCCTATTTCGGCGAGACCACTCATGCTTCTAGTTGCAAAAACATAAGAATAAAAATGTCCCCTAGTGAAAACCACTCTGTGACACTTTCAGATGAAGAAAAAGTAAAAATAAAAGACGTATCTTCTGGTGAAAACCTCCATGAGGTGCTAGAAGATGGAAGCATGGGCCTTCCCGAAATAGAGAAGGTATATCCTGATAGATCAACGATCCTGGTAGAGCCATCACAAGAGATGAATCTTGGGATAGAAGAAGAGCCAAAGGTCACTTTCAGGGTAGAGTCTCTCATCGCAACAAAACAAGAAAACTTCTTAGCATTCTTAAAAAATAGAAGCCGTAACTTTGCATGGACCTATGCAGATATGCTAGGGCTAGATCCTGCCTTAGTTGTTCATCATCTCACAGTGCGGCTTGATGCCAAACTGGTAAAACAAAAGCTAAGAAAGATGAATCCTCAGGTGACCCTCCTTGTTAAAGTAGAGCTAAAGAAACTCCTAGATGTGGGATTCATCCGACCTATAGACTATCTAGAATGGGTCTCTAACCTAGTACTAGTGGTGAAGCCTGATGGTCAAATTTGATGTTGCATAGACTTTTGAGACGTCAACAAAGCATGCCCTAAGGATGACTTCCCACTACCTAACATCGACATCATAGTGGACCTCACCGTAGGACATGAGATGCTATCACTAATGGATAGATTCTCAGGGTACAATCATATCAAAATTGTGGAGGAAGACCAGTATAAGACTTCCTTTATCTACCCATGGGGAACATATTGCTGGGTGGTGATGCCATTTGGTCTGAAAAATGTAGGAGCTACTTACCAAAGGGCCATGACTGTCATCTTCCATGACCTTTTCCACATCATGGAAGATTATGTGGATGACTTGTTAGGGAAATCAAAGACAAGAGAGGAACATTTGGACATGCTAGCAAAGATCTTCAACAGGCTAAAGCAATATAATGTGTGGCTAAATCTAAAGAAATGTGTTTTTGGGGTTACCTCCAGAAAGCTTTTGGGATACATAGTCTCTAGAAGGGGAATTGAGGTAGATCCTGCAAAAGTGAAAGCTATCACTAAGATGTCCCCTCCAAATAGATTGAAACAACTATGAAGTCTGCAAGGGAAACTGCAATCTATTTGTAAGTTTATTGCTCAGCTTGCCGATTAGTGTCAGCATTTTCAACACCTGCTTAGAAAGAATACAGCTTTTGTCTGGGACAATTAGTGCCAGGTTGCCTTTGACTAGTTAAAGGAGTTCTTGGCTAATCCCCCTGTTCTCAATCCACCAAGGCAAGGAGAGCCTCTCCTTTAATACATCTCAGCAACTAAAACCGCTACAGGGGCCTTGTTGGCACAACACGATGAGAAAGGGAAGGAAAGAGCTATATATTATATCAACTACACCTTGGTAACCTATGAGCTAAATTATACACTTGTTGAACGAGTGTGCCTAGCTGTGGTCTTTACTTCACAAAAGTTAAGACACTACATGCTCAATCACAAAACTAAGCTCATCACCAAGATCGACCTGCTAAAATATCTACTAAATAGAGTTGCTCTTACAGGAAGAATGGCCAAATGGGTCATGATCCTTAGTGAATTTGAAATTGAATACATAGAGAGAAAGGCTATCAAAGGACAGGTCATTGCCGATCAATTGGCTGAAGCACCTACTCCCTTAGAACATCCTACACTCGCAGAGTTCCCTGATGAAGCCATATTAACAATAGCACCAGCAATAGAAAAATGGAAAATGTACTTTGATGGGTCATATACACATAGAGGCTCAGGGGCAAGCATCTTGTTTGTTATCCCTCAAGGTGACACCATCCCTAAATCATCCAAAATTACATTTCCATGTACCAACAACATGGTAGAGTATGAGGCCCTCATCACAGGTCTCCAAATAGCAATTAAGTGGAAAATCAAGCTGACAGTGTATGGCGACTCCCAGCTGGTCATTCGACAAGTAAACAATGAGTACAAAACTAAGGATGATAAAATCCTACTTTACAAAAAGATGGTCGATGACTTTAAAGATTATTTTGATGATATTCACTTTGATCAAATCCCAAGACTAAACAACAAAGTTGCAGATGCCATGGCAACAATCGGATCCCTGGTTGATATGAAGAAAGATAGCAAAAAGTAAGTTCTTGATCAAAGAACTCTCTGTTCCAGCATATGATGTTCCCCAATTAGAGCTAGTGTGCGAAATCGTTGGTCCCTTATCCCTGTGGTATCAAGAAACTTACATGTACCTCCATGATAACATCGTTCCCCACAACTTATCCACCTCGCAACGAAAAAGTTTCATTCGTGGAGCCTCCCGCTTCCTCCTCGTAGGAGACACCCCATACAAAAGGAGTCTTGATGGCATGCTTTTACAATGTTTAGACTCTAGGGAAGCCAAAGTGGCCTTTGCAAGAGGTACATGAAGGCATTTGTCAGGCACATTTAGGTGGGCCTACTCTAGCTAAGAAGATCCTGAGAACCGAGTACTATTGGCCAACCATGGAACGAGATGCCTATTAGTTTGTAAAGAAATGTCTGCCATGTCAACAACATGGAGATCTCATTCATGCACCAGCACAAGAATTGCAGCCAATTACGATTCCGTGGCCCTTCTCATAGTGGGGGCTCGACCTCGTAGGGAAAATACATCCACGATCATCCAATGGCCATAAATTCATCATCACTGCTACCGAATACTTCACTAAGTGAGTGGAAGCAATACCACTCACTTTCACCACTGGAACATAGATATCCAAGTTCATTCTACATTACATCATAGGTCGGTACAGCATCCCCCATTCCATTATCACAGATAATAGAAAACCATTCAAGAACCAAGAAGTCCACACCCTGTATGAGAAATTTCAAATCCAACACCACTTCTCCTCTCCATACTACCCTCAAGGTAATGGTCAAGCAAAAGCTTCAAACAAAACCATCCTTCATATTTTGAAGAAAACAGTTAATGAAGCTGGTCATGACTGGCACCTTCAGCTAAATCCTGCCCTATGGGCCTATCGCACAAGCATACGCACACCCACAAGAGCCAGTCCATATTCCCTTGTATTCGGATCCGAAGCTATCCTACCTATTGAGGTCGAGCTCCCTTCCCTAAGGGTACCTTTGCAAAACATAATCACTAATGAGGAATACTGAGTTGCAAGGTTGCATGAGATAGAATTACTGGATGAGAAAAGACTGGATGCATTGAACCATCTGCAGGTCTATCAAAACTGCCTCAAAAGAAGCCACCATAAGAAAATCAAGAACCACAAGTTTGACGTAGGCGACCTTGTCCTCATGAAAAACTAGAAGAATCTGTAGGAATGCCCTAAGAAAGGAAAAATTGAACCTAATTGGTTAGGGCCCTATGTCATCACTGCCAGTTATGGATTAGGAGCATATCAGCTTGCAACACCTGAGGGCTAGCTCTGGATGAGCCTATGAATATTCTACATTTGAAGAAGTTCTATGCATAACCCATCTAGTATCCCAAGCAAAAAATACAAAAAAATAAAAAAATAGAAAAAATAAAAAGAAAAATAAAAAAATTAAGAAAAACCCGAGTGCAATAAAGATGTCCAATGGTGAAAATCACCTTGGTGACGCCTTGGATCGGTACCATGGTGAAAACCTGTTTCAGGCACCATGTGTAGCGACCAGTTCTACCATCTAATAAGTCCTCTTTCCATCATGACCCTCCATACCAAAAACACCTTCCATGGCTTGGAATTCAGAAACATCAATCATCCCACATCATCCCACCCCACATCATTCCACCCAAGGCTAATCCGTGATACAAAGATCCTTGTAAGCTTCCTTCTGTATAGCTAAACAGAAAAATTCAAAAACATAAAAAAACTCAAAAAACCTCCAAAAAAATCAGAAAATCAGAAAATTCCAAAAACAATAGAAAAAACTCAAAAAACCCCCCAAAAATAAAAAAAATCAGAAAATTCCAAAAACAATAGAAAAAACTCAAAAAACCCCCAAAAAAAATCAGAAAATAAAAAAATTCCAAAAACAATAGAAAAACTCAAAAAACCCAAAAAACCCAAAAAACCCAAAAACATAAGAAAAATAAAAAATTAAAATTCCAAATCCATTCACATGACATCATGACCATCTCCAAACATCCTCACAATCACCCAAAATCATCATCACGTCATCCTCAACATCCATCCTAAACCATTCCCACATCATCAAGTCTTGTCAAAACTACATATTCATCTCACCCGCATCTTGAAAGTACCTTGATCCCGTGGACACAGGGTATGTAGGCAATCTGGAATATGAAGGAAGTATCCAATACTTAAGGACATAAGATGCACCCATCCAACCTGTTTGGATGGTCCCTATTTATTGAGCTTGCTAGATCCAACAAATGATACACACGCCAAGTATACGCTTGAAACATCATGCCTCACGTAAAAATCATCAATCAACATACCAACTAATCCAACACATGGTCTGACTGTCTTTTTGCCCACCTTTTAAAAATTATCCAACAAAATCCAACTGATTTGCATCCTAGGATATATCATTCCTACAATGGACAAGAATTTGTCATCCTATGAACACTTATCTTGGCAAGAGCACACAATAGCTATTTGTATCTTTTTGGTGGTCTTTTTGATTATTGATTTTTATCTTCTTGTCTCGCTCTAGGTCACTTCCAAAGCTACCTTGATCTCATTATATCATGGTATGTGGTGGACAACACCTGGAGTAGACATGGTCATTGTTTTTGTATGCTGTGCTTGTGGGTTGTTTTCATTACTCCAAGAATAGTATTCATATCTTGAATCTTGGGTTGGTTCTAGCATGATGTACCTCATTTGCATATATAGGCATTAATACCTTATATGTACTATGGGAATTCATGGCTATGAGTCCCCTTCCTCGGCTAGGCAAGGTACTACCTTGGGCATGCATGAAATCAACCTATTGTTTGTGGATCTAGTCCATGCAATTGTGGGATATATATCCTCACCTAGGTCATCTCATACCTTTGTGAAGTGTATCCTATATTGCTATAATAAACACATAAATGCTCTCAATTAATCTTATGCAACTACTATCACTAGCTCAAATCATCTTCCTATCACTCATCCAACCATACTAGCCAGGCCTAGATTTTATCCCCACCACGCCCCCACTTATCCCCCCCAACCTCCTAACTAACCCCACCTCTCCCACTCATTCCAACCAACCTAACACATTTTGAACTGAAACAAATCCCCCCTCAATGACGTGGCGTATCATGACCTAGGCCCCTCCTTATCTCCACCCCCACTCCCTTCTTCAATCTAACCATAACCAATAATACCCTTACCCAGTCCATAAACCATTCCCCCTCCCTACCGATCCCCCTACCACCAAGCCCCATTGTCTAGGGTTGTACAAAAATATCGCTTGTGTCATGACTAGATCACTACATCAAATCACTAATCATTGCATCCACCATTTCACCCTTATCATGCAAATGCTACAACTTTCCTGAAAAATGAAACAATTAAAGCACTAAGCGTAGGGTAGTTGCTACATCCATCATATGTGTTTATTAAGATAAGCATATTTCCATTCCATTACATTTTGCATCCATAATAAATGTTTATTAATCTGAGCATTTATTTGCATTACACATCCACATCATAATCCATAGTCAAAAAACATGCATACAACACATTATTTGAGCCCATTTAGTAATTTAACTTGAAATCTTGCCATCATTGCATACATGTGACCATACACTAGTGTAATTATAATTCACACTCTGCATCCATCCAATCTAACTGGACATTCATCACACATCACATAGATAAAACATATAGCATCTATGATCTATCACTATCATAAATCCTGTTGTTATTACATGCATGTGGAAATCTAACTAATAACACATGGAAGGTATTGATTTAGTACCTGTTATGATATGATTGATCACACAAATTGCAAAGCTAATAATTCACATTCTATATCCATCTAACTAAACATCCATCATACACAAATCACAACATTATATCCATCACATAACATCAGTAGTATATCCATAGAATCTCATAAAATCATCACATCATCATCACATATACACATAATCCATAACTGCATGACATGCATAAACATAAACATAAACATAATGCATCCATAAACATAATCATCATCAGGAAACATAAGCATCAGTAGGAAAAATGAATGCATCCATACATAACACATCATAAATGCATAAATCATCACCATCATCATATATCATCAGTTTCATAATACATCATCATAATCATAATGTACATTGCTCAAAATAATAAAAGTCATGATACAATAGGCCTCAAAGGGCTCAAAATGTACAACACATATATGTTAACCTTGGACTAATGAACCTCTGCCTGACTCAGTAGGGGATCCTGGCCACGGCTGTGGCTGTGGCTGTGGGTGTACCTACTGCTTCTATGGTACCTGTAGTGGAGGGCCCATCGGCCGCTGCACTGACTGGATAGACTGAGATCTATGGGACCTAGACCTCTAAGACCCACTCTGCTGGCTAAGGCTCAGGATCCTCTAACCCTCTGGAACAACTGAACAATAAGCAACATGATAATAATTAGCTCATCAACTTTGATCTAGAACCTGTGCCTGTAACTGAGTAATCTGTGTTTGCATCATGGTCAATACTGGGCCCATGCATGTCCCTGCCACGACTCCCTATAGGATGGCTACCAACCCTCTGCCTACTAAGCCTTCGCCTCTGCCTGCTAACCTCTGGGCTCTGCTGCCTGCCTCTGAGCTCTCTCTCCATCCCTCTCGCCTGTCAGGGTCACTATCTCACCCTATGCCCATGTCAACTGTGCCCGCAGTGCACTCATCTATCCATCTGATCCATCCATTAATGCAACCATGCCCCACAACTGCACTAGCTCAGCATCTCAGCTCTCCAAGGCCTCCTATAAACTGGCCACATGTCCCCACAGGGTCTCTATCTCCTCATCTGCACTCTAAGACCACCGACAGGATGAACGCTCTTGTGGACCTGAACCTCCACCTGCCACTGCTCCCCTGCCTTTGATCCAGGTACCTGCTATGCTGCTACATCTACCTACCTTTGCTGCTAAAGTGATACCTATGGTGGGGGCATCAGCTCCCTATCTGTCCTCTGCCTCCCCCTGCGCTACCGAGGTGTCCTCTACCTCGGCACCTCACCTATTTGAACTTGCTACATAAGTACTTACTATACAGGTACCTACTACTGTACCTACTACTAGGGCAACTACTAACCAACACCTGCCTATCCCCCTCCTCTAGCCCCTACCTGCCCAACTGTTGCTGGTGCCAAAACACCAATCGGATCATCATCATCCCTGACCTCTACCTCCTCCTCCGCAATGTAATTTGCAATGATCTCATCCCCCTCCAATAGACTCTCCTCATCCCCCTCTGACCCACTCTCCTCATCTCCCCCTGCTCCACCCTCATCTGCCATGACTATCTCCTCAGTCAGATCTTTAAACCGTGTAGGCTGCCACATCTACCACCATGTCTCATATGCAAGCATGGTACTTGGATCTATGACCTCATTCCTCCAATCCCACCTCAATGGCACCAATGCCGCAAAATCTCCTATAGCAACCTGTGGCTGTATGCCTGGGGGCCACAAATGTGCATCTTGAGGAGTCCATGCAAATATCGCCATAACCTGCGGAACATCCTGCCATAGTCCAAACTATCGCATGACCTGCGACGGAAGATACATATCAATAGTACGGTCGCCTCGACCCATCAAGTACCACTACTAAAATGTGTAAGGCATATGAACATCATCATCTAGCCATGGCTTCACTTTGATATAGGTCGCTAGGTAACCTGAATCACATCATCAAAAAACTTGCCACCAATATCGAACTTGCCCTGTGTATGTGTACTCTGCATCTCAATACAAAAAGACATAGGCCTCAAATGGACGGCGATAATATCCACACCTTGGCCTAGTAATCGTAATATTCTCCCAAGCCCACACATGAAGCAAAGTGACTCTAGATGATAGCGCTGAATCACAATGATAAACAACTGTATGCATCTCATGGTATAGCTGTGCTAGCAGATAGGGCCCCCAGGTAGATACTGTCCCATGGCAAACCATCCCCAACCTCCCCCAATCCAACTGGAAAGCCTCTCCGCCACCGATTCAACATCACGACGCCACCAATCAATGCACATAGGAATAACGAGAAATGGTCTGCACCCGCCTTAAGTGTCCTCTCATAGCTCATCTCTCGACTCTCTGACACCAACACTATCTGATCTTGGGTAAATACTCTAAGTAGAGCCCTCTATCCCCTCGTCGTATCCTATATCACTCGCCACCCATGAATTGGTATCTTGAGGATGCGATAAACATCCTCAAGTGTGATAGTGATCTCTCTCATAGGAAGCAGAAAAGAATAGGTCTTAGGATGATAACACTCCAAGAGAGCCATCATAAGAGCTCTATGAGCTCATAGCACTGGCATCGATGCAGGTGTTAGAAGCCCTAGCTCTGCTAGTCAACTGTGGGCATCGTCATCAAAAGCATCAAGCAACTCCATAACTGTAGGAACATGGCACTCTCGCAAGTACACGATAAAAGATCTCATCTACTGCATACACAAATACTTGTCAGAAACCTACCTATTCTTCCAAAAACCAAACCTTTCGTATCACATTTCTTCTGTTGGAAGCCAAATTAATGTTGGAGCCAAAATTATTCCCTTTTGCGCCAACATTATAGATGGTGCTACCAAACCCACATATGGCACTAAAACAGACTATAGTGCCACTGCACAGAGTTTTTGCGCCATTTTGAAATATTGCACCACATCTCCTTTTAGCGCCAATCCAAGGGATTGTGCCACCTTTCTAGATTGTGCCGATCCATATGATCGCACCACTTCCCAATTCAACGCTAATCTAAAATATAGCGCTATTCCAAAATGTTGCGCTAATCTAGAAGATAGTGCTAGCCTAACCCCCTTTTGGCGTTAATCCGCCAAAAAACCTAACCCTGCGCGATATGGCACTAAAATAGACGATGGTGCCAAAATGTGACATTTTAGCACTAATTTGCCCTTTCTCTATCCCAAGCAGATAGCGCCAATCGAGAAGATTGTGCTAATCCATGCATCTTTTTGTGCTAAGCGACCCCCTTGATAGCGCTAAAACCCTAAAATCCCTTTTCTCGAAGTAAAAAATTGTGACAAATCAAAAAATGACAAAGCTAGAGTTAGGGCCTACCTACGGTCTAGCCTGCGTTGATCTTCCGTACAGTCGAAAGTGCTCAGAAATGTGCCTGTATCGCGGGAACATAGGATTACGCTCTTCCATCTCCTCTTCTCTCCTTCTTCTAAGTGGCTATAGGTGTGCAAATGTGGCACTCTTAGGGCCCACTCTTCTAATTATAGTAAGCCATGTCATCCCTCCACGCAGTTTTTCCTCCCCAGGGTGCAAATCATAACCGTTTTCCTCCATTCTTCTTCCTATCATCTTTTTTTTCATCCCCCTATCTAACTTTCACCTCCGTTTCATCATTTTGAGAGCTCATCTAAAAAAAAATTATTTTTTTTCACCTGACCTCTCGAGGGGGCATCCCTCACTCATTCCATTCCTTCCCGGCAGCTAGGGCATATTTTTCTTTGACCTGACGCCACTTTCCTACTAGGTCCTGATGCCTTGTCAAAGAGGCGCAAATGTAGACACCTAAAACTATCTTCATCATCAAACTGACTCCTGACATCCCTAAACATACCAATTTCCCTTCTAATCAATTAATTAAATTTTTATTTAATTAATTATCCCTTCATCATCTCATTTTTCATCATTTTATCCCCTACAATTGGATTAATTTAATTAATTCAATAGTCCAACCTTAGCCAATTAATTAAATAAATATACAATATTTATTTGGTTAATTCTCCCTTTCCACTAAATCTAATTAATTAGGTAAATCATGTTTATCTAATTAATTCAGCCTATTAATTAACCTATCCCTACCCTAGGTGATTAAATAGTCATTATTTAATTACCTACCCTAACCTACATCATCCTAGCCTTAGGATTAATTAAGTAAATCCTTATTTAATTAATCTTATCTTCCCACTAATCCATTTGCTAATTTATTCCAACTATATTAATTAGGTTAATCACCTCAATTAATTTGGTTAAACCCTCATTTTCACTTCTCCCCACATCCCATGAATAAAAATTAATTTTCATGCCAAATAAATCAATTTTAATACACATTTGTCATAATATTCATTAAATACCTCTTACACCCCTTACACATGTCATAACTCATTAATATCCACTCTTCCCCAAATGAATTTTAAATTCATTTTACTCTTCCCCATGTGAATTTTTAATTCACAAATAATCCATCTCACCCAACCTCATTTATGGACCCCTCTTCCCAAGATGAATTACAAATTTGTCTTTATTCTCATCCCTTCATTTTTCAAGATTAAATCTAGGCTCTCCACATCATCTTCATCCTCCACCATTGATCTCTCAAATTGATCTCAATCGTTGGATCAAAATCTCTCCAAAATGCCTATAAATACATCTTCCAAGCCATTTCATCATCCAATTTCTAAGTAGAGTTATCCTGCTAAAAATTCTCTTGAGCTATCTTGTGAGTTGCATTAGATTTAGCATTTCACATTGAATCCATTATCTAGGGTAAATCTAGGAGCTCTTGGGTGCATGCTTCTAAAACCCTTTCTTGGATTGGTGAATCATAGTGAGGTATAATGCTTATTTATGCTTTTATTCTTGTGCTTTTCATCTCATTTTGATTTCACAAATCATAGATCCTTTGCTGGAATCTTGGATAACTGCTCTGATTCTTGTTCCTTTTCTTCTTTTACCTCTTCTTCTACATCTTCAATGCTAGGGAAGATATCAGATTCGATGCCTGCTGAATCTTGTGAGAACTGATACAAGCCTTCATCTACTTTGATATTTGTGCTTTCAATCATCTTTTCCAATCTTTTGTTATAGCATCTCTAGCCCTTACTTCTGGTTGAGAAACCAAGAAAGAGTCCTTCATCACATCTTGAATCAAACTTTCCTAGGTCTTCTTCATCTCTTCTAATATAGCATTTGCTGCCAAAGATCCTATGGTATTTGATAGAGGGAGGTCTTCCATACCACAACTCATAAGGGGTCTTAGATCTATTGACCCTTAATTTTACTATGTTAGTTAGTTAGAGAACAATGTGAATTGCCTCTTTCTAGTATACATTAGGCAGATCTGCATCTTTCAACATTGCCCTAGACATTTCTTGCATAGTCCTATTCTTCCTTTCCACTACCCCATTTTGCTGAGAGGTTCTAGGAGTAGACAAGTGCCTTCTAATACCATGATCTTCACAAAACTTCTCAAATTCATTTGAAGTGAACTCACCTCCTCTATCTAACCTTAAACATTTGATTTTAACATCCATCTCATTTTCAACCAAAGATTTGAAGATTTTAAACTTATCAAGAGCATTAGATTTTTCTCTTAAAAAGGTAACCCAAGTCATTCTAAAATAATCATCAATAAGCAACATAAAATACCTTTAACCTTGTTGACTCTTTACTCTTGTAGGTCCACATAGGTTGGTGTGAATAATCTCCAATGGCTTTGAAGAGGAGTACTCCTTGCTTTTAA
Organism: Cunninghamia lanceolata; assembly: GCA_027924645.1. Lineage (NCBI taxonomy): Eukaryota > Viridiplantae > Streptophyta > Pinopsida > Cupressales > Cupressaceae > Cunninghamia > Cunninghamia lanceolata. The sequence continues at coordinate 10,801,222 of BSBN01000472.1, read as the reverse complement.
AACTTGTCTTTGTCTGCTTTCCCATTTGACATTCCTTACATATAGTATTTGCAGGCTTGATGATTTTAGGTATATCTCTTATTGCATGGGTTGAGCTGATTCTTATCATATTATCAAAGTTGTTGTGTCCCATTCTTTTATGCCACAACCAACACCCACTGGATTGAGTCAATAGACATGATCTTCCATTTGCCTCTTTCAGGTGATAAATATCACAAGTCTTGATACCTTCTACAACAAGCTTTCTGGATCCTACGTTCCTGATTTCACAGCCATTGGCATGAAGAAGTAAGATTGTAACCTTTTCTGCACATTTGACTGACACTAAGAAGATTGTGTTGTAAACTACTAGCATAAAGAACATCCCCAGTCTTATTTTTTCCATCAATAAGTATGACACCTTTTCTACAAATTTGAGCTGACTCATCACCTTCAAAATTAATAGCTCCACAATCCCACTTCTTGAGGCTGATAAACTTCTCTTTATCACCAGTCATATGATTTGAACAACCACGGTCAATAACCCAAGCTTTAGTTTCTTCTTTTTCATGGAAGGCAGTCCATACAGCCATTGATCTTTCATTGTTTTGGATTGCTTGCAAGGTATCACATTTTCCAACTTCATCCTTTTTGTCACCAACACTCATGGCCAAGAAAAGTGTTTCATCATTTGAATCATCATGACCCTCATCTTTTGAAGAACAACTATCTTCTAAAGAAGACAAACTCCTTTTGAATTTACTATTTCTATTACTTCTCTTAGTTTCTTTAAGAGGACATTTAGAAGCAAAGTGACCAACCTTTCCACAATTGAAACATTTGAAGGGTAACTTACCTTTGTATTTTCTAGATCCTTTCTTCAAAGTTCTTACAAAATTTGCTTCAGTATCATCAGTTATTTCATCTTCATTTGTAGTCTCATCCTTTATCTTTCTACTGACTTTGAAAGAAACTTCTTTCTTTGGAGCGTGACTATCGAACTCTCTCATTTCAAAAGCAATGAGAGTCCCAAACATTGTGTCTAAGGAGTATGTATCTAGGTCAACAGTCTCCTTAATAGCAGATACTTTGGAACTATAAGATTTGGGAAGAGATCTCATAACCTTTTTCACAATCTCATCTTCGTTTAATTCTCCACCAAGACCTTTGATACCATTGACTACTTCATTCACCTGGAGCATGAAACCTGCAATATTTTCATCTTCTGACATCTTTAGGGATTCAAATCTATTCTTGAGAATTTGCGTCTTGGCTTGTTTCACTTTCTTATCTCCTTCATAAAGAGTTTCAAGTTTATTCCAAACTTCTTGAGCTGAGCTAGAACTTATCACCTTTAAAAGTTCTAAATCAGTTAATCCACTCATGATAGCATACTTGGCCTTGACATTATTGTCACACTTGATTTTATCTACATCTATTAGAAGATTTTTAGGAACAGTGTATCCTTTCTTGACAGATTCCCAAACTCCACACCCTAGTGAATTGATGTAGCCTTCCATCCTCACCTTCAAAAAAGCATAATTAGTTCCATCGAACTTGGGAATCTTGTTGGATCCTCTTGATGCCATCTCAATTGGTTAAGCTTCCTTTAGAGGAACTTGGATCTGATACTGATTGTTAAACACACTAAGATACTTAGAGGGGGGATGAATCAGTATCTAAACAATTCTTCAAATTTAACAATTACAGCTTATCTGAAGCAAATTAGAACTTAAGATTCATAACATTTAACATGAAGATGAAAGATTAACACAATGCACATCAACACATAACACCAGATATACATGGAAAACCCTAGAAGGGAAAAACCACGGTGAGGATTAACTCACAATATATAAAGCTCAAGTAAAAACTTTGTTTTAGGGGCTTTAACCCAAGGAAGCTGCTACTCCCTAAGTAACTTTGATTTAGGGTCACTCCCAAGGAAGCTTCTACTCCCTGATGACTTTGTTTTAGGGTCTTTAACCCAAGGAAGCAACTACTCCCTAATCTAAGAACAAACTAAAAAATGATTACAGTATGACAATCTTTCAACTGTTTGAAAACTACCTTTGAATCTCACACATGATGATTGCACTTCTGTCTCTTCACACACTATCTTTTGAAGATCTAATTAGTTAGGCACGCTCTATACTTTATCACTATCTCAAATGAGTCTTCAAGATGAATTCCGACAACTTCAACATCTGCTCTTTCTCCCACTGTCGCACACTAAAATGTAGTTTATTCTGTTATACTCTGCTTGTGAACCTATTCTATCTTTTTGCAATCATATTCTCCACATTTAATTTGATATACTATTTATACATGATATTACATTGATTACATAGCTTGTCGGCCAAATTAAACATGAAAAAATACATTTACAAGTTGGCCATGCAATACACAATATGAAACATGTAGAAGAAAGGTCTAATTAGGACAACACGTTGCACTAGTAGAAGACTCAAGCATTGTAGACACCAACACTTGCTTAACAAGGTTCAAAGCATCCTTCACAACTTCAAAAAAAAGGAATTACCTCCACACACTCCGCTCATTTGAAAATAGGACAGATTTAAGGTAAGCTCATGGAAACTTGAAGAGTAATGACCATATCAACTAGAGAACATTTTGCGGTACTAGAAATAAGAAAGATCTTCATGAAACTCTTTCAAATGAGTCCTCCTGATTCATACATCCCCAAATACTTCTTTGCCACTGCACATCAAAGAATTATGCCACATACCTTCAATCATTAATTCTAAGAGCACATTGTTATTTAGAACACACTACAACCTTCTGTTAATAGAAGAATTGAGTTGCGGACCATTAAGAAGCTTGAAACATGAAATGCGCATTCAGGAACATGTTCAAAAAACTACAAGGTCAAACATTTACTTCCGGAGGAATGCAGAGCATTCTAGCGGGTCTTTATCATTGCTTCATTCTGCCAGAGGTCATACTGGTACTCTATCAAACATAACTTTCACAGCGGAGGGAGAAATGACTCGATACTTTGGAAAAACCACCTTCACTATACTCTTGACACAATTCCAGAATCAGGTAGCCAGATATGCAACAACAGAGGAATGCTGAGCATTCCATTACCCTGCTGGGAAAACCTTCACAGACCTTTCGATGATCAAAACATCATGAAACTTGGTGTTGCAAATATGTGCCTAAGTGGTGTTGTGATTGATGTCAACATATTCTTGTTGCCATTGGTGTCAACTATATCCTATTTTGCTATCTATATAGAAGATCAAACTGTTGAGGATATTGAGAAAATTAATGACAATCAATGCATGTGAACCATATGGATGTGTAGAGGATTGTCAGAGGTTTCTCTAGTTAAGATTTGAGAAGTTTGCGTGAAGATTTGAAGAAGTTGTGGCCATTTGAGTAGAATTGGATTTTACAGTATTCAGAAGAGACAGTGTGACAGTAAGTTGGTCCAAATTGCTCTGCAATAAAATATTATGGTCTACAGATCTAAAGGCATGTTTGGGAAGTCAGTGTGTATCATCAACTCTAGTGGTTCATGGTTTAGAGATCCACAAGCTATCTTTCTAGTTTGACAATCATGACAGATAGTGTTTTTGAAGTTCCAGAGGAATATACAAATGATTTTGGTAATTTGGTTTAGAGTGAATGTTATTGGTAATTTAAATATGCTTGTGGAGATCTCTAGATTGTGTGGCTACTATGTTGGAGGTCCGCATTGAAGTTTGAGCTCGTTGATTGAAGATTTCTTCTTTGAGGTTTGTGTTCTTCCCAGTCTTGGCCGATCGGATGTTCCTGGCATGCTGCGGATAATCTAAGAGCATTTTATGAAGCATGGCATGGTTGTAGAGGAAGATTCAAGTCTCAATTGTGTTTGGCCGACAGTGTAATGATCCGCATCAAGTTTATCTGACCTTATTGATCATTCCAAGGTTGATGAAGCATATAAATACTTGTTGAAGAGTTTTTAAAAAGAATCCTTGAATAAATGAGTTAAATTCGAAGAAAGGATCAAAAAGTAGAGCAGAGAAGAAGAGGAGCGAAGGAAGCATAGAGTGAAGTGTCAGTGAAGAAGAATTAGAAGATAGGAGCAGAAGTTTTTGAGCCTTCAAAGGGACTGATTCAGGCATGAATGTAGATGCTATTTCTTAGTTCATTATCTCTATGTAAATCATAATTTCTTATAGGCAGTGAGGCTCTGCTTGAGCAGTGAGCTTTGGACAGTGCACCCGAAGGCATGTGCCTTCTATTTTCTTAAGTACTTTTAACAGGGTACGCATTCTTGTGGGTTAACCCCCACCATGGTTTTTCCGTTAACCAGGTTTTCCATGTCAAAATTTTGGTGTTTTGTGTTCATATTGTTTCTGCTCATGTGTTGACTTATGCTTAATTGTTTTCATCATTAATCTGATTGTAAAGAAGATTTAAATGGTTTGGAAAAGGTCAAAGTTTAGGGACAACTAATTCACCCCCCCTCTCAGTTGTCTAGACTATTTCCAACAATTGGTATCAGAGCTAAGTACCTCTAAAAGAAGCTTGATTGCTTGAGGAGATCCAAGATATTATTTTACAAGAAGGAAAGTGTGAGATTTGATGGAACAAATTACTCCTTCTGGAAGGTACGTATGCAGTGTCATCTAGAATGTATGGGTGATGCCTTTTAGTTAATAACAAATAATGTGTATAAGATTTTGAAGAATGGAGCCTCAAATATAGATGAACTCAGAGATGCTGAACAAAACACTCGAGCCAAAGAAGCATTGTTGAGTGCCTTGTCTGATACTAAATTGGCAAATGTCCTAGATTTGTAAATTGCTCATGAAATCTGGATTAAATTGGAAAATCTATATGAAGGTGACAAATATGTTAAATGTGCCAAGCTACAAAGGCTAAAGGGTAAATATGAAAGATTTGTAATGAATGAAGATGAAAACATTACTTCCTACCTGTAGAAAGTAAATGAACTTGTGATCGGTATCAGAAATGCAGGTGGAGTATTGGATGAATCAGAAATTGTTGCCAAAGTGCCTAGATCCTTACTGGCAGCTTACAAGCACAAGGTTGTAGCCATTGAAGAAATTAGGACAGTAACAACAGTCATAAGGGATCAGTTAGTTGGTAAGCTTTCAGCATTTGAAATGAGTGAGTTTGGTGATTCCCTCCCTAAGTCTGAATCTGCATTCAAGGCCAGCGTGTATGGAAAGCAAAGATATGATCTGGGTGAAAGTTTTTCAGGAAGCACAAGTAGGTTTATCAAGGCAAGGAAGGCTCTTGAAGATGATGAAATTGAGACTACAGATCTTGAATCTTTCATTGCCAAACAGATGCCAAGAGGATCTGGTAAGTATGAAGGAAAGTTGCCACTCAAATGTTTTTCTTGTAATAAGATTGGTCATTTTGCTTCAAGGTGTCTAGAGAGGTTTTCAAAACCAAACCCTACCAAATACAAAAATTAGAAGAATTGCTACTATGTCCAAGAAGCTGGAGAAGGAGTCACAAATGATGAATCTGATCATGGAGAAGGTGATTGGGTGTTCATTGCTATTAAAGAAGATCCAATGTCTACTGAATCTGCTAGCTATGCAAATGTGGAAAGTGCCTTGGCTGCTCAAGTTGTTGAAAAGGATGAATGGGTGATTGATAGTGGATGCTCTCCTCATATGACTCGTGACAAGAGTAAGTTTGTGAGTTTTGAAAATTATGAAGGAGGATTTATGAAATTTGGAGACAACTTAGCTGGTAGAATTCATGGTAGAGGATCCATCTCTTTTGATGGTAAGAACAACAACAATGATGTTCTGTATCTGGAAGGACTGAAACACAATCTTCTCAGTGTTGGACAATTGGTTGACAATGGTTATGATCTTCGGTTCAAGGATGGAAAATGCAGGATCTTGGAAAGTTCCAGAACTAAAATTGCATTCGGTACTCAAACTAGAGGTAACATCTTTCACTTAAGTAGTTCAGGAAAAAGTTGTTTGATTGCTCAAACACGTCAAAGTTGGTTATGGCATAGGAGAATGTGTCATGTGAATTTTGATAACATTGTCAAAATAAGTTCCACTCAAGCTATAAGACATCTTCCAGGACTTGCAAAACCGGATAGAATATGTAGAGAATGTCAATTAGGTAAACAAAACAAAATTTCATTCAAAAGTAAGGAACAAGGTTCAAGTGGGAGATTGGAACTAGTACATACCGATCTCTGTGGTCCTGCTAGAATTAGGAGTGTGCAAGAAGACAGATATTTTATGTTGTTGATTGATGATTGCTCCCGAATGATGTGGGTAACTTTCCTAAAAGAAAAATTAGAAGCTCTTGATAAGTTTAAGGTGTTCAAGATGATGGTTGAAAATGAGATTGATGGGAAGTTGAAGTGTCTAAGATCTAACAGAGGTGGAGAATCCACTTCCAGTGAGTTTGTTGCTTTTTGTGAAAAGCATGGAATAAAAAGACAGTTATCTGCTCCTAGGACTCCTCAGTGAAATGGAGTTGTGGAAAGGAAGAATCGGACCATTCAAGAAGTTGCCATGACCATGATGATGGAAACAAATGTTCCTCAAGTTTATTGGAGGGAAGCTATGAGTACTGCTATCTACACTCTTAACCAGGTGCAGATCAAAGGAAATTATGGTAAGACTCCTTATGAACTATGGTTTGGTCATCCTCCTACTGTGAGATATTTCATAGTTTTTGGTAGTAAATGCTATATCAAAAGAGATGAGGATTTAGGCAAGTTTGAGGCAAGAAGTGATGAAGGAATATTTTTGGGATACTCAACTCAAAGTAAGGCTTACCGGTGCTTCAACAAAAGGTTGAAAAAGATTGTTGAAAGTGCTAATGTTAAAGTTGATGAAAGCAAAGAAGGACATTCTAGGTACTGCGGATATGATTCAGATGATCAAGATGAAAGTCAAAGTCAAGGAAGACAAGTTCAAATCTAGATTTAGATTTAGATTGATTTGGTAACTCCAGTAACATAAGAGATTAGTGCGGAAGATGAGGAACAAGTTCAAGAAACAGAAGTTCAAACAATTTCCAAAACCCCCAAGTATGTAAGAATGAATCATCCTGAAGATCAAATCATAGGAGATAAAAATAGAGGTGTTCAAACTAGGAGAAGAGTTGTTGAAGATCAAGAAGAGATTTGTTTGATTTCAAAGATTGAACCTAAATTAGTAAATGGAGCTTGTAATGATGAAAACTGGATTAAGGAAATGGAAGAAGAATTGATACAAATTGAAAAGAATCACACTTGGGATCTTGTTCCTAGACCTGAGGACAAAAATGTGATTGGAACCAAATAGGTCTTTTAGAATAAATTGAATGAAGATGGTGAGGTTGTAAGAAACAAGGCAAGGTTGGTATGTAAAGGTTATTCTCAAGTGGAAGGAATTGATTTTGAAGAAAATTTTGCTCCGGTGGCAAGGATAGGGGCGGTTAGATTATTTCTTGATTTTATTGCTTTCAAAGATTTTAAAGTTTATCAGATGGATGCCAAATCAACATTTCTAAATGGAGATTTGGAGGAAGAAGTCTACATTGAACAGCTAGAAGGATTTCAGTTGTCTGATCAGGGAGATATGGTTTTTAGACTGAGAAAAGCCTTGTATGGACTCAAGCAAGCTCCAAGAGCCTGGTATGCCAGATTGGATAAGCATTTGCTCAAGCTAGGATTTAGCAAAGGTACTACTAATAGTAATCTGTACTTTAAGATAAATCATGAGGACATTCTAATTGTTGAGGTCTTTGTTGATGATATCATTTTTGGTGGCAATGAATGCATGTGCAAAGCATTTGCTGATCATATGAAAAGTGAGTTTGAGATGTTAATATTTGGTGAGATGAATTTCTTCCTAGGTTTGCAAATTGTTCAAACAGATAAAAGTATCTTCATATCTCAGTCCAAGTTTGTGAAAGAATTGTTAAATAAGTTTGGAATGGAAGATTCAAAGCTAGTAGGTACACCTATAGTAACCGGATGCAAGCTAAGCAAAGATGATGACTCCCCCAAGGCAAATTAGAAAAGGTATAGATCAATGATTGGAAGATTGCTTTATCTGACTCAGACTAGACCTGACATCATGAATGTAGTTGGACTTGTTGCTAGATTTCAAGATGATCCAAAAGAATCCCATGTTGTGGCAGTTAAAATTTTTTTTAGATATCTCAAGGGGATAATTAATTATGGACTGTGGTATCCAAAGGATAATGAATTCACTCTTCATGCATATACAAATGCTGATTGGGCAGGAGATGTGGATGACATAAAAAGTACTAGTGGTGGTGCATTCTTCTTAGGAAGAAGATTGGTCTCTTGGATGAGCAAAAAGCAAGAGGCAATTTCTTTGTCTATTGCAGAGGCAGAGTATATAGCAACAACAAATAATTGTTCTCAATTTCTGTGGATGAAGTAAATGTTGAAGGACATCAGAATTGTGTTTGAGGAGCCAGTCACAATTTTTTTGTGATAATTCAAGTGCTATAAGCATTTCAAAGAATCTGGTATTGCACTCAAAGACAAAGCATATATCTATCAAGTTTCATTTCTTAAGAGAGAAAGTTAATGAGAATGAAGTCAAGTTGGAGTTTGTGTCCTCCAAAGATCAGATTGTAGATATCTTCACTAAGCCTCTTCCCAAGGATACTTTTGAGTATCTCAGAGAAAAGTTAGGGGTTATTACCCCTCCTGATCAGAACTAAGATACACTAAGGTGCATTAGTGCGGTGGAATTCACATTCATATCTTGTGATTTGGATTGATGTAAAGGAGGTACTAGTCAAAGGGGGAGTAGTCGGTATGCAAATTTGGGATCAATCTGAGGCAAAAAAAAGAGAAAAGATAGCAAATATGTGCTCTTTTCCATTGATGTCAAAGGGGGAGAGAAGTCATGTGAAAAACTAGTTGTTGATGTAAGGGGGAGCAGTAAAGAAAGTAGTTGCAGAAGTGAGAAGAGAAAGGGGGAGAAGTTCTTGTCTTGATGGTTAAATTTAGTTTTTCACATCATATGTTACCATCAATGACAAAGGGGGAGATTGCTACAAATATGTACCTAAGTGGTGTTGTCATTGATGTCAACATATCCTTGTTGCCATTGGTGTCAACTATATCCTATTTTGTTATTTGTATAGAAGACCAGACTATTGAGGATATTGAGAAAATTAATGACAATCAATGCATGCGGACCATATGGATGTGTAGAGGATTGTCAGAGGTTTCTCTAGTTAAGTTTTAAGAAGTCCACATGAAGATTTGAAGAAGTTATGGCCATATGAGTAGAACTAGATTTTGTAGTATTCAGAAGAGACAATGTGACAGTACGTTGGTCTGGATTGCTTTGCATTGAAATATTATGGTCTATGGTCTGAAGGCATGTTTGGGAAGTCAGTGTGTATCATCAACTCTAGTGGTTTGTGGTTTGGAGGTTCGCAAGCTACTTTCTAGTTTGACAGTCATGACAGATAGTGTTCTTGAGGTTCCGAAGGAAGATACAAATGATTTTGATAATTTGGTTTAGAGTGAATGTTATTGGTAATTTAAATGTGCTTGTGGAGGTCTCTAGATTGTGTGGCTACTATGTTGGAGGTCCGCATTAAAGTTTGAGCTCGTTAATTGAAGATTTCTTATTTGAGGTTGGTGTTCTTCCCAGTCTTGGCTGACTAGATGTTCTTGGCATGTTGCAGATAATCTAAGAGCATTTTATGAAGGGTGGCATGGTTGTAGAGGAAGATTCAAGTCTTAATTATGTTTGGCCGATAGTGTAATGATCCGCATCAAGTTTAGCTGACCTTGTTGATCATTCCAAGGTTGATGAAGCATATAAATACTTGTTGAAGAGTTGTTAAAAAGAATCCTTGAATAAATGAGTTAAATCTGAAAAAAGGATAAAAAAATAGAGCAAAGAAGAAGAGGAGCGAAGGAAGTATAGAGTGAAGAGTCAGTGAAGAAGAATTAGAAGATAGGAGCAGAAGTTTTTGAGCCTTCAAAGGGATTGATTTAGGCATGAATGTAGATGCTATTTCTTAGTTCATTACCTCTGTGTAAATTATAATTTCTTATAGGCAGTGAGCCTCTTCTTGAGAAGTGAGCTCTAGGCATTGTGCCTGAAGGCATGTGCCTTCTATTTTCTTAAGTACTTTTAACAGGGTACGTATTTTTGTGGGTTAACCTCCACCATGGTTTTTCCCTTAATCGGGTTTTCCACATCAAAATTCTGGTGTTGTGTGTTCATATTGTTTCTGCTCATGTGTTGACTTATGCTTAATTGTTTTCATCATTAATCTGATTGTAAAGAAGATTTAAAAGGTCTAGAAAAGGTTAAAGTTTAGGGACAACTGATTCACCCCCCCTCAATTGTTTGGACTATTTCCAACACTTGGAACATACATAAAATGACATTGTAAGAAGCTATGTTCCAAACTGCAAAAGCTCAATGCTAATATTATGAAAATGCAGAGTAATCTCTCAGATAGTCTTCAAAGAATAGTCATCTTGGAACAGAGACAATCACCAACTTTTGAAGGCCAAATCTTCTTTGTATCAACACATGCAACTCAGGAACAATAAGATAGATCATGTAGAAACATACTAGTAACATATCTTGTCCTCTTATTCTTATGGTGGTGTTGACATCAATGTATGCTACTATGTTGACATCAATGACAACACATATGGCCAACAAATTATACATTTCATGGTTATTGTTTTTCTTGTAATCAGTTTGGACATAAAGTAATAGACTACAAAATTAGACCTAGGAGAAAGGATAGGCATGATTTGGCAAGAAAAAATTCTTTTGCCCCTTTAGTTGAGATGAATGATATTTGTTATAATTGTAACAACTATGGGCATATTGCCAAGTTTTGTAGAAGTGTGTTTATACAGCCTTCTAGACAGGAGAAAAGGAGATTTACTCCTCTAAGGCAAGACAAACCTGCACATGCTTCTATGCAAAAACAACAAAATTAACAATCCTCTGCATGTCACAAGAAAGAGTCTGCACCCCATGCTCAGGAGAAAGAACCAGCAAAGCATTCTGAGGAAAAGGAGAAAAGTTCAAAAAGACATTGGGTAGAAAAGAAGGATGAAAAGTCTATGTTATTTCAAACAACTTTACATGCCAAAGGACAAGGCAATCCTTGGGTGATAGACAGTGGATGCACTAGTCATATGACTAGAGATAAGAGCAAGTTCACCATTTTGGAGAAGTTTAATGGTGGTTCTATCAAGTTCGGTGATAACAACATTGCTAAGATAGTTGGAAAAGGCACATTATGCATAGATGGTAAAACCAATGCCCAAGATGTGTTGTACGTAGGACTACAACATAATTTTCTAATTGTCAGCCAAATGTGTGACAAGGGATATAATGTATTATTTCATGCTAGTGGATGTGAGATAAGAAAAGCTAGCTCTGGAAGACTTGTTGCTAAGGCAAATAGAACAAACAACAATCTATACCATCTAAAGGAGATGAAGGCTAAAATATGTTTGTTAGGGAAAATTGATGAGAGTTGGTTATGGCACAAAAGGATGGGCCACATCAACTTTGACCATCTAGTGAAACTCAACAAGAAGAATGCAGTCAGACATATGCCTAGTATTGGCAAGCTAGAAAATGCCTTCTATTAAGAATGTCAAGAAGGAAAGAAACTACGGGTCATTTTCAAGTCAAAGGAATATTCAACCTCAAAACCTCTTGAACTAATACATAGAGATTTGTGTGGACCGACCAGAACCAAAAGCATCAATGGAGAAAGGTATTTCATGTTGCTGATAGATGATTATTCAAGAATGACATGGGTAAATTTTCTTTAAGATAAATCTCAAGCTTTAGAAAGATTTAAACTCTTTAAGGCTAGGGTTAAAAATGAGATTGGGTCAAGGATAAAATGCTTAAGGTCTGACTGTGGTGGAGAATTCACTTCTAATGAATTTGATCAACACTATGAAAAGTATGGGATTGAAAGACATTTTTTTGTAGCTAGGACTCCTCAACAAACTGGAGTTGTTGAGATAAAAAATAAAAATTGTCCAAGATATGGCTAGAACAATGTTGAACGGAGCTAAATTGCCTGATAGATACTAGAAGGAAGCAATTCATACTGATGTTTACATTATTAATAGAGGACAGTTAAGAGTAAATCATGATAAGACTCCATATGAGTTGTGGATAGGCAAACCTCCATCTGTGAAGTATTTTAAAATATTTGGAAGTAGATGCTTTATAAAAAAGGATGAAGATACCTTGAATAAATTTGAGACAAAAGCTAATGAGGGAATATTTCTTAGTTATTCAACTACAAGCAAAGCTTATAAATTCTATAATAAAAGGTTGCAGAAGATTGTTGAAAGTGTGAATGTTAGAGTTCATGAAGACTTCTCTTAGCTATCACATGGAAATGACTTGTATTCAAAGGTTCTTGTTTATGACGAAGAAGAAGAAGTTGCAAAAGAAGAGTCACAATAGAAGAGTGATGTTGATGAAGAAGAGCAATCAAAGTCTACTCTAAAGGCTCCACTGAAGTATGTAAAAAGAAATCATTCTAGGAATAAGATTCTTGGAAATAAATCTGATGGTGTCATGACAAGGAAAATGTGACGCCTCATCATGCAACCCTAGAGAGTTAGAATAACAAGGGCAAAATTATAGAAATAATTGTTTTTTTTAAGCAATAAATTGCAATGTCAGAAGCCAAAGATATCATTATACACAACATAATGAAAAATGCACTTCTAACTCCTCTAGGGAAACATAATTGCATTAGTTGATCATAAAGTCTTAACAACACAAGTGATATACATCATACCACTACAATTAAGTATAACATTAAAATTTGCAAATATAGTTAATCTACAAAGTTACAATTCAAGATTACAAGACCGATCACGTCGGTTTACAAATAATACACTTATGAATGTATACAACAACTCTAAAAGTGAAGAACAAAACTGAACTGGAACACTTCGGCATAGATCTCGAACCATGACATCTAAGAAGGCCAATGGATAGCTCTACCACCCAACCATGTGGAACCCTGGGGTCCACCCCTCTGAGCTAGGAGATAACAATGAGGATTCCACTAAGCTAAAGGACACAACAACAAAGATAACCAAATGAATACAGACTCGACACCGACCAACCATTATTACAAGACTGCACAAGACAAGACAACACTCCAGAGGAAATAATGAAAACAAATAAAGAGGGGCATAGCTAAGCTACAACGAGGAGAGTGTCATCGCATGGCCCTAACATGGGTTATCCAAGCTATCTTTCACAAGAAGTCAACCCCCATCTATGGTTATCCTGGCGACCCCTCTCTGGCACCGGCCCCATAGGGTGACACATGCAGAGCTGACACATCCTCTCATGGGGACAAGGAGGTTGACTTTGCCAACCAAGCCTTCTCATCCCATCCTTGGCCTATGAGAGCACTCAAGACATGGGAGAGGCAACATGCTTATCTTGTTATGTGAATTACTACCTGACCCACCTAGATAAATTATTAAATTATCACTGGATTACAACTTCCATGGGGTTATCTAGGAAGCCACTTTGGGCACTAGCCCCACCATGGAAGCCACTCTCCTTCCTACAACTAACATCCCTTAGCCAACATCTAGAAACAATGACATGCATGGACAAGGAACTACTAGACATCCATCTTTTCACAACCCAACACGTTACATAAACAGTTATAAAGTTCGAATCCACAAAACTTTCCCCCATTCATTACAAAACTCGATTCAATTAACCCATTACAATGACATGCCACAATGTTGCACCGAAAACCAAGAAGCCACATCTCTAGAGTTAGGTAAGTTGAACACAATACCAATGTTAAAGAGACTATTTCCCGACATGGACAACGCTTACGCGTCTTGACGCAAAGTAATCATGACATCTCTCTAGATACTTCACTTCACACTTAGCCAAAGCATAACTATTAAACTCAAACCCCAAATAGATACAATGACCCAAAATAAGCATTTCGATACGACAAGGAAGACAATCAAGTAAATGCGATTCAATATACTCTTAACTTTAAACATGGAAATTCATATGAGGTTCTAACTTTCTTTGAAAGAAATTTTCGCTTACAAAAATAATTTCTATACAACTCCAAATATAAATTTCCTATATAATATTTTAATAACCACCATTTTCTAACAACAAACTATAAATATATACATATATTTTCTATAAGCATAAACTTCCATCTAACATTTTACCAACTACAATTTCTAATCAAACAACTATAAATATATATATTTTTCCTATAAGCATAAGTTACCATCTAACATTTTACCAACTACAATTTCTAATCAAAACATTATGAATATATATATTTTTCCTATAAGCATAAATTACCATCTAACATTTTACCAACTACAATTTCTAATCAAAACACTATGAATATATATATTTTCCCTATAAGCATAAATTACCATCTAACATTTTACCAACTACAATTTCTAATCAAAACACTATGAATATATATATTTTTCCTATAAGCAACAACTTCCCATTTAACATTCTAAGAACTACAATTTCAAATAAAACAAATTACCAATATATATATTTTTAAATACTAAACCTATCTTTAAAAAGTGGCAGTGAATTTAGTTAAGAAATCTGACACGTATTTAAAGTAACCAAGGATTCCCTTGTACGTGTCTTACTAATAGTTATGTGTGAGTCCTAATAGAAGTTTCCTAAATTGGTGAAAACCCATTCATAACTTTGCTGAAACCACACAATACTTCAAATTGAAAGAAGCATGTGATGAAGTCTGCAAACATTGGCTCTAATGTGGGGAGAGAAACTGAGGTAGATACAATACAAAGAAGTCTCTTCACTTAGACTGAACGGCCCGGGGGAGGGATAAAAACAAGAAGGATCTCAGAGAATTGGGTAGCACAAATCGCCATTCTTCTTTGTTCAAATGACGTGAGGGAGAGCAGAGCACAAAATGTCAGCTAGATACAAAGTAATAACAGCATCAAATCCTAATCTGTCATGGGAAAACAAGTAGGCAGAGAGCTAAAAACAATAAGAAAACATTACAAGGTTGTGGTGATAGTGATTGGTAGAAGAATATTGAAAAAGATTTTAGAGAGCTCTAAATACTCCAACGGTGCTCGGCTTGAAGGGTGGGAAGAAATTTTGGATTAAGATCTTCAATAGAGATAGAGGAAGATTACAAAGAGAAAATTGAATCATGTATTCCAGTAGGGGCAAAACATACGGCAATCTCCATTACTTTGACTGAGGTAAAAATTACAAATAAAATTGCATTTGGTTGAAATCAATTTTAGACTCATAGAAAGAGGGCTTTCTTGCAAGTCACCATTTTGAAGGTTAAATTTGGGTGAGGCCGTACTATGGCATAGAGGACAGCCAAGGATGAATGGGTCTAGAAATTGATAATAGATTTAAAATGGGCCAATCTTTTAATTTAGGTCACTATGAAGGATTACAGTTGATTGGGCTCAAATATTTCAAGAAGGATTTTGACATAAATAAACTAGAAGAAGAACAAGTTGAAGGAATCTATAGAGGTTAAACTTGGACAGCCATCAAGGTGTGATTTCCAAGATGGGAGCGTGGTCAGGGACAAATACACTCGAACACACAGAGCACAGAACGATCATGCCCAAAAGAAAATAAGATTTAAATTCCAAGTTACAGAAATGCAAATTTTCACACACAAAACACATGATGATCGTGGTAAAATAAGATTTAAAATCTAAGCTACAGAAATGCAAAATTTCATAGAGAGGCAACATCACATACTCGAATTTCCGTCCCACTTCAGATCTTCTCCATTTCCAGTAACCAATTCTTTGTTTTTCCCCAATTTTTGTATTCTTCTTCACAACTCCCTTCTCCAAAAAAAAAAAATCCCCCCAATTTAAAAGTGGCTCATTTCATAAATTATCACAGTCATGCATCCGTTACCCAGAATCCCACTCCTCAGAGAATTTTAAAATTTTGCTAATAATAGAGATTTCCGCAAATCTTGAAATTTCACAATCTACAAGTCATGACATTAATTTATTACCTAATATTAATCTTTTAAATAACAAATTAATTAACCATACTAAATCTTATGACGCTAAATCAAACATTAAAATAATTAATTTAGTCAGTAATAAATTTTACTTAAGCAATATTCCAAATTTTACGACTACTCAAAACACTATTAATTTTAACATATTGAGGTATTGCCAAGACAAACACATAGACATAAACAAAACTTGACAATACTCCACAACACATGATGACCAACAACATGAGGCAAGGACCAAGTGTCACATCACGACACACGACCACAATAGAAGATTGGGACCGACCTAGTGGAATAAACCTCGTATTATCTCCCATCATCGATACCCATTGGTGCAAGAGCTCGCTCAAACCTACTATATCAGGTGAAGTCGAGGCTTGGTACCTGCAACCTGTATCAAAACAATAGGTTGTATATGATCAAATACATATATGTCAACACACAGAGAGACAGAGAATCATAGCATAGTAGGGTGCTCGAAGTGAGTAGTACTACACCGTCCCTGCTCTTTGAAACAAGACTATAACCACTTTTATTTGAAATTAGATATCAATAGATCAAATAAAAGATGATAATATTAAACCATTTCTAATCACGTCAAACTCATCATAACTAGAACAATAATAATGTCATCATAAACTCATAACACATGTCAAAACTATATCAGTCGAACATAGTCAATCATG
The DNA here is from genome assembly GCA_027924645.1 of Cunninghamia lanceolata. Taxonomy (NCBI): domain Eukaryota; kingdom Viridiplantae; phylum Streptophyta; class Pinopsida; order Cupressales; family Cupressaceae; genus Cunninghamia; species Cunninghamia lanceolata. The sequence continues at coordinate 10,784,477 of BSBN01000472.1, read as the reverse complement.
ATCAAAATAAACATAAACCATAGCCTACTAATCCAAATGTCTCAGAACTGTCAGAGAGAAATGTGAAACTAGCAACTATCACAAGCCAAAATACGAGGGGGCATTACATCCTCCCCCCTTAGAATCAGGCTTACTTCTGGAAGCCTACAAATAAGTAAGGGTATAACTCTCTCATGCTGGAAGCATCCTCCTAGGTAGCAGAAGTCTCATCATTAGGATCCCACTGGACCCTGATCTACTCCACGTCTCTGCGCCTGAGAGCAAAGTTCTTGTGCTATAGAATGCCTACTGGCTCTAAAGCTAGCTGCCTGTCCTCTACTTGTAGAGCAGTCCAATCAAGAACATGAGCAATATCTAGATGGTAAGGTCTAAGTATAGAAACATGAAACACATCATGGATGCATGAAAGGCTAGGCGATAAAGCAATACGATAAGCAACATGACTGATCCTCTCCAACACTTCAAAAGGTCCAATGAAGCGTGGTGCTAGCTTAGAGCCCTTTCTGTAGCAGATTGGACTCTTTCACAATCGCACATGCAAGAACACCTGATCCCCAACTGAAAACTGTCGATCGATCCTATGAGCATCTGCATACTTCTTCTGTCTGTCCTGTGCTGCCACCAAATGCTCTCTAATCCTCTCAACTTGCTGTTCCAAATCTCTTAGCATATCTGGTCCTAGAAGGACTCTATCCTCCAGAGGATCCCAACTCAAAGGGGTTCTATAAGGTTAGCCATACAAAGCCTGAAATGGAGACATGCCGATAGAACTATGATATCCATTATTATAAGCAAACTCCACCAGAAACAGGTAGTCCTCCCAATGGCTCTGCTGATCCATCACATACATCCTAAGCATATCCTCGAGAACTTGATTAACCCTCTTGGTCTGACCATCAGTCTCAGGATGATAAGATGAACTAAAGTTCAGCTGTGTCCTCAAGGCATGCTGTAGAGAAGTCCAATGGGCAGAAGTGAACACTGGATCCCTATCGGAGATAATCCTACGAGGAATCCCATGAAGTCTGACTATGTCCTCCATGAACACTCTGGCCACCGTAGAGGCATTATAAGAAGAACGGACAGGAGAGAAGTAAGCTGCCTTCGTCAACCTATCCACAGTGACCATAATAGCATCATGTCGACGAGAAGATACCGGCAAACCCATAATGAAGTCTATCAAAATGATGTCCCACTTCCACTCTGGAATCAAATGAGGCTGCAAAAGACCTGCATGGTGCTGGTGCTCCACCTTCACCCTCTGACACTCAAGACATCTCGACACAAAATCAGCAATATCTCGCTTCATGCCACTCTAAAAGTACAGTTGACGCAAATCTGTATGCATCTTCTTGACACGCGGGTGAGCAAAATAAGGTGCCCGATGCTCCTCTGACAACACTAGGGTATGAAGACCCTAAGAACTAGGAACATAGATATGATCCAAATGTCGCAAAAGACCATCTGACTCAAGAGAGTAACCGAAGAATCTACCCTCTAAAGGTCTACCAGACTCAATCTCGAATTTCACCTCTTGGTACCAACTGTTAGTAGGAAGTACTGGAGAATCTGACCTCTCAAGTCAACTATGAGAGAGACCCTTGAGATCTCATGTCTCTGACGACTAAGAGTATCCACTACCACATTCTCCTTGCCATGAATATACTTGACCTCAAAGTCATACTCGCACAAGAACTCCATCTAATGCCTTTGCCTTGTATTCAAGTTTGGTTGTGTGAAAATATACTGTAAGCTATGATGATCACTGTGCAACTCAAACCGATGTCCTAAGAGAAAATGCCTCCACCGCACCAAGGCATGCACAACTGCTGCTAACTCTAGATCATGAGTGGGATAGTTCAATTTGTGATCCTTGAGTTTGTGAGACTCATAAGCAATCACGCGACCATCCTGCATCAAAACTACTCCTAAACCCTCCAAAGAAGCATCTGTACATACAACAAAGTCCCTGGTAGGATCAAGAACTGCTAATATCAGTGTACTAGTCAACTGCTCCTTAAGGGTCTAAAAAGCTGCCTGACACTGCTCTGACCAAACAAACTTCTTCCCTTTCCTCTGAAGAGAAGTAATAGGATGGGCAGTCCTCGAAAACCCCATAACAAAACAATGATAGTAGCCTACTAAATCCATAAAACTGTGGACCTCAGAAACATTAGTAGGTGTAGGCCAATCCATAATAGCTTGGATCTTTGATGGATCCATCGTAATACCCTCTCTGGAGATAACATGACCCAAATACTTCACCACAGTCTGAAAGAATTCACAGTTCGACAAATTGGCATAAAGCTAATTTTCTCTTAAACACTGCAACACTGATGCAATTGCTCCTCATGCTCCTCCATAGTCCTTGAATAGATCAATATATCATCCAAAAATATAAGGACAAATCTGTCAAGATAAGTGCGGAAAACACCATTCATCAGGCTCATGAATACTGAAGGTGCATTCGTCAACCTAAATGGTACAACTGTGAACTCATAATATCCATAACGGGTGTGAAATGCAGTTTTATGAATATCTACCTCAAATATCCTCAACTGGTGATAGCTCGACTTAAGGTCAATTTTAGAAAACACCTTTTCTCCCTTAATCTAGTCAAACAAATCATTGATTCGAGGCAAGGGGTACCTATTCTTCACTGTCACCTTATTGAGTTGTCGATAGTCGATACATAGCTGCAGAGATCCATCCCTCTTTTTCACAAAGATCATAGGTGCTCCCCAAGGAGAGACACTAGGTCAAATGAAACCTTTGGCTAATAGCTCTTCCAACTATAGTCAGAGCTCCTCAAGCTCTTGAGTGGTCATCTTGTATGGAGCTCGTGAGATAGGCTCTGCGCCGGGAACAAGATCAATCCTGAAGTCGATGTCACGCTTAGGTGGCATCCCTAGAATCTCAGAAGGAAAAACATTAGCATACTCCCTCAAAAGTGGGTGATCGTGAAGAGATACCTCTCGACTCTCCTCCATCTCCAAGTCATTAACTGACATTGCAAAAAGTTGACATCCCGAACGCATGCATCTTTTAAGCTGCATAGCAGAGATCATACGTAGGGAAATAGGTCTCTAAACTCCTACAACCTCCACCTCTAAACCAGAGTCATCCACACATCTAACAGACCTATGCTGATAATCGATCACTGCTTGATGGGCCTCTAACCAATCCATCCCTAAAACTATATCATATGAACCACGGGGTAGGATGCGAAGGTCTATTGTAGTAGATAGAGAGCCAATCCTGAACTCACACCTGAGAATTAGAGACTTAGCTAAAATCTTAGCCCCGGAAGCTAACTCAATTTGCCACCTATCATACTACTTCATTTCCACTAAACCACAACACTCCACAAGAGAAGGAGAAATGAACGAATTAGATGCACTGGAATAAAAAAGAACAGAAAAATCAATACCTCGCATGAAACTAGAAGTCTCCACCATGGTGCCTTGGTGCTCTGCCTGACGATTATCAACCACTGCAAAGACTCTGTGCGATCTACCTACATCACCAACCATTGGCTCTGAAGCCGCTGGTCGATGTCCAAACCTTGAAGCACTCCTCTGAGGACACTGCCTAGCAATATGGCCTTGTTGGCCACAAGAGAAGCACCCAGTGCCTCTACCAAAACCATTGCCACCTTGAAAAGCACTAGACTACTGGAAACTACCCCTACTCGCTATGGATTGAGTGCTTTGAGTGGGTCGATCAACATGATCCTATCTAGCACGCTGCCAATTCTAGTTCTTCTTATTTTGAAATCTGCTACCCTATTGTGACTGCGAATTCTTCAGCTTGGACTGAGAGTACTACTACTGCTGTCCACCCTTTGAGGGTGCAGGAGATCCTGATGCCTAAGTATGACCACCACGAGAACCATATCCTGCAGAAGGTGCACTACCAATATGCACACATGTATGCCCACCGAGTGCCATAGCCAAATTCTCCTCCACTAGCTAGGCTTTCTCCATGACAACCTCCATAGACTTAGGTTCGAATACATGAACCCCTCCACTAATCCAGACATTCAAGCCTCTGATAAAATGCTACACTAACATGGACTTGTCATCTCCGATACCTGCATACCGCTTGAGCTCATAAAATCTGCGCTCGTACTGCTCAACTGACATGGCCAACTACTATAGCTCATGCAACTCATTTGTGCGACGCTGTCTCCAATGATCCGATAGGAACGGGCTCTGAATCTCTCTAAGAACAACTCCCAAGAAACAATGCTAATGTCCAAATGTAGCTTATGCTCTTCTAACCACCATCAAGTCAAAGCAAACCCTCAGAGACGCAAAATAGCACACCTGGCTTTGGTGTTGTTGCCATAAGGATGCATGGCGAAACACCTGCCTATATCCAATAACCAAGTCTCCACCTCTAGACCACTACCAACTCCATCAAATGTGGGTGGGCATGCCCTCAAAAGATCTCTCATATGGATGGCTAGTATGGCCTCCTGCTTAGCTGTCAACTCTCTCCGCCTAGGGGATCTCTCTCTCTCTCTCTAGGTTCTGGATGATCTACCTCCTGACCTCCTCTAGGCTGCTCAACCTCCTATCTCGGGCCTAAATGAGCAAGGGCATCCTCAAGAAACTATCTCAACTGGGCTCCCTCAGGCTAACCTTGACCTTCCATATTCTGACCCCCACCTTCATGGGTACTCTCATGAGGAGAGCTGGGAGGAGGTGTACCACCACCACCTCTCCCACGACCCCTACCTTTGCCACGACCTCGACCCCTACCTCTAGGCATCTACCTACAACACCAAAAGAGGATTTATTATACACAAAAAGGGAATAACAGGGATATAAGTTAATCTACAGAGTTTAAGCACTAGGTCACATAATGGGCTCAAGTATAACTAGAGTATCCAGTGTTTAAACTTGGCTCTGATACCAATGTGATGCCCCATCATGCAACCCTAGAGAGTTAGTCTAACAAGGGCAAAATTATAGAAATAAATTTTTTTTTTGAAGCAAGAAATTGCAATGTTAGAAGCCAAAGATATCATTATACACAACATAAAGAAAAATGTACTTCTAACTCCTCTAGGGAAACATTAATGCATCAGTTGATCATAAAGTCTTAACAACACAAGTGATATACATCATACCGCTACAATTAAGTATAACATTAACATTTGCAAAGATAGTTAATTTACAAAGTTACAATTCAAGATTACAAGACCGATCACGTCGGTTTACAAATAATACACTTATGAATGTATACAACAACTCTAAAAGTGAAGGACAAAACTGAACTGGAACACTTCGGCACAGATCTCGAACCATGACATCCAAGAAGGCCAATTGATAGCTCTACCACCCAACCATGTGGAACCCTGGGGTCCACCCCTCCGAGCTAGGAGATAACAATGAGGATTCCACTAAGCCAAAGGACACAACAACAAATATGACCAAATGAATACTTATTTGACACAGACCAACCATTATAACAAGACTACACAAGACAAGACAACACTCCAGATGCAACAATGAAAACAAATAAAGAGGGACGTAGCTAAGTTGCAACGAGGAGAGTGTTATTGCATGGCCCTAACATGGGTTATCCAGGCTATCTAGAGTTATCTATGGTTATCCTGGTGACCCCTCTCTAGCACCGGCCCCATAGGGTGACACATGGAGCTGACACATCCTCTCATGGGGACAAGGAGGTTGACTTTGCCAACCAGGCCTTCTCATCCCATCCTTGGCCTATGAGAGCACTCAAGACATGGGAGAGGCAACATGCTTATCCTTTTATGTGAATTACTACCCAACCCACCTAGATATATTATTAAATTATCACTGGATTATAACTTCCATGGGGTTATCCAGGCTGCCACTTTGGGCACCGGCCCCAACATGGAAGCCACTCTCCTTCCTACAACTAACATCCCTTAGCCAACATCTGGAAACAATGACATGCATGGACAAGGAAGTACTAGACATCCATCTTTTCACAACCCAACACGTTACATAAACAGTTATAAAGTTTGAATCCATAAAACTTTTCCCCCATTCATTACAAAACTTGATTCAATTAACCCATTACAATGACATGCCACAATGTTGCATCGAAAACCAAGAAGCCACACGTTTGGAGTTAAGTAAGTTGAACACAATACCAATGTTAAAGCGACTATTTCCCGACATGGACAATGCTTACACATCTTGACGCAAAGTAATCATGACATCTCTCTAGATACTTCACTTCACACTTACCCAAAGCATAACTATAAAACTCAAACCCTAAATAGATACAATGACCCAAAATAAGCATTTCAATACGACAAGGAAGACAATCAAGTAAATGAGATTCAATATACTCTTAACTTTAAACATGAAAATACATATGAGGTTCTAACTTTCTTTCAAAGAAATTTCAACTTACAAAAATAATAACTTCTATACAACTCCAGATATAAATTTCCTATATAATATTTTAATAACCACCATTTTCTAACAACAAACTATAAATATATACATATATTTTCTATAAGCATAAATTTCCATCTAACATTTTACCAACTACAATTTCTAATCAAACAACTATAAATATATATATTTCTCCTATAAGCATAAATTACCATCTAACATTTTACCAACTACAATTTCTAATCAAAACACTATGAATATATATATTTTTCCTATAAGCATAAATTACCATCTATCATTTTACCAACTACAATTTCTAATCAAAACACTATGAATATATATATTTTCCCTATAAGCATAAATTACCATCTAACATTTTACTAACTACAATTTCTAATCAAAACACTATGAATATATATATTTTTCCTATAAGCAACAACTTCCCATTTAACATTCTAAGAACTACAATTTCAAATAAAACAAATTACCAATATATATATTTTTAAATACCAAACCTATCTTTAAAAAGTGGCAGCGAATTTAGTTAAGAAATCTGACACGTATCTAAAGTAACCAAGGATTCCCTTGTGCGAGTCTTACTAACAGTTATGCATGAGTCCTAATAGAAGTTTCCTAAATCGACGAAAACCCATTCATAACTTTGTTGAAACCACATGATACTTCAAATTGAAAGAAGCATGTGATGAAGTCTGCAAACATTGGCTCTAACGCGGGGAGAGAAACTGAGGTAGATATAATACAAAGAAGTCTCTTCGCTTAGAGCGAATGGCCCGGGGGAGGGATAAAAACAAGAAGGATCTCAGAGAATTGGGTAGCATAGATCGCCATTCTTCTTTGTTCAAATGACATGAGGTAGAGTAGAGAACAAAATGTCAGCTAGATACAAAGTAATAACAGCATCAAATCCTGATTTTTCGTGGGAAAACAAGTAGGCAGAGAGATGAAAACAATAAGAAAGCATTACAAGGCTGTGGTGACAGTGACTGACAGAAGAATATTTAAAAATATTTCAGAGAGCTCTAAATACTCCAACGACTCTCGGCTTGAAGGGTGGGAAGGAATTTTGGATTAAGAACTTCAATAGAGACAGAGAAAGCTTACGAAGAGAAAATTGAATCATGTATTTCGGCAGGGGCAAAACATATGACAATCTCCATTACATTGACTAAGGTAAAAATTACAAATAAAATTGCATTTGGTTGAAATCGATTTCAGACTCATAGTAAGAGGGCTTTCTTGCAAGTCACCATTCTGAAGGTTAAATCTGGGTGAGGTCGTATTATGGCATAGAGGAAAGCCAAGGACGAATGGGTCCAAAAATTGATAATAGATTTAAAATAGGCCAATTTCTTTTAATTCAGGTCACTATGAAGGATTACAGTTGATTGGGCTCAAAGATTTCAAGAAGGATTTTGACATAAATAAACTAGAAGAAGAACAACTTGAAGGAATCTATAGAGGTTAAACTTGGACAGCCATCAAGGTGTGATTTCCAAGATGGGAGCATGGTCAGGGACAACTACACTCGAACACATAGAGCACAGAACGATCATGCCCAAAAGAAAATAAGATTTAAATTCCAAGTTGCAGAAATGCAAATTTTCACACACAGAACACATGATGATCATGCTAAAATAAGATTTAAAATCTAAGCTACAGAAATGCAAAATTTCACATAGAGCCAACGTCACATACTTGAATTTCTGTCCCACTTCAGATCTCCATTTCCCATAACCAATTCTTTGTTTTTCCCCAATTTTTGTATTCTTCTTCCCAACTCCCTTCTCCAAAAAAAACTCCCCCCAATTTAAAAATGGCTTATCTCATAAATTATCACAGTCATGCATCCGTTACCCAGAATCACACTCCGAGAATTTTAAAATTTTGCTAATAATAGAGATTTCCCCAAATCTTGAAATTTCACAATCAAGAACTCATGACATTAATTTATTACCTAATATTATTCTGGGTATGTGCAGGATCATCGTGGGCCAAATAGTGGCAATAGGAAAAAAATTGCATTTTTACTTAGCCAAATTCACGACTTGGCAAAGTTTGACTTTGAAACGGATATCTGTTTTGGTTTGGATACCAAACCAAAACGGATATCCATTTTGAGAATGGATATCCGTTCTCAAAACGGATATCCGTTTTCTAGAAAAAATTTGGAAAAAGGCTTTTTAGTCTTTTTGAAAATATACCTCTTAAATCTTGGATCTCCCATCAATATATGAACCTCCTTAAAGACCGTTTCTAGTGAAGGAGGAGGGCAAATTAACATTGGTAGCTTCTTTACACATTAATCCATAAGGATTTGTTAAACACTAAGAATCATCACTAATGAATTACTCAAATAATCAATAATAAAATATTCAGTTTTGTTCATCATGTGAAATAATCACTTTTAGACTATGTTCCAATATTTTGGGGATAGGAATAGTGGGGCAGCAGGGGATGTGTTTTGGGGTGTTTTGGATTTCATGCCCTAAATTGCTTTACCCAATCCTTCATATGATTTGATTCATGATACATGGTTTGAGAAGGATACACATGATATACCCTTACCCTCTAGTGATAAAATTATGAATGATACTTTATGTGGTGAAGCTACACCTTTGTTAATCCTTCATGACATTGTTATTCCTTGTGATGATGATGTCCTTCATGTGATATGTTAGGACATAATGCAAAGTTAACATGGCATGAACTCTCTTGGAAGGGTAAGCATGGACTATAAGAACATTGAACTAGTTGGATCTGTTAAGCTCGCCATTTATGAAAGAACCTTAAAGGTTAACCTTAATTAGGTAAGGTTATGTTTCAGTGTGGTTGTTTGTGCAACAATGTGTAAATTAATGTTACCGAAGGATAAATCTAACTATACTAACATTTTAATAACCATGAGAGCTGGGACTAACAATTAGACTAAAAACTTGACAAAGAATACAAATTGGACACATGTAGGACTTGGAAAATGGAAAAGAATATAATTAAATATGGAAAACAATGAAAAAGTGGTATTAGTTGCACCTATATAGAGAAGTGGTTTAGAGGTTGGTTAGGGGAATTATTTAGGTTTTAGAGGTTTAGGGTTGCTCGGGTTTAGGGGTTTAGGGTTTACAGTTTAAAGAGAGATAGAGAGAGGGGATTGAAAGAGTTTGGGAGAGATAGAGGAGACAGAGGGGAGAGATAGGGAGATAGAGAGTGAGAGACATGTCCAAAGACATAGAGAGAGAGAGATTGAGAGGTAGAGGGATGATAGAGATAGGGAGATAGAGGTTTAGGGTTGCTTGGGTTTAGGGGCATTATTTAGGGTTTAGGGTTTAGGGTCTTGGGGTTAGGGGTTAAGGTTTAGAGGTCTAGGGTTTAGGGTTTAGAGAGAGATAAAGGACCAATAGGGAGATATAGAGGAGTCCGAGGGGAGAGATAGGGAGATAAAGAGTGAGGGACATGGCAAGAGACATAGCGAGAGAGATTGAGAGGTAGAGGGACAAAGGTGATAGGGAGATAGGGGAGAGATAGGGAGATAGTGGTTTATGGTTACTTGGGTTTAGGGTTTAGGGGTTTGGGGTTTAGGGCTTCTCAGGTTCAGGGGTTAGGGGTTAGGGTTTAGGGGCATTATAATTTAGGGTTTAGGATTTATTGTTTAGGGGTTAGGGGTTAGGTTTAGAGGTTTAGGGTTTTGGATTTAGGGTTTATAGAGAGAGAGGAATGATAGGGAGATATAGAGGAGTCTGAAGGGAGAGATAGGGAGAAAAAGAGTGAGGAACATGGCCAGAGACATAGGGAGAGAGATTAAGAGGTAGAGGGACAAAGGTGGTAGGGAAATAGGGGAGAGATAGGGAGATAGCGGTTTAGGGTTACTTCGGTTTAGGGTTTAGGGGTTTAGGGTTTCTCAGGTTTAGGGGTTAGGGGTTAGGGGTTAGGGGCATTATTTAGGGTTTAGGATTTAAATTGTTTAGGGGTTAGGGGTTAGGTTTAGAGGTTTAGGGCTTTGGATTTAGGGTTTATAGAGAGAGAGGAATGATATGGAGATAGAGAGAGGAGATCGAGGAGAGAGATAAGGAGATAGAGAGTGAGGCACATGGCCAAGGACATAGGGAGAGAGATCAAGAGAGGTAGAGGGATGATAGAGATAGGGAGATAGGGGAGAGATAGGAAGATATAGGTTTAGAGTTGATTGGATTTAGGGTGTACCTGGGTTTAGGGTTTCTCAATTTTGTAGATAGCTAGATAGAAAGAGAGAGGAGACAGATAGGGAGAGATGGAGGTGACAAAGGGGAGAGATAAGGAGATAGAGAGTGAGTGAGATGTCCAGAGAAATAGGGAGAAGGATTGAGAGGTAGAGCTCGATGATAGAGATAGGGAGATAAGGGAGAGATAGGAGATAGGGTTTAGGGTTGCTCGCATTTAGGGTTTAGGGTTTAGGGGTTCAGGGTTAAGGTTTAGGGGCATTATTTAGGGTTTAGGGTTTATGGTTTAGGGGTTAAGGTTTAGAGGTTTAGGGTTTAGTGTTTAGAGAGAGAGGACAATTAGGGAGATATAGAGTGAGGGACATGGCCAAAGCATAGGGAGAGAGATTGAGAGGTAGAGGAATGATAGTGATGGGGAGATAGTGAGATAGGGAGATAGAGAGATAGAGGTTTAGGGTTTCTTGGGTTTAATGTTTAGGATTTAGGGGTTTATGGTTTCTCAAGTTTAGGGTTTAGGGGTTAGGTTTAATCATGTGTTAATACAGGTTGTGGACTGAGAAATGGGTGGTATGGGAGATCGGAAGACTAGTTTAAAGTTGGACTAATTGATATATGTCATAGTGAAAGGTTCAAAGGCTTGTCAAAAGTGGAGTGATCAGAGCATCGGTATAAGAATTTTTGAGTTGGCCGATAGTGTTTATCTTGTCGATAGGAAGAATGTATATGATTTGATGTTATTTGGGACTTTGAGAAGGTTTCTTAAAGTTGATTAAGCTTTAATCTATTTGAACTATGGGTTTTGATGGGTATTTCACCGTGTTTTGAGAGCTTCCACTGTGTGCTCTACATCAGACCAATAGGGAGATATAGAGGAGTCCAAGGGGAGAGATAGGGAGATAAAGAGTGAGGGACGTGGCAAGAGACATAGCGAGAGAGATTGAGAGGTAGAGGGACAAAGGTGATAGGGAGATAGGGGAGAGATAGGGAGATAGTGGTTTATGGTTACTTGGGTTTAGGGTTTAGGGGTTTGGGGTTTAGGGTTTCTCAGGTTTAGGGGTTAGGGGTTAGGGTTTAGGGGCATTATAATTTAGGGTTTAGGATTTATTGTTTAGGGGTTAGGGGTTAGGTTTAGAGGTTTAGGGTTTTGGATTTAGGGTTTATAGAGAGAGAGGAATGATAGGGAGATCTAGAGGAGTCTAAGGGGAGAGATAGGGAGATAAAGAGTGAGGGACATGGCCAGAGACATAGGGAGAGAGATTGAGAGGTAGAGGGACAAAGGTGGTAGGGAAATAGGGGAGAGATAAGGAGATAGTGGTTTAGGGTTACTTGGGTTTAGGGTTTAGGGGTTTGGGGTTTAGGGTTTAGGGGTTTAGATTTTCTCAGGTTTAGAGGTTAGGGGTTAGGGGCATTATTTAGGGTTTAGGATTTAAATTGTTTAGGGGTTAGGGGTTAGGTTTAGAGGTTTAGGGTTTTGGATTTAGGGTTTATAGAGAGAGAGGAATGATAGGGAGATATAGAGGAGTCTGAGGGGAGAGATAGGGAGATAAAGAGTGAGGGACATGGCCAGAGACATAGGGAGAGAGATTGAGAGGTAGAGGGACAAAGGTGGTAGGGAAATAGGGGAGAGATAAGGAGATAGTGGTTTAGGGTTACTTGGGTTTAGGGTTTAGGGGTTTGGGGTTTAGGGTTTAGGGGTTTAGGGTTTCTCAGGTTTAGGGGTTAGGGGTTAGGGTTTAGGGGCATTATTTAGGGTTTAGGATTTAAATTGTTTAGGGGTTAGGGGTTAGGTTTAGAGGTTTAGGGTTTTGGATTTAGGGTTTATAAAGAGAGGAATGATAGGGAGATAGAGAGAGGAGACCGAGGAGAGAGATAAGGAGATAGAGAGTGAGGCACATGGCTAGGGACATAGGGAGAGAGATCAAGAGAGGTAGAGGGATGATAGAGATAGGGAGATAGGGGTGAGATAGGGAGATATAGGTTTAGAGTTGATTGGATTTAGGGTGTACCTGGGTTTAGGGTTTCTCAGTTTTGGAGATAGCTAGATAGAAAGAGAGAGGAGACAGATAGGGAGAGATAGAGGTGACAAAGGGGAGAGATAAGGAGATAGAGAGTGAGCGAGATGTCCAGAGAAATAGGGATAAGGATTGAGAGGTAGAGCCCGATGATAGAGATAGGGAGATAAGGGAGAGATAGGAGATAGGGTTTAGGGTTGCTCGTGTTTAGGGGTTAGGGGTTAAGGTTTAGAGGCATTATTTAGGGTTTAGGGTTTATGGTTTAGGGGTTAAGGTTTAGAGGTTTAGGGTTTAGTGTTTAGAGAGAGAGGACCAATAAACATTTTGAAGATGAATTGAAGACAAGTTTGAATGAAATTAATGTCAAGAAACTCTATTTTTGTAGATTTTACTATTTTCCTACTATTTCTTTGTTTAGTATAGCCCTGTATGGATGTGTTAGGGCCTAAGAGAATTTATAATTGAAAGCTAGTGGAATCTACTTTGTTGTGTTTTAGGTGCCAATAAGGCCAATAAGGACACTAGGGGCACATTATAAACATAAAAAAACTTACATCTTGGGGGGAGGTACCAATAAGGTCAATAAGGATACTATTTTAGTTGGGTGTGTGTGTATGCAAATCCCATTTATGGCCAAGAAGCTCTCTATTTACTATTATTCAACTCTCGTTGATAGGAGGTTGGCTCTACAACTATTGCAATTTGTGTATGAAACCTAGATGCCTACGAGATCATATATATATGTATGTATGTATGTATGTAAATCCTATTTATGGTCAAGTAGCTCTCTATTTACTATCATTGAACTCTCATTGATAGGAGGTTGGCTCTCTGACTATTGCAATTCAATCCATTTGTAATGATGCCTCTATCATGTTGAGTTAGAGCCTATCTCTGCATCAAGTTAAAATCATGAATATGACAACACCATACAATCCTCATTGGCCTGTTAAAATGCACAAAACAATCATACAAGATAGTCATTCATGAAATTACTATACAAAGAGGGTTTATAAGTTGCATTAGGGTTTGTATAAATGATCTAATGGATTTATAAGGTTGTCAAACACCAAAATGGATGATTTATATGAGTTTTGGGACTCTCACAGTCCATGTACAACTTGCCCTTTATGATTGTTAAAAAGATACATATGGCTATCCAAAAACTACCCTTTATGACTATCCTAAAACAACATCATGTATATGCCCATAAAAGCCATCAAACTCTGCAAATAAACTCGTCATTAGATAAGGAGTGGAAGGATAAAGTCACATTCCCAAAACCTCTTAAAATCACATGTCTCCCCTTATGAAAACTAGGGTCTTTGCCGATACATTGTTTTGTAAGAGTAAAAACCTTGCTAGGTGCCATATTTTTTGTTTTGCTCATCGTGGGGTCGAATGGACTACGCCAACGTGTCGAGGTGGGCAGGTAAATGCTAGTGGAGGTCTTGTTTCATGCACCAAGCATCCTAGTCATTCCGGGCAAGAGGCTACCGACAAAGTCCCTTAAGATCCCTGAGACCCAAAATGCGCCAAACTTTGACGGAGCAGTTCTCAGAATTTGTGAAGTTGGGAATGTTGTGTTTGGACCTACAAATGCACGTGGGGTCTGTCAACAATAACCTCTTTCATTTTTGGTCAACTCCATTCTGTTTGACCGTGCCGAAATCAAACGCATTGTTGCAAAATGCTTCAATTTGATGCAGTGGAAAGGTGCTAGGTGTGACATTTTTCATTCTATAGCTCGTGGGGTCGAACGGACTGTACCAACACATTGGGGTGGGTGGGTAAATGCTATTGGAGGTCTCATTTCGTGTGCCAAGCATCCCAGTCCTTCCGGGCAAGAGGCTACCAGCAAAGTCCTTTAAGATCCCTGAGACCAAAAATGCGCCAAACTTTGACGGAACGGTTCTCAGAATTTGTGATAGCTGGGAATGTTGTGTTTGGACCTACAGGTGCACATGGGGTCCATCGATAATAACCTCTCTCATTTTTGGTCAACTCCATTCCGTTTGACCGTGTCGAAATCAAATGCATTGTTACAAAATGCTTGAATTTGATGCAGTGGAAAGGTGCTAGGTGTGACATTTTTCATTCCATAGCTCGTGGGGTCGAATGGACTACACCAACGCGTCGGGGTGGGCAGGTAAATGCCAATGGAGGTCTTGTTTTGTGCGCCAAGAGTCCCAGTCGTTCCGAGCAAGAGGCTACCAGCAAATTCCCTTAAGATCCCTGAGACCAAAAATGTGCCAAACTTTGACGGAGCAGTTCTCGGAATTCATGACAGTTGGGAATGTTGTGTTTGGACCTACAAGTGCACGTGGGGTTTGTCGATAATAACCTGTCTTATTTTTGGTCAACTCCATTCCGTTTGACCATGCCAAAATCAAACGCATTGTTGCAAAATGCTTCAATTTGATGCAGTGGAAAGGTGCTAGGTGTGACATTTTTCATTCCATAGCTCGTGGGGTCGAACGGACTACGCCAACACATTGGGGTGGGCAGGTAAATGCTAATGGAGGTCTCGTTTCATGCGCCAACCGTCCCAGTCGTTCCGGGCAAGAGGCTACCAGCAAAGTCCCTTAAGATCCCTAAGACCAAAAATGTGCCAAACTTTGACGGAGCAGTTCTTGGAATTCGTGATAGCTGGGAATGTTGTGTTTGGACCTACAAGTGCACGTGGGGTCTGTCGACAATAACTTCTCTTATTTTTGGTCAACTCCATTCTATTTGACCATGCTGAAATCAAACGCATTGTTGCAAAATGCTTCAATTTGATGCAGTAGAAAGGTGCTAGGTGTGACATTTTTCATTCCATAGCTCATGGGGTCGAACGGACTACACCAACGTGTCGGGGTGGGCGGGTAAATTTTATTGGAGGTCTCATTCCATGTGCCAAGCGTCCCAGTCCTTCCGAGCAAGAGGCTACTGGCAAAGTCCCTTAAGATCCCTGAGACCAAAAATGCGCCAAACTTTGACGGAGTAGTTCTTAGAATTCGTGATAGCTGGGAATGTTGTGTTTGGACCTACAGGTGCACGTGGGGTCCATTGACAATAACCTCTCTCATTTTTGGTCAACTCCATTCCATTTGACCGTGCCGAAATCAAACGCATTGTTGCAAAATGCTTCAATTTGATGCAGTGGATAGGTGCTAGGTGTGACATTTTTCATTCCATAGCTCATGGGGTCGAACGGATTGCGCCAACGTGTCGGGTTGAGTGGGTAAATGCTAGTGGAGGTCTCGTTTCGTGCGCCAAGCTTCCCAGTCATTTCGAGCAAGAGGCTACCGACAAAGTCAAAAGTTGCTAGGATTGAAATTTTGCATTCCACAGGTCCTCGGGTCGAATGGATTATGCCAACACATTGGGGTGGGTGGGTAAATGCTAGGGGAGGTCTCATTTTGTGTGCAAAGCATCGCAATCATTCTAAGCTATAAGCTACCAGTAAAGTCACTTTGCTGGTAGCTTACAGCTCAGAAGGATTGGGAGCCTTGGCACATAAAATGAGACCTCCCCTAGCATTTACTCGCCCA
Source organism: Cunninghamia lanceolata (assembly GCA_027924645.1). Classification (NCBI taxonomy): domain Eukaryota; kingdom Viridiplantae; phylum Streptophyta; class Pinopsida; order Cupressales; family Cupressaceae; genus Cunninghamia; species Cunninghamia lanceolata. The sequence goes on along the minus strand of BSBN01000472.1, from coordinate 10,768,314 downwards.
CCCCGACGTGTTGGCACAATCTGTTTAGACCCAGGACCTGTAGAATGCAAAATTTCAATCCTAGCAACTTTTGACTTTGTCAGTAGCTTACAGCTCAGAACGACTGGGACGCTTGGCACACAAAACGAGACCTCCACTGACATTTACCTACCCACCTCGACTCGTTGGCGCAGTCCATTCGACCCCACGAGCTATGGAATGAAAAATGTCACACCTAGCACCTTTCTACTGCATCAAATTGAAGCATTTTGCAACAATGCATTTGATTTTGGCAAGGTCAAATGGAATGGAGTTGACCAAAAATGAGAGAGGTTATTGTCGACGGACCTCACGTGCACCTGTAGGTCCAAACACAACATTCCCAGCTATCACAAATTTTGAGAACTACTCTGTCAAAGTTTGGCGCATTTTTGGTCTCAGGGATCTTAAGGGACTTTGCCAGTAGCCTCTTGCCCAGAAGGACTGGGATGCTTGGTGCATGAAACAAGACCTCCACTGGCATTTACCCGCCCACCCCGACGCGTTGATGTAGCCCGTTTGACTCCACGAGCTATGGAATGAAAAATGTCACGCCTAGCACCTTTCCACTGCATCAAATTGAAGCATTTTGCAACAATGCGTTTGATTTCGGCACAGTCAAACAGAATGGAGTTGACCAAAAATGAGAGAGGTTATTATCGACGGACCCCACGTGCACCTGTAGGTCCAAACACAACATTCCCAGCTGTCACAAATTTTGAGAACTGCTCCGTCAAAGTTTAGCGCATTTTTGGTCTTAGGGATCTTAAGGGACTTTGCTGGTAGCCTCTTGCCTAGAACGACTGGAACACTTGGCACACGAAACAAGACCTCCACTGGCATTCACCCACCCACCCCGACGCGTTGGCGCAGTCCGTTCGACCCCATGAGCTATGGAATGAATAATGTCACACCTACCACCTTTCCACTGCATCAAATTGAAATTTTGCAACAATGCATTTGATTTTGGTACGGTCAAACGGAATGGAGTTGACTAAAAATGAGAGAGGTTATTGTCGATGGACCCCATGTGCACTTGTAAGTCCAAACACAACATTCCCAGTTGTCACAAATTTTGAGAACTCCTCCGTCAAAGTTTGGTGCATTTTTGGTCTCAAAGGTCTTAAGGGACTTTGCCGGTAGCCTCTTGCCTGGAACGACTGGGATGCTTGGCAGATGAAACGAGACCTCCACTGGCATTTACCCGCCCACCCCGACGCGTTAGCGTAGTCTGTTCGACCCCATGAGCTATGGAATGAAAAATGTCACACCTAGCACCTTTCCACTGCATCAAATTGAAGTATTTTGCAACAATGCATTTGATTTCGGCATGGTCAAACGGAATGGAGTTGACCAAAAATGAGAGAGGTTATTGTCGACGGACCCCATGTACACCTGTAGGTCCAAACACAACATTCCCAGCTGTCACAAATTCTGAGAACTGCTCTGTCAAAGTTTGGCACATTTTTGGTCTTAGGGATCTTAAGGGACTTTATGGGTAGCCTCTTCCCTGAAATGACTGGGACGCTTGGCGCACAAAATGAGACCTCTACTAGCATTTACCTGCCCACCCCGATGCGTTGGCATAGTCCGTTCAACCCCACAATGAGAAAAACAAAGATATTGTTCTAGTTGACACATTCTCAATCATTGACATGGATGTTATCTTAGTACCATTCCTTTAGGCACAATATGAGCTTCCAAGGGAAGGTGCAATTGTGAGGTTGGAGATAATGAAAATTGCACCTCATTCACAATCATGTTTTACTTGTCTTCAATGATGATTCCTTGATTCAACTTAATCCTTTGATAATACATTTTAACCTCCTTGTCAAAGCGCACTTTCAAGGTTGCTTGAGCAAGAGCTAGCGCTTCAACATCTAGGCACACTTTTGGTGTTCTAGAAGCATGAACTAGCAACTCAAATAGTAAGGCACTCATTCTAGGTTGTTTGTTCAATAATTGGTGCCTTGTATTCTTTGGACATTCTTTCAACTTGTGGAGACAACCTCAACTTGCAAGATCAATTCGTTATCAAGGTGCATATCCAAAGTCATAGAGATATGAAGTGGTGCCTCACTAATCTAGGTGCACATTTGATGGTGTAGAGAGGTAGATGTGCGCCCAAGTCATCATTTGATGCCTTCAATAACTATAAACTCCTTTGATGATGCATTTTATCCTTCCAATTCAATATCTAGCCTTAGGTGCACATTTTAGGTTGATCAATCATAATCTAGCGCCCTAAGTACCAAGGCGCACTTTTAGGTTAGTTTGATCAAGGATTAGTGCCTTCACTTCTAGGTGCAAGTTTGGAGTTAAAATACATCAAAATAACAAGTTTCTTCATCACTTCATATTGTCACATGTTGTAAGCCATGTATGTGAAGATGTAAACATAGTATTGGTGACATGAGCAACACTACTACATATTCTTCAGTGTTGTAAATATGCATCTTCTTATTTAATCATGTGTTGTAAATGAAGGAATGTAATGATTGCAATATGTGCACAAAACGGAATTTTTGATAAGGATTGAAAGGAAATGTTAAGAAAATGCAATTGGCAGGTGTAAATCCAAAGTGTGGAAGCATAGACAAGGCATGTGAACAGTTTGGCATGACACCTCAAAGAGATGCTATCTCATGGAATGCAATGATTGCAGGATATGCACAAAATGGATTTTTTGAAAAGGCTTTAGAAACTTTGAAGCAAATACAATTGGAATGTTTAAAACCAAATTCCATAACCTTTGCAAGCATTCTCCCTACTTGTGCCAAATTAGGATCTTATATATACATATATGCATAATGTCATGAAAATAATTTGTATAGTGTATATATCAAGCCATATAGGCATATACAAATAAAACCATATGGGTATATACATCGATAACATACAAAAGTATGTTTACAAAGCCAAATAGGCATATGTAACAAAATGTCCCAAAATCAAATCTCCTATGGATTGCTATCAAATAATCTATGGCTCTTGCTAGGCCATGAAGATGGTGAACCAGTCAGTGACTCATCCTCTATCGCTCATCGACTAGACCTCCTCGATAGAGATTTTTGAATTTCCTCCTATTAATACAATCAAACAACGTGCACATTAATATAGAGTTTAATATTCAAAATATATAACATGACATAAGTAATCAATCACTTACCGCTAATTGGTGATCCCTCTCGATCATTTGTTGTCTCTCTTCTTCTGTAGAGCTAGATGGGTAGGGAAGGTGACGTCCTATGAGAAGCATGAACAAGCAAATTTAAGTAAATCCCAATTCTTTGCCAATGGACACTCTGCAAAGTCCATATCACTACTACAAAACAGATATCCATTTTATTATGTACATTTGGATTCTAGACTAGGGATTCATTTCATTATTCTATAAACTTGTGAATTACCATCTAATTTGAATGTTTACACACTAATCCACCTAGGTATCAACTTAATAAAGCTCTGGATATAAGCCATTATTTGATTTAAGTAATCTTACTTTGGACACATTTGTGAATAGGATGAACTAAATGCTGAATGTACTGCCCTAAGGCTTGGCATCTTTGCTCAGCTCTGATTCTACCTTCTATCTCTTGTCTTATAATAGCTCGAGCATTATCAATTGAATCCTGAAGCTCTTCTTCTACTTGCATTCCAGTTAAAGGACCCAGATTGATTGTATTTAATGCATTTAATAAAGTTTCCAAAATTTTAAATTTAAAACAAACTCTTCATATATACAGATAGGCGCTTAAATTGGGGGACGAAGGCATGAATATGTGCCTTGTATCTAAGACATCTAGGCGCTGAAATCAAACTGTCTTGGTGGCAAAATGCGCCTAGGTCTTTGGACTGATCTTTAACATTTTTATAGTTCTATCTCACATTCAACCCCTCAACTCAAGAAGTCTCCTTATTTCTATGCATTCACCCTATGACTTCAAGCTGCTTTGATGGTTACGCGCCAAGGGTCTTTGTCTTTCTTGCGAGATTCTAATACTTCCAAACACCTGCTAATAACTTCAAGAGTCTTATTATCCCTTAGGCACTTATGTTGACTTCAAAGCAGCTTACTTACCCTCAACTCAAGGCGCCATTTAAGATAGACTTAGACCCCATCTCACATCAAGGCGCTACTTTGGAGATCACTCAGGAGTTTGAAAATTGTGCCTTGATCTTACATAGGTGTTCACTTCTTTTTTACATCCATGCTTCTTTAAAAGATTGATGAATTACTTCTTCAATGTTAAGCGCCCACCTTTTTTTTGACATGCATTGAGGGGTTTTCTTCAAGGCGCCTACTTGAGTGTATCCATAGTTGAATGGGTGCCTAACACATTTTGAGTTATTTTAAGCATTATGATGATTTCAATCCAAGGTATGATGATCATACTACATCATTATCATGTCCCTTTTGTAAGGCGCTCATTAGAGAGCTTCAGGTATGTTATAGCGCCTTAATGCACTTAGCTCGTTTCTTATTCCTCAAATGATTTTCTTTTCATGTCAAACCTTCATTCTCTCCTCCAAGATGTATTAAGATAACAATCCTCCAAACAAGGGAATGTCATGCTCATTGTATTAAGGGCGCCCAAACTCATTATATTCATCAATACCTTCCTTGGGTGGTATTAAGGTCACTCTTGGCATACTTGAGCGAAGTGAAGTGTTCATTCCAAATTGTATAGGAAGAATCCCAACATGTTCTCTTCAAGGTGCAAAAACTCATCTCTGGCCTTAAATTTGGTCATTTTGTTGGTTTAAATCAATTGGAAGTCTTCTATCATCCAAGCGCCTATGTTATGATGCCAATTGTCCCTTGGGCGCTAAAATTGAATTCCTACCTCACCATGTACTTCAAGGCGCAAAGTGAAGGTCACTCTGGAGGAAATTGGCGCCCATCTAACAAATTCATTTTAGGCGCTAAAAATGAGTAGTTTAGATGCAAAAATGCATCTTACCTCTTTCTTTCTAATTTTGTCATCTTGTTCCTCCTTACTTAGTGAATGAGTGTATAGAGGACTTCTTGATCAATAGCCCTTTAATATTAGGCACCCACCTTAGATTTGTTTACAACGAAATTACCATAGGCGCCAAATTAGGTGAAGGCTTATACATTGGGCGCTAAGGATGGTAGGCGCTAAGGATGGAGTTTCAAGTACCAATAGGCGCTATATCTTCAACTTATAACAAATACCATCTCACCTAAGGCGCACTTCCCTCATTTTTGGATTGATGTCTCCAGGGCGCTTATGAAGTTCCCTTCAAATACTTTTCATCCATTATCACTTAGAGGATCCTTCACAGTGCTTGGTCAAGGCACCAACTTGGAGTGCTCTGAATAGGACATGCCACTCAAGCTAAATAGGTGTGAAATGGCGCCTTGACTTGCATAGTTTCTTACTCCACAATTTTGTCCCTAACATTATTGACCAACTTGTTTCATGCCTACTTGATGTTGGGAGCTTTGCTTGGGACATACCAGATTTCCACATTTTGTATTCTCATCACCTAGGCGCCAGCATTAGATGGAAGGGTCAAGAAAATGTGCCTTACATGTTTGAATGAAGGGCGCCTAACACATTTTGTTCTTTTCTTTATTCAATTTTCATTTCTTGAGGTCCTTAATCAGCTTTCCAATCAAGGCACAATTTGATGCTCAAAGTGATTAACATTCTTTCTACAACATAGATCATCCTTCTTATGGCGCCATCAAAACTATATGGATGAGACTTAACTCTAACTCGAGCGCCCCCTAAAGACTTGTGAGTCTAGGCCCCAATTTGAGTTTGATTTGATGACTAAGGGCGCCAAATTCACTGATCAAGGTATACCACTTCCTAGGTGCTCATTCTATGCTAAGAATATCATCCTCCACTCCATACACCTCTTAGGCACTACTTTGGATGATTTCAATCCCTTCCACAAGGCAATCTTCTTTCACAAGGCACTATATTCTAGGGTTTAAAACATCCATTCTATGTTTAAGGCGCAAATTTGGGATCCAACAGATGGTAGAATATGCCTTGATTCCTTTTGATGCTTTTCAAACATTTCCAAGCTTATTGTTAGGCACAAAAGGGGACCTCTAAATATTTGTTATGTCCTCTGTTAAGCCAGGCGCCCTTTGGTGATTCTACAAGTGCAAAACAACACCTAACACTACTGAGCCATTTGCTCGCAAAACTTTCCCAGTTCAAGTCATTCAAAGGTCAAAGCATTCATTCCTAGCAGAGGGCCATTTGAAAAAACATCATCTAGATCCCAATGCAAAGCATTGGAATTCAAAAAAGGGGGGGTCCCTATTCCTAATGGGGTGATGTGTGATTTGGTCACAACACGTACTTGATAAGAGCCCATACTTTTCACAAGGAGCCACCAATTTTTAACTAAATATTCCATTAGCAATGGATAAAAAAATGTTCCCCCAAATGAAGAAACTAGATTGTTAATTAGAATTCTATGTGTAATGTGATATGAAACAATAGATACACCTATAAATGACCAACTAACTTTAACTTCTTGTATTATTGCCTCGATGTTTCAAATATGTTGCTTCTCTTCATCCGAAACCAATGGTACAAAATTTTTCATAGATCAAGGAAACGGATATCCGTTTTGAGAACGGATATCCGTTTTGAGTTGCTTTTACCAAAGCAAAACAGATATCCGTCTTGCTTTGGTACAAAGCAAGACGGATATCCGTTTTGGTTGTTGACTTTTTATGGATTCTAACGTGTTTTCATGTTTCAGTCTCTTCTTCGAACTTCACCCTTCGTGCTGATGACTTTTTTTATGCAAAATTGATAAAACAAAAAGGGTTTATAGAAAAAATTGTTAGCTTTCTAAAAATATAAGATTTGTTTGGTTATCATTTTATTAAATAATTATTAATAATTTTCTATATACCGTGTGTCTGAAATCCTAGTGGACACACTGATTAAAAAACATCCATAACTTTCAAACCATTTCACTTTTTTGAGATCTGAAACCTGCGTCACACTCTATGCTTTTCTGGCTATAGGTTAAAAAAAAAATTTTGAATTTCAATTTTTTTTAATCGAGTTAGGTTGGCTGGAAAATTACTTTTTATTTTTTTAAAAAGTCACAGTAAAAAAAATCATAACTAATTATTTTATTGGGAAATTTTTTTAAATAAATATGTGTCACATCCGGACATGAGTCCTCTACTTATTTTGAAAGTTTCAAAAAAAAAAATATATATATATATATATATATATATATATATATTTACTCATAGTTAGGTTGGCTGGACAGACACCCACTTTTTATTTTTTTCTGAAAAATTTAATAGCTGTTCTTTGAAATATTCAATTTTCACTAAGTAAATTTAGTTTTTTTTTAAAAAAAAATAGTAGCCTATAAACTAGATTCAATTCATTACAAATTTCGTTCTTACATATTTTTCAAATTGTGTAGATAATCCATTCAAATTTTCACATGAACTTGATAAATTCTGATTTTCTGTATTTTCATTGCCACTTAGAGGTATAGTTTGGCCCATCATGATCCTGCACATACCCTTCTTTTAAATAACAACATAATAATTAACCATACTAAAACTTATGACGCTAAATCAAACATTAAAATAATTAATTTAGTCAGTAATAAATTTTACTGAAGCAATATTCCAAATTTTACGACTACTCAAAACACTATTAATTTTAACATATTGAGGTATTGCCAAGACAAACACATAGACATTACTTAAACAAAACTCGAAAATACTCCACAACACATGATGACCAACAACATGAGGTGAGGACCAAGTGTCACATCATGACACACGACCACAACAAAAGACTGGGACTGACCTAGTGGAATAAACCTCATATTATCTCCCATCATTGATACCCATTGGTGCAAGAGCTCGCTCAAACCTACTATATCAGGTAGAGTCAAGGCTCGGTAGCTGCAACCTGCATCAGAACAATAGGTTGTATACGATCAAATACATATATGTCAACACACACAGAGACAGAATCACGGCATAGTAGGGTGCTCGAAGCGAGTAGTACTACATCATCCCTACTCTTTGAAACAAGACTATAACCACTTTTATTTGAAATCAGATATCAACAGATTGAATAAAACATGATAATATTAAACCATTTCTAATCATGTCAAACTCATCATAAACTCATAACACACGTCAAAACTATATTAGTCGAACATAGTCCATCACAATCAAAATAAACATAAACCATAGCCTACTAATCCAAATGTCTCAGAACTATCAGAGAGAAATGTGAAACTAGCAACTATCACAAGCCAAAATACGAGGGGGCATTACAGAAAAAGCTTAAGCTAGCACAACAAGAATAGATAAACTATACTTTATTGTATAATATAGAACCTAAATCTTATGAAGAAGCTAGTAAGGATGAAAGCTAGATTGAGGCCATGAAAGAACTTAGTCAAATAGAGAAAAAATAGACTCGGGAACTTGTTCCAAGGCCTACTAATAAGAATGTCATTGGCACAAAATGTGTGTTTAGAAATAAACTAAATGAAGATGGGTAGATAACTAGAAACAAAGCTAGATTAGTCTGTAAGGGCTATGCTCAGGTTGAGGGCATAGATTTTGATGAGACATTTGGACCTGTGGCTAGGTTTGAAGCCATTAAAATGTTTCTTGCATATTTAGTTTATAAACCTTTCAAGGTGTACCAGATGGATGTGAAATCTGCATTTCTCAATGGCTATTTGGATGAGGAAGTTTATATAGAGCAACCTGAAGGATTCCAAGTGACTAAAAATAGACTATGTGTGCAGATTGAAGAAGGCACTATATGGTCTAAAACAAGCTCCTCGGGCTTTATACTCCAGACTAGACAAAAATATCTTTAGTAGCAAGGTTATAAGAAAGATATAGCTGCTAGCAATCTATATTTTTAAACTGAATATTTGGTGGAGATAGTGACAAAATTATTATTGTTTATGTTGATGATATAATATTTGGTGGAGATAGTGACAAAATGTGTAGAGAGTTTGCTGACGCTATGCATAAAAAAGTTTGAGATGTCAATGGTAGGAGAATTAGTATTTTTCCTTGGTTTACAGGTCAATCAATTAGACACAGGGATTTTCATCTCTCAGACCAAGTATGTGAAGGAAATTGTGAAGAAATTCAAGATGGAAGATTGCAATCCAGTCAGTACACCTATGGTCACTGGGTGTAAGCTTAGCAAAGATGAAGAATCTTCTTTAGTAGATAAAACTTTGTATAGATCCATGATTGGAAGTCTCTTGTATCTCACAACAAGGCCTAACATCATGCAAGTCGTTTGCATGGTAGCTAGATTTCAAGATGCCCCTAAGGAAACACATGTCAAAGCTTTGAAGAGGATTTTCAGATACTTGAAGAGTACAGTAGATTATGGTCTATGGTATCCTGTTGGTGATGATTTCACTTTGACTACATACACAGATGCAAATTAGGCTGGTTGTGTGGATGACAAAAAAAAACTAGTGGTGGTGCATTCTTTCTAGGAGATAGATTGGTAGCTTGGTTAAGAAACAAGAATCAATCTCTTTGTCAATAGTTGAAGCTGAATATATAGTTGTTGTATCTTGTTGTACTCAGGTATTATGGATGAAACAAACATTGCAAGATATCAAGGTGGATTTTAATGAGTCAGTTAACATTCTTTGTGATAATACCAGTGCAATAAACATCTCAAAGAATCTAGTTATGCATTCAAGGACCAAGCACATATCCATTAAATATCATTTCCTCAGGGAGAAAGTTGTTGAACAGGAAGTCAAGTTGGAATATGTTCAGACAAAAGAACAATTGGCAAATATCTTTACAAAACCTCTTCTAAAGGAGACATTTGAACATCTCAGGCAGAAGTTAGGAGTTATTCCTTCTCCTATCTCTAATTGAATATTGAATGTATTCATCCAGGGGGAGTATATTAGAGTATTCCTTTATCCCTGGTACCGCAATTGTCTTGAAGGATGATTGTCCTCAGGGGGAGTAAGTTAGCATTGTTATTTTTCTATGAGTCCCTTTATAATTGATGCCAAAGGGGGAGAATTCTGTAGCATGTTCACAGTAAAGTGCTAATGCATGTAGCAAGGGGGAGAACGGTATGGTTGTCATGGTCAAATTCAGGTTAGATTTAGGTGTTTCCATGAATGACAAAGGGGGAGATTGTTGAATTGTTGTCATTGATGTCAAAGAAAGGAAAGGAGAATAAGGAGCAATTGACATAATAAGGCATAATAAGGAGCAATCAAAATTTGCATTTTATGGAGTTTCTCAAAGATGTGTGGAAGCACTGTCCGCAAAATGTTCTAAATCAAATGTATTATATTGGTAACTTGGAAGCAAAGCGAAGTTGAATGACTTCTATCAGCAAATTGTTCCAATCAAAACTAGTTTTATATCACAAATTTTGAAGAAAAGAGAGGTAAAATGTTTTATATCTAAAAAGCTTTTATTTTTCTAACTTGTTCACCAATTTGGGCTTTTTCCAATTTTCCGACAAAGCAGAAGTTTGAAGTGCATTTGATGAGGTCTGAATGGAAAGCAAATGTTAAAGAAGCACTGTCGAGAAGATTTTGATTTTTCGAACTAGTTCACAACTTTAGCTTTTAGCTAATTTGCCGACCAGCCAATAGTGGCTTATGAAGGCAAGCTATAATATCTTTTGAAAAGGGTCTTCGAGAGTTTTTTGAAAAAAGAAGCAAAATGTTTTAAGTAGTTGTCGGGCAAATGCATCAAAGACTAACTAGTTTGGAAGTTAGTGTTTTTCTTGATTCACCAACTAGGTGATGCTTGACCAAGAATGAATAGTGTATAGAGTGAGAAAGATAGTTTGTGATTATTGAACATTGTTGACAATGAGAAGTTGGTGTAAGTTCAAGATTTTCTATTTTTGCTGATAAGCTACTGAGTTCATGAAATGACCACTTTGTCGACAAAGTATGGTAAAGGCCAAAGCTTGGACAAAGCAATATTCACCGATAAGGCATACAAAGATGAAGATAAGGACTATAGAGGTGTGAGTTCAAGTGAGCAAGAATTCATCGATATAAGTGAATAAGTGAAAGTTTGGAAAAGAAAGTTTTTTCTGACAGAAGAGAAACATGTTCAAAGAGATAGTTCATAAAATGCATATTTTGCCGATAATGTGTGTTAAAAGAGAAAGTTCGGAAAACTATATTTTTGCCGATAAGTGTCAGAAAGGCACAAAAGACAAAAGTTGGGAAAGATGTATTTTTGCCGATAGAGAAGGAGATTGCCTCAGTTTGGGAATGCGTGATTTTGCCGACAAAGGGTGATTAAGGCCAAGTTTGGAAAAATGACATTTGTTGATAAAAGGCATATAAAGGCATTTTGGGAGTTTAAGGTCAAGTCTTTTAAAAAGACAACTTTTGCTGATGAAAGTGATAAAAGGCTAAGTTTGTCTAATCGAGTTTTTGTCGATAGCTAGCATATCCTCACACTTGTAGGGCCACATGATCATTGATTTGATTAGACGGAATGGATCTTGGTCATTCCAACATGGATGCCTACTGTGATCACTAATTTCTAGTGATTTTGTGACACTTTGCTAATATCTATTTCTGAGCTTGAAGTTTGTATTAGTTGCGTGACAATTAAATTGATTGTGGTCTATTATGAAATGAATTGAAACTATTTTTGAACAGTTTATGGCGGTCCAATTGATTGGACATATGTGTTTTTATACACATTGAATCTGTGGTGAACAGGTTACTCATTGAATTAAATATCTTTTGTTCACAGGCATAGAGGGCAGAGGTTGAATGAACATACAAATGTTCATAGGCAGATTGTATTGAAGGAGGGGGAGACTGTGTTAAAGAAAATTGAGAATGTAGAGAGTGTAGAGAAAAGTGAAGATTGTGTTAATGAAGAACACAGAGTGCAGGGGTGTAGAGTATATGAATTGACAAGGTGCATTTCAGGTTATTGAAGAACCATTTTTGCATATAAGAAACTGTAAAATTTAGGGGTTGGTGCCTCTTTATTCTAGATTGAGGTTGGTGCCTCATTATATTGAGTTGGAGCTTGATCAAGGTGTGTGATGTACCTGTAGGTTGGTCCCTCAAAACATTATCTTGGGTGTTGGTGCCTACAAAACACATGTAATCAATGCTTATTGTGAGGTTGGATTTGAGCAGTAGACTCAAGCAACTTTCTCACCATGGCTTTTCCACGTAAATCTGGTGTTTTCTTGTGTGTGTGTGGTTTTTATTTTTGATTATTGGTTACATTTTAAAATTTTAACATACACTGATTCACCCCCCCTCTCAATGTATTAGTGTTCTTTCAACATTGGGGAGAAGGGATGTAATATGTGTATGCATACTACTAATGAGGTGGCTACCCTTAAAGAGAAGTTTGCTAAGCTAGAGAGTAATTGGAAGGTATTGACCTATTTCAGCATGAAGGTGATGCATCGATATGCTACTACCCTTTTAATGAGCTGTAGGACATGGAGCTTAAGAAACATGGCGCTGGGACCAACTACATGGGTCAGTACAAGGAAATGTATAAATTCCTCACCGATGATTAGGCTAAGTTCTTCCAGTAGTGTTCTAGTCTTTAGTTTTTATTTTCTATTTTTGATTAAGTATGTTTTGAACTCCTCTTCGATGTTGGTCTGTTGTTCATGTGTTGTTTCTAGCCAGTTGGGGCCTTTTTGTTGTGCCCTTGGGGAAGTTTTTGTATAGCTTGATCAAGACCCTCTTTTCCTACTTGCTTAATAAAAAAAATTGAAATAATGTCTCATTTGAGTTGCATTTGGTATGTAGGACATTTATTTATAGTTTTGGGTGCTTTCTTTAAGCCCTTACATACACAATGTTTGGATTCTTACTAGCTAAGTAGGAATCAAAGACATTGCTTAAGCTAATTTAGGATCCATTATTTCATTTAATTTGGTGATGATTGTTAGAATCATAGAAACTGTAATTTTGTAAAATTTGTTGTTGTTTTATAGGTTTTTGGAAAAACTTGTGACAAAGAAATTGAGAGAACTTTATGTTATCAAACCACACTTTGGTTTATCATTGGGACAAGAGCTCTAGTTTGAGTTTCTGACAACATTATTGATCGGGAAAATGTAATGGGCCAGCAAGTCTTACAACTTTTCTTCAACACGATTGCTTGTGTGCAATATTGGAAGAAATGGATTGAGTAGGTGTAATTTGAAACCCAAACTCTATTTGATTGGAAAAACAACTTTAATCATGCAAGTCAACCAAAATGAATGTGTTTTCATTAAGAAGAGGATAGTTTTAAGTGTTGTTATGGTAATAGGTTATAACAAACTATTCATGTGGTCATTTGGAAATGGGGAAAATTTAGTGAATGACCCTTGTTTTAGGGAGTTTGTGTCTTTGTGGACTTCAGTAGAATATTCCTTTGTTGGGTACATTGTTAATTTTAATTATTTTTTGATGCTTTTTGATAAGGATTGCATTTATTGCTATAGGGGATTATATTAAAATAAACAAGGAATTCAATTATTTTAGTGCACATATCAATCATAGACAAGTTTCTTATAACTTTATTACAAAAATTCATAAATTTTGTATCATATTCCATATAAATCTTTCAAATGAGATTGTTGTCTCTCTTTTACCAATGGAGTATTTTCTCTTCGTAAATTTTAAAACACTAACATTAAATTCACTTGAGCCATGCTAATTCTTCTTCCATTTTTATGATGTGTAATATATAGCAAGGTCTCTCAACTCTTGGGTAGTAGTGATATTATTTATGTTGCTTCTATGAATGTTGTCTTTGTCATTCTAGCATAATTATTTTTCAAATACTCATGTATATTTATATATTTATTGGAGTGAGGACACATCAACAGTGAACCATTGTTAGATATGGGTCTGGATTCCAATGTTCTATTTCTATAAGTTGAGCTACTCTAATTTCATCTATTATCCTTTCCTTTTTTTCAAGAAGAAGCTTGTTTACTAAGCCATTGTCAAATCTAGGTCTTAATTCCAAGCTATTGATTCTATAAGTTGAACTACTCTAGCTTCATCTATTGTCCCTTCCTTTTTTCAAGAAGAAGCTTCTTTGAATGTGACTCGTTTGGTCCAAGTAGATCTAACATCCATCGAACCATTAAACCCACCACACCCCAATTCTCTTTTCTTTTCTCTAGACAATGAACTTTACATCTCTCTTATTTAGAGTTCATCCGTCTTTTTTCTCTTGGTGAACAACTTCACCAAGAAATTAATATAGATGACATGCCTTAGTAGTAGTTGACTAAGTAATTACATTTATAATTCACTTAGGCATGTTTACAATAACAAGCACATAAAACTTAAATGATTATAAATCAAATACTAAGAGTGTATTCATTAGACTATGTTGATTATTGATTTTTATTAGTAAATGCCCATGTTTTGTTTGGGAACCTTATATATTTCTTTCAAAATTGAATGCATATCAAAATACATGACTTGAATTAGGAGTAAGATAGAAAAATAGTCTTGCTCTATAAATTTTCTCCCCACTAATGAGAAGGAATGCACCAACAAAAGGAATACTAAGTTGTTATGGATTTTAAATGCAAAGTCAAATTTGTTTGAGAATGTCGCAATTACAATACCAAACATTAATAATTCATGTAAAAGTGCATGGCAAACTTTCCTCCTCCATGTGGATATGTTAAGTATTGGACTACAAGAACCTATAGAGGAATAAAAAATTAACTCAGTGCTTTCCATTGATTTTAGATTGCTTTTCACTTAAATATGACTCTAACAACACATGACAAATTTGTTAAAAAGATTTTAATGTATTAGTTAGTGTTTTTAATAGCATAATATTAAAGATTTGGAAAAAGTCCATGATTTTAATCTAGTAAATTTCTCTTGTAGGATCTTAGATACAAAAGTTAAATGGAAATGTTCATAAAACAATTATGGAATTATTTATAACAAGATGAATTAACCAACACTTGTGTTGTTGCTTGACTGCAACGACAAGGATGATTAACTTATATGCACAATAAGTTGGAAAATTTTATATGTAATGAGTTGTGATGAATGTAAGATTGTGTTATTGAAGTAATTTAGTGGTCTTGTTACTTAAATTGAAATTGTTTTTCAATTGTGTGCATGTAATTGTAGTGATGTAAAACATTTTGTTAATAAGATATGTTCACACACCTAACTATAATATGATTTGTTAATATGATCTACAAAATACAATAATGACATTTAGTTTTATGTGAATTGACCTTAGTTGTTTTCAACTGATGTAATCTAGGAAAGTCTATCCTCTTTCAACATGATGAGATCATTCTATTGTATACAAGTTGTCTAGGTTTTATGATAAAGCTTATGGCAATTGACATGGTTCAAATTGAGTTTGCACTATCCTATTATTTTTCAAGTAAATGTGGAAGCATTCTTTCACAATCAAATCATATTTGCAGTTTTATATCATCTCAAAGAATAGCTTGCATGGAACAAACAAGAGACAAAAATAATTCCAATTGCTCTAGTCACACATGGTGGCAGATGAAAAATCTCCTTAAAATTGGCTTGGGCACTTGCAATCCATAAAGCACAAGATCTAACTTTAAATAGACCAACAATAGACATTAGAAACACACATTATTAGGGTCTTACCTTCACACCGGTGTCAAGAGTTCGAAGATTATAAAATCTACGAACATCCCCCACATTCTCAACCCAAAGATATACATGTATGAAAAAGAATGTATGTAATCCTACACAATCAAGAGGAGGACTATCTCAAAAAAATATCTTCAAATAATTCCTAGAAATCCAATTATTATATCTCAATGTGAAATGATTTTGAATTTGTATTCCATTATATTCTAACTTTAGGTGTTAACTGAGAAAGAAGTTTTCTTGGTTTTGGGAAGATTATTTTGCTAAATTTTGTGGATTATTTAGTAAATTATTGTCTAGGGTGAGTAAAAAGGATTTTTTTTTTTTGCTTTGTCATAAGCATTAAATTTGTTTTTACATGGATTTTAGATCTAATTATTTTTATGTTGCTTTGTGATAAAGATTGCATTTGTTTTAACAAGGAATTATATAAAACTGAATAAGAGTTTGATTAATTTAGTGTATATATAAAGTTATTGCAATGGTTTATATCCTCGAAGTTAAAAAAATTGTGTATCATTTTCCATATAATTGAAAATTTGACTATGGGAAAATCATCTACCCTTAACAAAATTTTAAGGAAAACTATGAACATATCCATTATTAAACCTATAGGTCCAATGGCTAATTAATTTTATCCTAACAACTTTAAAAGTCATATTAAAAAAAAGGCGCCTACAAAACAAAAACATATTGTAATTTTTGCAAAGAAGGCATCGTTTTGCATTTCCGTGCAGACATTAAAAAAAACTATTTAATATTTACTAAAAGGACTAAGAATGTCTTAATTCTATGAAAAAATAATTCTATCCTGGGGCGCAATAGGCGGGACAGGAAATTTGGGCAACGTCTATCCAACCCTTGATGCACATTTGACCGTATTTATTTATTAATTAATTGTGCATCCTGGATAGACAATTCGGGAAATTTGAGTCTCTTCAAACAATTCTATTTAATACTCCCTTAACATTTAATTTTATAGAAAAATATTTAATATTTACTTAAAAGGATTAAGAATGTCTTAATTCTATGAAAATATATTTAATTTTTATATAAATATCTAATATTTAGAACTGTATCAGGAAGGTTAGTCAAGCTTTCACACTCTCTCAAAGACAACCACTGCAGCTGTGACAGGTTGCCAATGGTATCAGGGAGGTTATTTAACCTTCCACACCCTTCCAAGTTCAAGTGCCACAGTTGTGAAAGATTGCCAATGGTATCAGGGAGGATACTTAAGTTTCCACACCATTGCAAGTGCAAGTGCTGAAGTTGTGACAGGTTGCCAATGGTATCAGGGAGGTTATTTAACCTTCTACACCATTCCAAGACCAAGTGCTGCAGCTGTGAAAGGTTGCCAATGGTATCAGGGAGGTTATTTAACCTATAACACTCTCCCAAGTGCAAGTACTGCAGCTGTGACAGGATGCCAATGGTATCGAGGAGGTTATTTAACCTATAACACCTTCTCAAGTGCAAATGTTGCAGCTGTGACAGGTTGCCAATGGTATCAGGGAGGTTATTTAACTTTCCACACCATCTCAACTCCAAGTGCTGTAGCTGTGACAGGTTGCCAATGGTATCAGGGAGGTTATTTAACCTTCTACACCCTCCCAAGTTCAAGTGCTGCAGCTGTGACAAGTTGCCAATGGTACCAGGGAGGTTATTTAACCTTCCACACCATTGCAAGTTCAAGTGTTGCAGCGTGACAGGTTGCCAATGGTATCAGGGAGGTTATTTAACCTTCCACACCCTCCCATGTTCAAGTGCTGCAGCCATGACAGGTTGCCAATGCTATCAGGGAGATTATTTAACCTTCCACACCCTCCCATGTTCAAGTGCTGCAGCCATGACAGGTTGCCAATTCTATCAGGGAGGTTATTTAACCTTCCACACCCTCCCAAGTACAAGTGCTGCAGCTGTGATAGGTTGCCAATGCTAGCAGGGAGGTTATTTAACCTTCCACACCCTCCCAAGTCTAAGTGCTGCAGCTGTGACAGGTTGCCAATGCTATTAGAGAGGTTATTTAACTTTCCACACCATCCCAAGTCCAAGTGCTGCAGCTGTGACAAGTTGCCAATGGTATCAGGGAGGTTATTTAAGCTTCCACACCGTCCCAAGTCCAACTGTTGTAGCTTTGACAAGTTGCCAATGGTATCAGGGAGGTTATTTAAGCTTCCACACCGTCCCAAGTTCAAGTGCTGCAGTTGTGACAGGTTGCCAATGGTATCAGGGAGGTTATTTAAGCTTTCACACGCTTCCAAATCCAAGTGCTGCAGCTGTGACAGGTCGCCAATGGTATCAGGGAGATTTTTTAATCTTCCACACCCTTCCAAGTCCAAGTGCTGCAGCTGTGATAGGTTGCCAATGGTATCAGGGAGGTTTTTTAAGTTTCCACACCCTCTCAACTCCAAGTGTTGCATCTGCGGTACATTCAGAAGTGAAAATAGGGGGGGCATAGAAAGGATGCTGCTGTCTGTTAGTTGCATAATCTTCAATTCCTTAATGTTGTCCACAAATCTGGAGTAACGTTTCTTCCTCAGTACTCTACTCGTCTTCCTTATTGCTGTAAGGATCTTATTTATTACTCTTTTCTTCTCAATTGCAAATGTACAATGTTCCAACCTTAACCATATCAAACTTCTAGGAAACATAGCTCGTGTGTCTTCTGTCATGCCTTCAATGCGCACATTCTGCAAATGAAGATAGCGAAGACCTGGTCTGTACAACATTTCAAGCCCCTGTGGATTACCTCCGTTGAGCCGAAGACGAGCGAAATTGATGTTGTTGGGTAGGTTGCTTAAATGGGCAGCCTCCCATAGTCGGGTACCCTTTTTTTCTTGTTCTGCAATGGTTCTCCCTAAATCTCGCAAATGATCATGCATATCAAATGCACCCTTATCGTCAATCTTGATTAGTAACTTCATTGAAAGATTAGATAGAGCAATGCATACCATATTGTACAAGGATTTCCAGAAAGCAATCGGTACTCTTTTGTGCTCTCCAATGAAGAAGCAAGCAATGTCTAAAAATATTTCCTTTTCATCATCACTAAGAGCACTAAAACTGATGTAGAGTCTTTTGTGAATTTCTGGATTGAGGGCAATGTTTTGAAGAGCTTCCGTCCATCAACCTCTATCATCTTGCTTATCGTACAAGAAGGATCCAATCACTTCCAATGAAAGAGGATGCCCCTTACAAGCTTGCACTATTCTTTTGGAGAGATCTTTGTAACTGGGACTTGGAGATGCTCTGAGAAAAGCGTGCCAACTAAATAACTGGAGAGCTTCATTTATCTCCAACCCACTCATCTCGTGGATGCATTCGGATGACACAGGAGCAACATTGAGAATGTGTTTGTCTCTGGAAGTTATAATAACTCTGCTGCCAGGGGCCAGCCAATCCCCAACCAAAGCATCCAATTGTACAACAGAATCCACATCATCCAAAATAAGGAGCACACGTTTTCCTCCCAAACGATCTCTGAACAAAGGTATGCCCTGATCAACATTGTTCACTTTTTCATCATTTTTGGTTAAATCCTTCTGGAGAATTTGCATCTGCAAATTTGTAAGGCATGTGGCGTCTGCAGCAGTGGCGTGGACATTAGATACAAAGGAAGCAACTTCAAAATGAGTATAAACTTGATTGTACAGGGCCTTGGCAACTGTGGTCTTGCCAATACCACCAATACCCCATATTCCAAGTTTAACCACCCCATCCAGTGAATTGAGATTTAATTTGTGAATGAGAAGATTCTTGACGCTGTCCATTTCCACTGGATGCTTCGCAACTTCTAACGGCACTCTGTCCAATTTCTTAATCAGGTCATTCACCACTGTCTTTACCAGCCGAGCTTCGACGCTGTAATGGCCATAGTAGGTCAATAGGGAATAATTTGTTCAGTTTATTTGGAGTAGGTTCAATTTTTTTTAAAAAAATATTTGTACATATGATTTATGATTTAAAATAATAAGATTTTTTTATTATTTTTTAATAAAAAGATTAAATAATAATAAGAAATTTAAACTAAAAAATTATAAAAAACTATATGTAAATAAATGAGAATTTTAAAAATTAAAATTTAATAATATACAAATTAATATAAAAATACAATACAAAATTAATTAGAATTTAAAAAATATAAAAATTATAATATAATAATAACAATAAAAATTATAAGAAAATTTTAAAATTTAAATTATTATTATGTTATAATAAAAATAAAATTAAATAAACATGATCTAGATATATAAATTTCAGTATTATAATATATTACATATCATCAAAACTCAGGTTATTAAACTTTATGTCTGCCCTTATCCAGGGGCACCCATGTAATAACAAATAAAAAATATAGAAAAGTAAACAGAAAGCGAGGCTGATTACTTACCCTTGAGTTATATCCATGGACCAGCCTGAGTGAGAACAGATCTGCTGCAGCGCACGGTTCCGCTCATCAACCTCTTCTCTTGGGTGTCGATCTGGATGGCCATAATGTTTGATAAATACTTGCTTATAGGGATTGGAGTCATCTACAGGATATCTAACATGAGTTGGATCCACATGATAAAAGAGAGGAATAATCAAGCCAGGGGTGCTCAACATTGCGGCGGCCTCCTTGAGGCACCAAGTTGAGTGTGCATAGGCTTTGGAAAATATAGGAATGCGTATGGCACTGCTCTTGATTGCTTTTTCCAAGCTCTCCCAAACCATTTCCCCCTTTTCCAATCTGTCACTGTCTAAGAACACATACAGTCCTGCTGCGGAGAGAGCTTGAAACAGATGATCAACCAGAGTTTTTCTCACATCTTCTCCCCTGCAACTCAGAAACACATGATACCTCTTCTCGCTTTGGAAGGCAAGTTTAGTTGTGGGAGGTTTGTATCTGACAAAGGCAGGCATTGAGAATCCACCACAAGTAGAATTAGATGTAGATGGGGCTAATTCTTCAACCTGTTGATGTGTGCTAGGGTTAGAAGTAGATGCCATGACATTGGATTGAACTAAACACAGAGAAAGAATAAAGGATAAAGAGCACTGAAAAAAGGCTTGTGGAGGAGGAGAGATGGTTAAGTGCAAAGAATATAAAAGAGGAGAGAAAATGCGTAGATTGCGAGGTTGGGAGCCATCCATTTCACGGACTCTGAGCAGATGTGGACGGCGGAAGGAGTGGAGAAGCATTTGAGCAGATGTGGACGTCACTTTCTGCATGTAACTCATAAAATACTTTGCCAGAGACTGACAAACACATTCAACATGCCGTAAGGAAACAAACGATTGCAGTTATTGAGAAAGCAAAATGACAGACAGAAGAGTATTTACTAGTATTTATAGTTTAACTAATACATAATAAATATGTTGGGAGCAATATAAGTAAGACAAATGACAGACAGAAGAGTGTTTACTAGTATTTATAGTTCAACCTCATACATAGTAAATATGTTGGGAAAAATATAGGTAAGACGTTAGCGACAGAAATCAATTTGCTGTCTGGGGCTAAGTACTGTGGGCAGCGGTTATCCAGCCCCGGGGTATGGATGCTGCCCATGGATGGGGGCAGGCCCCATTCATGCCGTAAGGAAACAAACGATTGCAGTTGTTGAGAAAGCAAAATGACAGACAGAAGAGTATTTACTAGTATTTATAGTCTAACTAATACATAATAAATTGGGAGCAATATAAGTAAGACAAATGACAGACAGAAGAGTGTTTACTAGTATTTATAATCCAACCTAATACATAGTAAATATGTTGGGAAAAATATAGGTAAGACGTTGACGACAAAAATCAATTTGCTGTCTAGGGCTAAGTACTGTGGGCAGCGGTTATCCAGCTCCGAGGTATGGATGCTGCCCATGGATGGGGAAGCTGTTTGGGAGCTTAGTTGAGCGCAGAATCAGCAATTGGGTAGAAAAAGAAGAGAAAAGAGCTAAAGGTCAAGTTGGTTTTAGGTCAAGACATTCTACCGTTGACCACTGCATTACTCTTAGGCACTTAATTGAAAAAGCTTGGGACACCCCAGGTGGGGAAGCCTTTTGTTGTTTCGTGAACTTTAAAAAGGCTTTTGACACGGTTCCTAAAGGCAAACTTTGGAAAAGGATGGAAGAGCTTGGGGTTCCTGATGAATATAGCGCTGCTGTTCACAAACTTTATGAACTTATTAGTGCAAAAATCAGAACTAGAAAAGGCATATCTGAGTGCTTTGGCAGCAACATTGGGATCAAACAGGGTTGTCCTCTTTCTCCCACTTTGTTTGGTCTTTACATAGACAAACTCGAGGAATGGGTAGAGAAAATAGAAGGTGGAGGTATTCACTTCGCTGGTTTTGTGGTAAAGCTGCTTTTATATGCGGATGATCTTATCCTTATTGCTAAAACAACCCATGGTTTGAGGGATCATTTGAGAGCTTTAGAGCTCTTTTGTCAAAATGTAGAGATGTAGGGGAACATTAGCAAAACTAAAGTCATGATCTTCTCTCTAAAAAGGAAGCAGGAGCAAATCAGTTTTATTTTTGAATGCAGCCCGCTGGAAATTGTGGAAGAATACAAGTACATTGGCATTATTTTTCACAATAGGCTCAATTGGGAAACTTGCAGAACAAAAAGGATATAGGGGGGATGGAGAGCTTCTTACCTTCTCCAAAATAGGTGTAGAAAAGTAGAGCTTTGGGATTGGAAAACCAAGAGAACCCTTTTTGGGTTGTTAGTGACACTGGTTGTCTTATATGGGTGTGAGGTTTGGGGGAGCAGCATGTCGAAACACAGGTGGAGACAGTTGGAAAGAATTCAAAAACATCTCATCACTAGTAGTCTTAAAGTCAAAGCTACAGTTCCATATGAGATCCTCTTGGCGGAAGCTGGTGCTTACCCAATGGAGGCAGCAGCGATGACTCGGTTACTAAGTTATCTAAAAAAGGTTGAAAACATGGGGAATCATCGGTGGCCCAATATAACGGTGAATGAGGTGGGTAAGTGCAGGAAGATGGGGGGCCAAAAAGGGGTCTTAAGTGGCCACTTTTTTTCTGAAATCAGGAAATACTGGCCTTGGATGAGAAATTGAGCATAGTTACACTCAAAATTTGGAGATGCAACCAAAACAATGTTTGTAGTGCTCCGAGTCTACTTTCTAAACTACTATTTTGTTTTGAAAATGGCATAGATTAAGGGGTTCAAAAGAGGGAGCCACAGAAATTGGTGTTGTTTCTGTCAAAAAAACATAACATAGCATGTTTTGTGGCTCCCTCAAAAGGTCAACTTTTTTTGGTATTTTTAAAATCGCTTCAGTGAGAAATTAACTAATAGCATGTAGTTTATCCTCATTTTTTTGATAATTTTTTGATGAATATTTGATTTTTTACTAATTTTCAAAGTGGACACATCCTAAAAAATAAAATTTTGGCCGTGCTACCCCTATAAATTTTGAAAACTAATTGAAAATTATTTTTTTATTTTTTTAATATTTGTAGAATGGAGTCTAGTTTCTAAATATGTATTTTTTTTGAAATTTGAATGAATAGTTAATTTACAATGAAAAAAAGACCAAACAGTGGTTTTTGCCTAAAAACCAACACACAAACAAAAGAAATTAAAGATGAAAGGCTTAACATTGTTATAATGTGAAAAAAATCACATCGTTAAATAGCTAAGAGAAAGCCTAACATTACCCAAGTGTTCGATTTGTTCAACCTTGAAACACGTGCAAATCTGAAGGTTAGCACGAACGAAATTATGTGAAATTTTGAAGAATATGGAAAAACACGTCTGTGACTGTTCATAAGGCACTCCAAGCCTTTGGGTTGGAAATCCAAAGCAAATCCCAAGCCCAATGCTTGGGATTTCCAAAGCAAGACATAACGCGAGCGTGTTATAACGTGCTCGTGTTATGTTTTGCTTTGCATTTTTGCTTTGCCGCAAGTCTGTTGTTTATCATGTTTGACATAACGCGAGCGCGTTATAACGTGCTCGCGTTATTTTCCTCTTAAATTTTTTTATGTTCAAGGCTATTAATCATGAGGGCTAAGGGATAAGGGATAGGGTTGGAGGGTTTAGGGATAAGGGATTAGCGTTTAAGGTATAGTATCGAGCCTGTTGAGGGTCTAGGAATAGGGATAGCGTTTAGGGTTTAGGGATGAGGGATTAGAGTTGAGGGATGACAGATTAGGGTTGAGGGTTTAGGGTTTAGGGTTTAGGGATAGGGTTGAGGGTCGAGGGATCAGAGTTAAGGGTTGAGGGATTAGGGTTTGACATTGAGGGTTGAGGGTTGAGGTTCAAGGGTCAAGGGTTTAGGGATAGGGTTGAGGGTCGAGGGATTAGGGTTAAAGTAGAGTGTGGAGGGTGTAAGGATTAGGGATAGGGGTGGAGGGTTTAGGGATAAGGGATTAGGGTTTAAGGTATAGTATTGAGTCTGTTGAGGGTTTAGGAATAGGGATAGCATTTAGGGTTTAGGGATGAGGGATTAGAGTTGAGGGATGATGGATTAGGGTTGAGGGTTGAGGGATTAGGGTTTAGGGATAAGGTTTAGGGTTGAGGGTTGAGGGATTAGGGTTTACGGTATAGTGTTGAGGGTTGAGGGTTTAGGACTAGGGTTTAGGGTTGACGGATTAACATTTAATGTCAAGGTTAGGGTTAGAGTGTCGAGGGTAGAGGGATTAGGGATATAGTTTAGGGTTGAAGGTTTAAGGATTGAGGGTTGAGGCTTTAGGGATGAGGGTTTAAGGCTTAAGATATAGTGTCAAGTGTTGAGGGTGTAGGGATAGGGTTTAAGTTTTAAGGGTTAAGGGTTGAGGGATAGGGATTAGGGTTTAAGGTATAGTGTTGAGGGTTGATGGTTTAGGGATAGGGTTTAGGTTTGAGGGATTAGGGTTTAGGGTTGATGAATTAGGGTTTAATCTTGAGAGTTGAGGGTTGAGGGTTGAGGGTTGAGGTTGAGGGATAGGGTTAAAGTAGATTGTGGAGGGTATAAGGATTAGGGATAGGGTTGGAGGGTTTAGGGATAAGGGATTAGAGTTTAAGGTATAGTATCAAGTCTGTTGAGGGTGTGATCCATTCATTATATTGTGCATCCACTTATATACTAATGAAGGATGTGATCCATTGGCTACTAGCAAGGAATCAACCACCATCCTCATGCCATTAACTCCCTATGTAAGAACCTTTAAATGCCATGCCTATTTCTCCAATCCCATCTTCTAGTCCACAAATTATCCAAGAACCTTCAAATGTTCTTGAAGATCCACCTGCCATAAGCCCAATTCATTCCCCCCATACATTAACCTATCCAAGAGACCTCCATTCCTATCCAAACTCAAGATTTATGTCAAGAGTCAACTCTAAAGCATGATCAGTCTTGCTCCTTACCAAATCAGGATCAAGAGCTTGTCACTCCTTCCAGTCACAGTCCCAATACTATCCATGCTCAAGAAACTTCCACCAGTCCCATCTATTCTCCTTCAATCCATGATCCCACAACATCCATTCCCCTTGATGAGACGCTTGATCCCCACAAGCACATAGATGATGTTAATCAAATAAATACATTGGATCTTAAGCATGATGTTAATCAAGATCCTATCACTCCTTCACCATCTCATATTGATACCATTTCAAATCCATCATCATGTCCTATTGGTCTTACTATCTTCCTAAATGAATGTTCTTCACTAGGAAAGCAGCAACCATTGTCTACCACTTCTCCATCCAATAATGAGCTCAAGTCTAGTTCCCAAAACATACCTAGTCCCATCGTCCACTGCATACTCCAAAACATGAACTATCAAGGTAAAGGCTTAGGCCTTCATGAACAAGGTATTTTGGAGCATATTCATGCCAAAGTCCCTCCACACTCATATGGCCTTGGATATACACCCCAACATAAGCAATATCAAGATGTTGGTACCACATTTCCGCCTCCTAAATCCACTCCATCTAAGCCCAAACTAGGTGCACCTCATCGCACTCATAAAACATATGTTTCCATTCCTCCTCCATCGTCCTACGAACCCAAAAAGCATGTGACCATTCATCTTCCTCCATCCACTTTACCTCCACTTCTTCTGGAACTCCTAACATCCCTCCATCTACTTTGCCTCCCCTCCTTCCAACTCCTAATATTCCTATTCTCACATCCCCTTATCACTTTAGCCAAAAATCCATTAATCCCTCCATTCATACATCTCGTTCCCATAAATCCCTTGCAATTCCTAATCATGATCAACAAATGCACACATTGAATAAACATGAAGCTATCCTAAACACCCCTATGGGATTCAAAAATCAAAATTTGGATGCCTCCACTCATAAGGAAAAAATCCTAATAATACTCATGCCATATGGCACCGGTGCAAAGAATCAAAACAAAATCAAAATTCAAAGAGGCTACCCAAGTCCACATCTCAAAAAGATAATTTCAAAACCAAAATGGTTTGGGTCCCCAAGAAAACAGTACCTAGTTCAAATGGAGCATCCACAATGCTAAAATCCCAAACATCCCACTCCCTATCACAAAATCCTAAAATTCATAAGTCCATTTGGGTTCTTAAAGACCTAAATAGGCAAATCCCTAAGATAACATCTCCATTACTCCCAAATCCCCCTTCCAAGCTTCAAAATCCATTTCAGTGTGTGCAACCGTTGGTCTTGGTTCCATTCCACTCCACAAGATTCCCACATACCTCCATCCTCCCATCTCCCATCGACTATCCTACTTATTTCTTTCATCATAATCCTATGGTCCATGCTTCTGAATAAACCTTCCATCCATCCTTGTGCATAAATTCATCCATAATTCGCATCATAACCCATTCTTCCCTATTTTTTTCATCCTAATCCCCATCATAATTCATTATAAATGATCCATACATATTCTACTATCCATCCATACTATGCTATCTCCTTACTTTATTTCCCTCTCATGCAATTCTTTACCAACATCTATGAGCAAAATGACATTGTCATGGTCTCTGAGTGACTTCTATCCATCATGGGAAATTAACACCTTGCTATGAGAAAAAAATCTTGAGTCTCCATCTATTCCATCCTATCCCCTACCACAAAAAAAAAAAAGAGTAAAGAGAAACTATTTCGTCCAATGGTGAAAACCTGGTAAATAGGTGCCTTAGATAAGTACCATGATGAAAACCTGACAAACAGGCATCATGCATAGGTGATTATCTATGTGCTTTACACTTGGGGGCATGTTGTCACATCTATCCCATCTCATATCCTATCCTATCATTTTCCATCTTATCTTGACATCCTTACCCATCATATCTGTTGTACCTTCCTTAACTGCACCATCCATCTTCCCTTCCTCCTTTTTGATCTTGATGAGGATAGGGGTAAAATGTTGAAAAATGCTTTTAGACACTTCTTGTCATACTCCAAATTCCATCCATGTGTTTCTAAAAATATCCTCCATACATCCATCCACTACTAAGTCCATTTGTCCTTTTCAACCATTATCCCTATCATGCATCCTAATCAGCATCACCCCACTAAATCCTAAGGCATAATATAGAGAAGGGGGCATGTTATTCCTATGTGATGTAATCCTTTGAGATCACATCCTTGGTTCCTTTCCTCCATATTCGGTTCCTTTCATCCGTCTATCATATATTTCCCATTCATTGTCCTTCTATTACCAATCCTATTATCCATACATATTCCTACCTTTACCCTATTGTCGCTTCTTTTATCCATCCATACTCCTACCTTCCTCATATTATCCATCCTTTTATCCACCCATCCAATCCTACATTTATCCCATTACCAATCTTTTTATTCCTATCCTACAAGTTTGATCCTATCGCCCATCCTCTTACCCATCCATCCAATCCTTTTATCTATCCCATTCACTATTGTGCATCCCCATTCATTATTGATCCTTGCCTTTTGGTTTGGTTTTCCCTTGTCATTGGTATCTATCCAAAGGCTATCTACACATAATCTCATGCCAAAAATCCAAAAAAATCATAACATTTGAAAAGCCAAAAAATCAAAATATTCCCAAAATACAAAAAAGTCAAATATCCAACAAAAATCAAATCAATCAATCCAAATCTAATCCAATCAATTCTCTGATCAACTAAATCAATCAAGTTAACTTATCCGATTGCATCCATGGTCTTGGTTCCTAGCCTGGTTGTGAACCTGATCAATCAATCCTCATCATCGATGGGATATATCATTCCCAATCCTCGCGTTGTTCTCAGGATAAATCGTTCCCACATCAACAATGCTATCAATCAATCATCAATCCTTGCGTTGTTCTTGGGATAAATCATTCCTACATCAACAACGCTATCAATCAATCATTAATCATTATCATCATCAATCAATCCAATCGATCATTAGTTTTTAGCTTGATAGGGGCAATACCTTGTTTGTTTTTGAATCATATGTGCATGCTTGCTTGCTTGTTTGTGTGTGTCACCATTTAATCTTGCATTTGTATCACATTCGTATCATTCCAGCTAATATTCATATCTTGTGTATGTTGGAATAGCTTTTTGCATTATCCTTTGCATCTAAGGTCATATCATACCTTTTGTGCATTAGGATTTTAATACTCTATGTTTACTTCCTCATACATTAGACAAGGTTGTATTACGCTGGGGCATAGGACACATTGTCACCTTGGTCTTCATACCATGGTGCATAATGTCAGGTGCTATATCAAACATCTGGTTGCTCAAAGTTTATTCTGCATAACTCCACCTCTTTTCCTTCATTTCCTTTTTCAAGAGCCTATCCATCTCCTTCGTCCCTGCATAACCTCTTGAGGGGGCATCATCTATCCAATCCTTCATTTTTATGAACCCCATCCTATCCAATCTTATCAGCCCCATCTTGTCCAATCTTATCAAATCCAATCCAAATCCAAAGCCTATTCCAATCCAAATCCAAAGCTTATGTTTTAATCTTCGTTGAAACGACATTGCTTTGCAACATCATCTTAAAGAGGGGCAAAATGTAGACATTGAAAATTGACCCCACAACACATTCCTGTTTCATCCTTGATTGCATTCCTATAAAATCCCTAAATCATCTCCTAATTATTCCCTAGTCTACCCTTTATCACCATTTTCCATAAATAATAAATTATAATTAAAACGATTAATTTATTATTTACTTATCATATCCTTTTGCATGAGATTTAATTAATTACATAAATTAATTAAATCCTCCCTTTCTACCCATTTCCCATCTCATTAATAATAAATTAAATTTAACAACTTTAATTTATTATTAACCTAAACCTAAACCTAACCTATTCGTAAAAACTAAATCAAAATATGTTAAAACACCAACCTCTCACCGTTCAACCATTCAACCAATTTACAGTTCAACTTCCTAAACCACTTTTACCCAAATTTTATAAAATGAACCCTTATCCTTCATTTACGGCCTCAACAAAATTGACATTGGAGTTATGCAAAAATCGTGAGCAACCACATTTAAACTAATTCGGTAACATTTATATTTGTGTGGTTTTTTATAATCTTATCATTATCTTTCTATTACACTTAATATAGATTTTTAGGGTTTTGTGTTAATTTCAAATCTTTTTAAGAAGATCTATATTTTGTTGTAAACAAAAGGAGGTACAAAAAAAATTGCCTTTAGTTTCATTATCATCATTGGAGATATTCCTTGAGAACATTTTTTAAAAATCTACAGTCTTCTTTCTATGCACTTTGTAACAAAATGTAAAGCATGATAAAATTCATCAATACTTTCTCTGACACCATCTCCATTATTCAGAAAAAGGGGATCATCCTATTTTGCATCCTACACATTGTCCAGTCCCTATCCAACTAAAATGTTCATGTTCTATGCAACATACTTGTCACTAGCAATTTATCCTTGCACTAGAAAGTTAACAATATCCAACTCATCACCACAGTAGTCAAAATCACATTTTGCTTTATAGTCCCCTCTAGTATTCTCCTTACTTTAGAACAATTCCAATGAATTGACTCAAGTTAATGATTTCAATTGAGTAAGGAATAGGGTCCATGCTTAGGAAGTTACCTATCTCTACAAGATAATTGAATTTTTAGCTCAATGAATTATCATTAAGAAATCTTTTGAACTTAGATTCTAGTATTTCATTATGTAGAGCCAATTGCATTGCATTGATCCACACAATGGCTCCATCAATGATGACAATATACACGCCTCTCTTCTAAACACTTAATTATTAATGGTAGTATGATTTGTTATCTATTTCTAGTAGGCTACAAGTTTGTCAAAAAGTGTTGTTCTCCTATAACATCTACTATGCTATTGTGTGGTTGTTTTGTAATTCCCCACGTAGAGAGATTGCACAATTTAACAAGACTTTTTTGGTGTAATGGGAAGAAAGATGAAAGAAACACAACCTAGAGTTGCAATTATATTCCTCATCTATTTGGTGGAACATGAATTAAGAACTTAAATCTTTAGTGTATTGTATTGGCTCTCAAGTAGATCCTTAGGGCCATGTTGGGTGGAGAACCATGGAAGGTTTTGGTAAGAAACAACACTATCTCTAGAGTCCCTTAGAAAAAAGAAGGATTGGAAGGGGCTTCACCTCTTTAACTTTCCCTTTGGGTTATTTCTAGTCAAGTCAACATGTTATACTATCTTTAGGAGTATTTGGAAAGCCTAGGATTTAGTGAGATATCTCTTGTTTAAGAATGAAGCTTTCTTTAGGTGGGGCAACAATTGCTAGAGGTCTTTGGTAGAATTTATCTTGTATCAATAAATCATTGTCTTACTAGAGGATACTTGCTACTACATGGCACTTCTCTAAAGATATTTAGTCCTTGGTAGATGTGTTTAGCCATGGGATTCTTATTCCTAGGAGGAGCTCAAGAGAAAGTTCATGCTTCTAGATTCTCATAGAAGAGCTTATACTTCACTGTCTAAATCTCTCTAAAGACCTTTTCCACCTTTAACTCTCTACTTCAATACTGAGACTTTGGAGAATGTGAAATGGGATGACAGTTCTCCTCTACTTGAAGTTTTTTATAGTACATTGTATGATAAATTGTCTCTTTCCTAGAAGCTATTTGATTATTTAAGTAATTTTTGGGGTCTTGAGGATTCCCCTAACCAATGAAAAATTAGATTACATTATATTTGGTCCTCTTGCATTGAACCAAAAGTAGATGGTTGTTTCTACATCAAAAACTTGTTGTGGGTGTCACTTTGTCTACATTTGGGTTTAGTAATACCTTATTCTTTGTGTATTGTGAATGAGAGTCATTTTCATGTTTTCTTTGGTTGTTAGTTTGTTAAAGTTGTGTTAAGTTTGTTCTTGGGTGGGTAGGGTTTGTGTGTTGATAACAATTGTATTTCTTGGTTTGATATTTTGTTTGGTTATGTTAGCTATGTTAAAAAGTTGATCATATTTTGTAGAAAGTCGTGGCTTCTTGTGACTATCAAGATTTTTAGACAAAGGAAACATTTTTTAGGGACAAAGAAGGTTACTTATAGACTTTTATGATGAGTTCGCTCCTTTTTCTATTGCTTTGTAAGTAACTATGATCTTGAAAGTGCCAAGGAGTTCACTAAATTTCTTTCTTAGGGCTCCATTATGGGACACCTTGATTCCTTAAGGTTGTTCCTATAGTGGTTTGACCTGATATTAACCAACTAGTAGTTGGTGATTATCTTGATCCTATGGATTTGTTGGAAAAGTTTGGTGATAAAAATAATAAGGAAGGTGACCTGACACCCGTAGTTGCTTTGGGTTTCATCTTGAATGCTTCCCTTGTTTAGATTGTTGGTGTTGATTAGCTCTTAAAGATTGGGAAGAAAGGTTGTTTGATGGCTTTGTGGATTATGAAACAAATATCACTTTAGTTGAGTAAATTTTTGGTTGATCACTCTTGGCTTGAGAAGTTATTTGACTATCGTATTGAAGACATTGCCAAATTGTCTTAAATATGTGTTAAAAAATAGTATTAATTGTAAAGGTTTTACCTTACCTTTTAGTTCATTTTGATAGTTTGTATATTATTTTGAAAATATTACTTTGAACTAGTGCATTGGCTATCAATTTAAGGCCTTTTATTTTGTTTGTAAATTCAAGATTTAATTCTTAGTCAAGAGTCTTGGGATTGAATATTTATTTTTGATGCAATCCTCTATATGGTAGATTTCCCTTAGATATATATTTTCTAATTTTGATTAACTTTTATCAATATAAAATGCACTCAATTATTCTTCAATTTTCAATAAAAATATAATTTTTAAAGAAATAACTAGCCATAATTTTCTTACCAAATATAAGTCCTAACATCATCACAAGAGCGTAATATCCCAAACAAAATTTCAAACCATAAAATATTTTTTGAACATATAAAATTCGACTCTCAAAACTCTTTTGTAAACCAATTCGACACTTCTACGATAAAAATATATATTTAACAATCTCATTAATATTATAAATATATAATATATACATATATAATCGACATGGAGCGGATGAAGGAAGATCTGGTGCTGGGAGGCGAAATGGAGGGCTTTTTGAAGCGACGAAGTGATCGAATGGCCTGGGTTTCGCCTCCCAGCACCATATCTTCCTTCATCCGCTCCATAGCTTAAAGGCAGATGGAAACGGCTCCTCAAATCTTTGCGGAATGTAAGGACAACGTGAATCCTTGCCATGAATGTGGCACCTTTTTGTAGGGACCCTAATTTTTCTCCCAAAAAAGGCACGAACTTTGTTCGAGGATAGTGCTCGGACCCTGATTCTCCAAGTGACAATCACGCATTTTCCCTGGGAAACTCTTAGGTGATGATGGCAGAGGACCCCATTGATTTTCGCATCCCTAACGACTATGTTAACGGAGTATCAATGGATGTTCGGAATCACTCTACTTAAATATCATCCATTTTAATGGTCAAACAACCATAGAAATTTAACACCTCATTCACAATAAAAAGTGGTAAATATTTGTCCTATTTTTATTGGTCAAAATTGACTTTTGACTTTTGAAGTGGATGATATTTAAGAATAGCCGTTGGGAATTTGATCTCTTATCCTCATATTTATGAGGATACGCCCACCTTTTTTGAGCTTTTTGTGGAGTGGACAAAATCAACGTGGAGCAACCTGGCCTCTCGTGAAATCAAAATTTTGGATTTTGGCTTCTTTCTTCTTCGTTTCCATTATGTAGATTGTGACTTTGTGAAACAGAACGCCCTTGGTTCCATGAACAATCAAGCCTGTTCATTGCTTCGTGGTCCCCTTTTTTTGATCCAGCAACCACTAAACTTACTACCATTCCTATTTGGATATGATTGTATGATCTCCCCTTGATCATGCGAGACATAGATCTCATTAGGAAGATGATCGATCAGGTGGGCTCCTTTGTAAAGTAGGACTCTGACTCAATAGTTTCATCAAACAGATTCACAAGGGTTTGTGCCTTCATAGACATTTCTAAACCTGTGCATCATTTTGTCATAATCCACTCCTCTTTCGGAACTTGGATTCAATTCTTAAACTATGAAGGCTCACCATTCAGGTGCTTTTACTGCAACAAGATTGGACACAAAATTGCTGGGTGCACAAAAAAGATTGTTTGGATCAAAGGCCATCAATCTCAAAAAGTGGAGTAAGAAGCTTGGTTCGCTGGAGGCTGATTTTATTTGGTGCAATCATGGTAAGTTCATGGAACCTTAGAAGGAGACAAGGTTTGATCTGGCCACGATGGTAGAAGTCTCAAATCAAGTGGATCCCATTCCAACTCATAGCCCCCCTAGAAATAAACTGTGTTTTAAATCAACTTTCATAAATGAAGGAAGACAATTTTGATGATGAGGGCACTTTTCCTTTTATGGATGATTTAGACGAAGAGATTTCTTATTTTTTTGATCACCATGAAATGGTGGTTCCTATCAAAAGGTGTTCCATTTCTCAATCTATGAGTCACATCACAAAACCAAACATTAACAAGTTAAAGAAGAAGAAAGGATGAAAATTTGAAGCAGAGAAACTTCAGCTTGAAGGAAGGGATGCTGTTGAGGAGGGCACCAAGTTGACCATGGATGCTCTTCTTACTAGGAGTAGAAGGAAAGGTTTAGCCAAATGGGCCTAGTGGCCTATTCATGGATTTAGAATGCAATTGGCTATGTTCAGTTTGTGTCTCTTTGTGCTTTTGACTATCTCTTTCTCAGAATGCCTTTTAACTTGATGATGAGGGCACTTTTCCTTTTATGGATGATTTAGATGAAGAGATTTTTTTTTTTTTTTTATCACCATGAAATGGTGGTTCCTATCAAAAGGTGTTTCATTTCTCAATCTATGAGTCACATCACAAAACCAAACAAACAAGTTAAAGAAGAAGAAAGGATGAAAATCTGAAGCAAAGAAACTTCAGCTTGAAGGAAGGGATGCTGTTGAGGAGGGCACCAAGTTGACCATGGATGCTCTTCTTACTAGGAGTAGAAGGAAAGGTTTAGCCAAATGGGCCTAGTGGCCTATTCATGGATTTAGAACGCGACTGGCTATGTTCAGTTTGTGTCTCTTTGTGCTTCTGACTACCTCTTTCTCAGAATGCCTTTTAACTTGATCTTAGTCTCATGCTGATTTCTCTAGGTTCAACGTTTGCCTTTAAGTAAACTTCTTGGTTCATTGTGCTCCCCTACTTTGAATATGAAGCTGTTCTTTTCATTTCCATTTTGTATTTAAAAGGAAGTGGGCCCTAACCCCACAACTTATCTATATAAAAAATACTATAAATATATATTTAAATTAAAAAGGAAAATCATAATTAATACTAATTTAAGAATGGACCCAACAACTTTCTAATGTTAAAAAAAATTCTAAAACAGTTGCCCTCACATTCTATACTTGAGACACATATAATAGCAATTATATTGGCCTACCTTTTTTAAGGCCATAGGTACACCATTTATTACTAATTAATATATTTCAAGATGAAATGTGACCTTTTCATATTCCTTTAATCTTATTTTGATGTTATCTTGATTTTATCAAATTAGAGGTAAAAGATTTTAAAGGCATTAATTAATATAGTTTTCTAGAGTAATTTCTCAATCTTGGTTAATATACTAAGTAAGGAGTTAAATCCCTTAATCATATGAGGATTAAATGTCATAACCTCCAACTAATTAGTTGTTTTAGAGGTCGGAAAGATCCATTCAACAATTCATTGTGAATTGAATGGTACTTCACTTTAAGAAATAAACATTATTTATAGTTGCTAGGTCTAGAAATATAGTTAAACTTTGCAACTTGAAAATATAGTTAAACTATGCAATTTCAAATGGCTTTCTAAGGATACTTGTTCAAACTCGTTAAGTACATCTTAAGGTTAAAGATCGCCCCTTATAATTAACTAATATTTGTCGTAGTTTAAGAAGATCCATTAACCATAACTTGGAACTAATCTATTAATTTTGGTGGCTTTTTGAATTTGTTTTGCAATTCTTTATGAATGGAATGGTATTTCACTTTAAGACAATAAAAGTTATATATAGTTTCAAGGTTTGGGGAATATGGTTTAATATGCACTATGAATATAAGCAAATGGCCAAATGTTTTGGTAAAATTTATAGGTGGCCTTTTTAAGAATGGCAAGCAACTCGTCAAGTTGAATAAGACAAAAGAATATTATAAATTTTTCTAGTGTCCATTTGTAATAAGGAGTATGCCTTAAAAGTTCTTGTGGTAGTACATTTAATAAACTTATGTTTAGTTAATTTAACTAGGAAAGATTGATGTATAGGTTGGCTCGAATCTCACGGATAATAACTATAATAAGAAGTAACAATATTTTATTTTTTTATTATTGACGTAAGCCCCATAGCGCTCACTATAGATAGAACAAGACTTGTATAAATATCAACTATTTTTCATATAGTGGCTGTCATGGAATTCTTCTTCCTACCCTACATTCTATCATAAAATCTTGCAAGAATATTACCATGGCATTCGGGAAAGGGGGAACAAGATTTGTTCAAGAATTGGCACTAGCTTGGGGTTCTATAGGACAATGTTACCCTAGAAAGTATCTACTTTCATCTATTTGATGTATGCATGTTTTGATTGACGTTTCTCAACAACCACATATAAGCCATTAATTCTCTCAATTGTGTCTAAGGGTTCCATTTTTTATTTTATAAAACCATCATTTATAGCCGTATTTCCTCAGCTTGCAATCTACAACATAATGAATACTCCTTTCTCCTTGAAACCCCTTACAAAATAATCTTGCTCTATTGATGCCTTGGTATTTTGTTGTTTATTCTTGGTTGTTCTCTCTTTTTTGCATTGATTGAATCATTGTTCTTATTTCATTGTATTCAACACATATTGATCAACCTCTTCATGCATGTGGTATCCCTCAACTACTTACCATTACCATCTGCTTTTTCTTTCAACTTGTAGAGGGAAATATCCCTAGATTATATACAAACAAACTTTTAAAGAAGAAACCACCAAGCTAGGAATACAATGTAAAATTTCCAATTACCAAATGAGATGCATTAACAACATGATATAATGGCGTTGAGCGGGAAGGTTGCTGGTTTGAATGGCATTGCCAATGGCGTCGTGCAGGAAGGTCACTTGTTGAATGGCGTCGAGTAGGGTTTCTCTGGCGTGGACAGGCTGGGTTTGGAGGTCGGTTCTTTCCCTCCGGATCTACATGTAGTCTTTCATGAGGCTTTCTCCTCTGGTCTTATTGTTGGTATAGGGCGGTGCGCTCCTACTGAGCAGGAGCCCTTCTGGGGTGCTATTCTGGGTCCCTATGCTCCTGTTATTAATGTGCTAGAGTCTTCTGTACCGTCTTATGGAGGCATCCACCCATGTGTTGGTGTGTCTTCAGCTAAGGCTGGTCCTGGCACGGTTAGGGCCTCTTCTGGCTGCCATCAAAAATCCTTTTCTGATGCTATCCATGCTCGTGCTCAGAAATCCTTTTCAGAAGCCGTTACTAATGCTTGTGCTCAGTCAATCCCTTCACAGGCTAGGGTTAGGCCTATGCCTTGTGCTCGTGCTTCCCCTGTTGTAGTCTATGGTCCTGAGATTACTGAAAATGAGAGCTTCTATGTGAAACATGGTGTGGTCTGCAGGTTCAATGGCTTGTGGCCCTCCCTCCCCGATCTCCATGGCTGGGTTTTGGACTCCTGGAAGCCTCTGGTCCCTGGGTAGACTGAACTCTTTCCCAATGCTAGGGGGTTCTTCATTATGACCTTTGCTTTCTTCGAGAAGCGAGAACTAGTGCTGGACAAGGGATGGATGTGGGATGATCATTCGCTGTCCATCAAGCCTTGGACTCGCTCCTTCAACCCTCTTACGGAGTCGTTGAATTCTAGACCTGTTTGGGTCTGACTTCCGAATCTCCCTCTCCAGTTTTGGGAGGATTCTTGTTTTGAAGCCATTGGCAACACCATTGGTCACTTGCTGAAGGTGGACTCTATGACTCGGAACCTTGGGCACACTATGGTGGCTCATATTTTAGTTGATTTGGACATCTCCAAACCACTCCATGGTGATGTGGTCTTGATGGTGGAGGACAGACCTTGGACGTAGCTGTTGGATTATGAGGGTCTTCCTTTTCGGTGTAGGAGATGATTGGTCATATTGCCTCCGGGTGCCCTATCGCTCACTGCAAGGGTACCACTCCCTGGTGGAAGAATGCTCTATCTGATCATTTGACTATGGGCACTCCCTCTTCAACTAGTTCCTCCAAGGAGGATGATCCTTCCTTGGCTGAATCTTCACGTGAGACTGTGTCTCCCCAAGATCTCTTATTGGCTAACCCTTCAATGGAACCTTTGGTGCCTCGAATTGTTGTCAATGTTAAGGCCGAACCTGTTCATCCCTTGATGACTACCTCTGCTGGGCTTTCGACTGCCCCTAACTCTTCTTCTACGTTGCTGAATCCCTCAGTGCCTGATGATTCTTTACCTGTGGTGGTTGTTGAGGACTCGCTCCTCTACCCTCACTCAGTGGACGTTGACCTAGAGTCCTCTTAGTCGATTGTGCATAGAAAGAAGAAGGGACTCCCTAGATTTGCCGCTGCCTCGCGGCCTCAGGTTAAGGGAGTCATATTTGTTCCCTCAGGTTTTGGGGTTGTCTAGTTTGTGTCTATTGTCTATAAGTTGTCTGTCTGTTGTTCCTATTCTGTTTCTGTTCTGGTTGTGGCCTAGGTTGGCCTGTTCTATCGGGCCCTTGTTTGTTTAGGGTTCAACCCCTTGTTTGTAATGGGTTCGACACCCTTGTTTTGCTGCTTACTATTATCAAAAACATGATATAACCAACTATTGCCAAAATAACAAGTGCGAGAACCTTTCCTTCTCATAATTTGATTAGCATTGGAGAATCATTCATTTACTCTTATAGTTAAGATTATATATACATAAAGGATTTATATAGTAACTAAAGTGAGAAATTTAAAGACAAAGATAGGTGAAAATATATAGTCCCTTATATTAAAAATAAGTTGCACTAAGAGGATAGTATGGCTTGCATTTTGATCTAAAATAACTACCTAGAACTATTATAAAATGTTAGGTCAAATACCATAAATTTGTTTAGGATAGTTATAAGTTATTGCAAATTAATTTAAAAATTATATTTAAAATCTATCAAAGATTAGTTAATAGTTTGTTTATTTTTTAATTGAGTTGGAAACTTTAGAAATTCACATGTATCTATAATAGACATCAAAATAGTAGTTAATAGTTTGTTTATTTTCGAATTGAGGTGGAAACTTTGAAATGCATATGTATCTACAATGGACATCCAAATATAAAGTAAACTGACCTAAAACTAAAATCAATAAGTATCATTCACATTGGCCAATAACATAGGGCCCATGATACACATGTGCAAACATTTGAAACCATTCTATATACATTTACAAGGAATTAAGATAAACTCAAATCAAGAGCTTTAAGCAACACTACCTTGTCAATCTCTCACATTGCTTGGCTAGGGCCTTCTAAAACATCTCCATCTCCCTTTTTTCATTAAGTTAAACTCTTTATTGGCATTCATAAATCTCTTATGTAATCCTTATGACTATATCAATTATTTCATGTACTTTGTTCTCAAGTATATTTTCTATAAAGTTTGGCTACACCCCATAATTTAAAATTAGGAGAGGGTTGTTTGTGAATGATGAATCAAAGGAGACTATACAATTAAAATTTCCTTTAGTTTCATTATTATCATAGGAGATATTCCTTGAGAACATGTTTCAAAACCTCTATTCTTGTTACTTATTCGTGCCTTGTTGACCCAAATAGTCACCCCGTGTCTCTTAGGGAAATCTCTTGCTTAGTAGTCCTATTAAAGGTTTTATTTTCGTGTTTACAAGGTCTTTTCATGTGGAAGTTAGGTCTTGTGGACATATGTTAGTTGTTTTGGAGCCTTGAGTTTTGACAAGCTTAGATCAAGTCTTTGTGAATGCATAAATATGATAAAGTGTTCCCACAAGATAATATGGTACATTTTACAAGTTAAAAGGGGTTTAAAGGGTCTCTTACCCCATGTCCTCATGCGGCTGCTTAAGTTATTTTTCTTCTTAAATTTAAGTTGATAGAGTGGCCCCATGGAAATTTAAATTATGGGAAAAGGATAATATAGAATCTTTCCCTATTTTTGTGGAGTAGCTGTTTAGGAATTGCAAATAAGTTGTGGAAAAAAAGGGGTGGCTGGAAATAAGCAACCACTGCATAATGAAAAATATGCATGTGGCTATATATATTTCCTTCCCTCCTTTTTTTTAATTTTTTTTCATAATTAAGATAATTTTTTTTTTTTATATAGTAAAAAATACAAATTAAGATAAGCAAAAAAATAAAATATTCATGGGGTCACTAGCTCCACAAATATCTCCTAAAAAATTGAGCAATGACTGCTAGGCAAAATAAACTAAGCAGTCGCATGGGGACATACCCTTAGAGTTGTTTTGAACCTTAAACTTTTCAAAAATTACCTTATTGTCTCCAAAATCACGTATATATCATAAGGAGGGAATTTTATTTTATTTACTAACCAGGCCTGACTCATCTCTCTTGTGTGTTTTGGCATGTTTTAGGGTTTTTATAGTGACCATGTAGGTGTCTCCATTCGGTGAGGAAGCCTACTAGTTGTTTGTTTGTTTTGGAGGCCATGGAAATGGAAAAAATCATGAGTCACACGTAGCAAGGATGCATTACATTTTGAGTTTCTGAAGATTTATAACATGGAGATGAGGCTCGATGTAGAGTTTTAAAAAGAAAAAGAGAAACTTGTGTAGAGCCTTCATTGTATTCTGCAGAGGTTAGAAGGCTTGTGACCAATTTCCAAGCAAGAGACAATGAGGTAACATGCAAAGATTAGTGTTAAATTTTTTTAAGGAAACTTAGACCCTGTTGTCCATTCAAAGGAGGACTACACTGTATGGGAGAAACATGGCACAAGTAAAGACAAATTTCATGAAGAGATATTAGATGAAAAGGAAGTCACTACATACAGTGATAAGAAAGAATAGTGAATAAGGAAGGCTACACTACAAGAGTTCTTACTTCATTCCATCTGTCAAAATAGTGCATGATGGTGAAAGGAAGCAAGGTATGCGGAAATGCTTACTACACTGATCTACCGAGGAAAGATTTATGCAAATTTTTACTTTTACAGTTACAGATTAAGATGCACATTAACAGAAAGATAATAACAACTTCCAAATGCAAACACAAAACTCACAACATGATATACATGGGGAAAACCCTTTTAGGTAAAAAACCCCACTCTAAAGCCACCCAATATATTATTCAAGAATCACGAAGATTACAATATAATTGTAGAGCAAGCTTTTATAGGAGTATATCCAACCAGAGATCTAGGAGGTAACTCGACATCTATAAGATTCTTACATGCAACCTCCATCTCCAGCTCCTAATATATAGGAGCTACAATACAGTACACCGCCAACGGTGATTACAAAACCATGAGCCAAAACCACCCATAAAGTGGAACCCAAATTATCTCCAACCAAAGATGCCTTGTGATGTGCCAAACCACACACCAACACGTGTAACTCTCCCCTTTACAGCTCTTTTATGTGTCCAACACGTTTTTACATTTCCCAAAAATAGGAGGTCCAACTTCCGGAGGCCATAACTTTTGGTTCGGATGTTCGATTGATGAACCGTTTGATGCGTCGGAAAGCTAGTGAAGAGATCTATCACCCTATAACCCACTTCGCTAGTTATGACCATTTTTGAGACATTTAGAGAAGTTTCGATTCTAGTAATTGAGTTCAAAACTTTTTTTTCGACAGTTTAAAAAAATGGAAACTTTAATTTCTCGTGATCCAGCTATGATCTTGAGATGAAACTCACCTAAGATGTTTACTTAGCTGTTCCGTACCTTCTGAGAAAAATTTCAAGTCAATCCGAGCTCAATCGAAAGACTTACTAAAAATAGTAATTCTTGCCATTTTAGCTCTTTTGGAAACTTTGAAAGTTCTAGACCATTCTCCAAGATAAAAGGGTATTTGAAAAGACAAAAACTGGGAAGAATAGAAACCTTTCAAAGTTGCAAAGTTGAGACACTTTTCTTAACATTCTCCCACTTGTCAAACACCTTGCAAGAGCAAAGGGAGTATCAACACCATGATTTAATTAATAGGGGCTGAGAGGCCCATATACTCTGAACACCATCTGAACTTCTTTGTGCTCACAAGTTTTGTCAAGTAATTTGCAACATTCATCAAAGTATCAACTTTATCCAAGTTTACCTTCCCATCCTCTACCATGTCATGAACAAAATGGTACTAGACATCAATACGCTTAGTCCTTGCATGGAAACTAGGATTCTTCGCCAAACATATGGCACTCTGACTGTCACAACAAATAGTAATCTTCCCTGCATCAAACCCAACATCAGAACACAATATCTTAAGCCAAATGGATTCTTTACAAGCATGAGTTGCTGCCATGTACTTAGCTTCAGTAGTGGACAAAGTGACCATAGGTTGCTGCTTACTCATCCAACTAATAACACCACCAAATATAGTGAACACATAAGCACTGGTGGATTTCCTGCTGTCAATGTCACCTGTCCAATCTAAATCCACAAATCTACGAATACAAAGTGAATGCCGAGGTCCTGTAGGATAACCATGATAACATAAGGAATACTCAGAAGTACCCCACAAATATTTGAACACTCTCTTCACTGCATCCCAATGTACCCGTCTAGGATTAACCATAAATCAACTAAGGACTCCCACTGCTTGGGCAATGTCTGGTCTTATACAGACCATCACATACATCAAACTGCTAACCTCACTAGCATAAGGAACTCTGCTCATATCCTCTATCTCCAAAGGAGACTTTGGACAATCTTCAACAGATAACTTTGTCCCCATTGTAACAGGAACAGTCAAAGGTCTGCAATCCACCATGTTGAATCTCTCCAACATAGTGTTAACATACTTACTTTGGCCTAACCAAAGTTTTCTGTTTGCTTTGTCTCTTTTGATCTCCATCCCCATAATGTACCAAGCTGCCCCTAGATTTTCATCTCAAACTGTGCCGACAACTGAGACTTCAAATCAGAAATTAAACTTTTACCATTCCCAATAAGTAACATATTATCGACATACAATGCAATAATGAGAATGCGATCATTGTCAAACTTGTAATAAACACAATGATCTGATTTCGATCTCTGAAATCCAATATTCAACACAAAGGCACCAAACTTCTAGTACCACATCCTAGGAGACTATTTCAAACTATACAAAGACTTTTTCAACTTGCAAACCAGATTTTCTTTACCTTTCACCATGTAGTGCTCTAGCTGTGACATATAGATTTCCTCCTCTAAGTCACCATGAAGGAATGTTGTCTTCTCATCCATCTTTTCCACTTCTAGATCATATGTTGTTGCAAGAGATAACAGGAACCAAATAGATGTCAGCTTTTCAGCGGGAGAGAAAATCTCACCATAGTGAATTCCCTCCACCTGAGAATACCCCTTCACAACCAATCTAGCCTTAATATATTTCTCAACACTGCCATCTACACCAAATTTATTTTTGAACACCCATTTGCATCCAACAGGTTTTCGTCCTTCAGGCAAAGGCACCAAGTCCCAAGTATTATTCTTTTCCAAAGAAGCCATCTCCTCTTCCATGGCCTCCTTCTAGAAACTTGCATCTTTCATACCCATAGCCTCTTTCACAGTTTGAGGCTCATCATTGTTAGAAATCAAAGCAAAAATACAACTGGAATCATGCAATGAATAACCAAACCTATTAGGTTGCTACCTTATCCATGTGGACCTCCTCAAAGGTTGAAGTTGAGGTTCTTCATCTTCTTCTGAACTTTCAGAGCTACTAGAGCTCTCCTCATTATCAGGTCCAATAGATGTTTTTGGTTCAACTTTCTCTGAGGTGGAAGGAAGCTAAACCACATCATCTTTCTTCTCTTCTTTCTCTAGCTGCAAGACAACAAAAGAAGGATTGATGTCTATGAAGATCACACTTCTGCTATATAGAACTCTCTCAGCCACTGGATCCCAAAGCTTGTACCCTTTCACACCGATGCCATAACCGATGAAGATACACTTCACAACCTTGTTCTCCAACTTAGACCTCTTCTCCTTAGGCACATGTGCATATGCCTCACAACCAAATACTCTCGAATGTGTCTTAATGAAGGCTTTTTACCAAACCATACCTTCATAGGTGTCTTATCAATGAGCGCTGATGTAGGAGACCTATTAACAAGGTAACAAGCGGTAGCAACAACTTCAGCCCAGAACTTTTGTTCAAGACCAACTCTAGTTAGCATACTACTTGCCCTCTCCATCAATGTTCTATTCATCCTCTCTGCAACTCCATTCTGCTGAGGGGTATACAGAATTGTCTTATGCCTCTCAATCCCCTGTTCTTTACAGAACTTGTCAAAATCTGCTGAACAAAACTCACCATCATTGTCAATCCTCAAACACTTAATCTTTCTATCCTTCTGATTGTCTACAAGAGCTTTGAACTCTTTGAATCTATTAAAGACTTCAAATTTACTTCTAAGGAAATACACCCATGTCCTTCTACTGTAGTCATCAATAAATGAAACAAAGTAAATAGATTTTGAAATCGAAGGAACATTAACAGGACCAAACACATCATAATGAATCAAGTCCAACACCTCAAAAGATTTGTGAGAACTGGAGTAAAATTGGACACGGTTTTATTTTCCATAAATGCAATGTTCACAGAAATCAAACTCAAGATTACAGTCATTCATACCCTCAACAAGATTTTTATTTTTTAGGGTCCCCAAACCCTTTTCACTAATGTGACCAAGCCTTCGGTACTATAACATTTTCTTCTCAGCTGGAAGTTTCATCTCCATAGAATGAGCACCCTTAGGTACCCAAAAAGCATGACCATCTAAAGCAGATGCAACAGTCTTCTTCGCTGTTGGTTCCAATGGTGAGGATAAAGATTCTGAAGTTCTCTTCTTTAAAACAAATGCACTATTGCACTAAACTGTGCATGCATCAAGCTGAAACAAAGTGCCAATCCAAACACCCTTAGCCAACACCATAGATCCTCTAGTCATCTTGCATCCTCCATTCGAGAAAACAACCTGCACACCCACATCATTCAACTTACTTACAGAAAGAAGGTTTCGTGTCAAACCAGGGATATGTAGAACGCCATTGATTCCCTTTATTTGTCCATCAGGGAATTGAATCAAGACTCTTCCACGGCCAACAATATCCAGGTGAGAATCATCACCCAAGTAGACCTTTCCACCATCATATTTTTCATACTTCAAAAACCAACCCTGATGTGAGGTCATGTGAAAAGATGCACCAAAGTCAATAAGCCACACATCCTCAGATGCATGCATTGCCAAGGCATCGACAAACGCTTCTCCTTCATCCTGAGTGGACTTGTCAAAATCCGAATCATAATTCTTCTTCTTTTTCTTTTTCTCCTCCTTGCACTCCTTGCAGAAGTGACCAGGTTTTC
The DNA here is from genome assembly GCA_027924645.1 of Cunninghamia lanceolata. Classification (NCBI taxonomy): domain Eukaryota; kingdom Viridiplantae; phylum Streptophyta; class Pinopsida; order Cupressales; family Cupressaceae; genus Cunninghamia; species Cunninghamia lanceolata. The sequence goes on along the minus strand of BSBN01000472.1, from coordinate 10,723,622 downwards.
CGCAGTTCCAACACAGGGCCTTGGACTTTCTGGGAGACTTAGATCTCCCACAAGATTTGGATCTTCCTTTTTCTTTCTTCTTCTTATCCTTTTTCTTTCCCTTCTCTTTAGATCTACTATGAACCACAGGGACCTCCTTAGCCAATTTTGAAGACTTTCTCTGCATCTCTTCAGACAACAATGAAGAAACCACTTCATCCATCTTGAAGGTGGTAGTGGTACTCCCAATGGCCATAACAAGGTGGTCCAACGAATCTGGTAAGGAACACAGTAATGTCATACTTTGATCCTCCTCCTCCATCTTCACACCAACAAAAGTCAACTGGACAACAAGCATATTGAATGTATTTAGGTGATCAGCGACACATCCTCCATCTTCCATCCTTAGAGAATACAATTTCTTTCGTAGCAATAATTTGTTCACCAGGGATTTAGCCTGATAAACATCTCCAAGCTTCTTCCAAAGTTCCTTTGCAGTCTTCTCTTCATGGATATTCAGGAGCACTGAATCAGCCAAACAAAGTCTTATCAAACCCTTAGCTTTTTGATCTTTGAGATCCCAGTCTTGTTGAGACATTACCGTTGGTTTTGTACTAGATACGGCTTCCCATAAATCTCGATCTACAAGCATGTCCTCCATTTTGAGTTTCCAGAACTCGAAATTACTGCCATTAAACTTCTCTATCTCAAACCTCCTAGATGTGCTTGCCATATATTACCTGTAACAAAGATTTCAAAATCCTCTGCACAAGCTCCCACTCAAATGAAGATCAGCTCAAAAAACCCTCTACCCAACAACTGGAACCAAAGGCGATCAAGCTCTGATACTAACTGAAAGGAAGCAAGGTATGCAGAAACGCTTCCTACATTGATCTACTGAGGAAAGATTTATGTAAATTTTTACTTTTACAGTTACAGATTCAGATGCACATTAACAGAAAGATAATAACAATTTCTAAATGCAAACACAAAACTCACAACACAAGATATACATGGGGAAAACCCTTTCAGGTAAAAAACCCCACTTCAAAGCCGCCCAATATATTATTCAAGAATCACAAAGCTTATAATATACTTGCAGAGCAAACTTTTATTGGAGTATATCCAACTAGAGATCTAGGAGGTAACTCAACATCTATAAGATTCTTACACACAACCTCTATCTCCAGCTCCTGATATATAGGAGATACAATACAGTACACCGCCAACGGTAATTACAAAACCATAGCCAGAACCAGCCATAAAGTAGCGTCCAAATTATCTTCAATTAAAGATGCCTTGTGATGTGCCAAACCACACACCAACACATGTAACTCTCCCCTTTACAGCTCTTTTATGTGTCCAACATGTTTTTACATTTCACAAAAACAGGAGGTCCAACTTCCGGAGGCCATAAATTTTGATCTGGGTGTCCGATTGACGAACCATTTGATGCGTCAGAAAGCTCGTGAAGAGATCTATCACCCTATAATCTGCTTCTCCAGTTATGACCATTTTCAGGATGTTTAGAGAAGTTTTGATTCCGGTAATTGAGTTCAAAACTTTTTTCCGACAGTTTCAAAAAACAGAAACTTTAATTTCTCGCGATCCAGATATGATCTTGAGATGAAACTCACCTGAGATGTTTACTTAGTTGTTCTACACCTTCTGGAAAAAATTTTAGGTCAATCTGAGTTCAATCGAAAGACTTACTAAAAATAGTAATTCTTGCCATTTTAGCTCTTTTGGAAACTTTGAAAGTTCTAGACCATTCTCCAAGACAAAGGGTATTCAAAAAGACCAAAACTGGGAAGAATAGAAACCTTTCAAAGTTGCAAGGTTGAGACACTTTTCTTAACAGATGGTGTTAAGCAGTAAGGCATGGTATTGTTGTTGATATGATATGTTATGAAAAGTAGCATAAACTAGTGTGAAGTTCTCCAAAACCAATGAAGGATCATCAAATGTGAGTATTGTAGTTATACACTATCTGTCATGGAAGAGAAGAGGTATGCAGAGATAGGTTTGAGGACATGAAACAACAAAGACTTGAACACTGACAAGTAAATACTGCATTGAGCCAAAGTCAAATAAGCAGATTTGAAACAGTGAGGGACTGTTGAACAGTGGTAAATGATAGTGAACAGCCTGAGCAGCAGCAACAAACTATAAAGGAGCAGCAGTAGCAAACTATAAAGGATGAAAGAAGCAGTCACCTGTGAAGGGAGCAGCAAATAGAGAGGACTGGAGTAGCAAACAAAAATCTATAGCCTACTACAGACAAAGAAGGTGAATGGGAGTGTATGCATTGTTTAGAGATAGGTGATAGAGGATGATCAAAGAGGGTCTAACAGTCAATAACAAACAGTGAGGACATCAGCCATATAAGGCAGTGAGAAACAGTCATGAAGGAGCAAAACTTCCACACGCCTCTTGTTCAGAGACATCCATAACATCAACCACAACTGTTATGCCTAGTTCCTCTGGAAATTTTCATATCCTTGCCACAAAATCCCATTCTTCTGTTTTGGCTGCCGAAGAGAGTTTTTCATACAAGACTCAGGCAATTTCCCTGCAGCCCAAGGTAATTGTGGAGGCAACCATAGGCAGAGCAATGTGGTTGAAAAGTGAAGGGTGGACACAGAAATTGCATCAGCAGAAGTTAAATGCTTTTAAGGATGTAGCAGTGGCTTGGGGAGATATCTAGAATCTTCCAAAAGCCAAGTACAAGATGCAAAGAAGAATAAAAATCATATAAGCACAGTGATGGAATCACAAAAGGATAGAGACCTTGCATGTGTTAATGTGTTAGAATAATAAACACACAGCAAATAATTGACGGTTATGTGTTTAGTTAGTGGACAGTTTTGTCCCGTTAGATAGTCAGTTTATTTATTTCATGTTATATAATTCTTGCCTCCTCTTGATCAATACAATAGTTTATATTTGTTGTTTCCTCTCTGCAGATCATCCTTTGTTCTATTTTATTTGTAGTTTTTAATATTCTTCAATTGGTATCAGAGCTAGGGTTATTAGAAACAAAGTTGTGTGTTTGTAGCAGGCTGTTTGTGTTTATAAAAGATCACGGAGATGAAGCAAATCGTCGCCGAGAAAAGATCCCAGCCAAGTGGAGATTTGGATCGCAACGTTTGAAGGAGATTTACATCGCTGGAAAAAATGTGAAGACAGAATAAAACGGTTAACATCACTGAAGCTGTCCTCAAGATTGAAAAGGCCAGCTGCAGCATAGAGGTGAGTAAATTGTTTTAAGTTTGGAGGAAATATGAACCGCTGTTCAAAAGGAGATGCAGATAGAAGGGAGAACTGCAGTTGTTGAGGAATTTGCAAGATGAGAAAAATTGTTTAGGTAAAAGGAATTTCCCTGATCCGCCATTAATGGAAATAAAGTCACAGAATTCCTTAAATGTTGTTCATTGTTTAAAATAATCAAAGGCAGAAAAATCTTTGTTTACCATGTTATGAAGTGTAGGGTTATACCTGTATAGCGGCAGTCACAGAAGTTTTTCTTGTGGAAGATAATTGTTTATTTCTATGAAATCTAAAATCGCAAATTATTGTCAAAGTTCTCAAATTTAAAAAAGAAAGCCACTCAGTTGCAGATTGAAGATGCCAAGTTAAAGGAAATTGTGAGAAAATAAAACCGTTGGCATAGAAGGTAGGCTGTGGAACAAGAAAGAAGTTGCTGATATTAGTCAACGAGTCATAGAAGAGCCGCAAAGTCATCACCAAAGATTGAAAGGAGATTGCAGTAAAGGGTGTTGAATTTGCTAAAATCTAAAGACAAGATTATAAAGGCCACTGTAAACTGAAGTAGCTTCTGTGAAAGGAAAGGAGTTATTTTTCTGAAGACAATATACAACAGAAATTGCAGCAACAGGTCAAAGAAATTGAGAAGGTTGAAGATATCAAAGAAGGAGAATTGAAGGCTACGAAGTTGTCGAAACCAATCGATATTTGAAGACAAGTGCAACAAATTCAAGGTAAGTCTTAATCATTACAAATGGGAAAAGCTAAAAGAGAGAAGATAGAAAAAGATTGGCAAAAGAAAGAACTGTTTGGGAAGAAGAAAGAAATGAACTATTAAGTAATTTAAAACAAGTTTCAATGGAAAAGACTGGACAACGGATACAAATTTCTAATCTTAAAATTGAATTAATTAATGTTAAAGAAGAATTAGAAGAAAGATTGAAGTTATTTGATGAAATGAAAGAAAAGATTGAAAGGTTAGAAGAAGAAAACAATTTACAAAAAGAAGAAATATTAAAATTGAAAGAAGAGAATGAATGTTTGAAGATAAAACCATTGGTTTGTGATGTTTTATGTGATACCAGTGATTTGTGTGAAAGAGTTGAAGGTTCATTGGATAAAGAATGCAAAGTTGTTCAGATAATAAGTATATTAGATCAGTAAAATTTGCTAACATAGCTAGTTGTTTCAATGATAATGTTGGTTTGAAAATCATGAAGAAAATTGGTTATAAATGTGAAGGTTTGGGTAAGCATGGGCAAGGAATCGAAGAGCCCATTGAGTCAGTTGTTAGGATTAAGTATGAAGGTCTCGGGTATAGAGGTGAAGGAAAAGAAAATGAGATTTTACATTGTTTTCATTGTGATAGAGAAGGACATAGAAAAGAAAATTGTTGGGATTTACATCCTTGCAAAATTTGTGATTTAAAAAATCATTGTGAAAAGACATGTTGGAATAGAGAGTTAAAAAATGAATCTATGTCAGGTTGTTTGATAATGAATTGTGGTTGGATAAATGTATTTGATTGGCAAAAGGTCACAGGTATGTTCAAAATGTTTTATAGACATAAGTCTTCTCATGTTGAGAAAAAAGAAAAAGAATTGAACAATAGAAATAAAACAGTTGAATACAATGAACAACCAAGTGCAGAGAATAATAAAGAAATTGAAGAAATTGAATTGTTTTAGCATAGTGCAGAAGCACGAGGAAGACAAGGAAGAGAAGTTTGTTGGTCTTGCAAGACATCAAGAAAAATGGAAAGCTATAGATAGTGAGAGGATTTCCTGATTGAAGTTCTGAAAATTTGAACATCAAAGTTGAGGGACTGCCGCAGCAGAGAGTGAGTTGAAAGAGGAAAGATCACTAGATCGTGAAGATAATTTGAGTCAGCAGACTTGGAAGACAAAACTTGTAATGATAAACATGAGGTTTACTGAATGATAAACATGAGGCTTACTCGTGATCATTTTCAAACTCTTCGGCATTCACTTTGTGTTCTTCCCAATGTTCATTATGGGGGAGAATTGGGATAACTAATGAACATTTTTTTGTATGTTTATTATGGGGGAGAATGTAGAATAATAAACATACCATAAATAATTGACGGTTATGTGTTTAGTTAGTGGACAGTTTTGTCCGGTTATGTAGTCAATTTATTTATTTCATGTTATATATTTCTTGCCTCCTCTTGATCAATACAATAGTTTATTTTTGTTGTTTCCTCTTCATACAATATGTAGATCATCCTTTGTTCTATTTTATTTGTAGTTTTTAATATTCTTCAGCATGGACTTTGTTCAGTTTGAAGGGTTTTAAAGAGGTTTGATAGGGAGATTTGCTAGCTTTAATAGCAAAAAGAGGGTTATCAAAAGTTACATAAGATCTACGTCCTTGTCTTGATTTGCCCTGCATTGTGCCTTTAATAGATTTGCATGTTTATTTAATCCTAACAGTTCATTCCCTGTCAAGAAGGCTACATATGTCCCAAGGTGTCCCAATCTTTAAAGGCTTTAAATAGAGGGTATTCCACAAGGTTCATAGGAGTTGAGTATCTTATATCACATGAGTTTGAACTAGAGCTCTGTCAAAGGGAGTGGGATTTATTTAGGGGCAATCCATTTCTTGTATTGTTGATCCTTATTATAAGGAGGTATATTTTCATTTTTAGCCTTGCCTCACTCTTTGAGATATGTATATAATCTTCTAGAAAGACAATGCTAAGTCACAGTGATGATCTCCAATAGAAACCCTAAGGTCTGTGTCACCTTGTGATAAGTTCTCAAAACTTTGTATAACCCTGAGTTTCATGGAACTTGGATTAGCCTAAACAGAAGACAAGCCTATGATAGGGATAAGCTGAATGCAGGGGCCATGTAAAATAGTGACAGTGATTGAATGACTGTCTCAGTCATAACAATGAAGAGTTAAGGTCCATCAATGGTCATATTCTTGTTCCACAATGGTCTACTCTTGTTCAACAATGGTATATCTTTGTCACAGAGGTCTAAGATTATGTCAGTGGTTGTATTCTTTCTTTTAGTATTCATGAACAGTGAGAAACACTGCTATGTCATGTCAAGAGGTCATCAAACATTATACCAAGCCTTGTGACAGTCACAGAGGAGTGTCAACAGTTTCAAGGTCATTGTCATATGGTTTACGACTTTTAGTCTCAGTAAGTCTTCACAATGAGTGCAAAGATTGAGAAACAGTGTGATAGACCCATACATATCTGTAGGGACAATATACAGTAAGAATATAGAGGTCTGCAAGAGCCTCAATGAGCAGTCTAAACTTCTATAGAACAGTTTTAGCCTAAACTTCTGTAGAATAGTTTTGGCTTAAACTTCATTGGACAATCAGTAGTTTTGGCTTAAACTTCATTGGACAATCAGTAGTTTTGGCTTAAACTTCATTGGATAGTCAACAGTTTTGGTTTAAACTTCAGTGGAAAGTCAACAAATCAGGAAAAGCAGTCAGCAATTTTACTATGCCAGTCATCAAGTGATGACAGTCAGCAAGGTCTTTTGTGCGGTCAGCTAAGCAGAGATTAGTCAAGATGAAACAAAGAATGCTGGGGCTTTACTTTGATGATAGAAGACACATTCTCAGAAACCCTAGATAGATGAAGTGTTAGCATAAGTAGGCTATAATTATAACAATTATAACAAGGTCAAGATATTGACAGAGGTCAAGATAGTGTGAAAATATTCCCCAGGTGAAATTATAAAGTCTTTTGCATTGGCCAAGTGAACAAACCACTTTCAAGTGGGCCATTTGGTCACCGTGTTCTCAAATTTTGAAATTAGTAAGGGTAAAATGACTTTCTTTCCACTCTTAAAGCATCAAATACCTCTTCAATCACTTTTTAAAGTTCTTCAAGATGTTGGCACAGCTGGAGAATGTGTAGAAAATGAGGCTCAAGAATCCTAAAACTTAGAAGGACTATATCTTCCTAGCATGCCCTCTAGGAGTCCTAATCACTCCAAAACTCAATAGAAGACATGTGTCCTATGAATATGCAAGTAAAAAAAGGCAATTAGACCAGCTTTGACAACACTAAAAGGCATTTGACCAACTGCCCATCTATCTAGGTGAATGGAGATAGTGATTCCAAGTATATACGAGCATGCACAAATAGACAAAGTTGAAAAGGTTTTTTCATCATTCCTCAATGCTGGTAAAAAAATAATTCCAAGGAGCAACATCAAAAAAGGGACTCTTCTCAACGCCCAAGAAAGGTTGACCAAGCACAAGAGGCAAGGATAGCATTCATTTCTTCATTGTGAAGTCTTATATTCTCTCCGATGCTTAGGAAGAGATATAGGATGCCAAGAACAGTTTCTTTGGGAGAGTTCTTTTGATTTTGTTTTTAGGAAGTATTGTAACTGTATCCAAGAAATAACACCGTAACTCAGAAAATAGATTTTCAGTTGTATAACAACATTGTTGTAGCACTTTTGTCAAGCAAGAAGTATACATTTTCAGCCAGAAACAACATTGTAAGACATCTTTTTCCAATAAAAGTTCAATATTTGCCTTCTCAAATCTTCGTTATTGTGTGTCATTTGATGATTGATGTATGTTTTCATGATTTAAATGCAAAAATCCTTAAGTGTATGTCTCATTCAAACACTTGTATGCAGAAAATAGATGCCTTATGTAGGTTATAAGTTGTGTTTTGAGTTAGAACAGTCTTAGTTGTGAGAAGAATAACATTAAATCCTTCTTAAAACTACAATATCAAAACCTTCTTGTGAAACATTTATACATGGACATTGAAACAAAATTGAGTTTGTGCATAAAAATGGCTCATTATTGAGTAGACTGTGTGTCAACAACATAATAGATCTCAAACAAGTTTGGTGCATTGAACCTCATGGATTTTAGTATGTCAGTTATGTCATTTTCTCCCTTTTCCCAACAAGAACAATAGTAAGTAGTCTAGGTTAGGTGATAAAATCCAAGGGAACCAACCCTCTCTAGAGGTTCTTTTCCATCATAGGTGACCCACAAACCTGGAAAAATTCCCATGTTTCACTAGTAAACTGAGTTGCACAACTTAGCAAGGGTGCATTATTTAGTGATAACACTTCTTCCTACACACTTTGCAACAAAAAGTTAAGCATGATAAAACTCATCAAGACTATCTCCCACACCTTCTCCACTATTTGTTAAAGGGGGAGCATCCTTTTTTGCATCCTACTCATTGTCTAATCCCTATCCAACTAAAATGTTAATCTTCTATGCAAAACCTTAGTCGCTAGCAATTTATGCTTGCACTAGAAAGTTAACAATATCCAACTCATCACCATAGTAGCCAAGCACATTTTTCTTTATAGTCCCATACAATATTCTCTTTACTCAATAGAATGATCATTATATTTTGACACAAAGTAATGCTTACAATCGAGTAAGGAATAGGATCCACTCTTAGGAAGTTACCTATCTCTACAAGATAGTTGAAGTTTTATCTCAATGAACTATCATTAAGAAAGTTTTTGAACTTAGATTCTAGTATTTTGAAATGAAGATCTACTTGCAATGCAACAATATAGACAACGGTTTCATCTATGAAGACAATTTACACTCCTATATTTTTAAATGCTTAATTATTAATGTTAGGGTCATTTGTTATATATTGGTGGTAGGATACAAGTTTGTCAAAAAGTATTGTCCTCCTATAACTTTGTTATGCTACTGTTTGGTTGTTTTACAATTCCCATGTGGAGAAATTGCACAATTTTGTTAGACTTTTTGTGGTCTAATGGGAAGCAAGATAATAGAGACACATACCTTAGAGTTGTAATTGTATTCCTCATAGATTTGATGGGATGTGATTTTAGAACTTAAAGTTTTAGGGTATTGTATTGGTTGTCAAGTGGTTCCTTAGAGCCATGCTAGGTGGAGAACCATGGAAGGTTTTGGTAAGAAACAACATTATTTGTATAATTCCTGAGCAAAATAAGGATCGGAAGGGATTTCACCTCTTTAAATTGCTCTTTGGGTCATATCTAGTCAAGCCAATAGTTTCTACTATCTTTAGGAGTATCTAAAAATCTTGGGAGTTAGTGAGAAATCTCTTGTTTAGGAAAAAAGCTTTCTTTAGGTAGGGCAATAATTGTTAGGGATTTAGATGTCTTTGGTGGAACTTATCAATAAACCATTACATATTAGTAAAGGACGCTTTGCTACATGGTGGTTCTCTAAAGGTATCCAGTCCTTGGCAGCCATGTTTAGTCATGGGATTCTTCTGCCCTAGGAGGAGCTTAAGAGAATGTTCATTCTTCCAGACTGTCATATAAGAGCTTATATATTGCTATCTAAATCTCTCCAAAGACCTTTTCCACTTATACCTCTTTACTTCAATACCAAGATTTTGGAGCATGTGAAGTGGGATGAGGCTTCTCCTCTACTTGAAGTTTTTACAATATGTTGTATGATAAATTATCTCTTTCCTAGAAGCTATTTGATTCTTTAAATAATTTTTGGGGTCTTGAGGATTCCTGTAACCAATGGAAAACTAGATTACATTATATTTGGTTCTCTTGCATTGAACCAAAAGTATGCTTTAGATGGTTGTTACTACATCAAAAATTTGTTGGTGTCACTTTGTCTACATTTGGGTTTAGTAATATCTTATTCTTTGTGTATTGTGGATGAGATCCATTTTCATGTTTTCCTTGGTTGTTAGTTTTTTAAAGTTGTGTTAAGTTTGTTCTTGGGCGGGTAGGCTTTGTGTGTTGATAACAATTATATTTCTTGGTTTGATATTTTGTTTGGTTATATTAGCCATGTTAAAAAGTTGATCATATTTTGTAGGAAGTTGTGGCTTGTGTCTATTGATTTTTATGGAAAAAAGACACTTTTTTGGGACAAGGGAGGTTACTTATAGACTTTTATGATGAGTTCAATCCTTTTTCTAATGCTTTGTAAGTAACTATGATCTTGAAAGTGCTAAGGATTTCACTACATTTCTTACTTAGGGATCCATTACCATTCTTAAAGACTATTTGGGACACTTTGATCTCTTCTTTAAGATTGCTCCTATTGTGGTTTGGCCTAATATTGACCAACTAGTATTTGGTGATCATTTTGATCCTATGAATTTATGTGAAACATTTTGGGATAAAAATAATAAAGGTGACCTACCACCCTCTGTTGCTTTAGATTTCATTTCAAATGCTTCCCTAGTTTAGGTTGTTGATATTGATATAGGTCTTAAAGCTTGGAAAGAAAGGATAATTGATGCCTTTGTGGATCATGAGGTAGAGATCACTTCAATTGAGAGTGATTTTTTGTTGATCACTCTTGGCTCGAGGATTTATTTGACTGTCATATTGAATACTTTGTCAAACTATTTAAATATGCGTGTTAAAGATTAATATTAATTGTAAAGGTTTTGCCCCATTGTTGGTTCATTTTGATAGTCTGCATGTTGTTGTGAAAGTGTTGTTTTGAACTATGCTTTGGCTATCAATTTATGGTTTATTCTATTTACATTTTCAAGATTTAGTTCTCAACTCAGAGCCTTGGGATTGCCTATTTATTTTTGATGTAATGCTTTTTATGGTGAATTTCCCTCAAATATATATTTTGTAAATTTTATTGACTTCTATCAATACAAAAACACTCAAATATTCTTTAATTTCCAATAAAAATGTAATTTTTTAATAAATAATTGGCCAAAAACTTCTTACTCACACATGTAGTAAAATTTATATATTCTATGAGACCTTTTTATCATTTAAAACATGTTTTTCTACATTTCCTTGCACTTAAGTTATTATTCCCCACTCTTTCTCTCCCTAAAATATTTGGAAATCCACTCCTATCATTGCATACCAACTCTATAGAACATTCACTTACACCATTGCAACTATGATTGTATGGAAGAAAGGTTTCAAACATTTATAGGGTTGTGCAAATCATCAATTATCTAGATGGTGTTCATTTGAACTTGTAGCAATTTTAGAGGACACTCTCCATCCCAAGATTTGTATTAAATCCTCTAGGTATTCCTTGCACTAATAAATAATAGTTTCCAGGTTATCCATGTTAATCTCTCCTTTGTAGGTTAAAATTTGTACTAGGGTTTGTGTGTGCTCTTTCAAAATTGTAAAGGGTTTTCTACCTTTGGGATCCTAAGGTCTTCATGTGCCTTCATAAGAATTAGAAACCTACCTTCCCATTCAAAAATTCCACCTAAGTCTTGAATTTTTAAAATCTCAGACTTTGCATTCACTATTTAACCTTGCAAAGCTACATCTAAACTTTGATTCCTTCCACAAGTTTAGATTCTAGGGTTTTTAGACTTTATTGGTACATTTGTCTCACTACATCATTACAACCACACCCCAAAACCCCACATTTCTTTGCTCTTTCAAACTTTTAAGCTTCCTACACATCATTGTAACACTTACAAAGTTATAGCTGGAGCCTACCATATCACTTGCAAGTTACATCTAGAGTTTTGGTTTCCACATGCAACCATATAATTACAAACTTGCATCCCAACTCTGCAAACTTGCTTTACATTACATTTGAGGTTTAAGATCCCATAGGAAGTTTTAGACCCCATAGGCACCTTTGTAATTACAAAGCTAAACATGAAATTTTAAACCCCATGATAAGTAAATATCTTAGACTTTCAAGATTTCCAAGTAGTTACACACCTACATCTTGAGTCTAAAAACCTACCCAATTGGAAATTGAACTGTTTTTCTTTTGCTTCTTCAAAACCAAAGGATTTTGAGCCTTTGAAATCACCTTAAAGGATAAATGATAAGTTCAAAGGAGTCATTCCTCCTTTAAAGATCATCTTGAAATTGGTGAATATTTTAGATAGAGATGTTGGTTACGTGAGCTTAGAGGAATTTCACAAGATAATGAAAGAGATAAAAGATAACAGTTGCATGGATAAGAGCATTGTGGAAAGTAGAATCATATAGGTAGTTGCTTTCTCCATCTCTGTGCAATCTCCTTATCTAGTCATGACTTGTGGACAAATCTATAACTAAGGAAATAGAGAGATCTTGAATTCTTTAGGTTAGAAATGTTGGTATGAACATGGTATATTACCTAACTAGTTCACCTTGATGTCCTTTCCACACCTAGTTACTTAAGTTTACTTAGGGCATTCTTAGGGAGTTTATTTTTGTGTTTTAAGTCATAAGATTAAAACACATATCATAATCTTATGTTGTCCTATGTCTCACCCTTGCCTATATATACAAGGGTTTCTCATCATGAATCATGTAATCATATTGTATATTTGCATTCTTTGATAGAATAGAATTCTTCTCTCATGTTGGGTTTTCCTTGTACTTTCATTGGAGCTCCTTTATCTTAGGTGGCTATATCCATAGCCAAATCTTGCATGGTATTAGAGCATTCAATACCAATTCTTACATGGTATCAGAGCTTATAGGATTGCTTCTTATTAGTCTTTTGAGAGATCTAGGTTATAAATTTTAGTTTCTCTTGAAAATTTGAATATGCTCTTCTCTTTCATCGAATTATGAGCTAGAGAATTAGGAAAAACTAGGTTGAAATACCAGATTTGGGGGATTCTTTGAAAATTGTATTAAAGGTGCATTTTTTAGCTTGATGGAGTAAATTTGAGCACACCATTGAGTTTAGAGTGTTCAAGAAAATCAGTTTTACCTTTTGTTTCATCCAAATCAGACATTGGAGGCTAGATCTACAAGGGTTTGAAGCAATGAAAACTTTAAGAAAAGGCCCCTATTTTTTTTTATAAAGTCCTTGTGAATCCTAGCTAAGTGCATACTTATTTTTGGTGAATCTTTTCTTTTAAAAAAATATTAATTTTCATAGTGAATTTATACACATTACTAGAAATTTTTATAAAATCTTGGTAAATCATAGCAAATATTAGATAGAGAATTTAATTACAATTGTGAATCCATCCTTTAAAATTTGTGTAGTTTTTTTTGATCAGTTAGTTGCCACTATCCCTCCATACACTAGTACAGAAACAACAATATATGATTGAAAAAACTACTAAAAACTACTTATAAATGACCAAACATGGTCACGTGACCATTAGTAGTTTATTGCTAGTCATTTAAAACATGACCAAATTGATGACTAAACCATTTTTAGTCATTTATTGGTTGTTTTGATTGATCGATTTGGTAGTATATTTAGTCGTTGATTTAGTCATTTTTTATCACTGATATATTTGGTCGTTAATTTAGTCATTGATTGTTGTTAATTGGTCATTTATTTAGTCATTTTTATTCACTGATTTTTGTCCATTGGTAGTGTATTTAGTCATTAATTTTAATCATCATTTTGATTTTTTTTTTTAATAAAAGGGGTAAAAACTTTATTGAAATTCAGAAAAGAACATTACAAAGCATCAAAGGGCCAAGGCCCTAGTAATCCATAAGAAACAGCCATACAAAGCATGAAACAACATCATCCTTCACCAATACCATTCCCATCCTCAGCAAGAATCTTCTCCAAGTCATATCGGAGCTCATGAGGAACCTGCTCCCATTCATCAACCTTCCAACCATCTAAATGCTCAGAAGCCCACTTAGCCAAACAATCTGCTGCCCTATTCCACTCCCTTGGAATATGGACAAAAGACACCATCTCCATCAAAGAACTTATCTGCAGAATTTGTTGCACCATCATAGCCAACTGCCAACTAACATCAGAAACCTTCTGTGTATTCAGCAAATTAATCAAAACCTGTGAATCAGACTCACAGATAACCTTGCGCCATCCCAAAGCATAAGCCCTCTCCAAAGCATAGAGGATCACCAAACCTTCCATAAGGTTGATAGTTTGCCATCCTTCATGAACAGAGTAGAGAAAAACCACCGATCCCGAAAAATCCCTGCCAGTCCCACCAATCCCAACAGGCCCAGGATTGCCCCTTGAAGAACCATCAGTATTGAGCTTCAGAATGCCAGACGGAGGGGGAAGCCATCTTCCCACCCTTTGCACTTTCTTTTTCATTCGCCTTCCTTTCCTGACACAAGTAGAAGCTGGAGACAACCCCTGAATACCCAATCTATCCACCAACTCAGCATCTCCTTTCTCCAAAGGGAACACCACATCACACTTAGATTCCACCGTCTCCTGAATCATACTCATAATTTTGTGCCAAACTTGTTGAATCAACAACTTCTCACCTCGAAATATTCTACGATTCCGTTCCAACCAAATCTGCCATAGTATGAAGGAAGGCCCAGCATACCACACATCTTGCAAGAAAGAGGCCATAGAAGGAGGTCTACCCAGACTACTCCAAAAATCCACCAGGGATGAAGCATGAACACAGGGGCTTTTCCAAACGTCCCACCAAAAATGCCAAAGCTGCAAAGTCAAGGGACAACGGAAAAACAAGTGAGAGGAGTCCTCCTCTCCACATCCACACATAACACACATAGAAGGACCTTGAAAACCCCGCTTCTGAATATTATCCCAAGTCAAGCACCTATTCCAAGCCAAAGTCCAAATAAAGCAGTTACACTTCGGCCAAGAAAGCTTATTCCACACTTTCTTCCACCAGTGAACCTCCACCCCCTCCAGCTGGTTAGATAACAACACCTGATATCCAGAAGCAATAGTATAGACACCCTTAGAATTAGGAGACCAAGAAAGAACATCCCCTTCCTGGAGGGAGCTACAACGTCTACGAGAAAGGATACTATGAAGCTCAGCACACTCCTCCTTCATACCAACAACAGGCCACTCATCAGAATTCTTCCATCTTGCCACCACCAACTACCCATGAGAAGAAAAGGACTTGAAGTCACTCACCCTTGACCAACCAACTTCACAGAACCTCTGGCACAGAGTCACCAAATTAGGAAACTAAGAAACAATGGGAGGAAAACCATCCCAAGAATCAGACCAAAAATGAGCTTTTGTCCCTCTTTTACAAATCCAAAATAAACCATCCTTGACCAGAGTAGCCCCTTTCTTGAGCGTACTCCAAATCACCGAGCCTTTCCCCACTAGTGGATACCGAGGAATATCAATTTGAGGGATCCCTGGGAAGTATTTCTGAGTTAATATCCTGGCCCAGATCCCATCCTGCTCCACACACCACCGCCAATACAATTTAGCAGCCAACGCCATCCCTGACAACAACGACTGCCTTAACCCGAGGCTGCCAAACTGCTTCGGGCTACAAACAATGTCCCATCTAACAAGGCTCCATTTAGAGGACAATAAGCTACCAGCCCATAAAAACTGTCTTGCTAAGGAATCCAATTCCCTAACAAAACCCAAAGGGGCCACCTGAATCATACATCTATAAATGGGGAGGGCCTGCACCACAGACTTGAGCAACTGAACACGACCCGCAAAGGACAACCAGCAATGGGTCCAATGATTAACTTTCACACGAAATTTATCTAGAATCATCATTTTGATTAATTTGGTAGTATATTTAGTCATTTTTATTCACTGTTCACTGATTTCTGTCAATTGGTGGTATATTTAGTCAATATAATTATTAATTGATGTCAATTAGTAGTATATTTAGTCATTTTAATCAAGGGGAAGAAGCATCACCACAAAATCACATCAACCATTTTGAAGCTTGCACAATGAAACAACTTTGAGAAGGTAAAACAACTTGTTTTATTGATAAAAAATGCTTACAAACAACATACAGATCTGAAAATAAGTTACAATGCTTTCTCTTTGCTAAAACAAGCTTCATGGTTACAATACATAGCTCAAAAAATGACCAAGAAATTGATTTTCTGAGTATCACTGAGCATAGAAGCACAAAGACATTCATAGATGTCTTCTTCACAAATCCATGACTATCCCATGAAGCTCACTGTCCTAGTTCAAGATCACACTATCATCTCTATAGAGATCCTGTCTCATGCACCCAACTTGCTCTAGTTCATAAGCTGCCACTGTGAATTGTTACCTATAGCAATAAACTAATCTCTAAAAATTATGCCTTTGATAACTGTCATCTTTGGTAGGATGCCTCAATTGTCATGGACTGTTATTCAACATTACCTTATGACTAGGCTATGCATTGTCCTAATGAAACTTGTAGCTTCTTGAAATGCATTGTCCAATCACTTGTCAACCTACTGTCATGCATTTTCCCTTTATAAAATAACAATGCCTCATGATTGCCACTACCTAGCTCATTATTCTAGCATGCTTTCACTTGTACTTTGCCTCCCATCAACGTAGAACACTACCACTCTATTGAATGCCTTGACTACCTTTGACATCACTGTATCTTTTCCAAATTCCTTGAAAACAGTTCATCACTACTACTGTTACCTAGGTATGCACTCTATGTCATCTGCCAGACTGTTATAAGTTCACACAGTCCATCATTGGCCCTATCACTTATCACATCACCATCATTGGGATGTCTCCTTACCCCTTTAAATGCCTCTTGAGACACTGACAAGATTGTAACCTTTGCATAGTTCTTCTCATTGACTCTAAGATTATCTTTTAATGTTTGCATGATCACTATCTTTTGCATGAATATCTGCCCCTTGACAATCACTTGTAGGTTTTCTTCATGCATAGATAGAAGCTCTTTCACAGACTGTCCTTTCAATCCTCACTGTCATACATCATCATTTGCAAACATATTCACTCGTGTTTGAGTGCTTCTCCCATGGTCATAATTGTTTTGGAAACATTGTCATTGCCATGATGCCATTTGATCAGGACCTTCACTTTGTGTATCTAGGTTAGATTGAAACTATCCAATCTCTTCACACTCTTCTTGCTATATTGTTTCAAACATCCCTGTGTCTTCTACTTATGGCTCTTAGTGTAACCCTATCATCCATGGGTCTTTAAGTGCTGCTTAGCCTCAAATGACTATCATTACCTTTTGAGAAGGTCCTCTTATTCTTTTACAGTCATATCACTGTCATAATCATTCCTTGTGGGTGAAACCATGATACAAATGATTATTGCAAACAAAAAAGAGATATAGTTTTTAGTACTCGATCAATGATTTTTTTTAAAGTTTTCCCAGTTGGACCATAATGAAAAATCTATAGAACACTACCAATAAAAAACTAACAATTGCTGGACTTGATAAACAAGATCATAAAAAAAGATATGCATTCAATAAAATTTCCTTTAAAGTATATGGAAGCCTTGATTCCTTCAAGGAAAAAAATTGTAAAGAAATGTGTAAAGATTAACTCAAGACCATGCTGCAGTGGTAACAATGTGACATGTATTGAGTGTGCAAATTTGGAATTTGAAAATTTATATATTATTGTCCACTAGTAACCAAATCAAGTTAATGGAACTGCACAAAAAACACATTTTACATTAAAAGTTAGTAAGGAAAAGAAAAATAAATCATAAATCACAATGAGCTCGTTCGTGCGTCTGAATTTTGTTAGATGTTGTAGTTGCAACTGCCCTAGTAGACATGTATGCAAAATGTGGAACCATGGATAAGGCACATGAATTGTTTGATAAAATGCCTCAAAAAAATGTGGTCTCATGGACTGCAATGATTGCAGGATACACACAAATTAGATTTTTTGAAAAATCTCTAGAAACTTTCAAGCAAATGTAATTGGCAGGTGTAAAGCCAAACTACACAACCTTTGCCAGCATCCTCCCTGCCTGTTCCAAAATGGAAGCTTTGGAATAGGGAATGGGCATCCATCAAAGCATAATGGACGGGGGATTTTTGTCAGATATTAAAGTTGGACAAAATGCCTCAAAGAGATGTCATCTCTTGGATTGCAATTATTAATGGATATGCACAAAATGGATTTGTTGGAAAGGCTTTACAAACTTTCAAGCAAATGCAATTGGTAGGTGTAAAGCCAAATTCCACAACCTTTGCCAGCATCCTTCCTGCCTGTGCCAAAATGGGAGCATTGGAACAAGGTATGGACATCCATCAAAAAGTAATGGATAGAGGAATTTTGTCAGATGTTGTAGTTTCAATTGCCCTAGTAGACATGTATGTAAAATGTGGAAGCATTGACAAGGCATGTGAACTGTTTGGTAGAATGCCTCAAAGATATGTCATCTCATGGAACGCAATGGTTGCGAGATATGCACAAAATGGATTTGTTGAAAAGGCTTTAGAAACTTTCAAGCAAATGCAATTAGCAGGTGTAAAGCCAAATTTGACAACCTTTACCAGCATACTCCCTGCCTGTGCCAAAATGGGAGCTTTGGAACAGGGTATGGACATCCATCATAACATAATTTAAGGGGGATTTTTGTCAGATAGACATGTATGCAAAATGTGGAAGTATAGATAAGGCACATGAATTGTTTGATGGAATGGCTCAAAGAGATGTCATCTCTTCGAATGCAATAATTGTAGGATATGCACAAAATGGATTTTGCATGGATTATCTGCAAGTCTTGCACTACTTTGGAGATTATAGGAACTATCTTGTTGATAAATCACCTAGGAGATTTTTGCCATTTGATGAAACTCTTTCAAGGGTCATGGATATATTAGGTTGCATTAACATTAACTTCCCCAAACATTTATCAAAATAGTGGTTAAGGGAGGCCAAAATCCAAGATTCAAGGTCTTGTATCCTTGTCTACTTGTGTGTTTTTGTTCATTACCGCACTACTGCAGTTAGCCCAAATCCTCTTGGTGGGTGTGAGGGAGCTAAAGGACTCTAAATTATGTTTATCACTTTCCTACAGCTCATAGAAATCTCACCAACGGTATTGCGGTGTAAGTGTATATTGATTCAGGGTTTATCGCAAACCCAGGGCGGTCCCAAAACAAGTTTGCGGCATAGCAGTGTGGGGCAGTTCAAAGTAATGTTTCAAGTAGCATTTGTTGTGGATTGCAACCCTGCGGTGGTCAATGTAACGATTTCCAGTGTTGCGATAAAAGACAAGTCAAGGGAAACAACAGCCCTGCGACCCCACGACGTCCAATTCCCTAGCATGCGGTAACATGGTGAAAGTTGAAGTAATGGTGGTTACCCCGCCACCCCGCAACAGTGACCTCACTAGGTCTGTAGGGTGGCGATAAAAGACAAGTCAAGGGAAACAACAGCCTCGTGGTCCTGTGACGTCCAATTCTTGGACATGCGGTAACATGGTAAAAGTTGAAGTAATGATGGTTACCCTACCACCCCGCAACAGTGACCTCACCAGGTCTGCGGGGTGGCAAACAATGACCGTCAAAAGGGCTCCTGTGATCCCACAATGGCTGTCAATAAGGAATGCGGTGATGCAATAAGGCATTTAATGGAAAAATGACCACCCTACCGCCCTGCGAAAGTCATTATTAATGCTTGCGGGAGTTCGACTATTGAGGATCATTAATGCAATTGTTGCAATAATCTCCCATCCGTTGGATCTGTCTAAATTGACAGTTCACATTTGAAACAATATGAATGATGAGATTTGCTAGTCTTTCAGCACAAACCAAAGTAATGTCAAGGGGATTTGTGCCACAATTGAATAAAATTCATAATTTCTTCACATTTTCTCATTCAATTGAATTCAACAGCAATTGGCGACTGCAAACTCAAGCTCTGGTGTGCTCTACAAACTTCATTCAACTGGGTAAGTGAAAATTCATCCACTTTTGTATCTAGTTGATTTCTGCTTGCATTCTTCATTCAATTAAGTTCAACAGAGCAAGTAGTTGTCAAAACCCTAGTTTCTAGAGACAATATACAATGGCACCTAAGAAGGCTAAGTCGTCTGTACCCAAAGAAAAGAAACAGTCTCTTTAACAATCCTTGTTAGATATTTTGCCAAAATCACTTGATAAAAGGGTCCAAAAGGGTTTTCAGAGATGAATTTCAAGGATGCAGAGATGCTATAGTTCCTGTCTTTAGTTGGAATTTATTCTGGTACTTCTATGACAAAAAAGATCAACAAGCTCTTGTATGCAACCTGTAGATTTTGGACACGACAAAGTTTACATTGCCCAACATCTTTGTAGATATTGAACTTATCACAATCATGGCACACTATTATCACCCAACTACTAAGATAGTAAGGTTACCTAATGGCTCACCACTGGTAACAATATCAAGGAATGCAATAATAGAGTGTTTCATGCTTAACTAGCAGGCTCTGGTAGTTGTATATACTCAAAAGAGTGAAGAAGACTACAAGAGGTTGAGGAAAACCTTTAGGACTGATGAACTGCCCATGTACATGAGAAAAGGTGCCAATAATAGAAGAATGCCTATTCCTACTACCTCTGTGGAGCCCTTTCCTGTTGATGATTTCACAATTTATTTCAAGAAGACCTATTTTGCATTGTGTCAAATTCTGTGGGTAGATGCACAAGATAAGATGCCAATGGGAATAATGATGATGGCAATGAGGATTCAAAATCCCAAATTGAACATTCAATATGATTTTGCCTCATATTTGGAAAAACAATTGCATGAGGGATTTCTTCACATATTGGAGAGTAGGAGACCACTGACATTCAAACATTATTCTCTTTTGTGCCATTTGATTCTATTTCAAAATAGAATGTGCTGGGGTTCAAGAATGACATTGACTATGGTTGATGACTAGGGATACAGATTGCCTGTGCAATGCTGGTGTTACCTTTGGGACACGAATTATAACAAAGGTGACTATGTTTCCTTTCATGATGATTTCTCTATCAAGATTATGGCTTCTTTGGGGCACCTCGTACCAAGATTAACAAAATAAATAAGGCAAATATTGAGACCTCATGAAATGATGCCAGAGAAAGGGCATACACACAATTTTGGTTACTTTTTTTTTTGCCAAACTACACACTGATAAGGGTATATGGATGCACTCAAGCTCCACATATTTTGCTTAAGTTCTATCCTTGCAGGTTGACATTTCTTGAATTTATGTGGCAAATATTGTGGATGGAGAGGGATTTGATGAAAAAATAGAAAAAGGGGACGTTTTTGCTAGATTTGACTGTGTTTCAAGGATTTTCTATTGGTGTTGACACTCTTGAGGAGTTGCAAGAGTACCTAGAAAGCAAATATTCTTTGGAATGTGCTAGAGAAAGGGTTTATGATCTAGAAGGTTACATTAATTTTGTGAGACAAATAATTCTTACAAAGTCTGGGGTAGCCCATCATGTTGATTATGAGGAAGATATCATCAGAAATTGCCTCACCCTAGATGAGGTATATAACAGAAAAAGAAAATGGGACATATTGATGGACATTGAAGATGAGAGGGGAAAATAAAACCCCAATTTTTCAGGATTCTTTGTTGAAGAGAATGACCTAATAATAAGAATCAATTTGACTCTTGACAATTTTGAAAGGATATATGGCAAATCAACAAAGAGCCAAACTACAAAGGCTGTTAAGCTCCCTGCAAAGAGGTCAACTGGACTTCAAATTTCAGAACCTGATCCTAATACCATAACAATGGAAGATACCTTACTCCCTGATCAACCACCTCCAAAAAGACAGAGGACTAATGATGTAGTTCCATTAGTTCCCTATGAGATAACTGAGGGGATGGGAGACATAGAGGAGGTTGCTGATATATTACACCAAATGAATGAATATGGAGAGGTTGATCAGCCTCCTGTAAGGAAGTAGAGGCTCACATGCCCGAGGTTAGAAAACAAGGTCAAGAGCAGGGAGAAAAGGAAATACATGATGATGAAATAATCATTGATTCTTTAAGGTTCATTGAATATGATCAATTCATCAACACTCATGAATTCAAGGACTTTTGGATGAATGAATTTGATGAAAAGGTGGAAATAAATAAAATGGGAAGTGATGAATCTCAATATGAGCAAATTGTTGCTCAAACTTTCAAGGAGATGAAAATAGATGAAATAAGTATCAGTCCCGAGGAGGCCAAATAACTTGTCTTGAAGAGCAATATGATGATCATTCATGGGATGGACTTGAAGACAATGTTCCTTCTCAACCAAGCAGAAATCAAGATGGTCCAATGTTGGTATTTGAATTTGACTTTGAGAATGGTATGAGCGGTTTGGGATATAATCCCAAAATTGAAACATTGGCCATATGGAGCATGCAGAAGAGCATTCAGAAACCAAGGTTGCTAGATGTTGTGCAAGAAATGAGGGGGACAAGAATGGTTAAAACATTGAAAGATACCTCAGCATTGGAAGCAGCCAATATCACTATGCATTCAACCATGTTCACTAGAGCTGTAGTTAAAAACATGGAACAAAAGTTGCTTGAGTATGAAAAGACTCAAAAGGAAATGAATGAAGAGGTAAATAGATTATTGATGGAAAATTTCAGACTGAAGCAACAAATGAAAGGTGTTGGTTCATCTTAGAGCCTAGCAATTGTGCCTTATAAAGTCCCTGTGCCACTTGAATCTAATGACAAAACTGTTCCTGATGAGCATTTGAATGCTCTTAAATAAAGTTTTGAAAATGAAATTGAGAAATTAAAATAGGCCAATGAGAACATCAAAAAGGAGAACAAAGCAAAGATTTTTAGCATCATTGAAAAGATTTTGGTTTACAGGATTAAGATGGTGTTGGACAAGATTGATGAAGTACATAAGTGCTACACTGCTTTGTCCCAGACAATTGAATAATTAGAGATCAATCTTTCTATTTTGGATCCTGTGTATTCAAGATGGCAACCTGCACGTCATACTTTGATGACTTTATGTAAAGTTCTGCAACAAAACCCAGATGCTCTTGCTACTCTCAAGCCAACTGAGAAGATGGTAAAAATGATCTTGGATGAGTATCAGTATATAAATGGAGAAAGTCAGAAAATGAAGGCAAATATTGATTCTTTTGCCTCTTTCAAACATCAATTCATCCCATCGATTTTGGCAGAGGACAAACAAATCAAGGGTTTTGGTGAATGGAAAGATGAGTTTGGCCAAATTGTTTCTCAGATAATTGATCATTTGAAGAAGGATGAGGACATTAATGTTCTCAATTTCAATGTGATTCTGGATAGAGTAATTGCTTTGGATGTTGGATATGCCAAGTTCATCATTGATGTCAGAGTGTTGTTGGATAAGAGATGGAAGGATCACCAGGCCAACTTGCTTCAAATCCAAGAATACAAATGGCCTAGTGCTTATGTTGTGTTTCAGTGGGAGCAAAAATATCTTGCAGCTGAAGACTGATCAGGCAGGGGAGCAATGAGCATAAAGTTGGCATCAATAGGCACCAACAAATCTTGGACGTCCTCTTTTGTCACTTTCTATTTTTTTATGCTTTTCTAAATATATTTAAAATATATTCAAAATATATTTGGCAATCTAATTTAGACTTGTCAAAAGAAAAGCATTGTAATATAATATATCAAGGGTGGGAATATGAAAATCTATTTTGAATGTGAAAGGTTTGAAGCTTGTTTCTTCCTTCGTCCTTATAAGAAGGAAACCAAGACCTTGGGGTTCTCTCTCCGGGAAATTTGATTTTGGAAAGAGACAATTTTAAGGCCTGTTCTTTGAAGCAAATCAATAGAAAAGCTGCATTTCTCTGGTGCCATTAGTTCTAGTTCTCAATCACTTGTTAAATATCTTGGATACAATAATCTTAGGATTCACTTATATTTACAAAAATCTCATTAAATCTCTTAGAGACACCTCTCTTTAAACAACATTGCCATGAAAGGCTTGTCATACTGCTCTCTGTCATTTGGTTTGACATGTCATTATACACTGCCTTCATATTCTCTATTCATTATTTTTCATGAGAGAAATCTTTTTTGAGTCTTATGTGGTAGAGATAGACTCTACATATTGATAGCTGATATGTTTCAATATGTATTTGTTACAGATATTTTCATGCATATTCATATCCACTTACGTACATGCATATATACACTCTATTAGATATCTTTTCTTTTAGGATTAACCACTTGGGATATTTAATACTCAAGTGACTCTTTCAATGAGCTATCATTGTTACACTCATCTCTTTATATATAGAAATCTACACATTTTTACATGCATATATGTGTCTATGTGTATATACATACAAACACACAAGTGCATGTATATACATATTGCCCTCTGCCTAGCCCTTCAATTGGCATAGTAATTGTAGCATCCATTAGTCTAAGTACCTAGGGTTATGACATTAACTGGGGGTCAAAGAATTTTTATATACATCATAAGAAAGACAATACTTGGCAGATCCTAATATTTTAACTAGGAAATAAGGAATATTGAAGGTTTAATGGCATTTGGGAAATCTCCTTTGACATATATATCCAACTCAAATATAAAATGGTAAATCTCAAAGAGTGGAAGAGAGTTTTACCTTAAATGATGTAAATGCGACTGCATGGGCTTCTAGAGCTTGACTTTGCTACTGCTCTACAGAAAATAACTGCACGTTCCCCTTGACAAGTTGTGGCCTTTGTCCATAGAATTTTGTTACTGTCAATAACAATCGTAAACCCCATCAATTAAGGAATATAATAATATCACAACCATTAGATAGTACACACCTCAGGTGCTCCTGGAGCAATTCCAATCAAAACAAGCTACTTTTCAGTAGGATCACATCGATAATTTATTGGGTGTGTGCAAGAAGTTGTGTCCACTTTTTGGCCAAAAAGTGGAAGTGTTTTCCCTGATTTTCAGAATTTGTCACATTTGACCTAAAAATTTGAAGCACTTACAGGTGGAATCTTGGAAAAAGTCACTAAATATGAAATGTAGTACTCGGAGTCTAGTTTCCAAATATGTAATTTTTTTCAATACCCAGATGATAGAAATTGATTTTGAATAGGCGTTTCTAAAAACCACTATTTAAAAGTCACTTTTTTTACTATACCATGTACATTTCTAAAAACCCTGATAATTCAAGTTTATCGACCTATTTCATCAGAAATTGATTAAAAAATAGAAAAATTAATCCAATTGTAAAAAAAATTACATATTTGGAATCTACATTGTCTCCTCTATAATGGGTTTTAATTTCGTCAAAATATTCTACAAAATAGACCTTTAGATATATGCCCAAAGTCACTATTTTGTTGTGACATTGACAGGGCCTTCAAGTTGCAGGTCAAACCAAGTCCAGAGGTTAGGGTCGGGTCCCCAAAGCATTTTTCGAAGTGGGTTACAAAGCAAAACCTGAGCCTAAAATTCAAAATTTGAATAACGGGATCCCGTTTATAAAACGGGATCCCGTTTATAAAATGGGATCTTGTTTCTTTCTCCATCGGTCAAAAATTAAACGGGATCTCGTTTAATAAACGGGATCCCGTAGTAAACGGGATCCCGTTTATTAAGTAGGATCCCGTTTAATATAATGGGTTCCTGTTTGTTATTTGTCCATTTTTTAAAATAAGACTGTACTATGACTGTCATTTCTGCAACTTGCTCTACAGTATGGCCAACAGCAACTCTTGCAGCATTCTTTGGCATATTTCTTTCTTTTGCAAGTCCATCAACTTGAAGTATTGTTTGTATTTTGATAGAAGCCATCATGGAGACGCTATTTGAGTGGAATTTTGTTGAATTGGTACTTGTTTGAAGGACTTGAAACACATTCAGGTTTTTGACATTCATTTGTACATGCTTCATAATTTTTTTAATCATGGGATCACAAAGTCATAATAAGAGGAAAGATAGGAAGCTATTAACCCCTGAAGAAATTGAAGCAAAGAGAGAGAAGGAAGCAAAAAGACAAATAGATAGAAGAGTAAAGATTCAATCAATGAATAATGCTGAAGCATCCAATTCCACAACTATTGAAGATAAAAACATTGAGGAGACCATGGATGTAGATGATGCAAGTTTGCAAGAGGTGAATGTAGAAACTAATACGATTATACAAACTACTCCTGGTATGTCTTCAAATCCCTCTATTAATGCTATGGAGAATGTTTCAATAGGCACAAATCCAGGTACTTCTTCAAATCCACCTTTGAATGAAATGGAAATAGTGTTGATAGGAGATTTAAAACAAGCTGGATATAACAATGTTGAGATTGATAATATTCATAGAGATCAAAATTTGAAACAAATTGTTGTTGAAAATAAAAATGAAAATCCTTTTGTTGAAAATGAAAATGAAAATCCTTTTGTTGTTGAAAATGAAAATGAAAACCGTTTTGTTGTTGAAAATGAAAATGAAAACCGTTTTGTTGTTGAAAATGAAAATGAAAATCCTTTTGTTGAAAATGAAAATGAAAATCCTTTTGTTGAAAGTGAAAATGAAAATCTTGGAAGTGATGTTGAAAATGAGAAATATTTTTTCAAAATTGAAAGAGATGTTTTGGATAATCTTCCTGGTAAAATTTCTTGGAGACAAATAAGAACACATGCCAACAGATTATACAAGGAATTTTTTTATCGTAAAAAACTATCATTTCAATGTCAACTAATGATGCAATTAATGAGAATGTGGAAAATGAGAAAAGTAATGAAAATGTTAGGCATTTTTGTTAAACCAAGAAGAAAAGATCAATCACTAAAACATGCTATGTCTACTGTTGCTAGTGCCATTGAGTCTATTGGAAGTAATAGTCGATCCAAAGATAAAAATGCAGCAAGACGAGCTATAACAATTGCTATAGTGAATAAGACAACTTTGAATAGAAGAATGGTAAGCAATATTAGTGGAATTCTAAAAATACATCCTAAAACATTGGTAAGAGCAGCAAAAAGAAGAGAAAGTATAGAAAATGATCCAATTAACCAATGTTGGAGTTTTAGTGGTCGACTCCCGAGATCTGACATGAAACTGAATGTTGAAATCAGATCTTTGATCGAAAAATATTGGCATGATAATACTAGGGTATCGTCTAATGCTAGAGATGTTTTAAAATTAAGAGTGGGGTCCAAAGTTCGCGATCCTCATCCAAAACACCTATTAGATACAACGCAAACTGAATTTTATAGAAAATTTTGTGATGAATTAGTGTTACCTGGTAATATTAAAATAAGTCAAAGATCTTTTGAAAAATGCAAACCATAGTATGTAAAGATTAATAAGGAACGAATATCTTGTTGTTGTAAAACGCATGTTCAATTTCATTATTATTATGATGTGTTTCAATATATACGTTGTACTTTACATCGAAACATGATTATACAGGAATGTGATATTAATATGCCAATTGAAGCAATAAAAGAGTTTATATCAAGTTTGTTCTGTGAAAGATCTAATGAAAAAGGTTTTTATTTAAGTTCATGTATTTCTGGACAATGCACTAGTTGTGGCAATCTTTCTTTGTTAAGAGTTTGTATGCATGAAAGTGTTGAAAATGATTTTGGACAACAATTAGTGGATGTTAAAAGATTTAAGAATGTTGAATATTCTTTAAAAGATGGAAAATTTAGAAAGCGTTGTGATTTAATTACAGAAAAGGTTAGTGTGCATGCATTCATATCAGAATTTAAAAGTAAAATTGTACCAAAATATGTCAAGCACTCTCAACAAGCTTGATGGCTTGATGGACAATTTCGTGAATGTAGAAACACATTTCCAGTTGGTACTATACTATCAGTGGGTGATTTTGCGGAAAACTATACTTTAGCTCCGCAAGAGGAAATTCAATCACAATATTACAATTCAGTGCAGGTTGCTATGTTTGTTCATATTATTTATAGACATGCAGATGATAGCACAGAGAATGATAGAAAAGTTTCGAGGGAGCATCATTTCTATTTGAGTGACAACCGGTTACACTCATCAGAGTTTGTTCAATATTGTTTCAATATATTTTATACAAATTTAAGAGAAAGAGGAATCCAGATGACTGAACATCTTATATGGTCAGATAATTGTACGGGGCAGTTCAAGAATGCTCGAATGTTCTATTGGTTATGTAGGGTTCACAAGGAGAATAATGTCCAACATATGTGGAATTGTTTTGAAGCTGGACATGGTAAAGGAGAACATGATGGAGCTGGTGCGTGTGTTAAAAGAATTCTTGCTAGACAACAATTAAAATTTGAGGATATAGTAAAATTTAAAGATGCATGTGGGATTGTAGATTGGTGCAATACAAGATTATGTACACCTAGATCAAGTGAATACTCTACAGTTTGTCGATTCTTTTGGTTGGTTGAAGAAGAAAACATTCTACTTAGACTTGATTGCCAGACAATTAGTGGATCTACTAAATGGCATTCATTTAGGAGTTTGAATGCAAGTACATGGACTATCTGGACAAGGGAGCTTGCATGTTTTTATCAGTTTTGTATTTCGGGAGATTGGGAAGCATGTGAGAATACAGAATGGGTTGAAGAGTGGAAACAAAGACCATTGACACTTGCACAAGCACACAATCAAAGTGAAACAACAATT
Source organism: Cunninghamia lanceolata (assembly GCA_027924645.1). Classification (NCBI taxonomy): domain Eukaryota; kingdom Viridiplantae; phylum Streptophyta; class Pinopsida; order Cupressales; family Cupressaceae; genus Cunninghamia; species Cunninghamia lanceolata. The sequence goes on along the minus strand of BSBN01000472.1, from coordinate 10,695,133 downwards.
GAAGACAATGATCAACTGTTTGTATCAGATGATTATGACCGTGTTTCAGACTTTGTACAAGAAGGTAATTTAATTCAAATCATTTCATTTTATTTCACTTCATTACTAATTTGTAGTGCTTTTATTTATTTATGTGTACATATGAATGCATGTATGTTGATTGGTCAAATTTTATGGACATGTGCAAGTTATTGAATCAAAATTTGTTTTGCAGGACATGTGTATGCTGTTGTTGCACCAAAGAATAATGAAGAGGAAACTGAATATTGGTTGGCTCGTTGTGTGGAGACTAAGCATAAGTTAACAGCACCTTGAGAAGATGATGATGGCTTTCCCTATCCAACAGGTTTGGTGATCCCCTTAAGACATCCCCTTAGGCAAATTTTGATAACAAGTCTTTGATCCCCTTAAGCATATTTTAAGAACTTTTTTGATCCCCTTAAGCAAATTTTAAGTATTTCTTTGATGATGGCTATCATTATCCAATAGGTTCGGTGGTGGTTGTTGGCACTTGGCTACAGAAATACCTAATAAGGAAGAATGGTTTGCTTGCATTCGAAGATTATGAAACACATAAGAAGATTATACACTACTCACATTTGGTGTTGGCAACAAATATAAAACTGGAGAGGTATCATGGAAAACCTACAAATAAAGAGCTATAGAACATTTCTATGGAAGACCATGAGACAATCATCGATGCGTTGGAAAAAAGAGAGGATGGAGATGGTACAATGGAATAAGTAAATATAGGTAAATATAGTTAAATAGATTTATATTGTTGTTTTAAATACATTAAATACATGTTTTGATATTTCTTGTGCATTATTAGTTGAAATTGATTTAATTTGTCCTTTTATATCCCTAGGCATCATCACAAATTCATAACATACTTTGAAACAAAAACTTGAGAGGCACTTGTAAATACAGGTACAAATTGTGTATATCTAAATAGTTTTATATAAATTAAAATACATATTTTGATTCAGATATATTGATCAATTGCTTGTATTATTTTTACATCAGGTGGCATGAAGACCTGCTACATTCTCCTCAAGTTTTGGATTTTCTTGAGATGGCATATAACGACATTTTGTATTTACATTATTTTGAGTTGGCATATATGTACATACACAATTACATTATTACACATTTTGTACAAAAATTTGTATACATGTGTATGTACACAATTTTATACTCTACAGTATTAAATTTATCAAAATTATTATTCTATGTATTTTATTTGTTAAATGTCCATTTTTTCTACTTAGAATTTACTTTAAATTTGATTTATTATATTGTTTAATTTGGTTGCATTGGGCAACTTCACCAAATTTTGAGAACTTAAGACGTCCCCTTAAGACATCGTAAATTAGGGCCCCTTAAGACATCCAAAAAGTTAGCATCAAGTTGTAGGTTAATTGCAAATGATAGGTGTCTAGGTAGGGAATGTAATCACATTTTTATTTTTTCAATTTTCATGTTTATTTTTCAATTTTTGAGTGATCTAACGAGCAAGCTTCGTTGGTGAGTAGTGTGTAGGAGCTTTCTACAACAAATCAAGTTGCCCTATGACAAGGTTGGATAGATAGAGTGGTGTAGGTTCCTATTGTGTTATCATTATCACACATTTATTATGACAAGGTGGTACTATCAACACTACCTACCTAAAGCTCTTTTAATAATTTTTTTTTGTTTTTTTGTTTTTTTTGTCTTTTAATAATCTTTTAAGCCAATTGATTTTTTGATATTTTTATTGAACTTTTATATTTGCCCTTCGTGGATGATAGAGCCCCTATAGGTTGATTTTTATTACTCCATGTGATAGTCCCTACACTAAATTTAAAGAAATAGTCCTGGAAGTATATTTCTTATGAACAAAATTACTAATATAGAACTAACATCACAATAACCATATAAATTTGCATTTTGGTTTAGGAAAAAAAAACCATATTTAAAAGTACTTTTAATATACTTCAATATTTTTTTAGTCATTTTCCAATGATCCACATATGGATCTTGCATGAATCTAGATGCAATACTTACTACATTATAAGTAATGTTTGGTATAGGTATGGTATGGTAAATAAGGCTTTCTACTAACTATCTATACAAAGTAGGATTGGTCTTTTCAAATAGAGGTTTGGAGTCAAGTTTAATACTCAATTCATTAGGAATAGCAGTTGGTTTATAGTCAACCATAATTGAAATTTTTAAGTATATATCTTATTTGTATCTTGCTTGTGATACCCTAATAGATTAATGATCCTAGAAGATAATCATTCCTAAGAAATGATGCAGAAGCCCTAAATTAGTTATTCAAATATTTGGTTCAATTTATTTTTTATATTTGTGGATTAAAGAAATAAGACTACTTGTAATGAGTAAGTTGTCCATATATAATACAACTATAATGATTTGACCATTTTTAACATTAACAAAGAGGTCATTATCAAAGTCACAATTAGAGAATCCAAGAGATTGGAAAAAATATTGAACTTTGCATGTGAAGGACTAAAAATGTCCACTTTCTCATATGGTATGTAGGCTCCTATCATTGAGCAAGTGGACTTAGGTAAATTTTATGCATGGGGGTTTGACATCCTACCTTCAAGGTCTACCATGACCTTTATTAGATTGTGCACCATAAGGCACTAGGATTTAGTCATCCTTCTCTAGTTATGGTATGGATATTGGAGCATATTAGACCAGGTATCAATGATCCATGCCCACACCAGATCTTTCACTTCCTTGAGGTATCAAGTAGTGTTGATTGGGTTACTATGGCACATGATTACACATTTACACAATGGTGACTTTGACTAACACAAACAAATTCTTACAAACCCATACATAGAGATAGAGAGGAGATGAACCGTCTAGGAGATGACATGACTAGATATTATTGAAAAAGGGTGACTTTCTAAAGGATTTCCCCTAGTACACTCCCATGCTACATCACTACATATTCTTTCAATGCAATTTCTTCATTAAGCGCAAATCTAGATCAACACTCTGACACTTACATATAGAGATTTATATTATTGAAAAGGGGCGACTTTCTAAAGGATTTCCCAGGTAGTACACTCCCATGCTACAAATCTACTTAAGATGTAGTAGAGGTTGGTCAAGGGACACTCCTGTGGACTCTTACTCTAGGGACTCCTAAATTACATGGTCAACACAAGAACAAGCACCAAGGCACTTGGATAAATATAACTATAACCATGCTAGGATCATTTAATATAACTTAGTTGATCTCTAGATGAGAAGATGTGAGAGATTGATCCCTCCTAGTAGGCAAGAGATCCTCATGAACTTATCTCACTTTTTAATGCTTTGTTTTGATTTGCTTACCATTTTATTGCTTAAAATTTGACCAGGACCTAAATATGCATACCGTGAATGAATGGAGGAACTTTATTAGGACCTCATCACTACATAAGTTCTTTCAATGCAATTTCTTCATTAAGCGCAAATCTAGATCAACACTCTGACACTTGTAGATTTATATATGACAATCGATTATTTCTATTGATGTCAATCTATATATCTTATTATGGTTGATCTCAAATGTTTAGATTTCTTTTCCTTCATGCACATGGTTAGATTAGAGTTTGATTTATGATTAAATTTAGGGATGCTTGTATATACATATGTATGTGATGTTATGCTTTTATAGTTTATTCAATGTATATGCAATGTATGTATGCATGGATAACAGATATATGTATGGATGCACCTAAACTAACATGCTGGTTTTACATGATTATTACTTTGACATGTGTATGATTTTGTTATGATAAGATTGCATTTATTGTGTGACATGTAAAAATATATAGTCCAGGTTCAACAATATATATATAAAGTCCAGGTCCATGTTCAAAAAATATATAAAGTCCATGTTCAACAATATATATATTTAAAGTCCATGACTGTAAACAGTATATAACAAATAGTCCATGAAATAGTCAAATATATAAAGTCCAGGTTCAACAATATATATATATATATATATATAAAGTCCAAGTCCATGTTCAAAAAAAATATAAAGTCCATGTTCAACAATATATATATATATATATATATATATATATATATATATATATATATATATATATATATATATATATATATATATATATATATATATATATATATATATATATATATATATATATATATATAAATTCCATGACAAACAGTATATAACATATAGTCCATGAAATAGTCAAATTATACATAGCCCATGTTCAATAACCTATCACATACTATCTCTATCATCAAGAGTCCTCTTCACACCATGCGAACTACTTAGATGACCTGAATCACTTTGTAAAAGAGAAAGATTTACATGAAATTAGATGTAAGATGATAAGGAAATCTAATTTAATGACAATTTTTAAATTTATAATTTATCATAAAATTAAATTACCGTGTGAGGCTGAGAGGCATGCTCTGGTGCACCTGGACCTATCTCTCCATGCTTTGAATCAATCTATTTAATACAAGAGAAAGTTCAAGTTGAAATTAGATATACTTGACAATTTTAAAAATGATTTAATTCAATTTAATTTAGAAGAACTATCATATTTAAAAATTATTATACCGTAAGAGGAACTTGTTGTGAATCCTCTATTCTAGGACCTGTCTCTACAGGCTTAGCTCCATGACATGTATCGAGCTATAAAAGAAAAAAGAATTTTGAATGTACATGTCAACATATATATATATATATATATATATATATATATCAAGAAATTTACTTTAAGTTCACAACGTATATTTTAATTGTTCAATTTAAATATAATCTAAATTTTAAATTATACTGTATCAGGCTGCCCATCTCCTCTGTCCTCCTGCTCTGCATGTGCTGTGTGTTGATGAAACGTGTCACTAACAAGCTCCTGTACAAGGTCATTTCTAAGTTAGCACATGTGTGTACAAATTAGGTTTTAAAACATATATATATAATTGAATTGTGTACATGTTATACGTTTTTGAACAACCTGAAATGCAGTCGAATCCTGATATAAACTTGGATTATCCAAGTGTGCTACAATGCCCATCCTCATTGTTGTGTCAACCTGCATAGACATATTTATAAAATATTAAATAGTACATGTGCACGTTTTTAGATGCACTGATATCAAAATAGAAAAATTTAAGTATATATATAGTTTTTTAAAACAATATACATACTGTGGGAGTGTCATGTGAGATGCCCAATGATGGAGGAGTGCTCGAGACACCCTGAGATGGAGGATTCAATGTGGAAGAACCCTGAACCAGCTCATAAATAAGTTCATAAATATTTAATTGTACACACATTCAAGACTGAATTTTACAAATTTACAAATCATTGAAAATGTACCCCAAATGGGTGCCTGAGATGAACAGGTGTCGATGAAACATTAATTCGATCAATGGTGACCCTTGTTGCCATCATCTACACCAAACAAACCAAACAATTCGATTGTTAAAATAGTACAATTTAATTGATCTATATGTTGATTAAAAACACGTGGTTAAAAAATTGTTTTAAATTCAACATGTGTACATAACCTATATATACCTGTGTCGAATGATCAGTGGGATGATCCTTAGCAAATAGATAATCAACAAATGATTTAGTGCCCACATTATCAGATGATGCATGTGTAGTTGAAGTGGGTGCAGCTGCCTGATAAGGTCCATAACACAACTGATGGCAACTCGTACATGTATGAGGCATCGACACATGTGGAGTGGTACTAGGACCACTTCCATCATCAACTCCTCCATGCTCTCTAACTCGAGCTACCATCATAGAAGTCTGCTCATGTAGGCTACCTGAGAGTGCACTCAATGTGCCTAGTGTCGATACCATTGCACGATGCTAGAAGGGTGAAGGAATGGCAGCAACAGGAGGGTCAATAAGAGGTTGAACAGGCATCGGTCGTTGGGGATCAACTCATGCCCCCAACCTCTGTTGTGGCATGCCACCACCAACACCCTAGAATGATCTAAAATCAAAGTAGTTGGGTTTTTTATTCATAACAAACTCTACATATAATTTTCTCAAAAAATATAAAGGAACCTCACAATTAGCATGAGGTGGATAATCAAACACCATCCACCATTTATCCAAAAAATTGGCAGACATTCCTTCATGCCTACACCACCTGATTGATATTCTTTTCTTATTTGCAGGAATAGGTTCATTTGTAATGGGATGTCTAAAATATTATGCTAAATGAGCTTTTGTGATTTTAAGATCCAAAATAGTCTTATAGGAGAGGCCATCAGCATAAAATTGGCGCCTCTCCTCTCTCCATTTCTGGAATCCATCAAAATCCGAGTCAATAGACCTCATAGAATCTACAATGTTTTGTATCAAAGATGCAAAACGTACTACGTGAGGTGGCATGAATTGTTCATTGCAAATGGAATTTAGTTTTTCTTGTATCGAATCCACATTTTCATTTATTATGGCTCGCAAGCAAGCTTGGTCAATTCCAGGTGGGGGTGGAGGTGGAGGTGGAGGTGGGTCATCTGCAGGTGGGGCATCTAGAGGTGGGGCATTTGGCACTGCGGGTGCGGGTGGGGGTGGGGGTGCGGCCGGATCATCCTGTGCATTAAGGAAGTCCTCAACATCAAACTGAATATCATCTAGATTCATGATGTATATATAAAAATCTAGATATGAACCTGCATATATATACATATAAACATACAAACTTCAGTACAAATTTAAAATTAGATCAAGAATATATATATATATGTTTCAAGAAATTACACTTGAAATAAATTTAAATTAAACATATAGATAATGTATACATGCATGCACAAATTTCAAAATGTAAGAGAGCTATTAGGACTACCATAATGATTGATACAATGGGAAAGGTGACCCATCTTAATGTATAATGTGCATTTAAGTAAGGAAGTCTCTAGACAATCATCATGTATTTCTTAAATGTGAATATGCATCCCAAATTTTGGACTATTTTAAAGAAATATGGTGCATTTAGGAACTTGGTGATTGTTGGGGTAAAGAGGAATATATGATCATGCTAGAAGAGGTGGATTAGGCTCATAATTGGGATGGATTAAGCATGAAATTTTGATGGGTAGCCAAGGGTAATCCTAGTGAAGTAGGAGGAGTATGTTTATTAAGAGATGATAAGGGAAAACCTCTACCTATCTTAAAGCTTATGATTTTGGTGTCAAGAACAATAATATGGTAGATTTTACGGCCATGATATCCAGAGCCTTAAGATGACTTGGAAACTAAATAAGATATCCCTTAGTGTGGAAGGAGATTCCAAGATCAACATTGATCATATGAAAAAGCATAGATGAAGCTTGTGGTTATTGGGAACTATTCTATTGGAAGCTAGAAACTTGGTGAATACTTGTTTAAATCTATCTCCTTCAAACATATCAAAAGAAAAGGTAATTTTATATTCTAGACTAGGCAGATAATGGAAGAAATCATTAAATTGCTCCTAGACATCTAGCATTTGTTGGGAAGAATATTTTTTTTACATTCAACTCAATCCCTAAGTTGTACCTCCATGCTATCAAATGTTACTTGTATCTACCTTCTCTACAATGATATTGAAGGGGTAGAAGGTTAGGCTAAGGATTTCTATATTGCTACTTAGATAAATTCCACATCTTCAATGTGTGGCATGAGCATATGCACAAAGCCTTGGAGGATATTTCTAAGATAATGAAGATAAACCTTCATGTCTTGATGCTAAATTGGATGATTCTATCCACTATGAGAATTAAGATGAGGAGGAGGTGACATAAAGATCCCTCCTATATCAAATTTGAACAATGTTAAAAATGTCAAGGAAGTGGTAGAGGCTTTGTAAGGCTTGTGTAATTTGTCCCACCACCCTAGGATAAAGTTTTTTAGTTTATAATTAGTAATTCTAACACTACTTCAACTTATTACTCTAGGGTGAGGGCCACTATAATTTTCCCTACCACTAATATATCCTAAGACACCTATTGGTTTATGTTTGATGTCATTGTACAGTATATTAATTTTCCCTACCACTATTGATCAAGAACAAAACTATACCATATATATTAAGTACTCTAGCTCAATGATCTTAAGATTAATGAAATTAGGACTAACTATATCATCATTATGCTTAGATACACCCAACATGCTAATCAAGAACTTAATTACCTTCACAACCCTATTAGCATTGTATCACTCGTATTAGGGAGTGGACTTGAATGGGGCCAAAAGATTCTAAATACCTCTTACGATTGTGACTTTGGGTTTGGCATGGTCAACTTGGAGAGGTGGTGTGGCATATCCCTATAAGACGATGAAGGGTGATAGGAGGTTGTAGGATGGCTAAAAGTATTCACATGACGATAATGTTCAAGTTTAAATTTCAAGATATGCATCATGGTCTACAAGGTTCTCTTGTTCAAAAGGTTCATCATATTATATACAAGGAACTCACAATCATTGGTACCAAATTCAAGACCTCCTATTACAAGTCTCCATATAGCTTTAAACATAACACCTATAAACACAAAATTTATAGGGCTTGAATACAAGCTCGCCTCCCAGTTAGGAGACTTCCAAATAATTGGTGAACTCACATGCAATAGGGATTAGGGTTTAAGGTATAGTGTTGAGGGTTGATGGTTTAGGGATAGGGTTTAGGTTTGAGGGATTAGGGTTTAGGGTTGATGAATTAGGGTTTAATGTTGAGAGTTGAGGGTTGAGGGTTGAGGTTGAGGGATAGGGTTAATGGTCAAGGGATTAGGGTTAAATAAGAGTGTTGAGGGTAGAGGGATTAGGGATAGGGTTTAGGGTTGAAGGTTTAATGGTTTAGGGTTGAAGGTTTAATGATTTAGGGGTAGAAGGTTAGGCTAAGGATTTCTATATTGCTACTTAGATAAATTCCACATCTTCAATGTGTGGCATGAGCATATGCACAAAGCCTTGGAGGATATTTCTAAGATAATGAAGATAAACCTTCATGTCTTGATGCTAAATTGGATGATTCTATCCACTATGAGAATTAAGATGAAGAGGAGGTGACATAAAGATCCCTCCTATCAAATTTGAACAATGTTAAAAATGTCAAGGAAGTGGTAGAGGATTTGTAAGGCTTGTGTAATTTGTCCCACCACCCTAGGATAAAGTTTTTTAGTTTATTAGTAATTCTAACACTACTTCAACTTATTACTCTAGGGTGAGGGCCACTATAATTTTCCCTCCCACTAATATATCTTAAGACACCTATTGGTTTATGTTTGATGTCATTGTACAGTATATTAATTTTCCCTACCACCATTGATCAAGAACAAAACTATACCATATATATTAAGTACTCTAGCTCAATGATCTTAAGATTAATGAAATCAGGACTAACTATATCATCATTATGCTTAGATACACCCAACATGCTAATCAATAACTTAATTACCTTCACAACCCTATTAGCATTGTATCACTCGTATTAGGGAGTGGACTTGAATGGGGCCAAAAGATTCTTTACCTCTTACGATTGTGACTTTGGGTTTGGCATGGTCAACTTGGAGAGGTTGTGTGGCATATCCCTATAAGAGGATGAAGGGTGATAGGAGGTTGTAGGATGGCTAAAAGCATTCACATGACGATAATTTTTAAGTTTAAATTTCAAGATATGCATCATGGTCTACAAGGTTCTCTTGTTCAAAAGGTTCATCATATTCTAGACAAGGAACTCACAATCATTGGTACCAAATTCAAGACCTCCTATTACAAGTCTCCATATAGCTTTAAACATAACACCTATAAACACAAAATTTATAGGGCTTGAATACAAGCCTACCTCCCAGTTAGGAGACTTCCAAATAATTGGTGAACTCACATGCAATAAGGGAATAACACATGCATACAAAATATGTAGAAGAAAACCCTATAGCATGACTTGTTATTAATTAAAGTTAGGGTTAGGGTTTCAATTAGGATCAGGCTTAAAGGGTTAGAATTGAGGTTAGGGTTAGAATTAGAATTCAAGGGTTGCTAAATTAGGGTAAGTATTAGAGCTACAATTATGGTTTGGGTTACGGCTAGAGTTAGGGTTACAATTACAATTACAAGTAGCTCGTTAGGGTTAGGGTTAGGGCTAGAGTTAGAGTTACAATTACAATTACAATTACAAGTAGAGTTAGGGTTAGGGTTATGATTAGGGTTATAATAAGGGTTAGGGTTTGAATTGCATATAGAATTAGGGTTAGGATTAAGGTTAGAATTAGTGTTAGGGTTAGGGTTGGAATTGCATATAGAATTAGGTTTCAATCTAGCTCTAGAAATAGATAAATTAGTCAAGATGGTTTTAGCTCAATTTTGTTTCCTATTTCCTAGAAAATGCAAAACTATTGTTTTCTATTTAGTTGTTAGTCCCAACTCTTTCCTTTTAAGAAGTATATCAATCTAATGTAGTAGTAGTAGATACTTCTACATATACAAGTTTCTGTTAGGAGAAAATATCTTTTGCCAAATTTGTATAGAGTTGTCTATAGTGTGTTCCAGGGTAATCAAATGATGTAAGTCACAATTTAGAGGGTTGAGGGATAAGTTTGTGTTGAGTCTATAGGAGGTGTTTTCTTACATAGACTGAGCTCCATAATCTAGGTGTCTCCATGTCTAACTCAAATGTTTCAACTTGGTCCATATTATATCCAGATTAATGATAAAATTTTATATATATGGCTATGAGATCCATGATCATATCAATGTTTGGTAGAGAAAAGTTATCTAAGTTGGGGTAGATCCTTTTTTGATGTCTCAAAAGTTAGTGCAAACATGAATTCCCTTAGTTTTCTTGTTAACTAAGACCACATTAGAGACCCATTTAGGATAAGTAATAGTTTGAATGAACCCTAGACATCCAAGAGTTTATACAATTCTTCTATGACCATGAGGGCTACTTGGGGGTGCATTTTGCGTAGCTTTTATTGAATAGGTTTGGCATTGAGGTGAACCACAAGATGATGCATGACTTTAAAGATGGAGTCTCAAGGCATATCACCATAAGACCACATGAAGAAATCAACGTAATCTTTAACATGGTGACATGGTTATATATGCCTTCTTTGATGTCAAGGTCTAGTGGAGCTATTATCTTAGAGAGTTTAGGGTCCGAGCTTCTATTCACAGGTTGATGTCTATAGCATCCTCAACAAGGAGAGGGGAGTCATGTCTTGTATCTGAGTGGTATCTAATGGAAGGTGAAGTTTGTCAAATTGAGGAGGTTTTGGGAAGTTTCCATTTTTAGTGTATCATTTTAATCGATCACAAGTTTCTTCTTATATCTTGTTGCTATTCTGCCTAGACTAGGGTGCCTTAGGACTAAAGGATTCTTTCTTTCTCTCCAAAATAAGCATATGTAGGTGTTAAGTATGGTGGAAAATTCTTTCTTATGATTACAATGGGGATGTGGTCTTGACACTTCATAAGTTTCATGATGGCTTCATCATTTTGGAAAACATCAAATCATAAAGGGTCGTGTTGGTCCCAATCGATAAGATCAAGGTATTATAGGTCTAAGGAGATGGTGAGGATAGTGACCTATCATGAAAGAGGTTAGTGGTGGAAAGACCTTCGTAAGGATCATGAGTGGAGCCTACATCAATGTCATTAAGATTAGGGGAAGCATTACCAATGAGGTTGAGCTCATATCACAATTAACATCACGATGTTCATTCCAGGGGCATAACCTAGCTAGTGAGGACAGCTACTTGAGTATATATCAAAAGTTACATAAATGTTGGCTTCATTTCATTCTTGATTAGTTGGCTATCACAAAAACTGTAAAATTTTCTCAATTCTTGATTAGTTGGTTGTCTCTAAAGGTTTGATTATGAAGGATGTGATAACTTGGTTTTATTATGGTTTGTTGTAATTTTTTTACATGATAGTTAGCTATTCAATAATGCCTTTAAAATACAATGACATACATTGTTATAAGTAAATTTTATTAAAACCAAATATATATATCATCCCAATGCTATATAATTTTTGACAGTTTGTTCAAAATCTCTCCTTTCATATGATACAAGGGTTTCAAAATTTCAATTGTATTTTACAACTAAAATGTTTAAATACAGCTACTCAAATTGAACTCAAATTTTGACAGTTTGTTCAAAATCTCTCCTTTCATATGATACAGTATTTTCAAAATTTCAATTGTATTTTACAGCTAAAATGTTTAAATATAGCTATTCAACATTCAAATTGAACTCAAATTTTGACAGTTTGTTCAAAATCTCTCCTTTCATATGATACAGTATTCTCAAAATTTCAATTGTATTTTACAGTGAAAATGTCTAAATATATCTATTCAATTCTCAATTTTAAACATAATTTTGACAATTTGTTCAAATTCTATCATTTTATATGATATAGTCTTTCAAAATTTCAATTGTATTTTACAACTAAACTGTCAAAATTAGCTACTGATTTCATAAACCCTAAACCCTAAATGACAATTCAAAATTTAAATTTTGATTGTATTTTACATCAAAACAAACAAGGGAAGCTTAAAACGATTGATGGGTAATTTGTAGAAGTGGAAAAATCCACTTACCTGGTCGTTGGATGGGAAATGAACTCGGGATCCCATTTTCACCTGTCGACTGTCGCTGTAGAAAATGGGGTCTCTGCCATTTTTTTTTCAATTTAATACTTTTACAAAATGGGATCCCGTTACATAAAACGCGATCCCGTTCCATAAAACGGGATCCCGTATTATGGAACGGGATCCCGTTTTTGACCTCTAGGTTTGGGATCCCGCTAAAAAATGGGATCGTGTTTTTTGTTTTAGGCTCGGGATCCCGATGCAAAACGAGATCGCATTTTATATAAACGGGATCCCATTTTGTAGAAACGGGATCCTATTTTTGTTTCCCTGATTTTGAATTTTTTTCTAACTCCGAAACTTCCACCTTAAGTGGACACAACTTCTTGCATTTACCCTATCATCTGGTTGCTTGCTAATTGGCCGTTCGTTCAAACATTTGGACAGGTTTAGAATCCCCTGTATGCCCCAATAATTTGACATGTTAAAAAGAAAGAAAAAATAGAAGAAAGCACATCGGCAACAGAAAACAAGCTTTGCATGAGTACACAAAAATAGAATTTCAGTCAAATTCAATATTGCACCTTGCTTTGCTTTAGGAATATTATAACATAAAGAGAACGTAAAATGCAGGAGTTTTTTTAAATTTTCCAGAGCTTTTCATTACCTTCCAATGACCAATGATACATTGAGCTCTGTGTAACAAGTCCCAACATCTTTGGTGTGATCCACTTCCAAAACACAACTTATGAATTACAAGTTTGTAATATATGAGATATCATGAACTATCTTTGTGCGTTAATAAAACAACACTAGTAGATACAAACTGAGCCAAAAAATAATCCAAGTTGGCAAAATGTCAATACCTATTCAAGCATCTGATACGATTTTACTTTCTCCTTCATCTCAATGTTAAATATCTATAGATGATCCTGAGTGGTGCCAAGTATTTGTGCTGCCATTCATAACACATGAAATGTCAGATCCACAATTTCAACATTAAGCATGATTAAGCATTAGTAACTGGTAATTTGACTTTCCTGATTGTCTGTTTCTACTGCGCTCTATAATGTGGCAACATTTTGCATTAGTTACAATTACAAGCATAGTGCCTTTTGGAAAAAAGCTTTAGTTCCCTTACTCTGATTTAAACTTTACAAAGATAAAGAGTAATGGAACTCAGCCAAAGTCCACAAAAGGCTTTCATGAATAATTAGTCTACTAACAATGTTACAATATCAACAATTAATCAGACTTAAAAACCAATAGATAATGGAGAAACAAAGGGAACACTTAGCACTAGTAGTAGAGTGGAAGATTTAGAATGCTGTATGATCTCTAAAAGGAACAAATTGAAGAGAATTCTCTATTTGGAAAATAGATGGAAAAAGTACAAAAAGATGCATATGGAACTAAAAGCTTTGAAATTATTGTATCAATATCAGAGTATTACCTTAATTTCAGCTTCTTCAATTGTTACATCAGTTTCATACCCACAAAGATTTTGTAATGCACCAATGAGATATAGTGATTCTTAGATGAGCATTGTAAACAAAATCAAGACTGAAACAAGAATAAACAAATACTGTTTGAGAGAACCCTTCCTAGAAAGCACCATTCTATCCTCCTACCAAAAACCAAGATTATTAGAAAGTTTTAAGTAAGGCTTATATACATATATAGACTTGTGTAACTTATCTACTTTTCACTGGATCACTACCAAAGTTTCATTTATGTTATATCCCTCTGCCTAGATAAATTTACTCCTTAATATAGGTAAAGGTAAAGATAATTTATTAGGTCACTGCCAAGAGAGACATCAAATTCCACAAGGAGATTGTTTTCCATTTACCTTATTTATTGTTGGAGATTGTTTTTTCATTTACCTTATATACTGTTCCAAATTCAAACATGCAACCTATGGCGTATGTATGCCTTCCAATATGTGAGCATTAACTCATGTCTTTAAGCCTCTACTTTGCACCAGGTAGATCCCATAGATACCCTATCTTCTCCACATTATCTAATCACAGGCAAATATATCATTTATTTATTTTTTTAAATTAAAAGAAATCATTCTAAACCCTATATAGGATACATTGATACTTCAAAAGCATCTAAAGGAATTTGAAATTATGCAAATATATGTCAATTAAATACCTGGATTACAAATAGTAGCGCGAACAATGTAACCCTTGTTGAGTAGAGTAGGAATGAGATAAGCAGCAATGAATCCTATGCCTCCTGTCACACACATCTCCTTACCATTCTCTGTCATTCTTTATTGAAAAGCTTGAACCCAACCAGCTTCAACTATTTATAGGGAGAACATAAGCATGTCATTTCACTTCTCCATTTTGGCAGGCTATGCCTAAAAATAAGGTTTCAACGAAGGTTTTAGAGTATGTTTATTAAAATGAAAATTATGTCATTTCAATTCTCCATTTTGGCGTGCTACGCCTGAAAATAAGGTTTCAACGAAAGTTTTAGAATATGCTTATTAAAATGAAAATTATGAATAGCGTTATTGATTCTTGATTCCTTAAATGATCTATTCAAATGGATTGTGACTAAATAAATGACTAACTATTTAGTCATTTTTATTTGTGTGACTAAATAATTTTTTAGTCAACGACCAAATTAGTCATTTATTTACTCATTTATAGCTGAGTTGCAAAAATTTAGTAGAATTTAGTCATTTTTAGTTGTTGTGACTAAAAGTTTTAGTCACGTAGTCATTTATTTGCCAAATTCTACTAGTGATATATCCTTTTATTTTTTGTAATGTTAAAGTAGGGCCTTGGGGGTGGTAGCAATTGGTGGAGTCAAGGGGTAACACAAACCTTTTAAAATGCACATGCTTATAAACCTATAAAATTCAATTGGAGATGCCAAATTATAATGAAAATCAATGATGCCAAATGATTATTAGTAGAAAGTAAAGTTTGCATTTTTCACTAGAATCTAGTTTGCATTTGTTACAAAATCTTTAGATGCTCCTACTTACTATTTACATGGAACATAAGCAAAAATGTTAAGATCATAGTTGTCTTAGGTGAAATTTACCAAATAGAAGAGACATTTCAAGAATTATATAAATTGAATACCAAGCACATATTGCAAATAAAATTTCAATTTCTTATCCATGCAAAATTTTTAAAAAATATTAGTACATGAATTTAGTACACTACCTGTATTCTTTGTAATCATTAGATTTGAGGATCTGAGTTTTAGAGGCCCTAATAATAAAGGAGATAAATTCTTGAAAACCTAATTTATATACAATTTACAAGTGGCTTGAATCCTACCAAACGTTAATCTCAAAGATAAAGTAACCTTAAAAGTAATGAGAGTTTATTAGTGATCGTGATATGGCCCCAGAAGTTGTTAGGAAAAGGTGTGTTGTACACCTTGCATAATATTGATATATTTTATTTATGTAAAATAAATATTTATTTGTGGTGCATCTTAATTGATATTTTTAGCTACATTAAATATTTATTTGGGTGCCTCTTGTACAAGTTGTATGCAACATTGGGTTAGTTATTTTATGTGTGGGAGACATAGAATAATTAATTAGAAAATTATTTAATATTGGGCATAAAAGGAAAACTTAGTTACAAATATTAAATGAGGGGTCAATGGTTTTGTGTATCCATGGTTTTCCATTTACTACATCTTGTATATGTGTGAGCTTGATTCTATAAAAGAAAGCACATGGTTAGTAGTTGGGATTGGATGGTTAGTTGTTTGGTTTTAGGTTGTCATTGTATTGGGTCTCTCTTATAAGTGCATTTTGTGAAGCATGGCATGGGATGTGTGGTTACGTGCTTGGACAAATGGAGGATGCATTGGAGGAGCTTGATGTTTCGGGAGTGTTCATGAGACTCTGTAAGTGTATTGTAATGTTTTATTGCTGAATAATACATTGAGTGTGGATGCTTTTGGAGGCTGGGTTTTTCCCTCTTGATGATTTTCCCAGGATATATCTTGTGTTATCTTGTGGCTTGTCTATTTGATCTTTACATTATGGAATTGTTGTAAGCTTGTATGCATCATATTCTCTCATAGGGTTATGTAGGAATTGATTTGATCAACATCTAAGTTCCTAACAAGTGGTATCAGAGCTATATTCATGGTTGAGGGAGGTGTGAGCTCCCTGGTTTGTTATAACCCTTGTCGTGTAGTTTTGGTGCAAAACGGAATCCATGGCAATGCAGGAAAGATTTGGACATTACAAGAGTTTGTCTAGGTGTTCTTTTGTAGATTTGGGGTTTTGGGTGTTGTAGATTTGTTGGGTTTATTGCAGATCTAGGTGTTGGAAAATTTTGTCAAAAAATAGGTTTCTTGGAGGTGCTTAATATAAGGGTTTTGAGGAGGAAGTTTTGTAGATGACCTCCTGGGACAAAACATACCTCACCGTTGAGTCTAGGGGGTCCGAGAGGCGACGAAAATACATAATTTTCTCTATTTTGGCCACTAGGGCTTGGAAGAAAAAAATGCCCCCCATAGCAGTATGACTATACAACCAGGTATGTCAATTGTGTCTGTAGAATAGAAAAAAAAAAAATTCTTGTATAATGGTTAAATTTCTATAGTTTGAAAATTAAAAATTTGTTTTTAAAAATCTTTTTAAAAACTATAGAAAATAGGTGAAAGAAAAAAATTAAAAATTTGGGGAAAGTATGGGGTATGCAGACCCCCGTATTATTGTACCCCTATGGAAGCAACAGGTGCAGGGCCTACCGTTGGCAGACCCTTGGCACGGTTGGTGGTTGCTGAGCTGGGAGGGCTTTATGCCGCTGGTGCCAGGCCCCCGGTCGGCTGACAACTTGGCCAGATTGTCAGGTCGGAGCCCATGGTTGACAGATTTTGTTGGCAAGCTCGCATAGGCCCCCTGCAAGTAAAACATAAAATTTGAAAACATAAAATCTTTTTCAAATATGTCGTCAGGTCTAGTGGATGGGAAGCAATTAAACAAACCTATTAAATTTTTCTTTGGAGTTTGTCGTGTCATCAGATGACGCCATACTAGTTGTACGCCATGTCAATGCCACATAGGCACCTTGTCACATCACCCCAACCCAGTCAACATGATGACATTAGCGATGACATCATGCTACATCAGCAGTATGGACAATGTCCCCGAGGGTCCTCTTTTAACCCTCAGAGGGTGTTTTTCTTCCAGGGGCATAACTTTCGCCCACGGTATCATATTTTTGACTTCTTATAGGCGTTAGAAAGGTCTCTTTGAGCACTACGTAGTGGTATAGGTTTGGTTATTTCTCTATTTGTGTTAGAATTTGGTGCCTGAAGATAGGAATTACTCTGGGATAGTTTTATGCTCATAACTTTTGCATAGGGAATTAGATTTTCGATTTCAGATAGGCGTTGGAGAGATCTTTCCATGTACTATAGTTTAGATTATGTAAATTTTTAGTTTGGTGTGCAGATAGAGGTTTTTACTTGTTTGAGAAATTGTGGGAGCTTGAGATTCAGGGTGCGATTATGAGAGCATTCATATAGATTTTTGGGCACACACTTGTGGGAGTGTATGTTGTTATGAGACCATCATCATGGTATAGCAGGTTTTTAGATTTGGTACTTCCATTTACATGTTTATAGGTGTTTTGAGAGTTTGGACTTTGATGGAGACAGGTACACAAGTTGTCTTATTGAGGACATGATTGATACATGTGTGAGACTAGGAGTCTCGTTTTAGTGGGAGTTGAGTACAGGTATAGTGATGATGATGATTATGGTGTCATGGATATGTAGGTACATTTGAGCATTGGCACAACATGATCATGTATGCAGTTGACATGTATGGGTTATGATGTTTGATTCATGATTACAAGTGGTGGTATGGTGTAGTTTTAGGAGGTTTTTCTTATCTCCTAGATGCTTGATTACTTCCTTGACTATGGTTACTTATTTGTGGACTTGTTGGCAAATCAAATCTAGTGTTGATTTGGTGTTTGAGTCTTGAGTCTACATGTTATCTTCTTTGATATCTCGGCTTGCAAGTTACTAATGTGATGATAATTTTGCATGTTGCATTTGTTATGGATCTTTGAGTTATGCAATTTTATGGGTAAGCCACCCATTTGGTTGTAGTGGGATGACTCGAATTGGACTGTCTATATCCACGAGATTGATTTAGTGTTTATGTAGACTTTGTTAGTTGGCCCTGTCTGTGGTCATTTGTACATTGGTATGTTGCATTAGGATGAGAGGATGGTGTTGGCAAGAGACACAGTGTAGCCTCATGGTTGTTGTCATTGATGGCAACAAAGTTCATCCCACCCATCCATAGGACATGGTGTGCCTATACCGGAAGTCAGATTGAAGAGTGTTGTGGTTTGGTTAGCAAGAACAGAGCATGTGGCAAGGTCCAACAGTCAGGTGTAGATCTCTCAGAGAAAATATCTTAGTAAAGTGCAGACTTGGGGAAGTCAAGAGATGTACCTTGACTGACACATTCCAGAGATTGAGCCTCCGGTGATGAAAGAGTAAAGAGATATGAGCACCTAAGTATTGAGTTCCTGTTTGAATAGAGTAAAAAGAGGAAGAACTGACCGGTAGAGCATCAGACCTTTATCCGGATAAGATATTGATGGTGATCAAGCTTACTAAGGTATCATTCATGATTGGCCAACATGATTGATGACTTCTATGCGCATCTCTTTGATATGCATCACTTGATAAGCAAGGATTCAGTTGAAAGACCAAGAGTTTGGGAAAATAGTAAGTATTCTGGATGCCGACTAGAAAGTGGATGAAATCCTTGATGCGAATATATATACTAGATTGATTTCGGTATGAAGGTGTGTGTTGTGTGTTGGTGTATGTGAATAAAAGTAGAAGAGTAGTGTGGAAGTAGTAAGGCATGTCTGGTATGTAACAGGACAACAGTACCAAAGAAGAGGAAGAATGAAGTGCAGCAGATCAGTGTATTGAGCCTAACCAGAACTGAACCTTAGCACATGTGGATGCTTCTCATCAGTTCAAGTATTTAGTTTCCTTGTATAAACTACTGTATGCAGTGAGCCTCTTGTGAGTAGTGTACTTGGGCAGTGAGCCCTAATTGGCAAGTGCCATTTTGTACTATCTTATTCTTCTAACAGAGAATACAATCTTGGGTTAGTCACCCCGTGGTTTTTTCCCTTAACAGGGTTTTCCACGTCAAAATCATTGTGTCATGTGTGTTGATATTATTTCTATTTTCATGGTTATGTTTGCTTATATGTTTGATGCTGCACTAAATACTAAAGAAGACCAGAAAGTTAAAATAATTGAAGATAACTGATTCACCCCCCCTCTCATTTATCAACAGATGGATGATTAGAGTGTTTGGAATCTTGATGATATTTTTCTCAAGAGATCATTTTACTCTTGACTAATGATTGGTTGTATGTAGTTTAGAACCTCATCCCTTTTTGGACTATCCCTTGGGTCTTCTTGATTGAGTATTTGTTTAAAGTACTCTACTTCCAATTCTCCTATTTCCTTGGGATCCTCTATAGTATTGCCATCCATTTTCTTCAAACAACTTATCTTATTCAAACCTCTCTTTATCTTCGCGGTGTTGTGGAAGAATTGGGTGTTCCTATCTCCCTCTCTTAAACAATATTCTCTAGATTTTTTTTGCCAAAAAATCTCTTCCCTCTTTCCTCTTAAAAACTTCTGCATACTTATCTTTCAGCTCCCTCTTTTTCTGGAAGGAGACTTGGTCCATAGCTCTCTGAATGATTGCTTCATTATGTTCTTCCAATTCTTTTTCTAGCTCATATTTTTCTTCAAAATGTTCCCAAACTATTTTATATTCTATTCTTTGAGTTGTCCTTTGATGAATCCCAACTTCTTGTATAAATCAAACATCTTTGTTCCCCTAAAATTTGGGGCCCTTGTCCACCAACTTTCTAATTTACCTAGTAGGTCTGGATCCCTTAGCTACATATTTTGAAATTTGAAGGGGCAAAAAAGAGGGGCTGAATCATTTGCAAATTATAGAAAGTCAAGAAAATGATCTAACCCTAAACATGGGAGGATAGTACTTAGCTTCATAAGTTAGTGACTGATTTTCCCACTCACCCAACAGGAGGAATCTATCCAATCTTTCATCTATACTCATGAACCCTTGTCTCTGTTTGTCCAAGTGAAGCAACCATTCCTTGGAACAACATTGATTAGCTGGTTATTATTTATAAAATCTTGGAAATCCACCTTAGTTTGTATGATCCTTGTCATTCCACCCTTCTTCTCTGAATTGTCAATTGTTGCATTAAAATCTCCCCCAACAATACATAATACCTCCCTAATAGATTGGATTACTCCTGTTATTTGATTCCACACTTCTTTTTTCTTGATAGTGTTTATTGCTCCATAAACATTTATTATAAAAAACTTGCAGTTCTGAGGAAAGAATTTGATTCTTACCATTTGCCAGTGTTGTCCTTCCTAAAACTCTTCTATATCCATTTTCATCTGGTCCCATATAATCCCTAAACCCCCTGACGCTCCAACCACTGATACAAAAGTGTCCTGCCACTGTCGCCATTTATTTAGTAATGTTGAATTCTCTGCCTTTTCCATCTTGGTTTCTTGAATTAGAGATATGTCTGGTTCAAACATATCTCTTTGGTGCTTAATTAGGCACCTTTGTCAAGGGCATTTTGACCCCTAACATTCCATGTTAGGATCCTCATGGCCCCTCAGGAAGGGGGACACTCTTCCCAGATCTCAGTTTCATCTATCCTTTAGCCTGGCCAGCCATCTCCAACTTTGTTCTCCTTCCTTTTTTCTTCTTTTCCCCCACCTTTGACTTCTTTAGTTTGGATTTGTTCTGGCTAATAGTTCTCTCTTCTAGTTCATCAAATTACCCTCCTTAGTAGTTGCTTTCCTCCTGCGTCTCCACCTCTAACTGTTGTGTCTCTGGGGGGATGTTCTCTTTATCATCAAAATCCTCATTGCAGCCAAACAACTCTAGTGCTAGCTCAAAAGATATCTTGTTATCATTATCTTTCACCTTTTTAGCCTATTCTATGTTTCCCTTATCTCCAATTTGGGCCTCCAAGTTGTCCTCTTCTACCTTCAAGATTCCCATTTACTATTGATTTTAACTACCCTTCATCATCCTTGTTCTCAATTGGAGTTTCTTCTTTACTATCCCTTCCATCTCCATTACTTCTCTCCCTATCTTCCTTGCCCTCCTCTATGGTTTCTTAACTCATCTTATCAATTGTTGTACAATCTACCTCCATATGCCTACTTCTGTGACATTTAATACATTTATCCCGATTTCTTTCTTTTTAAATCTTTTGTCTCCATATTCCTACTGCTATCCTAATTCCAATCTCTTTAGGAAAAG
This sequence comes from Cunninghamia lanceolata, assembly GCA_027924645.1. NCBI lineage: Eukaryota > Viridiplantae > Streptophyta > Pinopsida > Cupressales > Cupressaceae > Cunninghamia > Cunninghamia lanceolata. Next base: position 10,673,176 of record BSBN01000472.1, on the reverse strand, counting down.
GGTCTTTGGGATTAATATTGACGCATATTCTTGTACACATCCCATAATATCGATCTCTAAATTTTCATCTATTTTTATGATGGTCCCAATTTTTTCTCCTATGTTTTTTAAAATCCCCAGATATTTTGTTGGGAAATTGTACAGTTGAATCCATATTAAGGATTCTATCACTTCATGTTTCAGGGGATTGAAATTAGGTTTCCATTTTTTCAGATATAAACCACTGCCCCTTGCTAGATATTGACCCTTATTTAAAATTTATGCCTTCCTTTCTCGCAATGGACATTCGACCAGGTAACATCCTCTAGGTAGGGTTTTGATTTTCACCTCCTCCCCCTAATGACTAACGCACAAATTTTTAACTCTACTCTTCATTGGCCAATCCCCAGTCCATTTTGTAAATAAGACGTATTCTTATAACTTTGCTCTTGAAGATCTTACATCCTCAAATTCCAATTCTATTTATTTACAAAATATAGGGTTTTAGGGTTGAGGGGATTATTATTCACACCTATTAAGGGATCCGATTTCTTTGCCTACCACTTCTGTTGGTTGCTTATCCTTGTTCCTTCTTGGTCCTGTGCTATCGTCCTCCACTTGTTTCTACTTCTGAAACTTCCACTCATGCTCCCTTAAGTTTGTTGTCTGCGATGACTCTAATTCCTTCTTTTCCATGGCAATTGGTTAGATCTTCAATTATTCTAGAATGTCCACATCTTTCTGTAGAGAGGGATTTCAATCCTATATTGAAATCCATTGCTCCTTCCTTCATTTCTCTCATCCTAGAACCTTCATTATTTGAAGTCTGCCTTCCTTTGATTATGTCTTCCGAAGTCCCAATTATTCGCTATTTTTTAGTCGCGAGCCATTTTTCTCTTTTTATTTGTGGTTATTATTTATAATTATGTATTTATAATTGTTATATTATTCTCTAATTTTGAGAAAAATATTAATTAGAATATAAAAATAATGTTGTAAAGGTATAATAAATTTGTACTAATTAGATATGGTGTCCTTGTTGTCTCAAAGTTAGTCACGTGGAGGTGGATTGTCCAAGAAACAAGAAAAAACAATCTTTTTGCAGGAAAAAGGAATAAACTTTACCTTCACAATCTCTCACGTTTAGTAGTGAAGTGGAAGGCCTCTTAATAGATCGATCTAATCTAAAGGGGTTGTTGGGATGGGGGGATTTTGAGGATTGTAGGGGATTGGGGAGACCCAATAAATCAACCCTACAATTGAGTTGCAAAGGTCACCCCTTTCATTGATAAAGCAGAAATGGTGATGGGATAGAGGATTTCATGCAACCCTTTGGGTCCTTCTAATTCAAGAGTAGCATTTAAAAGAAGAGAATCAGCCTAGAAGGATTTTTCACCAAGGAAAAGAATGATGAGGTTATCTAATGCTCCTTGAAACACTTTGGTTTCAAACTGCCTTGATTTAGTTGTTCTCCTTGTTAGTGTATATTTTACCTATGTATTATTTTACCTCACATGGGTAAAATACAGGTGTCGTAAGCCTACTTATGTGGGTTGTGTGCCGACTTGGAGAGTTTGACACAACTCTCCAAGCTATGTGTCAACATCCTTTTGTCACTTGGTGAGTGGAGTGTTGAAGTCGACTCCTAACTTGACTTAACCTCCTCACTTCTTCTCACCTATATTTACATTGTCTTTTGGCTAATGAGTTATGTGGTGGATTTGGTGGATTTAGAAGGATTTGCATACATTTTCTATGCTTTGTGTTTCATTTGCAATATTCTTTGCTTGTTATTCATCTTCCTAATTTTGGATTTTTGTCCATCATGCCCTAATTTTTGGCCTTGGAAAACCCTAAGTTTTTTGTGGGATATTCTATTTTAAAAAAAAGTATTATACATAATGCTTTTTTGGTATTTAAATAACCAAAGCAAATATTTAAATTAGGGGCAAATTAGCTTTAAGGTTCTTTTAAAATTGTTAGTGCAAAAATTGCATTTTTTGTAAAAAGGCTAAGTATTAGGGCTCGATTATATCGACCTGCTTAGACCTAAAGCACTAACTTTATAAAGTGCCACATTTAAGAGGGAGGACAAATGAAGCAAAGGGGTTTAACCACACACTAATCTTATAAAGTGTCGCTTTTATGTATTAATTTTGGGGGGTTATATAGGCATTTTGTAATCATTAAACTAACATAAAGTTCAAAAGGGGGTAAATTATCTAAGTCAACTAAAGGGGATGACAAGTCATCCATCTATCACCACTTTGGAGAATAGAAACTATAAGTCCTAGTGCAATGGTATCCTGGTGTACTACCTATGGATTCACCTATTGCCACATTTGTATGGGCTTTTTCTTGAACCAAGTACATATTGGGAGAAAATTGTATGGGAAAATAAGAGTAATCAGGTCTTAGGATTAATTGGTTTAAGTGTTATGAACCACACTTAGTGGGTTCCTCTATCACACATTGGCTGCCCTAGAGCTCTTTGGACCAAACTATGGGAAATGTATGGAGACCCTCCATTCCTAGATAATCCCGCTATAGACATACTTCTTTCCCTTGATGATTTTGATGATCATTTCTATGACGATGATACTAAAGAGGAACTTGTGTATTGGGAAAGTATTAAATTTACTGATGACACATAAACATACCTGCTTGCTTCTCCTCTTACTATACCTCTTGCATTGGCAAATATTCTGCCACCTCCTCCTGTTGCTTCATCAGATTTTAGATTTTCTTCTTTGAGAGCTTCTAGCACTTCTTTGTAGTAGGATCACATTTGTATTCCTAGCATTGCTGATTGGGATATATTTCTACCCGACATTGCCTGTCTGTTTGTAGAATCTCACATTGTTGACTTGGAAGAACACATTGAGGACATCGGTCTTCTCTATGATGACAGTTTCGATGAAGCTGCATCTCCATTATCCTCTTTGGATATTCATGCTCTACATCTATCTACACATGGTTCTAGATTGTCATCATCTTCATCTATTAGGCATGCACCTGATTTAATTATGGCATCCTTCGACATCGACATGGGGCACCTGAGCACTCTTCAAAGACATCAAAAAATGGGCATCATCATCCTTGGATCAGCTACAACATGATTTAGGAACATACATACATCTTCCAACATGGGAAGATATCTTGCATCTTCAGTTGGTTTTATTTCTTGCCAAGGGAAGGAACATTGTTTGACATTCTTGGATCTACATATGCATCCTCTATCAAGCTTCCAACCTCACTGCAGCAGGACATGTATTATGGGGGGGTCTCATAGACCTTCTATCATTTTCTCTCTTATGGGAGAAATCATGTATTGTACTTAGTGAAATAAGTAGTACTTCTTCATTTTGTATAATTTTCATGCATCTTTTCTCTCTTTTGGAGGGTAGTTTTTTCCCACATGGTTTTCTACCTTTCTCCACTTCATGAGAGATTACTTTGTACATGGGTACCTCACTAGGCCTAGTAGCTAGGACCCATCTCTTCTTGTACCCACCTAAGCTATGGTTAAGGGGGGTGTTAGTGTATATTTTACCTATGTCTTATTTTAAACCTCACATGGGTAAAATACATGTGTTGTAAGCCTACTTATTGTTATAGAGTAAAATGTGTACACTTGTTAATCATGACCTATTTGAACATCTTTTTGAACATTAAACAATTAAATCTCGATCTTGATAAATAAACCCCAAAAAAATAAGGTTGGGACTGGTCTAAACCCACTTAAATGGACACTCTCTAGAGTTTGTGGGGCTAAAGGACCAGGGTGCCTAGTGCCCTGGTCTCGGATGTTAGCCCCGGTCCTATTTTGTGGTGTCATCTTAAAACACTTCCTTAACTTTTAATTGTCAGCCCCATTTGATTTTATTTGTTGTTGGTGAGCGGAAATGCATAGATAAAGGAGTTTTACAATTCATTTTACACCTAGATGGATATTGCAAGTTTGCTCACATGTTTTGATCTTCTATGCTCAAATGCTCTTCATGCTTGAATGTGCTACATGCTTGTGGATGTTATGATTCTCATTTGCAAGTGTTGAAAGAAGTTCAATATATATTTTTCTCTCTCCTTATTGGTGTATGATCTTGATTTATTTACATCAACTAGGGTTTCACATCTTATGGTAATCATTATCACTTTCATTCATATTTCTATCATATATTGTTGATCTTGCCTCTGCCCTCCTAGGGCACGCACTCTTGGATCACTAATCATCACTATAGTGGAGGTGGAAACACCAACATAGGGTTTGACTAAGGTAAGCCCCTAAACATAGCACAAACTTTTCCCTCTTTGCTTGTGTGCAGGTTGAAGATACAAGTTTTTGAAGACAAGATCCAGGAAGAAGAAAGAGTTTATAGGTACAGGTCTGGTGAAACTCAAAGATTCTATAAAACCCTAGATTGGGTCTAGGGTGCCCAACGCCCTGGTCTTTCTAGCCTCCTGAACTTAGATCCAGGTTTTGATCTACTTCTTGATCTCTATTGTACTTTCTGATTTCGTATTTCCATTTATGACTATCATATATTTGTCGATATTTGTCAATTAGGGTTTCATCTTTAGCCCTAGTTTAGTTGGTTAGTTTTGGTTGAATTTGGTGGAATCTTCTCTATACAATAAGAGAGTATAACCCTTGTAGTTTGGCTCTCCTTCGTAGGTAGAATCCAAGCTCGGTTTGTGTCCTAATGTTTATGGAAGAGGGTTTGACCTAGTTTAACTTCTTAGGCTAGATCCCTGTTTTCTCATTAAACATTTTGGTGAACCCATCGTTTCTTGTATTTTGGCACCCTTATAAAATTAGATATGAGTTGTTTTATACCTTAGATCTGATTGAATTCATTTATCATTTTGCATACCTACATAGCTCATTTTCGCATTGTTTCAAAATTAGGGTTTACAAAAATCTTGCATTGTTAGAAAACCTAGCTAGTCTTGAACCTAGGGTTTGGAGATTAGTGATTTGTTTCAAATATTTATGGCATGTTTAAATTCATTTTATTTTCTATTTTATATCAGCTTTCTGTCTAAGAAAATATATTCTTGCATGCTTGCATTGAAAAGTGAAAAATCAAGCATTTTAGGGTTAGGAAAAAGCATACTTATTACATTGTTTTCATTGCATAAGTTTTATATCATCATAGAAAGATTTAAATTTATGATTTTTCATCAGATACTATTGGTATTGCATTCATTATTCCTATGCTAGTGCTTTATCTTGCATTTGAAAACTATTCATTGCTAGGGTTTGTTAAGAAAAAGTTGCAATTTTAGGAAAACCTAGTTTTTGTCAAATCTAGGGTTTGTGATTCATATCTTGTTTTAGATTTTGCTGATTACATTTTCATTTGAAATATGGTTTTACATTGCTATCATACATCATATATGTCATTTGGTTTTTAAATTTGAAAAAGAAGATTTTTTTTTTGGATTGATACATGTGTTGGGTTATCTACTGGGAATCCCATTCGTCATTATAGTTCGGTTCCCTTCAATTATACGAATACTACACCTAGTGTCACCCACCTACATCAAACCACACTAAGCCTAATATCACTTTCCAAAAGGCCAATCATATAGTGTTGCTGCCTATGGTTATCCCTATCCATTCATACCAACCTCAACCTAGTTTTCCTTCCGACCCCGTCATTAATCAACTTTTGCAAAACATGAATTCCATCCAACAACAATTAGCAAGCATAAACCAAAGTCCCACCAAACCATCTATGACATTTCATTATATTTGCAACCCTTTATCCTATCATATCTTAAGATCTCAAATGTCTGAGAGTTTGAAACCCCTCACTTTGAGAAGTATAATGGGAAGGGAGACCCTAACAACCATGTGGAAACCTTTACAACTATGTGTAGTGACTTCTTCTTTGAAGACACAATTTTGGCAAAAATCTCTCCTAGGTCACTCAAAGATTCAGCCCTAGATTGGTTTTTCTCATTGCTGTTGCAAATATGTGCATATGATGTGTTGTCATTGATGTCAACATATCTCTTTGTTAGAAACAGTGAAGATAGTGCAGTAGATTGATCAGTACTCCCAGGAAGTTGAAGATCAGAGTATGCAGATTAAAGGGTTTGTAGAGGATTGTCTGAGGTTACTCCAGTCAAGATTTGAGAGGTCCGCATGGCGAATCAAGGAAGTTATGTCCATCTGAGTAGAACCAGTTTTGCTATTGTTAAGAAGTGACAAAGTGATAGGGAGTTGGTCCGGATTGGTCCGGTATGAGCATATGATGATTTGTGGATCTAGAGGCATGTCTGGGATGTTGGTGTGTTCCCTCAACTCAAGTGGTTCATGGTTTGGAGGTCCGCAAGCAATCTTTCTAGTGTGACAATCATGGCAGTCAATGTTCTTGAGGTTCAGTGTGAAGATGCAAGTGATTCTGGTGATGCGAAGTGGTGTGGTTGTTCTGTTGATTTCATTGTGCTTGTGGTGGTCTCTGGATCGTGTGCCTATTGTGTTGGTGGTCCACATTGATAAGTGAGCTCATGATTGAAGATTTCCTCTTGGGTGTTGATGTTCTTCCTAGTCTTGGCTGATCGGATGCCTAATGCATGTTGTGGATGGTCTAAGAGAAGTCGTATGGAGCGTGGTGTGTTGATCGAGGAAGATTTGGGTCCTAGCCATGTTTGGCCGACATCGTAGTGATTTGCATAAAGTATTTTGTATTGTAATTGTAATTATTTATATTGTTTGTAAGGCTGACTTTGATGTTCATTCCAAAGTCGATGTCATGTATAAAGAAGTGAATCAAAGTCATGGAAAAGTGTGAATTGAAGTGAATATGTGGATGTAGTGAAGAAGTGTTTGGGGGCAGAGCAAAGATGTGTTTGGAGCTTAAATGGAACTGATCTTTGGCATGGTGAAGATGTTGTTTCTCAGTTCAAACTTTCTGTGATAACTCTTGTGAATATTTTTGTAGTTAGTGAGACTCTTGGAGCAGTGAGCTCTGGGCACTGTGCTCGTAGGCATGTGCCTTCCCATTTATATTCTTTTAACAGAGAATAATCTTGTGGGTTAACTCCCACTGTGGTTTTCCCTTAACTGGGTTTCCACGTAAAAATCATGCTATTATCTGTGTTGTTTATCTTTTTGTACTTGTGTTATTGATTCATGCTTTCATGATGATATCATTAATCTGTTTATAAGTGATAAAGAAGATTAATTGTAGAAAAGGATAAAGTTTTTGTGACAACTGATTCACCCCCCCTCTCAGTTGTCCACCCTAATTCTGACAATTGGTATCAGAGCTAGTTCCTCATAAAGAAGCTTGACCACTTGAGGTGATCCAAGATGGTGACTTACAAGAAGGATAGTCTAAGATTTGATGGAACAAATTATTCGTTTTGGAAGAATCACATGGAATGTCATTTGCAATGCATGGGTGATGCTTATTGGTCGATAACTAAGGATGAGTATAAGCCTCCACATAATGGTCCTACAACTCCAGATCAAATCAAAGATGCTAAAAATAACATTCGGGCTAAGGAAGCATTGTTGAGTGCCCTGACTGATACTAAAATGATAAATGTTTTGGAATTGACAACTACTCATGAAATATGGAAGAAGTTGGAGACTCTGTATGAAGGTGATAAATATGTCAAATGTGCTAAGTTGCAGAGCCTAAAGGGTAAATATGAAAGTCTGAGGATGAGAAAAGATGAAAACATCACTTCCTACATGCTGAAGGTGAATGAGCTTATGAGTAGTATGAGAAGTGCTGGTGGAAAACTGGAAGAATCAGAGATTGTTTCCAAAGTGCTCAGATCCTTACTTGCTGCATACAAGCATAAAGTTGTTGCTATTGAGGAGATCAGGACTGTGGTAGATGTGACAAGAGATCAATTGGTTGGGAAGCTTTCAGCATTTGAAATGAGTGAGTTTGGTGATTCTCTTCCTAAATTAGAATTTGCATTTAAGGCCACTATTTCTGGAAAGCAAAGATTTGACCTATGTGAAAGCTCTTCAAGAGGACTAAACAGATATGAAAGGGCAAAGGAAGATCTCAAAGATGATGAATATGAGCTTAAAGAACTTGAAGCTCTATTTTCCAAAAGGTTACCAAGAGGATCCAGTAAGTATGAAGGAAAGTTGCCTTTCAAATGTTTTGCTTGCAATACGATTGGTCATTTTACTTCAAGATGTCTAGAGAGGGTTTCAAATCCAAACCCTAACAGGCCTAGGTTTCAGAAGAAGTGTTACTATGTCCAAGAAGCTGATGAAGAAGGAGTCACAGATGATGAATCTGATAAGGGAAATACCTCTGATAATGAATGGGTGTTCATTGCTATCAAAGAAGAAGATCCAATGCCTACTAAATTTTCTAGTTGTGTGAATGTGGAAAGTGCCTTGGTTGCTCAGGTTGAAGAAAAGATGAATGGGTGATTGACAGTGGGTGTTCTCATCATATGACTAGTGATAAAAGTAAGTTTGTGAGTTTGGAAGGATATGAAGGTGGAATTGTGAAGTTTGGAGACAACTCATCTGGCAGAATCCATGGCAGAGGATCTATTTCTTTTGATGGTAAGAATAACACTAATGATGTTCTATATGTGGAAGGATTGAAACATAATCTTCTCAGTGTTGAATAGTTGGTTGGCAAAGGATATAATCTCCAATTCAAGGATGGAAAATGCAGAATCTTGGGAAGCTCCAGAACTGAGATTGTATCTGGTACACAGACTACAGGTAATATCTTTCATTTAAGTGGTTCTGGTAAAAGTTATTTGATTGCTCAGATTGATTAGAGTTGGTTATGGCATAGGAGATTGTGTCATGTAAACTTTGATAATATTGTCAGGATAAGTACTACTTAGGCTGTGAGAGATCTTCCAAAACTTGTGAAACCTGCTGATAGCATGTGTAAGGAATGTCAGTTGGGGAAACAAGTCAGAACTACATTCAAAAGTAAAGACCAATTTTCAAGTGGATTGTTGGAACTTGTGCACACTGACTTGTGTGGTCCTTCTAGAGTTAGGAGTTTACAAGGAGACATGTACTTTATGTTGCTGATTGATGATTACTCCCAGATGGTGTGGGTCACTTTCTTGAAAGAGAAGTCAGAGGCTCTTGACAGATTCAAGGTGTTCAAGGCTAAGGTGGAGAATGAGATTGGTATGAAGATAAAGTGTCTGAGATCTGACAGAGGTGGAGAGTTTATTCTGGTGAGTTTAATGCATTTTGTGAAAAGCATGGAATAAGAAGACAATTATCTGCTCTAGGACTCCTTAACAGAATGGAGTTGTGGAAAGAAAGACCTGGACCATTCAAGAGGCTGCTAGAACCATTGATGATGGAGGCAAATGTTCCATATGCTTATTGGAGAGAGGCTATGAGTACTATTGTCTACACTCTTAACCGGGTGCAGATCAAAAGTAATACTGGTAAGACACCTTATGAATTATGGTTTGGCAATACTCCTACTATGAAATACTTTAGAGTTTTTGGTAGTAAATGCTATATCAAGAGAGATGATGATCTAGGAAAGTTTGATGCAAGATGTGATGAAGGAATATTTCTGGGTTATTCTAGCCATAGCAAGGCTTATCGGTGCTTTAATAAGAGATTGAAAAAGATTGTTGAAAGTGCTAATGTCAAGGTTGATGAAAGAAAGGAGAGACTGTCTAGGTCTTGTGGATATGAATCAAATCATCAAAATGTAAGTCTAGGCAAAGGAAAGTAAATTCAAACTCATACTTAGATTAAGATTGGTCTGGAGATTCCAGAAACTCAAAAAGCTAGTGCAAATGAGATGGAACAAGTTCAAGAATCAGAAGTTCAAGAAATTCCCAAAACTCCCAGGTATGTAAGGTTGAATCATTCTGAGGATCAGATCATAGGAGATAAAAACAAAGGTGTTCTGACTAGAAGGAAAATTGGTGAAGAACAAATGGATTATTGTTTGATTTCAAAGATTGAACCAAAATTAGTGAATGAGGTTTGTAATGATGAGAGTTGGGTAAAAGCAATGGAAGAAGAATTGTTGCAAATTGAAAAGAATCAGACTTGGGATCTTGTTCCTAGACTTGAAAACAAAAATGTAATTGGAACTAAATGGGTCTTCTAGAATAAATTGAATGAAGGTGGCGAAGTTGTGAGAAACAAAGCAAGATTGGTGTGCAAAGGGTATTCTTAGGTAGAGGAAATTGATTTTGAAGAAACTTATGCTCTAGTGGCAAGAATTGAAGCAGGTAGATTATTTCTTGCCTTTGCTACTTTAAAAGATTTCAAGGTTTACCAGATGGATGTCAAGTCAACATTCCTGAATGGAGAATTGGAAGAGGAAGTCTACATTGAACAACCGAAAGGATTCCAATTGTCTGATCAATGATATATGGTCTACAGGTTGAAGAAAGCATTGCATGGACTTAAACAAGCCCCAAGAGCATGGTATGCAAGATTAGATAAGTATCTGCTAAAGTTAGGCTTTAGCAAAGGTACAATTGACAACAATCTTTACTTCAAGATTGATCATGAATACATCCTAAATGTTGAAGTGTTTGTTGATGATATCATCTTTGGTGGTAATGAGAGCATGTGTAAGAAATTTGCTAATCAGATGCAAAGTGAATTTGAGATGTCTACGCTTGGTGAAATGAATTTCTTCTTAGGTCTGCAAATCATTTAGATAGATAAGGGCATCTTCATATCTCAGTCAAAGTATGTGAAGGATTTGTTGAAAAAGTTTAGAATGGAGGATTCAAAGCTAGTGAGCACTCTTATGATAACCAGATGCAAGTTGAGTAAAGATGATGATTCCTCTAAGGCAGATCAGAAAAAGTATAGATCAATGATCGGAGGATTACTTTATCTGACAAAAACCAGACCTGATATCATGAATGCAGTTGGTCTTGTTGCTAGATTTCAAGCTGATCCTAGAGAATCTCATGTTGTAGGAGTCAAAAGAATTTTCAGATATTTGAAGGGAACATTTGATTTGGGCTTATGGTATCCTAAGGATGATGATTTCACTCTTCATGCATATACATATGCTGATTGGGTAGGAGATGTGGATGATAGGAAGAGTACTAGTGGTGGGACATTTTTCTTAGGAAAGAGATTGGTTTCTTGGTTGAACAAAAAGCAGGAGACAATATCTCTGTCTACTGCAGAGACAGAGTACATAGCAACAACAAGTAATTGCACTCAAGTTTTGTGGATGAAGCAGATGTTGAAGGATATCAGAATTGTGTTTGAGGAGCCTGTTACAATCTTTTGTGACAATTCAAGTGCAATAAAGATTTCAAAGAATCTGGTGTTGCATTCAAAGACCAAGCACATATCAATCAAGTTTCACTTTTTGAGAGAGAAGGTAACTGAGAATGAAGTCAGATTGGAGTTTGTTCCTTCAGAGGATCAGATTGCAGATATTTTCACTAAACCTCTACCTAAGGATACTTTTGAGTATCTTAGAGGGAAGTTAGGGGTTACTACCCCTCCTATTCAGAACTAAGGTGCACTAAGGTGCATAAGTCCGGTGGAACTCACAAGTCATATCTTGTGTTCTAGATTGATGTTAGGAGGATACTACTCAGGGGGAGTAGTCAATATGTGAATTTTGGAGTTCAGTTTAAGAAGAGAGAGAGATGATTGCAAATATGCACACCTTTTCTTTTGATGTCAAAGGGGGAGAGAAGTCATGTGAAAAACTCAGAAGTTAATAATTGTTGGTGAAAGGGGGAGCATAGAAGAAAGTGGTTGCAGGTGTGATAAGAGAAAGGGGGAGAATTTCTTGTCTTGATGGTTGAATAAGTTTCTCACATCATATGTTTTCATCAATGACAAAGGGGGAGATTGTTACAAATATGTGCATATGATTTGTTATCATTGATGTCAACATATCTCTTTGTCAGAAATAGTGAAGACAATGAAGATAGTGCAGTAGATTGATTAGTACTCCCAGGAAGTTGAAGATCAAAGTATGCAGATTAAATGGTTTGTAAAGGATTGTTTGAGGTTGCTCCAGTCAAGATTTGAGAGGTCCGCATGGTGAATTGAGGAAGTTATGGCCATCTGAGTAGAACCGGTTTTGCTGTTGTTAAGAAGTGATAGAGTGACAGGGAGTTGGTCCGGATTGGTCCGGTATGAGCATATGATGATCTACGGATCTAGAGGCATGTCTGGGATGTTGGTGTGTTCCCTCAACTCAAGTGGTTCATGGTTTGGAGGTCCGTAAGCAATCTTTCTAGTGTGACAGTCATGGTAGTTAGTGTTCTTGAGGTTTAATGTGAAGATGCAAGTGATTCTGGTGATGTGAAGTGGTGCGGTTGTTCCTGTTGATTTCATTGTGCTTGTGGTGGTCTCTAGATCATGTGCCTATTGTGTTGGTGGTCTGCATTGAGAAGTGAGCTCGTGATTGAAGATTTCCTCTTGGGTGTTGATGTTCTTCCCAGTCTTGGCTGACTAGATGCCTAATGCGTGTTGTGGATGATCTAATCGAAGTTGTATGGAGCGTGGCATGTTGATCAAGGAAGATTTGGGTCCTAGCTATGTTTGGCCGACAACGTAGTGATTCACATAAAGTATTTTGTATTGTAATTGTAATTATTTATATTGTTTGTAAGGCTGACTTTGATGTTCATTCCAAAGTCGATGTCATGTATAAATAAGTGAATCAAAGTTGTGGAAAAGTGTGAATTGAAGCAAATATGTGGACGTAGCAAAGAAGTGTTTAGGGGCAAAGTAGAGATGTGTTTGGAGCTTAAATGGAACTGATCTTTGGCATGGTGAAGATGTTGTTTCTCAATTCAAACTTTCTGTGATAACTCTTGTGAATGTTTCTGTAGTCAGTGAGACTCTTGGAGCAGTGAGCTTTGGGCAGTGTGCTCGAAGGCATGTGCCTTCCTATTTCTATTCTTTTAACAAAGAATAATCTTGTGGGTTAACCCCCACCGTGGGTTTCCCTTAACCGGGTTTCCATGTAAAAATCATGGTGTTATCTGTGTTGTTTATGTTTCTGCTCTTGTGTTATTGATTCATGCTTTCATGATGATATCATTAATCTATTTATAAGTGATAAAGAAGATTAATTGCAGAAAAGGATAAAGTTTTTTTGACAACTGATTCACCCACCCCCCCTCTCAGTTGTCTACCCTAATTCCAACAATTGCCTCATAATTCAATCACTTGTTTTCACAAATCATCAATAAATTCCTTAAACATTTTCAAGCTAACATTAGACCTCAAGTATTTTTGATTGACTTGGTTCATTGCAAACAAGGAATAAAAGAGAAAGTTACAGATTTTATGGGTCATTATCAAGACCTCTTTTCACAAGTTCAATATTCTATTCTAGATGTTGATGTACAAATAATATTTATTGGAAACTTATAACCTCACATCCGTGATAATATATTGTTGATGTGTTATGATGATTTCACTCATCTTTGTATGACTCTACATGATTACCAACTTTCGGTTAGTCAATATGAGAATAATCCCTCATTGGCTCTAGTTGGTCAATCCGAAGCCTCTCACAATCATTCATTCAAAAGGTACAACAAAAACTTCATCAAGATCAATGCAACTTCAGCTAGTAACATAAGAAAACATGTGGCCATAATGTCATCTCTTGCTCTGGCCCCTTATAAATTGAAACAGAAAACAAGACATTTCACACCATTATCGGAGTCTCTTTACTCTATAATGATGCAACTTTTGAACAATAATCTCATCAAGATTCCAGCTATACAACCTCTTGATCCAAGTAAGATGTAAGCATCTTCCTTTGACTCGAAGGCCTTTTGTCAATTTCACCGCACCATCAGTCATGACACTGAAAGATGTATGCATCTTAAACATGAAGTTCAAGACCTCATTGATTCTAATGTCATCCAGGTTTCTGGTATAAACAACAAAGGAAATAAATCGGTGGCTCCACCTAATCAAAATCTTCAAATATACACAAATCCATTACCTCATCATGAATCTAATGTTGTGGACACATCTCAAGAACAAGATTAAGAAGGCGATGTTTGTATGGTAGATGCCCACCCTCATAAAGAACATGTAGAACCTGAACCATCTATATCTTTTAATCCTCATGATGCAACTATTGAAGCTTCTGATGGACCTCTATACATCATCATTTGAATCAATGGTAAACCCATTAGAGGTGCTATGATAGATCCTATATGCATGGTAAATGTAGTAGCTAAAGAGTTTTTCTACATGCATGGTTTGCATCACAATCACTACGATGTATTAGAGATCACAATTAGAACACATGATGGGTCTATCCTTCCAACTCTTGGTGCATTGACCCTCGATGTCAAGGTTGGGCCAAGAATATTGGATGAACCTTTCATCATCATTCCTACATTAGACTTATCTCATGTGAAGTTGGGTCACCCATGGCTCCACTCCATGAAGGCGGTCCCCTCTATGGTTCATAAGTGTTTAAAGTTTCCATTTGAGGGATGTGTGCACACTGTCCATCATAGTCGGTACCATCCTGTCTCTCATCATGGACACTTTACACTTGACTACTTCTGGCCAAAACCAGTTGGAGTTTCTCAATATAGAGAGGATTTATTCTTCTTGTCATATCAAAATTTTAAAGTAAAGAAAATAGCAGAATTATCACTTAGTAACATGCCTCCTTGTGATGTCCCTAAGCCTCCTCGATCTTTTGAGGCTACGACAATAGTTCCCCTTGTCCCACAAGTGGTGAATGAAGTTAAGCTCGAATCAAAGGTTCTTTTCCATCCCTGATCATCTAGTAGATATGTTGAAATTCTCCCTCCACCATCCCTTTAAGGACAACAAGGCAACCGTAAAGCACAAAATAGACCTCCCTGCAATCACAATATTAATTTTGTCCCACCTGCCTCCGTGGAGACTAGTGGAAATCAATCGATTGCATGTGCATTATTTCCTAAGGTTTTTCAACTACTTGTGGATGCTCAAGTACTTCTACCTATTTTACAAGTTGAGAAGGAAGAGAAACTTGCATTGAGAAACCCTTCCCCCATGGTCTCCTAGCCTTTGGTGGTTTCTCTTGTTTCTTCTAATGTTCCTGAAACAAAGGAAGAAATGGAACCCACGTTGGAAGATACTACGGTTCCCTTAACAAACATCACAAATAAAGCTAAGAGAAACAAAATTGTGAGAGAATGAAAGAAATGTCATCGTTCTATTGCTCACCTTGCCGTAGGAGAGGATAATCTCCCTCCTCGCAAGCATTTATCACCAATGGATGCGAAAGAGACATCTACGAGTGTTTTATCTCCTATAGAGAAGGATAAAGCTTCACAAACTGCTATGGAACCTATTGTACTATATTCTGATAGTGAATCTAAAGATAATAATGACACAGGTATGGCTCTTGTCCCTTACACTACACTTGCTATAGTTCTTCTTGCATCTTGTCCACCTACCCAAATTGGTGATGAGCAAGATTGGGAGGAGGATGATTTTCTCTAGATCAACTCGTGAGTGTGGCCCCTTAATTCTATTGTGTCAGGAGTGCACGTGATTATTTCCCCCCTATAATGTGTTGATTGGTGCTTTATTTATATTGTCATTGTTATTAAACTTTGTTTGGATGACCCTTGACACCCTTGTAGGTGCAAGGATACAAAGGAACCGAAACTCGTTGTGACATTCTCTCTATTCGTATCATCATTCTTATATATATTGTAAGTTGCATTGTTGTTGTTTCCTTTGGAGATGATTCAAGGCATAGGATGCTTCAACATTCTCCCTTGTTGAACCAAATGGTTTTTATTTGATTTCATTTGATATTTCTTCCTTTGTCTTTGTAGTTCTTGTTAGCTATTTTGCACTCCTCAACCCAAATAGGTAGATCAAGTATCAAAAGTTGGTATGAGAAGTTATGATTATCATTGTTTGTCATTTGGTGGTGTTACTAATTTGTCCTTGTGATGTCAAATAGGTGATATGGAGGTCATTTTTTGTTGTTGTTTGTCATCTTCGGTGTACAATTAAGTTGCCTTGTGCAATATCTTATAGTTCTAGGGTGACTTGTCAAAAATAGGTCTTAGTTCATCAAGTTAAAGAAGAGGTCTTGTAAGGTCATGTTGGTGTCAAGAGTTGTTTAAACCATACATTTTTCAAAATCTTATCCTCCACGTCCAAGAAAGGAAAAAGGCCAACGTTTTCATGTCATGGAGTCAGTTGGGAGTCAAAGAAGTTTGAAAAGGGCATTAAAAGTGTTTTAAAACCTTAGAATCATCAAAAGGCCACCTTTTTTTATCTCCAACCTCCCATACATATTGGAGGGAAGTTTCTTTTTTGAAACTCTAGGGTTATTTCTGCCACGTAGAAGTCATCCTTCTGTTTCAAACCCAAGTTAAGGTTTGTGGTTTGGTGTTTGGGACACGATTAGGGTTATGCATTAGAGTTTTCCTTCTATTGTTCCATGCTATCGTTAGGGTTTTGATATTATTTTTTAGGTTTCATGGCATGAGGATCTGCAGAGAACATTTGTCAAGAATTTGAAAGATCTGAAAGGAGTTTTTGTAGACATCACATAGATGAACAGAGGTTTCAAGAACCTTGGAGCAGCCGATGGAGTCTTTAACAATAAATGTAGGATGCAAGTTCTCTCAAGGTTCTAGTAAGATGTAGATACAACAATGTATAATGAGTAGAGACCCAATATACAACTTGTAAACCTTAGGTATGTTTTCTTCTTGTGAAGATAACAAGTCTCTATGATGCATACATAAGGGTTTGACAAAGATAAAACTGTGAAGACAATATAGATTAAGTCTAAACATCATATAAATATGGACACCGATCTTTAATGCTTTCACTAAGGCCTTTTAAATCTATATTGAGTTTTGATCTTTGTTATAATGAGAAAGTTAGAACATTGTCAAAAGTCTTATGTAGCAGTAGACTATTAAGGAAGGTGTCCAAATCAAGACAGATAATAGTCATGTATAAGAAAGAGAGAAATCATTTGAGGTACACATGCAAAGATAGTGCCTACAGTTTATGGAGCAAGGCTCCAAGTCTGAGACAGTGGTGATGAAGCATACAAAGTTGCATGATACAATGTAAGAGTTCATGCTAGATAGAAAGGATCCTACTAGTCTACAAACCTAAAGGGAGTTTTGAAGATAATATAATGAAGAGACCTATCCAAACATGGTGAATGCATGGACTACTAGGCCTCAGAGAAGACTGTATATAGTTCTCAAAGGTTTCTAAAAGTTTTAGAGGTTTGAGATTTATAGAAGAACCATAAAGGATCAGAGGAGCATGCATTTAATCCATGGATATTTAGTCAAGTGGTTCTACCAAGATTAGAGAAGGTTTGCAATAATGTTTTGGAGTAGCAAGAAGGGGTCTACAATAGTGAACAGTCACAAAATAAGATCAAGAAAATAGTCTAAAGTATGTTAGAAGACAATCAACAAGTTACTATTATGGTGAATGTGAGATCTATAGAAGGTAAGAGATCATGTAGTTATAAGGAGATCCTTCAAGATTCAACACCCAAAAGGTTATAGCCTACCACTCTAAAAGGTTCTAATATCATTAGTTAGTACATGTATATTTGAGGGGTTTGCACCATGCATACTAAGGTCTCCATGATACTTAAAGACCCCTACAGATTGGAACAAACATTGTGACATAGTGAGGAGAGACCACTTCAAGGAGTTTTCTCTCAAGGATGCATGAAGATAGATATGATTGTGTGAGTAGGGGATAACGGGTAGTGTTTGTAGAGAGCAGAGATAACATCCTGCTAGACAAAGGAGACAATGATCAACATAACCCTAAGAAAACTGATACAGAGATAGAGAGTCTGCCAAAGGTTTTAGATCTCTATAGGAAGGTGCAGAGGCAGTGTAGATAGTCAGTAGACTGAGAAGGACAGTCATAAAGGAATGCACAAGGACAATCATGGTCTGAGAACAAGGTAGCCAACAAGAAGATTTAAGATTAGTGAGCATGGAGGTTACTGTCATAAGAGGTTTTATTAGGAGTTTTCAAATGTTCTGAAGGTTTTGTTGGCCCTCAACCATCAATGAGCCTATTGAACAAGGCAGTAGGCTGAGATAGTGCTAGAAGAAGGAAATGTGGCCTTGATACACTTTTAAGGGCATGTAGATGAAAAATCTTGGCAAAGATAGGGACTGTGATGAAAATTCAAAAAGGCATAACAATAAAAAAGGAGAACAATCTAACAAGATTGTCATCTAGAGGAGACAGTCATAAATGCCTATTATACCCAAGTGGACACAAAGTGACAGACAAAAGAATAGTCTAAAATAGTGAAAAGGAGCAGTTGCACATGTAAACAAACATCAGTCTAGGACTGCACATGCACACAGAGCAGCATAAGGAACAACAATTCTATCAGGAAGTAGTGGATCTCTGAAGGGACTGTAGTGAAGGCCTGTTACAGTTTAGGAAAGTCTTCCATCATCAAGGACAAGGAATTGAGACCATATACAGGCTGATAGAGGTATGTCAAGGTTTGATGAGGTCTGCATGCACTCTAGATACTCTTGTGGTAGAAGTTAATGAAACTAGGAGTTGTGAGATCATAGTTTGAATCAATACTTGTTTATACTCTATCAAACATACCTAAAGGTCCCTGTAATGTCCTATAAGGATTTATCAAATGTTTTAAAGGTTGAAAAGTCAATGAACAAGCAAAGGTAGTCCTAAAATTTAACATTCATGAGGTTTAGGAAGATAATGAATAGTCATCAAAGTAAACAGGGAAATAGTGATAGCATTCAAAGCATGAAGACAATCTTAAGGAGGGAGCTTGCTAATCTATGAGGTCTGAAGACATTGAGCTACAATGAAGACAAAGATAGTTCAGAAGAAAACATGAATAGGAGTACAAAGAAGACAGCGAAGGGTTTCAAGAAAAACTGTGTTGACAGTCCTAAGAAGAATATTTACAAGACACACAGAAAAGACTATCAACATATATTTGATCATGTCGAGGGGCTTTAGAACCTGAGGTAAGTCAAGAGGGCAGAGAAGTTGATGTACACACTGTGTATTTCAACCAGAGAGCAGATAACATAGATGAAGTTTTCATCATTTACTGAGGGCTGTAAAACCCAGTCCAAGAGCACCTACAGCCAGTTTTAACCCTCAAGAAGACCCAGCAGGGGTAGTGGATGAAATGACAAGTGTTTTAGAGCCTTTATTAGTCAGTTTTATGTAGTTTAAGGACCCCAAAAGTTGCCTAACTTTTTTCCATATGCCCTATTATTGGGGAAAGTGGAAGCTAAGGTAGTTTGATGTCCTTAATGAGGAGATGGATGATAAGGACAACAATTGAGAGCATCTAGGGACAGTTTTGACCACTCTCTGGGTATCTAGGAGTAGTTTGAAGACTTCCCAAGCATCAAGGAACAACTGGAGCACGATTTTAGGAGCTTAAAGGGGTCAACCAATTCATGCATGAAGTGAAATCAGACTAGGAGACTCCATTGGCACCTAAAGGAGGTTTGACCCAGTTTTGGTCATCAATTTTCTTCCTTTTTTCACTCTCTTGGTCTCCCCATGTTGGGTTGAGGATATCAAAGGCTTAGACTTAGTTTTTTCACTAGTTCTCTCTTGTTTTTTTGTACTCTATCAGAAAGAAATAGTACTGTAACTCAGAAAACCAAACATTGTAATCATTTTTAGTTGTATGACAACATTTTTGTAATTATTTTCAAAGCAATACAAGTCATTATCATACTTATTCAGCTATAAGGACACCTTTTGAATAAAATTCAAGAATTTCACCTTCAAAAACTCTTGTTTTCATTATGCATGGAAGAATATGAATGTAATGTTTATGTGTTTTTCAGTTAAATCCGTAAATAAAATGTCATGTTTGATGCCTTTGTTACAAAACAATGCATGTTTTTGTAAGTTATAAACTGTGTCATGATTCAAAACAGTCCTAGGTTGTGAAAACATGAAATTTCCTTCCTAAAATTACAATACATGAAACCTTTTTATAACATATTTAGCCATAAGAAAAAATGAGTCTGAGTTGTGTGTAGAACAACTAGTTTTATTAAGATTTGTGTTTCAAACTAGCAGTAGTTTAGGTCTTAAACTCTTAGTGAATCACTTCCACAAGCATATAGTTTTCATTTTAGTATCTTTTCTCACCTTTTCATTAGAAAACAATAGTAGTTTAAGTCATTTTAGGTGAAATACAAAGGGAACCAACCCTCTCTGGAGACTCACTCCTATCTATGAGCAACCCATAGGCTCTGGAGTGTTTCCATGCTTATCAACTAAGAAAGGGAGTCTAAAAATTACTCTCTAGGGTGAACTCAGAATTGATAACAGTTTTTGGCACGCTTGGTGGGACTGTTTGGCTTAAAATAGTCAATAGAACACATCATTTCTTGCTGGTATTGATATGCTATCAACATTCCAGACCTTTAAGAGGTTGATTTTGCATATCTGGTGACTCTACATGTAGATGTCTAGGCAAATCAGTGTTGTAACCAACTTATG
The DNA here is from genome assembly GCA_027924645.1 of Cunninghamia lanceolata. Classification (NCBI taxonomy): domain Eukaryota; kingdom Viridiplantae; phylum Streptophyta; class Pinopsida; order Cupressales; family Cupressaceae; genus Cunninghamia; species Cunninghamia lanceolata. The sequence continues at coordinate 10,652,706 of BSBN01000472.1, read as the reverse complement.
AGAAGTATACAAACTAGGAGTACAGGTTCTTTTGAATACTTGTAGCTATCTCCCCCTAGGAGACAAGGTAGATCTAGTAGAAGAACTCACCCTTCAATAAGGAAAACACAGTCAACTCCACCTTCTGTGAGAGTTGCAGTTCATCTTGCAAGAAATCATACCTATATAGCATAAATGGCAGTCCCTAGGCAGTAGGCCTTTGCACCATTTGATGGGGGAAACCCATTGAACTTAACTCATCATGATGACATTCCAATGGTAGCTCTCAAGAGCATTCCTTTCTTCATGGGTGAAGACCAAACTATACCCATAGAGCACATCAAGGATGTAGCAAATCTATGTTCAACCCATCACATAACTGCTGAAAATGTAGGCATTATATTGCTAGCTACATCCTCAAAGGCAAAGCTCTTCAATAGTTTAGGAGCTTAGGTGTCAATATGATAGCTATGTCAGATGAACTTGGAGAGGCTTTTTGTAGACAGTTTGAGGATAAGTCTAATAACTTATCTTTGGTGGAGCATCTCACTACCAATAAAAGGGCTCCTCACGAACATATGACGGATTTCAACTTCCATTTTCAAAAGACATGGGATAGGATCCCACCATCAGTTAGACCTTCACCAAACTATGCATTTTTATACTATTTAAGGTCTTTGAATAATGATATTGTAGTAATGATCCAATCCATGGGTGGGACAACACTTCCACATGCATATGAAGTGGCAATAAGAGCTGAGAACAACCTCATACAAGCTGGAAAAATAGCTCCAAGGCCCCCAATGCCTTTTTTCCCTAATATATAGCCACCTATGCCCTTGTAAATACCCCCCTTAACTATTGTCCCTAGTGTATCAACAACTAATTACTCAGTTCCCACTCAAGAAAAAGTTGCTCCAGCCCAATCCCAAGAGTTGCAGGAGACAAAAAACCAATTAAATTTTTTTGGGAATGAGTTGGTAAATATAGACCTTACCAAGCACCCTATCAGGCCCAACAACAGTCTAATAAGCCAAAGAGGCTTCCATACCAAGCAAATCAGCAAGGTCAAAGGCAAAATTTCAATCCTAAACCTTATCAACCTTTAAATCAAAATGTTGCCATCACCTCCAGAGAGTTAGTTCCAGTCCAAAACAACATGGCTTAGGAGTATGAGTGGTGTTTCCTATGCAACCAACCCCACAATCAGGCCACATGTTCAAATGGTCTCATAAACCAGGCCTTAATGGTGCAAAATGCACCTAATTTGCAGCCATCTACTTCACAAGAAGTGTTTGAACAATAGCATATGCAGCAGCAAATTGAACCCCAAGATGAGACAACACTCATGAATTGGCAAGGGGATGAATTTTGTGGTGTAAATCAGCCCTATGTTCCCATTGCAGCGAACACCAGGGGTAAGAAAAGGGTTGTTGAAGTGGGGCAAAAAACTGATGGAGTGACACAAAAGGCTCCTCAAGTGAGTCAAAAAGTTGTTGGTCCATCTGTTGACGTTTCTTCTGAATCAGCATTAGGGTTTGCCACTTCTAATGCATAGGCAGATTCAGGCCAACTGAATACAGGAGGTTGCGTGAGCTCCTCCCCTTCACTTCTGGTTCTGCCGCACCAAGGGGGGTATCCCTATAACTCAAGATGTAACCTTGACTAGCTCAAAGATAGAAGGATCTAACTTGACAACAACAGGCAGAATACTCTCATGTATGGACCAAGATCTGTATGATAGATCACAAGGCTGGCAACATTCTTGGACATGATGTCTGGTTGGGTATGAGAGCATGCAGGGGGTTCCTAATCCTACTCCTACAACTAACAGGTGGAGGTGTGAAATGGTTTAGAATGAATTTGGATGCAAAGCTGGACATGGTGTATAACACAAGAACACAGCATGACTGGTGCCTATCCAGGGCTTGGAGTCGGTAGACATACACCTGTGAATGATCAGCATAAATAGCTAAAACTGGATTTCAGGGGGACAAACATGATATCTGCCTTACAGATATCTCCCAATATAGAGTGTTGAGCTATCTCTACTTATGGTATCCCTACTGCAGTATACCCTTCCCAATGTTCAACCTGAAAACAGTTTAATCTGCCCCTTGAGCAGAGGTTAAAAGATCAGACATTCAACATAGGAATTCTATGCTCTAGAATCTAAACATAAGCAAACATCCAGATCCAGAAGAAGGATACATGCAATACTGGAGACAGAATTAACACAACACATGCTAAACAGCATTACTCATATAAGATCAACCATGAAACCAGTGGATTCATGCCAAGTCCTACAACAGGAGATACATAAACTCACAAGAAAAACTGTACAGAGCAACCAGATCAGCTGGTTTTGGATTACAGAGCCAAAAATCTACAACTTTCAACAACCACAAATGAACAACACAACCTGCTTATAACAGCCAGGTAGGTGCTCAGCAATTAATTACAATGTTGACCAAAATCTCGCCAGATACACGGTATTATGAAAATGGCGCTCAAACACAACCAAATTGGCGCCCAAACTTGAATGCAGCAGGTAGGGGAGGAGACAGGAAGATTTCTCGAGCCCAGCGCCATCATCCGCTGATTGACACCTTCAGTCGGGTACCAGATCGACCCACGCCATCGCCCATACCTCTGCAACCTTCGCCATTAATGGCGCACCAACCCGCGGCCTCAGGAAGAACATCAATTCTGCATTCGCAAGCATTTCCCGCCGAGACTCATCATCATGATATTTGAAGATGCAGGATAACAATATCCCACATGCACCCCGCGATGACCTCAATAACACTTTATATACTAGGTCATGAGCATATATCATGTCGGCGCTTTTGCTCCTGACAACACTAGTATAGACTTCATCATCATCATCCTCCAGCAGCATGATATCCTGTTGTTCGAAATATCACCCTGACGTCATCATGATATTTGAAACATAACCTTCATGATAATCGGCACAACCTGATCCTTCGGAGGAACGTCCTCCTGCTGAGCTTATAACAAAAGTCTGGCCGATGAACATCCTGATGATGTCACCATCATATACTGCTGACGTCATCATCATATCTGCCTACTGCACACCTCCTCATATCCGGATGACGTCATCATCATGTTTGCAAATATCAGGAGGTCTCTTTAAAATGATCAGTGTTTAGAAATATGACCCCCGGATCTTGATGACGTCATCATCATATTAACATCATCATGATATTCGGAAGACAACCGGATATTTGGAAATATCCTCCTGATGTGAACATATCAGGTTGCACTGTAGCTCCTCTGTAAGATCGGGGCGAAAACTGAATATGATGATGCTGCTTGAAAAGATCACCCCCAGTAGATAATGCGCGAAGCCAGCAGGCGGATATCTCCTTAATATTAGCATCATCATGATGCTCGAGCAAACATATATCCGGGTGATGTGAAAATATCACCCCTTCCTTCGGAATATCATGATGTAGATAGGCAGAGAAAAAGATATCACCCTGATATAAGGATGACGTCAGCATCATCAGGATGAAGAAACAACGAACAAGAAGTGATACAACATCATCAGGATGATATTGACTAAGATCATCCTGACGTTCAAAATATGATGACCCTAGTGAATATCGGGTCGCACTTAGAACTCTTCAACAACATCATCAGGATGATCATAACCAAGATCACCCGATGATAGAAATATCACCCCAGCGAAATATCATGAAGGCAGAAAATATGATGACCACCGCAAGCAGCAGGATGACAACTGAAAAATGATGATGATGACGACCCTTAGGATAAAACAAGTTAGGTCGAGCAACTCAAAGAATAACCCCTTCAGAATAACGGGGCAACAACATCATCATGCTTGCGCAAGGTGATAAATGGAAGATCACCGGAGACTTTGAAACATCACCCTCGCAAGCAGATGAGGGCGCACTGTAGCTCGCCAGCATCATCAGGATAATAACCAAACATCACCCGACAGTTGAAATATGATGATGACGATGAAAAACCGGTCGACGGAGAACATGATGATGCAGACCATCGAAGACAAGATGATGATGATGACCTCCTCCTCAGGAAAACATGATGCTGCAGTTGAAAAATGCTGAGGAGGTCCAACACTTAGAAAAAATGGGCAAGAAGATAAAGGCTTCAAATGAAGAAACCTCCTGATCATGACAAATCAACCCCTGGTCAAAATGAGTGTCAACACCATCTATGGTGGGTGGCACACCTATCCCTCAAAGAAATTAGGCTGTAGCAACTCATGAACAACCTTCAAATCAGTCACAACCAGTAGCTACAAAAGGTGATTTAGCCATCCAAAAAGGGCCAAGTAAGGTAACATCAATGTCTTTTAACATTATTGATCATATGAGGAAAGCTAATGTTAATGTTTCATTGTGGGATTCATTAGCATTACCAAGACAAAGAGATCTTTTACAAGCTGCCCTGTCAAACTTGCAAGTGTCTAATGAGCCTCCAAATGAGCAGCCTAGGGTAGTGTTGGCCAATACACCTCCAAAAGTTAATGACCAGCAAGCTAAAGATGTGAAACCACCCCCTTTTTATGTGTCATTAATCATAGGCAAACATCTTGTTCATAGCTACATGATAGATTCGGGTGCTAGTAGTTCAGTCATGCCTAAACAAATTCTTGATAAGCTAGGACTTGAATATCAACCCATATCCAAAGGTATAGTACAACTAGATGGGACAACCATTAACATGGTTGGAGTTATCAAAGTTCTAAGTCTCACATTACATGCATGCCCAAATTTTTCTATTACCCAAGATGTATTTGTGATTGACCTTCCCCCTCATTTTGCTCTTTGTCTCTCAAGAGACTTCACTGCCAAGATAGGTGGCTATTTGTCTTCCGATTGGTCCCATATGCTTTTTAGGACAAGGTATGGTACTAAAGTAACCATAAGGTCAGAATCTATTGCTAAAGACAACATAGAACCTTATGTGCCTAGTGCCATCAATGCAAATTGCACTATCTTTGACCATGAGGAATGTGTAGCTATCCAAGAACCACATACACAAATTGAACTCATACCAAATATACTCTTGGATGATTGGGCAACTAAGAATGATGTTCTTTCTTCACACCAACAGCTAGAAGAAAGAGGATTTGTTGTGTATATGATGCATGAACAAGGTATGACAATGCCAAATCTTATGAAGGATAAAAAACAACCATTGGAACAACAAGAAAATGAGGTATGGCAGCTACATTTTGATAGTTCAAGAAGTAGAAATGGTGCTGGTGGTGGTTCCATTCTCACATTTCCCCAAGGTGAGAAGTACTATTCTTCTTTTAGATTTTGTTTTATCTGTACAAATAACACAACAAAGTATGAGGCCCTCATTTATGGCTTAGAATGGGCTAGGAAAAGAAAAATCAGCTTTTTACAATTGCTTGGGGATAGAGAATTGATTGTGAACCAAGTTAGAGGTCTTAATGTAACCAAAAATGACTTGTTGAAGTCATACAAGCATAGGGTTTGGGATTTATTTGAATATTTTTAGGCTTTTAACTTGCTGTCTGTGCCTAGAAATGAGAATAAACATGCTGATAGGCTTGCTGCCATAGGTGCCCAGTATGATGTGCCAAATGAGATTTCAAAAGGTAAAACACAAGAACATATTAAAGTAGTTGTTAGGCCTTCTATTCCTAACAATAACATGCATTGGCAAGTGTTTTACAATGATGAGAAAATTCTAAATTTCTTGGTTGAAGAGGCTAAGTTTTCAGCCAATAACCAAGAAAAACTACAACAGCAATATCAAAACCAATTCATTCAGCTAAGGTCCAACAAGCTACCTAAGGGGCTGGTTACATTGGAGTCTATGTTCAACAATGATGATAAAGAAAGGAAAGAGAAAACCAGCATCATAGTGGCTGAAGATCACTATGAAATTGTGGAGCTTTTCAAGGAGAAGCTACTGAAAATTGGTAAGTTATGTACCCAAGGTGAGAAGCAAGCTTTCATTGCACTTTATCAAGAGTATAGTGATATATTTGCATGAGAATATCAAGACTTGAAAGGATTTGACCCAACTTTAGCCCAACACACTATTGAACTTGAGCCTAATGCTAAACCCATTAGAAAAAAGCTAAGACCCTTGAACCCAAAGCTAGAAGTCCTAATCAAGAAAGAACTTAACAAGTTGTTAGAGGGAAGCATTATTTTTCCAATAAAATATACTTCATGGTGTCTAATCTTGTTCCTGTGAGGAAAAAGAAATGTGAATAAGGCTTTGTGTTGACTTTAGAGACCTCAATAAAGCCTCTTTGAAAGATCACTATCTGCTACCCTCTATATCTTGCAAATGGTTTCAGGTTCAGAAAGGTTCTCTTTGCTTGATGGTTTTTTAGGTTATAATCAGGTATTAGTGAAGGAAGAGGACCAATATAAAACAACATTTACCACAAAATGGGGTACAATGGCTTATAAGAAGATGCCTTTTGGTTTGTCCAATGCTGGGGCAACTTTCCAAAGGGCCATGGACATGACATTCCAAGGTTTGATGCACAAAATAGTGTTGGTTTATTTAGATGACATTACAATTTTCTCTAAAAATGATAATGGACACTTTGATCATTTAAGGCAAGTATTTGACAGGTGTAGGGAATATGGTGTGTCATTAAATCAAAAAAAGTGGAAATTTGTTGTAGATGAAGGCAAGTTACTTGGGCATGTAGTGTCTAAACATGGTGTAAAGATTGATCCTAAAAGAGTAAGTGCCATCTTGGCCTTGCCATTACCTGGTCACAAGAAAGGTTTCCAAAGCTTTGTTGGAAGAATAAAATTTGTGAGGAGATTCATCCCTGATATTGTTGTTTTGTTGAAGCCACTAACATCCATGCTTAAAAAAATGTGTCTTTCAGCTAGTCTAAGGAAAAGCTAGTTTTGAAAGCATTAAGGAAGCTTTAGCAGCAACACCTACCCTCATAAATCTTGTTTTCTCCAAAGATTTTACTTTGTATGCCTATGGAAATATTGACACTATATCAGCTATGTTAATGCAGAAAAATAATGAAGGTTTGGAGTAGCCAATAACGTTTTTAGTCAAGGCTTGGAAGGGTATGAGCATGTTGCAAGTATGTGCCTAGTCGGTGTTGTCATTGATGTCAACATATCTTTGTTTTCATTGGTGTCAATTGTATCCTATTCTATTACTTGTTCAAAAGCTTTGTATGTTGAGGATATTGAGAAAATTAGCCTCTCTGGAAGAAACAAGTAAGTTATAGTGAAGTGAAGAACAGACAGTGAGATGTATGTTGAAGAACAATCTGGTAAACTACTCTGCATTTCCTGCTGGATGAAGATTTTGGTCCGTGGATTGGAAGTAAGTTAGAAGTATGTCTAAGGATACTACATTATGAGTTTGAGTCCTCCACATGAAGATCTGAGTGAGTTGTGTTCACTAGAGTGAAACCTGCTTTTTCTGTGAGTTCAAATGGGATATGGAGGAAATATTCTGCTCCGCATTCCTCTGCAATAAACCTGTTTTCTTTGCTGTTGTAGAGGGAATTCTGGGATGATGATGAGTGCCTACAATTGCAATGGTTCGTGGTTTGGTGGTCTGCAATCTATCTTTCTTTCCTGACATTCGAAGACAGTGAAGTTCATGTGTTCCAGTGTGAAGATTCTTATGGGTAAAGTGGTTAAAGGTTGTACGGTTGCTCCTGATGATTATAACGTGCTTGTGGATGTCTCCTGATCCTGTTCCTATCTTGACATTGGTCCACGTTAAGGAATCAAGTTCGTGTTTGAAGATTGATCCCAGATAAGGTAGCATGTAACCAGTCTTGGCTGACTTGGTTAATCCTAGTGATTGCAAAGTTCCCTTGAAGATTGTGGAAGCGTGTTGAAGCATGGAAGATTGTGTTTGAGTCCCAGCTAAGGCATGGTGTGATATGTGTACAATTTTACTTCATCTCTTTTGTATAAGGTTGTAATAGGTCAAGACCTATTTTGTAAATATTTGAATGCTGACCTTGGAGGTTGTTCCAATGGTTGATGATTATAATGCCAACCTTGATGATCATTCTAAGGTTGATGTAGTGTATAAATACTTGTATTTGAGTCATGGAAAAGACATTCAGGAGCAAAAATGACAAGATCATAAGAAAGGTCCAAGAAGCAGAGTAGAGAAGAGAAAGAGAAGAGGTAGAACAGAGCAGAGGAATCATTGTACTTCAATCACATATGTAAAAAGGTGTTGATCGTGGTAGTGTGCCTGACAATGAGTTACCAATAGAGTTTAACAGCCCTCAGGGTTTAACAGTCCTTATTTTAATCTTGCTAGGGTTAGGGTTGAGGCAGTGAGCCTGCTAAACCTAGTTGTTCTTCATGACAGTGACTCAATATGTTGGGCCTGTGGAGTGACCAAGCCTAAACATCATTATTTCAATATTGCAATATATATTGAGAGTTAATCCTCTCTGTGTTTTTTCCCTTCTTAGGTTTTCCACGTAAAATCTAGCATCTCTTATGTTTGATATTGTTTCTATGGTTAAGTTTTTGATTTCATACATTTAGTGTTAAATAATAATAATTGTGATAAGTGATTAATGTTTAATTGCTGGAAGTGTTTGAGTTTTTGTGACAACTGATTCACCCCACCTCTCAGTTGTCCAGCGAATACCATTAGAGCAAAGGTATACTTTTGTTGAAAAACATGTCCTTGTTGTCATTAGGAGCCTAAAAAAGTTTAGACATCTGATTTCAAACATTAAGGTTTGCTTGATGGTTGCTCACCCAAGAATTAAAGAGTTTTTGTTGAATAAAGACTTGAGTGAAAAAAGGGCAGGTTGGATTACTAGAGTCATGGAATATGGCATTGAAATCAAGGTAACAAAGCTAGTAAGAGGGAAAGGCATGTGTGAACAGTTAGCTGGAATTTTTGAGAACAACAAAGAAGAAGTTAAGGAGGTTGTCCTAGTCCTCCAAAATGACTTCCAAACAACTGCACCTATTAATCCTTCAAGTTGGGTACAAGACATGACATCTTTTCTTCAAATAGGTGAGTGTCCACAAGGTTTGGACAGGGATAAAAGAAGGTATTTTAGGTTGAAATCTATACCATATGTTCTTTTGAATGACATACTTTTCAAGAAGGATTTCAATGGTGTGTTATTAAGATGCATTGATGCTAACCAAGTTGATCAAGCTTTACAAGAATTTCATGATAGTTCAGCTGGTGGACATTTTGCACCTAGAACAACAACATTGAAGATAATGAAGGCATGCTATTTTTGGCCTAGTTTATTTAAGGATGCACATACATGGGTGAGGAAACATAAGAAATGTGCTTTATTCATAGGTAAAGAGAGGTTGGCAACCCTTACTTTGCAGCCTATTCAGATTGAACAACCTTTCCTGAAGTGTGGTATTGACTTCATTGGAGCTATTAATCCTCCTTCTAGTATAGGGCACAAGTGGGTACTCATAACCACCGACTATTTCACTAGATGGACTGAAGCTATAGCATTGAAAGAGGCTAATGAAATTGTTTCCCTAAACTTCTATGGATTTAGTGAAAAGGTTTGTTGTTCCTAATTCTATCATTTCTGATAATGCTTTAGCTTTTGTTGGAACTAAAATAAGTGTGTGGGCTAAGAAGAATGACATCTTTTTGAGCACATCCTCTAACTATTATACTCAGGGTAATGGACTAGCTAAGTCCATAAACAAGAACTTAATTAGAATTATCAAAAGGATCATTGAAGATAATCAAAGATCTTGGCATACAAAAGTGAAATCAACTTTATGGACTAATAGAATCACCCCTAAAAGGTCAACTGGAAACTCACCTTAGTTGCTGGTATATGGTAAGGAAGCAAGGTTGCCTATTTCAGTTGAGCTCCCAACTCTTGATTTGATCAATCAGCTTGAAATGTTGGAAGAAGAGCCAATGGCAGGAAGGTTGGCACAGTTGGTATAGTTGGAAGAAATAAGAGATAATACCATGAAGACAATGGTGATGAGATTTTATGTCTCAATTTTATCATTTGAAACCTCTATTCGGTATCTTTGTTCATGATTGAACTGCTTTGATGAACTAGAGTGGACTATTCTTTGTATCAGCCTGACATAAGCATACCACTAGAACTAAATTACTTGTCCCAATGATGGATCGATGAAGGACCTGTATTGGTGAGACCTAGTGCTTTGCTATGAGTCTCTCATGAGTCTTTGGTCACTCCGATGTCTGCAGCACATGGCACTTCAGGAGGAGTCTCTTCGATGGTCTTGATCACCCTGATGAAGCTTTACTCTCAGTAGGACATGAGACTTTGCTATGTGTCTCTTCAGTGGACCTGGTTACTCTGATGGAGGATGTTCGGCGAGAGTCTCCACGACAGGGTAGACCATTGGTTATGTTGGCAACAAAATTGTGCGACATTTGTATATCCTATGGTTTTGTATATAAATTGAAAGGATGATGAATGACTAATGCATGTGGGATATTTAGTATCTCACGAATGCGAATGGTCGTGAATAAAATAGTACAGTTGTTTGCAAGAACTGAATCGACCGTGTATAATGTTAAATACTGATCTTATGCATAGTTTGATAAGAATTTGATCTGTCAAGTTCAGTTGGCAATTGAAGAACTGAGCATGTTCATTCTGTATATGTGCAGTAGAAGTGAACAGTGGTATGTTCTGGGAAATGATGCCTGATCAAGAAAGGTTGAATGTTTTGTTGTAATCTCTTTGGATTTACTATTAATAAAGTTATCTTCTTGTGGTGGTGGGTTTTTTACCCGAAAGGGTTTTCTCATGTACATCTAGTGTCATTCTCTATAATTATAATTTTGTGTTTATTCTGAAATTCCCTTTTGTGTATCTTAATGAATTGTATTTGAATTTAAAAACTTCCTGTCTACATTATCCCCTTAGAATTTAACATTAGAAAGGCTATTTCTGCACCTGTGCTTTCCTTACAAGTGGTATCAGAGCTTGGCCAGTTATGTTATCCTTGTGGGTAGGTTGGGTTTTTTGTGTTAATTCTGCAAGTGGGAGTTCTGTAGAAGTCTATTGTGTCTTATCTACAAATTAAGATGACAAGCACATCAGGAAGAATAGACATTGAGAAGTTCAATGGCACAACCTTTGAGTTGTGGAAACTTAAAGTTGAAGATATGCTGGTCGATAAAGATCTTTGGGTTGCTGTGTCTAGGAATAAACCCTCATCCATGAAGCAATAAGATTGGGACTTAGCAGACATGAAAGCCAAAGGACTAATAATATTAAGTCTTGCATATTCTATTATGTTGAACGTCCATGAGGAGAAGACTGCAAATTCTCTGTGGAAGAAATTAGGAGATATTTATCAGGGCAAGTCCTTGGTGAATAAACTTTTCTTGAGAAAGAAGTTATACTCCTTGAAGATGGAAGAAGGTGCATCTATGGCAGATCATCTGAATGCATTTAACATGGTTATTGCACAGTTGACATTTGTTGGTGTAACTATAAGTGAAGAAGAACGTTGTATGATTTTGTTGTGTTCCTTGCCTGACATATGGGATCATTTGGTGATGGAGAATTGGAAGTACTACAACCCAGTTCAAAATGGACGAGGTTGTTGCTTCACTTATGTTAGAGGAAATGCGAAGGAAATCTTCTGAGATGGCTAAAGAGGGCCTTGCTGTTCGAGGTAGATCAAAGGAAAAAGGCAATCAGAAGGACAAGAAAACAAAATCCAAATCAAAGTCAAATGAGAGATCAAAATCTTTTGGAAAGAAGTCCAAGGTGAAGTGTTGGAACTGTGGGCAGACTAGACACATCCAAAAAGAATGCAAAGAGGAGAAAAAGAAGAAGAAGAAGAATACTTCTGACAATGATTCTTCTCAGAGTGATGCAGATGCCTTTGTAGTAGCCTTGGCAATGCCTGCATCTGAAGATGTATGGTTAGTGGATTCTGGGCCATCATTCCACATGATGTCTCATAAAGAGTGGTTCACCAACTATGAACCATATGCTGGTGGGAAGGTGTTCCTGGCAAGTGATTCGACACTAGAAATTGTTGGCCAAGGAAGAGTCAGAATCCAGTTCCCGGATGGCAAAATAAAGGGAATCGATGGAGTGTTACACATACCAGGTCTGGCTCGTAATTTACTCTCTGTTAGTAAGATTAATGATGCTGGTGTTCAAGTAACGTTTTTGAATGGTGGTTGTAAGATGACTAGAGGTTCTATGGTACTAACAAAGGGTGAACACATTGGAACACTATATAGGTTAGATGTTAAACTTGTGGGTTGTAATATAGTCTCTGAAAAGTCTGAAAAAGCTACTGTTGTAACACATGATGCAAACTCAATGGAAGTTAAACTTCCAGTAGAGAAAAAAATGCTCTGGCACCATTGGCTTGGTCATATAGGTGAAAAAGGTTTAAAAACCTTGAAGAATAAAAACCTGGTAGATGAGTTGATTGATTGTAATCTAGAGTTTGATTTCTGTGAACATTGCATATATGAAAAATAGAACCATGTTTCATTTTAGTCAAGTTCTCATAAATCTTCTGGTGTTTTGGACTATGTACACTTTGATGTTTTTGGTCCAGTTGATGTTCCTTCTTTGTCTAAATCAAGATATTATGTATCATTTATTGATGATTATTCAAGAAGGGCATTTATTTATTTTTTGAAAAGCAAATCAGAAGTGTTCAGTTGGTTTAAAGAATTTAAAAATCTTGTTGAAAATCAGACTGGTAGGAAAATTAAATGTTTGAGAATGGACAACAGTTGTGAATATTGCAATGTAGATTTTGATAAGTATTGTGTAGACCATGGAATTAAAAGGCACAAGACTACACCTTACACTCCACAACAAAATGGATTTGCTGAAAGGCTAAATCGATCATTGATGGAGAAAGCAAGAAGCATGTTAAGTTATGCTGGTCTGGAACAAAAATTCTGGGCTGAGGTAGTTGCTACAACTTGTTATTTGCTGAATCGTTCTCCTACTTCAGCATTGGTTGATAAGACGCCTATGGAAGCATGGTTTGGTAAGAATCCCTCTCTGAGACATCTTCGTGTCTTTGGCTCTGAGGCATATGCTCATATTCCTGAGGTAAAGAGATCTAAATTGAATAACAAGGCTGTTAAATGTATCTTTATTGGCTATGGAGTAGGTGTTAAAGGATACAAGCTTTGGAATCTAGAAATGGAAAAGGTGTTCTACAACAGGAATGTAATTTTTAGAGAGCTGAAACCTTTGGTCATTGATACTCAGCCAGAAAAGACAGAAGAGAAGAAAGAAAAGAGTGAAGTTAGTATTCCTCTAACCCCTAAAAAAGAGGAACAATGATCACCAAGTGTAGATGATTCAGAGGAGAGTTCGAGCAGCTCTGAAGGTTCTGATCAAGAGCAAGAACCTGAACCTCCATCTCAGCCATTAAGGAGATTTACACATTAAAGAAGACAACTAGATAGGTATGGATTTTCTATACTTGATACAAGTTGTGCCTATGCTTTGCTTACTGATACTGATGAGCCTAGGACTATGAAAGAGGCTATTAATATGTCTGATTTAGATTCTTGGATGGAAGCCATGAATGATGAAATGTCATCATTAGAGAAAAATGGAACCTAGGATCTGGTGCCCTTGCCTGAAGGTAGAAAGCCAATGGGTTGTAAGTGGGTGTTTAAAAAGAAATATGGTCCAGATGGTAGTATTGAAAAGTATAAAGCAAGACTAGTTGCAAAGGGGTATTCTCAAAAGGAAGGAATTGATTATGGAGAAATTTTTTCTCTTGTAGCTAAGTTGACGTCCATTAGATTTTTGTTGTCACTTGCAGCAGCGTATGACTTTAAAATTGAACAAATGGATGTGAAGACAACATTTCTTCATGGGGATCTTGAAGAAGAGATTTATATGTCCCGGCCAAAGCACTTTGTGGTGAAAGGTAAAGAACATCTGGTATGTAAACTCAAGAAGTCTCTTTATGGTTTGAAGCAATCTCCCAAAATGTGGTATCAGAAATTTGATATGTATGTTTTATCTTTGGTATTTGTAAGGTCTAAATCTGATCCTTGTGTTTACTATAAAACTGCAGGTGATCAGATTCTTATAATTGTCTTATATGTTGATGATATGCTGTTTATTGGCAATGGTAAGAGTATGATCTTAGATTTAAAATCTCAGTTGTTCTTGAAGTTTGAAATGAAAAATTTGGGGGCAGCGAAGTACATTCTAGGAATGGAGATCAAAAGGGATAGATCCAGTAGAAAGATTTGGCTTAGCCAGAGCAAGTATATTACCAATGTTCTTGATCTAGTTTTGTAGGGAACGAAACTATTTGTTGAAGATTGTCCAGAATCTTTAGATGAAATTGATAATATGAAGAAAGTACCTTATGCAAGTGTTGTTGGCAGTCTAATGTATGTAATGGTCTGTACCAGACCAGACATTGCCCAAGTAGTGGGATTTTTGAGCCGGTTTATGGCAAATCTAGGTAGATCACATTGGGATGCTGTGAAAAGAGTTATGAGGTATTTGAAGGGAACTTCAGATTATGCTATATGCTATCATGGAAACTCAGTTGGATCTCAAAGAACTATCAACATTCAGGGATATGTTGAATCTGATTGGGTAGGGGACATTGACAGTAGAAAATCCACTAGTGGATATGTGTTCACGTTAAATGGTGGTGCTATCAGTTGGATGAGCAAGCGGCAGACTGTAGTCATTTTTTCCACAATAGAGGCAGAGTACATGGTAGCTACTCGTGCATGCCAAGAAGCCATTTGGTTGAAAAGGTTGTGTTCTAATGTGGGTTTTGTTGCAAGTATAGGCCTAACTGGTGTTGTCATTGATGTCAACATACTCCTGTTGCATTAATGATAAGGTTTGGATGAGCTGTGAGCTGAGGATATTGAGAAAATTAGTCTCAATCAGGAACAATGAAGAACAGTGATGACAGTAAGGAAAAAGTCCAAGATAGGATGAGGATCAGAGGATTCAGATTAAAGGGTTTGTATATATGTGTCTTAAGGTGATTCAGTAGAGATTTCAGAGGTCTACATGAAGATATGAAGAAGTTATGGCAGCTCAAGTAAAACTGGTTCCGGTAGGTGTTCAGAGGTAACAGAGTGACACAGACAGGTCCGGTGAGATCCAGAAGTATAGGTTCCTGCTCTATGGATTTGAGGGAATGTTGAGGAAGTCCTTGTGATGTTTCAACTCGATTGGTTCATGAATTGAAGGTCCAGAAGTATCCATTCTTTGGTGACAGTGGTGACAGACTGTCTTCTTGAGGTTCCAGATGAAAGAGAGAAAGATTTCAGTATGCAGATGAAGTGTGAATGTTCTTGGTGATTTAGGCAACCTTGTGAAGGACTTTGGATTGTTTCTAGCTTGTGTTAGTGGTCCACATTGGAGTTGGAGCTCGCTATTTAAGAATAACCTCTAGATGATGCTGTTCTTCCTGAGATTGGCTGACCAGATAAGTTACACATCTTGTGGATGTTCTTGTAGATGTTTGCTGACTTAGATGATTATTCCTAAGTTGATGTCTTGTATAAATAAGGGGTTGCAAAGTCATTTCAAATGGGTCTTTGTGGAGATGAGAGTGTGGTAGTGAGGAGGAGAGCGAAAGGCATAGCAGAAGTATTGGGCTTAAATGGAATTGATTCAAGCATGGTGAAGATGCTATTTTCCAGTTCAAGTAGGTGATACTTATTTCTTTGTAGACAGTGTGTCTCTTGTAGGCAGTGAGCCTCTTGTGAGCAGTGTGCTCAGGTAGTGAGCCCTAATTGGCATGTGCCATTTTGTTCTTTCTATTCTTCTAACAGAGAATACAATCTTGGGTTAATCACCTCATGGTTTTTCCCTTAACCGGGTTTTCCACGTCAAAATCTTGGTGTCTCATGTGTTGATGTGTTTCTGCTCTTAATTTGTTGCATTGTGTTTCCATGATTGATTTATTATTATACTGCTGAATTGTAAAGTGGAATTAAGTGTTTAATTGGAAGAAAGTTTTACACAATTGATTCACCCCCCCTCTCATTTGTGTGCCCTAAGTCTAACAATTGGTATCAGAGCCGAGTTCCTCTAAAAAGAGCTTAACCACTTGAGGAGATCTAGGATATCATCTTATAAGAAGGATAGTCCGAAGTTCGATGGAACCAATTTTAATCTTTGGAAAGGTTGGATGAAATGTCACTCGAGATGTATGGGAATGGCGTACTGGACCATGGCTACAACATAGTATGTACCTCCACAGGGTGGTCCGAAAACCCAAAATAAAATCACAAATGCTGAAAATAATCTGCGGACTATAGAGGCTCTTCTAAGCGCATTATTTGATTAAGAGCTCTCAAATGTTATTGACCTACCAACTGCTTTTGAGATTTGGCAAAAACTGGAACTTCTGCATGAAGGAGACAAGTATGTCAAATGTGCAAGGTTTCAAAGTCTGAAAGGAAAATTCAAAAATCTAAATATGAGAGAAGATGAAAACATCACTACTTTTATGCCAAGAGTAAATGAGCTTGTTTGTGGAATCAGAAATGCTGGTGGAGTCTTGGATGAAGATGAGATTGTTGGCAAAATTCTCAGATCCCTTCCTGCTTCTTACAAAATCAAGGCTGCTGCCATTGAAGAATTTAGAGCCCATACAACTGTCACAAGAGATCAATTGGCTAGAAAATTGGCTGCATTTGAAATGATAGAGTTTGGAGACGACTCCCCCAAGACTGAATCTGTAGTCAAAGCTAGTGCCTCTGTTAAAGGTAAACAAAGGTTTGATCTGGGAGAGAATTCATCAAGGAAGCTGTCATGGTATGAAAAAGCAAGAAAAGATCTGGAAGAAGAAGTAGAAACTGCTCAACTTGAAGCCCTTATTGCAAAGAGGCTACTAAGAGGATCTGGTAAGTATGAAGGAAAATTACCTTTTAAGTGTTTTAACTGCAATAAGATTGGTCATTTTGCCTCAAGGTGTCCGGAAAGGTTTTCAAGGCAAAATCCTAACAAGCCAAGGTTCCAAAAGAACTGTTACTATGTACATGAAGATGATGATAATGAAAGAGTAACAGATGATGAATCAAAGATAGGAAACAAATCTGAAAATGAATGGGTGTTCATTGCCATCAAGGAAGAAGATCCAATGTCCTCTATATTTGTCAATCATAAGACTGTGCAAAGAGCTCTGGCTGCCCAAGTTGAAGAGAAGGATGATTGGGTCATTGACAGTGGATGCTCTCACCATATGACAGGTGACAAAAATAAGTTCATAGATTTGGAGAGGTATGAAGGAGGAGTGGTAAAATTTGGTGATAATTCTGCTGGTAGAATCAGAGGAAGAGGAACTATTTCTTTTGATGGAAGGAACAAAACTGGCAATGTACTATATGTTGACGGTTTGAAGCACAATCTTCTCAGTGTTGGATAGTTGGTGGACAAAGGCTATGATCTCCGATTCAAGAATGGAAAATGCAAGATCTTTGAAAGTTCTAGAACAAAGATTGCATCCGGTACTCAAACTAAAGGTAATATCTTTCACTTGGTTGGTACTGGTAAAAGTTGTTTATTTGTTCAAGTTGATCAGAGTTGGTTATGGCATAGAAGGATGTGTCATGTGAATTTTGATAATATCATCAAGATAAGCAATACTCAAGCTGTAAGAGATCTTCCAAAATTGGTGAAATCTACTAACAGTTTGTGCAAGGAATGTCAGTTGGGTAAGCTGAGCAGAGTTAGATTCAAAAGCAAGGAACTGTCTTCTACTGGATTATTGAACTTAGTTCATACTGATCTTTGTGGTCCAGCAAGAATCAGGAGTATTCAAGGTGATAGATACTTCATGCTACTAATTGATGACTATTCTGGGATGATGTGGGTAACCTTTCTAAAAGAGAAATCAGAAGCTCTTGAGAAATTTAAAATATTCAAGGCTATGGTAGAGAATGAAACTGGATTAAAATTGAAGTGTCTGAGGTCTGATAGAGGTGGAGAATTCACATCCAGTGAGTTCATAGAGTTCTGTGAGAAACATGGAATTAAGAGACAGTTGTCTGCTCCTAGGACTTCACAGTAGAATGGAGTAGTGGAGAGAAAGAACCGGACCATCCAGGAAGCATCTAGGACCATGATGATGGAAGCAAATGTTCCTCAGATCTATTGGAGAGAAGCTGTCAGCACTGCAGTCTATACTCTCAATCGAGTTCAAATCAGAAGCAATACCAGTAAGACTCCTTATGAACTCTGGTTTGGCATTACTCCTACTGTAAGATATTTCATAGTCTTTGGTAGCAAATGTTACATCAAAAGAGATGAAGATCTAGGCAAGTTTGATGCTAGAAGTGGTGAAGGAATATTCTTGGGTTACTCTACTCAAAGCAAAGCATACCGGTGTTATAACAAGAGACTGAGAAAGATGATAGAAAGTACAAATGTGAAGGTTGATGAGGGAATTGAGAAACCCTCAAGGTTTTATGAGTATGATGAAGATGATCAGAATGGTGTTCTGATTCAAGGAGCCCAAGCCTCTTCTAAGAGTCAGATTCAAACTGATCTGGTAAACCAGGAAGAAGAGATGAGCTTCAATGAGCTTGATCAAGAATTAGAAGTGCAAGAAATTCCCAAAGTTCCTAGGTATGTAAGACTGAACCACTCTGAAGATTAGATCATAGGTGATAAAAGCAAAGGAGTACAAACAAGAAGGAAAATTGCTCAAGATTTAGAAGAGTATTGTTTGATTTCAAAGATTGAACCTAAGACAGTGAATGAAGCTTGCAATGATGAAAACTGGACTAGAGCAATGGTGGAAGAGCTAGTGCAAATTGAGAAAAATCACTCTTGGGATCTTGTTCCCAGACCTAGAAACAAGAATGTGATTGGAACAAAATGGGTGTTCTAGAACAAATTGAATGAAGTTGGTGAAGTAATCAGAAATAAAGCCAGATTGGTCTGCAAGGGTTATTCTCAAATAGAATGAATTGATTTTGAAGAAACTTTTGCTCTAATGGCAAGAATTGAAGTAGTTAGGTTATTTCTTGCTTTTACTGCCTTCAAGGATTTCAAGGTATATCAGATGGATGTCAAGTCTGCCTTCCTGAATGGTGACTTGGAAGAAGAAGTGTATATAGAGCAACCGGATGGATTTCAATTGTCTGATCATGGTGATATGGTCTACAAGTTAAAGAAGGCACTGTATGGACTGAAGCAAGCCCCAAGAGCCTGGTATGAAAGATTGGATAAGCACCTTTTGAAGATTGGTTTCAACAAAGGTACTGTTGATAGTAATTTGTATTTCAAAATTGATCATGAAAACATCCTAATTGTTGAAGTGTTTGTTGATGATATCATTTTTGGAGGAAGAGATAGTATGTGTAAAACTTTTGCAAATCAAATGAAAAGTAAATTTGAGATGTCCATGCTTGGTGAAATGAAGTTCTTCTTGGGTCTGCAAATCACTCAAACAAAGAAAGGAATCTTCATTTCTCAAACCAAATATGTGAAAGAATTGTTGAAGAAATTTGGGATGGAAGACTCAAAACCAATGAATACTCCCACGGCAACCGGATGTAAATTGAGCAAAGATGATGATTCTCCTAAGGCTGATCAGACAAAGTACAGGTCAATGATTGGAGGACTGTTGTATCTTACTCAAACTAGACAAGACATTATGCAGGTTGTTGGTCTTGTTGCTAGATTTCAAGCTGATCCTAGAGAATCTCATGTCATGGCAATCAAGAGAATTTTTAGATATCTAAAAGGGACAGTTGAGTATGCTCTGTGGTATCCTAGAGATCATGATTTCTCTCTTCATGCATATACTGATGCGGATTGGGTAGGAGATGTGGATGACCGGAAGAGTACCAGTGGTGGAGCATTCTTTTTGGGGAAAAGATTGGTTTCTTGGCTAAGTAAGAAATAAGAGGCAATATCTCTATCTACAACTAAAGCATAATATAATGCAGTAGTAGGTAGTTGCACTCAAGTTTTATGGATGAAGCAGATGCTAAGAGATATCAAAGTGGGGTATGAAGAACCTATCACAACCTTTTGTGATAATTCAAGTGCTATAAATATATCTAAGAATCCGGTGTTGCATTCAAAGACTAAACACATATCCATCAAGTTTCACTTTTTGAGAGAGCAAGTGAACAAGAATGAAGTTAGATTGGAGTTTGTGCCTTCCAAGGATCAGATTGCAGACATCTTTACTAAACCTCTACCTAAGGACTCTTTTGAGTATCTCAGGGAGAAGTTAGGGGTTATTGCCCCTCCGGTGATGAACTTAGGTGCACTGAGGTGCATCAGTCCAGTGGATATCATAGTCATATCTTGTGATCCGGATTGATGGGGAGCTGCTACTCAGGGGGAGCAATAGGTATGATTCTGAAGTGTTGGAATTGCAAGTATGTGCCATTTGCCATTGATGTCAAAGGGGGAGAGAAGACATGTGAAAAACAAGTGGTTTCTGATCAAAGGGGGAGCAGTAAAGGGAGAGAAGGCATGTGAATGGTTGTTGTTGATAGGGGGAGTTGTGACAGTAAGAAGAAGTTCTTGTCTTGATGATTAAAACAGTTTTCCAAATCATATGTTGCCATCAATGACAAAGGGAGAGATTGTTGCAAGTATGGGCCTAACTAGTGTTGTCATTGATGTCAACATACTCCTGTTGTATTAATGATAAGGTTTGGATGAGCCGTGAGCTGAGGATATTGAGAAAATTAGTCTCAATCAGGAACAGTGAAGAACAGTGATGACAGTAAGGCAAAAGTCCAAGATAGGATGAGGATCAGAGGATTCAAATTAAAGGGTTTGTATATATGTGTCTTGAGGTGATCCAGTAGAGATTTCAGAAGTCCGCATGAAGATATGAAGAAGTTATGGCAGCTCAAGTAAAATCGGTTCTGGTAGGTGTTCAGAGGTAACAGAGTGACACAGACAGGTCTGATGAGATCCGGAAGTACAGTTTCCTACTTTGCAGATTCGAGGGAGTGTTGAGGAAGTCCTTGTGATGTTTCAACTCAATTGGTTCATGAATTGAAGGTCTGGAAGTATCCATTCTTTGGTGATAGTGGTGACAGACTGTGTTCTTGAGGTTTCGGATGAAAGAGAGAAAGTTTTTAGTACGCAGATGAAGTGCGAATGTTCTTGGTGATTTAGGCAACCTTGTGAAGGACTTTGGATTGTTTCCAGTGTGTGTTAGTGGTTCGCAGTGGAGTTGGAGCTCGCTATTTAAGAATAACCTCTGGATGATGGTGTTCTTCCTGAGACTAGCTGACCGGATAAGTTACACATCTTGTGGATGTTCTTGTAGATGTTTGCTAACTTAGATGATTATTCCTAAGTTGATGTCTTGTATAACTAAGGGGTTGCAAAGTCATTTCAAATGGGTCTTTGTGGAGATGAGAGTGTGGTAGTGAGGAGGAGAGTGAAAGGCAGAGCAGAAGTATTGGGCTTAAATGGAACTGATTCAAGCATGGTGAAGATGCTATTTTCTAGTTCAAGTAGGTGATACTTATTTCCTTATAGACAGTGTGTCTCTTGTAGGCAGTGAGCCTCTTGTGAGCAATGTGCTCGGCAGTGAGCCCTAATTGGCATGTGCCATTTTGTTCTTTCTATTCTTCTAACAGAGAATACAATCTTGGGTTAATCACCCCATGGTTTTTCCCTTAACCAGGTTTTCCACATCAAAATCTTGGTGTCTCATGTGTTGATGTGTTTCTACTCTTAATTTGTTGCATTGTGTTTCCATGATTGATTTATTATTATACTGCTGAATTGCAAAGTGGAATTAAGTGTTTAATTGGAAGAAAGTTTTACACAACTGATTCACCCCCCTCTCAGTTGTGTGCCCTAAGTCTAACAGGTTTCAATGTAGGGCAAATTCAGATTCATTGTGATAGTCAGAGTTCTATATGTTTGGCAAAAAATCCTACATTTCATGCTAGGACAAAACATATTGATGTCCAATATCACTTTGTTTGTGATTGCTGGAAGACAAAAAGGCGAAGCTGGAAAAGGTAGATACTTTGGAAAATGTTGCAGATGCCTTGAGTAAGCCTGTGAGCACGACCAAGTTCGAATGGTGTTCAAAAGAAATGGGTCTCTGTGCCCATTATTCTTAGTGAATTTAGATTGATATGGAGGAAACAATAAAATCTTTGTCAAGTGGGAGATTGATGAGAGTTTATGTCTCAATTTTATCGTTTGAACCCTCTATTAGACATCTTTGTTCATGATCAAATTGCTTTAATGAACTGGAGTGGATTATTCTTTGTATCAGCCTAACAAAAGCAGATCGCTGGAACCGAGTTACTTGTCCCAACGATGGACTGACGAAGGACCTATATCGGTGAGATTTATGCTTCGCTATAAGTCTCTCAGGAGTCTTTGGTCACTTTGATGTTGGTAGGACATGGCACTTTGGCAGGAGTCTCTCCGGCGGTCTTGGTCACCTTGATGAAGCTTTACTATCAGTAGGACATGGGACTTCACTATGTGTCTCTCCGGTGGACCTGGTTACTCCGATGGAGAATGTTTGGCGAGAGTCTCCATGACAAGGTAGATCATTGGTTATGTTGGCAACAAAATTGCATGACATTTGTATATGCTATGGCTTTGTATATAAACTGAAAGGATGATCAATGACTAATGCATGTGGGATATTTAGTATCTCACAAATGTGAATGGTCATGAATAAAAATGGTTAAATAGAATAGTTGTTTGTAGGAACTGAATCGACCATGTATAATGTTAAATACTGATCTTATGCACAGTTTGAGAAGAGTTCGATCTGTCAAGTTTAGTTGGCAATTGAAGAACTGAGCATGTTCATTCTGTATACGTGTAGTAGAAGTGAACAGTGGTATGTTCTGGGAATTGATGCCCGACCAAGAAAGGGTGAATGCTTTGTTGTAATCTCTTTGGGTTTACTGTTAATAAAGTTGTCTTCTTGTGGTGGTGAGTTTTTTACTCGAAAGGGTTTTCCCACGTACATCCGATGTCATTCTCTGTGATTATAATTTTGTGTTTATTATGAAATTCTCTTTTGTGCATCTTAATGAATTGTATTTGAATTTAAAAACTTCCAGTCTACAATATCCCCTTAGAATTTAACATTAGGAAGGTTGTTTCCACACCTGTCCTTTCCTTACACATGGAAGGTGAAGTTCTACCTATCCCAGCCAATGGGATACACCTCAAACTTTGATTTTGAGGAGCATGAGGTACTGTTGTACATATTAGTTTACTATTTTTTGTGTCAATAAGTGCTATTGCACATAGGTTTTAGGAGTCTTTCAATTCCTCCAAGTGCTGATGCACATTTTCAATCATGTTTTAAGGGAGTTTTGGGTGTGTTTTTAGTTTGTGTCTTGCTGTCTTCAAGGTGTTACAACATTGTTTTGAGTTTTTTTTAGGTTTCTTGACTCTACAACCCAATGGTATTTGCAAGAAAGCTGGACCTCTCAGTTTTAGCACACAAAACTCTAGTAGAAGTTGCCAAAAATGTTACCTATTTTGCACTCCTCAGCCCAAATAGGTATATCGAGTATCAAAAGTTGGTCTGAGAAGTTATGATTGTCATTTGGTGATGTTACCAATTTGTCCTTGTGATGTCAAATAGGTGATATGGAGGTTGGTTTTTGTTTTTGTTTGTCATCTTCAGTGTACAATTAAGTTGCCTTGTGGAATATCTTATAGTTCTAGGGTGACTTGTCAAAAATAGGTCTTAGTTCATCAAGTTAAAGAGGAGGTCTTGTAAGGTTATGTTGGTGTCAAGAGTTGTTTTAAACCATAAATTTGTCAAAATTTTATCCTCCACATCCAAGAAAGGAAAAAGGCCAAAGTTTTCATGTCATTGAGTCATTTGGGAGTCAAAGAAGCTTGAAAAGGGCATTAAAAGTGTTTTAAAACCTTAGGATCATCAAAAGGCCACCCTTTTTCTCTCCAACCTCACATGCATATTGGAGGAAAGTTTCTTTTTTGAAACTCTAGGGTCATTTTTGCCACATAGAAGTCATCCTTATATTTCAAACCCAAGTTAAGGTTTGTGGTTTGGTGTTTGGGACACTGTTAGGGTTATGCATTGGAGTTTTCCTTCTATTTTTCCATGATATTGTTAGGGTTTTGATACTATTTTTTAGTTCCATGGCATGAGGATCTACAGAGAACATTTTTCAAGAATTTGAAAGATCTGAAAGGAGTTTTTGTAGACATCACATAGCTGAACAGAGGTTTGAAGAACATTGGAGCAACCGATGGAGTCTTTGACAATAAATGCAAGATGCAAGTTCTCGCTAGGTTCTAGTAAGATGTAGATACAACAATGTATAATGAGCAGAGAGCCAATATAAAACCTATAAACCTTAGGTATGTTTTCTTCCTGTGAAGATAACGAGTCTCTATGATGCATACATAAGGGTTTGACAAAGATAAAACTGTGAAGACAATATAGATTAAGTTTAAACATTGTATAAATCTGGACAAAGATCTTTAATGTTTCACTAAGGCCTTTTAAATCTCTATTGACTTCTAATCTCTGTTATAATGAGAAAGTTAGAACATTGTCAAAAGTCTTATGTAGCAGCAGACTATTGAGGAAGGTGTAGTCCAAATCAAGACAGATAACAATCATGTATAGGATAGAGAGAAATCATTTGAGGTACACATGCAAAGATAGTGCCTACAGTTTATGGAGTAAGGCTCCAAGTCTGAGACAGTGGTGATGATAGCATACAAAGTTGCATGAGACAGTGTAAGAGTTCATGTCAGACATAAAGGATCCTACTAGTCTGTAAACCTAAAGGGATTTTTGAAGATAATATAATGAAGAGACCTATCCAAACATGGTGAATGCATGAACTACCAGGCCTCGGAAAAGACTTTATATAGTTCTCAAAGGTTTCTAAAAGTTTTAGAGGTTTGAGATTTATAGAAGAGCCATAAAGGATCAAAGGAGCATGCATTTAATCCATGCATATTCAATCAAGAGGTTCTGCCAAGATTAGAAAAGGTTTACAATACTATTTTGGAGTAGCAACAAGGGGTCTACAATAGTGAACAGTCACAAAATAAGGTAAAGAAAGCAATCTAAAGTATGTTAGAAGACAGTCAACAACAAGTTACTATCATGGTGAATGTGAGATCTAAAGAAAGGTAAGAGATCATGTAGTTATAAGGAGATCTGTCAAGATTCAACACCCAAAAGGTTGTAGCCTACCACACTAAAAGGTTTCTAATATCATGATTCAGTACATGTATATTTGAGGGGTTTGCACCATGCATACAAAAGGTCTCCATGATACTTAAAGACCCCTGCAGATTGGAACAAACATTGTGACATAGTGAGGAGAGACTACTTCAAGGAGTTTGCTCTCAAGGATGCATGAAGATAGATATGACTGTGTGAGCAGGGGATAATGGGAAGTGTTTGTAGAGAGCAAAGATAACATCCTGCTAGACAAAGGAGACAATGATCAACATAACCCTAAGAACATTGATACATAGGCACAAAGTCTAACAAAGGTTTTGGATCTCTATATGAAGGTGCAAAGGCAGTGTAGAAAGTTAGCAGATTGAGAAGAATGGTCATAAAGGCATGCACAAGGATAGTCCTAGTCTGAGAACAAGGTAGCCAACAAGAAGATTGAAGATCAGTGAGCATGGAGGTTACTGTCATAAGAAATTTTATTGGGAGTTTTCAAATGTTTTGAAAGTTTTGTTGGCCCTCAACCATCAATGAGCCTATTGAACAAGGTAGTAGGCTGAGACAATGCTAGAAGAAGGAAATGTGGCTTTGATTGACTTTTAAGGGCATGCAGAGGAATAGTCTTGGCAAAGACAGTGACTGTGATGAACAGTCAAAAAGGCATAACAACAACAAAGAAGGAGAATAGTCTAACAAGATTATTATGCAAATGAGACAGTCTTAAATGATTGTTATACCCAAGTGGACATAAAGTGACTGAGACAAAAGAATAGTCTAAAACAGTGAAAGGAATAGTTGCACATGCACACATAGCAACATAAGGAACAACAATTATATCAGGAAGCAGTGGATCTATGAAGGGATTGTAGTGAAGGCCTATCATAGTTCAAGAAAGTCTATCATCATCAAGGACAAGGAATTGAGACCATTTACAGGCTGATAAAGGTATGTCAAGGTTTGATGAGGTCTTCATTCACTCTAGATACTCTTGTGGTAGAAGTTAAGGAAACTAGAAGTTGTGAGATCATAGTTTGAATTTACACTTGTTTATGCTTTGTCAAACATACCTAAAGATCCCTGTCAAGTCCTATAAAGGATTTATCAAATGTTTTAAAGGTTGCAAAGTTAATGAGCAAGAAAAGGCAGTCCTAGAAGTTAACAGTCATGAGGGTTAGGAAGATAGTGAGCAGTCATTAAAGTAAATAGGGAAACATTGATAGCATTCAAAGCATGAAGAGTCTTAAGGAGGGAGTTTTCTGATGTATGAGGTCTGAAGACATTGGGCTACAATGAAGACAAAGATAGTTCAAAAGAAAACATGAACAAGACTATAAAGAAGACAACGAGGGGTTTCAAGGAAAAACTATGTTGACAGTCCTAAGAAGAGTATTTACAAGACATAGAGAAAAGACTATCAACATATATTTGATCATGCTGAGGGGCTTCAGAACCTGAGATAAGTCAAGAGGGTAGAGAGGTTGAAATACACATTATGTATTTCAACTAGAGACCAGATAACAGAGATGAAGTTTTTGTCATTTACTGAGGGCTGTAAAACTCAATCCAAGAGCATCTATAGCCGGTTTTAGCCCTCAAGAAGACCCAACATGGGTAGTGGATGAAATGACAAGTGTTTTAGAGCCTTTATTAGGTAGTTTTAGGCAGTTTAAGAACCCCAAAAGTTGCCTAACTTTTTCCATATGCTCTATTATTGGGGAAAGTGGAAGCTAAGGCAGTTTGAGGTCCTTAATGAGGAGATGGATGACAAGGATAGCAGTTGAGAGCATCTAGGGGAATTTTTGACCACTCTCTGAGTATATAAGAGAAGTTTGAAGACTTCCCTAGCATCAAGAAACAAATGGAGAATGATTTTAGGAGCTTGAAGGGGTCAACCAATTCATGCATGAAGTCAAATCAAACTAGGAGACTCCTTGGGTGCCTAAAGGAGGTTTGACACAGTTTTGGTCATTAATTCTCTTCATTTTTTCACTCTCTTGGTCTCCCCATGTTGGGTTGAGGATATCAAAGGCTTAGACTTAGTTTTTTCATTAGTTCTCTCTTATTTTTTTCACTCTATCAGCAAGAAATAGTGCTGTAACTTAGAAAACTAGACATTGTAATCATTTTCAGCTGTATGACAACATTTTTGTAATCATTTTCAAAGCAATACAAGTCATTATAAGACTTATTGACCTATAATGACACCTTCTTTTGAATAAAATTCAAGCATTTCACCTTCAAAAACTTTTGTTTTCATTGTGCATGGAAGAATATGAATGTATGCTTATGTGTTTTTTAGTTAAATCCTTAAACAAAATGTCATGTTTGATGCCTTTGTTACAAAACAATGCATGTTTTTGTAAGTTATAAATTGTGTCATGATTCAAAACAGTCCTAGTGTTACATCCCCAACTTATGATTTAGTTTAATCTTGCTTTTGTGTGGTAAAAAGGATGATTAATCATAGTTTAATGATTTGATGTTTGTGGAAAATATCAAATAAAATCATTGATTATATGAATATTGATTAATGTTTAGTTAGATAAGTGATTTCATGATGATACGATTATTTAAATATAATGATTTGTGAATCGAATGATGATACACTAATCATGGTTATATGGTTGTGAGTGTAATCAGGAAAAGGTTCTTCCTCCAAGGACGGAAGGAGAGTATCATATTTGGGAGGAGGAGATAGATGTTGAGAAAAGGTCAGATTGCCATCTGAGTATCGAAGTTAACCATGGTGAACCCATGCAAGGTAGAGTGAGTTTACGTCTTACACTGGTTAGTCATTTTCAATTCAACTAGTGTTATCTTGTCAAGGTGAGATATCTTGACGTCTTTCACGTCGATTCGACTAGATGATGTTCTTAAAACATCAATTCTAGTTGATGGGTGATCTTGTTGGGTTGTTGAGTATTCCCCTAATTCATATCTATTTCCTTATTTAGGTTTTGTGAGTTTTATTTTTACATATTTATATACTAGTTTTGGCTAATATGGCGAACAGGGGGAGTAAAACTTGACCCCAAAGTCACAGTTTATCATTGTCACCCTAATGATGATGTTGTCTTTGGATGACACCATGGATTATTGTGTTAACCCTTAAAACATCATTTAGATGTAAAGGGATTTTTATTTGTGTGTGATATAATTATTTTCTAACCCTTTGTGATCGAGCACCTTTATATTATTAATGAATAAGACTTATGATGAGTAGGCCGACCACCTTCCACGATGAGTGGAGGGAGTGGAGGCTGATTTGAAACATATCATAAGCTCTAACCCCACTGCCCACTCCATAATGGAGATGGTGGCTCATTTGGAGCCCGTTAATCCATGGGGTGGCGGAGATAAATGAATTATTTCTCCACCATCTCGAGAAAAAAGGTGGTAGATCTTGCTGCATGGCAAAAAGTAATGCATGCAAGAGGATATTGATGGGAGTATTGTGTTGGTTTTGTTTTGGAGGCGTGGAATGTGTGGAAGAAGAGAGAGTTGAATGTGGGTTGGCAATGGAGGAGTGCTACAGAAGTAGTGTGAGTCAGTGTTAATAGGATCACTGTGTTGAATGCAAAGAATACTGAGAGGGGGGTGAATCAATATTCTATAGAACTTTTCTTTCATACATCCATTACTCCATTTACTAAATTCAACAACATGAAAGAAAAGTAAACACAAGAATAGCAGCCACAAAGTCATAACACATAGGCACCAGGATTTTACGTGGAAAAACCAAAAAGGGAAAAACCACGGTGAGTGTTAGCTCACAATATATTATGATAACAATACTGAATTACATAAGGCTCACTGCAATGGGGCTCACTTCCCAAAGAAATGCTCACTGCGGGTGGAATCACTATCCAAGCGAACCCACTGTCCACTAAGAAAGAAAGATAGATGAGAAGAAGAAATGAACTGTTACAAATGCATCTACAACATGCTAAATTATAGTTCCTTTGGTAGCTCAATATATAGATTCAAAACTCTTCATCATGTTTGCTCTTCTTTTATGCTCTGCTTTACATATGCTCTGCTCTTCTGCCCTTACTGTCCTTTGCTGATCACAAAACTACCTTAGATCACGCACTCATTGAATTTGCATTATCTACGCATTGCACACTCTCTTCAACATCAAAATCCATTGAGTATATATCCACAACAAGATTTATCTCATAATTAGGTTCGCAAGCCAAACATGAAACGTGTATACAAATGTTTTACCTTCTCGGCTTGATCATGTACACAAACAGTAATGTGGACCCAAACAAACATATACTAGTCTTCATATAGGTCAGTACCAATCATGCAACCACTTAGATTAATTGTTTAAATAATATATCTTCTTCGCATATAGATCTAACCTGTTTGTCAGCTTGTCCCTCAGATACATACTCAATCAATTCAATTGTCACATCACAACTCCCACTATGGATCATATGAGACTCTAAAAATCATATCCAACATTCATCATTGACCTCTTAATATACCTTTAGAACTGCAAGACATAATATGCAACTACGGAGGAATGCAGACCCTTTTACTCGGGTACTATGCACTGTTCCTATCTTAACTCTGTTCACCCGGACTTAGACATTTTACCATATGACTTCCGGAGGAAGTCAGGACTTGAACACTGGAACACATCATCACCAAATAACTATGAATAACATACCTAAACTGGATATAATGATCTTCAATTATGGAGGCATACTGACCCAATCTCTGTCACTTGCTCTGTATACTACTCATACTTAGTCATTTTAGCCTTCCAGACCAGAATCCTTTTATGCCTTATTGCCAAACCAAACTTGTCTCCTGGAGTAAAGTCTTTTTGTCATGCTAGTGAAATTCCTTTGCCTTTTTGCCATCAATGACAACATTCAATCCTTCATCAGAGAAGTGTCTCTTGCCAACAATCTCCCCCTTTGGCATTGATGGCAACACTTAGTGAAAAATGTTTATTTGCTCCCCCTTTCTATATACACTCTATTCTTCTTCTCCCCCTTAGGTGTTTGCCCATTTTTCATTGGTCTTCTTCTCCCCCTTTGACATCAATGGCAAAGGTGTATGTTCAAGAGTCAAAATTGTGTCAAGACAACACAAACTACAAAAACTATCATACTCTGCCACATATGTACAAATACAATCTTCAACTTAATTTGATGTGGGTTGTAGGATGTCATTGAAAATGTTCTTGATTTGAGCTAGCTCACCATCCCAACTCTTCTTTGCATTTTCCAAAATTTGGATATGGCCATTTATTAGGAAGATCAATTTTTCTGCCTTTTGTATATCAGAGGGTGTAGCGATTAGTGGACTTACTTGCATTGCTTCTGCTGCAAGATTTGACATTGAATCCAACTTAGGACTTATTAGTCCTCTTAACTGACACATTCTATTTTTCATTTGATCCCTCTTGTTTATTAGATTACTCAAGTCATTATGAATATTAATGACTTGTATTTCTTTGTTGTTGACTGATTCAACTGCTGGGTCAAATGTCTTGGAAATGTTTATCAACTGCAGCTCCAGATCCTTGATCTTTTCTCCTAACTCCTTTGTGGCTTCTAGCCATGATAAGAAAAATTTGTACAAGTCACAAGCTTCTTTAATAGCACTATGTATACCTTTTATTCCATTATCTATAATAGTTTTATCATTTACTAATATGGTCTTCAACTCAGCTAATCTTTTCTCATCAAACTCTTTCCTCACTTTTGTTACTGTAGACTTTTCAAAAGATTCAAAATGCATACTTACAGAGTTTATGAGTCCTTTGAGTTGATTTGTCGAAGACATTAAGGTATCCTTTTGATATGATGACATCATATTCTCCAAAATGCTGGATGCCTCACCAATTAGCTCACTATCCTGTATGTGTGACTTCAAAATTTCTTCCTGTGCTTTTGCCTACACAATTGATACTAGTTTAAATTTTTGCATAGGGGACATTGAGTCCAAGTCTATTGGACCTTGCAAAAATTTAGGCTCATCCAAGACCTGTTTCTCTCTTTCCAAGAATTCCTTAATAGAATCAATAGTGTCTCTTGCTATATTAGAGACTTCTTCGTCTTGGTTTTTCTCTGAAGGATCTAGATCCATAGCCTCATTTGCACCATCCTTTTGTTCCGGTATAGGGATTTCCTCATCTTGTTCCTCTTCTTGATCATCAGCTTTATTTTGCTCCTCAATCTTCTCCTTGTCCATTTTGTCATATGTTTGATGTTCCAGAGGAAGACTTGTCTCAATTTTGTCCTTAACCACTGTATCAGTAGTAGGGGCTTCCTTCTCCTTTGGAACCTTGTCATCTTTATCTAACCCATGGTCTAGCCTCGCTCCTGGAATAGTCATTTCATCTCCAACATTTGATTCTTCATTGTCATATATTGTTGGAAGATGATGTTCCTTTAACACTCTCAAAGTGACTTCCTCAGTCTCTTTTACTACTTTCTCAATGTCATCTTACATGAGAGTATTCATCCTTTTCTTTGTTCTAAACTCCTTGCTGAGTACTTTGGAGTTTTTTGTTTTGTCTTCAGGGGTGATCTTTGGACATAATGTTATTAGTGTGTGCCCTCTTAGTTCAATGTCCTTGGCCATGTCAGCTTCTTTCCTTGAAGACATGATACTACCCAAAATATCAAGGAGATTAGTAATAATCTCACTGAGGGATTTGTTGTATATGTTTAATTATTCTATAGTAGCGTTTTCAATGATCCTTTTATCTGCATCATTATATTCATCATATAATTGAGCAATGGGTTTTAGATTGCCATCAACTGTGATGGCCCTTAAGACTTCCTCTAAGCTCATTGTAGCCTATTCTTCCATAGGCTCTGTCTTCTTCTCCTTCTTCCTTCGTTTACCCTCAAAGGGTTTGTCTGGTTTGATATCAGAAGTCTTGCTTGACTTAACTTTCATTTTATTGACCTCCTCATCTAATTCTATTTCTTCCTCAACTTCTATGCTTACATGGACTCTTTTGGCTTTTGAATTCTTTCTCTTATGTCCTGAAGCAGGGACCTCCACACTTGCAGAGGGTGTGGAACCGGAGGGTACAAATGCAACTTCTATAGAGGTAGATCCTCTAGTTCTTCTTTTTGTCACCTTAGGCTTTCCTGACTTCTCTTTAGGCTCTTCCGGAGCCTTGACTGGTTCACTATATTTCTTTTCTCTTTCCGCCCTTTCTACTTGTGCTTTTTCTCAAGTGTCTCTCTCACTTGTTCTTTGGTGAAGCCTTTCCTCAGGGCATAATCCTCTGCCATCTTCTGGGCCTTCTTAGAGATTTTTGGTTTCCTTACTTCAACATGGATTTTTGTTGATAGGTCTTCAAATATTCCAAATCTTTCTTCTATAGTATCTCGAGGTTTGCTTAGTAGACATTGTGCATAATTATCCAATATTTTTCCATCAACTTCATATCCCTTAGGTAGAACCCAAACTGTTCTAGGCTCAACAACCTCCATCATGCATTGGTCTTTTGTAACAATGAAGCATATGCCATTCTTATATTTTTCAACAATTGCTTTTGGGATTCTTTCTCTAGATTGCATCATTCTCTGGAAGTTCTTGAAATAGCCCCATAGGGCTGCATTTTGTTCATCATAGCTTCCAATACTATTTAAATGATCTCTAATTTGTACAACAACTGGTTGAATGTTTAACTAGAACAAGTTCTTCATCTTTGGCAATTCATGCATGAAGTAGAAAAACAAATAGATGATCAACGTACCAAATTTGAATGGGTATTTGCTTTCTTTAGTCTTTTTCAGGTTCTCCATTAATTGTAGCCGCAACAATTAACATAGATCATAGTCTGCATTTTCCTTGATCATTTGCTAGGCAGTGTATATGGCAGTACCAAAGACATAGTTCTCTTGGTTTGTGAAATAAATCTTATATCCTATAACCATTGATGCAAACCTTACTGCATGGTTTGTAATATTATTGACTATTAATGCCCTTTTGTCAAATTGTGCCCCAATGGCTTTAGTCACAGTATTATTCTTCACAGCTTTCAACAGGGGTACACTATTGGTAGAGCTTAGTCCAGTCACAACCCTAATTGAATCCTTGGTGGTCATGAAGGGCTGACCCAACCACATGAATTCATCTTGGATTCTACTCAAAATGTACTAGGCCCATTCATTTTCTACAAATGTAGGGAAGTCTCTATATTGAATGAATTTCTTCTCTTCCAGAGCTTTGTAAAATTCTTTCAGCTCAAATTGATCACTGCTTAGATGATTTAGATACAAGTTTGAGAATCTGCTGTCACCATGCTCTTCTAGAGCAACATGGATGTAAGCCCTAACGTCTTCCACATGCATAACACTAAACAAAATTTCTAAAAATGCACCATTTGGATCGACCTCTGTTGATTTGAATGGATGCTTCTTGAATTTTGGCCAGGCTCTCTCAGTTATATCAATCACTTGTGGTGTTGCCATTTTTGTAAAGATTCAAATAAATTCACAGTAGGGTTTTAAGCTGGACATACCTCTTTTGCTTGAGATCATTTCTGGCTTGTTGTGAATCACTTTTAGAAATCATTGTAGTTTGGAAATTTTACCTTTTAGTTCTCCTTAGACACTTGATAGCTTGAATCCAAAGTGAATTGTTTGTCGAAATGAGCTCCTTTTTAACTCTTTATTTGCCTTAACCTAATCTCCATAAATGTTGTCATTAAAAAAGTTGTCAAACACTTCTCTGTAGAATACAATCGATTTGGATTGCTCAGCAATGCTCTGGATTTGAACCTTTTCTATCAGAATTTCTTCCAAAAGATCTGTCATATAAATCTTCACATCATATCTTTGTCTCGGATCCCAGCATTGACTATCTAGCTAGGGGATTAGGATTTTCAATATAGCTCCCCCTGAGTCAGAGCTCCCAATTTACTTCCCAGAGGAAGTATCTGCACCAAATGTTGGTGCGGATCCATCCTTGACTTCGATCTCATCTTTCTTGATCTAGATCTTGCCCATTTCTTTCTTAGTTTCAACCGGATCAACTTTGTTCTTCCCATTACCTCTCCTCTACTCTGTTTTCCTCTCTTCTGCATAGTAGTTTCTTTTCATGTTCTTGCTTCTGCAGAATTTGACATATGTCTAGGTTCATTGTAGTTGTAACACATAGTGTTCCTCTGTCCTTGACTCCTTCCATTAAATGAATTTATCCTTGATCTGCATTGGTTAGCCATATGCCCAAATCTATTGCATGCAAAGCATTTTCTATTGAAGGATTGAGTGTTCCTTATATTGATGAAACCATTCCTTATTACACTTCTAATGTATTCACTTTCTACGTGACCAATTCTTTTGCAATTGAAACATTGACTAGAGAAAGATGGAGCATTTTGATTTACTTTACTCCTACACTAAGTAGCCTTATGACCAAACTTGTTACAATTGAAACAATAGCCATTGAAAAGATGGGTACATTTGAGAATTTGGTTGTCTTACTGGAGGTCTTCTTGGTCCGTTTCTTTGATTCCAGAATTGGTTGCCTTTGTCTTTCTTCTTCTCAGTATTGACTTCTCCTGATTTTGAGCTTTCTCCCTTTTCAAATCCCAATCCTTTCTTGTCATTTGGACTTTTCTGACTTGCAATCAACTCATCAAGCTTTACAGAACTTATTTTGAATTTTTCTTTGTAACTATTAGCTGCTTTCAAATCAAATTTTAGAAGTAACACATATTTTCCCAAATTTTCACACTCCTCTGACTTGTCCTTCACAACCTGATTTAGATACTCCTCAATCTTAGTATTTTCCTCAACCACCATAGATAGATTCTCTATGGTTTCATTTACTTCTTTTAGTTGCTCACTTAACTCTTTCCTTCTTTCCTTAGATTTCTTGATTTGCTCCTTAAGTTGCATAATGCAATCATTGACTTCTTTGATATTTTCTTTCAAATCCTTGATATCTACTTCAAACTTTTCTAGATCTTCAAGAGCAGCTTGTAGTTATTCATTGTTGACATATACATAATTACCAATTTTAATGCTACCAGGGTGACTTGCTTCTTAATGAGTGAGATATCTTTTTGTTGCCATGTGAACACCTTCCTAGATCTTCCTCAAACTGTTAAGCTTCTTCCAAGGCGCCAGACTTTGATACCAATTGTTGAATGCAAAGAATACTAAGAGGGGGGGTGAATCAGTATTTTGTAGAACTTTTCTTTCATATATCCATTACTACATTTACTAAATTCAACAACATGGAAGAAAAGTAAACACAAGAATAGCAACCACAAAGTCATAACACATAGACACCAAGATTTTACATGGAAAACCCAAAAAGGGAAAAACTACGATGAGTGTTAGCTCACAATATATTATGATAATAATACCGAATTACATAAGGCTCACTGCCATGGGGCTCATTTCCCAAAGAAATGCTCACTGTAGGTGGACTCACTGTCCAAGTGAACTCACTATCCATTGAGAAAGAAAGATAGATGAGAAGAAAAAATGAACTATTACAAATGCATCTACAACATGCTAAATTACAGTTCCTTTGGTAGCTCCATATACAGGTTCAAAACTCTTCATCATGTCTGCTCTGCTTTACATATGCTCTGCTCTTCTTCCCTTACTATCCTTTGCTGATCACAAAACTGCCTCAGATCGCACACTCATTCAATTCACATTATCTTCTCATTGCACACTCTCTTCAAAATTGAAATCCATCGAGTATATATATCTGCAACAAGATTATCACATAATTAGGTCAGCAAGCCAAACATGAAACGTCTATACAAATGTTTTACCTTGTCAGCTTGATCATGTGCATAAATAGTAATGCGGACCCAAACAAACATGTCATAGTCTTCATATAGGTCGGTACCAATCATGCAACCACTTAGATTAATTGTTTAAATAATATATCTTCTCCGCATATAGATCTAACCTCTTTGTCAGCTTGTCCCTTAGATACATACTCAACCAATTCAACTGTCACATCACAACTCCCACTGCGGATCATATGAGACTCTAAAAATCATATCCAAAATTCATCATTAACCTTTTAACATACCTTCAGAACCATAGGACATAATATGCAATTGCGGAGGAATGCAGACCCTTTTACTCTGGTACTGTGCACTATTCCTGTCTTAACTCTGTTCACCCGAACTTAGACATTTCACCATATGACTTCCAGAGGAAGTCAGGACTTGAACACTGGAACATATCATCACCAAATAACTATGAATAACATACCTAAACCGGATATGATGATCTTCATCTGTAGAGGCATACTAACCCAAACTCTGTCACTTGCTCTGTATACTGCTCATACTTAGTCATTTTAGCCTTCTGGACCAGAATCCTTTTATGCCTTGTTGCCAAACCAAACTTGTCTTCTGGAGTAAAGTCTTTTTGTCATGTTCGTGAAATTCCTTTGCCTTTTTTCCATCAATGACAATATTCAATCCTTCATCAGAGTAGTGTCTCTTGCCAACACACTGTTTGTGCCATCATTAGACATATAAGAATTTAACCTTAAGCAAGCTGAACTCGACTGTATAACCTGCATATGCACATATGCTTTATAGTTTAGTTAATGCACTTAACTAAGTAACATAAGTAATATTGCTATCATTATTGTGTTGATTGTATATAGCATATACAACAAGTGTGATATTGTTTTTTCTATCTTGTGGCTGCAAGGAAAGAAGAGGTGCGGAATACAGCTTCCCTAATGTTAATTCAAAGGGGATTATGTAGACAGGTAACTTTTAATTCAAAAAACACAAATGAATACACCATAAAAACAATAAACAATTAAGACAACACAAAACGACACCAGTTTTACGTGGGAAAACCCTTTCGGGTAAAAAACCCACCACCACAATAGAAGCTATCTTTATTACAGTAAACTGAAAGATTACAATAAAGATCCCTAGCTCTTTTTGTTCAGGTATCGATTATTTTACAATTATACAAAGTTGTTTATTTCATCTGTACATCTACAGAATAAACTGTATAATTCGAATCATTTCATCATTCTTCAATGATGCTAGTAGATTAGATTATATTATTAGTCTTCAAGAGCAAAAAATAGTTATACCACTTTTGCACTAACTGATTGATCTAACTTCCTAGTGTCGCTGCCTTCCAACTGTCGCAACTGTTTACATTCCAGTGAGACCATTAGTCCCACATGCATCATGTTGCATTGGGCATCCCAGCTTATATTCTCGAATGCTCAGTAATACCATCGTCGGCGATTTTGTTGCTGACGATGCCAAACTATAGCCTCACCGGAATAACCTACACCATCAGCGAACACTTCACTTCCTACACCGATTCCATGTCTCAGCGATGTCTTGCACATACATAACACGACTTACTATAGCCGGTGATGCAATGCATCCTTCCCCGATGTCACCGGTTTGGCCGGTCGTCTCTTTGTATCTAATTCAATGTACATTTACAATGTACATTCGCAACATGCATTTGCAACATACATTCTAAAGATGTATTCGACCTTTGACCTGACCATTGACCTCCTTTGTATGCCGATACACTTGTACATTTGCAATGTATGTTCACTATATACAATCGCGATATACAACAGCTAAAGAAGCATTCGACCTTTGACCCGACCATTGACCTCCTTTGTATGCCGATACACTTGTACATTCGCAATGTATGTTCACTACATACAATTGCAATAAGCAACAACGAGATACACACAGAATGATACTCACATGCATTTGCGGTATACACATGAGATGTCACAACATACAATTGTGATAGACACACAAATTGTATATCGGTGTAAAGCTCCCAACATACAATGTCGATATGCATTCACCATAGAAATTTGGTAAGCTCGATAGTGTTCTATCACAGCGACGACTGTTCACGTTGAAACCTTGAACCCTTGATCGGTTCAATGAACCCTTGAAACATTGAACCCGATGAACTTCCAGAACGGTTCAATAAAGAACAATGATAAAACATGAGGTTCAAGTAGTAATTTGAGACACAAGTTCTCTTCAGTGGCGTCAGTTGTATATTGCGTATACAACATGTATTGTATTGAGTAAACTTTAAGAGGCATTTGAGGTTGTATTCGAAACCATTGTATTGGTATTTGATAATATAGTGTGAATGTATCACCAAGAGGCCGAACCCTTAACATTACTATTGTATGCAGAGTCTCGAATGCCAACTTGGCAGAGACTATCAAACTTTTGATAAATTATTGATACTATTGTTATCCATTAATAGAGTTACCAGCATTCCAAGACTGGGAGATATTGAGTAATGACTATTTTTAAACTATATAAAGAAACTGTTTTGGAGTAGGCTGAGAGCCTTACTCGAACAAAGATAGTTATATCATGAATCTTTACCCTCGACTGTGCCAAAGGCACTAAGCCTACCGGTCTTATAGACTATGAATACCAGTATTTGACCATGCATGATAGATATTATCCTATTCATGGTGTATCTTGTGTGCGAAAAAAGGTTAAATGACTCCTCGAAGTCAAAGGAGATGTGTGAGAAGGTAACTATTATGGTTTCCTAGGCTACCAAGTGCATGCCAATCTAGATGGTCGGGGAAGCAAACACTCCATCATACTTATTTCTTATGAGAATGAAAATAATGTAGAGCATGAAACTCTTATAATTAAATGATATGAATGTTATTCCTCTTTGAATGGCCATACTTCATGAACATAGTATAGGGTATCATGAACTCATGTGGAATCATTGAGTTAGGGTCTTTAAATAGAACCGACCCATTATACTATTATAATATAAGTCATAGTTGATATGAACTTGAATGTAAACCTTGTGACAAGGCAAACATGGAATTTGAACCAGGAAAGGTCATAAGTTTGAAAACACGATTGTGATATTCAGACTAAGGAAAGACGGGAATAGAGTGATGTGGAGTCACAGGTTCCCTATTGCAAATGCGACAAATCCTTAATAACTATGCTTTTGAAATAGGAGTTGATTGTCCAAGAAATGGGCCAAGAATGAATTGAACCTATCTTACTAAGACTTAGAGAGGCTGAATTGTGATTATTGTAGGATGAGACAACTTCTAAGTCGAGTCGAGGTGGTGGACATATGACTATGTTCATTGCAAAATGTATATGTATGTAAATCTTTGGCCAAAGTAATGCATCCATCTCTGCATGCATTAGTCGATCCACTGTGCTCCAAATGGCATAATGTCTCCAGTAGAGTCATATGTATAGTTAGAGTGGATCTATAGTTGTGTGACCATGAGACATTATGAAGGACACAACACTAGATACTCAAATGGAAAATCTAACGGTTCCTTATATCTATACCCTCCATGAAGGGTAGGGCGACTTCTAGGTAGGAAGTTGTGCGGGGGACCGCCAGTTTGTGGTTGGAGGAAAAGCAC
Organism: Cunninghamia lanceolata; assembly: GCA_027924645.1. Taxonomy (NCBI): domain Eukaryota; kingdom Viridiplantae; phylum Streptophyta; class Pinopsida; order Cupressales; family Cupressaceae; genus Cunninghamia; species Cunninghamia lanceolata. Next base: position 10,613,128 of record BSBN01000472.1, on the reverse strand, counting down.
CCAGGTGATGCTCTCCTTCCCAAGTAGAGGACAAGTCGAGATTTATGAAGACAAATGTCAAAGTTCCAGATACAATGCATTCTTTATATGACTTAACAATCAGTTATTATGTATAATCTTATCAATGATGCTATGAGCTTAACTTTGTACTTGTACAGTGAAAGTTATTCACTAGTGAGTTATCTTTGGATTTTTGTAATCTAAACTTTGGAAATATCTTGAAAAGAAAAGCATGTTTAATTTCACGATGATATTGATTCATTTCTTGTTAAATTGTAATTATGATAATCATGTTGTATACCTTACCTTAAATAAGATGGTTAATTATGATTGGTTTTGGGTAATGTGAGATGGCATGTTAACCTAGGTTGTGAAAACATTAAATTTCCTTCCTAAAACTGCAATACATCAAACCTCTTTATAACATATTGAGCCATAAGCAAAAATGAGTCTGAGTTGTGTGTAGAACAACTAGTTTTATTAAGATTTGTGTGTCAAACCAACAGTAGTTTAGGTCTTAAACTCTTGGTGACAGTTTAGGTCTTAAACTCTTGGTGACAGTTTAGGTCTTAAACTCTTTTCTCACCTTTTCCTCAAAAAACAATAGTAGTTTAAGTCATTTTAGGTGAAATACAAAGGGAACCAACCCTCTTTGGAGACTCACTCCTATCTATGAGAAACCCACAAGCTCTGGAGTGTTTCCATGCTTATCAATTGAGCAAGGGAGTCTAAAAATTACTCTCTATGGTGCACTTAGGATTGATAATAGCTTTACTAGCTGGTGGATGATGACAGTTCCAACTATATATAGTCTTGAGATATCTCCTATTATACAACCATTCATATAATGACGCTAGCTAGGTAGATCCCTTTGTGTTATTACTTTATAATATTAAATCTAACTTGTTGCTTCTTTGTATGTTTTGATTTATGTGGCACCTTATTGCTATTCTTGACATCATACCATGAATAAACAAGCCATTGTGTATCATGCTCAAAGCATCACCTTGGTTTGCCTTTTGTGGGGGCAACCCCTTGTTGCAATGTAGTTTTTTGGGAACACATCTTAAAAGCTCTCATACCTGCCTTGTGATTTGTTATACCTTAAAGAAATTGCTCCTTGATAGGAGTTAGCAATCACTTTAAGGTGGGGGGCATACATCACGCTATGCTCTTTTTGTTATATACTTGTTTATTATAGTTGGCATGGAGCTCATCTAGTGATTCGATGGTCCTCACTAGCCTGTGATGTTTCCTTTTGGTCCATGAGCCACCTAGTGCAATAAAATTGGCTAGCCTATATGCTTCATGTGACTTGTGGTCACCTATTAATTCGACGGTCCTTACTAGTGTGTGATCCATGAAGGCATTTATCTTCACATGACTCCTAGAAACAAAGCAAGCTAGTGTCAGAGTCATGTGCCTTGTGTGTTTGTTACTATGTTTGTTTATTTCATATATTGCTTGGACTTGTATTATCTTAATGATTCTATGTGTCTTGTGTGTCTTCATCATGTTTTCCATGTGTTTTTTGTGTATTCTTTATGTTTTATGTTTATGCTTCACGTCAAGCGTGTATGCATTGTGTATGGTGTGTATTTTCTTTGTGTATTGCATGTCTCTTGCATGTATTCTAGTGTATTATTTTAGTACTCTGAATGTATGTGAATTATGTTACAATGTTTTGTGTGTTTGAAAATCTCTTTGCTTATGTGTTTGCAACCTGAGAATCCTAAGCTTGTGGGCTACTAATAGTCCACAACTTGGCAGAATTCTTTGGCTTCTATGTTTTCATGTCTGAAATCTGTTTTCTCCTTACTTTAGTGTGAGTTTGACCGTAAATGTCTGAAATCTGTCTTCTCCTTACTTTAGTGTGAGTTTGAACATAAGTTTGTACCCATGCTAAAGTGGGGGCTAAATGTTATAGAGTAAAATGTGTACACTTGTTAATCGAGACCTATTTTAACACCTTTTTGAACATTAAATGATTAAATCTTGATCCCGATAAATAAACCTGACAAAATAAGGTTAGGAATGGTCTAAGCCCACTTAAATTGACACTCTCTGGAGTTTGTGGGGCTAAAGGACTAGGGCGTCTAGGGCCCTGGTCATAGATGTTAGCCTCGATCCTATTTTTGTGGTGTCAGCTTAGAACATCTCCTTAACTTTTATTTGTTGGCCCCATTTAGTTTTATTTGTCATTGGTGAGTGGGAATGCATATATAAAGGAGTTTTACAATTCATTTTACACCTAGATGGATATTGCAAGTTTGCTCACATGTTTTGATCTTCTATGCTCAAATGATCTTCATGCTTGGATGTGCTACATGCTTATGGATGTTATGATTCTCATTTGCAGGTGTTGAAAGAAGTTTAAGATATCTTTGTCTATCTCCTTGTTGGTGTATGATCTTGAGTTATCTACATCAACTAGGGTTTCACATATTATGGTAATCATTATCACTTTCATTCATATTTCTATCATATATTGTTGATCTTGCCTCTGCCCTCCTAAGGCACGCACTCTTGGATCACTAATCATCATTGTAGTGGAGGTGGAAACACCAACATGGGGTTTGACTAAGGCAAGCCCCTAAACATAGCACAACCTTTTCCCTTTTTTCTTGTGTACAAGTTGAAGATACAGGTTTCTGAAAACAAGATCCTGGAAGAAGAAATAGTTTGCAGGTACAAGTCTAGTGAAACTCACAGATTCTATAAAACTCTAGATTAGGTTTAGGGCACCTAGCGCCCTGGTCTTTCTAGCCTGCTAAACTTAGATCCAAGTTCTGATTTGCTTCTTGATCTCTGTTGTACTTTTTGATTTCCTATTTCCGTTTCCAACTGTTGTATATTTGTTGCTCTTTGTCAATTAGGGTTTCATCTTTAACCCTAGTTTAGTTGGTTAGTTTTGTTTGAATTTGGTGGACTCTTCTCTATACAACAAAAGGGCAAAACCCTTGTAGTTTATCTCTCCTTCATAGGTAGAAGCCAAGCTCAATTTGTGTCCTAATGTTTATGGAATAGGGTTTAACCTAGTTTAACTTCTTAGGCTAGATCCCCTTTTTCTCATCAAACACTAATGTGGGTTGTGTGTCAACTTGGAGAGTTTGATACAACTCTCCAAGCTATGTGTCGACATCCTTTTGCCACTTGGTGAGTGGAGTGTTGAAGTCGACTCCTAAGTCAACTCAACCTCCTCACTTCTCCTCACCTATATTTACATTGTCGTTTAGCTAATTTATGTGGTGGATTTAGCTAGATTTGCATTTTCTATGCTTTGTGTTTTATTTGCAATATTCTTTGCTTGTTATTCATCTTCCTAATTTTTGAGTTCTTTCACTCCTTTGGTCCTCTGCTCTAAATTCCTTTGTTGTTTTCTTTCTCATGTAATGCAACCCTAATGTTATTAGTTCCATGTTTGTGCTATTTGTTGTTTCACTGGGCTTCGTCATTATATCTTTCTTATTTTGTAAAAGAGGGTTGTGCCCTTTCAAAGATCCATATTTACCAATAATACCAAAATAATAAAGTGTCGCACCCTGTTTTTAAACTAACATATTTATTTTCTTTATTTTTCTAGAAGACAAATAGTTAGCCAGAGAAAATATTATGATTAAAGTAATGATAGAAAATATATTTTCTTTATATTCGTTTATATGCAAATAATAATTGTTTATGATATTATTTAACATGTGGTTAAAAGAAGTAATGGACTAACTACCATCGTGCAACTGAGGTGGATGTAGGAACACTATTTTTTTTCCCTCCGAGATGAGGAGAGAGAGTATCACCATGGAGAGCATGCTAGATCACTTGAATACAATGATCCTTATGCCATCTGGAAACCCACACACACCCATATACTTATTAGCAGATAAGTTAGTTTTGGATTAAGTCTTAATCCCTATGTCTCTAGTTATCTTAGAAATACTTTTCAAGGATTGAGATCATTTTATTCTTGTCAATTTTTGTCGTCATCAAGTCGATGGCTAAATCTTCTTTGTCGACTGATTATAATGTAGTATTTGTTTTTGAATGCCAATTCGACGTGAGAAACTGACTAAACAAGTTTATATTTTGTCGTTGAGGTCTTAGTCAACTTTGCAAGAATCTTTCGTTGATAGTTGTGCTCATAAATAAGCATAATTAGCTTTCAAAAGTTTGCAATCGAGATATCTATTAGATAAGTGTATTATTGCTTATTTTTAAATTATTATTATTTTTGGTTAAGCCTAGTCTTGTTTAAGAATCATGATTAGTAGAGGTAAAAGTCTCTCTTTATTCACCCTAGGCATACTTCCTAGATGCTTGGGGAGTTGGGGAAGGAGAAGTAGCTCCATACTTCCCACTTATTTCTGCATGTGAAGTGCTGCAGGGGAGAGGAGAGAAATTGGTGGTGAAGCATTTACTTTGCAACCCATATCTAAGTGCAAGTGAGAAACATAAGAGGAAGAATCTTTTATCATTTTTCAAGAGGCTTGAAAGCAGAAGAGGAAAGGATAGGAGCGTAGGTATATTGGGAGGAAGTGAAGCTTTGGTGAGCCTACTGCTTGTTACATTGAATAGGTAAGCCTATCATAACTTATGAAATAAGTTGAATACATTGCTTCATGTTCATTTATAACTGTAAGTAAGATGTGTATGGAGTTATTGTTAAACTGCTGATTGGCATGTACGTTATGAAGGATCTAAATAATAGTTAAACTTGTCATTGTTTAACCTTGATAGAGGAATATTTCTGTATCTTTATACTGAATGACGGTAATTGAAAGAGTTATGATAGCTCTATAGAATATGTTTATCCCATGTTGAATAGTGATTGTTGTTGAATGACTATACATTTTGATGTTTCAAGTTAAGAGTGTCATGTTTATATATATCATAAACTTATGTCATTCTCTAATGATAACCATACATAGGAGAATCGGTGGTGCAACAGTCAAAAGGCTGTGTAACCAAGCCAATGGCAATAATATTTAAATTAGGTTTTGTATGTAGTACAACCTTCGTATGACTATGTTAAAGATGGAGGCTGATAGTGATAAGTCAAGGCCGACTATGTTAAGTCTAGGTTGACTATGAAAGTAAAGGCCAACTGTGATTTAAGTCTAGGCCAACTGTGTTAAACATTGGCCAACTATGAAAGACAAAGGCCGACTGTGATAAGTCGAGGCTGATTGTGATAAGTAAAGGCTGAGTGTGTTAAGTCTAGGCTGACTGTGTTAAGTATGGGCTGACTATTAAATGAAACCATGCTTTAGTTTTAAAGACTCAATATGGGCCGATGGCAGGTATATTGAGAGACCTATGAGAAGGTCATTTATTAAACATAGTATTTTACTCGTAGCAGTAGCTAACCGAGAAGGTAGAGACTATGCATGTAAGCTTAAAAGCTAGTAAATGAGTCTATGTTATTATGTAGGAACACTTGACATTAGGTTGCTACTTTTGAGTATACATGAAGAAGTATAAGTTGTTTTTAGATGCTTTTCTAGAGTTATCTTAAACTATTTTAATCCTAGTTTTGTAGAGGAATATTCTTTTTTCCCAATCCTAGGCTAAGAATAGCCACAAGATTGTCGAGAGATATACTCACTATGACAATGCGAGGTCAAGATATAGACTATTTGTTAATTTGGAATTCTCTTTTGATATTCATGAGGAAGTGTATTCAATACGTAAGTTATGAAGTTATTGTTTATCTTTGACAGATTATGAGTCGAATACATATTCCTAGACTAAGACAGAAAGAGTCTTTAGTCGTTAATCCATATGACTTAAATGTCCAAATCTTGTATATTATGATAGAGGAATAAAAATGAGCATGAAGATAGGTAGACAACCCATTGAGTAGATGACATGACGTCATAGACCCGTGATTGCAAGGATGTAAAGAGGGACTCAATGTATGTTGCATAAGTCACCTAAGCTCTCACTCTATACTTATCTAGATGTCTAGAAGATAAGGGAATATTGTATGTCTTTAAGACTAATGTTGTATAAACAAGTCAAAGAGTGTTTTCACGTATATATGTTATAAACTGAATTATAAGAATGTTGTCTCCAAGTCGAGAAAAGTGTGAGTGAAGATATGACTTTATTTATATGAAACTTTGGCCAAAGTAATGCAAAAGTCACTTCTTGCATTGGTAGTTCACTATGTACCAGATAGCTAAACAGTAAGAGTGGGTGATACATAGCTAGAGCTAGACTAGAGTTGTAAGCCCGATTGTCATTAGCTAGGACACACCACTAGTTCTCATATGGCATAAAGAATCAATTGATTCTCATTATCTATTACCCTCGTGAGGGAAGGGCCACTTCCAATGCTCTCTCGCTCTTTCTTCTACAGTTGACTGTCGAAGACTTGTGAACAGGAAAACATTACTTTTTCTATAAATGAAATTGATAAATTGTAAGTCATAAGAAATGCGACCATTTGATATATGTGAAATCTGCTAGTCGCATGTGAAGCGACCATCTTTTGAAAGTATATATATTGTACTTGGAAATTGCAATGTAATATTTTGATTTTAGTTATTTTATTAAAAAAATGAGATTTTTGCTTTATTTATGTTTAAGGAAATTTAATATTTTGGTTGGGATGTTACATAAAGTTACATTAATCATAGAGCATCTATTTTTTAATGTAGTCTTATTGTAATTTTTATATGTTATAATTGTTTGTTTAATATATACTTGTTTGTTGCCTCTTCTCAATAGGTTTTCTCCCCCTTGTTTTGTATTTCTAGTTTGAAGTTGTAAAATCATTTGAGCCCATGATAATGATGGTAATATCTTGTGCTCGTTGCTATTGTTTTGAAGTAGTAACTGGGAATGCAGTAATAAAGCCCTTAAATGCAAACAAAATCAACATTTACAAGTAAAATGTCTAGTTTTGAGGTACTATCTTATTATAGACTTTTAAGACAATTTTTTTTTATTGCTTAGGTGCCATTCTCACTACCACCTACAACCATCATGGCAAAGGGCACAATGTTAAGTCATTTACAATAAAGCCCTTAAGTGCCTAAGAGTGGGACTAAAGGTAAAATAAATGCAAGAAACCTCAAGAAAGTTCTGCTATAATGGTATGGGAAGATGGAAAGGGTCAAACAATAAACCCTAATCTGTTAGCCCAACAAACCAGAAATTTGCCCAAGCCATACCAAAGTTCAGTTTCTTTATCATATCAATTAAAGTGTTTTCTTTGCCATTGCTTCTTTGGAAATTTTGATTCAAATCACGTCAGGAATGTTTTGAATGCATTTTGATGGCATAGTTAGCCAAAATATGAATGATTTGATTACAATGACATGGTTTTGACATCCCTCGCAGTAGCTGTAGAAGTTTGTTTCTTATAATGTGAAGAAACCGATGAATACCTAGTTGGATAAGGTGAATCAAGAGTTGGGAGTCATCTTCAATTAATTTGATGTTGATTTTCACCTTGTTGGCAATGGCCACCCGATGAAAATAGGCCAAAATCTCTGCCACTTTATTTATGTGGATTCCAATCCCTGAGTGTAAGCGAAAGACATAGAGCCCATATATCATGAGAAATTCCAAAGAATCTCTTCACAAGAAAGGATAGTAACACGGAACTCAGCAGAAATAAGTAGTTATGCTTCTCTATTTCTAAACTCCCAATGATTCACTTTATGTTGAATGGCTTGCATGCAATTTAAGTTAAGCCAAACTTAAAAGTGCGATGGTTGTAGAAAATCGTTGGCATTAGAACTATATTGGCATGCTATAGAGCTATTTTTTCATTGCATTTTTCTTTTCTATCAAATTCAATTGCGAGTTTGTAAATAAGACATAAAAATATCAGTAGATTTAATTTGCTTTTGTCCCCATGATCACTTTAGTTAGTCCTGATAAATTAAAAATTTCTGTCTAGAAGCAGTATGATTTGTATTTAATATCTTTTTGATTTAGTATAATATTGTTCAAATGATTATGAGTTCATAGATTCATTCAAGGATGAGAGACAATGATAATAAACATCCATAATTATATTGATTCATTTTTATGACCAAATTATCAATTAACAATCGATTCTCATGTGATGATGAAGCTCAAGCTCTTTATTGAATTGTGTTGAGATTCCCAATTGTTCACTTCAAAAATTGAAAAAACTTGTCTATGTATTAGTGTCTTTGTGCATATGTTTGCAAGACGAGATCTATGTCACTGATAACTGCTACCTAATTCGCACCGTTGCACTCTCAGTGCTCGGGGTAACATGTGTTCTCTAGGTTGCGAGTGATTGATAGAGTCCTATCTCTCCCTATTATCTTTTCTTTCTCATTCGAGAGTACTTTTAATATGAAGTTAGAGAAATATGACAGAGATGATTCCAATGCCTAAACCAGAGATATCTTCGACATCGTCTATGGAGATAGGGTTATCATTTAGTATCTGTTGCTAATTGAGGATAAATTTGAAGTAGGAAATTAATTCTATATCTTGGTTTGAAACATATGACTAGAGATCTAAGTTTTCAACTTTGAAGAATTTATTAGAATTTCTAATTTGGAGAGGGCATTTAATGTACCTACCCCATTAGAGATCATTCGATATCTCTTTTATGTCACCCTGACCAAATTTTTAATGCCATTTTTGATGGCCTGACAAATTTGTTAATGTTGGCTAGTTTCATTGATTGTTGGTTGGTGAGTTTGAATTTTGAGCAGCAAAATTTTTGGGTGAAGATATAGACAAAAGGAAATAATATGAAGATAGTTAGTAGAACAGAGAGAGAAGAAGATAGAAGAAGAGGAGAAGTAGAATAATTTGTATGCAGTAGTAGCACAGCAGTGCATAGCAGGGAGATGATTTGTTGCAGAAGCAACATGATGAATATTGTAGAGAGAGTGCAGAGAGAATAGAGCTCCAGGTAGCTCTAGACACACACAACATACAATTAGTGGAAAGAGTAGAACAACTCCAGAGTGAGCATTAATTTCTAGAAAAGTACAAACAACGTTGTAGCTCTGGTGATTGTATTTGTTGAATGTAAAATAGTTTTTTTACCATCAATAGAAATATTTGTTTGTGTATTTTGTTTTGTGTCCTCTCTCTCTCTCTCATGTTTGTTTATTCTTACCTTCAACCACATGGTAAATGGTGGAGTGCTTCCAACAAAGTGGTATTAGAGCGTAACACTTCCAATAAGTGGTATCAGAGCCAGGGTTGGTAGAGCTAGAGTTTTAGGTTTCTAGGCATTGAGAGTGAAAACCCTAAGTTTTCTAGGTATTAACAGTCTCCCCTGATTTAGAAAAATGGCTAGAGGAGACAACAAGAGTGGTAATATCCACCCATGTTTGATGGAAAAAATTATGATGTTTGGTCAAAGAAGATGAAGACCATCTTGGTTGCAAATGATTTGTGGGAACTTGTGGTTAGTGGGTTCACAGATGTGACTAACCCAAATGCCTTTGCAGCCCTAACAAATGCCTAGAAGAACCACTTGAAAGAAACAAGAAGAAGTGATGCAAAAGCCCTTAGTTTAATTGAGGCAGCCTTGACATAGGCTATTCTCTGTAGAATAACAGAAGCCAACTATGCAAAGGAGGCCTAGTAGATTCTTGAAAATAGTTACAAAGGAACTGACAAGGTGAAGTTAGTGAAACTACAATTCCTTAGGAGAGATTTTGAGACCCTACAAATGAAGGATGGAGAGTCTATTTCAAACTTCCATACAAGGTTTCCACCTTGATAAATTAGTTGAGGATAAATGGAGAAACCATGGAAGAGTAAAGGATTATTGAGAAAATCCTTAGGAGTCTGCCCTTGAGATTTGACCCTATTGTCATAGCAATAGAAGAGGCCAAGGACCTCTCCAAGATGATAGTCATAGATGAGTTGATGGGTTCCCTACAAACCCATGAGCAATGGCTAAACGGATCCACTCCTTCCCTAGAGCAAGCCTTCAAGGCTCAGAGCAGTGTGAGAGGCAGGGGAAGAAATAGTAGAGGTAAAGGCAGAAGAAGAAGTAACTCTGGAAGAGGGGGCTCAAACAACCAGGAAGATGAACCAAGCACCTCACAGAAGGACTCTCACAACAAGAAGGGCAGAAAATCCAACCAAAGGTATGATAAATCAAATGTGCAATGTTATTACCATCACAAGTTTGGTCATTATGTAAATGAATGCAGGAAGAAACAACGTGACCAAGGGAGTCAGAATGCTCATGTAGCAAATGAGGATAAGGATGAAAATGAAAAATAGTCAAAGGTGTTTATTGTTTGCAACCTTGCTGAGCAGAGCAACATTGAAGTTTGGTATTTGGACAACAGGTGTAGCAACCACATGAGTGGTAATGCAAACCTATTTTCCTCCATTCACAAGAATGTCAAGTCTGAGATTATGATGGGGACAGTCAAAAAGTTCCTATCATGGGAAGAGGCATCATCACAATCCTAACCAAGCAAGGTGAGAGAAGGCAAATCCATGATGTCTACTATGCCCCAGGCATAAAACATAACATATTGAGCATTGGATAGATGATATAAATTGGTTATAGAATCATGATGGAGAAAGAGGAATGCATCATCTATGACAAGGATGGTAGCAACAAGTTCATTTCAGTAGTGCAGATGATGAGAAACAAAATGTTCCCCCTTAGGTTGCAGCCTCCAATGCTATCTGGAGCTACACACCAGATGGCTCCAAAGAGCTCCAGAGTCAACCAGGTGGCATCTACAGTAGTGGCTTAGCAGTCAACCTTCAAGACAGTCATCAAAGACCCATTGAAGCTTTGGAATTTGAGGTATGGGTACTTAAGTTTTTCTGGTTTAAGTCTTTTGTCCAAAAAAGGCATGGTTAGAGGGCTTCCAACAACTATTGAGTTTGATAGGAAATGTGAACCCTGCATTCAAGGAAAGCATCACATGTAGCTCTTTCAATCAGGGCATTCTAGGAGGTAAGAGCACCATTAGAGCTGGTGCATTCAGATTTGTGTGGCCCTATGAAGACCCACACCCTAGGTAGGAATGTATATTTCATGACTTTCATAGATGATTACAGCAGAAAGACTTGGGTTTATTACTTGAAGAATAAATATTAAGAATTTGAGAAGTTTAAGGAGTTTAAGGCCTTGGATGAGAAGCAAAGCAGTCGTTATATCAAGGTCCTCAAAACAGACAGAGGGGGAGAGTACATCTCCAAAGAATTTATGAATGTTTGCAAGTATGAAGTCATTCACAAGCAGTTCACAATAATGTACCTCCGCAACAAAATGGAGTTGCTGAGAGGAAGAACAAAACCATCACAGAGATGGGAGCAAGCATGCTAAATGCAAAGGGATTGCCAAATGATTATTGTGGTGAGGCAATAGCAACAATAGTATATCTACTAAATAGAAGTCCCATAAAGGCTGTAAGGGACAAAATTCTACAAGAAGCGTGGACAAATGACAAATGGAGTGTGGAGCACCTACAAAGTTTTGGGTGTGTGGCATATGCATTAGTGCCAAAAGAGAAAAGATAGAAATTTGATGACAAAGGAGAAAAGTGCATCTTTATTGGGTACAATGAATAATCCAAAGGCTACAAGTTGTACAACCTTATTACCAAGAATGTTATAATCAATAGGATGTAGAATTCATTGAGAATGAATCGTGGGATGGCATGGTTGACACCACCATAGGTATCTCAATAACAATACCCATAGATGATGAAGAAGGTGGAAATGAAGGAGGAACTTCCAACAGTGAAGCAAAACCAGCCCTGAAGCATTCTAGATCCAACTTTGGAGCTCTCTGGATCCATCCCCAAAGCACTTCAGAGTCAGTTAGTTCAAGACTATAGCAACAAAATTAGCTTTGAAATACTTTGGAGTCAAGCAACAGTAACTCCAGAAGCAGTTAAGATCCTACGTTCGCTTCTCTAATGCTGAGAAACACAAGGAGCGTGAGGGAAATTTATGAAAACACAAGGTATGATGGTGTTGATGAAAGTCTGGACTTTATTTTGTTCTCTCATGGTGATCTAATAGATTTTGAAGAGGTTGTCAAAGAAGGAAAATGGTGAATGGCCATGGATGAAGAGTTGGATGCAATAGAAAGGAACAAGACATGGGAGTTAACCACTTTACCTAAGGGTAAACAAGTGATTAGAGTCAAGTGGGTCTACAAGACCAAGAGTACTACTGAGGGAAAGATTGAGAGGCATAAAGCAAGGCTGGTTGTCAAAGGTTACAAACAATAGCCTAGAAGAGATTATGATGAGACCTATGCACCATTTGAAAGGTTGGAAACCATGTGGGCAATCATAGCAATTGCAACCTAGCACAAGTGGAAGGTCTATGAAATGGATGTGAAGTCAGCGTTCCTAAATGGAGTATTGAAAGAGGAGGTGTATGTGGATCAACCACCTGGCTATGAAGTGTAGGAGTCAAGGACAACACTGAGAGGGGGGGTGAATCAGTGTTGTGTGAATTTTCAAATCTTTTTCAAACTTTAACTTGCAGAGCATAAAGGTGAGAAAGTTATCATTGAATTGTCAAACACATATGCACATAACTTTGTCAAACACATAAACAAAACTCATGAGTAAAACATACAATCATAGAGAGATGATTAAGACACAAGAATTGCACGAGTGGAAAACCCTCCAGGGGTAGAAAAACCACTCCAGAATTGCCTCACTGGCTTAACTGAAAAACATGCCTCACTGGCAATACAAATTGTATCTAGGAGCACCAACTCCTTATGGAGCACCAAATCCAATATCAAACAGAAGCACCCACTTCCAACACTGATATACCTCACTGGTAAACAAATAGGTCTCACTAACCTACAAGCCTCACTGGCTAATACAAGGCCTCACTGGCAAACTGAATCTTCACTGGAAGTAATAAACAAGTTCAGAGGGACACTCTGTTTCATTCAATACAAAACATACATCTGTCTAATGGCCATTCTATTCAAAATCAATCCTTTTTTTGGATCCCCTCAACCACACTGCATATTCTGTATGTTTCATCTCTGTCTTACTAGTTTCAATGTCTTGATCAATCAAATTCATGATTCATGCCACTAATTGTCATTGCAATTGCATATTGTCTTTCTAATCACCTTGTCAATCTCTGTATCTGTATTTGATCCCCGTCAGTTCATCATCTCATCATCTATCTTATTAAACCACACAACACTCTAATCAAAGCATCTGTGATGTCATTAAATAAAATCTGAATATACTTTCACAACCCATCACAATGCACTTTTCAAAAACCCTTCATATTCTCTTCTCTATTTTTAAAACAAAATATCTTCCCGTCAATTCTATGCATTAAAAAAAAATCTTTTGATCTTCCTCTTCTCTGTACATGATCCTTCACATTCTTTGACATTTCAATTTGGACAATTTCTGTATTCAATATTATCCATGCAAATAAAATCTTCAATTTGATTTTCTCACAAGACAAAAACATCATTCAATCCTGTTGATCTTCCTCAAAAATATCTTCATGAAAACCTTTCATATTCTATATCTGTGAAGAAATTACTTTTCTCTTCATGTCTATGACTGTTCATTTTCTTCCTCTCTTCCTCTTTGCAAATTCCTACAATCTTATTTCATCTTCAATAAAATCAAAAAATCAATTCATCTTTGAAAACCAATCTTCCTCAAGAAAAAAATCTTCAATCTGTAAAAAATCTTTCTCATTTCATCATTGTTATCTCTGCAATTTTTCATAAAAATCTTTTCTAAATTCTTCAATAGTTTTCTAAAAAAAATTGCTTTTAAAAAGCAATAGCAATCTCCTATAAAGGCTCCTTAATTCTATAATAAATCTTAAGCCTTTTAATTAAAAATGGAAATTTAAAAGGTTTCCAAAAATCTTTGATAAAACATGCCCACTTATATCGGGCTCCCTCCTTATACCATGCACCTTTCATAAAAATTTACATTTTAAATGTCATAAAATATGACATGCCAAAGTTGCTAAGTTTAAACAAAAATAAAACAAACCTCCCCTTTTAGAATGTATCGCGGGCCCTTTACAAAGCAATTTCATTTGTTTTAAAAATCATAAAAATCCTTAATAAAAAACGCGCTCCAAAAACTTTTGAAGAGAGTCGTTTAAAAAGATTTCCCGCCCGAGACTATTGGAAGAGACCGATGGAGTCGGTTAGAAGTATGAGGTGGGCCGGTCACCGCCATGACTAGGGACCCCTCCAAACGGTGATACTAAAGTGACAAACCTGCTATATCAAGTCACAAGCATTTTAAAACATAAAGTGTATTAAGAGTATGATTGGCAGATAAGGAGACTTAAAGGATGACTTAGGTTTATGTTCAAAACTTTGATGCAAAGTGACAAACAACATTTTGCTTCTTAAACAAAACTTCATCTGTGATCTTTTTCCTTTTTACAACCTCAGACACATTTCTCAGACACTGTCATTAAAATGATATTAAGGCATGAACAAGATCTAGACTAGGGCATTAACAAATTGCTAAGAACATACAATTGATAGAACCCTAGCACACTTGGATGCAATACTAATAGCAAAAATATTTTTGTCTGAGACACAAAGAGGATATTTTAGGTCATGACGACACTGTAACATAGGAAGGTTCAAGACAAGAAGACACAAGAATATTTAAGATATGATGACACTAATGGAATCATGAACACATGAAGACCTTGACATGAGAATATGAAGCCACTGTATATTTCTGCATATGACACAACTGCAATGCCATTGTATATTAGATATCAACTGCAATGTCTGTCAACTACAATGTAATGTATATCAAGAGAACATTGATATGTGACCATTGAAACTAAGAGCATCAACAAATCGACACAAACTCATCTTTTGATAACCTTTGACTCCCTGAAAGAATCTTTGCAACCTCACTTGAATTTTCACAACTTCAAGACATATAAACTAATCCATCAAATTGAAACTCAAATGATCAATCATGCTTTACCAAATGATCAACCAACTGAGATCTTCTTTGAACAACAGCTATGGCAATTCTTGTATTGCACCATCTCCTCCTGATATGAACACACTTTTGACATCAATGACAACCTGTCACCATCATGAAGTCCTAGGGCAAGAAGACAAAGTATACATGCTTTAGAAAGCCCTCTATGGGCTTAAGAAAGCATCTTAGACATGATACCATAGAATAGATTACTATTTGCTGAGTGATGGATTTAGCAAAAGCAATAGCAAGCCCACACTCTACATCAAAGCAGCCAATGTTGAGATTTTAATAGTTGTTTTGTATGTAGATGATTTGATTTTTACTAGGAATAGTTACCTCTTCATTGCTGATTTCAAATAGGTGATGAAGAAAGAGTTTGAGATGACTGACCTAGGCCTGATGAGATATTTTCTAGGCATTGAGGTCCAACAAATTGAGCATGCCATATTTATTTTGCAAACTAACTATGCCAAACATATTTTGAAAATATTTAAGATACAGAATAATAAGCCTGCACCAACACCAACAATTACAAGTCTGAAATTGAGCAAGGAGGACAACAACAATAAATTAAACCAACCTTGTGTACAAGAGCATGGTTCGAAGTCTAATGTATTTGACTGCTACAAGGCCTGATTTAATGTATGCGCTAAGATTGATATCCAGGTTCATGTAGAAACCTAAGGACACACACTCGCAAGCAGGAAAGAGGATCCTGAGATATATTAATGGCACACAAGGCTATGACATATTGTATACCACATCTAGTGAGTTTGAGCTAGTTGGTTGCACAAATAGTGATTTGGCAGATAGTGTAGATGACAGGAAGAGCACATCTGGATATGTGTTCCACATGGTTCAGGACCCATTTCATGGGCATCAAAAAAGCAGCCCATAGTCTCTCTCTCCATAGCAGAAGTTGAGTATATAGAAGAAAATTTAGGAGCATGTTAGGCTATTTGGCTGAGAAGAATCCTTGTAGATTTGAATGAATAACAAGAAGATGGTACAAAATAGCCTTGACAAAGAATCCAATCTTCCAGAGATGAAGTAAACACATTGACATCTGCTATCACTTCATAAGAGAGCTAGCAGAGCATGGAGCTATTGAACTACAATTTTGTAGGTCTGAGTAGCAACTCACTAATATTTTTACTAAGGCACTATCTAAGGAGATCTTTGAACACCTAAGAGATAGCTTGGGCATTATGGACAACTCTAGATTTTAATTCTAGAAAGAAAGCTCCAAACAACTCCGAAGAACTACAGACAGCTCTGGACAGACATAATGAAAAAGGTATGTGGCTCTAGATTAAGGGGGAGTGTTGGAATTTCTAATCTAGAGTAGGCATTTAATGCACCTACCCCATCAGAGATCATCTAGAGATCTCTTTTTTGTCGCCCTGACCAAATCTTTTAGGCCATTTTGATGGCCTAACAAATTTGTTAATGCTGGTCAATTTCATTGATTGTTGGTTGCTGAGTTTGAATTTTGA
Organism: Cunninghamia lanceolata; assembly: GCA_027924645.1. NCBI lineage: Eukaryota > Viridiplantae > Streptophyta > Pinopsida > Cupressales > Cupressaceae > Cunninghamia > Cunninghamia lanceolata. Next base: position 10,596,675 of record BSBN01000472.1, on the reverse strand, counting down.
ACGGAAATTTTTTTGGGTGAAGATATATAGACAAAAGGAAAGAATATGAAGATAGTTAGCAGAACAAAGAGAGAAGATGAGAGAAGAAGAGGAGAAATAGAAGAATTTGTATGCAACAGCAACACAATAGTGCAGAGTAGAGAGAAGATTTATTGTAGCAGCAACACGAAGAATATTGCAGAGAGAGTGTAGAAAGAATAGAGCTCTAGGCAGCTCTAGACATGGACAACACATATTTAGTGGAAAGAGCAGAATTGCTCCAGAGTGAGCAGTATTTTTAGAAAAGTAGAAACAAAGTTGTAGCTCTAGTGGTTGTATTTGTTGAATCTAAAATAGTTTTTTTTATCATCAATAGAAATCTCTATTTGTGTATATTTTGTTTTGTGTCCTCTCTCTCTCTCTCTCCTATTTGTTTATTCTTCCCTTCAACCACCTAGTAAATGCTGAAGCACTTCCAATAGAATCTGGTATGTTGATTGATAACTTTATTGAGAATGAGTTATATGAATTATCTGATCGTTATATAATCTAAAGGATAAATCTTTATATTTTTTTTCAATGAGGTTAGAGAGCTTAACCCTTTTGTGATCCATCTTGGAATTTCATTTGAGATCTATATGATATTAAAGTAGCTAATAGTTTATGTTTCCTTGTAGATGTTGCCTTGCTTTATGTAATGACGTTTTGATAAACTTCGTGCTTAAAGTAATGTGATAATTGGACATAAATCCCATAAGCTAATTGTGTGTAAGAGAAGGGGGTTGTATCTTGTAATTGCTTAATATGTGCTCTTGAGTTGGGAGGGACATAACTCAAATTGGGAAGTAAAGGGAGCAATTAGTAATACTTGTTTTCTTTTGATGTAATTTCTATTAAAAAGTGTTATGTTAATTAATATTGTTATATTTTTTGCATATCTTCTTCTTTGTTGCTATTAGTGCCCAAACATGAAAATAAGTCAGTCCAAAAATTACTTGTAAATATAGGATCATGATCACTTAATATAACTTTTGGAGTCCCATGTAGTTTTTGAATAGTGTTCATAAAGGCTATTACTATAGTGCTTGTTGCCAATGGGTGTGCCAAAGCACAAAAGTGTGTATATTTGGTGAGACAATCCAAAACAACCATGATGACATTTTTTCCTTCAGATCTGGGAAAACCTATGATGAAATCCATAGATACCTCCTCCCACCTCTGACTTGGGATACACAAGGGTTGTAGAAGACCTGGAGTCTTAATTGTCTCCCCTTTGTGTTGTTGACACACCATGCATTCGGCTACGAATTTTTGAACATACCCTTTCAACCCCTCCTAAAAGAAATCTTGCTTGAAATTCTATGATAAATTTTTAGGAATCCCAAGTACCCACATACTAGAGAAGCATGTAGTTCTTCCAACACCTTAAACTTAAGGGTTGAATTCGTAGAAAGGTATAACCTATCCTTATACCATAAAATATTTCCTTTCCATGAAAATTTGTCAAACACACTTGAATCTTGTTGGAGTTTCTCAATGAGAGTTTGAGTATCTATGTCCTTCTCCCACTCTTCTCTTGCCTCATTTACCCAGTCTACTTGTAATATGTAAATGGCATACAAAAATGACTCCGTGGGTTTATCTCGCCTTGATAGAGCATCAGCCACAACATTCTCCATACCTTTCTTATATATGATCTCAAAGTCATATCCCAACATCTTTGTGACCCATTTTTGTTGTTCTTCAGATGATAACCTTTGTTCCAAGAAATATTTGAGACTATCATGATCTATCTTGACCTTAAAGTGTCTTCCCATTAGATAAGGCCTCCATTGTTTGACTGCATGCAAGATAGCCAACATTTCCTTCTCATAAATTAGCTTCAAAAAGCTCTTACCTTTGAGCTGGCAACTCTCAAATGCTATTGATCTTCCTTCTTGCATGAGTACAACTCCTATGCCATGTCCTTAAGAGTCACATTCAACAATGAATGTTTTAGAAAAGTCTAGGGTAGCTAGGACTGGAGTTGTGCACATAGCTTCCTTTAGTTGCTCAAATTCCCTTGTCACTGCTTCATTCCATTGGAAAGAATTCTTCTTTAACAAAGCTATTAGAGGAGATGCTATTCTACCATAATTCTTTACAAATCAATGATAATAACCTATAAGCCCTAAGAAACCTCATAAGTTCTTAAGGGTCTTAGGAATTTTCCACTCTATAATTGCCTGGATCTTATGAGGGTCCACCTTGACTCCATCATGTGACACAATGTGACCTAGGTACTCTACTTCTTTGACACCAAAGATACACTTCGATGGTTTAGCATACAACTGATTTTTCTCCAAAATGTCTAACACTTGATTTACATGCTACAATTGTTCCTCCGATGTTTTACTATATGTTATGTTAGAAAATGTCCCCTTGGGGGCTTTTCCCTCTTAATGTTTAGCTCCTGGGTCCTTAGAATGCATTTAGATCATCTTGCATGTTAATTGTGAATCCTGATGAGAAAACCCCCAAGTGTTATGGGAAATAGGACCTAGGGGATGTCATCTAAACGGATCCTAACCAAAATTGGAAGGGTGGACTTGGGCACTAGCACCCTAGTCCTGCCCTATTTTGGGTCAGCCCTAAATTTAAATGTTAGTTTTATGACCGTTACTTAGGTCCTATGCCGACATCTCAAGTTTGAATTATGAAATTCTTAGTGGCAATGTGCGTAGTTGCAGATATAAGCATAAATAGGTTTTCATTTGTAAACTAGAAGATGATTGTGAACTTTTGGCATACTAATGATTTGAGAGCTTATGATATTTATTGTTGCATAGCAGAGCCTTGTTGCTGTGTTTGTATTTGTAGATTTGGCTTCATCTTCTCATGTGCATGAAGGATCTTCATCTATGTGAGAGCTACAACTCCGAGGTGACATTTGCTTATATTTGAATAATTTATCATTTGGATTTTGCCTCTATCCCGTAGGGATACACACTCTTATCTAACAACAGTGTTCGAAAGAACTGAATGTCTCTCCAGGGCTTGATTGAGGCAAGCCTCTAAACATCACAACCCCCAACTGCACTCCTTTGTGATTGCGAGTTACATGTACCAAATTTCATAGAGTGGAGTTGCAGAGAAAGGTTGCAGAACATAAGGATTCTGGACCCGATAGGAAGAGACAAAATTGAGCATTTCGAGACATGGGCACCTAGGGCAATTTCCTCTGGAATTTTAGAGACAGGAATCATTGTGACAGTGACATTCTACATCTGAAGAAGTCTCGACACCCTAAAAATCAACCTACCTTGGACCTGGGCACCTAGGGCAGTGTCCTCCGCATATTTAGTGATGAAAATAGATGGAACAAGGATTATCAGTGCCAGAAGGAGTTCTGAATTCCTTGAAAATAACTGCACCTTGGACTTGGGTACCTAGGGTAGTATCCCTGAATATTCTAAATTTTGAACTTCAAAAAATGGCCAGTTATTAATCTCTGTCCTTTATCTCAATCTGTAAACATTTATCTGCATTTATCAATTTGATCACTATTTTGCATAATTAGGGTTTCTTGCATATTTGAGGATTACATTAAGGCATTAATTAGCAATTTTTGAGTTTCCACATCGTGTGAGTGACAACCCAACCTATTAGGTGAATGCTCTCGCTTAGTAGAGATTCAACTCAGTTGATATGTCCTCGAATGTTTGTAGTGAAAGGAGGATCTAAACCAATCAACATCATTTCCCCCTCCTCTTTTTCACCAAAACATTTTGGTGAACCTATGTTTTTGAATTTTTGCACCTTGTTGAGTGTTTTCTGATAGATTTGCATTCATTCATCTTATTGCATTTGAAAAATTACAAAAAAAATTAAAAAATTGAAAAATTTGGCATTTTAGGCTTGCATTTTCAAATAATTTAGATTAATTTGCATTTAATTTCATTTAATTTCTATTATTTTCATCAGATCTGATTTAAATTATAGAGATTCATCATTTTTTATTCATTTGCATTGCATTTTCATGATCAAATTGTTAAAAATTGTTTGAAATTGCGTATTTTTCATAAAAACCTAGTTTTGCATTAGCTAGGGTTTGTAGTTAAAATCTTGTTTCAGATTTTACTAATGTTTTAAACACTCGTTCAAATCTGATTTTGGACTGTAGTGTTTTAGCTTAGTGCATCTTTGCATTCAAATTTCTCATCTAGGGTTTGAAATCTTGCATTTTTCACTAGATTTTGACTTATTTTGCATATAGGATTGCATTAAATGTATGTTGTGAAGGATATTGTTGCATTATTGGACTGATATTAGGCATATTACTTGCTGCACCTCATCAATTTCCTTACAACACTTATTCTTTCACTTATTTGCATTGAAAAAAATTGAAAAATTAAGCATTTTAGGTCATATTCATACATACTTTTGCACTTGTTTCTTGCATAAGTGTTGGAAATCTTTTAAATCTGATTTGGAATTCATTTCAAAGAATATACATGGCTTCTCAATACAACAATAATGCTAGGTTTGTTCCTAGGCCTTATTTGAAAAGAAGAGCACCTAAACTTGAAATAACATTTACACCTCATGACAAAGAAATGGTAGATACTGAAGGGCCTCTTTACATTACAGTGAACATAATGGAAAGACCTATGCATGGAACACTTATAGACCCTAATTGCATGACGAATGTGGTTACAAAAGACTTCCTTCTTAAACATAATTTGGCACAAGATTCTTATGAACCATCAGATTTGAGAATTAAAACACATAATGGAGCTTTGATGAATACATTTGGGAAGATAACCTTATTGGTCTCGGTATATAATAAAGCTATGGATCAATTATTTGATGTTATCCCCTTATCTGACCTCTTTCATGTAAAACTAGGACATCCATGGCTTAAGGCTATGAATTTTGTCCCCTCAACTATTCACAAATGCATAAAATTCCCTTTACATGGAGAAGTGCGTACTATCCACCGTAATTCATATCAACCTCCAACTAAGGATAAGAAATTCACTCTTGATTACTTTTGGCCACGACCTGATAAAGACCCTGAGCCATGGAGAGACCAATCTTTCCTAGAATATAGACGATACAAAGCAAAACACCTAGCTAGAGTGGCTGGGCCTCCTTTACAAACAATAAGAGAAGAAAAAATGCATTTGAAAATCCCCTTAGAGCAAAAGGAAAAAAGGCAAAATGAAAAAAGAATAAAACAAGATTATTATGACTATGATGAAATAATTGGTGTGATAGAAGTGGATAAGGAAAAGTTTGATAACTCACCTCATCCACGGAGAGATGGTACTTATGTTGAGGTTCCTCCTCTACCATCCTTACAAGGATCAAGAGGTATTCATTGACAACAAAACATTTCATCAAGACAAATGAGATTTGAACATGGTGCTTCCTCCTCTAATATACAAAAACCTATGGAAAAGCATGATACTACCTTTGAAGAGATAAACAACAAGACAAGAAGGAATAGACAAGCAAGAGAAAGGAGGAAGAGAAGATAATATTTTGCCCAACAAATTGCAACTCAACAAGAAAACATTCAACCTAACATTGAAACAAACAATGAAGAGTTTAATGAAGATGAACTTAAGGATAATGATTAGAGTTGGGCACTTGTCCCTTATGTCCCACTTTCCTCTAACATTCGGGAGTGGGAAGATGACGATTTTCTCGTCGACAACCATTAGTCTGGTTGTCCCCATAGGTAAGTATTTCTAACCCTTTACCTCTGTGTTGTGTTTCCCCCGTGATGTGTTATGTGTTGTTTAGGACTCCTAGGATGACCCTTGATTCTCTTGTAAGGTCAAGGATATTGGGACATCACCTCTGTTGTGACCCTTCTATTTGTATCATTATTCTTCTATCTTTCTTCTCCTCTATTTTAATTGTTGTGTGTTGTGTCCTAGGGGCATAACATTGCGGTTGGTGACCTGGGGGCACCCTCCTACGTGATTGTCCCTAAGGCACTTGTTCTCCTCTCTTGATTTATTGTTTACCTTCTTCTAGTGGTTCTATCTAGCAGGAGAATGATGGAAAACAAATAAGACTGATAAGGACCAAGTGTCCCTTCAATGAGTAAGCAAAAATGGACCTAGTCCATACATCATGATGGGGTTGATATATATTATCCGACGCTTGGATAGTAGAATCACTTCGTGTGATATTATGATGTTGTCTTATCACATTAACAAACCATAGCAATACTGCTGCTCTGTGCACTTTGTCTATCTTTGGATCTCTCCTCGTTTATACTTGATTCTGAGATCTTTGCAAGTATAGCCCCACGGTTATACTTGGTTTCTGAATCCGTAGTGTAACCTTGGCTCTTGATGTGATTGTTTTCATGCATTAAGTTATCTTAGCATAATGTGTGTTTGTCAGAACATTTGGCAATCATAAAGAACATGTCACCTTTGGGGGCATGAGCTTTGCGAAAGCTCTTGTTCCCTTGTGTTTTTTCTTCCTACCTTAACATGCTTGATATTAGTACATGATATCAACCACCTTCTCTATCTTTGGATCTCTCCTCGTTTATACGCGATTCTGAGATCTTTGCAAGTATAGCCCCACTGTTATACTTGGTTTCCGAATCCATAGTGTAACCTTGGCTCTTGATGTGATTATTTTCATGCATTAAGTTATCTTAGCATAATGTGTGTTTGTGGGAACATTTGGCGATCATAAAGAACATGTCACCTTTGGGAGCATAAGCCTTGCGAAAGCTCTTGTTCCCTTGTGTGTTTTCTTCCTACCTTAACATGCTTGATATCAGTACATGATATCAACCACCTTAAGGTGGGGGCATATAAAGGTAAGCTATCTGATGATTTTGGTACTAACGAAGTGTGTTTGTAAGCCCTCTACGGAGGCGAGATGTTATATCTCTGAGCGAGTGCACATCTTTATTTTATATTGCAATCATTAAGCCCTCTGCGGAGGTGGGATATTGTGCATATCCTTTTTATTTTAAGCCATCTGCGGAGGCAAGGATGGTGTATTTCTTGAGGAGATTGCACATCTTGTCATTTTCTAAAAGTCCTCTGAGCAAGTAGTGTTGGTGGATCCTCCCTTAAGCGTGTCTTCGACGATTGTTGTAGCGAAGCTAGCAATAGGTTTCTTCCATCACCTGTTTGCTGTGTTTTCTCCATGTCTTCCATGTGTGTGTGTATTGCATGTTTGTTCCCAAGCATAGTCTAAAGACGTGTGGTGATGAGTCCCTCCTATGCTTTGGGATTTGTATGGTGTGTTTGTTCTCAGGTGTAGTCTAAAGACATGTGGTGATGAGTCCCTCCTACACTCTGAGATTTGTATTGTGTGTCTGTTGCCCCATATGCAATTTAAAGACTGGTGGCATTAAGTCCCTCTTGCATTATGAGTTGTGTGTTTACTTTCCATGTACTTGCATTTTGCATTCATGAGGAAAAAAATGAAAAAAGAAATAATCACTAGATTCACTGTATTCACTATGTTTTGCATGTCTTCAATACTGTCTTCTCCATGTTTTACGTGACTGTAACTATTTTCTTGATGTTTTGCATGCCTATTTCTATCTTCTTTATGTTTGGCGTGTCTTCACTGTGCCTGGTGTGTTTGCTGTGTTTGTTGACCATACTTTAATGCATGTATAGGCCTTGTGTTCATGCATACATTAAAGTGGGGGCTGAATTTTATGTCAGAAAATGTTCCCTTGGGGGCTTTTCCCTCTTAAGGTTTAGCTCCTGGGTCCTTAGAATGCATTTAGATCATCTTGCATGTTAATTGTGAATCCCGATGAGAAAACCCCTGAGTGTTATGGGAAATAGGACCTAGGTGATGTCATTTAAATAGATCTTGACCAAAATTGGGAGGGTGGACTTGGGCACTAGCACCCTAGTCCTGGCCTATTTTGGGTCAACCCTAAATTTAAATGTCAGTTTTATGACCGTTACTTGGGTCCTATGCTGACACCTCAAGTTTGAATTACAAAATTCTTAGCGGGAATGTGTGTAGTTGCATATATAAGCATGATTATGTTTTCATTTGTAAACTAAAAGATGATTGTGAACTTTGGGCATACTAATGATTTGAGAGCTTATGATATTCATTGTTGTAGAGTAGAGCCTTGTTGTTGTGTTTGTGTTTTCAGATTTGGCTTCATCTTCTCATGTGCATGAAGGATCTTCATCTATGTGAGAGATACACCTCCGAGGTGACATTTGTTTATGTTTGAATCATTTATCATTTGGATTTTGCCTCTATCCCATAGGGATACACACTCTTATCTAACAATGGTGTTTAGAAGACTTGAATGTCTCTCTGGGGCTTGACTGAGGCAAGCCTCTAAACACCACAACCCCTAACCACACTCCTTTGTGATTGTGGTTGGCTCTCTGGTACCAGTTGAATGGCATGATCATGATCTCTCTTAGGAGGTAATCCTTTTGACATCTCCCCAAAAACTAATGAGTGCTATCTACAATTTCTTGTAGATCCAATGGTGTAGAAGCCTGAGTGATATGATTCTAATGAAAACAATCAAGCTACAAACCCATCTGCCCCCTTCTTAAGAATCTTTTGCATTTTGTAAGAAATTACCATCTGTGGAGACTTTGCATGCAACCCTCTTAGTTTTATTGTCCTTCCCTCTAATTGAAAGCACATGAATAGTTCTTGGAAGTTCAACTCAATTGTCCCCAAAGTAGTAAGCCACTGAACTCCTAAAATAATATCTACTACACCCATTGAGATAGCAAAGATTGGGCACTTAAGATGATAATATCCCATGGATAATTTAATGCTATGACATTTACCTAAACAACTAATAGTGCTACCATCTACAATCAAGACTTGAAATTTTGGAGTTGGAAATATAAACAATTTAGATGAGTAGTCAACTTTTTGTTCATGAAGTTATGAGTGCTACCTGAGTCTATCAACATTGCTACTCTTTGTTTCTTTAAGAAACCCACTACTTTGAGAGTTTGTGGGGTACTAAAAATTGAAAGTGCATGACAAGAAATGATTGGTTGAGTATCTCTTGACTCCTCATCTATATCATTATCACCCTCTAATATTGGTTCCTCCTCCTCTTCTTCCTCACTTGGCCCTTCAATATAGAACAATTTCTTTTTAGTGCATTTATATCCTCTGCTATATTTGCTATCACAGCTAAAACATAATCCTTTTGCTCTCTTTTCTTTAATTTGTTGTGGTCTCAATCTAGTAGACTGAGGAAGTGACTGTGTAGGAGTGCTTTTATCTCTTATGTTTACAAAACCTTGCTTTTTATTAACCATAAATTTTTCCTCTACTCGCCTTGCCATAATCATTGCTTGAGAGATGGAATTTGGATGGAACATGGGTACCTCATATTTCATGTGATCTTTTAAGCCACCCATGAATAACTCCAACAAATTTTATGTTGCCACATTTTCCACTCTTAAAGACAAAGTTTGGAATTGATGAATGTAATCCTTGACCATACCTGTTTGTCATAATTTGGTAATCTAGCTAAAGTAGCTAACCATAAGATTATCACCATAATTTGTGTAATGATTTCTTCTTGGAAAATAGACCAAGTGATAACACATTCCTTGCTTTCTTTTCTTCACATAGCCAAGGATACCAAATGAATTGGTCAGGTTCCAAGTATAAGGAAGCCATGGCCACCTTTTGTTGACATGGAACATGGTGAATATCAAAGAATTGCTCCATTTGACATAGCCAATTGGTAGGATCTTGACCATCAAACTTTCACATATCCAACTTTGGTGTGAAATTCCTAGCCATAGAATGAGTAGAGTGATGATCCATCTTGAGATCTGATTCAAACCTGAAAACACCCTTACCTTTAGGAGACTCCTCTTCCTCTCAATTTTGGTGGTGTGACTCCTTATGTTTGGAAACTCGAGGATGCTTTCCATCCAAAAGTATCTCCATGATTTTCTCGATATCACTTGACTTAGCCAACCCTTTCATTTGTTTGTCCATAATGGACAAGATTTCACCCTTCATATTGTCGTTTTCTTTTTGGACGAGTTCAAGTATATATTCATTTTCTTTTTGAACCACATCCTCATTTTCCACATCCTCCTTTCCTATAGTTTTTCTAGGTGTGACAACATTATTTTTGCCCCTTGTTGAAGAACTCATCATGATAGGGGTAGTGCAAGAACATGGGGGGTCAAAAAGGGGTCTTAAGTGGCCACTTTTTTTTTGAAATCAAGAAATGCTGGCCTTCGATGAGAAATTGAGCATAGTTACACTCAAAATTTGGAGATGCAACCAAAACAATGTTCGTAGTTCTCCGAGTCTACTTTCTAAACTACTATTTTTTTTGAAAATGGTATAGATTAAGGGGTTCAAAAGAGGGAGCCACAGAAATTGGTGTTGTTTTTGTCAAAAAACATAACATAGCATGTTTTCTGGCTCCCTCAAAAGGTTAACTTTTTTTTAGTATTTTTAAAATTACTTCGGTGAGAAATTAGCTAACAACATGTAGTTTATGCCTGATTTTTCTGATAAATTTTTAATGAATATTTGATTTTGTACTAATTTTCAAAGTGGACACATCCTAAAAAATAGAATTTTGGCCCTGCTACCCCTATAAATTTTGAAAACTAATTGAAAATCATTTTTTTTAATGTGTAGAATGGAGTCTAGTTTCCAAATATGTAATTTTTTTGAAATTTCAATGAATGGTTAATTTACAATGAAAAAAAGACCAAACAATGGTTTTTGCCCAAAATCGAACACACAAACAAAAGAAATTAAAGATGAAAGGCTTAACATTGTCAAAATGTGAAAAAAATTACATCGTTAAATAGCTAAGAGAAAGCCTAACAATACTCAGGTGTTCAATTTGTTCGACCTTGAAACACATGCAAATCTGAGGGTTAGAATGAACAAAGTTATGTGAAATCTTGTAGAAATTGTAAAAACACATCTGTGGATGTTGAAAAGGCACTTCAAGCCTTTGGGTTGGAAATCCAAAGAAAATCCCAAGCCTAAGGCTTGGGATTCCCAAAGCACAATATAACGCGAGAGCATTATAACATGCTCACATTATGTTGTGCTTTTTTCCTTTTTTGCATGTTTGCCGGTGTTTTCCAGTTCGACATAACGCGTTCGCGTTATGTCTTCCTTTGAATGAGTTATGTTCAAGTTTCATAAGTATGTTTCATAGATGTTTATATCTATGCTTGTAGGTATGCATGCATGTACATGTATGCATGCTTGTATGTATGCATGTTTGTATGTATGTATGTATATATGTATGTTTGTATGTATGCATGTATGTATGTATGTAAGTGTTTTGGGTTTAGTGTATATAAAGACCTGAGTTTGTATAGTTTTGAGGGTTGAGGGTTGAGGGATTAGGGATTAAGTAATAGGTAAAGGGTAGAGATTAGAGGGTTGAGGGTTACAGTTGAGGGTTAATATTCAGGTTGTTGAGTGTATAAGATTAAGGGTGTAAGGCACAGGGATTTGGGTTTAGGGTTTACAATATGGATTGAGGGTATATAAGGCATAGGGTGACTTGGGTTGAGAGCACATATGGTTTAGGTTTAATTTAAGTATAGGGTTGAGGCACAATATTTGAGGTTTAGGATATAAGGGTGAGGTTATATGGTCTAGGGATGAGGGTTTAAGGTATAGGGTTGATGATTGAGGGATTAGGGATTAAGTATATTGTTGAGGGTATAGGGTTGAGGGTTTAGGGATGGGTTTTAGGGTTTAAGGTTTAAGGGTTAAGGGTTGAGGGATAGGGTTTAAGGTTTAGGGGTAAGGGATTAGGGTTTAAGGTATAGTGTCTTGGGTTGAGGGTTTAGGAATAGGGATAACATTTAGGGTTTAGGGATGGGGGATTAGGGTTGAGGGTTGACAGATTAAGGTTTAAGGTATAGTGCTGAGGGTTGAGTGTTTAGGGATAAGGTTTAGGGTTTAGGGTTGAGGGATTAGGGTTTAGAGTTGAGGGATTAGAGTTTAAGGAATAGTGTTGAAGGTTGAGGGTTTAGAGATAGAGTTTAGGGTTGAGGGATTAGGGTTTAGGGTTGACAGATTAGGGTTTAATGTTGAGAGTTGAGGGTTGAGGGTTGAGGGTTGAGGGTTTAGGGATAGGGTTGATGGTCAAGGGATTAGGGTTAAAGTAGAGTGTTGAGGGTAGAGGGATTAGGGATAGGGTTTAAGGTTGAAGGTTTAACGATTGAGGGTTGAGGCTTTAGGGCTGAGGGTTAAGGGATTAGGGTTTAAGATATAGTGTTGAGTGTCAAGGGTTTAGGGATAGGTTTTAGGGTTTAAGTTTTAAGGGTTAAGGGTTGATGGATAGGGTTTAGGGTTTAGGGATAAGGGATTAGGGTTTAAGGTATAGTGTTGAGGGTTGAGGGTTTAGGAATAGGGATAACCTTTAGGGTTTAGGGATGAGGGTTGAGGGATAAGGGTTTAAGGTATAGTGTCAAGGGTTGAGGGTTTAGTGATAGGGTTTAGGGTTGAGGGTTGAAGGATTAGGTTTTAGGGTTGATGGATTAGGGTTTAAGGTATAGTGTTGAGGGTTGAGGGTTTAGGGATAGGGTTTAGGGTTGAGGGATTAGGGTTTAGGATTAAGGGATTAGGGTTTAGGGTTGACAGATTAGCGTTTAATGTTGAGAGTTGAGGGTTGAGGGTTTAGGGATAGGGTTGATGGTCAAGGGGTTAGGGTTAGAGTGTCGAGGGTAGAGGGATTAGGGATAGGGTTTAGGGTTGAAGGTTTAAGGATTGAGGGTTGAGGCTTTAGGGATGAGGGTTTAAGGCTTAAGATATAGTGTCGAGTGTTGAGGGTGTAGGGACAGGGTTTAAGTTTTAAGGGTTAAGGGTTGAGGGATGGGGATTAGGGTTTAAGGTATAGTGTTGATGGTTGAGGGTTTAGGGATAGGGTTTAGGTTTGAGAGATTAGGGTTTAGGGTTGATGGATTAGGGTTTAATGTTGAGAGTTGAGGGTTGAGGGTTGAGGGATATGGTTGATGGTCAAGGGGTTAGGGTTAGAGTGTTGAGGGTAGAGGGATTAGGGATAGGGCTTAGGGTTGAAGGTTTAAGGATTGAGGGTTGAGGCTTTAGGGATGAGGATTTAAGGCTTAAGATATAGTGTCGAGTGTTGAGGGTGTAGGGATAGGGTTTAAGTTTTAAGGGTTAAGGGTTGAGGGATAGGGATTAGGGTTTAAGGTATAGTGTTGAGGGTTGAGGGTTTAGGGATAGGGTTTAGGTTTGAGGGATTAGGGTTTAGGGTTGACGGATTAGGGTTTAATGTTGAGAGTTGAGGGTTGAGGGTTGAGGGTTGAGGGATAGGTTTGATGGTCAAGGGGTTAGGGTTAAAGTAGAGTGTCGAGGGTAGAGGGATTAGGGATAGGGTTTAGGGTTGAAGGTTTAAGGATTGAGGGATGAAGCTCTAGGGGTGAGGGTTAAGGGATTAGGGTTTAAGATATAGTGTCAAGTGTCAAGGGTGTAGGGATAGGTTTTAGGGTTCAAGTTTTAAGGGTTAAGGGTTGAGGAATAGTATCGATCCCATTGAGGGTTTAGGAATAGGGATAGTGTTTAGGATTTAGGGATGAGGGATTAGGGTTGAGGGATTAGTGTTTAGGGTTGAGGGATTAGGGTTTAAGGTATAGTGTTGAGGGTTTAGGTATAGGGTTTAGGGTTGAGGGATTAGAGTTAAGGGTTGAGGGATTAGCATTTGACGTTAAGGGTTGAGGTTTTAGTGTTGAGGGTTTAGGGATAGGGTTGAGGGTCGAGGGATTAGAGTTAAGGGTTGAGGGATTAGGGTTTGACATTGAGGGTTGAGGGTTGAGGTTGGAGGGTTGAGGGTTTAGGGATAGGGTTGAGGGTCAAAGGATTAGGGTTAAAGTAGAGTGTCAAGGGTATAAGGATTAGGGATAGGGTTGGAGGGTTTAGGGATAAGGGATTAGGGTTTAAGGTATAGTATTGAGCCCATTGAGGGTTTAGCAATAGGGATAGCATTTAGGGTTTAGGGATGAGAAATTAGGGTTGAGGGTTGAGGGATTAGGGTTTAACATTAAGGGTTAAGGGTTGAGGTTTTAAGGTTGAGGGTTTAGGGATAGGGTTGAAGGTCGAGGGATTAGAGTTAAGGGTTGAGGGATTAGGGTTTGACATTGAGGGTTGAGGGTTGAGGTTCGAGGGTTGAGGGTTTAGGGATAGGGTTGAGGGTCAAGGGATTAGGGTTAAAGTAGAGTGTCAAGGGTATAAGGATTAGGGATAGGGTTGGAGGGTTTAGGGATAAGGGATTAGGGTTTAAGGGATAGTATCAAGCCCATTGAGGGTTTAGGAATAGGGATAGCATTTAGGGTTTAGGGATGAGGGATTAGGGTTGAGGGTTGAGGGATTAGGGTTTACGGATAAGGTTTAGGGTTGAGGGATTAGGGTTTAAGGTATAGTGTTGAGGGTTTAGGGATAGGGTTTAGGGTTGAGGGATTAGAGTTAAGGGTTGAGGGATTAGGGTTTGACGTTGAGGGTTGAGGGTTTAGGGATAGGGTTGAGGGTCGAGGGATTAGAGTTAAGGGTTGAGGGATTAGTATTTGATGTTGAGGGTTGAGGGTTTAGGGATAGGGTTGAGGGTCAAGGGATTAGGGTTGAAGTAGAGTGTTGAGGGTATAAGGATTAGGCATAGGGTTGAACTGTTTAGGGATAAGGGATTAGGGTTTAAGGTATAGTATCGAGCCTGTTGAGGGTTTTAGAATAGGGATAGCATTTAGGTTTTAGGGATGAGGGATTAGGGTCGAGGGTTGAGGGATTAGGGTTAAGGGATAAGGTTTAGGGTTTAGGGTTGAGGGATTAGGGTTTAAGGTGTAGTGTTGAGGGTTTAGGATTGAGGGATTAGAGTTAAGGGTTGAGGGATTAGGGTTTGATGTTAAGGGTTGAGGGTTAAGGTTCGAGGGTTGAGGGTTTAGGGATAGGGTTGAGGGTAGAGGGTAGAGGGATTAGGGTTAAAGTAGAGTGTCGAGGGTATAAGGATTAGGGATAGGGTTGGAGGGTTTAGGGATAAGGGATTAGGGTTAAAGTAGAGTGTCGAGGGTATAAGGATTAGGGATAGGGTTGGAGGGTTTAGGGATAAGGGATTAGGGTTTAAGGTAGAGTATTGGGCCCGTTGAGGGTTCATGAATAGGGATAGTGTTTAGGGTTGAGGGTTGAGGGATTAGGGTTGAGGGTTGAGGGATTAGGGTTTAGGGATAAGGTTTAGGGTTTAGGGTTGAGGGATTATAGTTAAGGGTTGAGGGATTAGGGTTTGACATTAAGGGTTGAGAGTTTAGGGATAGGGTTGAGGGTCGAGGGATTAGAGTTAAGGGTTGAGGGATTAGGGTTCGAGGGTTGAGGGTTTAGGGATAGGGTTGAGGGTTGAGCCTGTTGACGGTTTAGGAATAGGGATAGTGTTTAGGGTTTAGGGATGAGGGTTTAGGGTCGAGGGATTAGGGTTAAAGTAGAGTGTTGAGGGTATAGGGATTAGGGTTGACAGATTAGGGTTTAGGGTTGAGGGAATAGGGTTTAAGGTAAAGTGTTGAGGGTTTAGGGATAGGGTTTAGGATTTAAGGTTTAAGGGTTGAGGGTTGAGGCTTTAGAGTTTAGGATTAAGTGAGACCTAGATGGCTAAGGATGGATGGAGAGGTAGACAAGGAGTGACTGAGAGACATAGAGATGGAAGAGGTAGAGAGGTGAGGGGGAGAGATAAATAAGATATAGAGAGGTGAGAGATAGAACATGAGCTAATGGAACTAGAGGTGAGATATTGTAAAGGTGCTATCAAAGGTGAGATAGGCACAAATATTTATGGATCAATCTATAGCAGGACAAAATGCGAGCACATTATAATGCACTCACGTTTTGTCCTACTTTAGAAACGGTAAAAAAGCCTGGACCCCCATGATCCAGGCACACATGCTCTGTTTTCATGTTGATTATGCACGTGTTCTAACAAAAAAGAAGTGCTTTCATGCTGTTGGGAAGTTCACATGCACATTTTACACATTCTACCATCTTTGCATGATCTTTCCACCACCTTTTCTGCTTTGCCAACTTGAGGAGGAAATAACATAGTTTTCACATCAAATTTGATATATATCTATTCAAGTTTCAATTTTTGTAGTGTTGCAATGTTAATTGTGATTTAATTTTAGGAATTTAACATTATAGATTGGTTAATAGTATTGTTGTTACTAATTATATTTGAGTATTATTCAATTTAACATTGAAAATGAAGCAAGTGGTGAAAAAATCAAATTGTTGAGGAGTTTGATGCAAGAAGAAAAAAACACTACATAATTAGGTACTCTCTCCATTTTTTAGGTATGTCAAGTCTTTACATGCATGTTCTTTACATTTTCCTTAATTCTATTTAAATTACTTTATCATGCTTTATCATACATGTTTATATCGCTTGTATCCAGTATGCATAATAAAAGACTATGTATACGTATCTTGTGTTTATATGATAGACTATGTTTTAAATTAGTTCATGGTATGCATAATAAAAGATATCTCAAAGGTCAACATTAATTAAAATAGACACATTCCCAATCAAGAAAGCAGTCTACAATCTCACATGATGCCATGTATATTTTCTACACTTGGGTTCTTTAATAATTATGTGTAATAAACAGACCTTAACATACCATTACAATCCCACTATTATCTTGTCATATTAATAAGTTAAAATACAAATGAATAGGTGCAAAGATCATACAAGTATGCTTTGTACCTATTTTGGTTGAGTGACATTTACTCTTTTACATGATGATTGTATGTATATTTACTATGAAGGGTTGAATGACATATATTTTAGTTATTTGTATAGATTCATTTCTTAGGAACTAATATTGGTCTCTTTATCATGCTACAGACAAATTCTCTGTTATGCCAAGGAAACAATCAAGAATTAAACCAACACAGGAAGAGATAGAAGTTAAGAATGTAAAGAAAGCAGTGGCTATGAGGGAACTTCATGAGAAGAGGAAATTGGACACGATAAATGAAGACACGCCAATTGAAGAGGAACCACAACCATCACAAAGAGATATGGTATTGGTGGCACAAAGAGAACAAATGCAAAAACTTCGTGCTATGAGAGATTTGAATACCATAGTTGGAGACACGTCCTCTACCGCAAGTCAACATGTAGGGACACCATCTACCGCATCTCAAGTTGAGAGTACATCATCACTCACATGTGATGAAAGAGGTATGCCATCGTTCCCACCTCAACCTCAAGGTATGTCATCTATTCCATCTTCGATCGAAGGTATGCCATCTAGCCCATCTCATTTAAATGTTGATGAAATTCCTAATGTTGAGATGAATTTACCTAACTTAACACCACCTAGAATTTTGAATAGAAAGCCAAAGTATTTGATTGATATTGATGAGAATATTTTGCAACCAATGGAAGGTAAGATTCCAAAACGCACTTGTAGAAGATATGCTCATAAGATTTGGAGATTGTTCTTTGAAAAGTTAAATGAGACTGCAAGATGTCAACTATTCGTTGAAATGATGAGAAGTATAAAGTATAGGTCCATCATGAAGATTCTTGGGTTGAGAACATCAGAGGCTTCAAGTGAAAAATCTATTGTCAAGAATCTAATGAGTGCATATGAGAGTGTGGGTAACACCTCACGCACAAAAGATAGTAATGCAACACGGCGTGTGATTACATTGACTATAGTAAGTAGTCAAACGAGGAAAGCTCATCTCATTAGAAAGATAAGTCAAAAATTGAGAATTAATAGGAAAACTTTATCAAGAGCCGTTGGAAGACGCCAAAGAATTGAGGACACTAATGCCAATGAATTATGGGCGTTCTCGGGGAGACTACCACGAAAAGATAAACCAATTGTTTAAGCATTGAGATCACTAATTGAAGACTTTTGGAAGAATTACACAAGGGTATCTCCGAATCAAAGGGATGTGGTAAGAAGTAGAATTCGTAGTCAGAACCATGAGCCACATCCAAAGCGTTTTTTGGATGAGACTCAAACATAGTTTTATGGTAAATTTCTAGAGAAGTATCCTCAAATTAAAATTTGTCAAAGATATTTTGAAATGCTAAAACCTTTCTATGTCAAGATAAATCACACATGCACTACTTGTTGTAGATTACATATTGAATTTTCTAACCATTTTGATGTTTGTAGGTCTATATGTTTAGATTTGCATACTAACAATGTTTTACAGGGTTGTGGCATATGTGCCCCACCAACATCTTCAAGAGACTTCATATCAATAATTTTATGTGAAAGAGAGGAAGGTCAAATATTCTACAAGAAATTATGCTTGGATGGCACATGTCATCGTTGTGGTGGCTTGCAACATTTGCCAATATGTGAACATATGGAAAGAACACATGCAGTTGGAAATGAACTAGTAGAGTTCGACAAGTATAAAATAGTGGCATACAATACAAAAGATGGTAAAGAAGCAAAGATGTGTAAATTGGTTATTGAAAAGATTCCAGTGTATTAGTTTATGCCTATATTTCGTGACAGCATAGTGTATGAGTATGCAAGACATGCCCATAGAGCTCGATGGTTGGACTTGCAATTCAAGTTATACAAGGACACATTTCTAGTTGGTAGCATTGTTTCAGTCGTCAACTTTGCAGAGAACTATAGTCTACAGCCACAGCGTGAGGTGCAATCACAATATTACAACTCCACATAGGCTTCTATATTTGTGGACATTGCATTCATTCATGCAAATGATAGTACAGAGGATGACAGAAAGATCATAAGGGAGTATCATTTCTATATCAGTGATGATTGCATGCATTCTATGGAGTTCGTGCAAGGTTGCTTTCAGGTGTTCTACAATGATTTGGCTAGAAGGGGCATATCGTTCAGTCAGCATATCATATGGTCGGATAACTATGCGTCACAATTCAATAACTCGCAGAATTTCTATTGGCTGAGCATGAGGCATAATTTTACAGGTATTCAGTAAATGTGAAACTTTTGTGAGGTCGGGCATGGAAAAGGGGAGCATGATGGTGTAGGAGCATGTATCAAAAGAGCCATAGCACGAGAAGAGTTAAAGTATAAAGACAATGCAAAGTTGACAGATGCAAAATCGATCGTCGAGTGGTGTAATGCTTCCATGGGTCCAGGTAATGAGGGTGAGTCTTTAGTTTGTAAATTTTTTTGGTTGATAGATGATACTAACATTGCACCATATGAGGACTATTCTACACTGACAGGATCAAGTGAGATGCACTCTTTCAGAAGCTCAATTGTAGGTTCATGGAGTATCCATATACGAAAGATGTCATGCTTTTGTTCTTCTTGTATAATTCAAGCCTGAGATGAGTGCAAGTCAAAGGATTGGGTTGACGAATGGCAGTTAAGTTACCTTGGCCCACTTGACATGTATCGACCCCTGATGACACTGAAAATAACACAGATGGAATCATCAATTGACTTTAACCACATATCAGATCTAGTTCAACCAAGTAATATATCTATTTGCATATTTTTTAAAATTCCTAATGTCATCTTACTTTGTAGTGTTTTTGTAATGTTGACTAATTTCATCTAATTTGCTACACATATCAATGTAGGGCATGTATATGTAGTTATTGTAGATGAAGATAACGAAGAGGGAACAAATTATTATTTGTGTCGTTGTGTTGAGGCCAAAAATAAATTAGATGCCCCAATTACAGATGGAGAAAACATCGAATACCCTACAGGCTCGGTGGTTATTATTGGAACATGGCTTAGAAGGTACCCACATAAGAGTGTTAATGTTTGGTTGTTTTAGGACTTTGACATGCATCAGAAGATTCTTCATTACTCGAACCTTGTCATGGCATCCAATGTTTATTTGATACAATATCAGGGTAGACCTTTGAACAAGACCTTGTGGAAGGTACGTGAGTCTGACCATGAAGCAATACTCGACACAATAAAGAGTAGAGCAGACCCGAATGGTTCATTGGATTAATTTGTAAGTATTCACATTAATTTTGTAAAGTCATGTTACATTGAGTTGTAAGTATGCACATTAATTTGTAAGGTTTGTCTTTTTTTATTTGCTGCTACATTTTTACACATATACACATTTTTACATCATCGTGTTATGCTTCATGGGGTTAGACCTAAGTGATGGATGAAGTTGATCCTGAGAATAATGTATAAAATCTAGGTACATTTGCAAAGGGGTGTAACTTTCATCCTGCTCCTGATGCGACCGAACTAACTATTCCAACACATCTAGATGGGTACATTTACGCAAGGCATGGTCCTACTTTTCACCCAAACATGCCGAAATAGTCTGAGCTACATTGTACTGACAATATCCCTAAAGAGTCCAAAGTGCAAAAAGGCAGCAATTTTTGATGAGATGTTACTCAAAAACCATGTCACTTAGAAACATTCTGTTTGAGGTAACACAATCACGTAGAGTCCCTCTACAATAATCTCTCTCAATTTTTTATATCTCTGAGGCGTTTGCCTGTGGTGAAAGGTTTTCTGCTGCCCCAAAAATCGTCAAAAGGAGGCAGTGTAAAGTTGCAAAGGGTGTAACTTTCATCTTGCTCCTGATGCGACCAAACTGACAGTTCCAACACGTCTGCATGGGTATGTTTAAGCTAGACATGGTCCTATTTCGTACCCAAACATGTCAAAACAATCTGAGCTATATTGTACCGGTGATATCCCTGAAGAGTCCAAAGTGCAAAAAGGAAGCAATCTTTGACGAGTTGTTACTCAGAAATTGTGTCACTTAGATACATTCCATCTAAGGCAACGCGATCATGTAGGGTCCCTCTACAATAACCTCTCTCAGTTTTTTATATCTTTGAGGCATTTGTCCATGGTGAAAGGTTTTCTGTTGCCTCAAAAATTATCAGAAGGAGGCAGTGTAAAGTTGTAAAGGGGTGTTAACTTTTGTTCTTCTCCTTGTGTGGCCAAACTGACAGTTCCAATGCATCTGGATGGGTACGTTTAGGCTAGGCATGGTCTTGTTTTGCACCCAAACATGCCGAAACAGTCCGAGCTACATTGTACCGGTGATATCCCTGAAGAGTCCGAAGTGCAAAAAGGCAACAATCTTTGACGAGTTGTTACTCAGAAACTGTGTCACTTAGATACATTCTATCTGAGGTAACGTGATCATGTAGGGCCCCTCTATAATAATCTCTCTCAATTTTTTATATCTCTAAGGCATTTGCCCGTGGTGAAAGGTTTTCTGTTGCCCCAAAAATCGTCAAAAGGAGGCAGTGCAAAGTTGCAAAGGGGTGTAACTTTTGTTCTTCTCCTTGTGTGGCCAAAATGATAGTTCCAACACGTCTGGATGGGTACGTTTAGGCTAGGCATGGTCCTATTTTGTACCCAAAAATGCCGAAACAGTCCAAGCTACATTGTACCAACGATATCCCTGAAGAGTCTAAAGTGTAAAAAGATAGCAATCTTTGACGAGCTTACTCAGAAACTGTGTCACTTAGATACATTCTATCTAAGAAAACGCGATCATGTAGAGTCTCTCTACAATAACATCTCTTAGTTTTTTATATCTCTAAGGCATTTGTCCGTGGTGATAGGTTTTCTGCTGCCCCAAAAATTGTTAGAAGGAGGCAGTGTAAAGTTGCAAAGGGGTGTAACTTTAATTCTTCTCCTCGTGTGGCCAAACTGATAGTTCCAATGTATCTGGATGGGTATGTTTAGGCTAGGCATGGTCCTATTTTGTACCCAAACATGTCAAAATAGTCTGAGCTACATTTTACCAACGATATCCCTGAAGAGTCCAAAGTGCAAAAAGACAACAATCTTTGATGAGTTGTTACTCAAAAACCATGTCACTTAGATACATTCTGTCTGAGGAAACATGATCACATAGGGTCCCTCTATAATAACCTCTCTTAGTTTTTTATATCTCTGAGGCTTTTGCCAGTGGTGAAAGGTTTTTTGCTACACCAAAAATTGTTAGAAGGAGGCAGTGTAAAGTTACAAAGGGGTGTAACTTTTGTTCTTCTCCTCATGTGGCCAAACTGACAATTCCAAAATGTCTAGATGGGTACATATAGGCTAGGCATGGTCCTATTTTACACCCAAACATGCCGAAACAGTCTGAGCTACATTGTACCGGCGATATCCCTGAAAAGTCCAAAGTGCAAAAAGGCAACAATTTTTGACAAATTGTTACTCAGAAACCATGTCACTTAGATACATTCTGTCTGAGGCAACGCGATCATGTAGGGTCCCTCTACAATAACCTCTCTCAATTTTTTATATGTCTAAGGCGTTTGCCTATGGTGAAAGGTTTTCTGCTACCCTAAAAATCGTCAGAAGGAGGCAGTGTAAAGTTGCAAAGGGGTGTAACTTTTGTTCTTCTCCTCGTGTGGCCAAACTGACAGTTCCAACGCATCTAGATGGGTACATTAAGACTAGGCATGGTCCTTTTTTGCACCCAAACATGCTGAAACAGTCTGAGCTACATTATACTGGTGATATCCCTGAAGAGTCTAAAGTGCAAAAAGGTAGCAATCCTTGATGAGCTATTACTCAGAATCCATGTCACTTAGATACATTCTGTCTGAGGTAATACGATCATGTAGAGTCCCTCTATAATAGCCTCTCTCAATTTTTTATTTCTCTGAGGCATTTGCCAGTGGTGAAAGGTTTTTTGCTGCCCCAAAAATCGTCAGAAGGAGGCAGTGTAACGTTGCAAAGGGGTGTAACTTTTGTTCTTCTCCTTCTGTGGCCAAACTGATAGTTTCAACGCATCTAGATGGGTACATTTAGGTTAGGCATGGTCCTTTTTTGTACCCAAACATGTTGAAACAGTCTGAGCTACAAACACTAACTAGTTTTCAATCTTCAAACACTACAAATACCATGATATCCTACATAAAGCTATCTTTTAGCCTTTTATAAAGGCATGCCCATCAAATTCAACTACATAGAGATGATTGTTTGTATTCCAAATTCTTTTTAAATATTGACCTTCCAATCCTTTTTCCTACCCTCATATCAATTAAATATGACCTTCAATTATGATATGGCACTCAAGCCTATGAGAGTTTACCAGAGATGCCAGTTGAGTTAGGTTGAAGGGCTGGTGAACTAATGATTTAAAGACCCTTTAGTAGGTTGATTTAAGTGATAGTAACTTGTGATTATAAGTCAATATTAAATTAAAACAAAAGTGCACTTTACACACAACAAGCAATTGAGGGTTTTAAAGTCTTAAGAAAAGTAGATTCTTTTTAGTGTTTAATGCCCAATATGCAAACCCTAACTATCAATAAGAAAGACTTAAACATTCTAACTTTCATTAAGAGAGATCTAGGACATTTCAGAGACCTCAGGGACATCAGAAGAAAGACATTAGAGTATGACACTTATCATAGGCTTAGGATTCTAAGACATGAACAACTTGACATTCGAATCAAACTCATGACTCCCCTTGATAAATATAACTCGCCTTGACAATGACATTGAATTATGATTATGAAAGCTTGTGTCTTCTCTAACTTCTTATTGCATGAACAAAACCACATCCACCATGAATATGAACCTTGCATCATATCAACCTTCCAAGATAGACCTTATCATGAAAATCATATTCACAACAAAACCTTGCATGAACAAAACCACATCCACCATGAACATGAACCTTGCATCATATGAACCATGTTTGTCTTGTGAAACATCAACATGAATTGAAAGACCTTATCATGAAAACCATATTCACAACATCATGCACCTCATGACCATCACCTAACTTGAATCACTGTATCACCTTATCAACATCATGGCATCAACTTTGACATGAATGACAAACAACTTTGACCCTTTGATTTCAATGATAACCTTGAACCTTTATTGTTGATGACTTATGGAAGCCTATAGCCCCAATGTTATGTTGCATACTAAAATTAGGTAAGACTCAATGTACTCTCATAACCTCACCTTATATGCAAGAGGAATTACATTTAATAACCACAATGGTCATTAGGTGCTCATAAGCATATGATTTTGACTATCTGATTCAAAACAACAAACATACTCTTTGCATCCCAATATGGTATAATAACAAGAAATTAAGATATATTTTCAATTGACCAACTCATAAAGAATATGGATCAGCATACTCATTTGAATATTTTCAATTGAGCAACTCATAAAGAATATGAATATTTTCTGTTCAACATGATGATTCATTTTTATTTTAAATACAACTTTTATCTTTTAGTTCCAGAATGAGGTTTAGGTGATACTTGAATAACAATATATAGCTTTGGATCAACAAACATCCTATGTAATACAAATGGACTTTAAATATTTGAAGTAACTATCTACAAATATCCATTCAAACGTGGATTTATAATGCAAGTATGGACGCTATCAATAAAAAAAAATTGTATTAATCAAATATCCATATAGGCATACATCAATTTATCTGTTGATATAAGTATAACATATATACAAAATAGCCATATAGGCTTACAAGAATGTCATGTAGGCATACAATGTCAACTATATGCAATACAAAATATATGTCCACAAATGCCATATAGGCATACAACAAAGGAACATAATAAAAGTTATTCTCCTCTGGCTAGTGAAGAGAATAGATCACGGGTAGCCTTTGATCTTCTAGGGGATGGAGATGCGTATGTGGGTGGTCTACTACGAACCCGAGGGTTGCTCCTCCTATTTAGTTGTTCGTGCATTTGTAGCTGTTACAATAAAAAGTATAAACATTAATATATAGAAATTACATGTTATAAAAAATGAAACATTTAACAAAATAATCACTTACCGCTACCATATAATCTGTCTCCTCATTTGCCTTAGTAGCAGGATTACACTATGGTGATGTCATGTCTTATAGAAACCATCCATATAGAAATTAGACTTCAAATCAATAATGTTTTGATTTTTTAAAAATAAACAACTATAACAATGAATGTAAATTGAAATTTACTAATCTGCCTCATACCCTCGTCAATGGCATGGAGCTATGAATCATAGAGGACACACCATGCTCCATTGCCCTATGAACATCGGGAGGTGTCTCTACAGCCTGCATCATCTATAAATAAAACAACATTATTCAATTACGAAAACTATAATAGTGATGCAAATCATGGCTCCTAACATACACACACGTTCACCTAAACATGGAAGTACACACAATAAAGCACACAAGTCACATACAAAATTTTAGTAAGTATAATTCATTCATTAAACTATTTATTTTATTACCTCCGTGAAGCTTTGAAGTTCACCACTGCTGGTAGGTGTTGCCGTGAAATCTCTAATATTAACCTATTCAACATCCAAAATTAGATATTAGAATACCATTCATATAATGATGCTATTCACATGTAATAATTATAATTGTTTACTAGTTACATACCTCGACAATAGATGATGTAGTGTAATATGCAGGTGGAGAACCACTGAAAACTGCATCAACGCTATGACCGTGAAATTTCATTAAAATCATCAAACTAAATTAGTTAATCTTGCATTTCAAAAATAAAATTTAATAAATTAAATTCAATGAACTTGCTAAGATTTACATGAGTATCAAGCCCGAAAGTCTCACTCAGGAGGGCATCTGTCATCACCATTTGCTCAGCTGTAGATGTATCCTGCACACCTGTGTCATGACTATCCGTGGGGTCATAACCACATGCTAACCCGCAAGTCTGACAAGTATGGGGTGGAACTATACTCGAACTCTCCCTCAACCCACGCTGTGCTGTAGGACTAGCATGCTGTAAGATGCTCTAGGTCAAGGCACTAATAGACTGAAGTGTCTCGACCTCAACACTCTCCTTCATAATGGAAGGGATATAAACATGCTCATGGGCCGGTCTGGCGAGTGCTTGTCTCGCTGGCCACTGTGGGTCAACACGTGCCCTTGGTCTATCTTGTGTTGACCCCCTACCTCTACCCTAGAACTCTCGCATATCAAAATAATTTGGCACTTTATTTTTGACAAACTGGCAGTAGAGTTTCCTCAAAAAATATTGCAGGACCTCATTATTGTTGCATGGAGGAAGGTCAAAAACCATCCACCACCTCTGTGCAAAATTGTCCCTTATCACTTGGTTGTTACACCAATGGATATGGAACCTCTTGCATGTAAGGGGTAGAGATTCATTTGTTCGTGGGTCTATGGAAATAGAACACAAGTCGAGTTTTGTAATTTGTTCCTTTTTCACTTGTTCATATGATAACTTGTCAGCATAATACTCTCTAAATTCTCTCCTCTTTTCTGTCCAACTAGTGATTTGCTTGCTTATTGAATCTACATTTGATAACATAGATTCAAGGGATTGAGCAAGCGTGGATCTATGTAAGGTTGAAGTTGCAGGTTCTTTCAACCTTGCAATTATGTCCTTAATTTGTTTCTTATTATTTTTAATTTGCCCCATTATATTTTCTTGTGTTTCAGGGGCATATTCAGGAATAAATGGAGGTGTTTGTGGTTGGGGTTATTCTTCAGCAGGTATTTATTGTTCAGTTGCTGGAGGATTTTGTGGATTTTCAAGAGGAGGAGGAGGTGCATTATCAACTCTTGTAAATTTAAGAAATTTACATCAAAAACTATTTTAACCTACCTATTTAGCAACAAATTCACACAAGAAAGCAAATAAAACTTACTTCTTCGATTTCCCCAATGTCGTGGTGGCATTTTGATGATGAATCAGTGAGAAATAGCTGACGATTGGACCTTAGATAATGCGAGCGCACTCCTTTCTTTCTTCAAGCCACGGGTTTCTTGGAATTTGCTGTGAAATAATGAAATAGAATGCTACTTTTTTATATATATATAACAACGCATAACGCGAGCGCGTTATGGCTTGGTGTAGGCTCGGCAACACTAAGCCATAATGGGAGTGCGTTATAACGTGCTCGCATTATTTCTTATTTTTTTTAAGTTGGCCACTTTTTGCCCCCCCAACTTTTTGCACCCACCCATAGGAAAAAAATAATTTTGGAATAAATCACACAAAATAAATCTAATCAATCTAAATTTTTTACTGTAACTTACCAGCCTAACTAGATCTCACTTCCCTGAAAAAATCTCTAAGAAATTCATTATTGTACAACCTTGAGAGTGAAATTGGTGGAAACCCTAATTCTATAATAACTCGCTTAATTATGCTCCAATTACTCTAAAATATGGAGTGTAGAATATTCATTATGTTATTGAGAAACCCTGTAAAAATATTAAAAGTATTCACTCAGATGAGAGATATATGTGCTTCACAAGAAATAAGGGAAGAAACCCTAATTATTCTATAACTCATTCAATTATGCTCCAATTTCTCTGAAATCTAGACTGTTGTAGGTCCAAAATGTCCTTAAAAATCTTGAAAAGATTCACCAAAATAAGAGAGATATGCGCTTTTCAAATTGACCTCCAAAATTGAAAAAAATTGCCTTGTTTTTGCTTTCACGGTGCCAAGATCATGCTTTGATACCACTTGTAATGAAACAAATTGCACAAAATGGAATATAAAAGGAAATATGCTATAAATACTTGATAATAACTAAAAATAACAAGCCACTTCGAGGGGGAAAACCTCCAAATATCTCCAACAAGAACATATTTCGCAATATGGTGATCACAAACTTACCACTAGCTCCTATATATACCTAATTAGGCCTTGGCTGTCACCTAGACTAACTTGCATACTTAAATATAACCCCTAGGCCGACCTAATAACCTATAATTGATTATAATTATGATTATATATCATAATTAAGAGTTAAGGTAGCCACAACCTGACTACTCATAACCCTATACACACTATAGGATTAAGGGCATAGCATAGGATGTCTCACAAGTAAGTTGTGGAGCACACTTACTAAGATGCAATGCACCAGAGGATCCAAGATACAACCTCAATAGTACAAGAAGTCACACTCAACCACTAGATTGCCACAAAATATTAGGGATCAAGCAGAGGTCACCACAACATAGGATTACACCTGTAGGAACTTGTACATCTACCAAAATCCATGACGGACCACCATACATCAAAAGATTCATCGTAAAGGGGATGATAATGATAAATAGTTAAATTATACTCCCTTGTAGTGATAACAAATAGGTTAGGAGCATGTGTGGTACCAAAAGTAAGGAGGGGCAAGTAATAGAGAACTACAAAAGGGAAATGTGGGGCACCACAAGACAAAAGGAAGCACTACAAACCATAGGGAAGTGGGTAAGGATAGAAAATCAGTCAACCAAATGATATTGTAGATGAAAGAAAAACATCTATGAGTCTCAATGGGTAGAGCACACAAATGATGACCTACAAAAGACACTTGGCCACATAGGAAATGATCACATCAATAGAAGCACCGAGTTTAAGCATGAAATTTGGGTGTAGGCCAACACACCCTATCATCCCATGGTTTCCATGTGAGACAAGGCATCACTAGTTTCTATAAAATTTGAACATCTCTAGCCCTACATCCTCTTCACCCTCATCTATTGCTTATAATCAATGATAGTAAAATTCAACTAGTAGATGTTTTAATTTTTACTCGTGTGATAGAATCTACTCATAGCACATTTTTCCTCTATTTTGCAAGTTCCTACAAAGCATACATATTGAAGGATGAAATTACATGATGACATTTAATAAGGCTCATTACTTTATATGGACCCTATGATAGCCTTTTATGTCTAAATATTTAATTTACATGCATGTTTGTGAGTGCTACATACTCTAAGAAACATGATCATTCCAAGATTTACATGCACCTCAAAGTGGAGGCAAATTGTAATGGTGGAATTTGCACACCCGTGCCATTACCATTTAGTTTTGTGCCCATGATTCAATCTTGTGTGAAGTGGCTCTTCTCCTATGTTGTTACTCTTCCATTTACACACTTTTGCACATCCTTTATCCATAACTTATCCATATTTACCCATTTTCCATGTAGTCTTCATTTATTATGCATATCCATGCACTTATTCCAAGATATTTCATTTCTACCTTGATTCTTCCTTTTTCTCATGATGGTCAAAAGATAGTTGTCCATTTTTAATCATAACTTTTGAACTATAACTTGGGATCGTAAGTTTGTTTGTGTTGTAAGTAAAATAATAAAATATAAATTGGATTGCTCTCAAATTTTGGCAAATTGATCTCACATGCATGGAATTGACCTTGCACCCTATTGCCCCAAAATTTGAACTCAAAATTTTCAAATTCTAGTTCTAAAAGTTTTAAAGTCTATTGAATCTTTGTCGTTGGGCATTTTACACGTTCATGAAATCTTTATTTCCCCGACTTATGTTCCAGAGTTCAACAAGTACTCAACTTCCTGACTTCTCCTTTGTGTTGGGGGTTTTCAAAGTTTTTGAATGGCGCTCTCACAGTTCGAAGATCATAAAATCTCGAATGCCCCAACCTCACCCATTGTTGGGAATTTTCAAATTTTGTGAAACTCCTCTTCAAGGTTCAAAGTTTAGAACTTGCTCCGCCCCTCGACTAATCAGCATCTTCGCAGTGCCCATTTTCCAAGGTATCGTCAGCTCATCAGACTGCTCATGCGATATGCGGTGAATGTCTTTTTTGAATTTATGAAACAGAAGCAAAATCTTAAGACTCGCTTTTCAAGAATGCATAATTAATGAGGCATTAATTACTTCTTAAATGACAAGTGTAATGAAGCTTGCCAAGATGGTAACGCAACATTAACAAGTTTAAAAACCGTCATTACTCACTGGTGTAATTAAGTCAAGGTGGCGGTGCTCTCTGTGTCTAGTTTTTCTTATTAGCCAAGCTATCTTCAGAATGGGACTTCCTGTGAACAATGAAATTTGGGATGATGAGCATATCCCTGTCCTGCAACCTGACTTACATTGGCCCGAGGAGGAGCAGATCGATATCATCTCCCAGTTGTGCACAATTGCTTAGAAGGAGAAAACCAGCTATGCTGAATACCACAAGATGATTGGCATCCTGGAGGAAGAAGAATGTGTTGAACTACGCCAACTTTTTATGGAAATATGCCTGGAATTAGGGGCAAATTAATGCCACTTGTCTTGCATGTATGAAGATGTTTTTTAATTAGTGATAATAATTGTATTTCGCCTGTAATGTGACCGTTTCTATTTTTAGTTCCTTTCTTGATAACGGTTACTCGAAAGACTGTTTCAAATAATTATAATTCTGGGGAAGTTTTGAAAGTTATAAAAGGGGGGGGTCTTTTGAAAGAATTCTTTTTCTAGGGGTTGTCTATGAACAATAGGGAAGAAGAGCACAACTATTTTGTATTAATTTCCAGTTATATTTTTCTTAACTCTGCTTATGTATAGAGGCATTATAGGAACTTTGAGTTTTGGATATATTGAAGAAATGAAGAATTACTTATAGAACTTTGTGTCTCCAAGTGTCTTCTATGATTACAATTGTTCTTGTGTCAATTCATAATCTGTCTTTGATATTGCTTCTTTTGTGTTGACATGTGTTAAGGCAGAATATAACTGTATCTTTCAATCAATTTATCCTTGTTTATGAATGTCGGATAAGTGGGCTGTGTATCATTTGTCTACATTCATTTCTTTCCGTAATCAGTCATGCACATCTATTTCATGGTGATGGGTAGATGTTAATACACCTTTTTTGCTTTCTGGTTAAAAGCACACCCCATAATTTTATTTGTTGCATATCTTAAGAGGGAGCTGTACCTCTAAAATTCAGAGGAAAGTTGTCAATCCAATGACAACTTGTCCAACTGTTAGTACTATTTGTTCTTCTTCTTGGGCGTCTTGAGTCATTTTCTACATTTACTCTTGAAGGACAAATCTGTCAACTAACACACCCACAGTTCTGACCCTCACAATTTTAAATTTTAAATTCAATTTTTTTCAACTCCTACCCATTCCTTTCTCACCTAAAGATAACTAAACATTTTTTTGCATAGTTTATTTCAATCTACTTGTATTTAAAGGCATTCATTTGGCACAAGGATGATCCTTCGAATATCATTCACATTCAAGGAAAAAACATGCTAGGAACACTTCCATTGGTGCTCTAAAATGAATCTAGCTCTACATATTCATCATAGAGTATTTGCATGGTTAAGCTTGTTGTTTTTTTATCATTTGGCATGATAATAAAGTTAGTCATTTTCTATAAAGTTAGTCATTTTCTAAGGGTTGACCTATGAAAACTTGTCCACTAGCGATTTAGTATTTCTCTAAAGGTATTTACAAATATTGCTAGTTTTCAAAGTGGAGTAGAAAGCAATAGAAGATTTTGTGATTGAGAGAACAAGAGTGTAGAACTAGCAAGATCAAATTTATGCAAAAATGATCTAGAGGCATGGACTCGACCCGAATAGAGACATAGGTCTTGCAACAAATATATGCAACACATAGATAGAGAGGTACGATTCCAAGGCTAAAGACAGACATATTTTAGAATCCTCATCAAAGTCATTCATCTTTGGTCATCAAACTCAGTACCTTTTTCCTTCACATTTAATTTCTACAATTAGTAATTAATGTTTCAATTGTATAATATCTATGCCCATAAATCTTTTATCTGGACTAGTCCATATATTTATTGCTTACATTAATTGATTAATTTATCTAACACTTATTAAGGAAAGTATATTTTCCTTTACAATATCTTCAAAAGAGTTAAGGTGCAACCCAAAAATATAATTTAGATCAAATTTTTGAAGTAAACATTTCCACAACATAATTATATCCTCTTTAATTTTTTAGTTCTAAGATTTCCAATAAAATTAGGGGCTTGTAACTAAAAAAGATAAATAAATATTTAACCTTTCAAATAAATCTTAACTAATAATTTTTAATTTACATCAATGTTAATTATCATAGATATAATGGTTGAGCACATAATGAAACTAAAATAAATGCCCATAAATTAAATCTTCTTTTGGTCAAGCTCTTAAGATACCAAGTCAATGGCTTTTAGAAATGATTAAAAATAATAGACAAGTATGCAAAAGATGCCCTAAATAAAAGTTAAGTAGGATGTTTGACACTTTTAATTAATACAAAATAGTCATTTAGAAAAGGTTAAATCAACCCAAATTCAAATTTAAATTTTAAAAGATTTAAAATTCTCAACAAATCACTTAATTAATTTGAAATAAAAAAAAAATTTAAAAATATTTTTAAACATAAATATTGTTATCTTTAATTTTAATTTTAAAAAATTGAAACAAAATTAAAAGAGCTGATTATATTTGCACTTTCATATATTTCTTTAATTTTTCATAAAATTACTTATAATGAATATAATCTCCTATCCTCCAAACTTTAAAAGTCATAAGAAAAAAGTGCCACAAAATCTATTGTCCGTAAGAATTTAATACAGCGTTCACTAAAGATGCAGATTCCTCCTTGGAGTGCATTCCCCGTCCCGTGCAATCGGCGGCAGCGGAAATTTAACTCTCTTTAAGCAAACCTATTTAATACTCAATTGTATTAAAAAAATATTTATTTACATCAAAGCTCTAAGAATGTTCCAAGAAATCTAAGCTGTGACAGTTTGCCAATGGTATCAGGGAGGTTATTTAACCTCTTACACCCATCCAAGTTCAACTTCTGCAGCTGTGACAGGTTGCCAATGGTATCAGGGAGGTTATTTAACCTATTACACCCATTCAAGTTCAAGTACTGCAGCTGTGACAGGTTGCCAATGGTATCAGGGAGGTTATTTAACCTCTTACACCCTCCCAAGTTCAAGGACTGCAGCTGTGACAGGTTGCCAATGGTATTGGGGAGGTTATTTAACCTCTTACACCCATCCAAGTGCAAGTTCTGCAGCTGTGACAGGTTGCCAATGGTATCAGGGAGGTTATTTAACCTCTTACACCCATTCAAGTGCAAGTTCTGCAACTGTGACAGGTTGCCAATGGTATAAGGGAGGTTATTTAACCTCTTACACCCATCCAAGTGCAAGTTCTGCAGCTGTGACAGGTTGCCAATGGTGTCAGGGAGGTTATTTAACCTCTTACACCCATTCAAGTGCAAGTTCTGCAGCTGTGACAGGTTGCCAATGGTATCAGGGAGGTTATTTAACCTTTCACACCATTCCAAGTCCAAGGACTGCAGCTGTGACAGGTTGCCAATGGTATCAGGGAGGTTATTTAACCTCTTGCACCTTACCAAGTTCAACTTCTGCAGCTGTGACAGGTTGCCAATGGTATCAGGGAGGTTATTTAACCTTTCACAGCATCCCAAGTCCAAGAACTGCAGCTGTGACAGGTTGCCAATGGTATCAGGGAGGTTATTTAACCTTTCACACCATCCCAAGTCCAAGAACTGCAGCTGTGACAGGTTGCCAATGGTATCAGGGAGGTTATTTAACCTTTCACACCATTCCAAATCCAAGAACTGCAGCTGTGACAGGTTGCCAATGGTATCAGGGAGGTTATTTAACCTTTCACACCATTCCAAGTCCAAGGACTGCCGCTGTGACAGGTTGCCAATGGTATCAGGGAGGTTATTTAACCTTTCACACCCTCCCAAATTCAAGGACTGCAGCTGTGACAGGTTGCCAATGGTATCAGGGAGGTTTTTTAACCTTTTACACCGTTCCAAGTCCAAGCGCAGCTGTGATAGGTTGCCAATGGTATCAGGGAGGTTTTTTAAGTTTCCACATCCTCTCAACTTCAAGTATTGCATCTGCTGTACATTAAGAAGTGAAAATAGGTGGGGCATAGAAAGAATGTTGCTGTCATTTAGTTGCATAATCTGCAATTGCCTAATGCTCCCCACAAATCTGGAGTGATGTTTCTTCCGCAGTGCTCTACTCGTCTTCCTTATCGATGTAAGGATCTTATTTATTACTGTACTCTTCCCAATTGCAAAGGTACAATTTTCCAACCTTAACCATATCAAACTTGGAGGAAACATGGCTCTTGTGTCTTCTGTCTTGCCTTCAATGCGCACATCCTGCAAATGAAGATAGCGAAGACCCGGTCTGTACAACATTTCAAGCCTCTGTAGACTACCTCCGTTGAGCCGCAGGCGAGAGAAATTGATGTTGTTGGATAGGGTACTGAAATGGGCTGCCTCCCATAGTCGGGTACCCTCTTTCTCTTCTTTTGCAATGGTTCGCCCCAAATCTAGCAAATGATCATGCATATGAAATGCACCTTCATCGTCAATCTTTATTAGTAACTTCATTGAAAGATTAGATACAGCAATGTCTACCCTACTGTACAAAGATTTCCAGAAAACAATGGGTAATCTTTTGTGTTCTCCAAGGAAGAAGCAAGCAATGTCGACAAATATTTCCTTTTCGTCACCACTAAGAGCACTATAGCTGATGTAGAGTCTTTTGTGAATTTCCGGGTTGAGGGTAATGTTTTGAAGAGCTTCCGTCTAACAACCTATGTCATCTTTCTTATCATACAAGAAGGATCCAATCACTTCCAATGAAAGAGGATGCCCCTTACAAGCTTCCACTATTCTTTTGGACAGATCTTCGTAACCGGGACTTGGAGCTGCTGCGAGAAAAGCGTGCCAACTAAATAACTGGAGAGCTTCATTTATCTCCAACCCACTCATCTCGTGGATGCATTCGGATGACACACGAGCAACATTGAGAATGTGTTGGTCTCTAGGAGTTATAATAACTCTGCTGCCAGGGGCCAGCCAATTCCCAACCAAAGCAGTCAATTGTCCAACAGCATCCACATCATCCAAAATAAGCAGCACACGTTTTCCTCTCAAACGATCTGTGAACAAAGATATGCCTTTATCAACATTGTCTACTTCTCCATTATATTGGCATAAATCTTGCAGAACCTTTTTCTGCAAATTTTTAAGGCCTGTGGCGTCTGCAGCAGTGGCGCGGACATCAGATACAAAGGAAGCATCTTCAAAATCAGTATAAACTTGATTGTACACTGCTTTGGCAACTGTTGTCTTGCCAATACCACCAATACCCCATATTCCAACTTTAACCACCCCATCCACTGAATCGAGATTCAATTTGTGAATGAGGAGATTCTTGACGCTGTACATTCCCACTGGATGCTTGGCAACTTGTAACGGTACTCTGTCCAATGTCTTAATGAGGTCATTCACCACTGTTTTTACTAACCGAGCTTCGAAGCTGCAATGGCCATAACAGATCAATAGAGAATGATTTGTCCAATTTATTTGGAATAGGTTCAATTTTTTTTAATTTTAATTATTTCTACATATGATTTTAAAATTTCTCCAATTTATTTTAAATAGGATTATTATTGAATTAACGTCAAATTACTTTTAAATAAATTTTGAAATGAAATTTATTTAAAAGGTAAAGAGTTTAAATTATTTAAAATAAAATTTAATTTGTTATAAATAATATTTAGAAATTTAAACTATTTATAAATCTAGATTATTAAAATAGTTTATATTTTAATAGGATTTAAAATTTTAAAAAGATATTAATTTTCTAAATATTTAGAAGAAAAAAAAGATTTTAAATTTTTTTAAAATAAATCAATTAGCGTTTTAGAAAATTACTAGTTAATTTTTTTTTTAATTTGTTAATTTGAGAAAAAATTAAATAATTATAGTTTAAAAAAATAATCAAACAAAAATATAGAAGAATAAGCACATATTTTTTTTTTAATTTAAATTAATAGATATAGTTGAAAAAATATTTTTCAGGAAGTGAAATAAATATATAAATATAGTTTATTATTTAAAATTAAATAATCAACCAAATAAAAAAGAAAAAAAAAAAAAAATACAATTTTAAAATTAATGTATTATTTCATAAAGAAAATTGATTACAATACTTGGAGGTATTTAAAAAAAAACTTTATCAATAGATATTAAGAAAAAATATTCACTAGGTAATTTTATAATTTTTTTTATTTTTAATAAAAATATTAATAGTAAGAAATTTAAAATAAAAAATATAAAAAAAATTATATAGAAATAAATGAGACTTTCCAAAATTAAAATTTAATAATATACAAATTAAATTATATATATATATATATATATATATATATATATATATATATATATATATATATATATATATATATATATATATATATCCTACCTCATCTTAAAATTTAAGTTATTATATATATATATATATATATATATATATATATATCACTATTATAGTATATTATATATAAAAACTTAAATGTTATTGAATCTTTATCATGTCAATAGGTATTCTACAATCACAACTCTTTGGACATGAAAGTAATTATTTTCATCTAAATATATTTAAAAAAAAAAAATTTAAATAAATAAAAAATAAAAAGCAAAAAGAAAATTGGAAACCTTAAGAAAACAAGAGCTGCAATGCAGCCAGAGTCCCTGCCAGTTGTAGGGTTGCAAAAACATGCCAAGAAGGGAAAAGTAAAGATCTTGCAAATAACACAAGACTTTTAAAAAGGTAGTGAAACAAAAAAGCAAGAGATAATAGAAAATGAGTTATCAGTATCAATGAAGACAAGAATTACCACTGTTATGTGCACGGTACCCATGACAAAACAAATTAAAAGTTGGTCCATGGCATTTCATTACTTTTCCACCCAGCATCTGTTGCAGGACTCTAATTACTTGGACACTAGCAGAATGACCAACAAAGTGTGTTGGATGATTTTCATCCCATTCGGGATAAGGGCCTGTAAAACTCCACTAAGAGTATTAATGAAGATATTTGTACATGTTAACAATGATGTTTCTGGAAAGAATTCATTAACCTAACAGATTAAATGTACCTTGCTCATGAGTCTTGCCAAATTGGGCATGGCCATAGTGAGCACTGTGCCCTTCTCCATAAGTAGTAGAGAAGTTCCTAATCTTATAAATTTGTAAAAGCAACAGCAAATAAAATTTTAAGCTAGTGCCAACAGCAAATAAAATTTTAACCTGGTGCCAAAAAATAATGAAAATTATGCAATCTTGTAATGTCCCCTTTTTGGACAATACTAATTTTCTCCTTTATGCTCCAATTAGGATGGCTTGATCTACAATATGATTTACTGTTAGATGGTTTTGCAAGTCCTGAATATATATTGTCTCTCCTTGTTGAATCTTTGATCTGTATTATAAAGGTTCGATTTATTATTTCTTTGAATATATTAAATATTGCTTAGCTGAGTAAATCTCTGGTTTATGATAGGCGATCTTGCTATGCAAGTAATGTTTATCAGATGTGCAAAGAGACTTGTCTAAATGTATGAGTGATCGTCTTCCTTCTATGAGACTGATGAGGTAATTGCTATAGATATGATCGCTGTTGCTGACTATACTATGTTTTCCTTGATATGCAGATTGAATGCCCCAGGCAGAGGTAATGTGTGATAGGCGGTGATAAAAGGATATATGTATTGCTGACTCTTGATTGATGATTGATGTGTAGATGATCGTTCCCTGATGGTGGATGTTCGATGGACATAGACTGATTGTATTCCTCTACTCTTGATGATATCCGATGCCTTAGGGAAAGAGTTCGCTGCTTCCAATATATACAGTAACACAGAGATGATGACTGCAGTCTATTAATATGCTTGATATGATAACTATTCCTTAGATCTTTGAGTAATCACATATATTGATGGACTTCCAAATGTCTTCGATCAGACACTTTCCTTCATTCGCTGATGTTTATATGCAGACCATGGTTTGAATTGCAGATCTCTGTTCCATATTTTCTGATTGATTTGAATTTAATTCTCTTTAATACCCTTGACATAGTGAAAGACGTTCTTTCTTTGCACCTCCTTGATTGGGACGTGTCTCTTAGTATTCTTAAAATATGTATATATTATATTTTCTGCCTTTTATCATTTTAATCGTAGCCATACGATAATCGTGAAGTCTATGTTTAATCATTGCTTAACATATAATGATTGCTCCTAATATGGGACATGACAGCCCTCCCCACTCAAGATTGTTTGTCCTCAAGCAATCACACGAGTTCTTCAATAATTTGCACTTTTATCATTTACGAAGTCATGGTTATGGATCAGAATGAACACGCTTGAGTGAAGAGAAAGAGAATTTGTGATCAAAAAGCATTTGTTTGTTTGTTTGCAAGTATCATAGATTAAGGAGATTTGAGAGTATTGAGACTCCAAGATGCATCTTGAGATTTGGTCTTGTATGTTATTGACCTCAAAATTGAGAAGAGTTATGTTCTTTGAGGAGTAATTGATCATATGATATCGTGATCAAAGAAGATTTGAATTGATTTTGAATAACAATATGATTGAGGAAATGTAGTTAATCAAATGAATACAGGAAAGAAAAAAAATTTCAATGTTAAAGAAAAATTTGGGAGTATTGATAATCCGAGATTGGATATTTGGAATGAAATAATATTGATGAATACCCAGAATCTAATGATGTTGTAATTAAGACTTGAATTGCTTAAGCAAGTTAATGTATAGCATGACCCTGGGGATTGATGATGAGATAATGTCCCCCCCCACCTTAAAGCCTTCTCCTTAAGTTTTACCCTAAGGCCTTCATTAATCTTAAGGTGTATCCTAGTGATCCAATCCTTCCAGGCCCCAACGAACATTTCATTTCCATCATGAGTGGCATATCTAGATGAGCACATTTCTCTCTAGACCCAAAGGCAGAACCCTTTAATTACAAGGTAGAACCCCTTTAGCTCATGTGAACTTATTACTTCCATCATAAGTGGCGTATCTAGAAGAGCACATTTCTCTCTAGACCCAAAGGCAGAACCCTTCATTAGAAGGCAGAACCCCTTTGGCTTATGTGGACTTATCATTTTTCATCATGAGTGGCGTATCTAGAAGAACACTTCTCTCCTAGACCCAAAGGCAGAACCCTTCACTAGAAGGCAGAACCCCTTTAGCTCATGTGAACTTATTACTTCCATCGTAAGTGGCATATCTAGAAGAGCACATTTCTCTCTAGACCCAAAGGCAGAACCCTTCATTAGAAGGCAGAACCCCTTTGGCTTATGTGGACTTATCATTCCTCATCATGAGTGGCGTATCTAGAAGAGCACTTCTCTCCTAGACCCAAAGGCAGAACCCTTCACTAGAAGGCAGAACCCCTTTAGCTCATGTGAACTTATTACTTCCATCATAAGTGGCGTATCTAGAAGAGCACATTTCTCTCTAGACCCAAAGGCAGAACCCTTCATTAGAAGGCAGAACCCCTTTGGCTTATGTGGACTTATCATTCCTCATCATGAGTGGCATATCTAGAAGAGCACTTCTCTCCTAGACCCAAAGGCAGAACCCTTCACTAGAAGGCAGAACCCCTTTGGCCCATGTGAGTTCATTACATTTTCTTTTGGTTCTAAAATCAATTCTCTTTTCTTCTTTTACTTGGAGTTACCTCGATTTCTTCTTGACTTTCTTTGTTGAATATGACTTCTATATTGTGTGCTTGAGCTCTTGTTCCACATTTATGCCCTGGTTTCCAT
Source organism: Cunninghamia lanceolata (assembly GCA_027924645.1). NCBI lineage: Eukaryota > Viridiplantae > Streptophyta > Pinopsida > Cupressales > Cupressaceae > Cunninghamia > Cunninghamia lanceolata. The sequence goes on along the minus strand of BSBN01000472.1, from coordinate 10,557,266 downwards.
GCTTCTTTGCATTTAAAACACACTTTTTTGTCTTGTTCACAAACGTGTCCTTTCTCCCATTCCTTCTTGCAATCAAAACAAAGACCCTTCTTTCTTAGCTCTTCCCTACCATTATAAGAAAGATATGGTTTCTCGTATTTCTTTTCATTCCTTAGACATATATGTCCTGATTGCCATGGTTCCCCGCATTTACGACATGGATTCTTATTAAGATTTTCTTTCTTATGCATAGGTTTGGTGAATAGTTGAGGGGTCTTACTAGTTTCTATTTGAGTTGCCATTTCGATCGCATCATCCATGGTAGACGGTCTTAGAGCCCCTACCAATCCTCTTAGCTTCTCATCCAAACCTTGAACAAATAGGAATGTGAGTCTTTCATCATCTATTCCAGGGACTCGAATGGCTACTTTCTCAAATTCACTCACATACTCGTCCACGGTTCCACGTTGTCTTATTAAGGTTAAATCTCGGAAGTCTTGTTGGGGATGTCTTCTATCAAATTTTTTGAGGAATTTATTGGAAAATTCCGCATAGGATGTGATGGAATCATGTCCTTGAGTTCTTTTCCCATTATGCCACCATTCATATGCTAAGCCTTCCAAATGTAGGATGGCAAATTGAAGGGCGTCTTTCTCCGTCATGGGGTTAAGAAGAAAATAGTCATTTAGTTTTTGTAACCATGCATGCGGTGATATCTTATGGGTTCCATCATAATGTGGCAAATTTACCTTATTGGCCTTTTGCTTCAAATCTTTATTTGCGGGCCTTTTCTCTCTTCTTGTTAACTCATTCCTTTTTGAGTTGCTATATTCGGTAAAGGACACCATTCTTCTTAGTTCGGGTTCTAAGTTGGCATAAGCTCTCATCATATCTTCCGTGCTCATGCTTTGGGGGGTATCGTTTTCCATTCTTGGGTTTTCTTCACTTGGTAGGAAGGATGGTAGTGGAATCCTTGAACTTGACAAAGAGTTGCTATTTTCAGCTTGATTAGAAGCTACTTCCTTCCCATTAGCTGTTTGTGCCTTTAAAGTTTCCATGTCATTTCTCAAGGTTTGCACAGTTTGCAAAAGGACTTGAGTAGCTTGATTTTGATCATTCAAATTCCTTGTGGTTGCTTCAATGAAGGCTCTCAATTCGTTGTTCATCCTTACTTGGCTGCTTCTTGGCCTTCTATATGTTTGCATACAGTACCCTCACAGGTTGGCAGGACGTAGCTCTGATACCACTGTAATGTCCCCTTTTTGGACAATACTAATTTTCTCCTTTATGCTCCAATTAGGATGGCTTGATCTACAATATGATTTACTGTTAGATGGTTTTGCAAGTCCTGAATATATATTGTCTCTCCTTGTTGAATCTTTGATCTGTATTATAAAGGTTCGATTTATTATTTCTTTGAATATATTAAATATTGCTTAGCTGAGTAAATCTCTGGTTTATGATAGGCGATCTTGCTATGCAAGTAATGTTTATCAGATGTGCAAAGAGACTTGTCTAAATGTATGAGTGATCGTCTTCCTTCTATGAGACTGATGAGGTAATTGCTATAGATATGATCGCTGTTGCTGACTATACTATGTTTTCCTTGATATGCAGATTGAATGCCCCAGGCAGAGGTAATGTGTGATAGGCGGTGATAAAAGGATATATGTATTGCTGACTCTTGATTGATGATTGATGTGTAGATGATCGTTCCCTGATGGTGGATGTTCGATGGACATAGACTGATTGTATTCCTCTACTCTTGATGATATCCGATGCCTTAGGGAAAGAGTTCGCTGCTTCCAATATATACAGTAACACAGAGATGATGACTGCAGTCTATTAATATGCTTGATATGATAACTATTCCTTAGATCTTTGAGTAATCACATATATTGATGGACTTCCAAATGTCTTCGATCAGACACTTTCCTTCATTCGCTGATGTTTATATGCAGACCATGGTTTGAATTGCAGATCTCTGTTCCATATTTTCTGATTGATTTGAATTTAATTCTCTTTAATACCCTTGACATAGTGAAAGACGTTCTTTCTTTGCACCTCCTTGATTGGGACGTGTCTCTTAGTATTCTTAAAATATGTATATATTATATTTTCTGCCTTTTATCATTTTTAATCGTAGCCATACGATAATCGTGAAGTCTATGTTTAATCATTGCTTAACATATAATGATTGCTCCTAATATGGGACATGACAAATCTTGTGGCATATATTGATTTCATAAAGTAGACATGCCTTATATTGAAAAATGAGTGAAAACTGTGTTGAACATATGAAACTGGGCTTGAAAACAAATATAACACAACTAAATCGAATCTAACCAATTAGAAAATAAATCAAATACATTTAAAAATTATGCATTCCTATGGCATATATTGATTGCATAAAGCAGACATGCCTTATATTGAAAAATGAGTGAAAATTGTTGAACATATGATATTGGACTTGAAAACAAATATATCACAGCTAAATTGAATCTAACCAAATTAGAAAATAAATGAAATACCTCTATAAATAAACTGGTTCCAAGAAGAACTTAAACCCAGCTAAATTGAATCTAACCAAATTACAAAATAAATGAAATACCTCTATAAATAAACTGGTTCCCAGAAGAACTTAAACCTAGACTAGAGGTATTGGATCAAAACTTGAGCTCAAATCTGAAAAACGATATATTTTATAGGTCTTTTACTGAAAGACAACCATGTTCCTCTTCAGTTTCATTCATAATTTGCATGGGCCTTAAGATGTATTATTCAGTTAGCTTATTTGTCCTTCCTTCGGAAAGTGAAATGCAATGCACTTTTGGAAGGCTTCGAAAAAAGAATTTTAAGAATGGGCTTTCCTAGGTATATAGATGACATGACCATTCAAGCCTAAACCCTAGATGCTTGATGTTGATATGCCTATTGTTAATGAGCTTCTGGGCAACTTGCACATGTGCTCGATTACTTTGAACAGTCTGTTCAACAAGCACAGTGGATCTATTCAAACAAAGTTCAGGGCTATCCTTATCTCTTGAAAGAAGCTAAAAAACTGTTAGATACACTAATCAAACTAAAAATCGGCTGTTGCAGAAAGTCTGCCATTCAAAGTTGCTATGTTTGTTCAAACTCTTTTCAGCTGGTCAAAAAAAATTGAACCATTTTTCTCGATAGGCAGGTCTGATTTAAAAAAAGTAATTGAAGAGATTATTTTGTGTAAAGTCAATACTGGTCAATGTTTCTGGAAAGTGAAAGCTACAATTAGATATAGTCAATGCCCCAACTGTTATCACTTCACTAGTCAACTGTTCTTTCTGTCCTTGTTTGCCCCGATTTTTGCTACAGGTCTTGGAATTTAAAGGAATTGTTTAAAATACACCATTATTTGACCTATTAGTAGTAATTAGTGTTATTAAATCAAGGACAATGTGATGTTGGTTAGCACAGCCATAGAAAATTAACTGCAGGTAGATCAGGAGAGAGAGAAGTGGAATTTTAAGCCATTTGACAATACTTTGATTCTGATGATGTCATTCTATTAAAATGTTTAAAATAAGTTCAGTGATGTTGTCATAAATCATCATATGATCTTATAAATTATTGGATGATGTTATGGTGATGGCATTGCCTTGTTCTGTCTTCTGAGATATTCCCTGATCTATGCATTGGAGACTGTCTTTAATCAATTTGAAGATACAGTGGAGAACTTCATGGTTAGGCAAAGGTATGTTGTTGTAACACTGTAGATCTATGGTTTGAAGCAGAGGTGATGATTCTTCATTAAGGCAACAAAGAGGACTAGATTGCAATTATTGATTAAGTTTGATTGCAATTATTGATTATGACATGCACCTGAGATCAACTATGGCATTTGCATAGTTTAGTGTGTTTATCTTTTAACTTATTGATCTTGGATGTCAATTTCTTTCTATGTTTGGTGCCTTTAGGAGTCTATTCTTTGGCACTGTAGCCTGAATGATCAAAATTTTATGTATGGCTTCTTGTTTATTGCACGGGAGCTTCTAATTTTTAATTGTCAATGATAGCGAGCTTAAATAGGGTGATATAATACTGCAGCAATTGTGAATAGTGTCAAGTTTGAAAAGGATAATATACTGTAATTTAAGTCCCGGATCTTAATTTTTGCAGACTTTATTGTTTGTGAATCTGAATCATGATGAATTGGGGTTGAAACTTATATAAGATAATGACAGTCTCTTTCATTGAGAAAGATAGTGCAAATGTTTTTTCAGCATCCTGAATGTGAAATGTATTTGTAGAATGACCCATGGAGGGATTAATCTTTTTCCTGGACATTTTAGCAAAAAGAATTCATTGTAATGTGCATCTATTATTATTTCTTGAAAATTAGCCCGAATTTCATTTCATCACTTAAATTATAATATGGTAGTGCATAAATTAGTTTTTGAGAGATTTATTCATGTTCCACAGTTGCAGTATACTCCCGCCATTGATATCTGGAGCACAGGATGCATCTTTGCTGAAATGCTGACTGGAAAGCCTTTATTTCCTGGGAAGAATGTGGTCCATCAGCTGGATCTCATGAACAATTTGCTTGGCAATCCTTCAACGGAATCAATTTCTAGGGTTGGCTCTCTCTTTCTTGCCCATCGCCTTTGCAGCCAGCAAGCATATTTGTGGATTTATCTAAAACTAAAAGGATTCTCAGGCATTCCTCGTGGAGGCTTGGCTTGTTAGTGTGAGCCTTCACTAAATTTTTAGTGATTAGTGGAGTCATAAATAAAATTGTGGTGGGGTAGCTGTTAACAACATTTGTAGTTTACAATATATGGTATATGTTCTGCTTCTGGCTGGCTCTAAAGACACAGCATATACCATACTGCAGATGCATTCACATTGTTTTTTTGAAACAATTCTTCAAATAATTTTGTGAAAATCTCAGATTCGCAAGAGAAGGCTAGAAGGTACTTAAGTAGCATGCGGAAAAAGCAACCAGTACCCTTAACACAGAAGTTTCCAAATGCAGACCCCTTGGCTCGTCGCCTTCTTGAGCGACTACATCCTTTGATCCAAAAGACCGACCTACAGCTGAGGAGGTGAGGAGATATAAATTTCTGAAAAAAGATAATATTGGGTGCAGCCTTGCTTAAGGATTGTGCCTTATATTTAATCTTCAATTATAAGGTCAATGCAGGGAAACAGGATGCAACTTACTTCTTTTTTTTTTTGTCAAACATTGGTCTTTAGGCATTGGCTGATCCGTATATTAAAGGTCTGGCAAAAGTTGAGAGTGTACCTTCTACTTTGCCCATCTCAAAGATGGAATTTGAGTTTGAAAGGAGACTAACAAAGGATGATGTAAGAGAGCTTATCTATCGAGAGGTAAATAGATCACATAAACGACAGCATGTCTTGAATATTTTTTATTCCTAATATACTTGGCAGAAATTTAAACTGTTTCTTCAGCTTTGGTTGTTATTTTACTTCCACAAATTGGACAGATTTTGGAGTATCATCCTCAGATGCTAAAGGAGTATCTATGTGGTGCCAACAATGCAAACTTTATGTATCCAAGGTTTGTCCAGTGATATTTCAATAATAATCTTCATTTTGTTCTTGTGCATATAGTTTAGCTTTAAGCCTGTAGCGTCTTTTTGGAGCTTCACATTATTTATACCTGGTTGTACCATCGAGTCTAATTGACCCATTTTACATCTGCAGACATTAGTTTGATACTTTCTTTCTTTCTCTCACTACTTTATGAAGTTCAGTTGTGAAAAATACGTGGTGTCCTCACTATGCCTTATTTGGAAACACACATGGAAAGGCTCATATAAATCTGGAATCAAGATTTCTTTAAGGTTTATTGATTGAATAGCATAATACAGCAGCACATACCTTGTTGAGGATTCCGTTCCACATTAATATCTTCTCACTCACTTTTACATGTCTTAGTTGTACTTTTTTTAGTTTTGTATTTTGGCTGAAAGTTAGTTTTGAGGTGGAATTGTTATTGGTTACCTTTCAATTTTTATAGAGAAAAATTTCTATAAATCTTAAATTTATGAATCCAATATCACAATACAGTGCAACATCCCTTGTTGAGAATCTCCTTCCACATTAGTATCTTTCCTTTTCTTCTTTTCATAGTTTTATAAAAAAAAAAAAATTTCTGAAATTTATGTGTCAGTGGCACAACCAATGTAGTTTTGTATTTTTTGCTTCTAGTCATGATCCAATATATTCTTTCTGAACATAGCACAACCAATACGGGTATCAAATGCACCAAAGCCTCCATAGAGGACAATTTCTAAGTCAAGTTGGGGGTATTGGTTGGTTGTTGTGAGGTCTACAATTGGATTCTGGAGAGGGTGTTGGTGACAGTGTTTGTGATTTCCTAGGGGGTAGTGAATACAGAAAATGCAAATATGTCTGTGCAAGAGAAGGTGGATCTAGAACCAGAGCATGAAGTCCGAGTGGCTGAGGAAAATTTGACACTATGCCACAAAATTCAGCTTGTGTATGAGGAACAGAAAATGCTCAAAGGTTTCTACAAAGATTTGGCTGGGTACATTTGTGAGCTGTGAGTAATACACAAAGATTGCGCCCTGGGAGTGCAAGCTTGGTGACTCTACCTGAGCTGGAGTTGGTTTGTTTCAAGGCCTTAATGAAGAGAATTTTGGTCAAACCAGGTGTCAGATTCAAGGTCTCTTCCAAAGGATGCAAAACAAAGGACAAACATTGGCCTTGGATGGAATCGGTTCCTTCAATTGCTGCATGCATAGGTAATTCCACAGAATTTCCTGCTAGTTTGGAGATGATGGACTTCATCTATGTAGAGTAAGTCTTGGTTGTTGGTTGTGTGTTGAGGGATGTTTGGCTAGGTAATTATTGGTTTCTGTGTCAAACATGGTGGCACGGCTGGGCTTGAAAATCTACGAGTATACTAATATAGGGATATCTTTCCTAGTTTTTGGTAATACTTTCCTAGTTTTTGGTAATCGATGTGCATGGGGTGACAATACAAATGGTCACCATTTTTGTAACAGATGTATACTGTCTGCCAGAGAGGCAAGCTTTAGGTGGGTTGTATGGTATATATGCATGTGAAAAGTTATTGTTTTCTCTATATGTAAATTGATGGGAGTGCGACCCTCACCCTTTGTATTAACTTCAACAAATGATATTACATTTAAGTATGAAGTCACCATACAATGATGACAGTGAAGCCAAAAATGTGACCAAAAACACATAGAACTATTAGAGCCCTGCTTGAAAACGAGGGAATTCCATAGTCCATACCATAGTATCAAAAATCATTCTTGGGAATAAATCAGAAAACCAAAAGATCAATTAATTGAGATTTAATAGGGAAAAAAATGGGTTAGGGTTAGGGAAAAATCAGAAAAAAATCGCCACAGAAAATAGGAAAATCCAAGAAAAAATTGTCATATATAGCTAAAAGAAAAAAATGGCAAAACAAATTGTGTTTAAATCACAAATGGCAATTTTTTGGCAATAAAATTTCAAATTTATTGGTCAAACTTGTGCTTTCGATGGAAAAATTGTGACCATGAGTTTATCAAAAAAATAATTTGTGAAAAATTATTTTTTTTGGGCGAGTCAATTTATTGGGGATTTGTCACTACTTTTTTGCAATTTTTGTAACTACGCTTTATACTATCCTCAACCTGACAAAAAACTACTCACCATAAACTGATAATTTCATAGAGTATCCTGAATGAAACAGAAAGGAAACACTAACACAGAAAGACAAACCTATCCATCAACAAGGGGGAACTCTCAATCGCAGTCACCACTCTATATCTGCCAGCTTCTCAGCAAGAGCTTGATTGCCCTTCACGCCCTTTCTGCCTGTTCATTGTCCTGGTGCGGAGAAGGGGAATGGAAAGGAAGCAACAACCTAGCAAGTCAAAGTTAGGAAGAAAGTCCTCCCCACTACCTTCCATCACAAATTTCTGCAAATTTTCCACAGCTCCAACCAAGGCAAGGAATCTAGCCTCCAACTCATGAAAGGATGCCATAGAAACCAGTCCCCAAAATTCAACTCCGGAAAAATCCAGAGGATGAATAAGATGAGCCTCAACAAATTCCAATGCATTCCCAACCCCTCTGAATTCTTCCGGCAGAAAGCTTTGAGCCAAAGATCCATTTCTCGTCTTTAAAAAATTCAAAACATTTGAAATAAACATGGACACAATTTTTCAATGGAAACAACCACTGATTCGAGATCCCTGATATGGCCGGTGAAGATCTGCTTGATGGCTCTGAGCCAATATTGACAGAGGCAGGTTTTTAGATGTTAAATTTGCAGCTGCCCTCTACTTACCTATAGCCACGTGGCTAGTGCGCTGGATGATGCATGCCTGATACAACTGGCAATGTATGCCACGTGGTAATGTCTTCAGGGATAAAAAAACATTAGAAATCCATAAAAAATTTTCTCTTGGGATTCACTGAAGAATTTCTCCCATTTTTGTAAATAGAAAAATCTTAAAACCCGGGGAAAAATCGCCAGAACAATCAGGAAAAGATAAGAAAATTGAGAAAATAATATTTTTCAAATAAAAGTGCAGGAAACATTAGGAAAAAGTCATTTTACGAGCGTTGGCACTGTTTCCAAGACCAGAACTAATTGCAAATAGTGAGATGAAAACAATAGTCCCCGCTTTAGGCAGGGACTAATAAATTGGATGGAAAAAATGAAAAAAAAAAAAATATAAAAAACACAAACAAAATAAAAATAAAAACTATAGGAATCACAAAAAAACACAAGATATCTCTACATACTATAGATAGTAGTTTTAGGTCAATTTTAGTACAGCACCATATTTTCCTAAGTCAAATTTAAATAATTATATTTGAACATCTGTGATCCATTATCGAGAGACACCCATGAAAATAACAAATCAAAAATATGGAAAAGAGGAAGTGAGGCTGATTACTTACCCTTGAGTTATATCCATGGACCACCCTGAGCGCAAGCAGATCTGCTGGAGGGCATTCTTCCACCCGTCTACCTCTTCTCCTGGATAACGATCTGAATGGCCATAATGTTTGATAAATGCTTGGTTGTAGGGACTGGAGTCAGTTAGAGGATATCTAACATGAGTTGGATCCACATCATAAAAGAGAGGGATAATCAAGCCAGGGGTGCTCAACATTGCAGCGGCCTCCTTGAGACACCAAGTTGAGTCTGCATAGCCTTTGGAAAATATAGGAATGCGTATGGCACTGCTGTCGATTGCTCTTTCCAAGCTCAACCCAATAATTTCCCCCTTTTCCAATTTGTCAGTGTCTAAGAAGACATTGAGTCCTGCTGTGGAGAGAGCTTGAAAGAGATGATCAACCAGAGTCTTTCTAACATCTGGTCCCCTGAAACTGAGAAACACATGATACCTCTTATCGCTTTGGAAGGCGAGTTTAGTTGTGGGAGGTTCGTAGCTGACAAAGGCAGGCATTGAAGTAGAAGTAGATGTAGATGTAGATGGGGCTAATTCTTCAACCTGTGGGTTAGAAGTAGATGCCATGAAATTGGATTGAACTGAATACAGAGAGAATAAAAGATAAAGGGCAATAAGAAAAAGTCTTGTTGAGCAGGTGAGGAGGTGAAGTGCAAAGCATATAAAGGAGGAGAGTGTAAGGAGGAGAGGGTAAGGGGGCTGCCAAAGACGAGTAGTGACCAAACGCGTAGATTGGGTGGCTGAGAGGCTGTGTTTGAATGTCAAAGCGCGTGAAATAAATGGAGAAACATCACCCACTCTCAGCAGATGTGGACCGCGGAAGGAGTGGAGAACCTGTGCGAGGTGGATAAGGAACGAGTGGAAAAGGAAGGGGTGGAAGCAGGGCTTAAATTTACAGTTGTATAGCTGTATTTAAGGATTTTAGTTGTAAAATACAATAAAAATAAATATTTGACTGTATTGATATACAAGTAATTTATTTTAAAAACTGTAAGAAAAACAATTAATATGAAAATCTGACCGTGTGTGTATATATATATATATATATGATTTGTTTTTTAATAATCCCAAATTTTTAGATTTGTTTTCTATGAGTATAATTATATATTCATTCTAAATATATATCTTTTAGATTTATTTTTTATGAGTATAATTATATATTCATTCTAAATATATATGTTTTAGATTTGTTTTTTAATAGAATAAATCTCAAAATTTTTAATAGGAACTATTATTTAAGAAATAGATTTGTTTTTTATAGAACATATTCATTCTAAATTTCTAGTTTTTTGCTTTTATTTTTAAATTTTTTAATAGTAACTTCTATTATTTAAGAAATAGATTTGTTGTTTTATAGATTTGTTTTGAATTGAGAAAGTTTCACCTTTATATATAAAATTTTGACTTGCATTTAAAAAAAATAATTGTCACATGACAGGCAATATTGAAGACTAAAGTGTCAAATTTAAGCCCTGGGTGGAGGAGCATGTAAGAAGTGGAGCCCACTCTCACTTCTTAAGGGGAAGTATGTGGTCTGAGTAAGGAGGGAATCTTTTGCAAGTTGCCACCATCATCATCACACAAGTTTTGGTCTATTTCTTTCACACTTCATCTTCCTATTGTTACTTTCTGACAATGAAACTAACGGGTGATTATTTTTTGTTAGTTCTAGTCGATAAGGAACGAGTGGAGAAGCATGTAAGAAGTGGAGCCCACTCTCACTTCTTAAGGGACAGTGTGTGGTCTAAGTAAGGAGGGAATCTTTTGCAAGTTGCCACCATCATCATCATACAAGTTTTGGTCTATTTCCTTCACACTTCATCTTCCTATTGTTACTTCTTGACGATGGAACTAACAGGGGATTATTTTTTGTTAGTTCTAGTCAATAAGGAACGAGTGGAGAAGCATGTAAGAAGTGGAGCCCACTCTCACTTCTTAAGGGAAAGTATGTTGTCTAAGTAAGGAGGGAATCTTTTGCAAGTTGCCACCATCATCATCACACAAGTTTTGGTCTATTTCCTTCACACTTCATCTTCCTATTTTACTTCCTGGAAATGGAACTAATGGGTGATTATTTTTTGTTATTTCTAGTTTAGTTAGACTTGCAGATCTTTTTCCCTTAAATTTTAGTGCAAAGTTTGATACATATAAATAGGTAAAATTTTAATTGTTTAATTTGGGTACATAGATAAGTGCACACAAATTACAATGTAATAGAAGGCTCAATTATTTAGCATTTTCTTTGTCATGTCAAGTACAAAAATTAAAAAAATTACTCAAAAAATTTAAATTTAATCAACTATTTAGAAACTAAGATATATTGTTAGAATTTTTTGTTTGGATTGCAAATTGCAGTTGTTGTATGGCTACTAGGATTAGGTATTACATGCACCAATATAAACAAGCTTCCTTTGTTGCATTAACATGTTTGTTTCACCAACAACTAACAAACGTCCCACCTACAAACATAAGTTGTCTCTATGAGGTGATTGGTATGCAAGCCTGGAGATAGCAAAAAGAAATGTTAAAAACCTAATTAAATCACCTCAATAAAATAAAGAAAATATTGAAGAAGTAGTTGAACCATGGGATGAAGAGATGAAACAAACAATAATAGTGGAGTGGGAGCAAGGCTTGTGGATGCTAAGGGTTCCTCTATTTCTTTTTTAAATTAACATTAATGGCATTGGTATTTAGTTTTTCTTTTCTTTGTCTTATATTTTAGTTAATGCTCGATGTTTTAGTGTATTTGGTATATTTTCTTGGGTTATGGCCAAGAATGACTCGGGCCTTGTCCAATGCTTTGTCATTTGTTCAATTGACATTTAGTAATGAAATTTCTAGCTATTTTTCAAGAGGTGCTACATACTCTTAGGCTTCCTCTTTCATGCTTAGACAAACTTCCCTCCACAAAGAATGAACCTATTTTGTGCATATCCTATAATCATTGCACTCCAAGAGGACACATCTCTTTGAGACATTTTATCAAGCAATTTGTGTGCCTTGTCTATGCTTCCACATTGATTTCCATACCACCCTCAATTTCTTGTCATATTGTGCAATTTACTTTCTTATTAATTATTGATTTTCATTTTGACATTGGCACTGATTTTTGAATCAAGAATGGACATTTGATTTGATTGGGAACACAAAGATGCATTTGTGTGGCAAACAAATGGGACCCTGTTCAGTTGGTATGAACGTTATCGATATTTTGACTCATTTAATTTATGGTGTGGTAGGTTGCTTTGCTATATAGACAAAAAAATTGCAAACATGTATAATGAATTTAAGGATAAGGTGTGTTTGGTGAAGGTAAAAATTCCTTTGAGACATTATTTGCAATATATGTGCCAACCTTGAGGACCTATTGTCATGTGGAATAACTAAAGTTTAGTATCTAGAAATAAAGTCTTTGGTTGACATCATATGTATTCCCTATGATTAGGTACTCAACGAATTTCTTTATGGTCTTGCCAATGATTATCAAACCCTTATGATGAAACTTTAGTTCTTGTGTTCTACATTTTAATCTAGTTCAAACACCATTTGAATCCTGATTTATCTTTTTAAATAGTTGTTACAAACTAGGGCATTGCAACTTTTATCATGAGAGATTTTAGTGTTTTGAAGTGTAAAGGTGTGGAGATATTTTATGATAACTAGGTAATTTCATGGATTTCTAGGGTGTCAAACATGGACATTTTGGGAAGTACATTTATGCTTGCTTAGGGAATTGCATGAATCCTTACAAAATAATAAGCTTGAATATTGTGATTTTAAATTATTTACTAGGTGTAATTATATTTAGGATATTTTTGTAATAACTACCCTAGTTACTAAATTTGTTTTTTCCCTCATATCAATACACCTCAGGGACTATCTTAATTGATCAAGCAACTTATATCCACTTTAGAAGTACCAACTTCATAACCTTACCAACCATAGCCATGGCAGCAAATCTATGCCACAATCTTGCATACTCACACTAAATATGGTAAAATCCAAAAATATCAAGGTCATCCCTAAACCTAGAGCTATACCTCAAGGTTTCATTCGAAATGGCCCTACCTACATATATCGCTTTTCAAGAATAAAGGTTCTATAATTTACACACCAATAATAGAGAGTCTTCATCCTCATATTTGGGATAAGATCTTTGACCTCTATTTTAAGTTCAAGCTTTTAGTTGAGCTCATGCTTGTAAATCAATCCATTTACAATTTAGTATGCTAGCAAATGCATTTTAATCAAATGTTAGCTCCATGCCAACATCAGTGTACAAACACACACAAAACCACATAGAGACCAACTCATATGTACATCACATTTACACATAATGATTGGCTCAAGCTTACATCACATATACAAAATGTGACTAGCTCACACTTTCATCACATATGCATAGAATGAATAGCTTATACACACATCACAAGTACACACAATGAATATCTCACATATAACTGACATATACACAATGTGAATAAATCATGCATGTGTCACATATATAATGTGACTAGCTCATGCATAAAACACATATACATAATGTGAATAACTCATGGATGCATCATATATACACAATGTGTCTAACTCATGCATGTGCCACATATTCACAATGCATCTCATATACATACAACATACAACACATGAGACCATTAATAAGATTTCTACAGCCCATTAAATCTTTTGTGTTGGTGCTAGATCCTAACATCTATCACCTCCATGCCATTAGCAAAAGTTGGTCTAACTTGATATAGAGTAGCTTTGGTCATTTATCACCTACATGGTACTAGTGAAAGTTAGCTAAGCCCTATCATACCATGGGTAGCTCCTTACATATGTCACCTCCATGCTTCTAGTGATAAATAACTAAACCTTAAAATGCAATGGTTAACTTCTAACATCCATCAGTTGCATGCTACTGGTGATAGCCAACTAAATTGCTCATGTATCATAGCATGGATAGCTCCTAGCATCCTTCACCTTTGTGTTGTTGGGGAAAGTTGTCTAATCCTTAAGATAAAGTAGATAGATTTTCGCATCTATTAATTGCATGGTATGGGTGACTTGACTAGTTATCTGCACTTATATCAGACTTAGTTTTGAGATGAGGGGCCATCTTATAGCTAGGTATACATAAACAAGATATCCCAAGGATTCACAAACATAGGGTGGGTTGACCTAGTTATGTATACCACTTAGAATGTTCTATTAACCTATACACAAGGTTTTATAGGTCTTGGGGTCAAAATTACTAGTCAACACACAAGTAATACATTGAACCCAAATGAGTTGGCTTCTATCTAGTCACATATATATAAATAAATACAAACTCATAAAACAATTTCAAAGGCCTCTTACTACATTCAAATTGTTACTTGGAAACACCATATTTATTAGATATAAATTCAAACTCGCAGTAGTAATATTAGACAATATTCTACTTCTAAGTACATAACATTTTCCATATTATCAATCATAAATATTGGCATATAATTACACACCAAACAAATATAAAGGAAAACACCATACCATATGGTGATACTTACCATTAATTTCCCATAGTTGCCAAAGCTAATCATAAGCAACTCCATCCTAAACTCAACATGTATCTAGATACATATTAAGAGAAGGAAGATCATATATCCACATATGAAGAGTTGTTCAAACCATTAGCTCATAATGACCTAATCCAACATCATCATTAAATGCAAAGTTAGTAGGTTTCTATAACTCACTCATAGCCATGTCATGGCCAAGTTTATCAATCCCTTATTTCCTAAAATAATATGCCTCTCTAGTGTCTTGAGGTTGACCTACACCTTCCTATACGTGTCAATGAGCCTAGACACAATGCAATAGTATTCAACAAGAAAAATTAATAATAATATTAGTTCCGACAAGTCTAGAGGCATTCACATTTGAGACAAACGATGATGATAGTAACTCTAAAAGTTCATCCAAGATTGGAGTAGATTTTGGAAAGCCAAACAACACAAAACCTAAGATCAAATAAGCCTAATGATGATGGAGTGCAGTTATTGGCCTAGGCATATATAGGGGACATATTAATTTGAAAACAAGTTCATAACCATCTAATGCAAAATTTAGCCTCAAGTTGAAACATATTGAAGAGGGAAGGTTTATCAAGTTTAGGAACATCCCAAACCTTGAAGTTATTCCTTGAACCCCTCCCCTATGTACTTGGGTCACAAGAGAATCCTTTTCCCAAGGATTGCCTACATACCTACTTCCAAATGAGATTGAAGTCTCATGTAGTTATCCTATGATTTCAACTATTAGGATGATAACTTGGACTTTCTCAAGTTAACATAACCTAAACAAATACTAGACACAGCTATTTTGTCACATACATCAACAACCTGTATGGCCCTCTAGGACTCCCAACCTTGACAGATGGTTTCCCTAAAGAAGCTAGGGACTAGCTTAACCAAGGAAGATCATGAAGATGATACAAAACTCAAACATATATAATTTTACTCAAATGAACTAGCTCAATATGTTAAGATGGAGCATTAATAAAAACAAGGTTCTTGAACTACCGCTACCTACAATGGTCCCACTTATCAACCATTGTGTACTTAGATATGAATTAAAATATCACCCAACTTAAATGATACACCTTAGACAATAGTGTAATATAAGGGCAAGTTGTTAGAATTAAATACATGCCTCATAATTAAGCATAACATCTTACTCAATACAAAATTAATGCACTCATAATAGAGCATAGGGTAGCAGTAATTAGAATATCATCACCATGCAATAATTATGGAAAAGCCCCTATATGGATCCAAGTGATGACCTACCATATTATGATTCAATGAGAACAAGTATCATAATCATATTATATTAATACACCCTTCTTGAAAAAACACGCATGCATCAACAAGGCCACATAATAATCATCTGAACTTTGAAAGACACAACAATATTATTAACTTGCTTTGAACATGATCAATGTCTGGGTCATACTCAATATAACTAGAAACACTATATGAATATCTATTATACCAACATATAAAGATATATTCTCAAAAATAATAATAAAGTTTCTAACCTTTTAATTCATCTACCTTATGCTACAACCCAATATTCTTATAATAGTTGATTTCACTAACTAAATAATATTCACATTGCCACTTAGAAAAGAATAAGATCATAATGGTTAATAGTAAGTGATCCCATAATTTATCAACATTTAATGATGATGGAGTGCCTTTTATTGGCCCAGGCTTATATAATGGAGAAATATCAATTGGAAAGGTCAGTTTAGGGCCATTTGATGCGAAATTTAGTCTCAAGATGAAATATGTTGAAGAGGGAAGGTTGATCAAGTTTACTAACACCACAAGCCTTGGAGTTATTCCCAGGGAGAACTTTAAGGAACCCCCCCAAAAAAACTATAAAATCCTAGCAAATCCTAGCCTGAGGCCAAAAATGTTGGCGAATCTATGCCTATTTTTGAAAAAAGAATAATTTCATTGGCAAATTTTTTTAAATTTGTTGACATTGGTTTTTTGCTAGCGAGTTGTATATAGAATTGAAAAAAAATTCATTGGCGAATTATAGTTGTATTCCAAAAAATAAAATAAATTAGGCGGCAAATTATAGTTGTATTCCAAAAAATAAAATAAATTAGGTGGCAAATTATATAGATATTCAAAAATACAAAATAAATTATTTGGCGAATGTGTTGGCAATTTTTTGAAAAATCATAATGTGGTTGGTGAAAATATCAAATTCTAAATTATAATGATTAATTTACTTGGTAGATTTATAGCTTAAAAAAATTTACATTTAGATTGATGGATATTCAGTATCAGAGATCAATAACATCAGTTCTATTATGGGCTACAGTTCTGACACACCCATCTTTCTACATAAAGTCTCCAGAATATAGACAAGTGTCAATGAAGGAATGATTTAGATTAACAAAAAATAATAGATAATAATTTAATAAAACAAAATTCAAAAGGATGACTACACTTACAATTTACATCAATGTACATATAATGTTCTAATAATTTTTTATTATCAAATGATTGCAAATCGACGACATAAGTTCTATTTCGAGCCAAAGTACTGACACACTGAAATTTCTACATAAAGTCTCTAGACTAGAGACAAGTGGACTATGTTGTATGCCATGTGGCTCATCATGATTGCATCATGTGTTTCATGTACATCGTAAAATTAACAGGTGGGCCTATCTTCATAGTTGAGGGCTTGCGCTCTACCACCACCTTGACCTTTATTTTATATTAAATAATTCATATTATATACAAATATAGTATATAATAATCAATATAAATTTGATCTAATAATATCTAACAACTCTTGGTTGATTTCAGAGGCTTTTGTTGGCAATGTGTAGCGTTGGAGATCCACCTTCCAGAATTGAACTACAACCATTCATCATTTGTTCATCAAATGGTGGAACAATTTACAAGTGGAACAATTTTCTCTGATGGCTGATGTTTTGGTGGTCACATCAGTCACCCAAGGTGATTAAGTGGATGCAAAATTCAAGCTTTGTAAATGGAGCCAAGGTACTTTTTGAGGTGAGACGTCAAGCCCATAGAGTAAGATGTCAAGTCCATACGAGAATTTCTTGAATTGGATGCCCAAACACTCTCAGAGCATGATATGAAGTGATATTTTTGCGTTTGGAGAATTATTTGCAGGATTAGTAAGATATACTAATGGATAGGTAATGAATTTTTGAATTCCTAGCAATCATCATCATGGCTATAAAGGGATGGAGAAAGTTGCTTCTGACAATCAATTTCAAATTTTGGTTGCTCCTTGTTAGCTAATTTGAAGGGAATTGTTTAGTTAGAATGCATTCTTTTTTGATAGAGGAAGCAGTTAGAATGGTTACACATTTGGGTTGTTATCCTTACCTTGAAGGACCTAATTCTTGTAAGATGAAAAAAATGAGTCATGGGAACTCCATGTATGACATGGGAGGATCTGGTAAGATAACAACCAACTACTTGAGAAATAAAGTGGTAGGAGAAAGGTGCCTTCTAGCAACATTATTCTTTTAGTGCGATTGGAAAGTGCCTTAGCTTCATAGACATCTGATGGGTTGTAGTTATTGTTCTCTGTTGGAATACTTTAGACCACTGAGAGGGGGGGTGAATCAGTTGTCAACAAAACAACTCTTCAAACAAGTTTTTCTCACAATAGTTTCAAAACAATACAACATGTTATAATTCATCATGAAACATATATCAAATACATAAGGACATAAAACAATGATAAGCACAAGAGACTGATATGATCAACACATAGCATAGGTGATTGAGTGGAAAACCCCAAAAGGGTAAAAACCACTATGAACATTAATCTCCATCAAGCCTCACTGGTTACAATTAATGCCTCATTGGCAAACCTCACTGGTTGCAGTTTATGCCTCACTGGAAAACCTCACTAGTTACATGCAAGCCTCATTGGCTAAGATCTCACTAATCACAAATAGGCCTCACTGGCCATAAACCTCATTGGTTACAATGCCTCACTGGTAAAACATACAATCTCATAAGGAAAAACAAAAAATTATAGAGGGTTTCTCTATTTCACTATAATGCTCATAACAACTTATCAATCTTCCTCAACCTGAAAAACAATTTATCTGCATTCATACTCTATATCACTGTTGCACAATGTCTTCATTCTATGCATAGATCACCTACAAAAATAACTCATATACACCTCAATTCTTAGACAAGAAAATTCACTATCTCCATCAACTGATTCACCTTCTTCATCTCATACTCAAACCATATACAATACACATTCAAATTCTTATTCAAAAGTTCTTTGTCAAGAAATAAAATCCCCTATCATATGCAGTACATTCCCACATTTTCCATAACTTGCAAAAAGTCCTAAAATAGAAAGACATCTCCTACCAAGATTCCCTCTCTACATCCACTTAAACTTCATCATAAAACCACTTTCTTTTAATTTCGTAAATCCCTGTCAAAAATAATAAAACACCTACATATTTTTGTTAATTCCACAAGGTCCATAATCTGCATATATTCCTGTATCAAAAAGAAAAAACATTCCCTCTCAAAATCCCCACTCTGCAGGGTCTAAAATATCTTTATAAAACATATTCTATTAATAGGTCCAATAAACAATTGTTTTATGATCTTAAAATAATCTCTTCAAAAATTGTTATCCTCGGTCGAGAAAGAAATAAAAACATTAAGGATAGCCTGTAGATCCCTTTGCATGTCAAGGATAAAAAGAAACAACTTCCATTTGCCAAATTAGGCCTCCAAAAATCATTTTGTGCTATCAAAAGCACAAATGACGATCCCAGGGACGTCAGATTAGAAACAAATAAGAATAGTTTCTAAATTTAAACTACGACCTTTGATTTTCCATCGTGTGCCCTATAAAACTTTAAATATCAGCCATTGATTAGCTTTTACCGCCCGCACGCCCAAGGGATGATCGGTGCATTTGATACCATTAGGTGGAGGGGGCCGGTTGCCCCATGATGCTGATACCCTCAAGTGATAACTTAAGTTATCATAAACTAACAAGTAACTTGCAAAATAAAAGAAAAATGCATGACTTGTAAATGGTTTGATTTAGGTCTTTGCATTAGGTTTTAAGGAAGCTCATTAGGGTTTTAAAATGTAGGGTTTAGGTCTCCAAAAAAAACCCTAATTTTATAGCACATATTGTTGGATAACATATTCATTGACCTTAATCTCTGAGTTGCAGAGAACACAACAATATCATAAATATATCCTTTACTCTTAAGGAGAGTTGCTTTGAAGAGCATCTAAGACACTAGGGAGATGAAGTATGCACATCACAGATCTCCTCTTGACCAATAATATAGAGAAACTAACTGACATGGAACAACATATAAGCATCAACACAGAAAGAGTATGTTTCATCAAAGATCACCAAACACCATCAAGTCAGCTAAGATGATCAACATTACCAAGTATGAAGCATGCCAAGCATCAACATCATGAAGAGAATGAACTTGAAACATTAACTCATCAATACCAAAATCAACACCACTTACACTTTGCCACTCTAATAAATAACCTTGTAATGAACACCTTATGAGAAGTCAACACCATATGATCCTTTGACAATAAACAAGTGAAGATGTCATATCAAGCTCACATCAAAAGAGATAAACAACACCACTGTAATCAAACAACAAGGATGATTTGATCAATACTCAACCTACTTTGACATCAATGAACATGAGGAAACCCTGAGGAACACCATTGTTCCATGAAGCATGAACCAACATCAATTCCAAACACCAACTTCAATGACAAACCTTCTTCAAATCAAGAACATGAACATCATAACACATCTTATGACATGAAGCATGACAACCATGACAGGGAACACCTGACATGGAACAATATCAAACCAACTTGAAGCAGCACCAAACCACTTTTAACATCAATTCATCTATCAAATTACAAGCTCCATACAACCTTTGCATACATCATGAATGAGTCAATTACCAAACCATCAATGACAAACTTGTCACATGACATGTGATGATGATCCTCCTGATAACCATCACATATGAAGCATGAACACTATGCAACTCCTGAAACATGAACCATCATCAATCAACTCAAACATCAAATGACCTTTTGACATCAATGAAAACCTCATTCCAACAAACTCCCCCTTTGGCATTGATGGAAAAATCTTTAGCACTCTCTTTCTTTCTCCCCCTTTGACATCCAATGACAAGGTGTAGGAAATAAGATGCCTCTGCAAATGACTTTTAAGCTTCATAAAGTGCAACAAAAATCATATCTTCTACCTACTAAGAAAAAACATATCATGACTATGATAAAATCTGAAATAATGAAATGCATATGCTGTCATCAACTCTTTGAATGCTGATCACTATATGCAAAACAACAAAGTCTGATCATACAATGAATAGTTTCAGAGATAAGCAATAAAGAACATGAGCTCCCCTTGAAGACAAGTACAAGTAGAATCATTAGGTGCATCTAAAATTTATATTATATCCATCTTTTCAGAAAGTTCAAGTTCATTTGCATAGTTCATGTCACTTACAACCTCCTACTAACTTGATGATCTAATTATGCCACTATTGATTATATCATGACAGTCCATTAGACCACATTTATTGAAAGCATTTTTCCATAAAGTTCATGTACCTTGTCTACCTCAACATTTGCAATTACAACACTTACAACACACGACATCTTATAGCACAAGATCAGATGAACATGAAAAAATAATATCAGATGAACATGTGACTTCTCTAAACATCACTATACTTATTCAAACAGAGATATCCCATTGACTGATCTAATGACAGAGTTGTCCAAGTTCTTGTAACACATTTGAATGATGTAGAGCATACCTTAATATCTTAAGAAGTTTGCTCACTATGATGACATATTTCCACTTGCTCCTTGACTAGTACAACCTTCTAATTTTCACCTTGGGGGTAAATGATAAGACATTGAACAACTCCCCCTATCCTCATGCTACATCTCATGCAACCAATGACTTGTCTTGTGCAATATGCACAAGTTTAGGATCTTCCTTGTTTTGCACTCATTTTCTTCCTTTTTGTTCATGTAGGGTAGTTTAAACAAGCATAGCTTCAACTTTCTTGTCAACTATCTTTGGTTTCCAAACTAATTTTGTCTTGTCCTTATTCTTATCAGCACTAGGAGATGTCACTTTGGAGTGAACACTGACTTTCCTTTGTTTCATATCTAAGACGGGTCTACAAAACTTAGCTATATGTCCAAAGTTATCACAGTTAAAACATCTCAACATACTCAAGATCTAAAAAGGATGTCTTCTTACATGGCTTGATCTCCTTCTAGATACAACTCTACATTCACTAGCCTTATGCCCATATTGATTACAACAAAATCAATAACCATAAAAATATAGATTATACCTAAATGGAATGTTCCTTTTAGTACCAGATGATTTCATGATCTTGTTTGAGACATTGATAAAACCATCAGCATCAATATGTTGACTGTGAGCAGATTTTGGTGAAGTGTTATGTCCTCCTTCAACATATTTCTCTTGAGGATTGTTTGAATATGAGCATTGGCCTTCTACAAACCCTAAACCAATCTTGTCTTTGTGGCCTTTTTGTTTTCCCAAGAGATCTACCAACTCATCATTGTTGTCACACATATCAAGCTTTTTTCTCAGTGCTACGACTTCTACCTCTAAACTTTCACACTCCCTTTTCTTGGTGTCTAAGTCCATTTTGGTGTCTTCAACAATCTTTTTGCTCTCTTCAAGTTGAAGCTTTAGGTTAGTAATCAACTTTTCAGACTCATTAACCTTGCTGATTAGATTTTGAGTTTCTTGAAGGGTCTGATTTCTTTGCATAATTACCTCCTTTTTAAGTCTTTTTATCTCTCCAAGAGCACACATCAATTCTCCTTTAAGATCAACCTCTTCTTCATTATTTTCTTCATCCTTATCAGATTGATCTTCAACTTTTTCTTTTTGATCTTCACTTAGACTAACAACATTCATAAACAAAATTTCATCTCCTTCTTCAGGAGAATCTTTGGAACTACTATTAGTTTCATCAGCATCCTTGAACAAACTTTTCTTCTTTTTGATGAAGTTTTTCTTTTTGGGATTGTATTTCTTTTTCTTTCCGTATCTCCTACTATCCTCTTCATCACTTTCAGATTCTTTATAGAAACACTAAGCAACATAATGTCCTATCTTACCACACCTAAAGCATTTGAATGGAAGCTTCCCTTTTTATTTACTTGATCCTTTCCTTAATCTCCTGACAAAGTTGGACTCTTGAATATCCAAATTCTCTAAATTTGAATCAGCCTCTTCGTTTCCTTTTTCAGTCTTGAAGGCTGCCTCTTTGCTTGTTGGTTCATCATGACAAATTCTCATTTCATATGCAGTGAATGTTCCATGCAATTCATCTAGGGTAAGCTTCTTCAAATCTATTTCTTCAACAACAGATACCTTAGAATCATATTTGGATGTTAAAGATCTTAACACCTTCTTGACCACCATTGTTTCATCTAGGGTTTCACCAAGACTACAAATTGCATTGACTGTTTCATGTACCCTGAGAAGGTAATCAACAATTTTCTCTTCATCATTCATTTTCAACCCTTCAAAATTTTCTCTATAGGCTTGCAACTTTGCTTCTTTAATCTTGTCATCAACTTTATAGATGCTTGACAATTTGTCCTAGGCTTCCGTTGTAGATTTGCAATGCATAATCTTAACAAGGATCTCATTTGTCAACCCACAACAAATGGCATTCTTAGCCTTGGCATTACAGTCATAAGCTTTCTTTTCATCAACAGTGGAAGGTGGTTGAGAAGGCACAACATAGCCATTTTTAACTATTGCCCAAACATCATAACCTAGAGAGCACAAATATGACCCCATTCTAAAACTCTAGAAGGAATAACTTGACCCATCAAAAAGAGGCGCTCTAGAAGTAGAATGACCCTCTTGATTAGCCATAATGTGTATTCTACTACCAAGATCACCTAAGTTGGTTAAACTTACTTCAAGGAATCTAGCACTGATATCAATTGTTGGAATACTTCAGACCACTAAGAGGGGGGGTGAATCAGTGGTCAACAAAAAAACTCTTCAAACAAGTTTTTACTCACAATAGTATCAAAACAATACACCATGTTATAATTCATCATGAAACATATATCAAATACATCAGGACATAAAACAATGATAAAACACAAGAGACTGATATGATCAACACATAACACAGGTGATTGAGTGGAAAACCCCAAAAGGGTAAAAATCACTATAAACTTTAATCTCCATTAAGCCTCACTGGTTACAATTTATGCCTCACTAGCAAACCTCAATGATTATAGTTTATGCCTCAATGGCAAACCTCACTGGTTACATGCAAGCCTCGCTGGCTAAGATCTCACTAATCACAAATAGGCCTCATTGGCCATAAACCTCACTAATTACAATGTCTCACTGACAAAACATACAATCTCAAAAGGAAAAACAAAAAGTTATAGAGGGTTTCTCTATTTCACTATCATGCTCATAACAACTTATCAATCTTCCTCAACCTGAAAAACAATTTATCTGCATTCATACTCTATATCACTGCTACATAATGTCTTCATCCTGTGCATAGATCACCTGCAAGAAGAACTCATATACACCTCAATTCTCAGACAAGAAAATCCACTAATTGGGTGATGTTAGATAGAAAATTGTCATGTGATTTCATTATGTTTATAAGAGCTGTGGTATGCTTTAGAAATGCATGTATTAAATTTGCTTCGGCTATGATATTTATATGTGGAATTAACTTTAAAATTGAGTGTGTAGGTATTTCTAACAAAACCACAAATACATGAGATCATTCCACACCCTATGTTGTATCCCTTGTGAAGCCGATCTAGTTCCACAAGGAACTAAGATCAACTCTGTGTTTGGTGACATGTTGTAATGTTGTAATGTTGTAATAGGTCAAGGGAAATTAGGTCCACCCTCTGCTTTAATTGAATTATGATTTGTGTTGTAAGAATTGTATTTGAATTTTATTTTTTTAATTTAAATTTTTGAGACCCTTTTCTTGTGTCTTAACTTGACCCTGGGTGTCCTAACTAAGTTTAAATTGACCCTAGGTTATACCCCATGGGTCTAGGGTCACTTTTGACTTGGGTAACCCTTGATTAACCTCCGTATGGTCACCTTAATTTCACACTGAAGTTAAGTGACGAATTTGGAGGCATGAGAAGGATAGGATAGCGGGGATATTTTATTAACTCCACTTGGGATAGTGGGGATATTTTATTAACTCCACTTGGGATAGTGGGGATATTTTATTACTTCCACTTGGGATAGTGGGGATATTTTATCAATTCCACTTGGGATAGTGGGGATCGAAATTAAATCCGTAGGAAGGGAAAATCTCCTTGGATATCCCACTAAGAATATTACCTAAAAAGAAAGGATGATTCTATTGAACTAATGATTACCATGATGCTCATTTGGAAAACACTCCAAGCATACTATTAGAAAATGAGGCTTATTGACACATGAGTATAGATTGGGATGCCCACAATTCCCATGCGGTCACAACATGTATTCACGCATGTCATGTTCACATGCGTCATGTGGTCATGATACGAACAATGTATTTACCTATGCTCTTTTTAAATTGTAATTGTATAAACAATGTATTTCTGAATTGCAACTCTGAGTTTAAACATCAATTCAATTCATATTATACATTATGCACAAATAAATCCCACTTTCCTCGATTAAAATTTCTATTTCAAGTCAAATGTTTTAAACTACATATAGTTTCCCTTCAAATGAATAGTGAAAAGTGAATAGTAAAAGTAAATAGTGAATAGTAAAAATGAATAGTGATTAGTGGAAAGTGAATAGTAAATAGTGAAAAGTGAATAGTGAATAGTGAATAGTGAATAGTGAAATGGTAAAACTTAATGAACAGTAGAATACAAACATCAATCCAATAACAAAGGTTTTCCTCACAACTCCAAATATAACAATTTATACAACAATAGGGAGATAATTTTTCTCCTTTTGTAAAATCAAGAAGGATGAAGCTATTAAAATACCAAGCTCCCTTAAGACTAAAGGAAAATAAAATATTTCCCAAAACAGAAAAACTCTTCAACTCCACTTTAAGCTCCATGAAAACCTGCATGACACACAAGGGAAGAAAACACCACACAAGTAGCTCTCCTCCCTACCGTAGACCGGCAAAAGGTATTAGGAAACATGTGGAGGGGTTCTTGAGAGGGCCCTGAAAGCCATCACAGGCATTCCATGAGTGGCCATTTTAAACTCAACTGTAGATTTAGAGAAGTAGCATTAGTATGTGAGTTTCTAATTTAGTAAATCATAAATTCACATTATGAGATTAGTCATACATTTATGTCATATTATATGGAACAAAAATATATATATGGGAATAGTACCTTCCATTAGAGGAGTTGTTTATAACAAATAAGACCACTTATCCAATTGCATAAATATGACTATATGTTCATAACATGCTTAGGCTAGGATTATTAAGGATAGAGTATTGATAGGGCTAGAAATGTTGCAAGAGAGGAACTTGCAAAGTTAAATATATAAGTTTTCTTCACACATATGTGTTTAAGAATTCAAGTGTTTGTACATATAGTTTGCCTTCAATTGAATAGTGAAAAGTGAATAGTAAAAGTAAATAGTGAATAGTAAAAATGAATAGTAATTAGTGGAAAGTAAATAGTAAATAGTGAAAAGTGAATAGTAAAAGTGAATAGTGAATAGTGAATAGTGAAAAGTGAAATGGTCCCCATCTTAGGAAGAGACCCTCAAGGTGGCGGTAATTTCAAAAGCAATACTGCAACCCAAATTTCATTTCTTTCATGGTAACAAAATTTCAACTTGACTTATAACAAAATTTAAAACTAATATTTCTACTACGCTTGCACAGAAACAATACTTTTACAAATTTAATTAAGACATCGACTAACTCTCAACTTTGCAAATAGGAGAAGAAGGAACTAGACAATTGTAATATCCTATTAAAAATAATTTTTTTTTTCCTCTTCTCATTTCTAAATGGTAAAACTTAATGAATTGTAAAATCACAACTAACAACACATTAAGGGGGGATTTTCTCACAACTCTAAAATACCAAATTATACAACAAAAGAGAGAGAATGTTCCCCTCTTGTAAAATCAACAAGGATGAAGCTATTAAAAGACCAAGCTTCCTTAAGAGTAAAGGAAAATAAAATATTTCCCAAAATAGAAAAACTCTTCAACTCCACTTTAAGCTCAACACCACTTCACAACAAGATAAACACAACACACAAAAACACAAATACACCCATAGATATTTACACAACACAAAACTCATCCACTATGAGTTTAAAGAGGGGTAGGAGAGTGGACACACTCAACTTTAGAGTGTCACCCTTCAATTAAATTTTAACATAGTTTCCTTCTCATGGCCTCAAGCCAATTTTCCAACAAAGATTCCAAGGAGTTCATATTTTGATTCTCAAGCCAAATAACACAATTTCTCAAAGTCACACAAATGCCCTCAAGACTTTTAACATCCCAAAAGAAATAAGGCATGCACTCGAGGAGGATCACTCCTCCCCTACCCCACACTTGATGAGCATTTCTCCCAAGTGGAAGAAGCTCTGTCAACATCCCAATAAAATTTTTCCACAATAACAAAATTTACAACACAAGCAAATAAATAATTTTCACACATCCTTCATGTGACAAATAGAAATACAAAGGAAAAGCCATGAAATCCAACCTTAAAAATCCCTTTAATGGATGAAGTTGATGTAGAGCTCCTTTCCAGCCTCCTCTCCAAATCTCCCTTCTCAAAAACAAAACAATCTCTCTATGATTACAAGCAAGGGATAATGAATGGAGGATATAGGATGGCTAGAATAATTTCGGCATTATGAGGCTATGAAGAGGAGAATAGAGAAGGAATTGGGCATTATGAGGATGCTAGAAGAAGATTTCCTAGAGGAAATTAGGCATGATAAGAATGCAAGACTGAAGTCCCCCTGCAAAAATGAAGTTCCCCTGCAAGAATCAAGTTCCCCTGCAAGAATCAAGTTCCCCTGCAAAAATCCTGTCTTCTCTAATTGCCTAGAGAAGGGTCTTATTTATAGATTTTCTGAGAAGGGAATGGAAGGTGAGGATCAAGAGTTGAGATCAAGGGCTCACATTATTTGTGAATTTTAAATTCATAGTGGATGAATTAAAAATTTATTTTTTGGGGATTGTAATATTTAAATAACCCCACTATCATCTGCACAAAATTAACTTAACAATCTCATGTTAACACTTCCCCTAGATCTATGTGTCTGTTTCTTGCATATCTCCCTCTTGGAGGATAACAACTTAAACAAATGCAAGGTATTAGGAAACGTGTGGAGGGGTTCTTGAGAGGGCCCTGAAAACCATCTTTCTTTCTCAGTTACTTGGCACTAAGAAATCAATGATCTTGGGTTTCCTTGGAGGTGAGACTATATGATGAGTACTAGAGACAGCTATATACAATACACATTCAAATTCTTATTGAAAAATTCTTTGTCAAGAAATAAAATCCCTTGTCATATGTAGTCCATTCCCACATTTTCCATAACCTACAAAAAGTCCTAAAATAGAAAGACATCTCCTACCAAGATTCCCTCTCTGCATCCACTTAAACTTCATCATAAAACCACTTTCTTTTTTTCATAAATCCCTGTCAAAAATAATAAAACACCTGGATATTTTTGTTAGTTTCACAATGTCCATAATCTGCATATATTCCTATATCAAAAAGAAAAAAACATTCCCTTTCAAAATCCCCACTTTGCAGGCTCTGAAATATATTCATAAAACATATTCTATTAATAGGTCCCATAAACGATTATTTTATGAACTTGAAATAATCTCTTCAAAAATTTCTATCCTCGGTCTAGAAAGCAATAAAAACATTAAGAATAGCTTGCAGATACCTTTGCATGTCAAGGATAGAAAGAAACAACTTCCATTTTCCAAATTAGGCCTCCAAAAAGCATTTTGTGCTGTCAAAAGCACAAATGACGGTCTCGGGTATGTCAAATTAGAAAGAAATAAGAATAGTTTCTAAATTTAAACTATGGCCTTTTATTTTCCATTGCGCGCCCTATAAAAATTTAAATATAAGCCATTGATTGGCTTTTGCCACCTGCATGCCCAAGGGATGATAGGTGCATTCGATGTCATTAGGTAGAGGAGGTCAGTTGCCCCACAATGCCGATACCCTCAAGTGATAACTTAAGTTATCATAAACCTACACTAACAAGTCACTTGCAAAATAAAAGAAAAATGCATGACTTATAAACAGTTTGATTTAGGTCTTTGCATTAGGTTTTAATGAAGATCATTAGGGTTTTAGGATGTAGGGTTTAGGTCTCCAAAAAAATAAAAACCCTAATTTTATAGCACATATTGTTGAATAACATATTCATGGACCTTAATCTCTGAGTTGCAGAGAACACAACAATATCATAAATATATCCTTTAATCTTAAGAAGAGTTGCTTTGAAGAGCATTTAGGACACTAGGGAGATGAAGTATGCACACCATAGATCTCCTCTTGACCAACAACATAGGGAAACTAACCACCATGGAACACCATATAAGAATCAATATAGAAAGAGTATGTTTCATTAAATATCACCAAACACCATTAAATCAGCTAAGATGATCAACATTATCAAGTATGACGCATGACAAGCATCAACATCATGAAGAGAATGAACTTGAAACATCAACTCATCAATACCAAAAACAACACCACTTGCACTTTGCCACTCTAATCAATAACCTTGTAATGAACACCTTATGAGAAGTCAACACCATATAATCCTTTGACAATCAACAAGTGAAGATGTCATATCAAGCTCACATCAAAAGAGATAAACAACACCACTGTAATCAAACAACAAGGATGATCTAATCAACACTCAACCTTCTTTGACATCAATGAACATGAGGACACCTTGAGGAACACCACTCTTCCACCTGTTCCATGAAGCATGAACCAACATCAATTCCAAACACCAACTTCAATGACAAACCTTCTTCAAATCAAGAACATGAACATCATAACACTGAACATCATAACACATCCTATGACATGAAGCATGACAACCATGACAAGGAACACCTGACATGGAACAATAACAAACCAATTTGAAGCAACACCAAACCACTTTTGACATCAATTCATCTATCAAATTACAAGCTCCATACAACCTTTGCATACATCATGAATGAGACAATTACCAAACCATCAATGACAAACTTGTCACATGACACCTGATGATGATCCTCCTAATAACCATCACATATGAAGCATGAACACTATGCAACTCCTAAAACATGAACCACCATCAATCAACTCAAACAACAGATGACCTTTTGACATCAGTGACAAACCTCATTCCAACATTCTCTCTCAATACATTATCACATCTTTCTGGCAGCCTAGTGATGGATTGTGGACAATGGTCTCTCCCAATCCATTAGTTCATGTGTTTATCATCTAGCTTAGTATGATGTGTCTTCTGGGTTCCTTCCAGATAGTCTAAACTATAGAAGGCTTCTTCTTTCTCCATGTTAGCCTTTCTTCTTAAATTTGGATGAAAGCCACAACTTTATTCCCAATTTCAATCACATATTCTTCTCGCTCCAGTGGCCAAGGCTCAAGTGAATACTTCTTCATTGTGTTGTAAGGAAAATACAAGAGAAATACATGGTGTTCAATTCTCTGTCAACTAGAAAGATAAGAAGATTAGTTTTATTCCATCTTTAAATCCTTAGAGTGAGATACAATCACAAATAGTACCACAAGGGTCTTCTAATCTACATGCTTCTCATTCTTTTCCTGTAGGAGATGGTGGACATTCTAGTGCTACTAGTGGCAAATTTGGCAATGGTACAGGTAATAGTAGTAGTGGTCAGCAAGATCCATAACAACAAACTCAGAAGAGGCCAACAATAACATTAGATGATACTATAGACAAACTTAGAGAACAAGGCTTTGTGAAGACTAAGAGGTAAAAGATTATGATAGGTTTTATTTCCACATCCACATCAAAGCAATTGTTTATAGAAGGCACCCCCTCCTATCATTAGTGTGACTGGGACAAGAATGGTTAATACTTAGCCTTAGTTAATTAGAGATGCCCCAACACTACAACTAATCCTTCACCATTCAAAGTTATGGCAATAGTCATAAGTTCTTATTACAAAGATGAGTTTGAAAAGAGAGCAAATATATTTAAAAGACACAAGAAGCAAGTGCTATAGATATAGACTACTACAACTTTAGATACTGCAAGAACTAGGATATTTCCTACATTTGACCCATAAACTAAAAAAATGGAATACATAATTGTTGTGCCCAAAGTTCAAGATAAGCTAGAGGATCAGATGCAACTCTCTAACTATGAGGTGAGCACCCTCCAAGTGGATTTTTCTAGAGTGAAAAATCTAACAAAATTAATGTATCAAAAAGGAACAACAAAGTGGTGTACACATCATTGCTAAAGCAATAGAGAGAAAAAATGGTATGGTTGTTTTTAATTTCCTAGTAACCTTGTTTAATATATTGTCTAAAAATTAGAGTTGTAATATAGATAGGTTCCAGTAATTGAGTTACAACAGAAGGCAAATTTATTCAATGATGTTATTTCCATTTATATTGATCATTTTTATTTAACTTTGTGATTTATGTAATAGGTTGCAAACTCAAATAGAAAAGTTACAGGCAGACATAACAAATGAAAAGCCAAGAGGAAAGCATCAAAGAGCATGACCAAAGAATTAGAGAAAAGGATAAAAAACTCTATCTCTACATCTTCAAGTGAAGTGAATAAATAGACAGAAGTGGAAGTGAATGAATTAAAGAAAAGGTTAAGTGAAATGATAAATAATTATGATAATGAAAAGCCAATTCAAGAAAATTACAACAATTCCTGAATGATGTCAATGTCCACCTACAGGAAGCAATAAAAGGACAGCTGTGGGAAGAAAATGTGGAGAAAGAGAGAAAAACTCTAAAAATTTACAGATAAAACTGAGGAATGCAGAAAATGAAATAAAATCCTCCCAAAACAAAGTATCTGAATTTTATAGAAACACAATGGTTTATATAAAACATAAAATTTGGGAGAAAATAATGAAAAGGATTGATGATTTGTCTAAATTATTTGAATATACTGATGATCTACTATTTTGTAGTAATTCAATGAAACAATACATTGCTGAAAATAGAGACATGGCGACTTCAAGACAGTCAGATGCAAGCAAAATTTTGCAATCAATCTACAAAACTAGTGACAAAGAATTGGAATCCAAAAGAATTTAGAACCATATTGATGCCACAATAAAGGCCTCATATATCATTCAAAAATGTACAAAGTTGGAAGATGCATAGGTACTTTTGGACCAAGAGGCTACAAATAAAGGAAGAATACTTGAAAAAGCTTGGTTTGCTGATGGCTTTTGACCCATCATATCGATACATTGGAAAGGCTACTTTCAAAAAGAAGATGGAGGATAAAATGAAGTTGGATAAGGACCAGTTTCCTCAAAAGATAGATGAGGAAAACTTTTTGGATTCTATCAAATCACTGATAATCTTGAATGCAACTTCGATTGATACATCCAAGTCAAGTACCAGTTTCAATTATAAATTGTTAACACACTTACAGCTCAGTTACCATGAGTTAAGACATATTACACTTCCATAAAATGAAGAGTGGAGCACACTATAATAGTTGATAAAATGATATAGTAATATGTGTTTCCAATAGAGCGTTATGCAGAGTTGGTTTTGAGCAAGTTATTGTAAATGCTAAATGTAATACTTCTATGTATTCCTTCATTTGAAAATCAATATAAGACTGAAATCCATTTATGTGTTCAAATTATATGTATTATTTAATTTCCTACTTCAAGAGAACTTTGGTTTCTACATACACATTAAATATTTACTAATGTTGTATATTAATATCCTATTGTTGTTGATTACTATACATTTAGTTGAATGCTTGTAAAACTTATCAGTATCACACAATAAAATATGAAAATATTAATTTTTTAAATCAAAAATGAAAAATGTATATCACTGATAGAAAAATAAAATGTCATCAACAAGATTTTGGAGTTTGGAACATGAAATACAATATAAATACCTAGTGACTGCTAAATCCCTTCAAATTGCCAAATCATCTCGTCATCCTATTTCTCCTCCCTTTGACCAAGATATCTAGTGTCATCCTAATCATGTTCTTCATTTTCTTTTATCTCCATATCTCCACTTAAGATTGTCTCATCAACACCACTACCACTACAAGTGGTATTCATTGTGTCACTGTCATGTGTGCTATTATTGTTTGAAGTGTTGCACAACCCTCTTCTTTCACATAAGGACCTCCAAATTGTGAGTGCCCTATCAAAAGGAAAACTATGGATATTATGTCTAGTTGTATACATTCTCAATCAATTTTTTGAATTCTTGTCAAGTTTGTTTCTTATCTTTGATTTCAAGGACCCCAATGCACTAAAAACTCTCTCATCCTCCACTGACCCCAATATCATGGTTTGAGATAAATCAATAAGTTTGAAATATTCTAATAATCACACAATATTTCAATCTAACTTAAGGTTTCCCAAAGCTTTGTTATCAATCCATCTTGGTAGGGAGCCTCCATGAGTTTAAATTGTTCCTTCATTGACGTTCAAAATCAAGTCGATTGCTTTGTAAGCTTAGATTTATTTATAATTCCTTTTATATTACTGTCCGTCATATTCTATACTTTTACAAAAATGATTCGTTAAGGTCTTTATCTTGTTGTGAAATCACTTGGTTGATAGTTGACCCAATATTGAGAATACATTATAGACATAGCTTCAAGCAGTTCATCCTGATGGAATCGATCTCTAATCTCTTAGGAAAGAGATTTCACAATAATCTTTAAAGTAGCACTTATAGAATTTACAATCTTGTCAAAATCTTCCCTTGTAACAACTTCTTCTTTGACAGTGCACCTGGCCTTGTTAAAATAGTGCATTGGTATCTCAAATCCCTTTATAGAGACACACAACTTCCTGCTATCATTAAACTGTATAAAATTAGAAAGATTGGTCTCATTTGTTATCAAGTGCTTGCTGCTAATTTTTGGACTAATGAAAGACTGGTCTAATAGATATAGATTATTGAGGGTCATGCATATCATTCTACATAGTCTAGTATATTCTGAAATATACATAGTTATTTCTTGGGATTTTTTCACAAGCATGTTTATTTCATCCAACATGGGAAGAATACTAGATAAAATGAGGAGTGTCTCTATGTCACTTAACCTATGTAAGAGGTCAAGAGCCTTGTCAACTGTGAAGCGATGGTCATACATTACTCCAATTAAGGATTGATATTCTGCTAAAACTCTTTTCATTGGTTCATGCAAGGAGATCCATCTAGTATCAACATCCTTAAGAAGCTTATTTCCTACATTTACTCCCTCAACAAAAATTTGAAATTCCAAAAACTGTTTGGGACTTCAGCAGAAGTATGAGTAGAGCTCGTAGACTAGATCTTCAACTTTTGATATTGTTGGAAACTTGCTCACCATTTAAATTCTAAATTCATTATGTGGGCCAAGCAGTGAATGCCAATCATGTATTGTGAAATAGAAGTTTGTAGCTTTGCACATAGACCATTCCTATGACCTTGCATTATTGAAGCTCCATCCGCCCCTAGACACAACAACTTTTTGGCAATTGTGCAGTCATCCATACCTCCAATTTCATTCAAAGTTTTCTTAACTAGCTAAAATAGATTTTGTGATGTTGCATTCTCCTTCATTTTATAAATAGAGAGTAGATGAGGTTGGCGAACATGATTTTCCACAGTATACACATGCATACATACCCAAGAAGTATTATCTATTGTTGTAACTTCATCTAGAGATAATGCAATAAAAGTTGACTCTTTTATTTATTTTTTTTGTAAATCATGTTTTTCCACCTTAACAAGATAACTTGCCCATTCCCATCCATTATTTATTGACCAATGTGTGTTAGGAAAGTTAGGAACACCCATAAAAGACAATAAACTATTATATCCTGGGTAGTCTGTCATAGGACACCCTTTGGTCAAAATATGAAAAACAACACCCAACTGAACATTTTTTGTCATTTGTAACTCTCCCATCATCTTTCCAAATTGAGCTTCAATTGAACCTCCAACTGCATGAATATTCATCTTTCTTTGCATATGCGCATCATATTTGAGGGCATTCTTTAAATGAAGACATTCATCCTTTGTTTTCCATCTTATCACTAATTTTTCCTGTCCATCTATGAATTATTTTTCATAAACTTTACCAATATGTTTTTCTATGGTGTCAAGTTTTAGCTGCAACCTCGTGTCCCTACAATATTTCCAACTACAAATCTTACACTTGTATTCTATGGGAGGTTCATCTTTGTTTGTATTCTCCACTGGTTCAATGAATGGGTACTTTAACACCCAATCAATCTAAAAATTCCTTGACATATCCCACTCACACCCCTTTTTTGATTTGGATTTTCTTTTCCCCTTGCATGCACTTGTAGGATCTTCATCTTCATTGACTTCTATAACTTCATTATCATTTGTTTAATTTGATTTATTCATATTATCATTCATGCTACCTTGGGTATTCCCTGGAACATCACTTATGACATTGTCATCATTCTTGCTACCTTGGGTATTCCCTGGAACATCATATGTGGCATTGTCATCATTCCCACCACCTTGGGTATTCCTTGGATCATTTGTGGCATTGTCATCATTTCTGTAACCTTGGGTATTCCCTCGAATATCATCTATGATTGTGACATTGTGATCCAAGTCAATAGATGGTACATGTTTTGATGTTGTAGCTCCATCAGATGGACCACCAACATTGCCAAAGTATGAATTTATGTTTTACCATTTTGATGACCTCCCTTCACCACCCTCAGCCAACTTCTTCTTTCTCAATATCTCTCATGAATTAAAAGCTACAAAAAAAATGACATTTTGTTCAAGAAGGAATCATAGATGATAGAATATAGATCCTTGGGTCCTAGATTAAGATATCTCTCTAGTCCTAACTCCTACTCAATATCATTTGTAGCAATGAAACCAAACAAAGACATAAAAAATCAACATGAATCTTATATTATTACACAGTAAAGAAATGACCACTTACATTCGAATGACTCACCAATGCCTATAGTTTTAACTTCTTTATGATTTGAAATGAATTGAGGATTCGAGAGCTCAGAACTAAACAAAATGCATACATGATTAATTAAAGTTTCAAATGAATTTATATCAATGCATATTTGGTGAATACCGTGGAATTTTCAAATGGTAGTGTAATAATTTGGTGAATCTCATGTACTATTAATAGGTCACCTATAAATGTTGGGAAAAATGGACCTCAATCAAAGACAGATGTTGTAATTTTCTAGGTGAATATGGCCCTGGGCTTAGCATGGAGTCATAATGGTATTGGCCAAATTGGTCCTAATACACATCAACCATTTAATGATACTGGTGAAATTGGTCCTCATATACGTGGACCATTTAATGATATTGGTGAATATGTGGGTGAATTAAAACATGCCTACGAAATTTCAGTCAAATCACCATTAGAACCACGTAGTATATCGTAGTGAAAATACTAATTATAAATGACTCAAATTAATTGGGTGGCAAATTGAAACGCATTTGATCAAAAATTCAAAAAATCTGGGTGAATTGGCCCCCTACGAGTTGTAATGTATTCACCAATTTCCAATTGGTGGATATGAACTATTCTCCATTAAAAAATCCTTGGTTATTCCCTAAACCCCTCTCATATTGACTTGGGTCACAAGGGCATGCTTCACCCAAGGACTACCTACACACCTACTTCCAAATGGGATCGAAGTCCCATTTATTCTCTTAGAATTTTCAACTATTATGATGAGAACTTAAACTTTCCCAAGTTAAGATAACCTAATCAAATACTAGACATGACCATTTTGTCACATACATTAGCAAGGGATGGTCCTCTAGGATTCCCAACCTTGATAGTGGTTTCCCTAAAGAAGCTAGGGACTAGCTTAACCAAGGAAGATCATGAAGATGATAAAAAACTCAACTATATATGATTTTACACAAATGAGCCAATCCAATGTGTTAAGATGGAAAATTATTAAGAACAAGGTTCTTGAACTAACTCTACTTACAATGTTCCTACTTATCAAGCATTGTATACTTAGATAGGCATTAAAATATCACCCATCTTAAATGATACACCTTAGACAATAGTGTCGTATAAGGACAAGTTGTTAGAATTAAATTTATACCCCATAGGTAGGAATAACAAATTACTAAAATACAAAATGAATAAACTCATAATTTAGAGCACAAGGTAGTAAGAGTTGAAATATTAGCACCATGAAACAATTATGCAAAATCCCCTATATGGCTCCAAGTGATGACATAACATAATATAGTTTAATGAGATGAAGAATCATAAGAATATTACATTAAGACCTAATTCTTGATGGAACACAACATGCAATCAACAATGCCACATAACAATCATTTGAACTTTGAAAGACATACAACAACAATTACTAACTTTTTGTTAAGCACAATCAATACCCGAGTCATACTCAAGATAGATGGTGGCACTATATGAATATCCATTAGATAAACATAGGAAGACATATGCTCAATAATAATACTAATAAAATTCCCAACCTTTTGATTCATTTACCTTATGTTTTAACCCAATAAATTCATATAATAGTTCATTTCACTGACTAGATAATATTTGCACTCAAGCCACTTATAACTAAATATGATCATAATGGTAAATAGTAAGTAATCCAATAATGCAGCTATGTATTTGTAAATTGACACTTATGATCAAATTGTAGAGATTATTAGATGCAAAAACATTACTAAATCAAACACATCTTACATATTGTGACTAGCAAGCAACTAGACACAACACAATATAGGTTCAAGATGTTTAAACCCAATGAACAATCTTGGCAATTTAGTAACCAATATGTATGAATGCTTCTTAGTTCAAGAATTTTAGATGGATGAATACATAAGTGCATCAGGCCTCAAATCAATCACTAATTCACACTAAGTTAAATCCATCATAGGGTATGTGCATGGAAATAGGGGACCAAAAGGGGGTCAAAAGTGGCCATTTTTCTGAAATGAGTAAAAACTGATCTTGGATGAGAAATTGAAGATAGACACACTCAAAATTAGAAGATGTGATAAGAACAAGATTTGTAGTGCTTAGAATCTAGTTTCTAAACTACTATTTTTCCTAAAAATGGTGGAGATTAAGAGGTTCAAATAAAGGGAGCACACAAAGTGCTCATGTTTTTGTCAGAAAAATATAACATAGCGTCTAGTGTGCTCCCCCTAAAATGTTGACTATTTAAGTATTTCACAAATCATTTTAGTATAAAATTAGCTAACATCATGCAATTTATGCATAATTTTTCTAATAATTTTTTAATAAATATGTGATTTTTTTATGAATTTTCAAAGTGGACACATCCTAAAAAATGAAGATTTGAGCATGCTCCCCCCTATTTTTTTTTTCAATGTCTATAGAATTGAGTCTAGAATCTAAAAATGTAATTTGTTTCAAATTTTGATGAACATGTAAAAAATGACACCATAAATACTAGACATAGGTTTTCTACAAAAAAAGAATAAATTAGCAAAATAAATTGAAGATGGAAACCTTAATGTTATTAGATTTTAGAAAAAAATTACATGGTTAGAAAGCTAATAAAAAAACTTGAAGTCATCCTGGCATTTTTTCATATTTACATTGAAAAACATGTAAACCTGATGGAGAGCATGCTTGGGATTTAGTTGATTTTCTATTTTTTGTTGATAACACATCTTTAGCATCCAAATGGTAGGTCCAACCCTTTGGGTTGGATGCCCAAGGAAAATCCAACCTTCCCAAAGCACCAAAAAAAGCACTCATATTATAACGCACTCACATTTTATATTGGTTAAAATGCTTACCAACAGCATGAAAAAAGACATATCACGTGATTTTGGCCCACATTCTCTATTTTATTCCCTTGTTCTGCACTTTTTTTGACATACAAAGACACTTTTAATGATTTTGAGGATCTACAACGATTGATCGACAAAATTAGTTCACTTTTTGTTCTTGTATTGATATAGAATATTTCAATTACATGTTTTAAAATCAAATTTAATATTGCAAATCATTGTTTTCATGTTTTAAGGAATTTGAATATTTGATTGACAAAACTAACTAGTTTTTTTGTCTTACATTGACAAAAAAACATTCTAATTGTACATTTTTTGTGTTCTTATGACCATTGTTTTAGATTGATATAGAATTCAATATCATGCCAAGGAAATGACCAAAAAATGAAACACTAGAGGAGCGTGAAACTGAGAATGTAAAGAAAAGAGAACGAATGAGACAACTTCATGAAAATAAGAAATTGAACTCCATAAATGAAGATCATCCATCTTTTCCAATTGAATTGGATCATGAAGCATCTAACAGAGAAGGATTTGGAGAAACAAAGGGAATGAATGAAAAAACTATGTGCAAGTAAGAAATTGAATGCGAGAGTTAAAGATATGCCATCTCTTCTAGCTCAATTTGATATTGTAGAAAATGTTCAATCATCTATTGAAGATGATGATGCATTTTCAAGTGTGAATATATAGATGTTACACCAATTGATCAAGTGTTGAATGAGCAAAAAATATTTAATGATTCAAGTTTTCCATTGAGAACACCTAGAATTTTGCATAAAAAACCTAAGTTTTTTATTGAAATTGATGAGAATATTCTAAAACTAATGCTTGATAAGATTCTTGAACATACTTGTAGAAGAAATATGAATAAGATATGGAACATATTTTTTGAAAACATAAGTGAAACCAAAAGATGTCAATTGTTTGTTGAAATGATAAAAAATATTAAGTTTAGTCTAATCATGAAGATTCTTGGTTTAAGAACATCAAATAGCAATAGTGAAAAATCTATTGTAAAAAATCTAATCAATACTTATCAAAGCATTGGTTCCACCTCATACACCAAGATAGCAATGCTACATGACATGTCATTAGATCAACTATAGTTGTCACATCTCGTTTTGGAATTTATCACTAGTACAGAAACAACAATATATGATTAAAAAACTACTAAAAATTGCTTATAAATTACTAAACATGGTCACGTGACCATTAGTAGTTTATTGCCAGTCATTTATAACGTGACCGAATTGATGACTAAACCATTTTTAGTCATTTATTAGTTGTTTTGATTGATCAATTTGGTAGTATGTTTAGTCGTTGATTGTTGTAAACTCATCACTTATTTAGTCATTTTTTATTCACTGATATATTTAGTCATTATTTTAGTCATTGATTGTTGTTAACTGGTCACTTATTTAGTCATTTTTATTCATTGATTTGCGTCCATTGGTAGTGTATTTAGTCATTACTTTTAATCATCATTTTGATCAATTTGGTAGTTTATTTAATTGTTTTTGTTCACTGATTGCTATCAACTGGTAGTAAATTGATACATTGTTTATTAATTGCATAATCATTATATTTAGTCATATTTATTCACTGCTCTATCAATTGGTAGTATATTTAGTCAATTGGTAGTTTATTTAATTTTTTTTGTTCATTGATTTCTACCTAAAAGTGTTGGAAATGAGACAATGCTTTTGAGGTTTAAATATAAAACATAGAAAAACATAATCAATCATTCATTTGCACATAATGAAACAGCTATTAAGAAGGCAAAATACTAAAATTTTATTGAGAAAAGGTGTTCTTATAGCAGATACAAGACTTAAATATGTGTCTTTGCTTTGGAAAATGTGTTACAAAGTGTGTTTCTTAGCGATGTGACTAAGAAAATTGAGTTACAATGCTCTATTTTTTGCTTATACAACTCCAAAACATGAAAGAACTACTTGAAAAATGAAGCCTAAGGGTCCTATATCTCATCCCAAGCATGGGAGAGCATATATGAACTAAATTGACTAAGTTCTCATGCTTAAAAATAGGGAAACCTATTTTACACGCCTAATTGGTCTTCTTGCTAGGACAAAAAGGGAGGAGACATTGATGGTGCTCTCAACCACCTTTGCCCCTTCAGTTACATAAGTGCTCATTGTGTCAGGGTAGTATGGTAATACATTCTTGGTCACCCATGTATTTGTTGTGCTTTGGTAATATGAAAAACTAAACAAATCTGAATTGGGTATCCCAATCATGAGCTCAATGCTAGTGTTGGCAAATGCCTGAAGGACCTGAACATAAGTAAATTAGGATTCAAAACCGCAACTTTCTAAGAAATGGTCTTTTGATTTACATTAAACTACTATGGCAAATGTTTGATGTGTTTTAAGTAACAACCTATACATTAGAGTCATAAATCCTTATCTTCTTGACATACACTGACTTCACCAATTGGGCTACTTTATCAGGAGTTGGAAGGTCATCCTCTGCTCAACCATAGCAAGGTTCCACTTCACTTCCTCCTGTGACCCCTGCAAATGAAGACATTAACCCTCCAATAATGTCAAAAGTCCAAAACCCTACTGATTCACCCAACTCTCAGTTGAATTTCCTAGCAAATATCCCAGTTATAGACCCTAATTTTAATTGAAATAACAGAGATATCAATGTTGAATAGAGGCCAAGAATGGCCAATGGAACTAAAGAAAGCACATAATCCAAAAAGTATGTAACATTAAGAGTGCCTAGTGCATCTCCAATACAATAAAACAAAACTGAAACAAACAAAAATAGTGGCTAGGTTTGAAAGAATATTTTAAAGAAGATCCCCTTTTAAATATTATCAATTTTGTTAACGATAATATTAAAGGTCAAAGATTCAAGTCAAAAAGGGATTTTATTTCATACACATATCTTTCAAAAGGGCGTTTTAATCCTTTAATGGCCTTTTTTCATGAAGTCCATGTGCAAATGGAAATGATAAAGTTCAACTTTGATTTTTGAGGATGAGAGGGTAAATTCACGCGAGTATCCATATTGGCAAGATGGTTCAGTTGATTTCTGAGAAAAACAAAGGAGAAAAGCTCAGGTTTAGGAAGGAAACTGCAACTCTACAAAGGAGGAAAACTTTAGGGACAATCATAATGATATTCAGGTTTCATTGATATTGAAACCATAGTATATTGAGTTTGAAAGCTGCAGTGAAAGAATGGGACTATGATGAGGAGATTTTTGCACCATTGAAGAGATTGCAATGGGATTATGTCTCTGCAAACATTAATATCAAAGCATTCATGTTGCATGATTTCGAGTACTGTCCAGGTCAAATGAGGACATGATTTCATTTCAAGTTAGAAGCCATGAATATCTATGAGATCAAAGTGCTGATGACAGTCTAAACCTAGGATGAATCATCACTGTATTTGATCCTTTAAAATTGCTTTCTTATGTTTGAGAGTTGGCAGTATTTTCTTTCACAGTTAACACCTTGGAAATCACAATGTTCCATGCTCAAGTGCATTATTTTATGGAGCACAGAGGTATTTTGCATTTGGGATCCATCTACAAATTTGAAGCATCCTGAGAGGTCTTAATCCCATAGAAGCCTTGTAGATCTGAAGTGACAGTAAGGAGATCATTTAGGGGCAATATGATTGTTTGTTTTCAATGGTAATACTTTCAAACTTATCATAGGTCTTTGAATAAATAATTAGTAAAAGGAATGAATAAAGGCTTTGTAAAAATGTAGTAACAATGAAAGGGAGTGCAATTATTCATGGTGATGAAATGCATCATATAGTTGGGGGCAGTTTTAACATCATTTTCACTATGCTTAGAAGAGGTAGTGAGTAGTTTTGTCAAAGGCAAATGAAAGCCAGATATGATCAAACCCTTAGGATTTTTGTGCATTCAAATAGTGACAAGGTAGTTTTAGATGCCATTAAGAAATGGCTCAAAGACATATACATCACCATGAAGTGAGGACTAAATATGCATAAAGGGACAATCAAATGTGGAGGATTCAAGGCACTCAAAAACAAAAATGTCAACCCTGGTTCATGTGTTGTATTAGTAAAGATGGTCTGCACCATGAAAGAATCCATTTGTACATAAATTCCAAATTAATTTGATGAGAAAAGATCTTTGATATCCAACTGGGAATCCTTAACATCAAAAAATTACTAACCTGATGTTTGACAACAAGTTTCCCAACTGTGACATCATCTTTTCTTAAGAAACTGGGTATTGATCCACTGCCATATTGGATCTCATAGGATTCTCCTTCACAAACAACAAACGATATATATTAATTATTTAGCAACTTCCTTAATATCCCCATGTAAGCAGACTAAACTAGGTGAGGTTGAGGGTTTGAAGTAGAGTACCATCTTCTTGGTATGTGCTTGACTTTGATGACTTGTATCTTGAATGAAAATAGCAAGCTAGCTCCACTGTAAAATCATTGTTAGAAAAATAACCACAAAATCCTCTTTAATTAAAATAATCCTTCTAGATATTTCAAGACAAGATATTTCAATTAATTTCTAAGAGAGCTAATTTCACTATCTAAACAACCATCAATCTATTTACTATATATAATTTCCTAGAGTTCATAATTTGAATGTAATGAAACTAACCATAATTACCAAAGATTTGACACCAAAATGTAGTACAAAATGAATTGTTTGACAGAATGCCTCAAAGAGATGTCATCTCATGGAATGAAATGATATGATTGCAGAATGTGCACAAAATGGATTTTGCAAGGAAGCTCTCAAAATCTTTGAATTAATGAAGCACTCTGGAGCACTGACATTGTAAGCTTTTCTTATGTTCTAGATGCATGCAGTCATGCAAGTTTAGTGGATGAGGGTTGCACATGCTTCACATGTCAGTAACCCTTATTGCATTACATATATAGTTGATCATTGGGTGTGCATGGTTGACCTTCGTGCCCATGTTGGCTATCTTGAGGACACCCTAAACATTATTACTAAGATGCCATTTAAATGTTTGGTGCCTATGGATCATATATGAATATAGGCTGAGTATTCCAGCAACACTACTTTTTTAGTTAGATCCTAAAAATGTTGTAACTTATGTTCTCTAAAACATCTGTGCAGAAGCGAGTAGGTCGTGAGGTTCAAATAGTAAGGATATTGATGAAAGATAGAGGAATTAAAAAGATACCCACATGTAGTTGGATTGAAGGGCATAAAATGGTACATGCTTTTTTGTGTAGGAGACAGATCACATCCACAAACATGGGAGAGCTATGCAAAATTGGAGAAAATGGCTTGGCAAATGAAGGCAACAAGGTATTTCCAGATTCAAGACTTTTACTTAATGTTGTGGAATAGAAGAAAAAATAATCATTTATCTGCCGCCATAGTGAAAAGTTAGAAATTGCATTTGGTTTGTTAAACATGGCCCTTGGTACAACTATTAGAGTTGTTAGGAACCTTCGAGTATGTTCTAATTTTCACACTGCATCTAAATTCATCTCCAAGATTGTTGCAAGAGAAATTGTTCTAAGAGATGTGAACCATTTCCATAATTTTAAACAGGGACAATGTTCTTGTGGAGAATATTGGTGATGCTAAATTAAACAATTTGAAAAATAGGCTTGCATTATAATAATGTGCAATACATCAGATATCCAGTAATAATGAAGGGAAATCCATAAAACCATAACAACAAGGATTTTTTTGCCATATATTGTAGTTACAAGTGCCCTGGTAGACATACATGAAAATGTGGAAGCATAGACAAGGCAAGCGAATTGTTTCAAAAAATGCCTCAAAGAAATGTGATATCATGGAATGCCATGATTGAAGGATATGTTTAAAATGGGTTTTTTCTGAAAAGTCCTTAGAAAATTTAAGAAAATGCAACCAGTGGGTGTAAATCCCAACTCCTCAACCTTTGAAAGTGTTCTTCCTACTTGTGTGTGAATTAGAGCTTTGGATGAGGATATGAACATCTATCAAAAGAATATTTGGAAGTGGATTTTTATCAGATATTGTAGTTGCAAGTTCCACTTCGG
Organism: Cunninghamia lanceolata; assembly: GCA_027924645.1. NCBI lineage: Eukaryota > Viridiplantae > Streptophyta > Pinopsida > Cupressales > Cupressaceae > Cunninghamia > Cunninghamia lanceolata. The sequence goes on along the minus strand of BSBN01000472.1, from coordinate 10,512,559 downwards.
ATCACTAAAGCCTTCACAAAAACTTCTGCATAAAATTTAATAATGAAGAATTTATGCACATTCTCTTTTGAATGATTTCAAATTGTGATCAATTTATTTGTAGCTTATAATGTGTAGATGAGATTTGACATTCCTTATAGTTTCCTATGCCATTCACTAAAGTTGCATAAAATCTTTGCAAAGGTAAAAACGTATCCTACAAATTTCTCTTTCTCCAGCTGCAAATAATATAAAATTGAAAAGAATCACTTTTACTCTCCTTCGCACTTTATAAAATGTCATCGTATGCCTCCACTACAACACTACATGGTTTGTTGCTAGGCCTTCATGGTGATGCAGGAAAAGCATGTTGAGTCACCCACTCTCCCGCAAACTCTTCATGTCATGCCAGTGGTGATGTGGGAAACCCTTTTCTTCTACTCTTCTCTTTCATCAATGTCGTCGATGTCAACAAAAAAATGGAAAATTTTTGTTTGGAAGTTCATCAAAGGTACAATAAAATTTATGAATCCCTTTTCCAATACAAGCAATCAACTCACTTCCATAGAAGAGTTGAATTAGAAGTAGAATTTGAAGGAGCACATGCAAGAATACATGCCTTTGTAATGCTTTTGAAACAAAATTGTCATAAAGCACAATATGTAAGTTCATTGATTTTTCACACATTCAAACATTCACATGATAAACTTAAGCTCTTCCTAATTAAACCTACATCAAATTTTAGTCATACTATATCAGATCCAAAATAGCTTCATATAAATATTTTACATGTCTTATTACTTGCTCAAGTATTTGAATATGAATTAGAAAATTTCCAGCAAATTAACTATTGATGAATAAACCTTTGAAATCCATCTTTAGATTCTATGAAGACTCAAATTCAGATGTAAATGATAGTTTTGGGATAATCATTCAGTCTCAAATTGGTTTATAATGGACACATTGTTAACTCAATAAACCCAGAATAACATCAACCAATAAAATCATTTAACCTTAAATGAAAACAAAGTTTTGAAATATGATAGCTTTGTTGTGTCTTGAAGCCTATTAGCAGTCTTCATACTCCTATGTCACTAGCCTCACAAATAATACGTGTATCACATTTTTCACAAATTTTGAACAAGCAAAATCGATACGTATATCAATGACAATAAAAAAAATAACCCCTACCTTGATGTGGGAGCACATTATGGGGCAGTTTAGATAACAATATAAGAAGCCAAGGTAGCCTGTTTTGTAAAGTTTTTTTTAAAAAACATAAGGCTTATCAAGGATATGGTAATAGATCTGGCATCAAGAGGGTGAGAAGATAATAGATAGGAATCCTTTCTCATTACAACACACATCCTTTCAATATCCTTATACGGAGATATAAACTACCTACTAGACAATATTATTGAAGATGTCCACATCTTAGTGGCCACGTTCAACCAAATTCTCACTGATGATTGAACAACTGCAAATAAGATTACCAAAATAGCATTAGAATGTAATTACAGTATAAGATCAACTTGAGGATGAAAAATGATACAATATTTTTAACTCTATACCTTGGATGCTTACCCAAAGTAGTCACTAATGGTGGGGATGTTCCTTGTGATCCATTCAAACCTTCTTCTACTCCTAGGACCAAGTTAAAAGAGCTTCCTAAACCCCTATAGATCAGATATCTTTGGAGATGCAAAAGATTTTGTAATTATTGGAAAATAGTGTGTAATAGGAATAATACAAGCAAAATATGCAAGAATCATGATCTCATGGACATAAATAATTGCAGGATATGCACAAGATGTTAATGAATAAAAAAGCTTTTGGAAACTATCATCCAATACAATTGGTAATTGTAAGACCGAATCCTAACACTTTTTATTGCCCTTTTCATCTATACTAAAATGGAAGTATTGGAATAGAGTTGGACATCCATCAAAAATATAATGGAAAGGTTAATATAGTTGAAGGTGGTCACAACTACTCTAGTGAACATGAATTCGAAATGAGATAGCTAGATACGAGTGAAACTAAGAGAAATAATGCCCAATAGTAATGTCAGCTCATGGACTATGATGATCATAGCATGGATTTGAGAGCAACTCATTATGAAATCATCTATTCAAAATTTGGTCAAAGGCAACTTATTTACATACTCCCACATGTACTCTGCCAAATATTGCAAATAAAATCATCAAAGATGTGAAGTGCAAGGACTAGATCACCTACAAGATAAGTTCCTCTCTTCCCACAAAGGTTCTATCATACTTCATGGCCCCAAATGATAACAAAGACTCTTGAAAATTGTTTTAAAAGACTTAGTTTGGAATGTTATATGACTATCCCTAGCTAAATATCATTGAAAATGCTATAATGTCATTTGATGTGGACTGTGAAATGACTTAGTATAACCTTGGTACCCTCCTTAAGGACTGTGAAATGGTGTGATAAGCCACATAATGGGATACCTAAAACAAAGCTACAATTTCATTACCCCTTTTACTATCACTGTACCCTGCTCACTGTCATAGAAACCCTCTAGAGACACTGTTCTATCTAGATTCTTAAGACATTGCTGAAGGCTATCCTTTCTAGTGCATAATCTGCCTCCTATAACAGTCATCTATCTATCCTTTTGAACATAGACTATCCTTTCTACCTCAAAAACCTTCTCATAGAAACTATTGTCACTATTCTTTGCAATGTTCTTTGTGGACTGTATTGAAAGATTTCTTTTATGACCATTGTCTTCTATTTGGAATCCTATCTATCAGTGCACACATTTAGAGGCTTGTGAATGGTCCTACATGGGCAGACCTATGACTTCACTCATGAAATCTCTCCCTTCATATTTCATGAAGTCACTATCATTTCACTCGAGCTGTGGTCTTGTATTGAAAGGGTTATCCTCATGTTTGACTGAATGATAACTACATTCTACAAGCATGCAAACCCTATCCTTCATGTTTGATGATCATGCATATAAAAGTCTTCATATAACAGTTTTCTCTATTATTTTCTAGGAATATTAAGAACAAATTATCACATTAACCCCTATTTAGATTATCCCTCAGTTCCTAACATGGTTATCACAAAGTATTCATATTGCCCCCTTTATCCTTGCAAACTTCATGAAGCTGCTATAAATGCATTTAAAAGCTGACACTAAACCCTTAAAATAACCATCATAGGGTATTCATATTGCCCCCTTTTTTACACATCTCATGAGACTTTACAAATGAAAGATACTATATCTCCACTATGAACACCCAACGCTGCTTATTTGGAAAAAGAAAAACCCAAAGGATAACAAACCTAGAGATATGCATGAAATTACACTACAACTACCCTTGAAAACCTTTGAACATGTGGGTATGACTTGTCTCAAACTTCTGGGGCTCTTCCAGTAATAACAACATGCTGATAAAAAACATCTTCATTCCATGCAACATGTCTAATATGTGTCAAAAACCAATAACTAGGTGCCTCCTTCACATAGAGAATAGTGGAAGACTTGATCCATGACATCTCCCCTTCATCCCACACCATGCAAAGTAATTGTAACAAGGCAATAAAGATAGACTGAAAACCCTAAATGCTCCTCCATGCTATGTGGGTTAACAAAATTGAAATTCATTCTCCTTTTTCCTTTCTCTCACTCTTTCCCCTCTTAACCATTTGGTGCCTAAGTGCACCTTTAGAATTCAAATTTTTAAATCATAAAAATTTCCTAAATGACCTTTTGAGGAAAGAAAATAAATGGTGATATATTAAATTATCAACAATAATAATAGAATATAAATATAAATATAATATAATATAATTTAATATAGTTTAATATAATTATATAATAATTAGTAATAAATTTAATATAATAGTAAGAATAATATAAAATTTATATAATAATAATATAATTAGGGTTAAAACGATTGCACTTACCTCTTTTGAGAGTTGCTATATTAAGTAATATGTGGGATGTAATTATTATAAAATTATATTGGGAAGTGTTTTTTTATTATTTTTAGATGTTATAGTTTAGTTAAATTAATATGTATTTTTTAAATATATTATATTTAAAAGATGTGGAAAAATAGTAATATCTATTATTTTTTAAAAAGTAATATATATTGTCTAATTTTTATTTGTATGACTAATTATTTAGTTGTGTTTTTTACTTGATCAAATTGGTCATTTATTAGTCATTTATTTAGTCATTTATAGTTGTGTTGCAAAAAATTAGTAGAATGACTAAAAGTTTTAGTCACATAGTCATTTATTTGCCCAAATTCTACTAGTGTATTATAATTGGACATTTTACTATGATTGTTTTACTATGAGTGATTCCATGTGTGTGTGAAAGTAAATATCATTCTAGTGATATAAATGCATATGTGAAAGTCGATTTAATGATCAAATATTATTTGTATGATTATGGATGTACATTTTTTTTTTGCTTCGGTGATGATTATGAGGACTAACCTATTAATAAAAATCTAAGTGCGGCTGAATGCAGGAGAAATGTTGAAGATGAGAACATGATTGAGGTAGAAATGTTCTAGCCACCAGGAAAGAGTTGGCATGATGGATAAATCCGATGCATGCACACACTCACTTAGCTTCATGTCATATTGCATTATTGAGTGGTTTTATTTGAGCATCGTTATATGGTTGCTAGTCTTGTTTGAGTATTTTATATATTCAATCAATGCGATTGATGTTTTATGATTAGATAAATTTGTGTCTTCATTGCTACAAAATGTTCTTTGTAGTTGGTCATATATGTAATATTACATTCTTTCGACTTAGATATATTGAAATTGCATAAATTAATTGCTTTGTATTATCAATAATTATTAGATGTGTTGTTCTTTAATTAAATAATTTAATTAATAAATATATATAAATATCCTCATTATGTTTGTGAATATTCCTTGTTAGACTTAAAGTAAATGTGAATTATTAAAGATAAATATATGATATCAATAATAATATATTATAAATAGAAATCTAAATTTAAAATAAATAATTGATTGTCATGCAATTGGAGGAGACAGAAATAAGAGCGAGTTTAAAATATTTCATGCAAGCTGTGATTTGGGGATGCCAAGTGCCATACAAAACTCAAGATAAACTGGCAGTTATCAAAAAGGAACTTGAATCTAATTATATGATTGTCATTATTAGAGAGGGAGATACATTAAAACAAAGAACAAAAGGAAGGGGAGGATCATCATTTTTTTCAGTAATAGAAAGGAGAGAAGAGATTAGCAATCAGTGACAGAAGGTAAAGGAGCAACACAGAAAAGAAGGAGAGGTTAGCAGTAGGAGGTGACAATCAACCCCTTTGGCAAGCAAGTGAAATTGGGTATTTTTCTATGAATTGTGTTGCCAAAGTTTGGATGAGTACATTGTTTTAAAAATTGGCCTGCATCTTGTCCTTTCTCTGTTCTGTATCATACTTGTCTTGGCTTGTGTGTGTAACACCACTTATGCCTTGTATCTACTCCCTGACATCTTAGAATGATTTCCTGTTGCCAGCTAATTGATATCCCTTTCCCTGAGTTTTTGCCTCTATGTTGCTAAAGATTGTCACCTCTAAGCTCTGGATCAACCTGCCTATGTATATTAGCCTAATCACCAACAACCTAACCTCTATATTTCCTATCGACCTGATTTATCGCTTTATATATGAAATGTTACCTACTATTGTCCTGAATTGATATCCAATGACCTGAAGTTTAAAGCATTGACTTGGTAATTCTTGTGGTCTAGGTGATGATGGTTGACCTGTCTTATTTTTCAAACAGTCTCTTTTTAACTGTAACTAGAAATTATTTATTTGATCATAGATTTAATTTCCTGTATTCCTTAAATGATCTGAAACTACCTTTGTTTATTCCCTATTGTAGATTATTGTTTATTTGACTAGTTGCAGTAGATTTTTCTTTCAGTAGCCATTCTTGAAACTGCATTTTTACTTCATGTAGTAGTTAGTTTAAACTCTCTATCATAGTTTTATTCAATTCTATAGCTGGTATTTTATTCCCTGTCATAGTAGTATTTAACCCTATCGTAGATATGAATTCCTATCACCATTATATAAATCCCTGATGCAGTTCATATATAATCATGTCATCAAACTTTGAGGTTTTTATGTAGTTTTATATTTATTGAATCTCTATAGAAGATTAATTCTTCCTTGTAGTAGGGATAGTATATTTTTCCTATTATACCTGTCTTTGATTTTAAATAATGTTTTATTGGTAAATATTACACACCGTTTGAAATCCTTGTTACAATTAATTGCATTGAATTATAAACCAGTTTGTAACGAGTAGAAAGTTTTAACTCTAGATTCTTACTAGATATTGAGAAGAATGAAATATAGGTTAGGGAATATAACCAGTTTACAATTTCTATATATATTTTCTTTTAAATTAATAAATAATGTTCCTTTGATTATTTTCTTGAAAGTGTGTTTCCATTGATTATGCAAAATAAAGGGATTAGAAATGGTTATTAGGTGAACATGGGTTGATTTTTGCTTTGGAAAGAAAACAATTATCTCTTGTGTGTGTGTTTGGGGTTACTTTTGGGCTAGGATGCTGAATGTGGGCAAACAAACATGGATTTTCCTCTTTTTTGGGATTTGACCATAACTATTTTTAATTCTTGGCCAAGCTAGGAATTCATTGAAATAGATGAATATTTATGTAGCAAAACTTTATATATATATATATATATGCCACATCCTATTGTGAGACATTTGCACATCATCATTTAGATATGCATTTAGACTTTAGGTTGCATTGGGTGTTCCCTCCTTCCAGTTGTTCCCAGGTTGCTAGACATTTCATGCAGGGCTAGGTTTCCTTCGTGTTATGAAGGGATCTGGGGAAGTGTAATTCCTTCATGGTTGGGTGGAAAAGCACTTGATCCATATTCCCATCTCTCGACTTGTAGATGACCATGTGGGTCAGTGGTAGCTGGAGATATTGTTTCAGATATTATTAAGTTCATGTCCTAGATTATTGTACTTGTTATTCATTATGATTATTTATGGCCTACATGCCAAGTTGGACTTTGTATATTCTTTTATAGTGCTAACACCTGGATTAAGCACGTGATTTTTAATATGTAATGACTTTATTGAATAATGTTTATGAGATCTATCTTTTTACTTGAATTGATGTAATTAAATGGATTATTTACTTCAGTAACTTTTATGTTAGAATGCGTACTTTACAATAGTGAACAATCAAATAAAGAAATCTTGCTTGATAGAAAACAATTCAAGCACTAAAGATAAGTAAAAAATATTGATGAAAGTCATTGGGAGGCATGAAAGAGTTGAGGACTGGAATAGTAATGAACTATGGGCATTTTACGGTAGACTCCCATGGAAAGATAAAGTAAAAGTTGAAGTCTTGAAATCCCTAATCGAATAATTTTGGAGAAATAACACAAGAGTGTCTCCTAATCAAAGGGATGTTGTAAAAATGAGAATTGGTTGTCAAAACCATGAGCCACAATCCAAAACATTTTTTTAGATATGATTCAAACATAATTTTCTCCAAATTTGTAGAGTTATCCTCAAATTCAAATTAGTCAAAGATAATTTGAAATGGCAAAACCTTTTTGTTAGTATAAATTAATATTTACACATTAGCATAATTTAATTAGGAAGTAATTAATTAGGAAAGTATTTTCCTTTATTAGTTGTCAGTCTTATCACATAGGATAAGATTGCTTCTTGCTTTCAATCTTATCATATCTAAGATAAGGTTGCTTTATTTGTTATTTTTCTTTGTCTATTTTTGACAAATGCATTTGTATATCTTTGTATTATTCTTTTGTGGATAATTTAATGCACATGAAGTGTTGGTTGCATATTGTCCCTCTTATTTTTGGCTTCTACTGTTTTAAGCAATTCTCTTTGTAGAAGAAATACTACAAATGATTTTAGAAACCTAACATGGTATTAGACTTCCAGATCTGCGAGCCCCTTCTTGAATTGAATAAAAAATAAGCAAGAGCCATTTGTTAGGTGTAATTCTATGCAAAATAGAGCCTTTTATTAGATTCAGAGTAGTCAAAATAGTTAGATTAGCCTTTTATTTGGTTTGATTTGATCTCTGTAGGCCAGATTTGCAAGGGTTTGAGTGGGTGCTTTTTTTAGATCTAAAGGAAAGCTAGTTTTTGGAGTACTTTGGGTCAAGTCCGACCCTACCATCCTGCCCAAAAGGCCCAAAAACCTTAATATTGATTGTCAAATCATCAAAATTGGCCTCAGGATCATCTAGGGCAAAAACCCTTTATTAGGGAAGCCATACGGCCTCCCCAACATGCAGTACGAGGTAAAAAATTTAAAAAAACATTATTTTTTCCTACATTGTTAAAAAATAAAATAAAATAAAATATATTGATTTTTTAAAAAGTAGGTTTTCATTATAAAAACAATTGAAAAACTTCATTTTTTATTATTATTAATATAGGTATAGGGTACCTATGCTTGCATAGGCCCCTATACCCTATTGTAGGGTACTGCTAGTAGATGGGTCCCCTTGAGCCCCATGCCCCCTTTGGGGTTGCGATCCCTTAAGGGGCCCACATACCCTTTTCTGGGGCCATGGAACCCCTTAATGGGGTCGTGTGGGGTGAGCTTCAATCCCCCACCCCAAATATTTTTTTAAAAACTTTTTTTATGTTTTTTTAATTAAAAAATATAACATGTCTACAATAAATTTTGCATGTATCACTTGCCTCAACCTTTGTGCCTACCTTTGGCCTAGTGCCAATTTTTCGTAGTTTTTTAAAGTTGCTCTAAATCTAGTGAAGGTAACTTTGGCCAAATTATCTAGAGTGTTTTTAATCCCACAAGTGGGGTTCTAATTTTGGTAGACTTCTATTTTATCTAGAGGGTTCTACATTAAGTGGCAACTCCAAAGTTAGTGACAATTGTGCTAAATTTGGTAGAGGTGGATTTTTTACCCCTCACCATTGGCATTATCATTTTTGCACCTAATCTTCAGACAAAGATATCTTGGCCATACAGAGGTCCTTATTAGTGCAATTTTTTTGAAATGGGACAAAAATTCATGTACTTCATAGTGATGTAGATGGTTTTCAGTTTGAGCTTCTTATTTTTTTCCAAATTTCTATTTTCTTAGTGCTATTGTTGTGTAGTTCTCATTTTGGGAACTTCGAAGGACCATATCTTGGGCGTACAGACTCCTTTTTGGGTCACATTTTTCTTGAAAGTGCAAGATTTTGTTGTACTTCTCTATGGTACCAATACTTTTTTGTTTTGGAGAAGACATATTTTTCGAATAGGAGGTTAGCAAAGTTGCATTTTGAGGCATACTTTTTGATATGGATTCTCTATTCAACCAAGATGTGGCAATGGCTTCTACATTCACCAGTGGATCTATTTATTTTGAAAGGGAGAAATTTTATTTGTAGACAGTGGATTGGATTATGTCTTTAGGCATTATTCATTGGTACAAGATTTGCTTCTTGGAGGGGATTCATGGTCTCCATATGCTCTCTCTTATGGGGGCACTCATGATTATACTTTTGTGATGGATTCAGTTCTTGAGGGGTTTTACTATTTAGTCATTTTTCCATTACATGTACTTATTTTCTTTTCTCTTTTGGAGAGGGGGTGTTTCCCACATGGTTTTTCTCATTTTCTCCACTTTATGAGAGATTGTTTGTAAATGGGTACCTGATCAGGCCTTTGTTGCCAAGACCCATATTGCTTTCATTTTAGCTTGTGTGTAATCTCCCTAAGTTGCACTTATGGGGGGTGTTGGTGTAAATTAATATTTACATATTAGTATAAGTTAATTAGGGAGTAATTAGTTAGGAAAATATTTTCCTTTATTAGTTGTAAATCTTATCACATAGGATAAGATTGCTTTTTTATTTCAATCTTATCACATAGGATAAGATTATTTTATTTCTTTTTCTACTTTTTCTATTTTTGACAAATGCATTTGTATATCTTTATATTATTTATTTGTGAATAATTCAATGCACATGAAGTATTGGTTGCATATTGTGCCTCTTATTTTTGACTTATGCTTTTTTAAGCAATCCTCTTTGTGGAAGAAATACTACAAATGATTTTGGGAACCTAACACTTTTTATGTCAAAATAAATCATGTACACACACAACTTGTTGTTGTAGATTTCATATGAAATTTTCTATGCATTATGATGTTTTTTGACAAATATGTGTATCTTTGCATACTAATGATATTTTGTAGGAGTGTATGGTAGAATCTCCACCTAAAATTTGAGCATGACAAAACACTAGGGATAAAAGCTAGAGGATAAAGTAGGCCAAAGGATGACAAACCATAAAAAATTTGCAATAAAAGAAAATAAAATGAAAATTTGAATGCCAAACGCAAAGGAAATAATCAAGAATTTATCAAAATCTGAGATTTGAAACACAAAATGATGCAACATTCTAGATAAAAAACCTAAATTTTATGAAATTGGGAAATGAAGAAAAATGCAAATGGAAAACCTTTCAAAACACAAATATACTTGAAATAGGCTAAAATCTAGAAATGTAGGAGCTATTGGAAGATAAGAAGTTAGGTGAGTTGAAGCATGAGAATCACAAATGAAAAGCAAAAAGACGGACAATATTTCAATAGTTTCATGGAATGAAGACTCCTCACATGCACGCCATAAATGGCCACCTACCAGTTTTAGAGATAAGGAAAGGTTTGCATGAAGCAATTCTAGGGTCTTGAGTTTTGAGAAAAAATACAACTACGGCCACTTTAGAGTTTGAAATGTCAAAACTTGCAACTTTATAAAGAGAAAGTGTTGAAAAGTCAACAAGGATTGTAAATTTAAGTAATAGACTTAGGGACTTAGAAAAAATTAAACCAAAATTAAAACTTCCTTTCCTAGTGAAGAAACCTCCTAAGAAAAAATGACTCCTTTACAATAAATCACAATTTAATCCAACATAAGCCATATATGATAGAGAGAAAATAAAGAAACATTTAAACTAGGCAATAAAGCACAAATTCAAAAGTTTCAATACAAGGGTCCCCAAAAATTTAGAATTAGGGGCATTTTGTAACTTGGAGCAACAACTATCTTGTATCGACAACTTATTGGGTTCCTGATATTCTATATGATGTGGGCATGGCATTTTAGTTTATGTAGGATCCCCATGAGCTTTACTAGAAGGAAGCCAAGCAAATTCTCCACTACATTCAAGGTACTCACAGTTTTGGAATTCACTATGTAGTGGGCATTGATATTGAATTGATGGACTACATATGTTTAGATTGGGTGAGAAATTCTCAAGATCACAAGTTGACTTCAAGTATAGCTTCTCTCTTGGTTTAGGTCCTATTTTTTGGTCAAGAAGGAACTAGTAGTGCTTTTTCTCTATCTTGCATTGAGGCTCGGTATTGAGGGTTGTGAATGCCACCACTAAGGCCATTTGGCTTCAGCATATCCTTAAAATAAGTTTTGCATCTAGTTTAGATGACCATTAGTCATATTTTGTGACAATTGAAGTGCTATATAGATTTAACAAAACCTAGTCCATCATCAGTGGACCAAGCACATTGATATTCACATGCACTACATTTGGGAGCTCATTCTTGGACAATACATCGATCTAGGTTATTGTGCAACAATAAAACATGTAGTTGAAATCTTCACCAAAAACTTTATAGAGAATTAGTTTCTTTATCTATGAGAATTTTTAGGGGTTTGGGAGCCTACATATTCTCAAGGGGATTCTTAGTCCTCCTTGTTGACCTATTTTCCTCTGTCTAGAGTCCAATAGTTCATCTTGTAAATCTTGTTGGAATTCCTTGGAATATAGCCTTGCAGACATTAAATCCTTCAAATTCTAGTGCTATGCCTTGCAAAAATCCCTAAAAATCCATTTAGAGAATTCTTACAAAAAACCTAGAAAAAACTAGAAATCTTTAGCCTTCAAAGTATGCCCTTGTAGAGTTTTCTCCACCTTCATACTTAATTGTCTCTAGGTATGGATATTCGTTGTCTGGATATTTGGATGTTTTCCAATGTCTAGATCTTAGTTAATCTCTGGATATTAGCTTAATATCCGGACCTTGGCTAATATCTAGGTCTTAGTTGATATCCGGACCTTAGCTAATATCTAGATATTATTTTAATATTTGGACCTTAACTAAGTTCCAAATATCTCTCAAATGTCCAGACCTTAGTCGATATCCAGATATTATATTAACATCTAGATATTTTCTTATGTCCAGATCTTCCCCATTGTCCATATCCTTAAGCGAATGTCTTGATGACATCATTAGGTCGCCTCCCCAAAGAATTGCATATGACAATGATGTCACTCGAACATTCTGCCACCAACATATTATCCTTCAATTTTTATATCTTGATGATGTCATCCAGATCCCCTCTCTAACGAAGTCTTCTATGTCGATGACATAATCGAGATATTCCAGCATGGATATTTGGCAAGTCTTAATATCTCAACTCTCCCAATATGCAGTGATGTCATCAGGATAAGGGCATCAATTTCATGGTATGAATACAAAGAAGCATCTGGATATTAAGCCAATATCTGAATATCAAGTTAACATCCAGACATCAGGTATCCATGCGGATGACGACCTCTCCATGCTATGAAGGTAAATTTGATGGGTGCATCTAGATATTAGGATATTGAAACTATTATGTTCAGTCAAGTTGTATCATTTGAAATATTCACGAATGTGTAGACCCAAAGGGATATTCATGGATATTCATATGCCCATTGACCACAACTTTGACTATGGATATCTGCTTCATCCTAAAGAATTTCTACATGATCCAAAAGGTGAAATTTCTTAGAATTTCACCCTCTTTCATTTGGTGGGATTTTTGAGGAAAATCCACACTTCAAAATTATGATCCAGAATTCATGATTTGGACAAAAATATGCATATCCAGATATCAGGATAAGTTGTTGACTAAAGGGCAAATATGCAGGCTTGACTGACAAGACATATTAGAGGCCGAATTGAAGTGTTGTAAAGCTTTCAAGGAGAAGATATTTTGCATTAATGGTTGCGGGTACATGATTCAATAGTTTGTATTAATGGCACAAATATCTGCCAGCTGCTTGATGGATTTAGATATTTTTTACATTGAATTCTTGCAGGTAGATGTCCCTTCTGGAGAGGAAATATCTCTGATAGGCCCATGGGCACATTCATTATAGTAGGCAATGGTGTTCCATTTGTAAATTCTATATAAAACATGAAATGTAATGTATTCAGGTTGGCATTTGGTTTAAAAAACCATATCTCTTGCAATTGTAATCGTGCCTCTTTGATAAAAGAAATCAGATTTTTACCTTCTCATGAACTGTGCTCTGCTATGTGTATTCTTCTATTTGATCTCCATCTATGAATGTATCTTTCCTCTTGGATTTCATTTAGTTTTTCTTACCTCTACAAGTAGTTCATGATTTGTGTATGTTGGTCTATTGGATATTGTTATTCTGTGCATACATGGTTGTTTTGAGGGCCTTCCCATATTTAAACTTGCTGTATCACCTCCCTTTACTTTCACTGTTACTCCCTCTTCCTCTTTTAGTAAACAGATGGATAAATTAGGCTTAATCTTAGGATCATTGAATCTCTCATTTAGCAAAGGAACCAACCTCTCTCTAGAGATTTGACCTCCCTGTAGGGTCCCACACCTAGAGGTCATCTCAATGTTTCACAAGATTGTTGGAGCCCTAAATGCAAATCTATGTCACAACAATTTCTGGCATGCTCGGTGGGACAAAAAGTATAAGTAATCAAAGAGTCAAGTTGATAATTTGGTGTTCTTCTCAATACTCTACACCTTGGCAGACATTTTCATGCACGTAGCGACTCTACAAGCTTCTAGTTCTAATCAACACCATCTTTTATGCTTGTGCAAACTAGAGCATCTTCAAGAGGTAACTTTCAATTCATTGAACTATCTATTGCTGCTTCATGGAGAAGGTCTAGGTTATATCCTGCAAGAAGGAACAACATCCTTAATTTACCTCATTCAAGGGCTCAATCCACACCCCCTCCTTTTAGGTTTCAATATAATAGAAGAATTTTGCATATTCCTAGATTGAATTTGAATATCCCTAGGATGGAAAGAAATTTACCTTTTGTGACCTTCAATGGAGGTAGTCCTTTAGACTTGGCTGCATATAATGACATACTTGGTGCAGCCCTAAAAAGTGTTTCACCCTTCACAGGTGATGGCTCTATTACCCTTGTTGAGAATATCAAGGACATATCCAATGTATGCTCGGTCCATCATATACAACATGAAGATGTTGTAGTCTGACTCATGGTCTCATCTTTTAAGGGGAGATCTCTTCAATGCTTTAGGAGCCTGACCGCTGCATCCATACATACCTGGGATGACTAGGGATAAGCCCTCTACAAATAATTTAGAAAGAGGGCAGACAATGTTTCATTACTTGACCAGTTGACAACTATCAAAAGAGCTCCAAGTGAGATGCTAGGAGGCCAAAATTTTAGATTCTAGAGGACATGGGAGAGAATCCTAGCTACCCTCATGCCATCTCCACAAGGTGTTTTTGTTGTTATATGGAGCCTAATCAGACTTGGAGGTTATATTTACCCCACTTTTATCAGCGCGGTTTCCCCCCAAATTCCTACGGGGTCAAGGGGCAGCGCCCCTTGCGGGGGTTTGGGGGCAACGCCCCCAAGACAGGGTCAAGGGGCAGCGCCCCTTGCGGGGTCCAGGGGCAGTGCCCCTGGCGCGTTCCCTGTCGCGATACAGGGCGGGGTCCAGGGGCAGCGCTCTCGTGGGGGCTCGGGGGCAACGCCCCCGAAACCTCACACAGTTTTTTATTATTTTATAATGCACCGGGAGTTAATTTTTTCATTGATCGACATAAGAAAACCCTATTTTGTAACTGATAAAAAGCTTGATAAAAAGCGGCTAAGGGTTAGGGTTTTGATATTGTATTGTAGCATTTTGCAGCGGTATTGAGTTGCAGGGATTGCTGATTGTAATCGGTTTGATTTACTGGATAATAATATTGGACTCTCTGTTTGGTGGATGTAGCCTGAGTTTGGGTGAACCACGTTAAACATTGTCTCTCGCTATTATTATTTCTGTGTATTTCCATTTCTCTGTTTACTCTTTATTTGCATTTAATTCGATTATCTTCTGCCGGCTAACCCTAACAGTTTTCTTGTAATTTTTAAGAGATTTGAATTTTGACATTGCAATGATGATGCAATCCATGGGTGTTGAGACTCTACTAGTTAGCTGTGAGACAACTCTTAAAGAAGAAAATTATTTAATATAGGTTGGGAAAATTGCTCCCATATCTCCTATTCCCCTTTTTCTAGAGATGACATCCTCATCCCAATAGCCCATTATTTCTCCCATTCCAGAGCCTAAAGCTTCAACATCTTCTCTTTCTCAAGAAGAGAGTGATCTTAAGACCCTAATGTGTAATTTGACCAACAAAGTGAATAGTATAGCTATTCAAACTGCTCCCAAGCCTCATCAAAATTATTGTCAAGGGCAGTCATCTAATTCAAATTAGAACCAAGGGTATAATCCTAATAGAAATTAGAATTGGAATCAGGGTTACCAATAAAATAGATATGAAAATCCTAACCCTACACAGCCTTTACAAATAGTTTGACCTATCCAACATATACCGGCTATGAATCCAGTTAGGGCTTTAGCCCTACTTAGAATAATCTGGCCCAAGAGGCAAATTGGTACTACCCCTACAACCAACCTCATAATTAATCCTCTTGTGCTTTTGGAGAACAAGAGAGGGCTTTAATGGTGCATAACTTTGCAGGCATCATTATTGGAGGCAGCCAATAACAATCCTGAAATACCAAATGAGGCTACTTCTGATGCCAACATGATGCTATGGATTGTAGAAGATTTTTGTGTTGTCAATCAACCTATGGACAATGTTATTATTCCCAATGCAAACAACATCAGGTCAAATAAGAGGTAGTTGGAGGCTAGCCCTATGCCTACTGTGTTGCAAAAAGAGCCAATTTCAAAGGAAAAAGTGGCCAGTGCCACAATTCCAACATAAAGTAGCAAATCTGTTGCTACAAAAGAGACTCCTTCAAGCTTAAAAGTGCCTAAACAACTTGCTGAACAAACAAGGGAACATGGATTCCTTCCATGCATAATGTAGCCGTTGTTCGATTAAATATTGTGGAACAGATGAAGAAGATAAATACACTACAACAAATCCCTATGATTAGCTCCATTTTTTGCTCCATTTTTTTCTTCCACCCACTATTTTAATGTGCTTTTCTCTAATTTTTTCAAAAATTCGGTGCTATTTATCAGGATGGACCTATTTTTGGCATTTTTTCGCTGATCAGATCAAGTAGGCACTAATTCTGGTGCTAATCAGTGCCCAATTTAGTGCCTACTTAATGCCTATTTTAGTGCCTACTTTAGCACCAAATGTAGTGCCCAATTTGGCACCTAATATATGGTTACTTGGGTTTAGGAGTATTATTTAGGGTTTAGGGTTTATGGTTTTGGGGTTAGGGGTTAAGGTTTAGAGGTTTAGGGTTTAGGGTTTAGAGAGAGCTAGAAGACCAATAAGGAAATATAGAGGAGATCAAGGGGAGAGATATGGAGATAGAGAGAGGGATATGGCTAGAGAGATAGGGAGAGAGGTTGAGAGGTAGAGGGACAAAGGTAATAGGGAGAGCGGGGAGAGATAGGGAGATAGAGGTTTACGGTTACTTAGGTTTAGGGTTTAGGGGTTAGGATTTAGGGGCATTATAATTTAGGGTTTAGGGTTTATTGTTTAGGAGTTAGGGGTTCAAGTTTAGAGGTTTAGGGTTTAGGGTTTATAGAGAGAGAGGAATGATAGGGAGATATAGAGGAGAATGTGGAAGAGAGATAGGGAGATAGAGAATGAGGCACATGGATAGGGACATAGGGAGAGAGATTATTGAGAGGTAGAGGGATGATAGAGATAGGGCGATAGACTAGGTTTAGAGTTGCTTGGATTTAGGTTTTAGGGTTGCTTGGGTTTGGAGATAGTTAGATAAAGAGAGAGAGAGAGGAGACAAATAGGTAGAGTTAGAGGAGACATAGAGGGGAGAGATAGAGAGTGAATGAGATATCCAGAGAGATAGGGAGAAGGATGAGAGGTAGACTAGGGACGATAGAGATAGGGAGATAGGGGTTTAAGGGTTAGGGGTTAAGGTTTAGGAGCATTATTTAGGGTTTATGATTAAGTAGTGTTTAAAGGTTTAGGGTTTAATGTTTAGAGAGAGAGAAGCAATAGGGAGATATAGAGAGTGAGGTACATGGCCAGAGACATAGCCGAAAGAGATAGGGATATGGAGAGTGAGGGGACATGGCCAAAGACATAGGGAGAGAGATTGAGAGGTAGAGGAATGATAGAGATAGGGAGATAGGGAGATAGAGGTTTAGGGTTGCTTGGGTTTAGTGTTTAGGGTTTAGGGGTTTGCCAAGATTTAGGATTTAGGGGTTTAGGGTTTCTTAGGTTTAGGGTTTAGGTGTTAGGGATCAGGGCTTAGGGGCATTATTTAGGGTTTATATATGTTTTAGGGGTATTATTTAAGGTTTAGAGGTTCTAGGTTGCTCAGGTTTAGGGTTTAGGGGCATTATTTAGGGTTTACAGTTGCATTTCAAAAGAAGTCTCTCTCTCTCTCTAAATCCCTCAACCTTAAATAATGCCCTATCCCCTAACCCCTAAACCCTAAATGACCTGAGCAACCCTATAAACCTCTATCTCCCTATCTCTCCCTTATCTCCCTCGACTCTCTATCATCCCTCTACCTCTCAATCTCTCTCCCTATCTCTCTAGACATCTCACTCACTCTCTATCTCCCTATCTCTCCCTCTATCTCCTCTCTAGTCTCTCTACCTATCTATCTCTCCCTATCTCTTGCCTCTCTAGACATCTCTCTAGTCACTCTCTATTCCCTATCTCTCTCCTCTATCTCCTCTATCTCTCCCTATCTATCTCCTCTCTAGCTCTCCTCTGCCTAGCTATCTCTGCCTATCTCTCTATCTCTTGCCTCTCTCCCCTATCATTCAACCTATATCTTCCTATCTCTCCCTTAATCTATTAATTCTCCCTCTCCTTATCAATGAAGGAAATGAACAAGAAAACTAGGACTCTCTCTCTCTCTAGTCTCTTCCTCTTTGCCTCTATCCATCTCCCTTATCAACAAAGCAAATGGAAACAAGAAAACTAGGACATGAAAAGAGGGATGAGGATATAACATTGGGGATGAAAAACAAGATAAAACTAAAGTTCAATAGATGGGAAGAATGATGAGAGGAGAGGTGGAAATTTATAGTAAAATAGGGAAAAATTGGTGGGATCTAAAGGGAAATTAGAAAGGAAAAGGAAAACTAGCTAGAAAGCTAGGAAAAATATTTAACTAGGAGAGAGAGAGAGAGAGAGAGAGAGAGAGAGAGAGAGAGAGAGAGAGAGAGAGAGAGAGAGAGAGAGAGAGAGAGAGAGAGAGAGAGAGAGAGAGAGAGTGAGAGAGATGAGAGAGAGAGAGAGAGAGGAGAGAGAGAGAGAGAGAGAGAGAGAGAGAGAGAGAGAGAGAGGAGAGAGAGAGAGAGAGAGAGAGAGAGAGAGAGAGAGAGAGAGAGAGAGAGAGAGAGAGAGAGAGAGAGAGAGAGAGAGAGAGAGAGAGAGAGAGAGAGAGAGAGAGAGAGAGAGAGAGAGAGAGAGAGAGAGAGAGAGAGAGAGAGAGAGAGAGAGAGAGAGAGAGAGAGAGAGAGAGAGAGAGAGAGAGAGAGAGCATTAGTTCATCACACACTTCACATTTGACATCATGCTAAAAAGATCAAATTAGTTTTGTATTCTTCTCAACTATTTCATTTCTCTATCTTAATTACTTAATATCTCAATATTTTATTCTACTCTCAATTGCTTGTACTTTAAAGTTTAATTAAATCTAGGATTGACTTAAATCTTCTATTATAGGGTATGATTTATTTCCCTATATTTTTTGAACTCACAATTTCCATGCATATGTTTAGGATAAAAAAAGATTGATTTTTATTTTGAGTTTTTGTGGTTTTCATTTGTTGGAAACAACGCAATGCCTTTAATTTTGCATTCCTAAGAACATCTAGGATCCTTATTCTTGTATATATTTCCAAAATCCAATTTTGTTTTACTGTTTTAGGAATAAGGTTTAAAGATTTATACAAAACATTAATCCATTGTTATGTTCTTGTGTTGACCGTTTGTTGCCGGTTGTCGATCCTTTAAGTCACAACCTTAAGTCTTGATGTCCATGGGTTGACCGGACCCCTTAGCCTAATCATTATGTGTTCCCGCTAGTAATTCCTAAAGTCTTATAAAATGAAAATCATACTGTCATGGAGCATGTCAGGATGCCGTCATACCCGTCCACGATGCCATGATAGGCCGCCACATGTCAGTGTTGAGTGTTTAGATCCAATAGCTACATGTTAGCACAGGGGAATCTTCTTAGAAGGAATATTCACCACGAGATGGTGAGATAGCGACATGTGGCATCCACTGATTAAAATGTAAGTGTCATAAAGGCACATGGGTGCTATGTCACACCATCACACAGTAGGTATATGGTGGGCCCTCTTTAACTGTGACGCCACGAAGAGGTGACACATGTCTAGTCTGTGTTGAAGACTTGGCTCATTCCCATTGAATGATGACTTGTCAACCAAGATGACTAAGATTGTCAAATCTAGTCAGTAAATCAAAGTCGTAGATTTCAGCAAAGTAACGAAAGATCAACGGTCCAAATTCAAAAATTCAAATAATGAATATTTTTGAACGACTATGGCATGAGTAGGAGTTATGGTTGCCACGAACTCCATTAATATATAGAGTGGTACAGGAATTTGATGTTATAACATCATAATTCAAGTTACTTCCTGTCATTCTTCAAGAAGCAATCGTATTCAGAGCCAGAGAATCATCAGAAAAAGCAAAGAGAAGCAATTCAAAGCCTTTGTGATGTCCAAAATCAGTAAGTCATTATCTCTCCCCTGCACTTAGTTTTCTATCTATAATAATTCTCTAAAACATTTAGGGTAGTCCTTAATTGCATAAACCCTAGGTTGCCTGCATAAAATACAAAATGAGTCAGTCTAGTGAAGCTTCGACCTCCAAACGCAGCCTTGATGAAGACATCATGATTTGGTGTCCTGGCTCATCTAAAAGACCTTTGACAAATTTAGGAGAGGTTGGTAGAAATGATAAAATATATGACCTTTGTGTAGATTGTAGAGATGCTAGGCTCCCTATGTCTACTTGGAGTCTATTTGAGCATTGGCACAAACAAAGTGACTACAAAGCCCCAGTCTGCCATGCTTGGACATTAGACTTGTCCAAATTGATATGCTCTAATGTCTTCATAAACACAGACTTAGTGAGAGTTGTAGCTACTAGGTATGACCCTAAGACCATGTCTGTCTTGTCTAGAAATGGTAGTGTTATCATTAGATTCATA
This sequence comes from Cunninghamia lanceolata, assembly GCA_027924645.1. NCBI lineage: Eukaryota > Viridiplantae > Streptophyta > Pinopsida > Cupressales > Cupressaceae > Cunninghamia > Cunninghamia lanceolata. The sequence goes on along the minus strand of BSBN01000472.1, from coordinate 10,492,031 downwards.
AAGGCCTACATTGCTACTGTCTTCAATCTTAATTCTATTGTTGGTATACCTATAGACTTGAATGCTTTTAGAGAAAAATACAGAGGTCTTAAGTATGCATATAGATCTTACAACTTGGCCAAACATAGATTGAAGGGGGGTTGATGGAGCTTTGATCAAAATCCCTGTCACAGAAGAGGACCTCTCTGATGCAGCCTGTTCATGGAATATTTTGTTAAAACTTATCATAGCTTGTGTCATGTGCTTGGGATAGATGCATCAGATAGAATGCCTGATGCCTCTAATGATGATGGAAGTATATATCCAAGATTATGAAGCCGACAAGCCATATGATTATTCATGGTACTTGTCAAAGAAGATGCATGCACAAATGATGGCCATTAAGAACTATATGTATACTCAAAGCCCCCATGTAAGGTTCACTTGGTATTCATTAATGTGCCACATGATTCTATTTTCTTTGTCTGGCCATTGGGGAAAGGATTCCATTTGAGAATGACTGATGTAGAAGGCAATGCCATGCTAGTTCAGATGTGGACCTGCATGCTAGACATGCACTTCAAATATGCTAGTTATGTCACCTTTGAGGAGCATTTTGTGAGGAAAGTATTGGTATTCCTGGAGCCTACTGCAAAAAGAGTACCAAGGAAATTAAGGACTTTCTAAGACAATGGAGAGAACCCCCATCTGAATATCAATCACAATTGGGGAGATTGGTTTTTACATAAAATTACAACCTATATCAGAATCTATGGGTGTGAGGCTCCACCCTATTCCTTACAAAAATTTGTGCCTAGAAGAATAGGATTTATGGAGATCATCAGACAACTGAATGCAACAGATAAGGAGCATTTAGACAGCATAGGAAGGGATCTCTTATCCTAGCATCTCTGAAGCTTCATGATTTTATTACAATTGACAAGATGGTTTAGAATATATCAGTTTCATGTTGCAATGTTATAGGATGAATATGGAGGCAATAAGGCTCTTTGATCCTGAAGACTTTATTCATGACATAAGGCATAAAATCGGCAGGCCTGAATATCCACACAATGTCCTGCTTGATGAGGATACTATCAGAAATTGTGAATCAATGCAACAAGTGTTTTTCTTGAGAAATAAATGGAAATTGATAATGGATGCAGAGAAAAGGAAGAAAAATGCCAACTCTGCATATCAAGGGCATTCATTGAAATTCAAGACCCCATTGAAAGAATCAAAATGTTCTTTGAAAAGGGAGATGAATTGATTGCTAAGACACTCGCTGGAGAGGAAAGGCCCACTTATCAACCGAGCAGTTCAAAGGGCAAATATATTAGGAAAAGTTCCATTGACTCCCCTGATGCTCCTACCCCAAAAAGAGCAAAGATAATTGATCTTGAGATAGAATAAAAATGGAAGTTGTGAATTTTGAGGAAGAGGTGGCAGAGGAACAAGATCCATAGCCCCCACATCAATTGCATTCTCCCCAAGGATAGCACCATATGCTCCCCAGAGAATAGGTTGATAAGGTCCATAGTCAACAATGAGGTGGACACTGAAGATGTGAGGGAAGTGGCATGCAATCAATTTATCTCTAATGATGCATTCATTACCACCCCAGAATTCAAATCCTTTGTGTTGAGAACAAGGAGTGAAGAGTTCTAGAGAAGGATAGAAGAAGCAAAACATGGTGCAAACCCTTCAGAATATGATGCTATCATAAGGAGGGTTTTGGGTGAGGTGAACAAGGATATCAGTGCAATGACTCCTGAAGAAGGGAGAGCACTTGTGAAGAAAAGCAAAATATTACTATTGCCACACTGGACATTATCAGATACTATCACATTTGATACCATTACGAGGGATGATATAGATGTAAGTGGAGAACATGCTAAGAGAGCGTTGCAGGTGCTATCTTTGACCCCTAAATTTGATACCTTGGCTATTTGGGCATTGGCCCTAAATGATAAGAACCAAAGGTAGGCTTGGAGGAATAATTGGTAATGTGATCATAAAGAGGGTGTCAGACACCCCTGCTCCTTAGGCAACCAACTTGAATGTATAGACAACACGTTTTGTAGAGGCAACAACACTTAAACTGCAGAAAGATTAAAATGATTATTGGGGAAATACATAGAGGCAATGGCTAGGCTTAGTGTCTATGAGAGTCAACTTCAATTGGAAGCTGGTCCATCCAAACTCCCCTAGTCATACAGACCGCAGAATCATTGCCAGTGGACACACAACCCCTGCTTCAAGAGATAAAGGAATTGAAAGAAGAGAATAAGAAGTTGAATGAAGAAATGGAAGGTAAAATGAAGGATGTGGCAACAAATTTAGTTAAGTATAGAGTTAACAAGATATTGGCTAGGTTGGAGGAGACCCACAAGTCTTACTCCCTGTTAAGGATAGCACGTGAAAAACATGAGTCAGACAAATATAGGCTATTAGCTATGAAGACCAAGTGGCTACCAAGGACTGGGAAATCAGTGAATTTCTTAGGTGTTCTAGATATGATTCAGAGGGTCCTCCTGAGATGTAGTTAGTAGTAGGAATGCTGGAAAAATTTAAGGAGGTGGCTACTTATCAACTAAAATTGGATATAATAATAAAGGTTAAAATGTAGGCAGTTGAAAAGTAAGAAACAAAATGGTTGCCTCATATTTTAGAAGTCGATGGGACTACAAAAGACTTGAATAAGTGGAGGAAGGAAATCATTGATAATGGTAATCAGTTAATTCTAGCTTGTTACGATAAAGGAGACCCAACTCAACATGTGTTAAGTTGGACACTTGAAAGACTACACATGGTAGACATTCTATTTGAATTATTTGGTAAAAGTGTCAAAGGTATCCTAGATGCACAATATGTCAGCCACAATGGTAAGATAGAAGAAATCATCTCATTTCCTTGGCTAGCTGAAAGAACATATGGTGGGTGGGAGGACATATATGGATCAAAATAATGACAACTTGGCTATCATCTTCCAATTACAACAATGCAGATCCCTAGGCAGCTCCTTGTGTTTCTCAAGGCCAACCACTCCTTCATTTCTGTTTCCTTCGGTGCAATTAATGTTTCTCCAATGCCTTTAGGTGCTTCTTTGTATTCATTGAATTTGAAAGATAATGTATTAATTGCTCAGGGTACATGTTCCTGTTATATAATGGAACTGTGTCACTCATTTCTTGTTGTTGAAGACCTAGAAAATTTTGAAAAATGAAGGAAAATGCAAAGCTTTTTGGGTTGTTCTATTCTCTTTACTGTGAGTTAATGAGTTGTATGTTCATTTCTCTATCTTAATTACTTAATATCTCAATATTTTATTCTAATGATGAAGAAGAATATTATGATCATGATGTCTTTATTAAAGGTGTTGAAAATGAATAGAAACATGAGATCGTTGATAAATTGAAATATTTGTACAATCAATTAGCTAATATAGATGATAATATGTCCACTTAATTTTTCATTGATGGTCTTACTCAAGTACTTATCACAATTAGATAACATGGCATAGATACAATTAAGGATATATATGAAAAATAATTAAAGATAAACAAACTCCTCATGTGGCAGGCACCGGTCATTCTCTTTTGAAAATCATTCCCTTGTATATAATTTCAAAATTCAATTTTTTTTTTCTATTTTAGGAGTAGTGTTTAAATATTTATAGAAAACATTAATCCAAATCATATGCTAGATTGGGTTAAGTGAAGTGGATGATTCAATTGACAAAATTACATAAGCTCCTTAATCTATTCTGAAGTCACCAGCAAACTTGAAACTAAATTGTCATTGGTGAAACAAGGTAACACCCACCTAGGCTTGATTAGAGCCTAAAGTGCAGAGAATTTTGATTAATCTGAGCAATTCTATTAGTTGGGCAAATTCACATATAAATCCTAATCATAAGATTTGGCATATCTTTAGGGTAACATACATCAGCAATAGAAGCAACTGTTCTCAATGTTTATACTTCTATGTTTAGTCATGCTGCTGTGAAGAAGTTAGAACAAAGGCTGCCAGATTATGAGAAAACTTAGAAAGTAATGAATGATGAAGTAAAGAAATTGTATTTTAAAAATGTGAAATTAAAGAAACAATTGCAAGCTAGAAATGGATAAGAAATAACTCAAATGAAAGTGGATTATGATTGATTTCTCCTATGATATCCTTTGATTACTAGGGGTAATGTATCAACTTTACTTTGCATCTCATCAATTCTTTTAAGGATGACATCTATGTTGGAAGGATGAACACTAGGAATTATGATTAAAATGGGAGTGGAAGTGGCAACATGAGATAATACGTGGAGTGTATTTGTGTAGTAACATTATTGCTCAAATTCATAAAGGTTTGATATAAGTATTTGTGTAGTAAGATTCATGTCTTGCCTATCCATATGTGCAATATGTGCATCATGATGAAAAACATCTTCCCCATTAAAATATTTAGTAGTCATCAAATCCTCAATCATAACTTCCTCGCAAAATGAGGATTAGGTTGAGACCTTGACATTCAAGCAAAATATAAAGCAATGAAAAGGAAATTACATCCAAGTAATCCTAATTTTTTCTGCCAACAATTCATACAAAAGATTGAATAATTTAAGGATATTGCAATAGGTAATTTGTATTGACACAAATAATATTACTAAAGCATTTCAAAGTTTAGGCCATAAGAATCATCCTTTTTTAATCATGGATTGCAAATAATTCTAAAAATTTAGAAGTCTTGGTCATTAACATTATTGTCTGCTACAATGTCATCCAGTGTATCATTGTCAATGTTCATACGTTTTTTCAAGTATTTAATATTATCATCATCCTCATCTTGACCTGCATCATCTTCATCATCATTGAAATCTGACTGTAGACCATCTATATTGTTACCAAATGTATTTGGATCATCATTTTGTATACCATCCATATTGTTGTCTTCCATAACATCATCCAACTCTGGATTGTTGTCTTCTTGTGCTTGAACATAACCATCTTCAACATCATCATGGATGTCAATTTCTTTGATGTTCTCTAATCCCTCTCTCATTTTGTTGGCCATCATTGTTTTTCTCAGTATCCACTAATGCATCGTCAAATACATGCCTTAATCTTGGATCATAATGTATGACAAATATCCATTTCGAGTCTAAAATATCTTCATAGAAAAATACTTGCACATGAATGACATACATATATTAGACGTATGGTATAACAATTTTATAGATTAATAAACACATGTATATATTCGTAATAAACTATGAATTAATAGATTAATGATCACTACTACTTCTTGTTTGAGTTAAAGAAATACCTACTCACAATGAATTGGTAGAACATAAGGCTCCTTATCCTCCGATAGGAAACATGAGGAATCTATAGAAAACAATCCACTGTGGGTATCATGTCTTCATGTGCTCTCAAATGCTTCATACCATCTACACTTAAAAATACAACATTTAAAAGAGCAGTAATCCAACTCAATAATTTCTTGTATTTTCCCAACATATTGTAGATTCCCTTCAATTATATTCTTATCTTTTGAGCTTGATCGACTGGATTGCTTGAAGTCAACTATAATGCCACAATCGAAGGATCATCTCTTTACATCTACACTTTCTACATGATAATGTCGACCATATGCCCATATTGCTGGATATTTCCTCACCTGTGAAAGACCATTTATTTCAGTGAAAACAAATATAATGACAAATATTAAAATAGTTAATAGTGTCAAAACTATAAGGAAACAACATTTTGTAAAATTCCAATTGTAGCTTTCTTTCACATCCTCTAGACATGTTGATTTCTCTTCTGTTATGTTTGAATCTTTACCTGCATCTTCTATTTGATTTTGAATTTGTTCAGTAACCCATTCTAGTGTGCAATCTTTGCCCCATTCCCCAAGCAGATCAGTGGGAAGTGGAGTATTCCTTGGGTTCGATCTCTTAAATTATCTCCTTGCTTCTAACACTTCTCTTTTTTTATCATACAGATCAATCCATTTGTTCATAAAGTCCATGTGGTACAGAATGAACTTGTCAAGTATAGCACTTTCATCTACACCTATTACATGTCAACATGTTTATTTCAAACTCCAAATGTCATGCTATTAATTTGACAAATAAATTACAGAGTAAGTTAATGATTGCAAGAAAAAATGACACTGATCATGAATTTACTTACTAAATTCTACTTGAACACCATTAGATTGTGGTTTTTCTCCATCAATAATTTTTGATGCTTGTTCTTCATCCCAGAAGTGTGGCCCATTTTCAAAATCCTTACCAAGGAATTCACACAGGAAGAAAAATGCTTCATTCAATACATACCCTTCAGCCATGCAAACCTTTGGATGTGCCTTTGGTCAGACATATCTTTTTAGAGTTTTCATATATCTCTTAAAGAAAAACATCCACCTCGTCGATACAATACCTACTAATTCAATGTCATCGACTAGGTGTATAAGTAAATGGACTTGTAGGTCCATGAAACTTGTAAGGAGCTCCTTCTCAAATACACATACAATTTCTGCAATTTCCTTCTTCCATTTTAGCACTTCACATTCGTGGATCTCCTTGGAGGTCACCCACCTAATATAAGAATAGTAAATTAGTATGAACCTTTAGTCAAAAATTAAAATGCAATATAATATCTCTATGTCTCTCACACATGAACATTTCATATAACCACATACCTTGTAAATGCTGACAATTGACTTATGGCATTCCTTAAGTCAACTGTAAGACAAGAATCCCCCTTAATTGCCAATGGCATGATATGCTATCAAACACATTTATGAAAAGGTCATTAGTAATTTTTTCTCACACAACAAAATATCAAACTATATTTAGTACTTAATCAATGTTACCAGTAAATGTTAAATGATGATATATAATATCTTCATAAAATTATGAAAAACATGTGTTTTAAATCTTGTGATATGTCCATCAATTGTAAAAGCTTTAGCCAATAATGACCCATAGCTAGTAGGTGTCCTTATTGAATGGATGACATTTTTTAGTTGGTCTAGCTCTTTTTTTTCAAAATCCATGGAGCTTCTGCATATGTTTCATTTTCCCTGTTTGGCCACAAATGTTTTCTATCAATTGTGGTATGCGAAAGAGCACTATCTCTCCTCGAAGACAAGGTGTCCTCTTTGCCTAATATATGTCAAAATATAGAATCTGGGACATTTTTGAAGACGTACATAGGATCTAATAGGTGAGATATTAATAGATCCTTCCAGTAAGGGAGCTCATAAAATATGGATTTCCTTTTCATTCCTTTTGGCATATTAACTACAACTTGTTCTGGTTCTTCAATTGAATCACCCTGATCACAAAAAATCCTCCCAACCTTTCAATTCAACATCTCCATACTTCTTAATCTAATCACCTAGACCCATAATCATGGGAGGGTCTCTATTTTCAACATTTCCATCAAATTAATTCTTTAAGTGATTTCTATGTTGCAAGTATGGGCCTAACCGGTGTTGTCATTGATGTCAACATACTTTTGTTACATTAATGATTAAGATTGGATGAACTGTTTGCTGAGGATATTGAGAAAATTGGTCATATCAGGAACAGTGAAGAATAGTGAAGATAGTAAGGTAAAAATCCAAGTTAAGAAGAGGATCAGAGGATGCGGTTTAAAGGGTTTGTAGATATGTGTCTTAAGATGATCTAGTGAAGATTTTAGAGGTCCACATGAAGATCTAAAAAAGTTGTGGTCGCTCAAGTAAAACTAGTTCCAGTAGGTGTTCAGAGGTGACAGAGTGATACAGATAGGTCTGGTGAGATTTGGAAATGCATTATCCTATTTTACAGATTTGAGGGAGTGTTTAGGAAGTCTTTGTGAAGTGTCAACTCATTTGGTTCATGATTTGAAGGTCCGCAAGCATCTATTCCTTTGTAACAATAATGGCATATTGTGTTCTTGAGGTTCTAGATGAAGGAGAGAAGGATTTCAGTAAGCAGATGAAGTGTGGATGCTCTTGGTGTTTCAGGCAAGCTTGTGGAGGTCTTTGGATCATGTCCAATTCATGTTGGTGGTCTACATTAAAGTTTAAACTCACGTTTGAAGAGTTACTTCCAGATGAAGGTGTTCTTCCTTAGACTGGCTGACCAAATGAGTTACACATCCTGCAAATGTACTTGTAGAGGTTTGCCAACTTAGATGATTATTCCTAAGTTGATGTCTTGTATAAATAAGGAGTTGTGAAGTCATTTCAAAGGGGGTCTTGTGGAGATGTGTGTGTGGTAGCAAGGAGGAGAGCGAAAGGTAGAGAAGAAGTATTGGGCTTAAATGGAACTAAATCAAGCATGGTAAAGATGCTATTCTCTAGTTCATGTATGTGAGACTTATCATTTTGTAGACAGTGTGTCTCTTGTAGGCAGTGAGCCTCTTGTGAGCAGTGTGCTCAGGCAATGAGCCCTAATTGGCATGTACCATTTTTTTCTTTCTATTATTCTAACAGAGAATACAATCTTGGGTTAATCACCCTATGGTTTTTCCCTTAACTGGGTTTTCCACGTGAAAATCTTGGTGTCTTATGTGTTAATGTGTTTCTGCTCTTGGTTTAATGCATTGTGTTTCCATGATTGAATTATTATTATTCTACTGAATTACAAAGTGAATTTAAGTGTGTGAATTGCAAGAAAGTTTTAGACAACTGATTCACCCCCCCTCTCAGTTGTCTGCCCTGAATCTAACAATTGGTATTAGAGCCAAGTTCCTCTAAAAGGAGCTTAACCGCTTGAGGAGATCCAGGATGTTGTCCTACAAGAAGGATAGTCTGAAGTTTGATGGATCCAATTTTAATCTTCGGAAAAGTTGCATGAAATGTCACTTGCAATGTATGGGAATGCAGTATTGGAACATGGCTTCAATGAAGTATACTCCTCCACAGGGTGGTCTGAAATCCCCAAATGAAATCACAGATGCTGAAAACAATCTACAGACTATAGAATCTCTTCTAAGTGCACTGTCTGATTCAGAGCTTTCAAATGTTGTTGACCTACCAACTGCTTTTGAGATTTGGCAAGAAATGGAACTTCTGCATGAAGGAGACAAGTATGTTAAATGTGCAAGGTTACAAAGTCTAAAAGGGAAATTTGAAAATTTGAAGATGAGAGATGATGAAAATATTACTTCTTTTATGCCAAGAGTAAATGATATTGTTTGTGGAATTAGAAATGTTAGTGGAGTCTTGGATGAAGATGAGATTGTTGGGAAAATCCTTAGATCCCTTCTTGCTTCTTATAAAATCAAGGCTACTACCATTGAAGAATTTAGAGCCCATACAACTGTTACAAGAGATCAGTTGGTTGGTAAATTGGCTACATTTGAAATGACCAAGTTTGGAGATGCCCCCCCAAGACTGAATCAACATTCAAAGCTAGTTGCTCTGTAAAAGGCAAACAAAGGTTTGATCCGGGAGAGAACTCCTCAGGGAAACGATCATGGTATGAAAAAGCAAGAGATCATGGTATGAAAAAGCAAGAAAAGACCTAGAAGAAGAAGCAGAAACTGCTCAACTTGAAGCTCTTATTGTAAAAACGCTGCCAAGGGGATCTAGTAAGTATGAAGGAAAATTTCCTTTTAAGTGTTTTAACTACAATAAGATTGGTCATTTTGCCTCAAGATGTCCGGAAAGATTTTCAAGGCCAAATCCTAACAGATCAAGGTTCCAAAAGAATTGTTACTATGTTCATGAAGGAGATGATGAAAGAGTAACAGATGATGAATCATAAATAGGAGACAAATCCAGAAGTGATTGGGTGTTCATTGCCATCAAGGAAGAAGATCCAATGTCTTCTAAATCTATCAGTCATAAAATTGTAGAAAGAGCTCTAGCTGCCCAAGTTGAAGAAAAGGATGATTGGGTCATTGACAATGGATGCTCTCACCATATGACAGGTGACAAAAATAAGTTCATAGATTTGGAAAGGTATGAAGGAGGATTGGTAAAATTTGGTGATACTTCTGCTGGTAGAATTAGAGGTAGAGGAACTATTTCTTTTGATGAAAAGAACAAAACCAATAATGTACTATATGTTGAAGGATTGAAGCACAATCTTCTCAGTGTTGGATAGTTGGTAGATAAAGGCTATGATCTCCGATTCAAGAATAGAAAATGCAAGATCTTTGAAAGTTCTGGAACAGAGATTGCATTCGATACTCAAACTAAAGGTAATATCTTCCACCTGGTTGGTACCGGTAAAAGTTGTTTATTTGTTCAAATTGATCAGAGTTGGTTATGGCATAGGAGAATGTGTCATGTGAATTTTGATAATATCATCAAGATAAGCAATACTCATGCTGTAAGAGATCTTCCAAAACTGGTGAAACCTACAAATAGTTTGTACAAAGAATGTCAGTTGGGAAAACAAAGAAGAGTCTCATTTAAAAGCAAGGAACAATCTTCTACCAGATTATTGGACTTAGTTCATACCGATTTATGTGGTCTAGCAAGAATTAGGAGTGTGCAAGGTGATAGATACTTCATGTTGCTAATTGATGACTATTCCCAGATGATGTGGGTAACTTTTCTAAAGGAGAAATCAGAAGCTCTTGAGAAATTCAAAATATTCAAGGCTATGGTAGAGAATGAAACTGGATTAAAATTGAAATGTCTGAAGTCTGACAGAGGTGGAGAATTCACATCCGGTGAGTTCATAGATTTTTGTGAGAAACATGGAATAATGAGACAGTTGTCTGTTCCTATGACTCCACAACAGAATGGAGTAGTTGAGAGAAAGAACCAGACCATCCAGGAAGCATCTAGGACCATGATGATGGAAGCAAATGTTCCTCAGATCTATTAGAGAGAAGCTGTCAGCACTACAGTCTATACTCTCAATCGAGTTCAAATTAGAAGCAATACCGGTAAGACTCCTTATGAACTTTGGTTTGGCATCACTCCTACTATGAGGTATTTCAGAGTCTTTGGTAGCAAGTGTTACATTAAAAGAGATGAAGATCTAGGCAAGTTTGATGCTAGAAGTGATGAAGGAATATTTTTGGGTTACTCTACTTAGAGCAAAGCATTCTGGTGTTACAACGAGAGACTGAGAAAGATAATAGAGAGTACAAATGTAAAGGTTGATGAAGGAATTGAAAAACCCTCAAGATTTTATGAATATGATAAAGATGATCAGAATGGTGTTATGATTCAAGGAGCCCAAGCCTCTTCTGAAAAATAGATTCAAATTGATCTAGTAAATCAGGAAGAAGAGATGAGTCTTAATGAGCCTGATCAAGATTCAAAAGTGCAAGAAACTCCCAAAATTCTAAGGTATGTAAGACTAAACCACTCTTAAGATCAAATCATAGGTGACAAAAGAAAAGGTGTACAAACTAGAAGAAGAATTCCTCAAGATTCAGATGAGTATTTCCTGATGTCAAAGATTAAACCTAAGACAATAGATGAAGCTTGCAATGATGAAAAATGGACTAAAGCAATGGAGGAAGAACTGATGCAAATTGAGAAAAATCATACTTGGGATCTTGTTCCCAGACCTAGAAACAAGAATGTGATTGGAACCAAATGGGTCCTCTAGAACAAACTAAATGAAGTTGGTGAAGTAATCAGGAATAAAGCCAGATTGGTCTACAAGGGTTATTCTCAAATAGAAGGAGTTGATTCTGAAGAAACTTTGGCTCCGGTGGCAAGAATTGAAGTAGTCAGATTATTTCTTGCATTTGCTACCTTCAAGGATTTCAAAGTATATCAGATGTATGTCAAGTCTGCTTTTTGAATGGTGACTTAGAAGAAGAAGTATACATTGAGCAACCGGATGGATTTCAATTGTCTGATCATGATGATATGGTCTGCAAGTTGAAGAAAGCACTATATGGACTTAAGCAAGGACCAAGAGCCTAGTATGAAAGATTGGATAAGCATCTTTTGAAGATTGGTTTCAACAAAGGTACTGCTGACAGTAATTTGTATTTCAAAATTGATCATGAAAACATCCTGATTGTTGAAGTGTTTGTTGATGATATCATTTTTGGAGGAAGAGATAGTATGTGTAAAACCTTTTCAAATCAAATGAAAAGTGAATTTGAGGTGTCCATGCTTGGGGAAATGAATTTCTTTTTAGGTCTACAAATCACTCAAATAAACAAAGGAATCTTCATTTCTCAGTCCAAATATGTGAAAGAATTGTTGAAAAAGTTTGGGATGGAAGACTCAAAGCTAATGAATACTCCCATGGCAACTAGATGTAAATTAAGAAAAGATGATGACTCACCTAAGGCTGATCAGAAAAAGTATAGGTCAATGATTGGAGGGCTGTTGTATCTTACTCAAACTAGACTAGATATTATGTAGGTTGTTGGTCTTGTTGCTAGATTCCAAGCTGATCCTAGAGAATCTCATGTCATGGCAATCAAGAGGATTTTTAGATATTTAAAAGGGACAGTTGAGTATGGATTGTGTTATCCCAAAGATCATGATTTCTCTCTTCATGCATATACAGATGCAGATTAGGCAGGAGATGTGGATGACCGGAAGAGTACCAGTGGTGGAGCATTCTTTTTAGGAAAGAGATTGGTCTCTTGGTTGAGCAAGAAACAAGAGGCAATATCTCTGTCCACTGCAGAAGCAGAATATATTGCAGCAACAGGTAGTTGTACTCAAGTTTTGTGGATGAAGCAAATGTTAAGAGACATAAGAGTAGAATATGAGGAGCCTATCACAATCTTCTGTGATAACTCAAGTGCAATAAATATATCTAAGAATCTGGTGTTGTATTCAAAGACTAAACATATATCCATCAAGTTTCACTTTTTGAGAGAGCAAGTAAACAAGAATGAAGTCAGATTGGAGTTTGTGCCTTCCAAGGATCAGATTGCAGACATCTTTACTAAACCTCTACCTAAGGACTCTTTTGAGTATCTCAGAGAGAAGTTAGGGGTTATTACCCCTCTGATGATGAACTAAAGTGCATTGACGTGCATCAGTCTAGTAGATATCACAGTCATATCTTGTGGTCTGGATTGATGATGGGAAGCTACCACTCAAGAGTAGCTGGTATGATTCTGAAGTGGTAAAACTGCAAGTATGTGCCCTTTGCCATTGATGTCAAAGGGGGAGAGAAGACATGTGAAAAAAAAGTGGTTGCTGATCAAAGGGGGAGTAGGAAAGAAAGAGAAGACATGTGAATGGTTGTTACTGATAGGGGGAGTTGTGACAGTAAGGAGAAGTTCTTGTCTGCTAGTCAAAATAGGTTTTCACATCAAATGTTGCCATCAATGACAAAGGGGGAGATTGTTGCAAGTATGGGCCTAACCGGTGTTGTCATTGATGTTAACACACTTCTATTGCATTAATGATTAAGATTGGACGAATTGTTTGCTGAGGATATTGAGAAAATTGGTCATATCAGGAATAGTGAAGAACAGTGAAGATAGTAAGGTAAAAATCCAAGTTAAGATGAGGATCAGAGGATGCAGTTTAAAAGGTTTGTAGATATGTGTCTTAAGATGATCCAATAAAGATTTTAGAGGTCCGCATGAAGATATGAAGAAGTTGTGGTCGCTCAAGTAAAACCAGTTCCGACAGGTGTTCAGAGGTGACAGAGTGATACAGATAGGTCCGGTGAGATCCAGAAATGTATTATCCTGTTTTGCAGATTTGAGGGAGTGGTCAGGAAGTCTTTGTGAAGTTTCAATACATTTGGTTCATGATTTGAAGGTCCGCAAGCATCTATTCCTTTGTAACAGTAATGACAGACTATGTTCTTGAGGTTTAGGATGAAGGAGAGGAGGATTTCAGTAAGCAGATGAAGTGTGGATGCTCTTGGTGTTTCAAGCAAGCTTGTGGAGGTCTTTGGATCGTGTCCAGTTTGTGTTGGTGGTTTGCATTGAAGTTTAAGCTTGTGTTTGAAGAGTTACTTCCGGATGAAGGTGTTCTTCCTTAGATTGGCCAACCAGATGAGTTACACATCCTGTAGATGTACTTGTAGAGGTTTGCTGACTTAGATGATTATTCCTAAGTTGATGTCTTATATAAATAAGGAGTTGTGAAGTCATTTCAAAGGGGGTCGTGTGGAGATGTGTGTTTGGTAGCAAGGAGGAGAGTGAAAGGCAGAGAAGAAGTATTGGGCTTAAATGGAACTAAATCAAGCATGGTAAAGATGCTATTCTCTAGTTCATGTATGTGAGACTTATCATTTTGTAGACAGTGTGTCTCTTGTAGGAAGTGAGCCTATTGTGAGCAGTGTGCTCGGGTAGTGAGCCCTAATTGGCATGTGCCATTTTGTTCTTTCTATTCTTCTAATAGAGAATAAAATCTTGGGTTAATCACCCGTGGTTTTTCCCTTAACCGGGCTTTCCACGTCAAAATCTTGGTGTCTTATGTGTTAATGTGTTTTTGCTCTTGGTTTAATGCATTGTGTTTCCATGATTGAATTATTATTATTCTGCTGAATTACAAAGTGAATTTAAGTGTGTGAATTGCAAGAAAGTTTTAGACAATTGATTCACCCCCCCTCTCAGTTGTCTGCCCTGAATCTAACATTCTAAACTTATGATCTAGTGGTAGAAAAACCATGTTGTTTGCGTAAATAAATTTATGTAGATCTTTAGAATATCACCCTTGAAATTATTCTGCACATCTTGTACATGCAAATATCCCCTTTGTTTGAAGCCTTGCAATTCAATAAGTAATGTTAATAACATCAAAAAATAGTATAAAACTAAGTATGAAAGTTGGGATGAAAATAAATTATGAGTGTAAATACGTAAATATTTGATCTTACCAGAACAAACACCAAGTCCTGGGAAATCATGAATAGTCCAACATAGCACACCATACAACATGAAGGACCTATTTGATGGGGGACATGATATGTCATACATTCTTATTCCTTTCCATAGCAGTTGCATCTCATCAATAAAAGGCACAAGATAAACATCCATGTTTTTAACTTGATGTTTTCCTAGAACAATGAGAGTCAGCATAAGGTGCTCCTTTCTAACACTCATCCATGGGGGAATACTGTATACTATCAATCCAACTGGCTAAAAACTATAATTTGAGCTTAGGAAAGAGAATGGGCACACTCCATCAATTGCAAGACCAAACCTGATACTATGAGGTTCATCTTTGAATTTTCTTGGCCATTTTTCCTCTATGTGTTTCATTGCTTTGGAGTCACCTGGAATTCATATGAATCCATCTTTACTCCTATTCTTTGCATGCCAGTCCATCAATTGTACAAGTGACTTGCAACGAAACATTCGTTGAAGTCTAGGTATAATTGGCATGTGACATAAAACCTTCTTTGGAACTGTAGGACCTTGTACATTTGTATGATATCTCTTCTCTTTGCATACAGGGCATTCTACCTTGTTTTGATATTCATCTCTGTATAAAATACAATCACTTTTACATGAATGAATTTGCTTATATTCAATCCCCAACTCAACCAACAATAGATGCGCCTCTCTGCAAGTTGATGGCAACACATTCTCTTCAGGGAATATTTTAGTTTTTAGTGCCCTGTAAGATGGCCAGAGATTAAATCAATTGAATGTTTGTCTTGTGATGAACATGCTTGATATGTCAATCTATACTAGGACTATTTATATACAATATATGGTTTTAAAATCCCCTTAAAGAAATATAAACAAAGTTGATGAATGTTTACAAATTATGTACACCAATTGACAATTGCAAAGTAAGAAATAGATTTCAACTCACTTCAGTAGGGTAGTGAATCCTATGTCTAACCAACCAAATAGTGACTTGATTTCTAATAATATTAATGTGCATGCTAGTTTTGAGGTTCTTGTTGCACCCAATTTGAACACGGGTGTCTTCACTGCTTTCTTGATGGAGTCTTTCAGGTTGTTATCATCAACATTACGTTGGTGGTAATTATCCCTGCTATCATCATTACTGTCAACCATATGATAATTATTGTCATCATTATTTTCATCCCTAAAGAAATCTGTAAGCATTTCATTCAATCCTTGTTCATGCAGTGCATTTTCACTATCATGATCATCATCATTAAGGCTAGGTGGCATGTAATCAATGTATGCGGATCTCATCAACTCTTCAAATCTATTAGCTAGTATTATTCTCTTCAATAATTCTCTTTTCACCCTGGTATTGTTTAAAGGATGGTTTGGATCATCCCGTCCAAATCTTAATAACCCAGTTGGATCTTGGGTATTAGTATGTGTTTCATCAACATATTCTACCTATCAACAAACACAAGTATTATTTAATGTTTGGCAACAATTGGATAAATCATAAATGTATCAATTTCAAAGAAATATAATCAAATATAGCTTAAAAAATAAAAATATAAATTGTATGAACATTTATACATCAATTGAATAATGGAACATTATTTTATAGACTACCTTTTTTATACAATAATTTAAATAAAACATAATTTTGACAACATAGTTTATAAAACATCAGTCCACACTCATTTATTATTCTTTGTTTTTTTGCCCTTAAGAACATCCTTAGGGAGACCTTGTTCTTCTCTCTTCTTTCACACAGGAGTGCATTTTAAGAAGGGGTAATCAATCAATAACTCATTCCCAATGGTAAGGTCCATAGTAGCCTCAACCATTATCAATCTATCAACATCTCTTTCCATTTCTCTATCTTTATCATTTATAACCTCAACAAATTGACAATTCAGTCTTACAGTAGGGTCCCTTCCCTTACTACTATTTATAAATCCTAGAATATTTTTGTGTGTATGCACATCCATCTATATACATAAGATGACCTCTATTCATTTCTTTTCCACTTTCCAATTGGAGACGATGTGTATACATATTTGAATTTAGACCATATGCTGACATGCTAGGCTTATATTCTGCTAGCCTTCTCCATTCACCACTGTAATAGGATGGACCATAATATGGCATTAATCTCCTAGTGGTTTGTTCTGAATTATTTCTATGTTTAGATCCAATGTGTACATTTTGGACAATAAAGAGGCCTAGATTCACTCCATGAATATTGGAGGGTCGTATCATGTAGCTGTATCCCCAAAATTGAAACACCTTGTACACTCTAGGTAGTTGTTGATCACTAGGCCAAGTGCAATATAGTCAACGATCAAATGTCTCTTTGTAAATTGATCTCAAACTCAGGGGCAAGTAATCATCTCCATCACATTCATTCTCATAGGGTATGCAATCCACCTTCCCCTTGTCTTTAAGCAAATTATGCATCTATAAACCGGTTCTTGTTCCATTGCTTGTTTTCATCAATTCCTCATCTTCCGAGCTGGTATATTGGCACATATTTTTGTTAGATGTATCATCTGATAAATGATCATTTCCCTCTAGGTTGGAATTCGGTGATCTAGGAAACTTTAAACCAAGAACTTTATCCTGCAAGTATCCATTAAGAAAAAAATTAGTTATTTAAATAATATAAAACAATGTTTAAATGAAGTATACATGTTATTTATATCAATTTGAAAAATTATTTACCACAATTCCTATTAGATTTGAATTGATTGTAGGAGGCATACTACCGACTGGAAGCTCATCATATATGTAATGTCTTTGTACAATCGATTGTTTGAATTGTTTCTTTCCACAACATACAGAACATCCACAAACAATAATTTTCTCAAAGTATTGATCCCATGTACTATAGTCCTAACCAACCTCTTGTTTAGTGAAATCATTTGTTGTGTCTACAGGATCCATTGTCATATCCTCTTCCACCCTTTTTCATCTACGTGATTTAATAGTTTTAGGTCCACGTCCATGTACATATCTTTTTCATTTCCTAGTTGAACGCTCAGGCTCTGCACTTGCTCCAATCTCCATCTAAAATAATCAACAACATGCATTAATTTATGTCAAGATTGGATAATACATTATAAATTTCAATAATACTATGAAAAAAGATGGATGTGTCACAAAATGCCATCACATCATTTTTTCCTAAGGAAATTGGATTTGAGTACCTGATTTCCTGCTTCATCCATTGTGTCCTCATTTGATATGACACAATCTATTGCCATGGCCTCATCTGGTCCCTATAATACACAACATAGTAAATAATGTTTAGTATACCAATTATATCATTTCAACGAATATGCTATCCAACACAAAACCTCGCTTTAGTCATATATTTGACATATTGATATCATGTTTTGGCCATCCTAATTTTCAACCTTTCCCCTTGATCATAGAATCACATTTAATCATCATTCCTATGCATTTTCAACCAATAAGTTTGACCTTAGAGGCCTCGTGAATAGAAAAATGACTTTATCTCCTCTATGTTGTAACATTTGTGAATTCATAAACACCTTCCTCCTTTGGTTGAGGTTGCTTTCTCTTCTTACCTCTATTGTATCTGTAGATTCCGTTGTCATATCTATTTCCACCCACCTTCCTCTCTGCGATTTAGTAGTTCTATGCTATCCACATCCTCTCTCCATGGCCTCCTCTAGATCCTTTAATACACTTGAATTTATCCTGTTAATACACTTGCTTTTCATCAAGACACACTATGAAAAATAAAATAGGACATTGCAACATTTTGCTCTTCAGAAAAAGTTTTCACGTGTAATCTTGACAACTAGAGCTCAAATATTATGATTACAAGATGACTACAAATTCACATCAAAAATATATTTATTTCATATTTGACTCTCCTTTTTCTTTTATGGGTCATTTTAAGGCAATCTATATCTCTCCAACTGGCCATACAACCCTCAAAACTATGATAGAACCCTCAAAACAGTCTCAAAGAGTCTTTTGCACCAAAATTTTAAATTCTTGATGGAGGGAAGGATAATTTGGATGTTAATTTTGAAATCACGTTGTTAGATCTTTGTTAGGTTAATCCTAGCCATTGGATATTCTTTAATTATAGGGACTTTATGTTATATTTCACCATTACCTTTCACTCCAAAATTAATGGTTTCCTTTGAAAAGAAAACCCTCCATTAGCTATCATAACCACAACCATCTGTATTTAGGGATGTTGTCATCATGCCTTAAGGATTGACAAGATCTAAGGAATAACTAGATGTATAAATAGGACTATCACAGGTATGTGAGGAAGTGGAACGTTGTCAAATAGGGAAGGAGATAGTTCACGGCCTCTTAAACTGGGCCTCAAGATTATAGTGAAGTCACATAATATAAACAAAGATTGTCATGACTTGGCTAAAATGTTGTCAATCTCCTATCACATATCTTAAGGTTGTCCTTAATCCCAAATCCAACTCTCAAATGTTAGATGGAAGGTCATGGCTCCAACTAAAATAATTGGTGTCAAAATGATAAGTCAGGGGACCATCATAGTGTTGATCTACTATTGTAGTGGGATCATGAGGATTAACATTGTAGATGTTGTCATACCATGAGGCATAGGTAACAACCATAGGAGGTTTAAAGCAACACTAGAAACATTAAATTATTGTCATAGTACACCTAGGATAGCTAGGTATGCATCCATAGAGTTATTACTATAAAATTGTCTCATTAATCTTGTGACCAGGTTAAGTCACTATCATAGTAACAATGTAGTTAGTCATCGTTCAACATGTTGTCTTTGCATTTCAATGAGATTGATTCTTGAAAAATCACAATCCAGAGGTTAAAGAGACAAGTTGATACCTTACCTAAGTCATCATGTTCTTGAAACCTTGTCACTATAAAGAGGAGGTATCTAAAGAGTAATGTCACAAGGACATAACCAAGGCATGCACTATCACGAGCCATAGGGACAACTTACTACACCATCCAAAACTCCATTTGAACTAGCTACTATCAATAATTCACATTATTAGGGATTGTCATGAAGAAAATACCATGCATAGGACTGTCATAGTCAAAGTGTAGAGGATTGTCTAGTCATTGTATGATTGTCATAATAGCTAGTGGGTTAGTTACCATGCTTCAACCTAAAATAGGTTAATGAGAACATAGAAATGAAAATCACAATACCATAAGCACACTCCATAAGCTTCCAATACAGTCCCAATATCATGTCATCATGATAGTAAGAGAAGAGTTGTTTGGTTTTTCCAAAGCCATATTACTTGCATAAGGATTATCACCAACCATCTGTGTAAGGTCTTGAAAGGGTGAGTCATTATTGAGCTAATCATAAGAGAAGCATGAAGTCAAAATGCTATCATGGAAATAAGATATAGTTACTTATTATAAGGACAATCCAAATTTGGTGAGGTTACTTTTTTATCAACTTCTAAGAAAAATACATCATTTTGCACTGATTGGTGCTAAATTAGGCGCACTTTGTGTCACCTTTTGTGCCCCAAAAAGATTACATTTAGGCCTAAAAGCTGGCATTAGATTAGGTACACTTTGTGCCACCTTTTGTGCCCCAAAAAGATTACATTTAGGCCTAAAAGACGGTGTTAAATTAGGCGCACTTTGTGCCACCTTTTGTGCCCCAAAAAGATTACATTTAGGCCTAAAATTCGGTGCTGAAGTCTACGATAACTGTTCTAACTATAGCGCGACTACTAGATCAAAAAAATTTAAAAAATTCCCACTTGCACATACCCCAAAACAAAAAAAACAAAAAAAAACTTTATTGATTTTTGGTGTTCATTTTTTGTTTGGAGATGGAGCATTTGGCGTGCAGAGATTGAGTGTTTGGGTTTTTTGTGTTCGCCCTTATTTTGGCAATGAGAGGACCTATAAAGGAAAAACAAAAAATAAAAACTTCCCACTTGAATTATATGAGAAATTCGATAATTACAGGAGAAAAACGCTATGTGAATTAGAGGAGAAAAAAGTAGAAAAACGCTAAACGAAGAGAGGAGAAAAAAGGGAAAAACAAGCAAGGAGATGAGAAATTTGATTTAGTTTGTGACAGCATAGGTAAGGTTACAATTACAATGAAAAAGTTTTAGTTACCAAAATTTTTTTTGTTTCAATTAAATGGAGAGGATTGTGAAGAAAGGGTTCTGAATATTGTTTTGTTTAGAAGCGAATTGTTCAAGTCTCAGGTGGTTGCAAAGGAGGAGGGTAAAATTTGAGACATTGCATTATTTCCTCTACATCTGAGAGTAGTGAACGCATTTTTCAAACCTTAATGCCTAGGTTCACTTATCATTCCCATCAATACCTTTCTCAGAAGACAACTTTCTTGCTTCATTCCTAAAAAAAGTAGTTGAGTGCTTTAAGACAAGTCGATTGTGAGCAAACTAAAATTAGGGCTTTTGAGACAAGCGTGAGCAAACTAAAATTAAGCCTAGAACTATAGATTCCCTCCCAAGGAACCAATTGATTCATAGGAAAATAGCTTCATGATTTTCTCTACAAAGTAAAGGTCAAAAACCTTGAGCAATACAAAAAAATTGGATGAAAACTTTCATACTTGGCAGTGTGTACTTCATTTGCCTCCATAGACTCAATGAAAATAATTTGCCCTAGGTCACCTCAAAATGTCAAGCAATAGAGGGAAGAGAGAAAAGGGAGCAGACTCTGGCCACAATGAGGTAAGTCATTATCAATTTATAGATTTGTAAATGTTTCCATTGTTTCTTTGATTTTTAGTTTTTAGTTTTTTATTTGTAAATTTAAAAACAAGAATTTGTTTATATATATATATATATAGGAACATGAGACTAACAAAGATAAAGAGGCATTGGCTTCCATATTAGAGGTAGAGGCAGTGAACAAATTGGATGGTGTGGACTTGACAATGCTTGCCAGATACATAGAAAAATGATCTAGTAAAGCCCCCGAAACATTACAACCAAATCACCAGTGTCAAAGGGAATCAATTGATTCCCCAACTAGTCCTAGATCAAGCAAAAGATCTAGGAGGAAATCAATAACAATAACTTCTACGAATGTGGAACAGGGAACAAAGGCTTCCAATGTCCCACCCACTCCCAAGACACATACTTCTTTGACCACCACACCATGTTTTGCATCTTGCATTGGTACCTACGACACCAAGATAGAATACGATGTTATTTCAAGGGAAGTCCGAATGATAGCTACTAGAAAAACATTTGTGAATAGGTTGAAGGAATCATGCCTTAAACGGTTCAAAGACCATCTACATTTGCCATTCTCAAAGATACCCATGCACCTGCAAAAAGCAGTTATCCAGGACATGGAGACTGAATTTGGCATAGGTTGGTCTATAAAGAAGATAAATCTATGAATGTCTCAAAACTATAAGAGATTTCGGTGCAACCAAACAAAGAAGATATAAAAAACTCACTCCTGAGCTAAGGCTAAAAAAACCCAATTGATGTAAGTGTGAAAGTATGGAAAGAGCTTGTAAAAGCATATGAGAAGTCTGATGCACGAAGGAAGTTCAGTGAGGAGAGTACACAGGTATTTGAATTTGGTCATAAGATTCTATCAAATTTATTAAATGATTTTTAAATTTTATTTGTGCATAGTTAAATTAAATTAGTATATGTTTCAGGACAAGGCCTCCAAGGCTAGGCTTGACAAACTTCGTGCAACGCATCATAGTGGCTAGAAAGGTTTACAAGCCTTGATCTGTACATTTGTAAGTATATTTAATATGTTAAATGATATATTTTTTTATTTCCTAGGCAAAAGTAAATGATTGCATATTAATTACTTTAACTAATCCATGTGCCATGTTTTTACAGGAGGAGAAATATGATTGGTATCCAACACAATTTGAAAAGGATATGTTACAAAGCAAAAAGTGGACCGATTTTGTAATCTAGATGGAGAACGAGGTATCAATAGTTGAATTTCAATAACTTAGTTGGATATTATTTTTGATAATATGTCAATTTGCATTTCTTGTGTTGAGTTGTTTATTGATGTGTAGGATGAGTTCTAAAGTGCTTCTCTGTTGGTCTTAGTACCCTTAAATGTAAGATTTCTCTTAGATGACAAATGATTACTCTTATATCTTTGAGGACCCTTCTTGGTGCCATTAGGATCATAATGAGTATACTAGTCTTGTGCGTACTTACAAAAAGTGGTTGCAATTAACCTAATCTTGTGGTCATTATCCACAATGTTTTGTGTGTGCCATGCTATCTCATATGCTTAAGTTTAATAGGCTAATAATGAACATAAAACCCTTGTTTGCCTGCCTCCAACTAATGGACATGTTGGAACCTAAAATTTCCTATCATTTTTTTCAAAAATTATATGTTCCCATGATGAAAAATCCAAATTCCACAACCTTTGCCACCATCCTCCCTGCCAGTGTCAGAATGGGAGCTTTGGAATAGGGTATGGACATCCATCAATACATAATGGATAGAGGAATTTTTGTCAGATGTTGTAGTTGCAATTACCCTGTTAGACATGTATGCAAAATGTGGAAGTATAGACAAGGCACGTGAACTGTTTGACAGAACACCTTAAAGAAATGTGGTCTCATGGACTACAATGACTGTAGGATATGCACAAAATGGATTTGTTGAAAAGGCTTCAGAAATTTTAAAGCAAATGCAATTGGCTTGTGTAAAGCCAAATTTCACAACCTTTGCCACCATCCTCCCTACCTGTGTTAGAATGGGAGCTTTGGAATAGGGTATGGACATCCATCAATACATAAAGGATAGAGGAATTTTTGTCAGATGTTGTAGTTACAACTGCCTTGTTAGACATGTATGCAAATTGTGGAAGCATAGACAAGGCACATGAACTGTTTGACAGAATGCCTCAAAGAAATGTGGTCTCATGGACTACAATGACTTTAGGATATGCACAAAATAGATTTGTTGAAAGGGCTTCAGAAATTTTAAAGCAAATGCAATTAGCTGGTGTAAAGCCAAATTATACAACCTTTGCCACCTCCTCCCTGCCTATGTCAGAATGGGAGCTTTGGAATAGGGTATGGACATCCATCAATACATAAAGGATAGAGGAATTTTGTCAGATGTTGTAGTTGCAACTGCCCTATTAGACATGTATGCAAAATGTGGAAGCATAGACAAGGCACATGAACTGTTTGACATAATGCCTCAAAGAAATGTGGTCTCATGGATTGCAATGACTATAGGATATGCACAAAATGGATTTGTTGAAAAGGCTTCAGAAATTTTAAAGCAAATGCAATTGGCTAGTGTAAAGCCAAATTCCACAACCTTTGCCACCATCCTCCCTGCCTGTGTTAGAATGGGAGCTTTGGAATAGGGTATGTACATCCATCAATACATAAAGGATAGAGGAATTTTTTTAGATGTTGTAGTTGTAACTGCCCTATTAGACATGTATGCAAAATGTGGAAGCATAGACAAGGCACGTGAACTATTTGACAAAATGCCTCAAAGAAATGTGGTCTCATGGACTGTAATGACTGCAGGATATGCACAAAATGGATTTGTTGAAAAGGCTTCAAAAATTTTAAAGCAAATGCAATTGGCTGGTGTAAAGCCAAATTCCACAACCTTTGCCACCATCCTCCCTACCTTTGTCAGAATGGGAGCTTTGGAATAGGGTATGGACATCCATCAATACATAAAGGATAGAGGAATTTTGTTAGATGTTGTAGTTGCAACTGCCCTATTAGATATGCATGCAAAATGTGGAAGCATAAACAAGGTACATGAATTGTTTGATAGAATGCCTCAAAGAAATGTGGTCTCATGGAGTGCAATGACTGTAGGATATGCACAAAATGGATTTGTTGAAAAGGCTTCAAAAATTTTAAAGCAAATGCAATTGGTTGGTATAAAGCCAAATTCCACAATCTTTGCCACCATCCTCCCTGCCTTTGTCAGAATGGGAGCTTTGGAATAGGGTATGGAGCTTTGGAATAGGATATGGGAGCTTTGCATATATATATTAAAGAGTCTTGTAATTGTTCTCATAATTTGAAGCAGCCTTGGTATCCCTTATTTATGGGATGCGAAACAAGCTTCAGGATGAAAGGACATGCCTTTTCATAAACATACTCCTAACTAATGCAATGATTAAGGAAATAAGAAAGTAATTTGTAGATATGCAAGGCAATCAATACTGTGGTCAGTTATTCATTAGAGGTACACTCGTGACCCATAGGTCTGGCAAAGTCATCTCTTTAGGATCAATTTTGACATGTCCAAGGTATCTTCTCAAAAATGTATCTTCGCACTCCTGTATATTCACTGTGTTCTAGATATAAACATGTTTACTCTGCCCAGGTGATCAATGTACTCTTGTTCAACACATTTATCTGAAGTAATTATATCACTTATAGCAAATTCCAAGGCGAATAGCTTCTCGAGGCATTGATAGGTTTTATCCAATACTTTTTGTTCATCATTCACCTTATCTAGGAGTGGTTGCAGCATCTGGCTCATTTCCCTCACCTAGTCATCCTTATCTCAAAGATCACTTCCAGAAAAGAAGTTTGGAAATGTTAACTCAAGGTTTTGATCAAAATTATTTAGGTCATCAGTCAATGTAGTGTTATACTTTTCATGCTGGATAATTAAGTTGTTATATTCCTCAAGTATTTGACTCTAGAGACCTGACTTAGTGTCTAATTCTTCTTTCATTTCTAATAGCCTCAATTGAAGACTTTTATGCTCTTGATGTGCAAGATATGTCCTTTTATGCATACTCCAGGTTTGGTCACTGAACTTCATTATTTTATCAAATCTTCTTTTGATCAATGTTGAGGCCATGTGGTATTTGATTGATTTTATCTCAACCTCAAGCTATTCACTCTTCTTTTGAATTTTTTCTACTTTGATCTTCCAGTAGTTTGAATTGGCTTTTGCTTCAAGGATCTTTTGATCTTTTTTCAGGTAGAGTGAATAAGAACTTGAAGGCAATCTATCCTTGTAAGTGGCCACCTCTTGTCTTAGTTTTGCATTCTCAGCCATATAAGCACTGTTTTTTATTAACAACTACTCAATCTGAGCCTTAGTAAATCTTGCCACATTGATATTGAGGTCAGTAGTTTCAAGAGGGTATGTGTCCTCAACTCTCTGGATCAATAAATGGCCAAATGCTTCATCAGGATTATTTATAACTTGAGGTTTCTTATGTGAAGGATAGAGGGACCATATTAGCAATATCTTTTTATCAGGATCATAGCCTGATCCATTCTTAATCTTATCCAATGCCTCAATTCTATGCTACATTTTCTTTTCTTGATTCTTTTTGAAGGTATAAAAAATAATGGCTGAAGTCATGTCCCACCCAAGGACCAATACCACTCCTACTTATTTAAGCAATTGTCTACCTTTCTCTGGTGTCATGTCATTCCTGGCATTGTCTATTTCTAACTAAAGTTCTTGTAGAACTTCCTCTTGAACTTTAGGAGTAATGTCCTTCATCCTTTCCCTGGCCTGTTTTCCTTTGTACTCATAAACGAAGGCTTTCAATTCTGAGGTTTTAATGAAATCAGCATCTGCAATAAATTTTTGATTGGCCAAATATCTCACATCATCTGTTAATTCATCAAAAGTTTCTATTCTAACTTCCTCTCTATCCACAGGGGGCTCATATTCCTCAATAAGTGAAGGGGATGCTTGCAAGTCTTTATTTTTCCCCTCTTCACTTTCTTCTTCAAAAGAAATTTCTAGAGTTTGTTGAGGAGATAATTGGTAAATAGGAATCTCATCTTCTGCTTGAGTTCCTTTAATAGATTTTCCTTTTCTTTCAAAAACATAGGAAGGGACATTTTGAATCAAATTTGTAGCATTTATTATCAATGTATCCAGCCTTTTAATAGGATCATTCACATCCGAAGGCTCCGCTAACAAGTGTTATCTTATAATACAAATCTCTTCTTTCAATTGTAGCTTGCTCATCACAGTTTCTAACCAGGTCATCATCGACAAATAAAACATGGTCATATCCTCTAAGCTTTTGTTTTGTCTTGACACTATTTATGAAACCTTCTGGATCAAAGATTTCTCTACAACTCCTTGATGGTAGCTTATAATGTTCCAATTTTTTGTCAATTAACTGGTACCCCTTGTCAGACATAACTATGAAATCACCAAAACATAGAGTGCCTGGCATAAAAGATTGCTTATTATATCTTTTTAAGTGCATAAAATTAGAAAGAGAAAGTTGTCTTACAATCTCCAGATAAGCCACCCTATCAGAACAAGTTTTTGGTAGTAGCAGAGGAGAGCCTTCAAACCCAAACACTCTTATTTTTGTATAGTCAGTGTAAGAATACCAATCTCCCCAATTATGATCAATTTTTCTAGTCTCATACTTGTCCTTTGGTCTCAAAAACTTCTAAATTTCAGGTGATAGGTTGTAATTATAAGGATGCCCTAAGTGTTTATACGCTAGTTTCACGAAGTGGTCTTCAAAATATATATAATGGGATTTGTCACACTTGCTATCCCATATGGCAGTCCATCTTTGGATGGGCTTCACATCTCCATTTATATCCAAGTCTCTTACTCCCAGGCATTTGTCCTACAATCCCACGTTTTGGCCTTCATACAAAATTAGATGCATTAATAGGGAGTAATGTCTGAATTTACTATCTCCTCCCTTGATGGAAACCAATTCGTTGTGAAGGGTACTAGCTAAGACTTAGCATAATCAAAATGCAGGGCCTATTGGCTTTGGATATCATCTGTTAAAACCATGGGAGCTACTTCCATAAACATTGAGGCCTCCACTCCTAACAATTGGCATACAGAGTAATAAGTATACTAAAAGTATTCTTTAAATAGTTCAATGGAAAATGGGGGATCCTCTACAATTGATAAAACCCTTAATTTATTGTTTCTATCATGAGATCGGTGCATAGTCAACCTCCATTTTTGTAATTGTCACTCATGTTATAATATTCACCAATTAAATCCCTAATTCTGAGTTTCACATCAAAGCTACTATCTAGTTGGAACATCATTGAAATGTAGTCCTGAGTGATAGGGAAAAATCTCGTACCATCCTTTAATTCAATCATGTGGTTCTGCGGGTTGTAGCTTTCAGCTAACATTTTTAGGAATTCCACATTCACAAAAACATTTGGCACTACCAACTTTCCTAAATTCAGCCACCATGGGTTTGCCACATGGGAATGCCTATGCATTTTCTTGTAGTGGTAGATGAAAAGATCATACCCCCTTATGGGAGTCCACAGATCTCCTACTTATTAGTATTCATCCTCTAATTTCTCTTCATTTGGATTTAATTAGGCATTCCTTCGGGATTTTTTCCCTAATTTTGGACATTGGTCTATTAAGTCCTTGTTTAGGTGTCTTTCGTTTAACTTTTGCCTTTTAGCCTTAGGGTTATCAGATGTTTCTTCCATGATGGAATGCAAGAGATTTTTCTTAGATGCAATTCCGAATCAAAAAGCTTAAGCTTCAGAATACTTACTTGGAAAACTAAACTATATCAGTTGTAGATACTTTTCCCAGCTCCCGTGCTTGCTTACTGAGCAAAATATTTCAAGATTTTCCCTTTTACTCTACTCTGATCATTAATGGTGGATTTCAAATCATTGGGGAAACATTAAATTTTTGCAACATATCACCTCCTATCACCTCGCTAAAATAATCATTTTGTTTGAAGGATTTATTATTTCTTTATTTATCGGGACCTCGTTATAGCTCAAATGGCGGTCTTGCTGAAATCCCCTCCTTTCGATATATGTGCCTTTCATTAATGTTTTCTTAATTATCGGCGTGTTTGTTTTTTCAGGGAGACTAAATATGGACTCCCTTCGACACTTTGAAATATTGGTCGTTCGGCAGGACATATCTCTAAGTCACCCTGTCATGCTGAAATGGAATGTTACTTCTATTTTTTGAAATCTCATTGATAGGTTCCTTTTGGGCCAGAATGTCGAAGAGACCTCAGAAAGATTCATCCTGACACTTCGATATCTTTGTCTCTTCGAACTTGAAATGTCAGCTCAAAATACTTGTCAAGTATTCATGTATGTGAATATTGATTTAATCATTTTATCGGTGTGACACATTAAAGGTATCACACCGACCTCCTGATCACCTTTTAACATTTTTTGGGGTGTCAAAGTGATTTTCAAAGAAGTCTTGTTGATATGTCAAAGGTTCTTCCATAAAGACTAAGGATTTTACACACAGTATATGAATTTTTTGTGGATCAAAGGAAGATATGGTGGGATTCTAATTAAATAAATGAAAAGTACAAGGATGCAAACTATTTGATAGAATGCCTCAAAGAAATGTGGTCTCATGGACTGCAATGACTGCAGGATATGCACAAAATGGATTTGTTGAAAAGGCTTTAGAAATTTTAAAGCAAATGTGATTGGCTAGTGTAAAGACAAATTCCACAACCTTTGCCACCATCCTCCTTGCCTATGTCAAAATGGGAGCTTTGGAATAGGGTATGGACATCCATCAATACATAAAGAATAGAGGAATTTTGTCAAATGTTGTAGTTGCAACTGTCTTGTTAGACATGTATGCAAAATGTGGAAGCATAGACAAGGCACATGAACTGTTTGACAAAATGCCTCAAAGAAATGTTTTTTTTTGTAAACACTGCCAAATATGGGGGTAGCTCCCTATATTAAAATATCAAAAAAAAGGTTACATAGAAAGCTGAGGCATTACATCTAGTGATATATACCCTGTGCCTGCAACAATATCCACCATCCTAGCTATTGCATTTTCATCAATCAAACCCAGGTTGGCTTCCAGGAATTTCAAAAACTCTCCTATGTTATTTTCTTTCTCCATGCCCTTTTTGTAGAGGGCCTAGGCTTTGTGCAGCTTCACCTTCTTCTTCTCCTCATTCAGGCTGAGGGTGGCAAGAGCAAATCCCTGTTCGGGCTCCATTGCCACACCATCCATGGTAGTTCTGACCATGTCCATCAGATCTTCCCTCACCAATCTCATCGCAGCTCTTAGCCCCCAAAGCCTTGCTCCCACAACCTATACATAGTTTTTAAAAATATGTTCAAGAACTTGTTCGTCATGCGTGTGCCCTCCTGACCAAAAACTAGGCCCGATCACTTTCAAGATGGCCACTTTTTCTTCATCGGACACTTTGTTGAATAGGTACATAATTTGTTGCCCTCCGGTTTCATCCTCCTCACAATGGCACTCCACTCCAAAATGTTGAGACATCGCTTCGTTAGACCATTCCTGAGAACAAACATCATAATCTGCTTCAATCTCACCTTAGCTTAAAAAGAAGCCTGTGGGTAAGTTCTCCCCTGATCTCCAATCCTGAGGATCACCATTCCATGCGTGGGATTTTACCACCTATGGGAAGATGGTACATTCGCATCATTTGGACCGCCTCCATTTGCAGGTTCATTCTTAGAGTCTACTATCATATCCTGCTTAAGGATTCTCCTACTTCTCCTATGGTGGCCTCTTGTTTTATAGAAGCCTTGAGAGGCTTCATCAAAGCCTATAGATCCCAAGGCTAGCAACTGATTTGCACTTTAATAGTACTTCTGCACTCATTCTGCCTGCCTCCATTCAAACTCACTTCCATCATTTCCTTCAAGAGATTGATGTGTGACAATCCTTGCACTAGTAATTGATAGGAACATCCTTTCACTTTTGTAGTAGTGGATAATTTCACGAGTCTCATGACATATGGTGCAAGTAGGTATCTGTTGAGCAAGAGGGAAGTATATGGCATTAATAGATTGAGCACCCACCACTAGATACTTTGTAGTTGTATGCCCCTTAGTGTGGCACTTTGTTCATCATAAACAGAAAAGGATAGAGGAATTTTGTCAAATGTTGTAGTTGCAACTAACCTGTTAGACATGTATGCAAAATGTGGAAGCATAGACAAGGCACGTGAACTATTTGATAGAATGCCTCAAAGAAATGTGGTCTCATGGACTACAATGATTGTAGGATATGTACAAAATATGGAATCATAGACAAAAAATGTGAACTGTTTGACATAATTCCTCAAAGAGATGTCATCTCATGGAATGCAATGATTGGAGGATACGCACAAAATGAATTTTGCAAGGATTGTGCATAAAATATTTGAATTAATTAAGCACTCTGGAACATATCCTAACATTGTAAGCTTTGATTGTATTCTAGGTGCATGCAACCATGCAGGTTTAATGGATGAGAGTTGTATATACTTCAATCACATTTGTAACCCTTATTGCATTACACCTATAGTTGATCATTATGTGTGCATAGTTGTCCTCCTTGCCCATGCTGGATATCTTGAAGACACCCTAAACTTTATCTTTCTTTCTAAATCCCCAAATTTGCCCTATTCCTACTCACATTGAAGACCTGTCAGGAATAGGCTTAACATTTTTTTCTTTCTAAAATCAGCTGGATAAAGCCATATTGGTAACTTTATTTTTTTTTCAAACAAAATAGACCTTTATCTTAAGGTTACTCATGAACCTTAAGATAAATAATTATTGAAAAAAAACTGTGCATTCCTTAATGACATGTAAGAGAATTTAATCAACTGCTACTTAAAAACTCTTTAATGTTTCTATATAATGCATTTTATTAGATTAATAGTGAAAAAGAACATACATGGACCAAGCAATTTGTGGCACTTAAGGTTATGTAATAGAATTTATAGTTGATATTTAAATTTATAACAATTTTTTTTTATGATCTTTACTAACGTTTATTAGAATTGTTGCATGTTTTACATCATTGGAATGAGATATTAGCTGTAATTTTTTTGAAATTTTATTATGGTATGTGCACTTTGATATGATGTAATATGATTATGGTTTTATTTCATATGTTGTAATATTAGATATATAACAGAAAAATAAATTATTGCATGAAATAAATAATAACTTTTCATTTTAAATATTTTTTTTGCAGAACATGGGTCTTCCAGAAGATCAAGATGATCCTCATGATAGCGATCCAGATTATGATGGTTTTGGTATAGATCACATGGCAGAGGATGATGATGATGCAGATACAGAAGACACTGAGGCTGATGACAATGATGATGACGACGATGATGATGATGACGATGATGATCATGATGATGATGATCATGATGGTGATGATGATGATGAGGCAGTTGCTAGTAGTAGCTAGTGACATTCATGATCATATAGACTACATCATGGATAATTGTTGATATATCATTATGATGCCTCGTTTCATGGTCACTATCATATGTATCATTTTCACGGCCTGTAGTACCATATTAATGAGTTGTATCATAAATTTATGTATCATTTTGACTTATATCACTTGGACATGTATCATCTTGACTTGTATCATTTTGAGTTACATAATTTATCATTTTTACTTATATCAGTTGTGCATGTATCATTTTGACAAGTTATTGATCTACTGGCATATTTGACTTTCACTTGTTTTAGTTATATATGATGATGATTTTATCAGTATTGACTTCTCAATTTATATATATTGAAAGTGGTTGATGATTTTTGGATGGATATTTATTATGTATGATGATTTTAATTTACTGCTCAAGATGAATGTTGTCAAATTCAATTAAATTATAGATATTTGACTCACTTGTTTTAATTATAGATGATGATCATGTTATTATAATTATCTTGTTATTTAATCATATGTGTTAAATAATTAAATTACTTACTCTATAACCATATGAGTTATTTAAGAGGCATGATATATTTAACTAATTAAATTGAAATAAACCATATTAAACTAGTATATTTATATTTTAAAAAATATATCTACAGTACGTCGAGAGATATCTTCCAATTTGTTGGCATTTATAAATTACTTGCAGTTAGAATATTTGGTATGAGTTAATTTAAAGAGACTATGCTGCAAGACTTTTCATATTCTTCAAACGTAATAAAGATTTCATTCCATAATTGCCCAAGTTTTTCTATTTTTCTATCCATTTGGCTTGCATGAATTTATTTATTTACACATTTTATAAATTTTGTTTACATGGAATCTAAATCTTAATTGTTTACAGGAATCTGAATCTTTCAGCCCTTGCTGTGAGTGTAGAACGCCTCTCGGTGTAATTAACAAATGTGAGCAAAACAAGAAGCATTTTTAGAAGCAAAAAAAGAAGCAATAATGGAAGCCAAACTAGAAGAAATTTTAGAAGAAACAAAAGATGCAAAATTGGAAGCAACAAGCGACATTATATCGGAAGCATAATTGGAAGCAAAGTCGGAAGCAAAATTGGAAGTAACAATGGAAGCAAAATTGGAGGCAAAATTGGAAGCAAAACCAGAAGCAAAATTGGAAGCAAAACTAGAAGCAAAATTAGAAGCAAAACTAGAAGCAAAACCAGAAGCAAAATCAGAAGCAAAACCGGAAGCAAAACCTGAAGCAAAAGTGGAAGCAAAAGTGGAAGCAAAAGTGGAAGCCAACCTGGAAGCAAAATTGGAAGCAAAATTTGAAGCAAAACCAGAAGAAAAACTAGAAGCAAAATTGGAAGCAAAATTGGAAGTAAAACTAGAAGCCAAACCGGAAGCAAAACCGGAAGCAAAAGTGGAAGCAAAATTGGAAGCAAAACTGGAAGCAAAATCGGAAGCAAAACTAGAAGAAAAATTGGAAGCAAAACTAGAAGGAAAACTGGAAGGAAAATTGGAAGCCAACCTAGAAGAAAAATTGGAAGCAACAGTGGAAGCAAAATTGGAAGTAAAATCGGAAGCAAAACTAGAAGAAAAACTGGAAGCAACACAAGAAGCAAAACTAGAAGCAAAATCATAAGCCAAACTAGAAGCAACAAAATCTAGTGCTAAACCTGGCACTAAAATTTGGCATTAAACCCGACGCTAAACCCAGCACTAATCCTAGCATTATAATCGGCGCTAAACCTGGCACAAAATCTGGCGCAAAAGTGAAATGCAATTGGGTGTCGAGTTTGGCACCGACAGAAGTGTCCAATTCATGGACTCAAATGCACTAAATTATGATGCTATTTTAGGCACTAATTGCCTATTTTTCTATAGTGATATCAATGTCTCTATGTGGGAAATAATGTCCATCCCTTCTCAAAGGGATATGTTACAAGAAGCCTTAAGGAACTTCCCATCAGCTAAATTAGCAATATCATATTCATCACCAAAATAGAAAGAAAAGACTCCTATCAGTCTTGTGCAACCAACTGAAGGACAATAAGTACAATTAAGAAACCATCTACCTATCAAGGGACTTCACATCCAAGGTAGGTGGCTACCTTTCTTCTGACTAGTCCCACATGTTGTTGAGGACTAGATATGGCACATAGTTCACCATCAAGGTTGAACCAGTTTCAAATTACCATGTGGAAAACTATGACCACAACCTAGTAAATCCACATGTTCTGATTCAGGGTGAGGAAGCACATGATTCAGAACCTATTGAGGCAGAACCTTCATATCTTCCTATCCTTGACCTATTTCTTAATGAATGAGCAAGGGATCATGAAAATTTTGATCCTTATGACACTACTGAAGCAAATGACTTGGGCAACTACATGACCAATGAAGGGGATTCTTCAGTCCCTTCTATACTTAAGTTAGAGGATGACTCTGTTGGCCCATTGAAGATGTTTTTTGATAGTGCAAAGAGTAGAAATAGTCCCTCTGACTAGTAAGAAGTTGCATTTTTCTCATAGGTTGCATTTTCTTGAATGAATAATGTAGCAGAATATGAGGCCTTGGTCCATGTCCTATTGATTGTTGAGAAGGAAAATATCAAGCATCTGTAGATCTTTGGTGATATTGAATTGGTGGTTAACCAAGTGAGAGAGAGAGGTGCAATAAAAAACTAGCTTCTAAGAGCTTATAGATAGAGTTTGGGACCTATTTGAGAGTTTTGATGCTCTCAACCTGCAGGTGATCCCAAGAAAATTGAATGCTGATGTTGATCAATTGGCAACAGTGGGATCTCAATTTCCTCTACCTATAAACTTGTTTCAAGATCCAAATTAGCATGTGAGGATTTTTGTTAGACCATCTATTCCTGATAATGATATGCATTGGTAATTCTTTGATAGCAATGAGAAGATTGTTAGCTTCATTCAGGAAGAAGTAGAGTTTTCCTCCATGGTGCAACCTAGGTTGCATGAATACTATGGTGATTAGATCATCTAGCTAAAATCAAACAAGTTGCCCAAGGATCTAGTCACCCTTGAGGCCATCTTCAGCTGTGATGATGAGTTCAGGGGTGAAATAAATAAATGACCTTCAAACAGGAATATTACCAGAAGGTAACTATTGCCCAAGATAAAGAATTACTATTGGAAAAAGTGTGCGGCGACGTGGAAGAGCAAGAGTTCATAAAACTTGCTTAGAAGTGCAATGTCATCTTGGCATGGACATATGAGGATCTTAAATGATTTGATTTGGATGTGGCTCAACATGCCATTGATCTAGATCCTAACTGCAAGCCAATTCACCAAAAGTAGCGGCCCATTAATCTAAAGATCAAACCTTTGATGAGAAAAGAGCTTGCTAAGCTCATATAGGTAAGGATTATCTTCCCTATCAAGTATTCTACTTGGGTTGCTAATCCAGTGTCTGTGAGGAAAAATAGAGAGATTAGGCTCTGTATATATTTTAGGGACTTGAATCGTGCTTCTGTAAAAGATCACTACCTCTTCCCTCTATGGATCAAATTTTACAAATTGTTGTAGGGGAAAAGAGGTTTTCATTACTAGATGGATTCTTTGGCAATAATCAGATCTTTGTCAGATAAGAAGACAGATTTAAGACAACATTTACAACCAAATGGGGAACCATGGCATATGCAAAGATACCATTCGGTCTGTATAATGTTGGTGCCACATTTCAGAGGGTAGTGGATATTGCCTTTAAAGGATTCATAAACAAATTCATCCTGATTTATCTGGATGATATCATAGTCTTCTCCAAGAAGGGAGAAAATTACATGGAGCATCTGGAAAAAGTTTTCCAGAGATGCAAAGAATTTGGGGTGTCTCTGAACTGCAAGAAGTGTATTTTTGCTATTGCCCAAGGTAATCTTTTGGGCCATATAGTATCTAGGGATGGGATATCCATAGACCTTGAAAGGACATCTACTCTGCTTTCTCTTCCCCTGCCTGCTCACAAAAAATCCTTGCAGTCATTTTTTGGATCGATCAACTTTGTTAGGAAGTTCATTCCTAACCATGTTGGCTTGGTGAAGCCTCTAACCCTTATGCTCAAGAAAGATGCAGTCTTCAGATAGACTAAGGGAGGGAAGGATGGTTTTGAGAAAATCAAGGAGGAGATTGCCCAGGCACCTACTCTCATGAACCCAAATTATGAGAAGGACTTTCTCCTTTATGCATATGGAGGAGAGAATAGTGTTGCTACTATCCTGATGCAATAGAATGAACAAGGAATGGAGCAACCCTTGGCCTTCTTCAGTCAGACTTTGAAGGAATATGAGGTCAGATACAACCCCATGGATAAGTAGGTATTTGCCATTGTTAGAACTTTACAAAAATTTAGATAATACTGGAAAATAACGATATTAAAGTTCTAGTTTCTCATCCTAGTGTCAGAGATTATATAATGGGGATTGAAATTAGTGAAAAGAGAGCCAACTGGGTCACCAAGATCCTAGAGTATGATGTGATCATCAAAGCCACTAAGCTGATTAGAGGCAGAGGATTGTGTGAATAACTAGCTCAGACATCAGTAGATGAAGTGAATTCATCTTATAACCGGAATGAGGAGGAACCCACAACCAATCCATCACTTGTGAGTTCTTGGATAGAAGATATGGCTAGGTTCCTATCCACTGGTGAGTATCCCTATGGATTGGATAGAACCAAAAGAAGACATTTTAGGCTGTAGTCTATCCCTTATGCATTGGTAGATAGTGTTCTCTTCAAGAGAAACTTGGATGGAATCTTAATGAGATGCATAGAAGAGGATCAAGTTGACAGACTTCTTGGTGAGTTTTATGTTGGCCCAGTTGGTGGACATTTCTTTGCTAGAGCTACAACAATGGAAATAATGAGGGTAGGTTACTTTTGGCCTACACTATTTAGTGATGCCCATGTATGAGTAAGAAAATGCAAGGAGTGTGCTCTCTTTGCTGGAAAGAAAAGATTAGCATAACTTCCACTTCACCCTATTCAAGATGATCAACCCTTTTCACAGTGGGGATTAGACTTCATTGGCATGATAAATCCCTCCTCCAGTGTTGGTCACAAGTGGGTTTTGACTGCAATAGACTACTTCACCAGATGGGTTGAGGCAGTCACACTCAAGGAGGCCACTGAGTCATCTATCATGGATTTCTTAGAAGAAATCCTGACAAGGTTTGGAGCTCCTCATACTATTATTTCTAATAATGCAAAAGCATTCACTAGTTTTAAGATTGCTAATTGGGCTCTTAAGTACAATGTGTTCTTAAAGACTTCATCCAATTATTACCCCCAAGGTAATGGACTGGCTGAATCCACTAATAAGAACCTGATTAAGATCCTTAAGAGGACCATGGAAACAAACCAGAGGCAATGATACAATAAGATCAAATTAGCCCTTTGGGCTGATAGGATCACATACAAGAGAGCCATTGGGAAATCTCCTTTTGTTCTTGTGTATGGTAGAGAGGCTAGATTGCCTATATATTTAGAGCTTCCTACACTATATTTGGCCCATCAATTAGAGTTGGAAGGAGAAGATGCAAGGTCTGTCATAATGGTTGAATAATTGAACTAGAAGAACAAAGATAGTCATCCATAATCACATTAGAAGAACATCAGATGCAGACCAAGAGGTATTTTGACTGGAACGCCAAGGTCTAGACATTCATGGAAGGTGATCTTGTTTTGAAATGGGATACTGACCGAGCCAAGCCTAGAGGTCACACCAAGTTTGATGCACTTTGGAGTGGACCTTACATCATCATCAGCAGCAAGAAAGGAAATACCTTCACTCTTTCAAGGATAGATGGTGAATTTCTACCGATCTCAGTGAATGGGATCCATCTCAAACCTTACCATTGAGGTTGTATGAGGTCTTGTTCATATTTTTTTAGTTTATTTTTAGTATTAGGTTTTGCTTTCCCTTAGTGCTTTTGTACAGGCTGCATTGTCATTATGAGAATGCATGCCTTCTTCTTCGTATGTTTTGGGAGGTAGGTTTCAGTTTTCTTGATGTTTTAAGTTCCTCTTTTAGACTCCATGCCCAATGGATGCTTAAGGCCATTGATCTATTTGTTTAGCAGGCAAACATCCCTGAGAGGTCATCAAAATGTTGACCTATTTTCCTCTATCCAGAGTCCAATAGTTCATCTTGCAAATCTTGTTGGAATTCCTTGGAATATAGCCCTACATGCATTAAATCCTTCAAATTCTAGTGTTTTTCCCTACAAAAATCCCTAAAAATCCTTTTGGAGAATCCTTGCAAAAAACCTAGAAATCTTTAGCCTTCAAAGTATGCCCTTGCAGAGTTTTCTCCACCTTCATACTTAGTTGCTTCTAGGTATGGATATCTGCTGTCTAGATATCTGGATGTTTTCTAATGTCTAGATCTTAGTTAATGTCCATATATTATCTTAATATCTAGACCTTAGCTATATCCAAATATTATTTTAATATCTGAACCTTAACTAAGATCCAGATATCTTCTAAATGTCTAGACCTTAGTTTATATCTAGATATTATCTTAACATCTAGATATTTTCTAATGTCCATATCTTGTCCTATGTCCATATCTTTAAATGAATGTACTGATGACATCATTAGGTCCCCTCCCCAAAGAAGTGCATATGATGATGACATCACCTAAACATTCCACCACCAGCATATTATCCTTCAGTGTTTATTTCCTAATGACATCATCTAGATCCCCTCTCTAATGAAGTCTTCTATGCCTATGTTATAATCAAGACATTCTGGCATGGACATTTGGCAAGTCTTAATATCTCAACTCCCAATATGTAGTGATGTCATTAGGATAAGGGCGTCAGTTTCACAGTATGGATGCAAAGAAGCATCCATATATTAAGTCAATATTTGGATATCAAGTTAACATCCAGACATTAGGTATCCATGTGGATGATGGCCTCTCCATGCTGTGAAGGTAAATTTGATGGGTGCATTCGGATATCAGGATATTGAAACTATTGTGTTAGGTCAAGTTGTATCATCCAGATATTTGCGAATGTGTAGACCCGAAGGAATATTCATGGATATCCATATGCCCATTGACTGTAACTTTGATCATGAATATCTTCTTCATCTTAAAGAATTTCTACATGATCCAAAAGGAAAAATTGCTTAGAATTTCACCCTCTTTCATTTGGCAGGATTTTTGAGGAAAATCCACACTTTGAAATTATGATCCAAAATTCATGATCTGGATATGAATATGCATATCCAGATATTAGGATAAGTTTCCAACTAAAGAGGAAATATGCAGACTCAACCAACAAAACATATTAGAGGCTGAATTGAAGCATTGTAAAGCTTTCAAGGAGCAGATATTTTGCATTGATGGTTGCAAGGGCATGATTCAGTAGTTTGTATTAATGGCACAAATGTCTACTAGCTACCCAATGGATTCAAATATTTCCTACATTGAATTCTTGTAGGTAGGCATCCCTTCTAGAGAGGAAATATCTCTGACAGGCCCATGAGCTCATTCATTATAGTAGGTAATGGCGCTCCATTTGTAAATGCTATATTAAACATGAAATGCAATGTATCCAAGTTGGCATTTGGTCTAAAAAACCATATCTCTTGCAATTGTAACCATGCCTCTTTGATAATAGAAATCATATTTTTACCTTCTCATGAACTATTCTCTGCCCTGTGTATTATTTTGTTTGATCTCCATCTGTGAATGTATCTTTCCTCTTGGATTTCACTTAGTTTTTCTTACCTCTGAAAGTATTTCATGATTTGTGTATATTGGTCAATTGGATATTGTTATTCTGTGCATACATGGTTGTTTTGAGGTCCTTCCCATATTCAAACTTGGTGTA
The DNA here is from genome assembly GCA_027924645.1 of Cunninghamia lanceolata. Taxonomy (NCBI): domain Eukaryota; kingdom Viridiplantae; phylum Streptophyta; class Pinopsida; order Cupressales; family Cupressaceae; genus Cunninghamia; species Cunninghamia lanceolata. The sequence continues at coordinate 10,452,238 of BSBN01000472.1, read as the reverse complement.
TCACCTTCCTTTATTTTCAGTGTTACTCCCTCTTCCTCTTTTCATAAATAGCTGGATAGATTAGGTTTAGTCTTAGGATCACTAAATCTCTCATTCAACAAAGTAACTAGCTTCTCTCTAGAGGTTTGACCTCCCTGTAGGGTCACACACCTGGAGGTCATTTTAATGTTTCACTAGATTGTTGGAGCCCTAAAAGCCTTCAACACTGGGTGCAAATCTATGTGACAACACTTCCTTCTCTATCTACTTTGAGGAGGGTCTTGTCTCTCTCTATTCGGGGGGCCTATTCTCTCTTAGGGAGGATTCTTTTGTTTGGGGGGGGGATCTCTATGTACATGGGTACCTTATCAAGCTTCATTTGTTGGTACCCATCTTTTCACCCACCTAAATTGTGCTTAAGGGGGTGTTAGTGCAGGCTTTTTATTTTCCTTATGTTTAGGGATATTTGTATTTCCTACACATATTATTAAGCTTTATTAGGTTATTTAGACATGGATATTATGAAAGCACCATGACATAATCCATCAAGTACATGATTCACTCTCACCCACATTAGGAAGTTGAGTCTCACACCCTCTTTTGGATTTATTAGCCACCTATGATAACCATTTGTTTGTCTTTATCTAGGTAGGTACAACCATGCATTTTAAAATTTACCATGTAGGTCAAACTCTTGCCTATTCCTAGCAATTGGAGTTATTACTCTTCTTGGATTTATATGCCTCTTTTTTTTCTATATATAGAACACTCACTTCTCATAATTTCTAGTTAGATGGAGTAATGTGAGCAATGCCTAAATTCTCTCTTGCAATTTTGTCTTGTGACTTCTATCTCGTTTCAAGATGTTTTCTCCATTCTTCTGTTTTGATCTTTGATCATCTATCAACTGGAGTACATGTGATCTATGACTGGCAATAGATCTTGGTTTGAATTTTCATTTCTTGTATAATATAATAGGAGGTATAGACTTGGTGTGGGTTTCCCAATTTAACTAGGAAAATGCAAGTGCAAGTTGGTAGTAGATTCAAAGTTTCTTTAATGAATAAAAGACTGGATTCAATTTTAAATTCCTCTATGAGAAATCCACCTATGACATAAAGGGCATCACGTAATCAAGTTTATGACCAAAAAAACGTATGTTCTAAAAATTAAAGGTTATTGGGCTAATTGTTCAAATGAATTCAAGGTGAAAAGTAGGGATTTTATCCATGCAAAGAAGGGATTTCATCCATTTGACAATTTTCTAGTTTGAATTTTCTATTGAAGGATGTAGACGAGATTTCAAATGATGAAGATGCTATCTTATCACCAAAATTCATAAATAATATGATGGAGTAGTAACCCTTGCCCTTGGTTAATTGGTTAAATAAAGAGATTTCTTGAAATTAGGAAAAAGCTAATATAGATTTGAAGCACAACAGGTTCTTCATGAGTTTAAAATGACAAGAAAATTGATGGTTCAAAGGAAGAAAACCCCAATTGTAGAGCCACCAGTAGGAGAAACACTTCCTCCTCCTTCAAAGCCATTGATAAAAATAATAAGGAATGAAAAGGATGCAAAAGAAAAGGAGAAGAAAAAGGGAGAAAGTAATTTGAAAGAAGACATCTTGAGGGAGATCCAAAACAAGAGGATCAATATTGCCACACATATTCAACATGAACAATTATTAGAGAACCTTCTTTAAATTAGGTTGTATTCACACCCATTCAATTAAATCCTCAAGTTCTATCTCTAGTGTGAGACATTTCTCCACTCCAAGACCCTCTAGAGATTAATAGTGTGGAAGAAGGCAACTCACGAAAAAATTTCCCACTTGGGTAAAATAGGTGATCATAAGGAAAAGAAAAGTACCCTTATACCATATTAACTTTGATACTCTTGAAAAAGTCATTGGAGATCTAGTTGTAAAGAAACCCAAGCATCAATCCAAGATGATCAAGACAACAAAAGGAATTTTGATTATTGAAACTACCCTTCCACCTAAAGATAAATCCATCCAAGTTTCAGAACCAGGTTTGATTTTTAGATGATCAAGGCAGATTTGGAGCTATGTACTTGTCATTGGGATTTGGACATGTGAGAGATGGTCATGTAATATTAAGGAGAGGGTTATCAAAGACGGAGAAGATAAGGAAGCCTTGAAGGCAAAAATCAAGAAACTTAGTGCGTACACTTCTCATCTTCAATAATCCACTTTAGAGACCATAGTGTTTATGCCCCAAGTTTTGGACTCTACCAAAGAGTAAAGTGACTAGATCAACTACTCATATATAAGAAGAATTTGGAGAAATGGATTGAAGGCATTTTTTATGAAGGAACTAAGATATTGAAAAGTTTGTACCAATTGATGGTGAATTCAAAAAGGGTTATTGATGCAGGAGCATCCCTGGTTCAAGAGCAATCTTGAATAAAAAAAAACATTTGCATTTCAGTTTGTTTCTTTTCATTTCCCAGTTTAGTTTAGGTAGTTTAGTCAGTAGTAGTTTATGTATTTTGGTTTGCATTCTACTATAATTACATTTCAAACCTTGCAAAGCTGGACTTAGCATCTAAATTCATTCATGCACAACATATCTGTTGATCATGATGTTAGTCATAAACAAACATAGAATAAAAGTACACATTAACCCTTATTCATCTTGAAAGATACAATGAATTCAGAGAATTCATGATCTCAAGTCTCTGTTGATTAGGTCTTAATCTCCTAACATTACTCAGAGGTTGATGTGTGTTGATGTTTCCATTTTGGGGCCTTACGTTGAATTCATCATCATGACACTGTTTCTGCAAAGATTCTTCATGGAGAGGTCATTTTATGCAGTTGTTTGATCAAATGATACAGAAATATTTAAATCTTTGCATGATATTTTCAATTATACATGCTTTAGCTTCAAATATGCTAAATATTTGTAATTATCTACGAGATGTCCACATATTTGTATTATTTGCTTGAGATTATCAATTATTTGCAATTATGATGGTAAAATATTCTGAAATTTAAAGGAAATTGAAAGAAATGCTTCAAATTAATGTTGAACCTTCAGCTATTGAACCACATGTACATTAGATACAGTCATGAAGAGAAGAAAACCAAACCATATGTTCACCAAGACATTCCACAGCTAGATACAGTTGATGCTAACTTCAAAGGAATTGTATGAAAACAACATATGCACGTAGATATACACTCCAAGGGATGCAGCAAGTCACAACGCAACTATTTGAAATACTTATTTTCACTAAGTATTAGATGCTGATATTTACTTCATGATGCATCATCATCTACTTTATCTGACTCATGTGCTCCATCATCAGGTGCATCACTTTCTATACCTACATCATCTTGATGATGACGGCCCTGTATATGAGGCTGCATGATGACCCTGACATTTTCATACAACTGCACTATCTTATCTATTTCTCCACCATCCTAGGTCTTTGCTTTGATAATGGCATGTTTATGCACTTGGTATTTAGTTCTGAGGCTATCCAGTTTATTCCTTCTGTTGTGTAATGTCTAATTATAATTTTCCATTTTCACCTTGGTCCTCACCAGTCTATCCATGATTTCTTCTGTCATTTGGCCTAGTGGATCATCAGCAACGAATTGGAAGTTATTATGTAGAGCTTGTATTGCAAACTCCTCATCTTGATTTTCTACGTTTCCTTCCACTTTCCCTTCTAATATTTCCAAAATTTCTGCCTCAAAAGACATCATATCATGTAATTTTATGTTGATTTCTCTCAACTTATTGTTGCATATTTTGAGTATATCACATTCAAATTGAATGTCCTTATACCATATATCTATCAATAATGCATTGTTATTATTCAGCACCTACTTGTTGATGAGCAATTGACAATTTATCCTCCTTATTTCTCCCAGGACATCCAATATCTTCTCCAATTGGAAAGACCTTTTACCTGTTTCCATTTGTAACTTGTCTACCTTTTTCCTGGAGCCACTAAGAGAACTCCACCTCTTCAAAGAGGCCTTTACCACTTCTTCTGCTGTATCAAATGTGGAATATGTTGATAACTAAGAGATGGGGTGAATCAATTATCCTAATTAATTCTTCTTTTTGAACTTTCTTATTAATCAATGTAGCATTAATTCAAACAAGCAAACATAACCATGAAAATGGAAGTACACATTACACAATATTTTTGATGTGGAAACCCTGTTAAGGGAGAAAACCACGGGGTGATTAACCCAAGATTGTATTCTATGTTAGAAGAATAGAAAAACAAAATGGCACTTGCCAATTAGGGCTCACTGCCTGAGCACACTGCTCACAAGGAGGTACACTACCTACAAAGAGACACACTGTCTACAAAAGGGTGTTATACAATACTTGAACTAATTGGGAGCATCTACATATGCTGAGGTTCAGTTCTAGTTAGGCTCAGTACACTGATCTGCTGCACTTCATCTTTCCTCTTCCCTTATGCTACTTTCCTTTCATAGACCGGATCTTTCTTACTACTTCTACTATGCTCTTCTGCTTTTATTTGCACATATCCAACAACAACAACACACTTCACAACTAAATCCATTGTGTATATATATCCGCACACATGATTTCATGATCTATCTAGTCGGCACCTAGAATAGTCAATCTTTTCACAAACTCTGATCTGTCGGCTGAATCCTTGCACACCAAGTAATGCAGATCAAGCATATACTTGTAGAAGTCATCAATCATGTCGGCCAAACATAACTTATGCCTTAAGAACCTTTTCCATCATCAGCAACACATCCAGAATGATGTCTAATGTTTTGCCAGTCAGTTCTTCCTCTGTCACACTGTCAATCAGGAACCCGATATTCAAGTGATCATATCTTTTCCTTCATCTATCACCGGAGGCTAAATCCTTGGACTCTATCACTCAAGGTAGTCCTCTTGACTTCCCCAAAACCGCACTTCACCAAGATTCTTCCTCTGAGAGATCCGGACCTGTCTACCGAACCTTGCCACAAGCTCTGTTCTTGTTTACCGGACCACAACATTCTTCATTCTAACTTCCGGTAGAGACACACCATGTCCTGCGGATGTGTGGGATGAACTTTGTTGCCATCAATGAAAACAATTGTGAATCCATATAGTGTCTCTTGCCAACAATCTCCCCCTTTGGCATTGATGGCAACACTTAGTGAAAAATGACTAAGTGTAGCACTGTACTCCCCCTTTGCTGATGCTCTATCTCTATGTACATTTTTTAGAACTCCCCCTTAGTTGGATACCTCATTTTTCACTGCTCCTCACTCCCCCTTTGACATCAATGGCAAAGGGTAGGGTCCGCATACCAAAATTTTCAAAATACTTCTATACTTAGCCGCATAAGTATTTGTACATGCTATACTTTACATAAGATGAAGAATATCTGCAAAAGTTGTCTTTAATTGAATGAATTTAGTAGCCCAACTTTGCTTCATTCTGTCCAAAATTGATATATTGCTACTCAACAGAAATGTAAACACATCTGCCCTTTTGAGATTTGTTGGATCATTGGTCTAGGCAGTGATTTGAGCTTCTTTGATGACCTCATGCATGGCCTCTAACTTAGGGACAATTATCCCTCTGAGCTCACTCAACCTATTTATTCTATTTTTCTTTTCCTTCTCAAGTTTCTTGATCTCATTCAAGACTGCAATAGTCTGACATTCTTGATTTATTATAGAGAAAGAGAGGATCAAAATTCTTTGATAGCTTTGACAGTTTATCCTCCAGTTCTTTTATTTTCTTCTCAATGTCCAGTGTTACTTTGGACCATGATAAACAAAATTTATACACTTCACCTCCATCTTTAAGAGCATTTTCTAAGCTCTTTATTCTGATATTGATATTTCTCCTATCACTTGTTATCAGCCATTGAACCTCTAAAAATCTCTTATCAGAGAACTCTTTCTGGACCTTATCTTCTGCTGACTTCTTTAGTGAATCAAAATGTGTGCTAACACTATTGACTAGAGTTTTGAGATTACCGGATGAGGAAGCTGTAGGATCCTTCTAAAATGATGGCATAATCTTTTCCAGCACTCCAGAAGCAGCTTCTATCAACCCACAGTCTTCCATGTGAGACTTTAGGAGTTTTTCTTTAGCCTTTGCATTTGCAAATGAGGCTATCTTCATTGTCTGTACTGGAGAGAGTGAATCAAAATTAAATGGTCCTTGTAGAAGCTCCGGTTCATCAATCTCCATTAATTCTTTGCTCAGGAATTCTTGGACAGTTTTTGCAGTGTCTCTTGCCAGAGACAGATGTTTCTTCTCTTCTGCATTCTTAGAGCTGTCCTTTTGAGCTTTTTCACCTTCTACATTCTCACCACTAGCAGTTGTGGTCTTTTCTGTTGAGGTCTTCTCTCCCTCTGCAACCTTGGCACTGTCCACTTCTTTTTCCTTCACTCCTTTCTCCTGTATTTTGTCTTCTCCTTTAGATCCAGAGGCTGTAGGGGAAACCAGAGGAGAGATATTAGTTTGTTAATGACCCACCTCTTCCAGAGCAGAGGATTCCAGGTCCTTAGCTATTTCTGCACCGGTATCCGTAACTTCTATTGTTTTCTCAGAAGGCTCTTCTGTAACATTTGTGGATGAGGGATCAGTACCCAAGTCCTCTATAATAGGAAGATTGAATCTTTTGAAGGTTCTCTAGAGAATCTCTTTAGTGTCCTTGGCTACTTTGTCAGTCTCAACAAGCATGAGCTGATTCATCCTTGCTTTACTCCTGAACTCATCCTTACAGTCTTTGAATACCATGTTCATTATCTTGGGATCAATTAAAGGATATAGCTGAATAGCTATCTGTTCCCAGATCTCAAGGTCTTTTGCCATGGCGTTGTTCTTCCTCATTTCAAGCCTTTGCTCTAAGCTTTTGGGAATTAGAGAGATGATTTCAATAAATGCTTTATTGTAAATGTTCAAAAACTTGACTGTGGCTTCCTCCAGAATCTGTTTATCTGCTTCATTATATTCATCATAGAATTCTATTAGAGGTTGCAGGTTCCCATCCATAGTGACTACTTTCACTACATCATCCAAGGAGAGAGTGGGTTTTTCAACAAATTCCTCTTCCTTCTCTTCTTGACCGGTAGAGTATTCACCAGATGATTTCTTCTTGTTCTTCAGTTTCCTTATCTCCTCATCTGTTTCAGTTTCCTCATCATCCTTTAGGCTAGCATAGGACCTTGTTGCCTTTTTCTTTGTTCTATTTTCTCCTTTTCTGGATGCCTGGACTTCCGGTTTTGAACTTTTAGCAGTAACAGGTGCTGATCTCTTTGAAGATCTGGTCCGGGTGGAAGTTTCTACCAGAGCACTTTCCTTGCTTCCCTTTTCTGCCTCTTTCTTCTCTTCCTTAGCCTTTTGCCTCTTTTCCCTGTTGGCACCAAGTGCCTCCTTTGAGATGCCTAGGCCTTTGGCAATTTCTTCAACTTCTTTTCTTGCTTTTCTCTTTATTTTCGGTTGTCTGAGTTCCACATGAATTTTTACACTCAGCTCTTCAAAGGTTCCAAACCTTTTTGCCTTAGGATCCTTAGGCTGACTTAGCATGTGTTGAACATGCAGCTCCACAATTTGTTCATCAACTTCATACCCCATGGGCATGATCTACATAGTTCTTGGTTCTACTGCCTCCATTAGGCACTGATCTATTTCTACCATAAAGCATACTGTGTCTTTGTATTTCTCAACAAGAGACTGGGGAATTCTTTCTCTTTCTTGCATCATGCTCTGAAAGTTCTTGAAATATCCCCACATGGCTATATTTCTTGCTTTAGCATCCCCAAGCCCATGCAAATAGTCTCTGATTTGGATGGCAACTGGTCTGTCATTCTGCCATACCCATCCACTAGATCTGGGAAGCTCATTCATGTAATAAAAGAATATGCAAAGGATCAAACTACCATACTTGAAGGAGTTTTTCTTGTCCTTCTTAATCTTCTACAGATTTTCTAAAAGTTGGTCTAGAAGAAGCTCACACAAATCATAGTCTGCATTTTCTTTTAGCACTTGATAAGCTGTGTAAATTGCAATTCCTGGTACTAAATTTTTCCTACTAGAGTGATAAATCTTGTAACCAATTATCATAGATGCAAATTTGACATCCGGTTCAGTGATGTCTTCAATTGCCATAGCTCTCTTGTCAAATTTTGATCCGGTTGCATCACTTACTGTATGATTCTTGACAGACTTGAGAACAGGTATTCCACTGGATGAGTGCAGACCGGTTACTGCCCTAATTGCATCTTTGGTGATCTTAAAAGGCTTGTTCAACCATAGGAAATTGTCATGCACTCTACTTAGTACATACCAGACCCATTCATCTTCTTCAAAATAGGGGAAATGAATGCACTGTGCAAAATGCTTATCCTGGATGGCTTTATACTGAGGTTTAATCTCAAAGGAATCATCTATCAACTGTTTGTGATAGATATCCATTAACTTTGATTCTCCAAATTCTTCAATATTCGCATGTATGTAAACCCTAATATCCTCCGTATGCAATACACCATGCGGAACACTAGACAAGGCTCCTAGGGGGTCTATCTCCAAGGACTTGTATGGATGTTTCTTAAATGTGGGGCGAGGTCTATCAGAAATCTTTACTATATTTGGAGTAGTCATCTTTCAAAAGATTTGCAGAGAGATATTGAAAACAAGAAATTCCTTTTGCGTCTTTCAGTTTCATGGAGTTTGCCTGATGATTTCTGGATGAAATGGCTTCTGCAGATGATCTTAGATGAGCTTTAAGGAGATTTGTTGCAGAGCTTCACCTTTCATTTCTTCTTGAATGCAGAATGAACAAGTGATTAATGAGAAAACCCTTATATTGCTTCGCAAACCCTAATGTCAAGTTGCAATAAATGCTCGACCTAAGTTATTTCGGTTTGCCTTATTCAGATGACTTGAAGAACCGGATCAATCCTGATCTTTAAACATCATGTGGATCTTCCAAATCTTCACCATAGTTTGTTTGGATGTTTCCCTTATGAACTTTGCAATCCAGAACTCCTCTTGTGCCAGTTCCGGCACCAATTGACTGGCTGGGGGAACAAGGTTTTCTTTGTGTCTCCCCCTTAGCTAGAGCTCATTTTTTTATTTTTGGAAGGAATATCAACACCAGAGTCTGGTGCGGATCCATCCTCTATATTCTCTGTACTTTTCTTCACCCAAATCTTGTTCATCTCTCTTTTGGCTTCATCTACATTCATCTTTTGTTTACCCTTATCTTGATTCTGATTATGATATACCAAACCCTTTTTGTCCTAATTCTTGCTTCTACAAAATTTTGCACTATGACCGGATCTATTGCAGATTTGGCAAACAACATTTCTTTGCATATTTAACTGATATCCTCTTGATCTGCATTGATTAGCCATATGACCTATTCTATTGCATGCAAAGCATCTACCATTGAATGATTTGTTCATTTGCATATTTCTGCATTCATGAGATTTGTGACCATACCTTTTGCAGTTAAAGCACTGTTCGGAGAAGGATGAGTTAGTTTGACTCATTCTCTTTCTGCACTGATTAGCTTTGTGACTAAAGTTATTGCAGTTGTGGCAGTATCCATTGAAGGATGGATATCTTTGAGCATTAGGCTGTCTTACCGAAGGTCTTCTAGGCCTGTCCCTTAGATTTTCTGATCCAAAATTCCTCTAACCAGATCTGGAGCTTTCTCCTTTCTCATATCCCAAACCACACCTATCATCTGCCTTCTTTTGACTGTCAAGAAGAATTTCAAGTTGAGCAGAACTTATCTTGAATTTCTCTTTATATTCATTTGTTGTTTGAAGATCCCTTTTGAGAGAGACAATTTGATCCTCAAGTTTTTCTTCATTATTTTTAGCATCTTCAAGATTAGATTCAAGATGTTTGATAATTCTGTCCATCTAGTGACAATCTTCTGATTTCTCCTTGAGAGATTGTCTTAGATTATCTTCAATTTTTTTTCTTTTTAATTTCTTGGGTAAACATCATAACTCCTGATTACATTTCATGTCTTACCATAATGATTTCTTTTGATAACTTTTCACATAACTTGGTTTTTGTTGGCAAGAGACACTATATGGATTCATGGTTGTTGTCATTGATGGCAACAAAGGTCATCCCACATATCTGCAAGTCATGGTATGTCTCTACCGGAAGTCAGAATGAAGATTGTTGTGGTCTGGTGAACAAGAACAGAGCATATGGCAAGGTCTGACAGATTGGTCCGGATCTCTCAGAGGAAGTGTCTTGGTGCAGTGCGGATTTGGGGAAGTCAAGAGGACTACCTTGAGTAGTATATTCCAAGGATTTAGCCTCTGGTGATGAACAAAGAAAAAGATATGAATAGTTGAGTACCGGATTCCTGAGAGACAGTGAGAACAGAGGAAGAATTGACAGACAGAGTATCAGACTATTTTTCAGATGTGTTACTGTTAATGGTAAAGGTTGTGAAGGCATGAATCATGTTTGGCCGACATGATTAATGATATCTACAAGTATATGCTTGATCCGCATTGCTTGGTGAGCAAGGATTCAGCCGACAGAACAGAGTTTGTAAGAAACTAGACTGTTCCGGATGCCGACTAGAAAGGTGATGAAATTACTTGTGCGGATATATATAGAGGATGGATTTAGTTGTGAAGTAATGAAGTGGTGTGATGGTGTATGCGAATAAGTGCAGAACAAAGCAGAAGTAGTAAGAAAGATCCGGTATGTGAAAGGATAGCAGAATAAAGAACAGAGGAAAGATGAAGTGTAGCAGATCAGTGTACTGAGCCTAACCGGAACTGAACTCCAGCATATGTAGATGCTTCCAATCAGTTCAAGACTATGATTCTTATCACTTTGTAGATAGTGTGTCTCCTTGTAGGCAGTGGGCCTCTTTGTGAGCAGTGTGCTCAGGCAGTGAGCCCTAATTGGCAAGTGCCATTTTTGTAATTCCCTATTCTTCTAACAGAGAATAATCTTTGGGTTAATCACCCTGTGGTTTTCTCCCTTAACAGGGTTTCCACGTCAAAAATACTGTGTCATGTGTTTCTTATTTCATGGTAATGTTTTTGTGTTTGATTCAATGCTGCATTAATTAATAAGAAAGTTCAAAAAGGGAAATAATTAGGATAACTGATTCACCCCCCCCCTCTCAGTTATCAACAATTGGTATCAGAGCAAGGTTCCTCCTAATAGAGCCTAACAGCTTGAGGAAGATCTGGGAGTTCAAATGGATGCATATGGTTTAAGGGAGCAACTCAAGACTGCCCTTGAGGATCTTGAACAGTCAAATTCTGAAGTCAATGAATTAAAGGAAAGACTCAAACAGGCTGATGAATTCATGAGAGAATTAAAGGACAAATTAAGTCTCTCTATGAAAAAGAGAAAGGAGCTGCTCCAACAATTGGCAAGACAAAGTGAAGAAAGCAATACAAATGAAGAATTGACTGAGCAAACCAAGTTATGTGAAAAGTTATCAAAAGAAGTCATTATGTTAAGACATGAAATGGAATCAGGAACTATAAAGTTTACTCAAGAGATCGAAGAAAAAAGAAAGGCTGAAGACAATCTAAGACAATCTCTTAAAGAAAAATCAGAAGAATGCCACCAGATGGATAAGATTATCAGACATCTTGAATCTGATCTTGAAGATGCCAAAGATAATGAAGAAAAACTTGAGGATCAAATTGCCTCTCTCAAAAGAGATCTTCAAACAGCAAATGAATATAAAGAAAAATTCAAGATAAGTTCTGCCCAACTTGAAGTACTTCTTGGAAGTCAAAAGAGGACAGATGACAAGTATGGTTTGGGATATGAGAAAGGAGAAAGCTCCGGATCCGGTCAAAAGAATTTTGGATCAGAAAATCCAAGGAACAGGCCTAGAAGACCTCCGGTAAGATAGCCCAATGCTCAAAGATATCCATCTTTCAATGGATACTGCCACAGCTGCAACCACTTTGGTCACAAAGCTAATCAGTGCAGAAAGAGAATGAATCAGATTAATTCATCCTTCTCCGGACAGTGCTTCAACTGCAAAAGGTATGGACACAAATCCCATGAATGCAGAAATATGCAAGTAAACAAATCATTCAAAGGTAGATGCTTTACATGCAATAGAGTAGGTCATATGGCTAATCAATGCAGATCAAGAGGTTATCAGTCAAATATGCAAAGAAATGTTATTTGCCAAATCTGTAATAGGTCCGGTCATAATGCTAAAGTCTGCAGAAGCAAGAATCAGGACAAAAGAGGTCCGGTGTATAATCAGAATCAAGACAAGGGTAAACAAAAGATGAATGCGGATGAAGTTAGGAATCAGATGAGCAAGATTTGGGTGAAGAAAAGTTCAGAGAATGTAGAGGTTGGATCCGCACCAGACTCTGGTGCTGATATTTCTTCTGGAAATTAAAAAGTGAGCTCTGGCTCAGGGGGAGACTCAAAGAAAATCCTGTTCCCCCAGCCAATCAAGTGGTGCCAGATGTGGCACAAGATGCGGAGTAAAGGGTTTGAAGATACCAGTCCTGAGATGATCCAGACAAGATTTTAGAGGTCCGCATGAAGATATAAAGAAGTTGTGAACGATCAAGTAAAGACCTGTTCCGGGAGATGCTCCGGAATGACAGAGGACTACAAAAGGATCTGGAGAGATCCGGAAGTACATTATTTTACTCTGCGGACTGGACAGAATGTTTGGGATGTTCTTGTAATGTGTCATCTCGATTTATTCATGATTGAAAGATCCGCATGATGTTCATAGATCAGGACTGATCCGGGATACTCCAAGCTATCCGGACAAGGCAAACCGGAATAATATAGGTGAAGCATTTATTACAAACAGATATTAGGGTTCGCGGAGCAATATAAGGGATTTCTCAAAAATCATTTGCTCATTCTGCACTCAAGAAGAAGCGAAAAGTGGAGCTCTGCAACAAAATTCATCAAGTTTACCGAAGATCTCCTGCCGAAGTCATTACATACAGAAATCAATCCAGCTACTCCGTGCAACCGAAGACGCAAAAGGTATTTTCCACTTTCGATATCTTGCTACAAATCTTTTGAAGAAATGGCTACTCCAAATATAGTAAAAATCTCAGATAGACCCCGACCTGAATTTAAGAAACATCCATACAAGTCATTGGAGGTAGATCCCTTAGGAGCATTTTCCAGTGTTCCTCACGGAGTCTTACACACAGAAGACATTAGGGTTTACATACATTCAAGCATTGCGGAATTTGGGGAATTCAAATTGAGAGATCTCTATCACAAACAACTGATAGACAATGCTTTTGAGCTTAAACCAGAGTATAAGGGTATCTAGAAGAAACAATTTGACCAATTCCTTCATTTCCCCTGCTTTGAAGAAGATGAATGGGTCCGGTATGTACTGAGCAGGATGCATGACAACTTCCTATGGCTGGATAGACCCTGCAAGATCACAAAAGAGGCAATTAGAGCAGTAACTGGTCTATACTCTTCCGGAGGGATACCTATCCTCAAATCTGTCAAGAACAACATTGTAACTGAGGCCACCGGATCAAAATTTGATAAGAGGGCAATGACCATTGAAGATATTTCAGATCCGGATATCAAGTATGCATCCATGATAATAGGATACAAGATCTATCACTCCAGCAGGGAGAATTCTGTATCCGGAACTGCAGTATACACTGCCTATGAAATGCTAAGGAAGAATGTAGAATATGATCTCTGCGAACTACTATTAAGCCAATTAATGGAAAATATACAGAAAATTAAGAAGGACAAGAAGAATTCCTTTAAGTATGGTACTCTTATATTATGTCTATTCTTCTACTTCATGAATGAGCTGCCCGGATCAAGTGGATGGGCATGGCAGAATGACAAACCTGTTGCAGTCCAAATAAGAGACTATCTACATGGGCTTGGGGATGCCAAAGCAAGAAATACAGCCCTATGGGGATACTTCAAAAACTTTCAAAGCATGATGCAAGCAAGAGAGAGAATTCCCCAGTCTCTTGTTGAAAAATACAAAGACTCAGTGTGCTTTATGGTTGACACTGATCAGTGCCTAATGGAGGCAGTGGAGCCAAGGACTGTCTGGATCATGCCCATGGGGTATGAAGTGGATGAATAGATAGTGGAGCTGCATGTTCAACACATGCTAAGTCAGCCCAAAGATCCTAAGGCAGAAAGGTTTGGAACCTTTGAGGAGCTGAGTGTAAAGATACATGTAGAACTCAGGGAACCTGAGATAAAGAGAAAGGTGAGAAAAGAAGTAGAGCACATTGCTCAAGGCCTAGGCATCTCAAAAGAGGCACTTGATGCCAGCCGGGAAAAGAGAAGAAAATCTGAGGAAGAAAAGAAAGAGGCAGAAAAGAAAAGCAAGAAAAGTGCTCTGGTGGAATCCTCAACTCGGACCAGATCATCTAAAGGATCCACACCTATCAAAACCAAAAGCTCAAAATCAGAAGTCCAGGGATTCGGTAAAAGATCCAAGACAAAAGCCTCAAGAGCTTATCAAAGCCAAAAGGATGAAGAAGAAACTGAGTCAGATGAAGGAGTGAAAGAAATAAAGAAATAGAAAAAGAAAGAATCCGGTAAATCCTCTTCTGGCCGAGACAAGGAAGAAATAACAGAAGAACTTTCTGAAAAGCCCACCTTGTCTCTAGACAGTGTAGTCAAATCAGTCACTGTGGATGGGAACCTTCAACCGGTGGCTGAATTTTATGATGACTACAATGAGGCAGATCAAAAGATCCTGCAAGAAGCCATAATAAGGTACTTGAACATCTACAATAAAGCTTTTATTGAGATTATTTCTGAAATTCCTAAAAGCCTAGAAAAGGAATTAGAAATAAGAAAGAATAATGCTCATGCAAAAGATCTTGAGATCCGGGAGCAGATAGCTATTCAGCTATATCCTCAAATTGATCCCAAGACAATGAACATAATCTTCAAAGACTGCAAAGATGAGTTCAGAAGTAAAGCCAGGATGAATCAACTCATGCTTGGTGAGACTGACAAGGTGGCCAAAGAGACAGAAGAGATCCTCCGGAAGGCCTTCAAAAGGTTCAATCTTCCTGTTGTAGAGGACTTAGGTGTAGAAACAGCTGTGGACTTGGAACCCTCTGCTCCAGAAGAAGTGGCCTATGAACAGGCTAGCATCTCTCCTCCGGTTTCCCCTACAGTCTCTGGATCCAAAGAAGAAGAGAAATTACAGGAGAAGGAAGCAGTGGTGAAAGATAAAGAGGTTGACAGTTCCAAGACTGCAGAAGAAAAGAAACATCTGTCTCCGGCAAGAGACACTGCACAAACTGTTCAACAATTTTTGAGCAAAGAAACTTTAGAGATTGATGAACCAGAGCTTCTAAAAGGCCCATTCGACTTTGACTCTCTCTCTCCGGTACAAACAATGAAGATAGCTTCATTTGCAAATGCCAAGGCAAATGAAAAACTCCTGAAGTCTCATATGGAAGACTGTGAGTTGATAGAGGCTGCTTCCGGAGTACTTGTAAAGATTATGCCATCAATCCAGATAGATCCGACAGCCTCCTCTTCCGGTAATCTAAAAACCTTAGTCAGCAGTGTTGATACACATTTTGATTCTCTAGAAAAATCAGCTGAAGAAAAGGTCTGGAAGGAATTTTTGGATAAAAGATTTTCAGAAGTATTAGGATTAATCTCTAACGATAGGAGAAATATGAGTATTGGAATAAAGAGCTTAGAAAATGCTCTTAAGGATGGCGGTGATATTTACAAATTTTGTATCTCCTGGTCAAAGGCAACAGTTGAAATAGATAAGAAAATAAAAGCGGAACAGGACAAACTACACAGTTTGTCTCAAAGTTTTGATCCTCTCTCTTCCATAGTGAATCAAGAATGTCAAACTATTGCAATCACAAATGCAATAAAGAACTTTGAGAAGGAAAGGAAGAATATTACTAACCGGATGGGAGAACTTAGAAGGATTATAATCCCTAAGTTAGAAACTATGCATGAGGCCATCAGTGATGCTCAGACCATCGCCCAAACAAATGATCCAACAGATCTCAAGAGGGCAGAAGCTTTTGCATTTTTGTTGAGTGGTCACATTTCAATTTTGGATAGAATGAAGCAAAGTTGGGCTACAGAACTGATCCAACTGAAGACATCTTTTGCAGACATTCTTCAGTATATGTGAGTATGTAAATATGCGGCTATGTATAGAAAATTTTTGAAAATTTTGGTGTGCGGACCCTACCCTTTGCCATTGATGTCAAAGGGGAAGTGAGGAGCAGTGAAAAATGAGTAACCAAACTAAGGGGGAGTTCCAAAAATTGTATATAAAGACAGAGCATCAGCAAAGGGGGAGCATAGTGTAAACACTTAGTCATTTTTCACTAAGTGTTGCCATCAATGCCAAAGGGGGAGATTGTTGGCAAGAGACACTATATGGATTCATGGTTGTTGTCATTGATGGCAACAAAGGTCATCCCACATATCCGCAAGTCATGGTATGTCTCTACCGGAAGTCAGAATGAAGATTGTTGTGGTCCGGTGAACAAGAACAGAGCATATGGCAAGGTCCGACAGATTGGTCCAGATCTCTCAGAGGAAGTGTCTTGGTGTAGTGTGGATTTGGGGAAGTCAAGAGGACTACCTTGAGTAGTATATTCCAAGGATTTAGCCTCCGGTGATGAACAAAGAAAAAGATATGAATAGTTGAGTACCGGATTCCTGAGAGACAGTGAGAACAGAGGAAGAACTGACAAACAGAGTATCAAACTATTTTCCGGATGTGTTACTATTAATGGTAAAGGTTGTGAAGGCATGAATCATGGTTGGCCGACATGATTAATGATATCTACAAGTATATGCTTGATCCGCATTGCTTGGTGAGCAAGGATTCAGCCGACAGAATAGAGTTTGTAAGAAACTAGACTGTTCCGGATGCCGACTAGAAAGGTGATGAAATTACTTGTGCGGATATATATAGAGGATGGATTTAGTTGTGAAGTAACGAAGTGGTGTGATGGTGTATGTGAATAAGTGTAGAACAAAGCAGAAGTAGTAAGAAAGATCTGGTATGTGAAAGGATAGCAGAATAAAGAACAGAGGAAAGATGAAGTGCAGCAGATCAGTGTACTGAGCCTAACCCGAACTGAACTCCAGCATATGTAGATGCTTCCAATCAGTTCAAGACTGTGATTCTTATCACTTTGTAGACAGTGTGTCTCCTTGTAGGCAGTGGGCCTCTTTGTGAGCAGTGTGCTCGGGCAGTGAGCCCTAATTGGCAAGTGCCATTTTTGTAATTCCCTATTCTTCTAACAGAGAATAATCTTTGGGTTAATCACCCCGTGGTTTTCTCCCTTAACAGGGTTTCCACGTCAAAAATACTGTGTCATGTGTTTCTTATTTCATGGTAATATTTTTGTGTTTGATTCAATGCTGCATTAATTAATAAGAAAGTTCAAAAAGGGAAATAATTAGGATAACTGATTCACCCCCCCCTCTTAGTTATCAACAGTTTTCTCATTCAGCTCTTCATTTGCACCATTTGCTTCACCTTGTCTTGCCAATTGCTGAAGTAGCTCCTTTCTCTTTTTCATAGAGAGACTTAATTTGTCTTTTAGTTCTCTCATGAATTCATCAGCCTGCTTGAGTCTTTCCTTCAATTCATTGACTTCAGAGTTTGATTGTTCAAGATCATCAAGGGTAGTCTTGAGTTGCTCCCTTAAACCATATGCATCCATTTGGATTCCCAGATCTTCCTCAAGTTGTTAGACTTTGTTTGGAGGAACTTGGCTCTGATACCAATTGTTGATAACTAAGAGGGGGGAGTGAATTAGTTATCCTAATTAATTCTTCTTTTGAACTTTATTATTAATCAATGCAACATTAATTCAAACAAGCAAACATAACCATTAAAATGGAAGTACACATGACACAATATTTTTGATGTGGAAACCCTCTTAAGGGAGAAAACCACGGGGTGATTAACCCAAGATTGTATTCTATGTTAGAAGAATAGAAAAACAAAATGGCACTCGCCAATTAGGGCTCACTGCCCGAGCACACTGCTCACAAGGAGGCACACTACCTACAAAGAGACACACTGTCTATAGAAGGGTATTATACAATACTTGAACTGATTGGGAGCATCTACATATGTTGAGGTTCAGTTCCGGTTAGGCTTAGTACACTGATCTGCTGCACTTCATCTATCCTCTTCCCTTATGCTGCTTTCCTTTCACATACCGGACCTTCCTTACTACTTCTGCTCTGCTCTTCTGCTTTTATTCGCACATATCCAACAACAACAACACACTTCACAACTAAATCCATCATGTATATAAATCCGCACACATGATTTCATCATCTATCTAGTCGACACCCGGAATAGTCAATCTTTTCACAAACTCTGATCTATCGGCTGAATCCTTGCACACCAAGTAATGCGGATCAAGCATATACTTGTAGAAGACATCAATCATGTTGGCCAAACATAACTTATGCCTTAAGAACCTTTTCCATCATCAGTAACACATCCGAAATGATGTCTGATGTTCTGCCGGTCAGTTCTTCCTTTGTCACACTGTCAATCAGGAACCCGATATTCAAGTGATCATATCTTTTCCTTCATCTATCACCAGAGGCTAAATCCTTGGATTCTATCACTCAAGGTAGTCCTCTTGAGTTCCCCAAAACTACACTTCACCAAGATTCTTCCTCTAAGAGATTCGGACCTATCTGCCGGACCTTGCCACAAGCTCTGTTCTTGTTTACTAGACCACAACATTTTTCATTCTAACTTCCAGTAGAGACAAACCATGTCCTGTGGATGTGTGGGATGAACTTTGTTGCCATCAATGACAACAATCATGAATCCATATAGTGTCTCTTGCCAATAGAATACATCCACTTTCTCAATATGGATGACTCATGTTTCATGAGATCCAACTTATTTACCTCCTCTTGGGAAATAGAAGTCAATGGGACTGCATAATCAGTGAAATAATCTTTAGAATTAGTTAACCTTCCTATATATGCATGCAAATAAGTAATGTGCTCTTTGTGTTGCTTATTTTTCTCCTTTTCTCTCTTAACTTTTTGAATCAAAGAATCTATGTCTTTTCCTTCTTGACCCTCTTGGTCTTCATTAGCAAACCCTAAGTCAACTGTATTAATCTGGAATTCTTCTAGGAAATTTTACCCTTTTCTTTATCTACAGTAGGGATTGCTATCTGTGCAGTCCTTCTTCCCATCATTGGATCCCTCTTAATGGCCAAAGTCATTCTAGCCTTCCTCTTTGGTTTTATCAGGTTTTCTGAAAACAAAGTGGACACATCAAATTCCCGAATCTCAAAATCAACCTCTATGCTGACTTCCTTTTCCAACCATAGAGGTACCTGATCATGTTTCTCAGCATCATCATGATGTTCACCTTGATCTCCTATATCTGTTAGCATACATGATGGAGAGGATGATTTTCTTGTTTCTTCTTCATGATGCTCATTCTGAGGGCAATCCTGTGGTACATCCTCCTGCTGAGGAATTTCCTTTTCCAGAGGAGCAACATCCTGAGGTGGATGATCTTGTGATGTGTCTATATGATGATCATGATCTTTCTCCCCTATTACTTCATCCACTTTTGACTTTTCCTGCTGTTGAGGCATATTCATAACAGTGGATATTATGGAATCTTCTTTAGGTGCTGCTATTTGTTCTGAAACCACAATCTGTTCTACACCTGCATTACTTACTTCCTGATCTTTAGAAGCATGATCTTCTAATACATCTTTCTCATCAGTTCTCTTTTCCTAAACCTCCACTATAATGGGCTTAACTGATGTATCTTGTTGGTGCTGTTGGCTCATTTCTAAAGCATGGCCCTCTGGTTCTGCCATCTTCACTTCTTCTATATGTTCTCCTTTATCAGGTGTACCTGCTGGATGTTTAGGACTTACATCCTATCTATATGTCAAATCCACTATTGCAGGACTTGTCACCTGTTCAACTAATGTGTCCAGCCCCATTTCTTGAGCTATCTTCTCTGGACTCTTTTCCTTTTCATATTCCACTTGCTTCATCTCCTTCAATATTGTTTGAACTAATAGAGTCCCATGAGTGGTCATGTGAGTACCTGCAGCAAGGGTTTCCATTCTCTGTGAAGCTACATCCTTCACTACCTCATCATCAGATAAATTAACTATTTCATCTAGTGAGACAATGCCACATTCGAATATCTTGGAGGTTTCTTTTCTGTTCTTCTGCAAGTTCAGCCTTGAACTTCACAATGGTAGGAAGTGGAACATTGTGTTGAAATTCCTTATGGAAAACTTCACTACTTGCCCCTTTCAACATTATAGGGGATTGCTTTATCTCACCTCTCATGGAGGTTCTTGGTTTCTTAGGTGTGGTAGCTACCATCACCTGTGGGGCATTTCTTTTCCTTTTGAATAATAAAGGGGCCTCCTCTTCCTCAGGCTCTTCCTCCAGGGGGATATCTTCTTCTATTTGTTTTTGTGAGGATTGACCCTCTTCTTGGGTCTTAGTAACTATTGCCTCTGCCCTTTGAACTCTCTTGGACTTTTGTTTATCTGCCTGTGGCGGTGATGCTGATCCTGATCCTGATGCTGTTGCATCTTCAGCTAGAAACACTGCTCTTTCAATAATCACCCCTTTGGGTTCATTATCAATTTTCTTACCCCTAGGGGTCTTTTACTTTGCTTTTGTTGTGGAGGTAGCCTCTCTCCTTTAGATTTCCTTTTTTCAATTATAAAATCATCATATTCCTTATCAGGAATATCCTGTCTTTTCTTTTTATTGTCTACAGTAATGGCAACACCTTTCTTTTTCAATGCATCAATTTGTTCATCAACCCAAGCTTGGGTTAGGTGTAATGTCCTGGCAATGAAAGGATCTAAAGATATATCCTCTTGTATAGTCAAATTAGGTGCAGCTATGGTATCATTATATATTTTCTTTTCTTCATACTCATCTGCCATTATCTTGCCATCATCCTTTTTCAACTGCAAAGGAATGGAGATGCAGTCAAAGGTTTTGATTTGATTCAATGTTAACCTTTGGTATCTTCTTCTGGCTTCTACTTCATCTTCACAATCTGTCCAAAAGTCTTCCAGGTGCCTCTGATGAATAGGTTTCCCTATTATTTTCTATATCCTCCCATAAGGATCATATGGCCTTACGAGTGGGAATGGCTGCAATTGCATTTTATTCAAACTAACCATGACTTTCTTGATATTTTCTGAATCTGGGCACATATACTAGCCAATGGTTACTGGAAACAAAATTGGTGGTATTTTATGAGCATCCTTGTATGTCTTCAGTATTGTGGAACTTTGCCTTATAAATTCCATTAATACCACTGCATCAGTGGGGTATCTTGGTAGCATGAGGGGTTGTCCTTCAAAGCCCTCAATTCTCATATAAGAAAATGTTGCAAATTGGATGTACTAGGCTCCATGCCTGTAAATTACTTCTTGAGCCTCTATGCTCAATCTTTTCATCCTGTCCTCCTCCATGGTCCTCACCAGATGCATAGAGAATGCATCATTTACCAATTTGTAATCCTAGAGGTATTTAACTTTCTGTAACTAGGGATGATGATCCCAAATATGAGCATCATTGGTGGTTCCACCAATCTTTCCAACTGTTGTTAATGCATCAAATGTGCCTTTGTAAGCACAGGAGTAGACAATGTATGATGTCATGTAAAAGGAACAATTTGAACCTCCCAGGTTCGTCAGCTGCTCATGTAGAGCATCACTTATCAATTGGCCCCATAGTGGCTTAATATCTGCATATATGCACATCATGATGACATCATACATCCAGTCTTTAAAACTACCAGCATTAGGCTGGCCTGTCACCCTGCTAAGCAATGCAATCATATATTGATACTCGTCATCAAAATCATACTTATATAAATGCATAGGAAGTTTGGCCGCTGCAGGATATGTACTGTTCTTAGCCCTCCACTGATACATGTTCTTTCTTTCTTTCTTCTTATTATTTTCATATTCAAGTTCAGATTTCTTCAAATCTATGTTGTTAACCTTCCTACCCAGTGGCAATCCAAATGTCTTGGAAAGACCCTTTATGGACAGGTCTGCGTATATTCTCCAATGTTTCACCACCTGTCTTGTTTGTGGATTGTAATTTCATGCACACTCAATAACTAGCTCTGGAGACACCATAGAGTACGGAAAACCAGCTGCATTCCACATTCTTGACACGAACACTGCATCCAACAGGGTGCTTCTATTCTTTTCATCATTCATTTTGGGAGACCAAGCTTCCAAATCGGTATTTCCTTGATGCGTATCCGTTATGGCACCATACTTGAATAGGATTCCTTTAGGATATGTGAACATGGGCCTGCTAAATTCAGCCTCACACTTAGCTAAGCTCTTGTCAGCCATGGATATCTGCAATTAACAAGATTTGTCTTACAATGGATATTCACAAGCATGCACATAACAATTTATCTCTACTAACATCATGCATACTATGCTTATTCAACATTTACTTATCATGGGATGCATAAACCAGAACCTACAACATCATACCTAATTATGTAGAAGCAATAGGATGAGGGTTTCAATTACTTACCTGGTTATGCAGATCCCTTTGATTATACAAATAATTTTTTGAGAATTCTTTTAATTCTGGTGACAATCTTGCGTTTCTTCCTGCCTGTAAGCTCTGTTCGTCCAAGTATCGCCTGTACGGGGGTTTGAAAAGTTAGCACTCTGTAAAAATGATTTTATCACTAGGTAAATGTAAAAATAACAATTGAATTTACCTTTTAACTTTGCAATTAGGGTGAAATTAGGGCAAACCTTGACGGATTAGATTTTGATCGTTGATTTTTTATGGAAACTTAGAATTTTGCCAGGTGTGTCATCAGGTTTTGTGGTTAGAGGGAACTACCTACCACATCTGCATGCATTAAATGTCAATGGTGGCAACAAGAGTTGGGTAATATCCGCATGATAGGATATATTCGAATATATGATATTATTTGGATATTGGGGTGATATTCAAATATCATCCTAAGTGCAACGTGATCATCCTCCTCGAGGGGAAAAAACTATCTTGACAAGATCATGTGATGATTGCACCATTAGGTTGTGCTTTATACATCAGGAGGATATTTCAATATGTTGGGTGATGTTACAAAAATGATGATGACTGATTAAACTATAATGTCTCTCTCTCAGAATATCAGGATGACATCATCCAGATACTGGCTTAGTATATCGCTATGGCATCATGACATCATCATCATGTTATGCGAGAAGGATCATGTTTAAGAAATATGCCCCCGAGAGGTAAAAATGATGATTACGTCATTGTCGTGTTTGTTTCTTTGTTTATCGGTCTTGAATGACATCATCAGGATAATGGCTTAGGGGGATATTTCACGGCAGGAGGATATTGAGAAATATCAGGTTACATTGAGAAATATGACCCTCATAAAATACATAAGGCTGCTAATGGTTAAAGGTCACTATCACCTAAAATTGACGTCTGGACATTTGGACCGCATGATTTATCGGGTGATAAATTAGATCAGGATGATCTTCTGCGATATGACTGATATTGAGAAATATGATCTTGCCCTAGGAATATCAGGTTTGACACAAACTTTGACCTCTCATAACTTTCACGCCTTAATGAATATCAGGGTGATGCAAAAGGCAAACCAACATGGAATTTGATGCTCTTTCTAAATATGAGGTTACTGGAATGAAATATGAATTTTGACAAACTAACCTCATGATGATGACTTACTTAGCCTCTCCATGCATGATGATCTACATGACTTACTTTTACCAGACCACCAGGAAGTAGAAAACACAAGCCAAGCCAAAAAGTTGGGTCCTTGTTTTGTCAAGTCAAAATGGGGTGTGTTGTGTAACCACACAACAACTTGCCACCAAAAAAAATAAACAAATTCTAATGATTCAAGTGATGTGATCACATTCATCCATAGTATTCTAATTCTTTCTAAGCACAAGCATCATAATCTTTCTGAATGATAAAGTGTCCTCATGGTAACAATGCTAACAAAGGATCAGTAGTGTGCAAATGATTGATTATCTTCATCTTGAAAGCAAGTTGAAAACATAAGTAACTGGTGTCAAACTACATAGTTGGAGATCATCCCTCATAGCTGACCTGGATAGAGCCTTGCTGCTAGCAGGCATTCATAGCCCTGGCAAGGTTATCTATACAATCCCCCTAAGTAGAGCCCCACTGCCAGCAGGTGTCTATAGCCCCGGTAGAGTTACTTAGATGGCCTAATTTTATTATATTTTTCTTATTTTTCACATTTATACTTGGTATATCTGATATCATCGTGTAAGCTCAGAATGCAAGGTATGGTCACTTGCTATTTTAGGTTGGAGATTGCATTGGTAGCAAGGGAGTCCCTTTAGATTTTTCACTTAACACCTATACTTGTGTGTTCAACAAACCCAAGGCTGTTAGGTGAGTCATTGTGAAGAAATCACTTTAGTTAGGAAAAGGCACCCTGATGACAGGATATCACAGACTTGATCATGATGACTTTCTCAAAATGAGTTACAACCTATGTATAAATGTGTTCTCATCACTTGAATCTTAACAATTTTGTTATTTTCTGGAGTGATGAGCTGCATCATCCTGACTAACCAAAACAAAAACTCAACCGGCAAGCAAAGCAAGAACAAAACAAAACACTGTACAAACAACTGCACAAATAACATTATGATACACATGGCTGACATAAAGTACTTAGGCTTGGAAATAGTGTTTGAGGAACTGTCCATTAACTGGTAATGGAACATCCTCACCTATCAAGTTCTTAAGCCTGAAAGTACTGTCTCCTACTATCTCAGAAATTTGGAAGGGACCTATCCATAATTTATCAAACTTACCATGGTCTCCTTTCTTCTCATGGGCTTTATCCCACATCAGGACTAAATCTGATATCCTAAATGCTTTAACTTTGGCTTTTTTGTCAAACCAGTATTTGACACCAACCTGATGTTTGGCAAACTGATCGATTGCCTGACTTCTTTTCTCTTCTAGGTGCATCAGCTGAAGCAACCTAGCTTCTTGGTTATTGTCTATGCCTAGGTACTCTTGGGCAAACTGCAAGGTAGAAATCTTCAGGTTAATAGGGAGGATTGGATCTACCCCATAGACTAAATGATAAGGTGAATTTCCTAATGTAGCTTTGTTTCTAGTTCTGTCTACCCATAAGGCATATTTCAGAAATGAGTTCCATTCCCTAGGGTTCTTCTCTATTAATTTTCTTATGATATTCAACAAATTTTTGTTGGTGGATTCTGCTAATCCATTCCCTTGGGGATAATAATTAGATGAGAATTTTAGTATGATCCCATAATCAAAGGCCCAACTTGACAATTTGGTTGAAGTGAAGGCAGAACCATTTTCACTTACTAGAGCATAAGGAGTTCCATACCTGGTAACAATGTTGCTTTCCAAAAATTTGATAACATCATCTGCAGTACAAGTCTTGCTGCTGACAGCTTCAGTCCATCTGGTACAATAATCAGTAATTGTTAAAACATACCTGTGGCCGGAGGATGATGGAGGATTAATAGGTCCTATGAAATCCATGCCCCATTGTGCAAATGGGTGTGCTTCCATCACTGGTTGCAAAGGTTGTGCAGCATATCTCTCTCTGTTGGTAGCAACCTGACATACATGACAACATTTAATGTGCTCAGCTGTATCCTTGAAGATTGTGGGCCAGTAGTATCTTGCTTTGAGGATTGCATGTGTAGTGGCCAAGGATGAGCCATGTGTTGTTCCAAACTTGTCATGTAGCTCTAATAAAACTTTATCTGCCTCTGGCTTTTCTAAGCATCTCAGGTATATTCCTTTATAATTTTTCTTGAACAGTACTCCTACTTTTATCATGTACTTTTGGGATTTTATCTTCAAGGCTCTTCTTTGTGAAGCTTGCAGTCTTGGAGGACATTTTTCAGTAATCAGGATGTGCCTAATATCCGCATACCACTGTTCATTGTCCTTGCCATTGATAACATACTACTAACTTACTATGTTTAGATCAATCTCTGATATCATTTGGCTTAGAGCTTGTCCTCTTACCAGCTTCATGGGTGTGATCTGGATGTCATATTCTTGTAAAACTGTGATCCATTTAGCCCTTTTTTCACCAGGCTCACTTTGCATCAGCAGCATCTTGACCGCTACATCTGGTACCACAACAATCACTTTGCTTCTCAGTATGTAGTGTCTGAATTTCTTTACTACTCTGACCAAGGCAAGTGTTTGCCTTTCAACATCTACATATCTCAACTCAGCATCTTTGAAAGGGCAGCTCATGAAAGCAATTGGTTTCTCTTCTTTTTCTTCATTTCTCTGAGTTAGCACTGCTGCAGAGGTGTGTTCTAAAGCAAATGAATATATATAAAAGTCTCTGGTGTAATCTGGACTGATGAGGATAGGAGCATCAGAAATAGCTTTCTTTATGTCTTCAAAGGCTGCCTTGGCTTCTGATGTCCATTCAATCTTTGCATCCTTCTTCATCATAGCATTTAAAGGTTTGATTATTTCTACAAAGCCAGTGATGAATTTCCTGACAAAATTTATCTTACCAAAGTAAGATTTGAGCTCTTTCTTACTTCCAAGAAGCTGTAATTTCATAATGGATTCCACCCTGTCAGGATCTATGATAATCCCATTTTCAGTTATCAAGTGGCCCAGCAACTTTCCTGTCGTCACCCCGAATATGCATTTCTTGGGGTTCAGGGATATCCCATATTCTTCACATTTTTTTAGTACATTTCTGAGATTTGATACATGGTTGCTTCTCTCTTTAGAGAACACTGTTAAGTCATCCATGTAAATGACTATGCATTTTCCTATTAAGCCTCTAAAGGCTATGTCCATTGTGCGTTGGAATGTGGCTCCAACATTTATCAGCCCAAATGGCATCTGTCTATAAGCAAATATCCCCCACTTTGTGGTGAAGGCAGTTTTCAATCTGTCAATCTTGTCAACCATGACCTGATTGTAGCCTGAGAAGCCATCCAGAAAGGACATCATTTTAGCACCATTTACAATCTGTAGAACTTCATCCAATGAGGGTAAAGGATAGTTATCCTTCTCTAATGCTCTATTCAGGTTCCTGAAATCTACACACAGTCTGATGTCTCCATTCTTCTTTCTCACTGGTACTAGATTAGCCACCCAGGTGGAGTGTCTCATAGGAAATATGATCCTAGCATTTAGCAATTTCTTGACTTCTTAAAAAATTATTGGTTCAAGCAAAGCATTGACTGGCCTTTGCTTCTGTCTAAAAGGTTTAGCATCTGGCTTGAGAGGTATAGTGTGAGTTATGACTTATGTGTCATATGTCTTCAACTCATCATAAGTCCATGCGATGACATGGATGTAATCTTTAAGAGCCTGAGTTATTCCTTCTAACTCTTCTGGTGTGCAAATCTTACCAATCAAGACATTTTTCTTGTCATCATTTTGTCCAATATTCACCTGTGAATACTGTCCTCCATCAGCCTTTGGAAGATCCTTCTACTTCAGCATATTATCCAGGTCAAAAGCTCTTTCTAATTCAATCATACCTTTGGGAATCTTGCTACTAGGTAATTCTAATATTTCTTCTTCCCAAACATGATTTTCCACATTGTTCTCATCTATGATCTGAGCATCAAATATGTCTCTGTTAGAGATGAAATGAAGAATATGCTAATCATCATCAAAAACCTGGAGGTTGGTAACATTATCAGGTATTGATGGCACTGATACTAGCTCTACTGAAAATCTCTTTAGGCCTGATATGGACAAGGGCTCTAATGTACTAGCAGCTTGTGCTAAGGCATCTGCCCTATGGTTCTGTTCTCTAAGTACGTGAGTGATATTAAATGCATCAAAGTCATCAATCAAATCCCACACTCTGTGTCTATAATTTGACAATTTCTTATAGTTGCAAGAGTAAATTCCTCTTACCTGTTTGACAACTAATTTTGAGTCTCCAAAAACATGTAGAATTCTTACCTTCTTCTTAAGAGAAAATAATATCCTGTGAATCAGAACTTCATACTCTATCACATTGTTAGTGCAGGGGAATTGTAATCTGTAGGTAGCTAAGTAGGACTTTCTTGATGGATCAATGAGATCAATCCCTACTCCAACTCCTTATTTGGACTTGGATCCATCAAATCTTAGTATCCAGGGTTTATCTTCAGCAGGAGGCTTAGTTGAGCCTTCTCTTTTCTTTGCAGCTCTGGCAGCTGCTCCACATGATATCCATTTTAGTTTTGGTATCTCAACTCTTTCAGCTTTCACCTTTTCTGTCTTCTATGAAGCTGATGACTTTTCTTCTTTCTTTTCAACATCAGGAGGATGATCCTCTAGATATGGTAATGTATGCCTTTTCAAAATGTGTAAACATAGAGAATAGGTGGTTTCTGAGTGGGGTGCCTCATGTAACCTGCACCAATTTTTAATTAGGACCTCCTGCGGAGATCTCTGGTGCTGTATCATTTTCTGCATCTCCTCTTTCAAGAAGTCCTCAAATTTTGACAAGTTATTTCCTCCATCTTCATCAGATGACTCACCATCTGATTCTAGAAAATAATCACTCCCTGGGGTGATTTTTACCCTTTTCTTAACATTCATCTGGTCATACACCATAATTTCTTCTGTTCTCAGGATATGATCCTCATCCTAACTCATATCTTCTTATGTTCCTGTAGTAGACAAACAAGAATCACTATCATCGTCATCACCAGATGCAGAACTTACCTCCGAATATGATGATGATGCCCCGCTGCATGTTTGCTCCAGCTCCATCATGTCTATGCATGCTTCGCAGGTCTTTTCTGAATTTGACTCATTATGTAATCTGCACCAACCATCAAGTAGAATGTCATTAGCTGGTATATTCAATATCCTACATCATTCCATCTGTCTGGACAAATGCCTCTCAAAATTCCTGAAGCGATCTACATCGTTCTCATTTTTAGGGTTATTGTCAGGTTCTACAATTACTTCATCATCTAGAGGATCATGATGATGATGATGATGATGAATGTCAAGCATCAGGATCTCTTCTATCTTGACAATCTGTGGCCTGATGGAGTAAACTCTAGGCTCTACATCTACATACATGATCTCATTTGTTCTATTGTACTCAGTGATCATATGCTTCATTAGGCTCATCATCAATCCTGATCTGGTTTGGTATACCTTTCCATGGTAACCACATGTGACTGAAATCTATAAACATATATTCATTAAGGGTTTTGGACTAGTCTCAGCTAAGAAACATCCCATAAGTATTAGGTATGTCAACTACCTAAATGTCAATGTAATACTGGATCCTAGGATCATATGCTAATTGCATGTGGATATGAGTTAACTTTCCTACCACACTTACTTCTGTTTTATCCAATTGAGTGACTTTCTTCAGGGATTTAGCAGGATGTAATCCTAAAGCAATACATATTGACAAGGGTATAACATTTGTGGAGGCCCTTGAATCCACCAAATAGTTGTGCAAGTTCATACTGAATATTCTTATGGTGAGGAGGAACAAAGGTGACTCAGTTTTGTCTCTATACAAGGTCATGTGGGAGGTCTCTGCAGCTTGAACAGTAGCTGGCACCTTATGTTTGGCGTTACTATCTCTAACAATATGATCTTTGCCACCGGGCTGACCTGAAAGATGGCTATCCTCTTTAGAAGCAGGATCATCTAGTGATTTCATAAATGCCTTCTTGATGGCAGGGGTTTTCAGCAACTTAGACAAGGACAGGCTGATTTTAATTTTCTTCATTTCATTAGCTAGATAATTGACTACCTTGTTAGATTCATGAGGCACATTTACAGCCTTTGATACTGTGTTTGGCGGTGACAGGTATTGAGCATTTACCTTGGGGAACCCAGGGTTATTGCTGGCTTTAGGATCAGGAGGTGTATTTAAGTTGTTTGGAGGTAGGGAACTGGTTTGTGGACCCATAGGTCTGTTGGAGTTACCTCTCAAATTATAATTGTGCTTACCCTGATATTGCTGCTGGCAGGCATGCACCTCTTCAGGCTCACTTGCAAGCTCATTTTCATCCTCAAAAGGAAAAACATAATTTGACTCAAAAGCCATGGCAGATTCTTCACATGCCTGAGTATAATGTTGGTGAGTGGGCACTGTCTGCTGATAAAGATGATTCATATAACTCTCTAATACAAATGCTGAGTCATATCCACAAGGAACAAGTTCATTTCCCTCTACCTGAGGTGGATTTCTAGAAGTGTTAGACACTTCAGTCTGGAAGATGTTAGCAGCAATTCTAAATTGTGGACAATCTAATTCTGCATGAGCATTTGTATTATGTATTCTACTCAATTTGGTGAGGCCTGCCTCAACAAGATTGACTCTAGTAGTCTGTTTGGCCTCACTAGGTGGCTGATTATCTAAAGGTGATGGTAATGAACCATTATTTGGCCTAGTGTTCCATGTTCTAGGCTGTCTAGGAGGATTGTTATTATTTCCACCATTATTGTTGAAATTATTGTTGTTATATCCTCTGTCAGGATAATTTGGTCTATCATTAGCATGGCCTCTGTTTTGGTTAGGCTGGGAGTAGAAACTTTGATTTCTCAGATGAGTGACTTTTGTAGTTAGTTTTCTTAGTTGAGCAGAGATTTCTTTGATCTCTTCCTTCTCTTCTTGAGCTTTAGCCACTACATTTTCAATTAAAGGCTTGAAGAAAGAGGATCCAGTGTTATTATTCTGATCCACACCCTAAGGTGTCAGTGTTTGTGTAGGATACTGTGGTATCTGGCCATTCCCATTAGGAGGAGGAGGCATGATACTTAATGGAGGAATCTGCAGAGGTGTAGGCATGGCTACTGGAGGTATCATAGCTCCATTTTACTATGGTTGGGGAGGATATTGTGCAGGATATGTCAGATACATGCCAGGCAATGTAGGGAAGGCCGTATTTGGGGTAGGAGTAGGTGCCAAGTGCTGACTAACCTTTATGGCTTCTTGAAAAGCTAATGCTAAAGTTGTGATCTGAGGATGTGCTCTCCTTATGAACATGGAGGTCAAAGGATCCAAGGCCGAATAATAAATGCTCCTTGCAGCCTCATCAGACACAGTATAAGGGGTGACTACTTTGGACAACATTTTCTGAAACCTAGCATTGAAGTTTGCAATCGGTTCACCTTCAAATCGTTTGATTGTGGCAAATAGGTGATAATTCATGGAAGGATCAATTGGAGCTTTAAATCTATCTGTGAAAGCTTTCTCCAAGACATCCCATGATCTAATAGAACCATGACCAAGACTAGTATACCAATTATAAGCCTCTTCCCCTAAGGAAAAAGAAAATAATCTGCATACAACATCCTGATGTTCTATCCTGGCCCTACAGCAGGCCTCTTTAAAGGTTCAGATATGATCTTCTACATCTTGATAAGGATGATACTTTAGACAGATCTTGTCTGGGTTCTTTGGTAACTCATGATATGCAGTGAAGGTCAATGGTGAATCTACTGCAAAGAAAGACATTGCAACTGTAGGAGGTTGAGCTTGTGGTATGGTTGGCTAAGGTTGGACCTGGGGTTGTGGTTGTATAGGAGGTGTCACAGATAACCCTGAAGGCACTTGTAAACCAATAGGAGTTACGAGAGGAGGCTCTGGTGAAGCTTCTAATGCACTAGATCCTAGATTGTGATGGATATCCACAGTTCTAGGTCTGAACCCCCTAACAGGTAATTCTTCAAAGATTCCATTAGGTCTAGACCTGGTATTTATCCTGTGAGCCAGGATTTCTCAATTTTGAGGCAAATTGGCTGGATGATTGTAAAGATCAGTTGGAATATACTAGTAGTGACTATATTTATGGTCAGGGTTGGAAATTGACCTGGTACTTACGGAATATTTGCAACTATACTGCAAATATGAGGTGATTTTTGGTTTGGCAACACCATGCAGGTTGATATCAGAATTCTAAAGTAGGATACCTCAAAGCTTTGACAATTTTACCCAAAATAAGGCTGATCTTTGCAAATACATGATGATCCACTATAAAGATTGCAATATTTATGATTGATTTCAAAAACTTTACACAGGATTAGCATATATCAACTCAGAACAACAAATATTTACGTCTAGTTTAGGAATTTAGCAGTGGATGAGTGTTACCTTACGATCTTTACCATCACCTGAATCACTGATGACGATCCTCATCCTAGGCCCTCCTTCTAGCACCAATTTATGTTGATCATGATGTTAGTCATAAACAAACATAGAATAAAAGTACACATTAACCCTTATTCATCTTGAAAGATACAATGAATTCAGAGAATTCATGATCTCAAGTCTTTGTTGATTAGGTCTTAATCTCTTGACGTTACTCAGAGGTTGATGTGTGTTACTGTTTCCATTTTGGGGCCTTATGTTGAATTCATCATCATGACACTGTTTCTGCAAAGATTCTTCATGGAGAGGTCATTTTATGTAGTTGTTTGATCAAATGATACAGAAATATTTAAATCTTTGCATGATATTTTCAATTATACATGCTTTAGCTTCAAATATGCTAAATATTTGCAATTATCTATGAGATGTCCACATATTTGTATTATTTGCTTGAGATTATCAATTATTTGCAATTATGATGGTAAAATGTTCTAAAATTTAAAGGAAATTGAAAGAAATGCTTCAAATTAATGTTGAACCTTTAGCTATTGAACCACATATACATCAGATATAGTCATGAAGAGAAGAAAACCAAACCATATGTTCACCAGGACATTCCACAGCTAGATACAGTTAATGTTAACTTCAAAGGAATTGTATGAAAACAACATATGCATGTAGATATGCACTCCAAGGGATGCAGCAAGTCACAACATATATCCAGAATTCACACACTGATTACTCAAGATTTACTATGAATTGTAATCAAAACAGTCTTCCCATTCATTAAGTATGCAAGGATATAAATGTATACAAAAAGCTTTGAAATAAGCCCTGAATATTTCAGCAAATAGATTTCAATTAAGTTTCAAATATTTGAAATGAGACACGCCTGCACCTTTTATAGAACAAGGTGAGGAATCCTCTACAAAAGATCTACGATCTTGATTTATCTATGAATATCTACGGTTAGTATTTCCTTTGACTTTGTCAACTTTATCAAATGGCAAAAGTTGCTAGCTGGCAACTATCTAAAATACTTATTTTCACTAAGTATTAGATGCTGATATTTACTTCATGATGCATCATCATCTACTTTATCTAACTCATGCGCTCCATCATTAGGTGCATCACTTTCTGTACCTTCATCATCTTGATGATGCCGGCCTTGTATATGAGGCTGCATGATGACCCTAACATTTTCATACAATTGCACTATTTTATCTATTTCTCCACCATCTTGGGTCTTTGCTTTGATAATGGCATGTTTATGCACCTGGTATTTAGTTATGAGGCTATCCAATTTATTCCTTCTATTGTGTAATGTCTCATTATAATTTTCCATTTTCACCTTGGTCCTCACCAGTCTATCCATGATTTCTTCTGTCATTTGGCCTAGTGGATCATCAGCAACGAATTGGAAGTTATTATGTAGAGCTTGTATTGCAAACTCCTCATCTTGATTTTCTACCTTTCCTTCCACTTTCCCTTCTAATATTTCCAAAATTTCTACCTCAAAAGACATCATATCATGTAATTTTATGCTGATTTCTCTCAACTTATTGTTACATATTTTGAGTATATCACATTCAAATTGAATGTCCTTATACCATATATCTATCAATAATGCATTGTTATTATTCAGCACCTGCTTGTTGATGAGAAATTGAGGATTTATCCTCCTTATTTCTCCCAGGACATCCAATATCTTCTCCAATTGGAAATACCTTTTACCTGTTTCCATTTGTAACTTGTCTACCTTTTTCCTAGAGCCACTGAGAGAACTCTACCTCTTCAAAGAGGCCTTTACCACTTCTTCTACTGTATCAAATGTGGAATACATCCACTTTCTCAATATGGATGACTCATGTTTCATGAGAACCAACTTATTTACCTCCTCTGGGGAAATAGCAATCAATAGGACTGCATAATCAGTGGAATCATCTTTAGAATTAGTTAACCTTCCTATATATGCATGCAACTAAGCAATGTGCTCTTTGTGTTGCTTATTTTTCTCCTTTTCTCTCTTAACTTTTTGAATCAAAGAATCTATAATGTCTTTTCCTTCTTGACCCTCTTGGTCTTCATTAGCAAACCCTAAGTCAACTCTATTAATTTGGAATTCTTCCAAAGAAATTTTACCCTTTTCTTTATCTATAATAGGGATTGCTATCTGTGCAGTCCTTCTTCCAGTCATTGGATCCCTCTTAATGGTTGAAGTCATTCTGGCCTTCCTCTTTGGTTTTATCAGGTTTTCTAAAAATAAAGTGGACACATCAAATTCCTAAATCTCAAAATCAGCCTCTGTACCGACTTCCTTTTCCAACCATAGAGGTACCTGATCATGTTTCTTAGCAGCATCATGATGTTCACCTTGATCTCCTGTATCTGTCAGCATACGTGATGGAGAGGGTGATTTTCTTGTTTCTTCTTCATTATGCTCATTCTGAGGGCAATCATGTGGTACATCCTCCTGCTAAGGAATTTTCTTTTCCGGAGGAGCATCATCCTGAGGTGGATGATCTTGTGATGCGTCTATATGATGATCATGATCTTTCTCCCCTATTACTTCATCCACTTTTGACTTTTCCTCCTGTTGAGGCATATTCATAATAGTGGATATTATGGAATCTTCTTTAGGTGCTGCTATTTGTTTTGAAACCACGATATGTTCTGCACCTGCATTATTTACTTCCTAATCTTTAGAAGCATGATCTTCTAATACATCTTTCTCATCAGTTCTCTTTTCTTGAACCTCCACTATAACAGGCTTAACTGATGTATCTTGTTGGTGTTGTTGGCTCATTTCTGAAGCATGGCCCTCTAGTTCTACCATCTTCACTTCTTCTATATGTTCTCCTTTATCAGGTGTACCTACTGGATGTTTAGGACTTACATCCTGTCTATATGTCAAATCCACTACTGCAGGACTTGTCACCTGTTCAACTAATGTGTCTAGCCCCATTTCTTGAGCTATCTTCTCTGGACTCTTTTCCTTTTCAGATTCCACTTGCTTCATCTCTTCCAATATTGTTTGAATTAATAGAGTCCCATGAGTGGTCATGTGAGTACCTGTAGCAAGGGTTTCCATTCTCTGTGAAGCTACATCCTTCACTACCTCATCATCAGATAAATTAATTGTTTCATCCAGTGAGACAATGCCACCTTCGAATATGTTGGAGGTTTCTTTTCTTTGTTCTTCTGCAAGTTCAGCCTTGAACTTCACAATGGTAGGAAGTGGAACATTGTGTTAAAATTCCTTATGGAAAAATTCACTACCTACCCCTTTCAACATTATAGGGGATTGCTTTATCTCACCTCTTATGGAGGTTCTTGGTTTCTTAGATGTGGTAGCTACCATCACCTGTGGGGCTTTTCTTTTCCTTTTGAATAATAAAGGGGCCTCCTCTTCCTCAGGCTCTTCCTCCAGGGGGTATCTTCTTCTATTTATTTTTGTGAGGATTGACCCTCTTCTTGGGTCTCAGTAACTACTACCTCTGCCCTTTGAACTCTGTTGGAATTTTGTTTATCTGCCTGTGGCGGTGATGCTGATCCTGATCCTAATGTTGTTGCATCTTCAGCTGGAAACACTACTCTTTCAATAATCACCCCTTTGGGTTCATTATCAATTTTCTTACCCCTAGGGGGTCTTTTACTTTGCTGTTGTTGTGGAGGCAGCCTCTCTCCTTTAGATTTCCCTTTTTCAATTATAAAATCATCATATTCCAAATCAGGAATATCCTGTCTTTTCTTTTTATTGTCTACAGTAATGGCAACACCTTTCTTTTTTAATGCATCAATTTGTTCATCAACCCAAGCTTGGGTTAGGTGTAATGTCCTGGCAATGAAAGGATCCAAAGATATATCCTCTTGTATAGTCAGATCAGGTGCAGATATGGTATCATTATATATTTTCTTTTCTTCATACTCATTTGCCATTATCTTGCCATCATCCTTTTTCAACTGCAAAGGAATGGAGATGCAGTCAAAGGTTTTGATTTGATTCAGTGTTAACCTTTGGTATCTTCTTCTTCTTCTGGCTTCTGCTTCATCTTCACAATCCACCCAGAAGTCTTCCAGGTGCCTCTGATGAATAGGTTTCCCTATTATTTTCTGTATCCTCCCATAAGGATTGTATGGCCTTACGAGCGGGAATGGCTGCAATTGCATTTTATTCAAACTAACCATGACTTTCATGATATTTTTTGAATCTAGGCACATATACTAGCCAATGGTTACTGGAAACAAAATTGGTTGTATTTTATGAGCATCCTTGTATGTCTTCAGTATTGTGGAACTCTGCCTTATAAATTTCATTAATACCACTGCATCAGTGCGGTATCTTGGTAGCATGAGGGGTTGTCCTTCAAAGCCCTCAATTCTCATGTAAGAAAATATTGCAAATTGGATGTACCAGGCTCCATGCCTATAAATTACTTCTTGAGCCTCCATGCTCAATCTTTTTGTCCTGTCCTCCTCCATGGTCCTCACCAGATGCATAGAGAATGCATCATTTACCAATTTGTAACCCTGGAGGTATTTAACTCTCTACAACTGGGGATGATGATCCCAAATATGAGTATCATTGGTGGTTCCACCAATCTTTGCAACCATTGTTAATGCATCAAATGTGCCTTTGTAAGCACATGAGTAGACAATGTATGATGTCATGTAAAAGGAACAATTTAAACCTCCCAGGTTCGTCAGCTGCTCATGTAGAGCATCACTTATCAATTGGCCCCATAGTGGCTTAATATCTGCATATATGTACATCATGATGACACCGTACATCCAGCCTTTAAAACTACCAGCATCAGGCTGGCCTATCACCCTGCTAAGCAATGCAATCATATATTGATACTCGTCATCAAAATCATACTTATATAAGTGCACAAGAAGTTTGGCCGCTGCAAGATATGTACTATTCTTAGCCCTCCACTGATACATGTTCTTTCTTGCTTTCTTCTAATTGTTTTCATATTCAAGTTCAGATTTCTTCAAATCTATGTTGTTAACCTTCCTGCCCAATGGCAATCCAAATGTCTTGGAAAGACCCTTTATGGACAGGTCTGCGTATATTCTCCCATGTTTCACCACTTGTCTTGTTTGTGGATTGTAATTTCATGCACACTCAATAACTAGCTCCGGAGACTCCATAGAGTACAAAAAACCAGCCGCATTCCACATTCCTGACACAAACACTGCATCCAACAGGGTGCTTCTATTCTTTTCATCATTCATTTTGGTGGACCAAGCTTCCAAATCGGTACTTCCTTGATGTGTATCCGTTATGGAACCATACTTGAACATGATTCCTTTAGGATATGTGAACATGGGCCTGCTAAATTTAGCCTCACACTTAGCTAACCTCTTGTTAGCCATGGATATCTACAATTAACAAGATTTGTCTTACAATGGATATTCACAAGCATGCACATAACAATTTATCTCTACTAACATCATGCATACTATGCTTATTCAGCATTTACTTATCATGGGATGCATAAACCAGAACCTACAACATCATACTTGATTATGCAGAAGCAACAGGATGAGGGTTTCAATTACTTACCTGGTTATGCAGATCCCTTTGATTATACCAACAATTTTCTGAGAATTCTTTTAATTCTGGTGATAATCTCATGTTTCTTCCTGCCTATAAGCTCTGTTCGTCCAAGTATCACCTGTACGGGGGTTTGAAAAGCTAGCACTCTGTAAAAATGATTTTATCACCAGGTAAATGTAAAAATAACAATTGAATTTACCTTTTAACTTTGCAATTAGGGTGAAATTAGGGCAAACCCTAATGGATTAGATTTTGATCATTGATTTTTTACAGAAACTTAGGATTTCGCCAAGTGTCTCATCAGGTTTTGTGGTCGGCGGGAACTACCTACCACATCTGTGCGCATTAAATGTCAATGGCAGCAACATGAGCTGGGTGATATCCACATGACAGGATATATTCGAATATACAATATTATTTGGATATCGGGGTGATATTTAAATATCATCCCGAGTGTAATGTGATCATCCTCCTCGAGAGGAAAAAACTATCTTGACAAGATCAAGTGATGATTGCACCATTAGGTCATGCTTTATACATCAGGAGGATATTTCA
The DNA here is from genome assembly GCA_027924645.1 of Cunninghamia lanceolata. NCBI lineage: Eukaryota > Viridiplantae > Streptophyta > Pinopsida > Cupressales > Cupressaceae > Cunninghamia > Cunninghamia lanceolata. Next base: position 10,413,953 of record BSBN01000472.1, on the reverse strand, counting down.
ATATGTCGAGTGATGTTACAAAAATGATGATGACCGGATAAACTATAACCTCTCTCTCTCTCGGAATATCCGGATGATGTCATCCAGATACTGGCTTAGTATATCGCTATGGCATCATGACGTCATCATCATGTTATGTGAGAAGGATCATGTTTAAGAAATATGCCCCCGAGAGGTAAAAATGATGATTACGTCATCATCATTTTTGTTTCTTTGTTTATCAGTCTTGAATGACATCATTAGGATAATGGCTTAGGGGGATATTTCACAGTAGGAGGATATTGAGAAATATTGGGTTACATTGAGAAATATGACCCTCACGAAATACATAAGGCTGCTGACGGTTAAAGGTCACTATCACCTAAAATTGACGTCTAGACATTAGGACCGCATGATTTATCTTGTGATAAATTAGATCGGGATGATCTTCTGTGATATGATTGATATTGAGAAATATGATCCTCCCCTAGGAATATCAGGTTTGACTCAAACTTTGACCTCTCATAACTTTCATGCCTTAATGAATATCAGGGTGATGCAAAAGGCAAACCAGCATGGAATTTGATGCTCTTTCTAAATATGAGGTTACTAGAATGAAATATGAATTTTGACAAACTAACCTCATGATGATGACTTACCTAGCCTCTCCATGCATGATGATCTACATGACTTACTTTTACCAGACCGCTAGGAAGCAGAAAACACAAGTCGAGCCAAAAAGTTGGGTCCCTATTTTGTCAAGTCAAAATGGGGTGTGTTGTGTAACCAAACAACAATATCCAAAACTTAGAGCAATTGGATCAGGTACCGGTAAGATATCGCTATTAGAAGATCAACTATTTTCTCAGAACAGAGCATCTTGACAGTCCTAGTTAATCAGGTAAAGGAGAAGACTTGTAGAACATTTCACAACCCATAGAGCTAAATTAACATCATTCAATGTCGTTTGGTTCATGGCCAACCTTCCCTAAGATTCACACACAATTCTATTCATTTAGGTCTGACCTATCTGTGTACACACATTACAGCTCTTCCTTGGAGTTGTGATCTTCCTTGGCTGATGTGGAGGAATCTCATGTTCTAGAGATGATATATATTGATGTAATAGATGCCTAGGAAAGGAGATTTTGATAGCTGATCATTAGTATTTAGTTGATAGTTTGGATTTTGTGCAAAGGAGCTTCAAAGCCATATCTTGTGTATCTTTTGTAATTAGTCCTATGAGCTGAATTGTAAGCCTGCATGTTGCCGACCAATTTGTACTTGAATTCTATGATATACTGAATGACTGAATCTACATTTATTTCATATCTTTGAGTTGTTTCCGTTGTGTTTACTCTAATTACATGGTCTAGACTATTCTCTTTGACAACCCTCCTAACTGTGACTACACTAGGTGGTATCAAAGTGAAAGTTTGAATCTTTGGGAATGAATTAAGTGAAGTTGATGAATGAATTCCATAGATCTTGTTGTGAATAGATCACTGAATCTGAGGCAATTTACTTGTTTCACAACTGATCACCAATTGTGAGGAAGTTGTCACCTTGTAGCCTAATCACCAAATTTGAGGCAGTTTGCACTTGATCCTAAGAAGATGCAGTCAAGGAGAATCCATATTGTTGGAACAATGGATGGAAGAATGGATGAGATGATGGAGATGATGAAAACCATGCGAGTTCACTTAGATGCTGTTAAAGAAGATAGGCGAAGAGGACTTACACCTAGACCTAATGTTGAAAGTGATGATGATGAAGAATTTCAATCAGCTGATCAAAATGGTGAAACCCTAGGGGGTGATGATGAAGAAAAATCAGATCAAGTCAAGATGTTGCGAGCTATTTTAAAGATTGAGAAAAGACCTAGAGTTGATGTACCAAATTACACTGGTAATTTGAATCCTGAAGAGTTGATTGATTGGATAAATGACATGGAAGAATACTTTGAATATGAAGAAATGGAAGACCTGGAGAAGGTGAAATTTGCAATGACAAAGTTGAAAGGACATGTTTCTATATGGTGGAAAGAAGTTTAGTTGGATAGAAACAAAAGAGGAAAAGAAAAGATTGCAAAATGGGACAAAATGGTGACAAAATTGAAGAATCAATTTATACCTACTGACTATGAGTTGGAACTGTTGAAGAGATTTGAAAACTTAAGACAAAAGGAGAAATATTTAAAGGAGTATACTAAAGAATTTCATAAGATGATCATAAGAATAGGACATAGTGAAGCAAGCAAGGAGAAAGTGGCTAGATACATTAATGGACTGAGATTGAACATTCAAGAAGATTGGTAAGGATGACAACATTGGAAGAAGCATATCAATTTGCCCTGAAGGTTGAAGAGAAGTTGAATAAGAGGCATGATCAGAAGCAGAGAGGTAGAGGAGGTAAATTTCATAGAGGTAGAACATTTCCCAGAGGAGAGAGATCATATGTGGAGCAGAACAGACAAGAGAATACATTCAAGGAGGACAGAGATAAGAATGCCTACCAGAGAGATGACAAAAATTTCTACCATAGAGGAAACCCTAGTCCATATCAGAGTGAAGGATATAAAAGAGAAGGAAGAGGACCTGATAAGAGAACATTTAGAGGAAACTGTTTTAAGTGTGGAGGAGAAGGACATAGAGAATTTGAATGTAATTAAGGGAGTACAAGCAAGAGGACAGAGAACAGTGGAAGAGAAGCCTATGTGGAGGAAGAACCTATTAGATCACCTATTTCAGCTGGCAAACATGAGAAAGGAGAATCACTTGTGATGAGGAGAGCACTATTTCAAGTAGAGACAAATGAGGAACCTGATGAAGGGGGGGTAAATCACAAAACACACAACAACAAAAATTGAACACAGAAAATAGAACTTTCTTTTATTGATCTGGGCAACTCATTACATTACAGAAGCTTAGTTACAATCAGAGGATGAATCCTCTACTGGCTGCAACATATTACAGCTTTCCCAACCTCAAGACTCTAGAATCTTCAGCCTTCTGTAACCCCAAATCAGCTAGGTTTTCTGTTTTCCTACCTATTCTTGACTCTACACTTGCCCCTTAACTCTACTACTACCCAGGGTTCCCAAAATAGTCATAAATAGCACTTTTTGGCGACCTCCAGCTAAATTTTGAAATTTGCAACTCCCTCCAAAAGTAGGTCAACTTCCGGAAGCATAACTTTTGATCTGGGTGTCTGATTGATGAACCGTTTTAAGCGTCGGAAAGCTCGTGATGTGAATTATCATGTTGGAAATTTGTAAATAGATTTTTGTTAAATTTTTAAAACATTATGGGATGTTTTAGTGCCTCATATCTTGTTTCAAAAATTTTCAAGGGCTTTTCAGAAAACAAAAACTTTAATATCTTTCAGCTCACAAATGATCTTTGCCTGATTCCTTCGCCAAAGGTCTTATATTTTTGTTATGTAACTTTTGTAAGTTTTTGCTTCAATCCATGCCCAAATGCAAACTTTCCTAAAATGGCAGGTACACTTTCCAAAATAGGCAGACTGCTATTTTTAGCAGTTTTGGAAAAACTAAAAGTCCTACATCATTATTCTAGATATTATGGAACCAGAAACACTAATTATGGAAAGAAATGAAAACAACTACAATGATTTTGAATTAACTTCTTTTTGGGTGATACAAGATTGCCCTTACACCACTGGATGCTCTTGCATCAGACACCTAGGGTAATTTGAGAAGTGACCCTGTCACATCTCAGATGTTTGTGTGAGGAAAACCCAAACGGTCAACCTCTGCCTTATTCAACCAAGAAAAATCTTCAACAGGCCTTCCTTTCCATTTTACCAGATATTCTTCATGTTACTTGTTCTGAGTATTTCTTCCCACATGGCTATCCAAAATCTCTTCTATCTCCTCCATTGAAGTAGATGCCAGAATACTCCACTGCACTTCTGTTGGTCCATCCTCTATTCCACCTTCATGATATTCTGATAAATCAGCAATGTTGAAAACAAGGGAAATATTGATCCCACTCGGTAGCTCTACCTCATATGCATTTCCTGAATCATGCTTCTTCAGGATTCTGCATGGTCCAAATTTCTTCATTTTCAACTTATTGTATGTTCCAATTGGGAACCTTTCTTTTCTCAAGTGAACCATGACTTCATCTCCTACCTAGAACTCCTTATACCTCCTCTTCTTATTTGCCTTAGCCTTGTACTGAATATTCATCTTATTAATGTACTTCCTCACCTCTTCATGCAAATTCTTTAGATGTTCTGCAAAGTCTTCAGCCTTGGCACTTATCTTTTCTCCTTTGTCCAGATTCCTTAACTCTGAAGCATTTCTTGGACTATTCCCATATACAATCTGCAATGGTGATTTACCAGTACTCCGATTGATAGAATTGTTGTAAGAAAATTCTGCCTGTGGTAAAATCAAATCCCATCCCTTGGGCTTATCTCCTACTAAGCATCGTAGCAGGTTACCCAAACTCCTATTCACCACTTTGGTCTGTCCATCAGTCTGTGGATGGTGTGCAGAACTAAACTTCAAATCTATCTTCAACTTCTTCCACAATGTCCTCCATAAATAACCAAGAAACTTGGTATCTCGATCTGAAACTATGCTCTTTGGTAGACCATGTAATCTCACCACCTCCCTGAAAAATAATTTAGCAATATGAATAGCATCATTAGTCTTCTTATAAGGAATGAAATGTGCCATCTTCGAGAATCTATCCACCACCACAAAAATAGAATCATGTCCTCTTTGTGTCCTTGGTAAACCAAGAATGAAATCCATACTAATATCATCCCATGGCTTCTCTGGTACAGGTAGTGGTTGATATAGACCTGTATTCTAACTTTCTCCTTTCACCATCTGACATACTCTACAACTTTGCACAAATTTTCTCACATCCTGCTGCAACTATGGCCAATAATAATTTTCACCAACAATAGCAATGGTCTTATCTCGACCAAAGTGTCTAGCCAATCCTACGCTATGCTTCTCCTTTATCAGATTCTCTCTCATGGAACTCCTTGAAATGTACAACTGGCTTCCTCTAAACAACTTGCCATCTTGGATTATGAAATCTAACTATTTTGTCCTGTCCAAAGTAACAGGTTCCAAACAAGCTTTCCAGGCCTTTGCAAAATCTAGATCCCCATGATACAAACTTTTGAACTCATCAAACCCAACAACCTCTATCTTCATTTCTGTCAACAAATTTTGCCTTTTGCTCAAGGCATCTGTAACTCTGTTGGACTTCCCACTCTTGTGCTTCAAAACAAAAGTATAGCTCTACAAAAACTCAACCCATTTTAAGTGCCTTTAATTCAACTTTCCTTGACTATTAAGATACTACAAAGCCTAATGATCAGTATATAAAACAAACTCCTTTGGCAACAAATAATGTCTCCATTTCTTCAAATCCTGAACTATTACATAAAACTTCTGATCATAAATAGAATACTTTTTCTTGGCATCATTAAACTTCTCACTAAAATAGGCAATGGGCTTACCTTCTTGACTCAAAATAGCTCCTATACCACTACCACTAGCATCACAATCTACCTGACATACCTTATTAAAATCTAGAAGTGCCAAAATAGGTTGTTCTAGAACTTTCTACTTCAATGTATCAAAGCTCTTGTCTGCTCCTTTAGTCCATCTAAACTCTTTTCTATTTGCTCTCATTGTCTTAGTTAGGGGTGCACAAATGCTACTGAAATTCCTGATAAAATTTCTATAAAAACTTGCCAAACCATGAAAAGATCTTACCTCGGAAGCACTCCTTAGCATAGGCCATTCAATGATAGCCCTCACCTTCTTTGGGTCCATCTTAAGACTTTCCTCTGAGACAACAAATCCCAGGTATACCAACTCCTTTGCAAAACTACATTTCTTTAGATTAATCAATAACTTCTCCTCCCTTAGCTTCTCTAAAACTCTTCTGATATGCATCCGATGCTCATCCCAAGTCTTACTGAAAATCAAAATATCATCTAAATAGAAAATAACAAAACTTCCCAAAAATTCTTTTAGTACCTCATTCATGAGCCGCATGAAGGTGCTTGGTGCATTGGTTAGCCCAAATGGCATGACTAACCACTCATACAAACCCTCTTTTGTCTTGAAGGCTGTCTTCCATTCATCTCCTTCTCTAATTCAAATTTGGTGATACCCACTCTTTAGGTCAATCTTTGTGAAGTACTTGACTCCACTCAAACAATCCATTATGTCATCCATTCTTGGCAATGGAAACCTGTACTTGATCATGATCTTATTTATGGCTCAAGAATTTGTACACATTCTCCACTCTCCATCTTTCTTTGGTGCTAGTACTATAGGTACCGCACAAGGACTTAGGCTCTCTCTTATCAATCCCTTTCTCAACAACTCCTGAACTTGTCTATTCAACTCTTCACTCTTAGCTGGAGTCATTCTATGGGCTACCTTATTCAGCAAGCTAGCTCCTAGTATCAAATCTATTTGATGACTTATCTTCCTTACTGGTGGTAAACCCTCTGGTACATTATCAGAGATAATATCCTAAAATTCTTCCAACATATCTGAAACTTCTGCTAGTACATCTTCACATTTCTCTTGACTAATCTTAGGAATCAATACAAACCAATGACGCTCATGCTTCATACCCTCCAAAAATTTCCTACCATCTACCAAGCAAATTCTGGCAGTACTACATACCTTTTCTTACACCTCCTTCAAGGGCTTCAACTTATGATGAACTCCATCCTTTGTTAGGGAATATGTGTTTGCACAACCATCATGGACAGCACTCCTATCATACTACCATGGCCTCCCCAACAACATATGACATGCATCCATCGGTATGATATCACACAGCACCTCATCATGGTAGCCCCCAATCTTGAACTTCACTAAACACTGCTCATTGACCAAAACTCGGTGGTCCTTCTACAACCATGCAATCTGATATGAATGTGGATGCTTTCTTCTTTTCAACTTCAACTTGTCAACCATCTCCTTTGAAACAAGATTGTTAGTACTTCCACTGTCAATAATAATGTCAAAACACTTACCTTCACATTTGTACCTTGTACGGAATAAACTCTTTCTCTTATTGGGTTCTTTCTTCTCATTCAACAAAGTTCTTCTAACAACTAGGGTTTCTCCCCTTTCAACATCTTCAAAATGCTCAAATTGTACATCTTCATCTACATGTGCAACTTGTGCATTACCTTCAGGTCTTCTATTTGTCCTTCCTTGATGTTGCAGACACTAATATGCTCCATGCCCTTCTTCTCCACATTGGAAATAGGTTCCTATGAAACCTCCTCTTCTAGATCCTTGCCCAGGTCTACCTCTTCCTCTTCCTCTTTGCCCACCATTGTTCTAGTCATGAGGGCAGTATGTATTATCTCTTCTCTGATTTTGACTGGTGCTAGCTTCTTCACTTTTCTTTGCATCTTCATTTCGGTCCCCATAGCATCTTCCACCAGTCCTTCTACCTTGACCTCTTCCCCTTTGCTTGCTGTCAAATCTTTTATTTAGCTTCTCTTCCACCTTCAGGGAAAACAAGTATGCATCTTCTATGGTGGTCATTTTGACTAGGCTCAGCTCCTCTTGAATACTCAGCCTCAACCCATTAATGTAATGGGCTACCTTCTCCTTGTTGGGCTCTGCATGGCCTGTCCTAATAGTAATCTTATAAAACTCTTCTGTATACTCCTTGATAGACTCGTTACCTTGCTTTAGTCCTTGCAGCTTCTTCAACAACTCCATCTCATAGTCCACAGGAATGAACTACTTCTTCAGTTTCTCCACCATCTGATCCCATCTAGTGATCTTTCCTTTTCTTCTTTTGTTCCTCTCTAATTGGACCTCCTTCCACCAAATACTGGCATGGCCCTTCAACTTTGTTTTTACAAACTTGACCCGATCTGGGTCCTCCACATCTTTATACTCGAAATACTCCTCCATGTCATTGATCTAATCAATAAGCTGTTCTAGATTCAAATATATAGAATATGTAGAAACTTCAATCTTGGGCCTCTTTCCAATCTTAGAAATGACCCTCAACAACCTAACTTCTGCAGGATCTCCTATAGCTTCTTGTTCTTCCTCAGATAGCTCCTCTTTAGCATCATCTTCGCTTTCTTCTCTTGTTCTCGGATCAAACCCTCTTCACAGCTCGTCTTACAATGCATCGATTTGCCTTTGCAAGGCTCTAAAACACTCTTCTATCAAAACATTCCTCCCAACTCAATTTCTTCATGGAGGCATCTTGATATCCATAACAAACCCACAACCTCAGGTCCTGGTGCAAACTACCTCATGGTCGGTGATCTGTCTACACACTCAGGAACTTGGCTCTAATACCACTTGATGAAGGGGGGTAAATCACAAAACACACAACAACAAAAATTGAACACAGAAAATAGAACTTTCTTTTATTGATTTGGGAAACTCATTACATTACAGAAGCTCAATTACAATCAGAGAATGAATCCTCTTCTGGCTGCAACATATTATAGCTTTCCCAACCTCAAGACTCTAGAATCTTCAGCCTTATGTAACCCCAAATCAGCTAGGGTTTATGTTTTCCCAACTATTCTTAACTCTACACTTGCCCCCCTTAACTCTACTATTGCCCAGGGTTCCCAAAATAGTCATAAATAGCACTTTTTGGTGGCCTCCAGCTAAATTTCAAAATTTGCAACTCCCTCCAAAAGTAGGTCAACTTTTGGGAAGCATAACTTTTGATCCTGGTGTCCAATTGACGAACCATTTTAAGCGCCGGAAAGCTTACGATGTGAAATATCATGTTGGAAATTCGTAAATAGATTTCCATCAACTTTTTGGGATGTTATGGGATGTTTTAGTGCCTCATATCTCATTTTAGAAATTTTCAGGGGCTTTTCAGAAAACAAAAACTTTAATATCTTTCAGCTCACAAATGATCTTTACCTGATTCCTTTGCCAAAGGTCTTATATTTCCTTTATGTAACTTTCTATAAGTTTTTTTGTCAATCCATACCCAAATGCAAAATTTCTTAAAATGGCAGGCACACTTTCCAAAATAGGCAGGCTACTATTTTTAGCAGTTTTGGAAAACCTGAAAGTCCTACATCATTATTCTAGATATTATGGAACCAGAAACACTAATTATGGAAAGAAATGAAAACAACTACAATGATTTTGAATTAATTTCTTTTTGGGTGATGCAAGATTTCCATTACACCACTGGATGCTCCTGCATCAGAACCACTACAGAGGAAAAGTTTTTTTAGAACCAGATGCAAATCAGGAGGTAAATGTTGTAAAGTTGTAACGGATAGTGGTAGTTTTGATAACCTAGTTTTAGAGGAGATGGTGACTAAGCTAAATTTGGAGAGATTAAAACACCCTAAGCCCTATCAGATAGCATGGATTTAGGATGATCATAAGGTATTGGTGAGTGAGCAACGTTTGGTGAAATTTCATATTGGATCTTATCATGATGAAGTATTGTGTGATATTATGCCTATGGATGTATGTCATATTTTGTTGGGTAGACCTTGGTAGTATGATAGAAAATCTATACATGATGGGAGAAAGAATACATACACTATAACATCAAATGGAAAGAGAATTACTTTGATTCCTTTGGAAGATGATCCTAAGAGTGAAGTATGTAGGATTGCTAGAATTTGTTTGGTAGATGGAAGAAAATTTTTTGATGGTTTGAGACATGAGAATATATGTTATTCCTTGATTCCTACGAAGCCCAAAACATTGAAGGAGACTGAAGAATCACAACCAGAGGAGATAATTAAATTACAAATAGAGTATGAAGACATCATTTCAGATATAGTACCTGACAGATTGCCACCAATTAGGAGTATCAATCATCACATGGATCTTATACCTGGAGCTAGTTTGCCTAATAAAGCAGCACATAGAATGACACTAACAGAGAATGAAGAATTGAATAGATAGGTACAAGAGTTGTTGATGAAAGATTTGATCAGAGAAAGTTTGAGTCCTTGTGTAGTATCTGTAGTGTTAGCACCAAAGAAAGATGGAGAATGGAGAATGTGTACAGACTCTAGAGCAATAAACAAGATCACAGTTAAGTGTATATTTCCTTTACCTAGGATGGATGATATCATGGATTGTTTTAGTGGAGTAAAATATTTCACAAAGATAGATTTGAAGAGTGGATACCATTAGATCAGAATTAGAGAAGGAGATAAATAGAAGATTGCTTTTAAGACAAATGAAGGATTGTATGAGTTATTAGTGATGCCTTTTGGATTGACAAATGCACTGAGTACTTTCATGAGATTGATGAATGAAGTTTTGAAGAAATTCTTGGGTAAGTTTGTTATTGTATATTTGGATGAAATTCTAATTTTCAATAAGACAAAGGAAGAACATTTGCAGCACCTTAGACAAGTATTGCAGAGACTGGGAGAAGATAAATTGCTAATAAACATCAAGAAATGTAGTTTCATGAAGGAAGAATTAGTATACTTGGGATTTGTGATTTCTACAGAAGGATTAAAGATGGACCCTGAGAAAGTGAGAGCAATTGTTGAATGGCCTACACTGGAGAGCATTGGAGAAGTCAGATCATTTCATGGATTGGCTAGTTTCTACAGGAAGTTCATCAGAAAATTCAGTTCAATTTTTAACCCTATGATAGAGACAATGAGAGGAGACAGAAAAGGCTTTAAGTAGACATTAGGAGCATACAAAAGTTTTGATTTTTTGAAGCAGAAAGTGATAGAGCAACCTGTTTTGGCATTATCATATTTCAATAAGGTATTTCAAGTGGATTGTGATGCAAGTGGAAATGCAATAGGAGCAGTATTAAGTCAAGAAGGTAGACCTATAGGATATTTTAGTGAGAAGATGAATGATGCAAGGAGAAGATTTAGTTTATGATCAGGAGTTCTATGCCATAATTCAAGCCTTGAAGAAGTGGAGACATTACTTGTTTCCTAAGGAGTTTGTGTTGTATATAGATCATCAAGATTTGCAATATTTGAATAGTCAAGGAAAATTGAATCAGAGACATATGAGATGGATAGAGTTCATGCAGAGTTATACTTTTGTGTTGAAGCATAGGAGTGGAAAATCAAACAAAGTTGCAGATACATTGAGTAGGAGAAGGAACTTGTTGACAGAGATGTGAGTTGAAGTGTTGGGATTTGATGAATTGAAGAATATGTATGAGGAAGATCTTGATTTTGTAGAACCTTGGAAAGCATGTAATGAACCTGTTGTGGCAGATAGGAGTAAGTGGTTGAATTATTTCATTCAAGAAGATATTTTGTTTAGAGAAAATTAGTTGTGCATACCTAGAAGTTATATGAGAGATAATTTGGTCAAAGAGAAGAACAGTGGTGGATTGGCAGGATATTTTGGCATTGATAAAATAGAGGCTTTGGTAAGTGAAAATTACTTTTGGCCTCAGATACATAAGGATGTTAGGAAATTTGTGCAAAGTTGTAGAGTTTGTCAAGTTGCAAAAGGAAGTAATCAGAATACTAGATTGTATAAACCTTTGACGGTACCAAAGAGATCTTGGGAAGACATAAGTATGGATTTTGTAATGGGATTGCTAAAGACACAGAGAGGACATGACTTAATATTTGTAGTGGTGGATAGATTTTTAAAGGTGGCAAATTTCATACCCTGTAAGAAGACAACTGATGTAGTGCATGTCGCTGACCTATTTTTCAAGGAGATTGTGAGATTGCATGGATTGCCTAAGAGCATAATTTAAGACATAGACACAAGATTTCTTGGATATTTTTAGAAGACACTTTGGAAGAAGATGAAGATAGATTTGAAGTTTAGTTTAGCATTCCATCCACAGACCGATGGACAAATAGAGGTAGTAAATAGGAGTTTGGGAAACTTGTTGAGATTTTTGGTTGGAGAGAAGGTAGGAAGTTGGGATTTGATTCTTTCACAAGCAGAGTTTGCATACAATAATTCAGTGAACAAGAGTACCAAAAGAACATCTTTTGATATTGTTACCAGAGTAAACCCTAGAGGAGTGACAGAGTTGAGAGATACTAGTATGGAAGAAAAGAGAAGTGCAGAAGTAGAAGAATTTGCAGGACATATGGAGACAGTGCATAATTAGGTGAAGAAGCATTTGGAGGAGATGAACAACAAGTACAAGGAGAAGGCAAATGAGAAGAAGAGACACAAAGAATTTGTAGTTGGTGATGAAGTGATGGTATACTTGAGAAAAGAAAGATTTTCATTTGGGACATATAACAAGTTGAAGATGAAGAAGTTTGAACCATGTAGGATACTCAAAAAATTTGATTCAGGAAATGCATATGAAGTGGAGTTACCAGAGACATTAGGCATATCACCTATTTTCAACATTGTATACCTATATTAGTATCATGAAACAAAGTTCAGTGACAACATGGAAGAAGACTTGAAGAAGTAATTACCACAACAAGCACTAAAGTAGATTAAAGAAATTTTGGACAACAGAGTTGGAGGTAACACTAGAGGAAGATAATACAAAGATTATATTGTGAAGTGGAAAGGTAGACTAGAAGAAGATTCATCATGGATTTCTCAGGTTGAGGTGGACCATCTTGGTTTTCCTCCAACCCCAGCAAAGTGAGGGACTTAATTTTTCAATAACCCTTGATGTCTGATGTAGGAGCATCCCTGGTTCAAGAGAAATCTTGCATCAACCAAAAAATATTTGCATTTAATTTTATTTATTTTCATTTCCCAGTTTAGTTTAGGTAGTTCAATCAGTAGTAGTTTCTATATTTTGGTCCGCATTCTACCGCAGTTGCATTTCAGATCTTGTGAAGTTGGACTTAGCATCTAGATTCATTCATGCACAACATATCCAAAACTCAAAGCATTTGGATCTGGTATCAGTAAGATATCACTATCAGAAGACTAAATGTTTTCTTAGAACAGAGCATCCTGATAGTCCCAGTTAATCAGCTAAAGGAGAAGACTTACGGAGTATTTCACAACCTGCATAGCTAAATTACACATCATCCAATGTTTTTTAGTTCATGGCCAACCTTCCCTGAGATCTGCATGCAATTATATTCATTCATGAAGGAGTTCTATTCATTTAGGTCCAAGCTATCCATGTACACACGTTATAGCTCTTCCTTGGAGTTGTGATCTTCCTTGGCCGACGCAAAGGAATCTCATGTTTCAGAGATGATATATATTGATGTAATAGGTGCCTAGGAAAGGAGATTTTGGAAGTTGATCATTAGTATTTAGTTGATAGTTTGGATTTTGTACAAAGGAGTTTCAAAGCCATATCTTGTGTATCTTTTGTAATTAGGCCTGTGAGCCAAATTGTAAGCCTGCATGTTGCCAGCCAATTTGTATTTGAATTCTAAGATATACTAAATGATTGAATCTGCATTTGTTTCATATCTTTGAGTTGTTTCCATTGTGTTAACTCTAGCTGCACGGTCTGGACTGTTCTCTTTGAGGACCCTCCTAACTGTGACTACATAAGTTATTCAAGGGATTGAGGATATTGAAAAGTGCATGATAGAGACACTTCTATCTTATAAGAAAAATGATGAAAAAACTCAAGCATGTCGAGGCTCTAAAATTGAATAAAGTACAAAAGTATATGATTTTTACATGGAAAGGGCAATATTCATTCCTAGTGAGAATCTTGAATGAAGCTTCAATCATCATTATGGAGAAAAATAACAAGTTATTTTAGGAGCAAACATTTGTTTATGGATTTGTAACACAAATTTGTTGCAAATATGTGGATGATGAATGAGTGATATACAACTTAGATGAGGTGTAAGTAGAATTCTAGCAACTAATAAGGAAAAATTTTGGCTAGGACCAACAAGTGGACAAGATTTATATTTGGTGACTATTATAGTTCACTTCTAAAAGGTAGAAAAAGAATCAAAGACTTCAAACAATTAAATTCCAAGCATAGGTTTATTCTTCAAACTTAGATTGTGCAACTAGATTTAATGTCAATACCAAGGAAGTCAAGGTGAATCAATTTGCTCAAATTTTGTAAAAAAATTCAACACTAGGGAATTCTAGTGGAAATGTTGGGTAGGTATTTTTATCTTGGTTAGCTATTTCAAGGATGGTGTATTTTTGGAGAGATTTCTACTTTCAAGAAAAATCTATTCTTAGATTTCTTATCATACAGATATTATCAACTTTAGGTAATATGTTATTAGTTTTGTAGTAATCTCAACTACCCGTTTAACTAATACATTGCATGTTTTAGATTTTTTTAGTGGTTAGAATTAATTTACAATAAAGATTGCATTCATGCAAAGCTATTCCTAGGATATATGTAGAATTAAATTCCTTTAATTGTTTTCATGTAATTCCTTGTAAACAATATAAATAAGTGCCTTTTTCACCTAGATTTCTAATGGCAAATTTTAAACCTACTTATTGTTGAAATTGTTCATAAAGTTATTGTCATGGGTTGAGTGTTCTAAATAAATTTAGCAATCTTTGTATTGTTAAATTTATTGAAAGAAGTATTGTGGCCTTGTACACAATCCTTTGTACTTGATTCATAATTTGTATTTATGTCCTTGTGTTTGTTTATCGAATCTTACTTTGTTTAATTTATGGTTTCCAATCTCTATATTTAATTAAAAATCATAAACATATTTTATTTGTGTCAATTTACTTTCTACAATAATAGATTTGTATAAATAATTCCTATCTAGTGTAGATATGCTAAAAAGTCTTTGAGCTCTAGACTAAGGAACAAAATGATTGGTCTTAAATTAAATTTTCTTGTATTACATATCTAATAAGTATTTTAATTCCAAGTTAAAGGGAGCTTCCCCTGCTAATTTGAAGAACATATTGTTGTACATATTGTTCTATTTTTTGTCACATTAAAATGTGTGAATTAAAATGCTAATAGTTTTTGGGACCCACCATGGTGGTATAAGGAAAAAATATTTAGTAAAACCTTTATGTGATGATGAATGACAATTTCGCATCCTTTTGCACCTATTTTGCAACCTAATTTGAATTGGATTCAATAGGACCAAGAAGACATTTTAGATAGCCTAAGTTGCTTCAATTTTTATCAAAGGAAAAATCCTACACAATAGAGAGTCATAATTACAATACTTGATGAAGAAGAACGAAAAGTAGATCTCATAATAGGACTACTAGTTTTACCTCCTTTAGCTTGGAATTGATAATTATAGCTTTCAAAGTCTACACTAGATCAAGGAGAGTGGGTATCACAAGTCTTGTTTTCCAAATGTTTCATCTTTCTTTTGATAGCAAAGGGTCTTCTTCTACAAGAGTTCTTGAACTAGTTGAGATTTTCACAAAGTTGGGAAAATAACTGCTTCAAATGATGGGTGATAACAATAACAACAATAGTGGTAGAGATGGTAGAAATGGTGGAAATGATAAAAATCACAACAATGGGCATGTTCCCCCATTACCATGGGGTAATAATATGATCCGTCTTACTCTTGTGCGAAAGCACGATCTTGTTACAGAATCAAGAAACCATTTTTTGAAGTTACATGGTAATGGAAATTAATACCTAGATGAGCACATATTGTATTTAACAATGGAACACGTGGTTTTGATTATAGAACATGAGGATGTTGTCATAAATTTGTTTGTAGGGACATTGGAGGGAAATGTGGTGGATTGGTTCCACCATCTCAAACCTCATTACATTACTAGTTGGGGGCTATGAGTGAAAAGTTTCTTGCAAGTTTTAAGTTGGCCGTAGATAACCATATTTTTTTTGCTCATTTCTCAAATTCTAAGATGGAGGATAATGGCCCTATGAGAGAATTTGTTGCAAGAATTAATCATCTTTTAACAAGGATATTTTTTACTTTGAATCCATCACTTGAAATTCTTTTGAGTAGGTTCATAAATGTTTTTCCATCTAAAATTACATTCCTCATCAAATTAGGACATGAGACTGAACTAGAAGATTCTCAACAACATGATATTGAGTTAGAAGATAACATGGTCACTAGTAGGAAATTGCAGAAAGATTCAGCTAGGCCTCTTGTCAAGAGTTCAACTAATTTGTTATTGCAGAAGGTGGAGAATGTTGTTACTTTTATGAATAGGCAAATGCCACAACAATATCAACCTCCTCCAAGAAGGAACAATTTACATCTAGTTACCAATAATTATAGGCCATGACTGATAGATCAACTATTGAAGGTCCTCCACCAGCCAAAAATTATTGCACTTTTCATGATATAGATGCACAACGTGGAAATACATGCCCAAAAATGAAAAGATTAAATCAAATCATGGGCTCTGTATATTCTGGATCTAAAAGGTCATGTGTTGTTCAAACTCAAATGGATAACCTTGATAGTGAATCTGCACTGAGAGTCATTAAATATGAACCCATATATGAAGCTTAAATGAATTGATTCAATAGACACTTGTTATCAATCTTGGAAATCATTCCATAGCTATTTTCACTTATGTGTAGCACTTGAGGGAAGTAAAAAAAGAACATTCAATAGAATGAAAGCTAAAGAGAAAGTTGCAAAAGTTTTTACAACTTCCACTTCTATAGTTGTTCATCAAGAGATTGTCAAGCTAATATCAAACACCCAAGATCTACCTTTGGCTAATTTCAACATTGTGGACTACACAATGAAAACAAAATTCCAAATTTTTTAACATGAGTATTTCTAAGATCATCTTGACCAAGTTGATAGGATCATAAAGAATATGAGAAAATATATCATTCCTATACAATGAACTCTTCTTGAATCTTCAATATCAATAGAAGAAAAACCAAATCCATTCTATATATCATTGTATATTGGTGGATATAAATTGAGTAATGTATCATTGATCCAAGAGCTTTAGATAATGTCATGCCATTTTAGATGATCATGAATACACTAGGATTGCCATGTATAAAGACTTTTGGATAGTGTTACTCCATTGAATCAAAATTAGTATCATTAGTTAAACAATTGAAAGATGCTCAAGTAGCTCTTTCTATGTATCTAAATAAGCACATCATGATGAATATATTGGTAATAGATCTATTTGTAGATAGCTATGGAATGTTGATAAGACAAAAAAATTTCAACAATCTAGAAAGAGAAATCTAGTTGGATTGGTCATCAACAACCATTGTTCTAAAATATGAAAAAATCAAGTTAGACTCACACTTCATATTCATAAAGTCATAGGATCCTAAATCCAACATTTTATATATCAAGAAATAATGCAGGAGCATCACTTTAGTTATGTTTTATGGCTTATTTTGATGTTAAGAGTCCCAGTTGTGTGTTTATAGGTCTTAGGGGTGTTGGAAACAAGGCAGATAACTGAGAGGGGGGGTGAATCAGTTATCTTAAATATCTTAACTTTCTTTTCTTCTTTAATATTAATGCAACATCAAAACATAAGAGCATACATAATCATGAGAGTAGAAATAAAATTAACACACATAACACAAGGATTTTTACGTGGAAAACCCTGTTAAGGGAAAAACCACAGGGTGACTAACACAAGATTGTATTCTCTGTTAAAAGATTAAGAAATACAAAATGGCACTTGCTAATTAGGGTTCACTGCTTGAGCACACTGCTCACAAGAGGCACACTACCTACAAGAGACTCACTGTCTACAAAGTTTATAGAAGGTAACCAGGTGTTTGAACTAATGAGAGGCATCCACATATGCTAAGGTTTAGTTCTGGTTAGGCTCAATATACTAATCTAATGCACTTCATTCTTCCACTACTTTAGTGTTGCTGTTCTGTCACATATCGAACTTGTATTTCTACTTCCACACTTATCTCTACCTTTTCTCACACACTATATCTACACACACACACCTTCATACCAAAATCCATCTGGTATATATATCGGCACCAAGGATTTCAACATCTTTCTAGTCGGCAACCAGAATACTCGAGATATTTCCAAGACACTAATCTATCAGCTGAATCCATGCTTAACATGAGATGTGTATCAAAGACATAGACATAGTAGTCATTAATCATGTCAGCCAACCATGTATGATTCCTCAAATAGCTTGATCACCATCAATTTCTCATCCAGATTAAAGTCTGATGTTCTGTCTGTCAGTTCTTCCTCAGTCTACTCTGCCTATCAGGAACCCAACACTTAGATGCTCATATCTTTTCACTCATTCATCACCGGAGGCTCAATCTATGGAATGTAGTAGTCATGGTACTCCTCTTGACTTGTCCAAGTCCACAACTTGCTAAGTTACACCATCTGAGAGATCCAGACCTGATTGTTGAACCTTGCTGCATGCTCTATTCTTGTTCACCAGACCAAAACACTCTTCAATCTGACTTTTGGTTTAAGCATACTATGTGTTGCGTATGTGTGGGATAGAATTTATTACCATCAATGACAAAACTCATGAAGCCACATAGTGTCTCTTGCCAACAATCTCCCCCTTTGACATTGATGGCAATACTTAGTGAAAAATGACTAAGTGTCGCAACAAACTCCCCCTTAGCTGATGCTTTATCTTATGCACTATTTTACCAAAGCTCCCCTTAGCTAGATCCCACATTTTTCACTAATCCTCACTCCCCCTTTGACATCAATGGAAAAGGGTGGAATTCGTACACCAAAATTTGCAAAAATCATCCTATATATAGCCACATAAGTATATAAACATGTTATACTTACATATACTTAAGTATATCTGCAAAGGTGGTCTTCAACTGTACAAATTTTGTAGCCCAACTTTGCTTCATCCTGTCCAAAATTGAAATGTGACCACTCAACAAGAATGCATAAGCTTCTGCCCTTCTTAAGTATGCCAGATCACTGGTCCGGGATGTGGTCTGAGCATCAGTTAAGGCCTCATGCATGGCCTCTAACTTAGTTATAATTATCCCTCTAAGTTCACTCATCCTACTTATTATATTCTTCTTATCCTTTTCAAGCCTCTTTATTTCATTTATAATGGCGATGGCTTGGCACTCTTGATTTATTATAGATGTGGTGTGGGGATCAAAATTCTAAGATAAACTTGACAGTTTATCTTCTTGTACTTTCACCTTCTTTTCAATATCCTCTGTCACTTTAGACCAGGATAGACAAAATTTATACATTTCTCCACCATCTTTAAGAGCATTTTCTGGGCTCTTTATCCCAATATCCAGGGTCCCCCTGTCATTAGTTATGAGTCCCTGCACCTCAGTGAATCTCTTTCCCAAAATTTCTTTCTAGACTTTCTCTTCTACCGATTTCTCCAAAGAATCAAAATGGGTGCTAATAGAGTTAACCGGAGATTTCAAGTTACCGGACAGAGAGGCCAAAAGATCCTTTTGGAAGGATGGCATGATCTTCTCTAGCACACCAGATGCAATCTCTATCAGCTCACAGTCTTCCATGTGAGACTTCAGAAGATTTTCTTTTGCTTTGGCTTGAGCAAAAGATGCTACCTTGATTGTCTGGACTAGAGAGAGGGAGTCAAAATTGAGTGGTCCTTGAAATAGTTCCAGTTCATCTATTTCCATCATCTCTTTGGTCAAGAAGTTTTTCACTGCTTCTGCAATGTCTCTTGCTGGAGACAGAGTCTTCTTTCCTTTTGCAGCCTCAGAGCTATCATTAGAGATCTTCTCTGTGTTCTTCTCTTCCCTTTTCCTCCTCTACTTGACTCAATTTCTCCTCTTTTCTTCCTTCTCCTTCAGTTCTGAAGTCTGTAGGGGGATCTGGAAGAGAGATGTTAACTTCTTCACAGACTTCCTCTTCCAGAATAGAGGAATCTAAGTCCTTAGTCTTCTCCTCATCCATCTCTTTTGGCCCTTCTATAATTTTCTCAGTAGATTCTTCCTTTGATGCACTTAATTCTTTGACATCCATGGTAGAAGGTTCTTCATCTATGTCCTCTATAACAGGAAGATTGAATTTCTTGAAGGCATTCCAGAGGATGTCTTCTATTTCTTTTGCCACTTGATCAGTCTCCCCAAGCATAAGTTTGTTCATTCTTGCTTTGCTCCAGAACTCATCCTTGCAGTCCTAAAAGATCATGGTCATTTGTTTTGGAGTAATGGAGGGATAGAGATGAATTGCAATCTGTTCCCAAATCTTTAAATCCTTTTCCTTGGCATTCTCTTTTCTGAGTTCAAGTACCTTCTCTAAACTTTTGGGAATTAGAGAAATGATTTCAATGAATGCTTTATTATAAATGTTTAGGTACTTAACTATAGCTTCCTCCAAAATTCTTTTGTCAGTATCACTGTAATCATCATAAAATTCAGTGGCTGGTTGCAGGTTCCCATCCACTATGACCGCTTTGATAATATCATCAATAGAAAGAGTGGGCCTTTCCACAAATTGTTCTACCTCTTCTTCTTTGTTTTTGCCGACAGAGGATTCCATAGAAGTTTTCTTTTTCTTCTTCATTTTCTTAACCTCCTCATCAGTCTATGTTTCTTCATCATCCTTTTGGCTTATGTAGGACCTTGTAGCCTTGGTTTTTGTTCTCTTTTCTCCCTTTTTAGATGTCTTGGCTTCCAATTTGGAGGATCTTGAGCTCTTAGAGGTGGCAGGTGCAGAGCTTTTGGAGGATCTAGTCCAGGAAGAGGCTTGTACCGAAACACTTTCCTTTTTTGCTTCTTGTTTCTCTTTCTCCGCTCTTTCTATTTTCTCTCTATTTGCATCAACTACCTCCTTTGATATGCCATATCTTTTGGCAACTTCCTCTACTTCCCTTCTCACCTTTCTTTTCATCTTTGGTTGTCTCAGTTCAACATGTATTTTCACACTTAATTCTTGAAAGGTTCCAAACCTTTCTGCCTCAGGGTCCTTAGGCTGACTCAACAAGTGTTGGACATGTAGCTCTAGGATTTTCTCATCTACCTCATAGCCCATTGGCATAATCCAGACTGTTTTGGGCTCTACTGCCTCCATTAGGCATTGATCAGTGTCTACCATGAAACACATTATATCCTTGTATTTTTCAACTATAGATTGGGGAATTCTTTCTTTGGCCTGCATCATACTTTGGAAGTTCTTGAAGTATCCCCAGAGTGTTATACTTTGAGCCTTGGCATCACCAAGCCCATACATATAATCTCTGATTTGTATGGCCATCGGTCTATCATTTTGCCATACCCAACCACTTGATTTGGGTAGCTCATTCATATAGTAAAAGAATAAACACAATATTAAACCACCATACTTGAATGAGTTCTTCTTGTCCTTCTTGATCTTTTGCAAGTTTTCTAACAGTTGCTTTAGGAGAAGCTCTCATAAATCATAATCCACATTTTCCCTTAGCATTTGATATGTAGTATAAATTACAATTCCGAACATAGAATTCTCCCTACTGGAGTGATAGATTTTATAGCCAATTATCATAGAGGCAAATTTGATATCCGGATTTGTGATATCTTCTATTGTCATGGCTCTTTTTGTCAAACTTAGATCTGGTAGCCTCACTTACTGTCTGGTTCTTGATAGATTTGAGTGCAGGAAACTCACCGGATGAGTACAATCCAGTTACTACCCTAATTACATCTTTTGTTAGCTTGAAGGGCTTTAACAACCATATGAAGTTGTCATGTATTCTACTAAGAACATACCAGACCCACTCATCTTTTGCAAAACAAGGAAAGTGGATGCAATGTCCAAAATGCTTATCCCGGATGGCCTTGTATTGAGGTTTGAATTCAAAAGTTTCATCTATTACTTGTTTATGGTAGATATCCATCAGCTTTGATTCTCTAAATTCCTCAATATTGGCATGGATGTATACCCCAACATCTTCTACGTGTAGAACTCCATGCTGAATGTTAGAAAGGGCACCTAAGGGATCAACTTCTATGGATTTGTAGGGATGTTTCTTGAACTTTGGGCGTGGCCTATCAGTGATGTTAACAACCATTGGAGTAGCCATCTTTGTAAAAGATTCAGAGAGAGATATTCAGAAATGAAAATACCTTTTTATGCTTCTAGGGTTCACAATATGAGTCGGGAAAGATTGCTGGTTGAATCAGATTCTACGGTTGATCTTTGAGAAGGTTGTAACAATCTTGATGCAGAGCTCTTCTTTTCTTCTTCTCAAATGCAAATGTGCAAATGATGAATGAAAGAACCCATTTATTTTGTGCAAACCCTAATTTCTTTTTGCAATAAATGCACAACTTAAGTCATCTGGTTACCTTGTTCTAAGAGAGATCTTTCCAAACCACTGAGATGCACTTAGAATCATTTTCAATGATACTTGGCAATGTATCTTCTTTACTCCAATCATACCATGAGTCCATAGATCAAGATATTTCAATTTTGAATCATACCGGATTTGTCTATGAAGATCCTGCTTTACTGGATGGCTGTCAAACTGGATCAATCTTAGCTGATCAAACTCTTCAAAACTCCTTGCAGATCTTTCATATTTTTACTGAGGGGTATTTGGATATTTCTCTAAGAGCCCTTTAATCCGCAACATTCCATGTACCAAATTTAGGCACAAAATGACTGGCTGGGGGAATTTATTTTCCTTTGTGACTCCCCCTGAGCCAAAGCTCGTCTGTTTAGTTTCCGGAAGGAATATCAACACTAGATTCTAGTGTGGATCCATCCCCAACATTTTATGTACTCTTCTTTACCCAAATCTTGTTCTTCTCCCTTTGAACTTCATCCACATTTACTTTGCCTTTTCCTTTATCTTGATTTTGATTATGATGCACCGGACCCCTTTTATCCTGATTCTTACTTCTGCAGAATTTGGCAATATGACCAGATCTATTGCAATTGTAGCAAATAACATTTCTTTGCATATTTGACTAATATCCTCTTGATCTGCATTGATTAGCCATATGTCCCATTCTATTGCATGCAAAGCATCTTCCATTGAATGAATTGTTTATTTGCATATTTCTGCATTCATGAGATTTGTGATAATACCTTTTGTAGTTAAAACACTATCCAGAGAAGTATGAATTAGTCTGATTCATTATTCTTCTGTACTGAGTTGCTTTATGACCAAAGTTGTTGCAATTGTAGTAGTATCGATTGAAGGATGGATATCTTTGAGCATTTGGTTGCCCTACCAGAGGTCTTGTAGGCCTGTTCCTTAGATTTCCTGATCCAGAGTTCTTCTGACCAGATCCAGAGCTTTCACCTTTCTCATATTCCAAGCCATGCTTGTCATCTACCCTCTTTTGGCTTTCAAGAAGAACTTCAAGTTGAGTAGAGCTTATCTTGAATTTCTCTTTGTATTCATTTGTTGTTTGAAGATCCCTCTTAAGAGTGTCTATCTGATTCTCAAGTTGTTCTTCATTATCTCTATCTTCTTCAAGATCAGATTCTAGATGCCTGATTATTCTATCCATTTTGTGGCAGTCTTTTGACTTCTCCTTGAGAGATTGTTTTAGATTATCTTCAATTTTTCTTTTCTCTTCAATTTCTTGGGTGAATCTCATAACCCCTGATTCCATTTCATGTCTTATCATAATGACCTCTTTTGATAGCTTCTCACATAACTTGTTTTTCTCATTCAGATCTTCATTAGTATTATTGGCTTCACTTTGACTTGCTAATTGTTGAAGTAGTTCCTTTCTCTTTTTCACAGAGATACTCAGTTTTTCTTTTAGCTCATTTATGAAATCATTAGCTTGTTTGAGTCTTTCTCTCAAGTTATTGACTTCAGAGTGAGATTGATGAAGATCATCTAGGGCAAACTAAAGTTGTTCCTTCATACCATACATATCCATTGAGATTCCCAAATCTTCCTCAAGCTGTTAGGCTCTATTTAGAGGAACTTAGCTCTGATACCAATTGTTGGAAACAAGGCAGATAACTAAGAGGGGGGTGAATCAGTTGTCTTAAATATCTTAACTTTCTTTTCTTCTTTAATATTAATGTAGCATAAAAACATAAGAGCATACATAATCATGAGAGCAGAAATAAAATCAACACACATAACACAAGGATTTTTACGTGGAAAACCTTGTTAAGGGAAAAAATATAGGGTGACTAACATAAGATTGTATTCTCTGTTAAAAGAATAAGAAGTACAAAATGGCACTTGCCAATTAGGGCTCACTGCGTGAGCATATTACTCACAAGAGGCACACTGCCTACAAGAGACTCACTGTCTACAAAGTTTATAAAAGGTAACCAGGTGTTTGAACTAATGAGAGGCATCCACATATGCTGAGGTTCAGTTTTGGTTAGGCTCAATATACTAATCTAATACACTTCATTCTTCCTCTGCTTTAGTGTTGCTATTCTGTCACATTCCAGACTTGTATTTCTGCTTCCACACTTATCTTTGCCTTTTCTCACACACTATATCTACACACACACCTTCATACCAAAATCCATTTGGTATATATATCGGCTCTAAGGATTTCAACATCTTTCTAGTCAGCAACCAGAATACTCAAGATATTTCCAAGACACTGATTTGTCGGTTGAATCCATGCTTAACATGTGATCTGTATCAAAGACATAGACATAGAAGTCATTAATCATGTCAGCCAATCATGTATGATTCCTCAAATATCTTGATCACCATCAATTTCTCATCTGGATTAAAGTCTGATGTGCTGCTTGTCAGTTCTTCCTTAGTCTACTCTGCCTGTTAGGAACCCAACACTTAGATGCTCATATCTTTTCATTCATTCATCACCGTAGGCTCAATCTATGGAATGTAGTAGTCATGGTACTCCTCTTGACTTATCCAAGTCTGCAACTTGCTAAGTTACACCATCTAAGAGATCCGGACCTGATTGTCAGACCTTGCTGCATGCTCTGTTCTTGTTCACTAGACTAAAACACTCTTCAATCTGACTTCTGGTATAGGCATACTATGTGCTGTGGATGTGTGAGATAGACTTTGTTTCCATCAATGACAAAACTCATGAAGCCACACAGTGTCTCTTGCCAACAAGGGGGGTCCATTGGGATAATTTCCAATGGCATAGGTTGTGTAAATAGGCCTAGAAATTTAAATTTTGATTTTCCCGCCAAAATGCAAATTTGAGTTTCCTAGGTGATTTTGGCTTGTAGGAGAGCTGGGGTTTGTTCCTTAGCCTTGGAAATGGATTTGTTGAGTCCAATAAGGTCTTAGAAGACCATGTAGGGTCTTTTGGAAATGTTTCTCAAGTCTAGGTAGTGAAGTAGGGGTAGAAATTTCAAGTTTTAAGGCAATATTAGTTAGATTTTGAAAAAGAAGACATTTGTATTTGTTTGTAACTATCTCCATTTAGTGTGTTCACAAGAGGGAATGAAGAAAACAATCCAAGAAATGAATGAAGTAGTTTTTGACTTTCAAAACCTTGTTTTTCCTTATATTTTGACTGTTTTTATTGATTTATAGGTAGGAAACACTATTGTACAGATATGTGCGATACAAGTATAAGCATGGGAATGTGTGAACAACAATAATATTGTGTTACAACTTTAATCCAATGATTGTTTTGTGTTTTCATGGTGTTTGGTGCAAGAAAACAGATTAAAAGTCCTCACTATTGTAGACCTAGGGTTTCCAGCAAGAGAAAAAAATCATAACTTTAGTTTCCACAGTTGAAAAGTCACCGAATTGGGTGAGCACCTTCATGGGGTTGTGTGCCAACTGTTCACTGAGTTTCATCTCTTGAAACCCCCACACGTATGAGTTATGCATGACTGTGTGTTCTTTGTCAATAAAAAGACTGTTAAGACCTTAAGAACAGTAAAGGTTTAAGGAAAAGACCATTTTCTTGAGTTCACCATAGCAGGTTAGGGTTTCATAAGACCTTGTAGAGGGTGTTGAAGGTTTAGGAAGCCTGATAAGGCATCAAGAAAGAGTTTTGTCATTCAAAGTGCCCATTAGGTCTTGTTAAGGGTTTAAGCCTAGAAAGATAGGCTTGTAGAGCAGGGTATAGGTTGAAATCCTATTGAAGAGTTAGTAGAAATTTTGTGAAGACTGTTGAAACCCTACATTGTCCTTGTTCTTGTTTATCCATAGGTCTTGTAATTGTTTCCTTTTGCATCATTATTAGTATCAAACCCTAAGGAAGAGTTAACAATTAAAGAGGAGAAAGATGCCTCCAAGAATCAATGTTACTGAAAAGGTGGCAAAGAGAATAGAAACACAGTTGGGAGAAGCCTTTGCCAGAGAAATGAGGGAAATGAGAGTCATTTTAGATGCAAGACTCACTGGAGTGGAATCTTGTGAAGACTGTTGAGACCCTACATTGTTTTTGTTCTTGGTTATAGGAAATTTATCAAAAACTTGAGTCATATATGTGCATCTATCATAGACACTATTAAATGGGATAAGAAATGTTGGGAATTAAGGTGTCTCAACATTGGTAATTCCTTATATTGTTTCATTGTATTTATTTATTTATTGCCTATTATTGTAATTAGGATGCAATCCTTATTGTCATCTTGTGGGAATTGGCATGGTGATGTATCATCCTACGTGGAAGGTGACAACTTGTAAATTTGTCCTCACATGAGGAGATATGCGTCCCACTTAGTGGTAGGAATATTTTTCCATGTGTCAGCATCTTGGATAGTGTGTAAGGGAATATTGACCAAAATGGTTATGACAGATTCCTATGACAAATAAATGATGCGTAAGAGTCGTAAATGGAAGATTCTATGACAGGTGAAGACATGTGTCAAGAAGCATCTTGGAAGAAGGCATCTCTGGGTGCCCCAAGGAGGGTTATGACATGTTGGAAGAGAATATGCTATTTTTATCCTATATATGATAGATTCTCTTACAGTTGTAAGATATGATAGTTATGATGGATTCTATGACAGTCGTAAGAGTCGTAAGAGTATCTGCCATTTCCCAACTTGGGAATAGGCGACCTATTTGGGATGGGGTGACATGACAAGTGTCATGAACATTCTACAGTGTTGGACAAGTGTCCCCAGGTGTGGATTTTGGACCATGAGGCCATGTTGGATGCCCATCCCAAGATAGAGCCATTTTTTCCTTGTATTTTCTATATAAATAGGTGCTCTGGAGAGGAGATGTATTATGTGATTGACAGGTAATGTTATGTTGCTAGTTTTTCTCTGGATACAAGTGTTGAAGACTCTTGAGAGCTTGCATTGCAAGTGTATTGTAAACCATTTCAGTTTTGATAATACATTGTGCAGGTTTTGGAGTGGGGTTTTTCACCTGATAAGAGTTTTCCCCATGTATATCTTGTGTCTCTCTCTTCTATCTCATTTTTGTGTGTATGTGTATTGTTGTAATATCTCCATTGTTGTGATTAATATTCTGTAATTGTAAGGATTAAAATGAATTTGCAATCTTCTCTCCTCTTTAGATTAGTGTAAGAAGAGATTTTTGCAAACCTAGTTTCCTTTCAGTTGGTATCAGAGCCTGGCCAGTTTTGGTTCTAGCTGTTGGATAGGGGTTTTTTCAGCTAATCTTAGGTTGAGTGGGAGTCTGTGCAGAGTATTTTGTATCTTGTTGCAGGAAGGAGATGGAAGGAACATCCAAAAGAGTAGAGGTGGAGAAGTTCAATGGCACAAATTTTGAGTTGTGGAAACTCAAGATGGAAGATCTACTTGTTGATCATGACCTATGGGAAACCGTTGATGGAACAAAACCTATGACAATGTCACAAGCTGATTGGGACCTCATTAAGGGTCTCATAAGACTATGTCTAGCTAACTCTATCCTATTGAATGTCCATGAGGAGAAGACTGCAAAAGATCTTTGGAAGAAGCTGGGAGATGCTTATCAGGCCAAGTCCTTGGTGAATAAGCTTTTTCTGAAAAAGAAGTTGTTTGCTCTAAAGATGGAAGATAGAGGATCTATTGCAGACCATATGAATGCTTTCAACATGATTGTTGCACAGTTGACATCCATGGGTGTGAAAATGGAGGAGGAGGATCGGTGTATGACCTTGCTTTATTAATTTCTAGATTCGTGGAATCATCTTGTCATGGCCATCAGAAGCGCTACAACCACCTTCAAGATGGAAGATGTGGTGTCTTCACTATTATTTGAAGAAATGTGGAGAAAGACAACCAAGTCAACCAAAGAGTCTCTTGCAGTTCATGGAAGACCCAAAGAGAAAGGGAAGAAGAAGGACAAGAAAGGTGAAAAGGGAAGATCCAAATCTCCTAGAAAGTCCAAGGCTCTCTGTTGGAACTATGGCAAAACTGGGCATTTTTGAAAGGAATGCAAAGAGGAAAAGAAAGAGAAGAAAAAGAATGACCCAGATTCAGATTCTGACAAGTCACAAGATGATGGTGATGCCTTCATCACAGCCCTGCCCACCCATGCATCTGATGATGTGTGGTTGATTGATTATGGTGCATCATTCCACATGACCTCACATCAAAGCTGGTTCATGAAGTATGAAGAGTTTGATGGTGGAAGAGTGTACCAGGGTGACAATTCTCATCTGAAGATTGTTGGTCATGGAAGAGTCTCAATCTGATTCCCTAATGGACAAGTAAAGGGGATCACTGGGGTTATGCACATCCCAGGCCTGGCATGGAACCTACTTTCTGTAAGTATGTTGAATGATGCAGGTGTGCAAGTTGTCTTTTCGAAGGATGGATGCAAGATGACTAGAGGATCTATGGTGCATGTGAAGGGTACTCTATTTCAGTTGGAGGCATGCACTTCATAGAGTAATAGTTCATCTGACTCAAAGAAAAGAGCTACAGTCACTTCATCCCCACCATTTGAACAAGCAGTGAAGAAATTAGTTGTAACAAATTATGATGGTAGTGCATCTTGTGTACCCAAGGGTGGTCATGCTTTGGAAGTTAAGCTTCCTACTAAAAAGACTATGTTATGGCCTATGAGATTTGACCACATTGGTGAGAAGGGTCTTAGAACCTTGAAAAATAAAAACCTCTTTGAGGGGTTAAATGATTGTAATCTCGAGTTTGACTTTTGTAAACATTGCATCTATGGAAAGCAAAATCGTGTTCAGTTTTACTCTAGTTCTCACAAGTCTTTTGGTATATTGGATCTTATTCATTCTGATGTGTTTGCTCCTATTAGTGTTCCTTCAATTTCTAAATCTGTACATTTTGTATCTTTCATAGATGATTATAGTAGAAGGACATGGATTTATTTTCTCAGAAGCAAGACTGAAGTCTTTAGTTAGTTTAAAGAGTTTAAAGCTTTTGTTGAGAATTATACTAGTAAAAAGATTAAGTGTTTGAGAACTGACAATGGTGGTGAGTTTTGTTCAATAGAGTTCGATAAGTTCTATAAAGAGTAAGGGATTGAAAGACATAAGACAACTCCATACACCCCACAGCAAAATGGAGTTGCAGAGAGGATGAATAAGACACTGATGGAGAAGGCTAGAAGTATGCTTAGTGGAGCAAGCCTCGAACAAAAATTTTGGGCTAAAGTTGTAGCCACTACTTGCTACCTAGTAAACAAGTCTCCTACATCAGCTCTTGTTGGTAAGACACTTATGGAGGTGTTGTTTGGTAAGAAGCCTTTAGTTAGACATCTTCGTATTTTTGGTTGTGAGGAATATGGACATGTGCCTAGGGAGAAATGGTCTAAATTGGAGAACAAGGTTGTTAAGTGTATCTTCATTGGCTATGGTGTCGATGTGAAAGGATATAGGCTTTGGGATCCTGTGGTTGAAAAAGTGTTGTATAGTAGAAGTGTTATCTTCAGAGGGCTAACACCTTCTCCCCTTGTTCTATAGTCAGAAGAAATAGTAAAGAAAGAGGATGTGGTTTAGTTTCCTTCTACCCATGATAAGATTAAACTGATAGACCTTGTGAGACCTGATGAGGAGGAGAGCTCTAGCACTCTGAAAGCTCAAAAGAAGAAGCAAAACCTCAACCTCAGCCATTGAGGAGGTCTACACAAACAAGGAAGCAATTTGATAGGTTTGGTTATTCATTGCTTGATTCTAGTTGTGCTTTTACTTTGCTTACTAACAGTGATGAGCCTAGAACTGTGAAAGAGGCTATGGGCATGAAAGATGTAGGTTCTTGGAAGGAGGCCATGGAAGATGAGATGGCTTCTTTGGAAAAGAATAAAACATGGGACTTAGTGCCTTTGCTTGAAGGACAGAAACATGTTGGATGCAAATGGGTGTTCAAGAAGAAATTTAGTGTAGATGGCAGTGTTGAAAAGTACAAGGCCAGACTAGTTGTGAAGGGGTACTCACAAGTGGAGGGAATTGATTATGGTAAAATTTTCTCTCCCATTGCGAAAGCTAACATCCATTTAGTTCTTGTTATCTCTTGCAGCTACTTACAACTTAGAGGTGGAGCAGATGGATGTGAAAACAACTTTCCTTCATGATGATTTGGAGGAAGAGATTTACATGTCATAGCCAAAGCATTACATAGAGAAAGGTAAAGAAAATTTGGTTTACAAGTTGAAAAAGTCTTTGTATGGTTTGAAATAGTCTCCTAGGATGTGATACTTGAAGTTTGATGCCTTTGTGTTGTCAGTTAGATTTATGAGATCGAAATTAGATCATTGTGTGTATTACAAATTTGAAAATGATCACATTCTCATTATTGCATTGTATGTTGACGATATGTTGTTGATTGGGAATGATAAGAATATGATTTATGATTTGAAGTCTTAGTTGTCAGCACAGTTTGAGATGAAAAATTTAGGAGAAGCCAGGTACATTCTAGGAATGGAAATTAGAAGAGATAGAGCTAATAGAAAACTTTGGTTAAGCCAAAGTAAGTATGTGAAGACCATGTTGGATAGGTTCAGCATGGTAGATTGTAGTCCATTGTGTGTTCTTGTTTCTTTGGGGACAAAGTTGTTTGTTAATGATTGTCCAAAATCTCCTAGTGAGGTGGAAGAACAGAGTACCTTATGCTAGTGTTGTTGGTAGTTTGATGTATGCTATGGTCTGCACAAGACCAGACATTGCCCAAGCAGTGGGAGTCCTTAGTCAATTTATGGCTAATCCTAGATAGGTACATTGGGATGTAGTTAAGAGAATGTTCAGATATTTATGGAGTACTTTTGAGTATTCCATATGCTATCATGGTAATCCTATAGGACCTCTACATTCTATTTGTATTCATGGATTTGTGGATTCTGATTGGGTGGGTGACATTGACAGCAGGAGATCCACCAATGTCTATGTGTTCACTATGTTCGATGGTGCAATTAGTTGGATGAGTAAGAGACAACCTATGGTTGCTTTTTCCATAATAGAATCTAAGTATATGGAAGCAACTCATGCTTACAAGGAAGCCATTTGGCTTAAGAGATTGTGTTCAGATATTGGTGTTGATGCAGGACAAATTACGATTTGATTGACAGTCAGAGTGCGATTTACTTAGCAAAGCATCCAACTTTCCATGCCAAAACAAAGCATATTGATGTACAATTTTACTTCATACGAGACATGGTAGAGGATGGGAAGATGAATTTGGAGAAGGTAGATACTTTGAAGAATGTTGTGGATGCATTGACGAAACCAGTGGGGGCAGAGAAGTTCAGATGGTGTTTAGAGTCTATGGGCCTCTCAGCCTATAGCAGTTAAATCCTATTATTTCCATTGGCTCATACAAGGTGTTCGACAAGTGGGAGAATGTTGGGAATTAAGGTGTTTCAACCTTGGTAATTCCTTGTATTATTTCATTGTATTTATTTATTTATTACTTTGTAATTAGGATGCAAATCCTTATTGTCATCTTGTGAGAGTTGGCACGGTGATGTGTCATCCTATGTGGAAGATGACAACTTGTAAATTTGTCCTCACATGAGGAAATAGGCATCCCACTTAGTGGTAGGAATATTTTTCCATGTGTTAGCATCTTAGATAGTGTGTAAGGGAATATTGACCGAAACGGTCATGACAGATTCCTATGACAAATCTATGACACGTAAGAGTAGTAAATGGAAGATTCTATGATAGGTGAAGACATGTGTCAAGAAGCATCTTGGAAGAAGGCATCTTTGGGCACCCCAAGGAGGGTTATGACATGCTGTAAGAGAATATGCTATTTTTAGCATGTATATGACAGATTCTCTTACAGCTGTAAGATATGACAGTTATGACAGATTTTATGACAGTCGTAGAAGTCATAAGAGTATCTATCATTACCCAACTTGGGAATAGGCGACCTCTTTGGGAAGGGGTTACATGAAAAGTGTCATGAACATTCTACAGTGTTGGACAAGTGTCCCTAGGCATGGATTTTGGGCCATGAGGCCATGTTGGATGCCCATCCCAAGATAGAGCCATTTTTGCCTTGTATTTTCTATATAAATAGGTGCTTTGGAGAGGAGATATGTTATGTGATTGATAGGTATTGTTCTGTTGCCATTTTGTCTCCAGATATGAGTGTTGAAGACTCCTGAGATCTTGCATTGCAAGTGTATTGTAAACCAATTCAGTTTTGATAATACATTATGTAGGTTTTGGAGTGTGGGGTTTTTCACCCAATAAGGGTTTTCCCCACGTATATCTTGTGTCTCTCTCTTTTGTCTCATTTCTGTGTGTATGTGTACTGCTGCAATATCTCCATTGTTGTGATTAAAATTCTATAATTGTAAGGATTAAAATGAATTTGCACTCTTCTCTCCTCTTTATATTGGTGTAGGAAGCAATTTCTGCACACCTAGCTTCTTTTCAAGAAAAGGAAGTTTATGTGGACTAAACAAGCTGATGAAAGTTTCAAATATCTGAAAAAGAGAGTGACAAAGTAGCCTATCTTGGCCTTACTTGACTTGAATAAAGTCTTTCAAATAGAATGTGATGCTAGTGGACATGCAATAGGGGTAGTTTTGAGCCAAGACAATAAGCCAATAGCATATTTTAATGAAAACTGAATGATGCAAAGAAAAAGTACTCTTCATATGATTTGGAAATGTATGTAATGGTTCAATCACTATAAAATGGAGACACTACCTTCTACCGAAATAGTTTGTGGTCTATATGTTGGTAGGTGGCGACTGATCAGGAAAGTACTGCACACTAGCCATGTATCCTCGCTGGGGTTCGGGGCCGAGCCGGGCCCCGAGTGGGGGTTTGGGGGTGGCAGCTCCTGAGAAAATTTTTTTAGGGCCGACTTAAAAAATCCTATTTTTTATGACCGACATAAGAAAACCCTAATTTTTGTAACCGACAAAAAGGCTTGATAAAAAGCGGCCAAGGGTTAGGGTTTGTGTATTGGATTGTAGCATTTACAGTGGTATTGAGTTGCAGGGATTGCTGATTGTAATCGTTTTGATTTACTGGATAATAATATTGGACTCTCTGTTTGGTGGATGTAGCCCGAGTTTGGGTGAACCACGTTAAATCTTGTCTCTCGCTGTTATTAATTCTATGTATTTCTATTTCTCTGTTTAATCTTTATTTGCATTTAATTGATATCTTCTACCAGCTAACCTAACAAGTGGTATCAGAGCGGGTTGTGTTTGATTATCGTCTGCAGGAAAGTCTCACGGTTGAGTGGGAGCAATGGCGGACGAGGGAAGATTGAAGGTCGATAAATTCAATGGGCAGAACTATTAGTTATGGAAGATACAGATGGAGGATTACCTCTATCAAAAGGATTTATGGATGCCATTGGAAGGAGTAGCCAAGAAACTGGAAACAATGTCTGATGAGGATTGGAATCTTCTTGACAGAAAGGCACTAGGAAGCATTCGGTTGTGCCTGGCACCATCGGTGGCATTCAATATAACGGAAGCGAAGACAACAGATGGTCTGATGAAAGCTTTGGCTAAATTGTATGAAAAACCCTCAGCCTCAAATAAGGTATTTCTTATGAAGCGTTTGTTTGATCTGAAAATGGTTGAAGGTGGATCTGTGACAGATCATTTAAATGAATTTAATATGATTGTCAGTCAATTGACTTCTGTAAATGTAAACTTTGATGAAGAAGTTAGAGATCTCTTGATATTATGTTCATTACCTGAAAGCTGGGATAGTTTGGTAATGGTAGTTAGTAACTTTGTTTCTGGTTCAAATACCTGAAATTTGATGATGTTGTTGGTGTTATTCTGAGTGAGGAAATTCGTAAGAAAAGCTCAGGTGGATCCAAATCAGGCAGTGTTTTGAATGCAGAAAGCAGGGGCAGATCAAAGGAGAGAGGAAAAGGTTCTGGAGGTCATGGGAAGTCACGAGGAAAATCAAAGGACAAAAGATCCCAAACTAGAGGACAGAAGGATTGCTGGTACTGTGGAAAACTAGGTCATCTGAAGAAAGATTGCTGGTCTCAGAAAAATAAAGAAGGAGACAAACAAGAAGGCAATAAGGAAGCAAATGTGGTAAGTAATAAATCTGAATATGACGCTTTGATTCTTTCCCTAAATAATGCTGATGATTCATGGGTTTTAGATTTAGGGGCCTCATTTCATGCTACGCCCCATAGAAGTTATTTTCTTGATTATGTCCAAGGGGATTTTGGGCTGGTTTATTTGGGAGATAACAAACCCTGTCAGATTGTTGGAAAGGGAAGAATCAAGATTAAGTTGCAGAATGGGAATCATTGGCTACTACAAGAGGTAAGGCATGTTCCAAGGCTCAGTAGGAATTTAATTTCAGCAGGGCAGCTAACTAAACAAGGTTGCACTGTTATATTTACTGATAAAAATTGGAAGGTTTCAAAAGGTGCCTTAGTAGTAGCAAAAGGTGTGAAAGTAGGTACCTTATATCTTTGTACAGGTCATACTGTTCCTTCTACTTTAGATGTTATAGAGGAAAAACAAATAGGTTTAGGAACAGTTGATGTAGGCTTGCAGGAAGAGACTGGAAAAGTTGCTGCAGGTTCTGAAACAACACTGTGGCATAACAGACTTGGGCATATGAGTGAAAAAGGTATGAAGGTACTTCATTCTAAGAAAGTTTTACCAGGTCTGAAATGTATTAATATAGATTTCTGTGAAAGTTGTGTATGGAAAACAAAAGAGTCAATTTTCTCAGAGATGGGAAGCAAAAGAAAAATGAAAAATTGGAGCTTGTGCATACAGATGTATGGGGACTAGCTTAGGTATCTTCTTTCGGTGGCTCTCGGTATTATGTTACATTCATAGATGATGCAACTAGGAAGGTCTGGATTTATTTCCTTAGACAGAAATCTGATGTATTTGAAACATTTAAGAAATGGAGAAGCTTGGTTGAAAATGAGACAGGTAAAAGATTAAAATGTCTCAGATCTGATAATGGCGGTGAGTATTGCAGCAAAGAATTTGAAGATTATTGTTCCTTTAATGGAATTCATAGACAGAAAACGGTTCCAGGGACTCCATAGGAAAATGGAGTGGCTGAACGCATGAATAGGACAATAATGGAGCGTGCAAGGACCATGAGATTGCATGCTAGGCTACCTTTAAACATGTGGGCAGAGGCTATCAACACTGCTGTATATTTAATTAACAGAGGTCCTTTTGTTCCTTTGGGCTGTGGTATTCCAGAGGAAGCATGGACAGGTAAGAAGGTGAGTTATTCTTTTCTGAAAACCTTCAGCTGTGAAGCATTTGCATATATAGATTCTGAAAATAGAACCAAGTTGGATGCGAAATCAAAAAAATGTACCTTCCTTGGATATGGCATTGATGAATTTGGTTATAGGCTTTGGGATTTTGAAAATCAGAAAATTGTGAGAAGCAGGGATGTTATATTCAATGAGAAGGTGTTGTACAAAGATCAGTTGCAGTAGCATGAGAAGAAAGGAAAGGATTATGTGGTGCTGGATGATACTCCAAATAGTGATGTTCCAGTGGCTCCTCATGCTCCGCAACAGCAACCAGAAATACCACAAACTCCAGTGAATGTTAGACGGTCAACAAGGATAAGTAGACCTCCTGAAAGGTTTTCTCCCTCTTTGTATTCTATTTTGTTAACAGATGCTAGTGAACTAGAAGGGTATGATGAAGCTATGCAGGTGAATACACAAGTTCAGTGGGAGCTTGCCATGAAAGAAGAAATGGACTCCTTGCTGAAAAATCAGACTTGGGAATTATGTAAGTTACCTGCAGGTAAAAAGGCTTTACCAAACAAATGGGTTTACAGGTTGAAAGAGGAAGATGGAGGTAAGAAAAGATTTAAGGCCAGGTTAGTTGTAAAAGGATTTGCACAAAAATAGGACATTGATTTTGATGAGATATTTTCTCTGGTTGTCAAGATGACTTTTATTCATACTGTTTTAAGTATTGTGGCTGTTGACGATTTGCATTTGGAACAGCTAGATGTGAAAACTGCCTTTCTCCATGGTGATTTGGAGGAGGAGATATACATGGCACAACCACAGGGATTTGAGGTCAAAGGTAAGGAGAAACTAGTGTGCAGATTGAAGAAGAGTTTGTATGGCTTGAAACAAGCACCTCGACAATGGTATTTGAAATTTGATAGTTTTATGGCTGAGCAAGGCTACAACAGGTGTAATTCTGACCATTGTGTTTATTTTAAGAGGTTGGATAATGACAGCTACATTATTTTATGTTTATATGTTGATGACATGCTTGTAGCTGGGTCTAACATGGATAACATCAGAGAGTTAAAACATTAGTTAGCACAGTCATTTGATATGAAGGATTTGGAGGTAGCAAAACAAATCCTTGGTATGAAAATTTGCAGAGATAGGAAGAACAAAAAATTGACTCTATCTCAGGCTGCTTATGTTGAAAAAGTGTTGTAGAGATTCCATATGGAGAATGCAAAAGCTGTCAGCACACCTTTGCCTAGTCATTTGAAATTGACTAACGAGATGTGTCTAAAGACACAAGAGGAGGAAGAAAAAATGTCCAAGGTACCATATGCTTCAGCTGTAGGAAGTTTAATGTATGCCATGGTATGCACGAGACCGAATATTGCACATGTTGTCAGAGTTGTTAGCAGGTATATGAGTCATCCCAGATTTGAGCATTGGAATGTGGTCAAATGGATTCTCAGATATTTGAGAGGTACATCTAATAAACACTTATGTTTTGGGGCTCTAATACTGATTTAGTAGGTTATGTAGACTCATATTTGGTAGGGGATATTGATACCAGGCAGAGTACTACAGGTTATGTCTTTACTGTAGGTGGAACATCAGTGAGTTAGATTTCTAGGTTGCAAAAGGTGGTTGCTTTATCCACCACAGAGGCAGAATATGTAGCTACAACAGAGGTAAGCAAGGAGATGATATGGCTACAATCTTTCATGGAAGAATTGGGTAAACAACAGGCTAACAGTTCTTTGTATACAGACAGTCAGAGTGCCATACATCTTGCAAAGAATTCTGCTTTGCATTCAAAGACCAAACACATACAGTTGAGGTATCACTTCATTCGGTCAGTGTTGGAAAATAGACAGTTAAGGCTGGAAAAGATACATATAGATGAAAATCCAACAGATATGTTTACAAAGGCAGTGACAAGGGAGAAGTTGAGCTCCTCTTCAGCTTCGGTTGGTCTTCTAGACTGACAACAACAAAAATAGAACTATAGAGTCCTGGGTGCTTATTTCTAGAGGGAGCTGCATGCATAGCGGTGTCATCCAGGATCAGTCTCCAAGTGGGAGATTGTTTGGTGTGGAGCCTAATCAGTCTCCAAGTGGGAGATTGTTGGTAGGTGGCGACTGATCAGGAAAGTACTGTACACTAGCCATGTATCCTCGCCGGGGTTCGGGGCCGGGCCGGGCCCCGAGCAGGGGTTTGGGGGCGACAGCCCCCGAGAAAATTTTTTTAGGGCCGACTTAAAAAATCCTATTTTTTATGACCGACATAAGAAAACCCTAATTTTTGTAACCGACAAAAAGGCTTGATAAAAAGCGGCCAAGGGTTAGGGTTTGTGTATTGGATTGTAGCATTTGCAGTGGTATTGAGTTGCAGGGATTGCTGATTGTGATCATTTTGATTTATTGGATAATACTATTAGACTCTCTGTTTGGTGGATGTAGCTCGAGTTTGGGTGAACCATGTTAAATCTTGTCTCTCGCTGTTATTAATTCTGTGTATTTCCATTTCTCTGTTTAATCTTTATTTGCATTTAATTGATATCTTCTGCCAGCTAACCCTAACACTATACAAATAATCATGCACTTCAATTCATTAATAGCCAAGAAAAACTCAGTCAAAGGCACATTAAGTGGGTTGAATCCCAAACACAAGAAGGGGTAGAGTAATAAGGTGGTTGATGCCTTGAGAAGAAGAGCATTAATGGTGCAATAAATTTAGTTAAAGAGTGTTGGGATTGAAGCACTAAAGGAGATGTATGAGAATGATGAGGATTTCAAGGAAGTATATGATGTTTGTAAGTAGCCTACTAGTACCAACAGGGAGAAGTGGTTAGACTACCTTATACAAGATGGTTTGATGTTTAGGGGACTGCATCTTTATGTACCCAAGTGTTCTATGAGGGAGAATCTCATCAAAGAAAAGCATTGTGGGAGTATGGTAGGTCATTTTGGGCTTGATAAGACATTAGAGCAGCTAAGAAGGCACTACTTTTAGCCAAGGATGTAAACAAATGTAAGAAGGTTTGTAGAGAGGTGTACTATATGTTAGAAAGAAAAAGGAAGAAACACTAATGCAGGACTATACAAGCCTTTACCCATTCCCAATAAGCCTTGGGAATCCATCACTATGGACTTTGTTATGGGATTGCCAAAGATTCAAAGGAGTTTTGATTTAGTTTATGTAGTTGTTGATAGGTTTTCCAAGATAGCTCACTTCATTCCTTGCAAAAGTACAAGTGATGCTTCATATGTTGTAGGTTTGTTCTTCAAAGAGGTTGTTAGACTTCATGGATTGCCATTGAGCATAGTCTCTGATAGAGATAGCAAGTTTCTAGGACACTTTTGGAGGACATTGTGGAGAAAGCTTGGTACAAATCTTAGTTTTAGCTCAGCCTACCACTCTCAGATAGATGGACAAACTAAGGTGGTCAATAGGAGCTTACGTAACTTGCTAAGATGCCTTTCAAAGGATCATCCTAAACAATGGGATCTTGTGTTAGCCCAAGCAGAGTTTGCTTATAATGACTCGGTGAATAGGAGCATTGGAAAGAGTCCATTTCAGGTGGTCTATGGCATGCAACCAAGAGGAGTGTTTGAACTAAGAGACATCAGTGGTATGG
Source organism: Cunninghamia lanceolata (assembly GCA_027924645.1). NCBI lineage: Eukaryota > Viridiplantae > Streptophyta > Pinopsida > Cupressales > Cupressaceae > Cunninghamia > Cunninghamia lanceolata. The sequence goes on along the minus strand of BSBN01000472.1, from coordinate 10,374,991 downwards.
AGAAGTAAAGTGTAGAGGGTGAACAATTTGTAATTGCCATGCAAGAGATACATCAACAAGTGAAACAACAGCTCCAAGCTAGTGTGAAAAAGTACAAACAAAAGGCAAATTTGAAGAGAAGAGAGGTTAGTTTTAAGTTTGGAGATCTTGTCTTAGCACATCTTAGGAAGAAAAGGTTTCCCAAAGGTGAGTATACCAAGTTAAAGATGAAAAAGATAGGTCCTTGTAAGGTTGTTAAAAAGTTTGCCAACAATACCTATGAGATAGAATTGCCTAGTGGGGTAGGCATATCACCAGTTTTCAATGCTGCTGACTTATACCCTTACAAAGGAGATGTAAATGCTAATGAAGGAGTAGGTATACAAACCATATTAGATGTTGATTGGATAGAGGACCTACCGCACACCAAACTAATGGAGTTAGAGTGTATTCTTGACACCAAAGAGAGCAAGAAGACTAGAGGCAAGCAATACTTTTAGTATTTGGTCAAATGGAAGTAGCTACCATATGAGGATGCCACATGGATGACTGAAGCTAACATCATCAAGCATGGGAGCATTGTTGCAGACCTCCTCTTAGGTGGAACCTGAGTTTCATTCTCTTTCCCTTGGGAGTATGATGCAGGAGCATCACTTTAGTTATGTTTTTATGGATTATTTTGATGTTAAGAGTCCCAGTTTTATGTTTAGAGGTCTTAGAGGGTCCATTGGGATCATTTCCAATGGCCTAGGTTGTGTAAATAGGCCTAGAAATTCAAATTTTGATTTCCCGCCAAAATGCAAATTTGAATTTCCTAGGTGATTTTGGCTTGGAGAGATGGGGTTTGTTCCTTAGCCTTGGAAATGGGTTTGTTGAGTCCAATAAGGTCTTAGAAGACCATGTAAAACCATGTAGGGTCTTTTGGCAAATTTTTTCAAGGCTAGGTTGTGAAGTAGGAGTAGAAATTTCAAGTTTTAAGGCAATATTAGTTAGGTTTTGAAATAGAAGACATATTTATTCATTTGTAACTATCTCCATGTAGTGTGTGGATGAGAGGGAATGAAGAAAACACTCCAAGAAACAAATGAAGTAGTTTTTGCCTTTCAAATCCTTGTTTTTCCTTGTATTTTGACTATTTTTTATTGATTTGCAGGTAGAAAACGCTATTGTACAGACATGTATGGTACATGTACAGGAATGGGAATGTGTTAACAACAATAATATTATGTTACAACTTTAATTAAATGATTGTTTTGTGGTTCCATGGTGTTTGGTCCAAGAAAAAAGATTAAAAGTCCTCACTGCACTATTGTAGACCTAGGGTTTCTAGCAAGAGAAAAAAATCATAACTTTAGTTTCCACCATTGAAAAGTCACCAAATTGGGTGAGCACATTCATGGGGTTGTGTGCCAATTGTTCACCAAGTTCATCTCTTGAAACCCCCACACGTGCAAGTTATGAATGACTGTGTGTTCTCTGTCAATAAAAAGATTGTCAAGACCCTAAGAACAGTGAGGGTTTAAGGAAAAGACCATTTCCTTGAGTTCACCACAACAAGTTAGGGTTTGGTAAGACCTTGTAGAGGGTGTTGAAGGTTTAGAAAGCCCTATAAGGCATCAACAAAGAGTTTTGTCACTTAAAGTGCCCATTAGGTCTTGTTAAGGATTTAAGCCTAGAAAGATAGGCTTGTAGAGCAAGGTATAGGTTGAAATCCTATTAAAGAGTCAATAGAAATCTTGTGAAGACTATTGAGATGCTACATTATCCTTGTTCTTGTTTATCCATAGGTCTTGTAATTGTTTCCCTCTGTATCAAGAAATGGGTCCCAATACTTATATGATGATGGATAACAAAGAAATCAATTAAAAAGTTAGAGTGTCTTTTAGAGAAAATCAAGAAGAAGAATCAAATTTATGAACTATGTAGTTTGATGGAATTTTCTCTACAATATGTTTTGGAGTTGGGGTCATGTTGATATCACCTAAATGTAAATTGTACCCTTTTTCTTACCATTTGTAGTTTGTTTGTACCAATAATACTACAAAGTATGAGGCATTTTACTAGGCCTTAAGAACACTCGTGATATGAAAATTAAATTGTTAAGAAAAGAAAGGAGCAATTCCAAGTCAAGAAGGATCATCTTCACTATTATAAAAATTAATTTTGGGATGCAATAGAGTGGTTTGATATTTTTCTTGTTGAATACATTCCATGTACAGAGAATAGTAGAGATGATGCTCTTGCTATGTCAACCTCTTTGTTGGTGCCACATTTAGATTTTTGGCATAGTGCATTCACAATCAAGTTAATTTATTGACTAGACGTACAAACAATTTAGAGAATTGGTAAGATTTTAATGATGATCTTCATATTGTTATCATAGACATCAAATTTCCATAGTCCATAATATTGTAAGCGAGTGCTTCTAGATTAAATTGTTTGATAGTTTTTTCCCTCAATGTTTCGGATCACACTCCATGATCCATCATCAGGAGAATAAAAAGAAAGAGAGGAGAATTAGAATGGATAATTTGTAGACCAAGTAGACTAAATAGAAGGAGAGGGGGGAGAGGTGGCATGGGGACCAAGAGATCAAAGGGACAAAAAGGAAACACAAAAATAAACATATTTAGTCAGACACATGAACATGCAAAGAAGCCTCCACATGCACATGTACCAAACCATACATAAAAACTCAAAGGAAAAACATGAAACTCACTAAAAATAAGACATCCAACATAAAAGTGTATGTATGTGTATATATAAAGTGAAATAACAAAAAAAGAGCATTAATAAATAATAAAAAAAATATTAGGGTACTAATATATATAATTTAGTAAATAAATATAAATAAATATTAAAAGGATAATAAATTGGGTAAATGAAGATGTAAACAAAAAACCACAACAATAGAAGAACAAAAAGACCACAAAAGGAAAAGCAAGATTGTCAACCTATATCTAGAACATCCAAAAACAATGAAGCCTATTAAAATAAGAAAGGACTAGAAACCTGTAGAAAATAAGAATACAGAAAATAGATAGAAGGAAGTAAGAAGAAAGAAACAAAAGGATAAAAAGAGCAAAAAAATAAAATAAAATTATGTAACTATATGCATAAGAATGGATATATGTACATATGTAAAAGAAAAAAGATTGAAGAAGAAAAGGAAAAAGAAACAAAAGGATAAAAAGAAAAAACATAATGTAAATGCATGCATAAGAATGCATGTACATATATACACACACACACACAGATATATATATGCACACACACACATATATATTTTGTGTGTGTGTGTGTACACACACACACACACACATATATATATATTTGTGCGTGTATGTATGCATGGGCATAAGTAACTATATGTATACATATACAAATAAGTAAACTAGGATGTGTATAAATGTGTACACATATATGCACCAAGAAACAATGAGAGAGAGAGAGAGAGAGAGAGAGAGAGAGAGAGAGAGAGAGAGAGAGAGAGAGAGAGAGAGAGAGAGAGAGAGAGAGAGAGAGAGAGAGAGAGAGAGAGAGCTAGGATGGGGGAAAGATAGGGGAGAAAGAAGGAAGGTCAAAAAAGGGAAAACTGGAGAGCAAGAATGAAGAGAAGGGAGCCAAGAGGAATAAGGGAGGAGGAAAGGGGTGAATGGGGAATGAAAGGGTAGGAGAGAAGCGAGGGGAAAGAATGAGGAAGAGGGAGAAAATTGGAAGAGGACAAAAGGGGTCAAGAAGGGGGGAGGGGGAGGTTTCTAAGGCGGGTCAATAAGGGATTCCAAGAAAATCTTAGCCTCCATCCATCATCATGATTGAGAGTAGATGGGTGTTTGTTGATCTCTAGGGCTTCTTTAAGTTTTTCTCTTAAAGAAGTTGTCTTCATTGACTAAGATTTGAGTGTTTTCTAAGTAGATGTGGTGTTTGGTTAAGGCTGAGTGCTCTGCAAGTGCAGATTTATGGACATGTTCATGTCTAATGTCTGCATTGTGCTCTTGATCCTGGTGCTAAAGGAACGTCCTATCTCTCTGATGTAGGGAGTGCCAAATGAGCAAACAATCTTGTAGACTCTCAAGTTAAGCAAGATGTCTTTGGGGTCTTTTGGTGAAGGGATTCAGTTTCTTAGAGTGGAAATGGGGTTGAATGTGCATTAGAGGCCCTTTTTAAGGAGAATCTTAGAGATTTTGTTAGAAAGACCTGCAATGTAGGGGATGGTGGCAATAGGGAAGTTGGGAAGGCTGGCCTCCTCAAGCTTGGGGTTAGGATTGGTTTTGGCTAGTTTGAAAGATCTCAAGATGTGTTTCCTCTTGTAACCATTTAATTCAAAAACTTTGGTAATGTGGGCAAGCTCTTGGTCTAAATTTTCACTATCACAAATACAAAAATCCCTAGTGTCCAAAGTTTTAAGGATACCAGCTTTTTGGGTTGGGTGGTGATACGAAGAAGAGTGAAGATAAAGGTTGGTGTGGGTCACTTTATGGAAGATGCGATGCCCTAAGGAGCCATCATGTTTCTTGATGAGAAGAATGTTGAGGAAAGGAAATTTGTTATTAGTGTCTAGCTCTTTAGTAAAGGATATGCACTAAGCTATGTGGTTCAGGTGAGTGAATTTCTTCAAGTTTTTCTAGGCCGTGGGGTGAACATATGTTGGTATCATCAACATAGCATATCCACCATTTAGGTTTGAGGGGAAATGAATTGAGGGTGATATCTTCAAAGTGCTCCATGTAAAGGTTAGCAACAATAGGGGAGAGAGGGGAACCCATAGAAACTCCATCCAACTGCTCATATACTACTCCTTGGAAGGTAAAAAAGGTGGATTGAAGACATAGATCTACCAAGGAGGCAATCTCATCATTGGTCTTACATTTGATTAATTCGATGGAGTCAGGGATAGGGACCTTGGTGAAAAGGGAGACCACATCAAAGATAACCAAGAGGTCATTTTCCTCTAACTTTTTATCTTTGATGAAATCTACAAAATGGGCCAAATTCTTGATGAAGGAACAAGACTTACCCACAAGAGGAGAGATTACCTTGGCTAGGAAGGCAACAAGTTTGTAAGTGGGTGAGCCAATGGTGTCCATGATTGGGCGAAGAGGGATGTTTGTCTTTTGGATTTTCAGAACACCATAGATGCGGGGAGTAGACTCTTTGGAGGGTAAGAGTTGCTTTTTTGTGGCATCATTGAAGGAGAAAAGGGAAATGGCATTTTTTACTTTTCTAAGAATTTTGGAGATGGGGTTATGAGTCAATATTTTATAGCTACCACCATTGGAGAGGGGATCCAACATCTTGGAGATATAGTCATGCTTGTTCATGATGATTGTGGTATTGCCTTTGTCTGCTTTGACAATGACAAGGTCATTTTTGCTCATTAAACTCTTGAAGGCACGAAGCTCAATTTTGGGAATATTGCACTTGGGCGGCTTGGCATGCCTTAGTGCGAAAACACAATCTTGTCTAATTTCCTTAGCAATATCCTCAGGTAGAGAACAACATTTTCAATCTCAATTAAGAAATCAGTATAAGGAATCAAGTGAGGGGTGAAAGCAAGGCCCAATCCTGTTTTTAAAAAATTGAAAGAGAAAGAATCTAAAGGCACATTTGAGAGGTTGACCACTATTTTATTTTCCCAATCATGAATAATGTTAACTAAGTGGGCATGACTAAAAGGAGAGGAACGAGTGAGAGGGGGAGGAGGAGGCCTCAGGGTTTGGGAGGAATTGATGGCCAGGGAGCTCGACAGGTGAGAGGAGTAAGCGGGAAGAGAGGCATAAGAAACAAGAGAGGAACAAGGACTACGATCTGAAGGATTGGTTGGGGAGGCCAAAACCATGGTTGACACATGAAGAACTATAGGAGGACAACTAGGAGAACTAATACGATGGTGGGACAAGCTAGAGATGGTGGCACGGGAGTGGTCTAGACTCGGAAGGGATCAAATTGACATTAATGCTGGTGATGGATTGAAATGGAGAATGTTGAGAAATGACAAGGAGTTGCGTACCTGGACATTCGTGAAGGTGACTATTGAGGTGAGGTTGTTGTTGGAGCGTGGCACAGGAGAGGCTAGAGAATTTTCTAAAAGTTAATGATCACTTCAATGGTTTATTCTTTGAAGTAAGTTCTCCTTACCAAGAATGAATTCAATAGAAGTTTAGGAAGAAGGTGAAGTTGAGGTTAATGTTGAAACTAGAATTATTTAGTTAAAAGGTAACAAAATTCTAATGGGATTAGTGTCCCAGTAGAATATTTCTAATATGCATGACCAATATATTCAAGATCAAATTAGTTCTCAATAAGAGATGTCAATTGAATATGGCCAAGTCAATATTGGTACTATTAAAGAACCCAAGATGGTCAATTTGGGAAAGTGAGAAGTTCATAGCACTTTTTCAAAAATACAAGCATGTGTTCACATGGTCTTATGAAAATTTGAAAATATTTACTCCTAAGGAGTTGTCTCATATAATTCCTCTCAGAATAGAATTCAAACCATTCAAATAGAAGCAACATCACTACAATCTACAAATACAAGGACTATCTATGTGAAAATTCAAAAGATGTTGGCAAGAAAGATCATATTTCCAATAAACCATTCTACATGGATATCTAATATTAAATTCTCATTTAAGAAACAAATAGATAAATAAATATTTACATGGATTTTTAGAATTTAAATCAAGCTTCACTAAAGGATAATTATCCTTTGCCGATTGTCGAACAAACTCTTCAAACAATGAAAAGTTTAGAAATGTTATCATTATTGGTTGGATATTTAAGATACAATTAAATTGTAGTTGCAATTGAAGATCAATACAAGACAAAATTTACTACTCTATGGGGTACTTTTGCTTATGAATGGATGTTGTTTTCCTTTATCAATGATGTTACTACTTTTCAATGAGCAATGGATTTTGAACTTGGTGACTTGAAAGATAAAATAATTATGGTGTCCTTATATGATCTTATAGTCTTCTCAAAGAGATGTAGTGATCATTTCTAGCACTTAGCAAGTGTATTCAAGAGATGTAGGTTTCATTGTATTTCCTTGAATCCAAAAAAATCCATTTTTGTAGTAACTAAAGGAAAGTTAATAAACCATATGATCTCTTAGGAAGGTATGAAGATCGATCCTACTAGGGTTGATGCTACCCATAACTTATCTTGATCAGCAAGCAAAGTAGGTATGCAATCCTTTTTTTGGCAAAGTCAACTTCTTGTGAAGGTTTGTACTTAACATTTTAGAACTCATAAAGGACATATCAACAATGATGAAGAAGACCACCATTTTCAAATGGATCAAAGAAGGAAAAAGGCTTTTATAAAGATCAAATAAGAAATTAGCAAAACCCTAGCAGTGGTACGTCCAAATTTTGATAAAAAAATTATAATTTGTCATTATGCTTCTAAGCATGCTATGTCAACCATTCTTACACAAAAATTGTAAGAAGACACATAATCTTTTATTGCTTTCATAAGTAGTAGTTTCAAGGACCATAAGATGAGATATTTACAAATGTAAAAGCATGCTTATGCTATGTAAGAGTAGTTAAGAAGGTTCTATATCTTAAATTTTCATACTAGAGTTTTTGTGCTATATTCATTAGTGAAAATCATTCTCACTCAACAAGAAATGGCCTAAAAATAGGGAAACTAAATTTCAAAGGTTCATGAATATGATCTTGAAATCAATCCTACAAAGTTGATACACTAGAGACAATTATGTCAACTTATAGTTGAGGATGTAGCTAAGGACAATGAAGAGATTATTGATTCAATAGGCAATGAGCAACCTTTGGTTTTGTTTGCCAACTATATACATGATGTTATGTACATACATATTGTATTACTTGATGTACAAATATTGTCCAAGACATATGGATAAGCAACAAAGGACTTTGAAGTTAAGAGCTCTCAATTATTTACTATGGAAGGATGTGTTGTACAAATAAATTCTTGATGATACATTCTTGGTGTGAGTAAAGAGTGGCAACAAAAGTTGTTGGAAATGTTTCATGACAAAGCCTATGGTGGCCATTTTAAATCACAAATTACAACTTTCAGCTAATTAAGGGCTTAATCTTATTGGCCAACCATGTTTTATGATGCATATAATGAGTGGGTGCAAAGATGTCAAGTTTGTCAACAGTTTATTGGAAAGCTTAAGTTGGCAATGATTCCACTCAAACCAATTAACATTAAACACCCTTTGTAATAGTGGGAGACCTTAGATTTCATTAAGCTTCTCAAGTTGAATTCTAGCATAGGGCATGTGTATGTTCTTATGGATAATTTTTTTTTACAAAGTGGGTTGAGGCTATTCCTATAAAACAAGCTACTTATAAGGTTGTGTACAATTTTCTGAAAGAGAACATTCGTTCATGCTTTGTGGTGCCTCACAAGATTGTGATAGATAATGCTTCAAGTTTGTCTTCCAAAGAGATCCTAGAATTTTTTTTTGAATATAGGATTCCCATTACCTTGAGGATCACTTGTTAAATTATTATCCTCAAGGTAATGGGAAAATTGAGTCTTTGATGGGGAGTGCATAGCAGAAACCGCAAAATGGGCCCTAATTACTTCTCAATCGGCAAGACTTCACATATGAGCTGCCAATGACTCCACTTCACTCTACCTTTGGTGAGACCCACCTCATTAGTGAGCACTTATAGGCCCTGGCCGATGTGCCAATGAAACAACATCCTCAACGAGACTTTCACTATCGGTTGGGCTTTCTCCAGAGTTACCAATAAGACCGATCACTCGCTCCTCAATGTGATAATTGCTATTGGCCACCTTAGGGTTTGCTATGCTGATTCACTATTACACCGTTGCATAGTTTACCTTCTTTGAACCCCAGCACATGGAGATGCTAGGTCAACCTACTATACGAAACACACTGTCTAGATCCTCTGCACCGCTGAACAATGGAACAAAATAGAAAATGAAAGAAAATATTTATACAATGAAGCCATTCCATTGATTTCGATAGAAATGTCACCAATGGAATGCTTCATGATGACATACAGCAACAAAATGGAAAGCTCAGAGAGAACAAAAATCTACAGCTATACAAATTACAATACAGGAAACAAAAATCGAATTGACAGAATAAAATGATTCTATTTCTCCTTGGCACAATCACAATTACATTCAATCACACTCTTTCTTTGATCTGATTACAATGATCATTTGGTTCATTCCTCTAGGTATTTATCAACTTGCCCTAAGGAGTACCAAACCAACTTCAAGTGGCTGGGAGACCAATCCAAGCGGCTGGGAGACAATCGTCTAAAACAGCCTGCAACTGCCCTACTGCCTTATTTTGGCATTATGCGGTTACAATTTGACAAAAGTGTTCTAAGTCACTTGGGAGTTACAAAATGAACCTAGATACAAATTGAAATGAAAATACATTGGTCAAATAGACCTTATTGCAAAAGAAAACATGATTTTTCTAGGTGCTCTTGCACCATACTCCCCGGGTGAAAGTTGTCTCAAGTCCTCTTAGAGACTAATTGTTGCAAATCACCACCCTACTTTTTGATGTCTTCTTTCAGCATCCATGTGGCCTTTGAGTCTGGAAGTCCTTGCCATTTGACTAAGTGCTCAAAATAGGTTTGATTTCTTGTCTTCTTGGTTGTCCTGCTATCCAAGATGCACTCCATCTTTGGTGGTTCCTTAGGTGGTAAATACTGCACCCACTTTGCATTGTCTTGGACATAATCTTCTATCCCTTCTCCTGTATTAGGACTCCTATATAATGTTAGATTAGCAACATTGAATATAGGTGAAATAGCAATATCATCATGGAGTTCAATTTTGTAAGCATTAGAACCATATTTCTCTAGTATCTGACAAGGTCCAATTTTTCTCATCATCAACTTGTTGTGTTTTCTTGTGGGTAGTTTGTTCTTATTGAGATGAAACATGACCATATCTCCTATTTGGTACTACACATCCCTTCTTCTTTGATCCACTCTAGCCTTAATCTTCTGACTGTTCTGGTATAGAGTATCTCTGACTTGTTGATGGATCTCTTTCATAGCCTCTACAAATGTATCAGCATGTCCACTCCTTTTGTCCAACCCTTGAACATCTCTTAATTCAAAAATTCCTCTAGGATGACTACCATAGACAACTTCAAAAGGACTTAGGCCTATACTTCTGTTTGTAGAATCATTATAGGCATACTCTACTTGTGGGAGTACCACATCCCAACTACTGCCATGTTCTCTTATCAAACATCTCAGCAGATTGCCTAATGACCTATTGACAACCTTAGTTTGGCCATCAGTCTGAGGATGATAGGCTGAACTAAAAGATAAATTTGTACCCAATCTTTTCCACAAGGTTCTCCAGAAATGTCCCACAAATTTGTTGTCTCTGTCAGATACAATACTCAAAGGTAACCCATGAATCCTGACAATTTCTTTAAAGAACAAACCTGCAATGTAACTAGCATCATTGGTGGTCTTACAAGGAATAAATTGAACCATCTTATTGAACCTGTCTACCACAACAAAGACACTATCAGAACCTATCCTTGTCTTGGGCAATCCCATCACAAAATCCATACTCAAACTTTCCCAAGGTCTGTTTGGTATGGGCAAAGGTTAGTACAGTCTTGCATTGGTTGAGATCCCTTTTGCTTTCTGGCAAGTCATACAACTCTCAACAAACCTTCTAATATCAGATTGCATCCTTGGCCAAAATTAAAACCTTCTTACAAGATCTAAGGTCTTATTAAGCCCAAAATGTCCTCCTAAACCACCACTATGTTTCTCCTTCACTATATTATCCCTCATTGAACACTTAGGGATACAGAGTTGGATTCCTTTAAACAAAAGTCCATCCTACAATGTATAATCTAAAAATTCATTGTGGAAATCATTGGCAAACTCACTGCAGACCTTGTAAATCTCCTTAAAATCTTGATCTTTTTCGTACAATCCTTTGAGTGACTCAACACCCATACTTTGTAGTTGCACTTCTTGCACTGTCAACACCCTTCTGCTTAGAGCATCAACAACCTTATTGGTTATTCACTTCTTATACTTGATGATGAAGGTGTATGCTTGAAGAATTTCTACCCATTTCATGTGTCTATGGCTGAGCTTTTCCTATCCATTCAAAAAACTGAGAGCATGATTGTCAGTGTATACAATAAATTCGTTAGGAAGAAAATAGTGCCTCCATTTTTTCAGAGCTTGTACCATAGGATACAACTCTAAGTCATAAGAGGAGTAATTCCTCTTGGCTTCATTTAAATTTTCACTGAAGAAGGCTACTAGTTTGCCTTCTTGGCTCAACACTGCTCCTATAGCCAGCCCACTTGCATCACATTCAATTGCGAAAAATTTATTGAAATCAGGTAACACTAAAATAGGGAATTTAGCAACTTTCTGTTTTAGACTCTCAAAGCTTCTATCTGCTTCTCTCGTCCACACAAACTTCATCTTACCTCCACCCTTGATGGTCTCTAACATAGGTACACATATATCATTGTAGTTCTTAATAAATTTCCTGTAAAATGTGGCCAAGCCATGGAAACTTTTGACCTCTCCTGCTGTCTGAGGTGTAGGCCAATTCAAAATAGCTTCTACCTTAGAAGAATCCATTTTCAAATCACCCTTAGAGATGACAAAACCTAGGTACACCAATTCTTGTTTCATGAAGTCACACTTTTCCAAGTTTATTAGTAACTTTTGATCTTGTAGCCTCTTCAAGACTATCTCCAAATGTTCCAAGTGCTCTTCCTTGCTCTTACTGAACACCAAAATATCATCAAGGTAGACTACCACAAATTTTCCTATGAATTCCTACAACACCTCATTCATCAATCTCATAAAGGTGCTAGGGGCGTTTGAAAGACCAAATGATATCACAAGCCACTCATACAACCCTTCATTGGTTTTGAAAGTTGTCTTCCACTCATCCCCCTCTCTTATTGTTATCTGGTGATACCCACTCTTTAAGTCTATTTTGGAGAAATAAGTAGCCCCTCCCAAATAATCTAGTAGATCTTCTATTCTAGGAATAGGAAACTTATACCTGATGGTTATCCTATTTATGGCCCTAGAATTGGTACAAAGCCTCCGTTTCCCATCCTTCTTTAGGGCTAAAATAGTAGGTACTACACATGGGCTAAGGCTCTTCCTTATCAACCCTTTGTTTAGGAGTTCTTGAATCTGATTTGCTATCTCTTCATTCTGCTGTGGGGTCATTTTATATGCTACCTTATTAAGAAGTACTGCTCTTGGTATGAGATCTATCTGATGGCTAATGTCTTTGATTGGTGGTAGGCAATCAGGTATATCCTTTGCAATCACTCCTTTGTAACTCTCAAGCAAATCTCTGACCTCCTTAGGTCCTACTTCTCTCACACTTTTCTTCTTTTCCCCCTTAGGCTTGACAATCAAAGCAAAACATACTCCATCACCTTCCTTTAGTGTATCCATGAATTCTTTTTCTCTTACCAGAATTACACTAGACCCTACATGTTGTGGATCCTCTTCTACCAATGACTGTATCATATAAGTCACACCATCCTTTTGGAATGAGTAAGCATTCTTTTCTCCATCATGATGAGCCTTTCTGTCAAACTGCCATGGTCTGCCCAGCAGAAGATGGCAAGCATCCATTGGAAGGATGTCACACAAAATCTTGTCTCTACACCCCCCAATACTAAATTCAACCCATGCTTGTTCATTGATAAGTACATGCTGCCCCTTATTCAACCAACTAACTTTATATGGATTGCTATGGGGTATCTTTTCTAACTTCAACTTGTTCACTACTTCCAAAGATATAATGTTATCAGTAGAACAATAGTTAATAATAACTTTACAAACCTTACCTTGGATCTTATAGTTGATTCTAAACAAAGCCCTTCTTTGAAATGGTTCAGTCTGTACTAGTTCCTTGAGCAACATCCTCTTGATCATCAGGTTTTCTCCTATTTCTGATGCTAGATTCACTTTAGGAGATGTCACACTCCTTGCATCTTCTTGAATCAAAGTGGTTTTCCTCTCACCACCATGAGAAGTTGAGGCCTTCTCTGGGCACTTGTATGCTAAGTGCCCTATCTGATTGCAGTTATAACATCTCATATTGGAGAATTTGGATCCTCTACCTGATCCACTTGTCCCACCTCTTCCATTAGGCCTTCTTCCTTGGTAGCCTCCTCTGCTACTGGAGTCCCCAACTTGCTCTTCTTGGCTAGACTCACCACTAGGCCTCTGGTTAGGACTTGGGTATGTGCAGGATCATCGCGGGCCAAACAGTGGCAATAAGAAAAAAATCGCGTTTTTACTTAGCCAAATTCGCGACTTGGCAAAGTTTGACTTTGAAACGGATATCCGTTTTGAAAACGGATATCCGTTATCAAAACGGATATCCGTTATCTTTTTCTCTATTGTTTTCATTGTTTGTTATTTTATTATTTTAGCATTTTTAGCATTTTACTATTTAGGCATTTTAGCTATAAAATACAATCTAAATTTTAGAAAGACTGTATCATATGAAAGGGGCAACCTTGTCATCTTTTGGAATGCATGATTTCTTTTAGTTCCATCCATTTTGGCATCATTTATTCTTGTGATTGAGAGTTCTCTCCACCCTTGATTGAACCATTACTTCCCCTAACTAATTCTCCTATCCTCTTGACTCTCAATCAATTCTTTAGTCCACTCCCAATAAGTCTTCTATAATCTCTCAATCAATTATTTAGTCCACTCCCAATTAGTCTTCTATAATCTCTCAATCAATTCTTTAGTCCACTCCCAACCAACCCCACCATTCATGTTGCTTCTTCTACTATTAATACATCTCTCGCCATCATTTTTAGGGGAGACTATCCATTTCTTCCATTTATGTCAAATTCTTGTTAGTATCTCTTATTCCATTTTCCATTGATTCCAACACATCATGGATAGTGAGTCACCTCAAAAGAGTTAAGCCATATTTTCATTACAACCCCCACAATAATTATTATACTTTTATAGTCCTAACTTTGTGAGCCTTTCCCATTTCAATTTTAAGGATTTGAAGGTTCTTACACTCTCCATAAAATCTCCAAGTTCTCAAGGCATCCTTATTCTTCCCATTGTCATCAAGAGGATGTTCTACAAAGGAGGATACCAAAATGTTGGATCCTTGAGGACAAAAACTAGCACAGGTGCCATAAAAAGATTCCTTGAAGCTTCGCATGTTCTTTACATTATTTTAAAAAGATTTCAGTAGTAATTAGAAAACTTAAATTTGCCTAAGAAAAGTAACAATTTGTTGCCTCTTGTTGCCTCTTCTTAGTTATTTTAAAAAGCAACAAGGTGAAGTGACACATCCTTATGACCAGCATCAAGAAGAACAACAGGAAGTGTATTTGGATCTTGGAAAAGATCAAGAAACAGAGGAACATCCAGTTGATGAGAATAAAGAGCAAGATAAAGAACAACCGGATGACTGAGATAAAGAGCTTGATGTGGAACATTATATGACATAGAACCAACAAGATGAACATCAAGTTGAACAATGAAAAAGTGGTATTAGTTGCACCTAAATAGAGAAGTGGTTTAGAGGTTGGTTAGGGGAATTATTTAGGGTTTAGAGGTTTAGGGTTGCTCGGGTTTAGGGGTTTAGGGTTTACAGTTTAAAGAGAGATAGAGAGAGGGGACTAAAAGAGTTTGGGAGAGATAGAGGAGACAGAGGGGAGAGATAGGGAGATAGAGAGTGAGAGGCATGTCCAAAGACATAGAGAGAGAGATTGAGAGGTAGAGGGATGTTAGAGATAGGGAGATAGAGGTTTAGGGTTGCTTGGGTTTAGGGGCATTATTTAGGGTTTAGGGTTTAGGGTCTTGGGGTTAGGGGTTAAGGTTTAGAGGTCTAGGGTTTAGGGTTTAGAGAGAGATAAAGGACCAATAGGGAGATATAGAGGAGTCCGAGGGGAGAGATAGGGAGATAAAGAGTGAGGGACATGGCAAGAGACATAGCGAGAGAGATTGAGAGGTAGAGGGACAAAGGTGACAGGGAGATAGGGGAGAGATAGGGAGATAGTGGTTTATGGTTACTTGGGTTTAGGGTTTAGAGGTTTGGGGTTTAGGGTTTCTCAGGTTTAGGGGTTAGGGTTTAGGGGCATTATAATTTAAGGTTTAGGATTTATTGTTTAGGGGTTATGGGTTAGGTTTAGAGGTTTAGGGTTTTGGATTTAGGGTTTATAGAGAGAGAGGAATGATAGGGAGATATAGAGGAGTCTGAGGGGAGAGATAGGGAGAAAAAGAGTGAGGGACATGGCTAGAGACATAGGGAGAGAGATTGAGAGGTAGAGGGACAAAGGTGGTAGGGAAATAGGGGAGAGATGGGGAGATAGTGGTTTAGGGTTACTTGGGTTTAGCGTTTAGGGGTTTAGGGTTTCTCAGGTTAGAGGTTAGGGGTTAGGGTTTAGGGGCATTATTTAGGGTTTAGGATTTAAATTGTTTAGGGGTTAGGGGTTATGTTTAGAGGTTTAGGGCTTTGGATTTAGGGTTTATAGAGAGAGGAATGATAGGGAGATAGAGAGAGGAGATCGAGGAGAGAGATAAGGAGATAGAGAGTGAGGCACATGGCCAGGGACATAGGGAGAGAGATCAAGAGAGGTAGAGGGATGATAGAGATAGGGAGATAGGGAAGAGATAGGGAGATATAGGTTTAGAGTTGATTGGATTTAGGGTGTACCTGGGTTTAGGGTTTCTCAGTTTTGTAGATAGCTAGATAGAAAGAGAGAGGAGACAGATAGGGAGAGATGGAGGTCACAAAGGGGAGAGATAAGGAGATAGAGAGTGAGCGAGATGTCTAGAGAAATAGGGAGAAGGATTGAGAGGTAGAGTTCGATGATAGAGATAGGGAGATAAGGGAGAGATAGGAGATAGGGTTTAGGGGTTTGGGGTTAAGGTTTAGAGGTTTAGGGTTTAGTGTTTAGAGAGAGAAGACAATTAGGGAGATATAGAGTGAGGGACATGGCCAAAGCATAGGGAGAGAGATTGAGAGGTAAAGGAATGATAGTGATGGGGAGATAGTGAGATAGGGAGATAGAGAGATAGAGAGATAGAGGTTTAGGGTTTCTTGGGTTTAGTGTTTAGGATTTAGGGGTTTATGGTTTCTCAAGTTTAGGGTTTAGGGGTTAGGAAATAAGGGTTAGGGGTTAGGTTTAGAGGTTTAGTGTTTTGGATTTAGGGTTTATAGAGTGAGAGGAATGATAGGGAGATATTAGAGAGAGGAGACCGGGGAGAGAGATAAGGAGATAGAGAGTGAGGCACATGGCCAGGGACATAGGGAGAGAGATCAAGAGAGGTAGAGGGATGATAGAGATAGGGAGATAGGGGAGAGATAGGAAGATATAGGTTTAGAGTTGATTGGATTTAGGGTGTACCTGGGTTTAGGGTTTCTCAGTTTTGGAGATAGCTAGATAGAAAGAGAGAGGAGACAGATAGGGAGAGATAGAGGTGACAAAGGGGAGAGATAAGGAGATAGAGAGTGAGCGAGAGAGATTGAGAGGTAGAGGGACAAAGGTGATAGGGAGATAGGGGAGAGATAGGGAGATAGTGGTTTATGGTTACTTGGGTTTAGGGTTTCTCAGGTTTAGGGGTTAGGGGTTAGGGTTTAGGGGCATTATAATTTAGGGTTTAGGATTTATTGTTTAGGGGTTAGGGGTTAGGTTTAGAGGTTTAGGGTTTTGGATTTAGGGTTTATAGAGAGAGGAATGATAGGGAGATATAGAGGAGTCTGAGGGGAGGGATAGGGAGATAGAGAGTGAGGGACATGGCTAGAGACATAGGGAGAGAGATTGAGAGGTAGAGGGACACAGGTGGTAGGGAGATAGGGGAGAGATAGGTAGATAGTGGTTTAGGGTTACTTGGGTTTAGGGTTTAGGGGTTTGGGGTTTAAGGTTTAGGGGTTTAGGGTTTCTCAGGTTTAGGGGTCAGGGATTAGGGGTTAGGGGCATTATTTAGGGTTTAGGATTTAAATTGTTTAGGGGTTAGGGGTTAGGTTTAGAGGTTTAGGGTTTTGGATTTAGGGTTTATAGAGAGAGGAATTATAGGGAGATAGAGAGAGGAGATGGAGGAGAGAGATAAGGAGATAGAGAGTGAGGCACATGGCCAGGGACATAGGGAGAGAGATCAAGAGAGGTAGAGGGATGATAGAGATAGGGAGATAGGGGAGAGATAGGGAGATATAGGTTTAGAGTTGATTGGATTTAGGGTGTACCTGGGTTTAGGGTTTCTCAGTTTTGGAGATAGCTAGATAGAAAGAGAGAGGAGACAGATAGGGAGAGATAGAGGTGACAAAGGGGAGAGATATGGAGATAGAGAGTGAGCAAGAGAGATTAAGAGGTAGAGGGACAAAGGTGATAGGGAGATAGGGGAGAGATAGGGAGATAGTGGTTTATGGTTACTTGGGTTTAGGGTTTTGGGGTTTGGGGTTTAGGGTTTCTCAGGTTTAGGGGTTAGGGGTTAGGGTTTAGGGGCATTATAATTTAGGGTTTAGGATTTATTGTTTAGGGGTTAGGGATTAGGTTTAGAGGTTTAGGGTTTTGGATTTAGGGTTTAGATAGAAAGAGAGAGGAGACAGATAGGGAGAGATAGAGGTGACAAAGGGGAGAGATAGGGAGATAGAGAGTGAGCGATATGTCTAGAGAAATAGGGAGAAGGATTGAGAGGTAGAAGGACGATAGAGATAGGGAGATAAGGGAGAGATAGGAGATAGAGTTTAGGGTTGCTCATGTTTAGGGTTTAGGGGTTAAGGTTTAGAGGTTTAGGGTTTAGTGTTTAGAGAGAGAGGACCAATAGGGAGATATAGAGTGAGGGACATGGCTAAAGCATAGGGAGAGAGATTGAGAGGTAGAGGAATGATAGTGATGGGGAGATAGTGAGATAGGGAGATAGAGCTTGATAGAGGTTTAGGGTTTCTTGGGTTTAGTGTTTAGGATTTAGGGGTTTATGGTTTCTCAAGTTTAGGGTTTAGGAGTTAGGAAATAGGGGTTAGGGGTTAGGGGTTAGGTTTAATCATGCATCCTAGTCATTTCCCTATCATTCCTATATATCCTATCTCTCCCCTCTATCTTTCCCTCTCCCTTATCGACGAAGCAAATGGAAACAAGAAAACTAGGACTCCCTTTCTCAGGTTTAGGGTTTAGGGCTTAGGGGAATTATTTAGGGTTTATGGTTTAGGGGTTAGGGTTTAGTATTTGGAAGAATTATTTAGGGTTACTTGGGTTTAGGGTTTAGGGGCATTATTTAGGGTTTATGGTTGCATGTCAAAAGTAGTCTCTCTCTCTCTCTAAATCTGTAAACCCTAAATAATGGCCCTAATCCCTAACCCCTAACCCGCATCTACCTCTCTCATGTATCTACCTCTCTCCTGTATCTACCTCTCTCCTGTCTCTATTCAAAAGTGCCTTTAAAATACTATGAGATACCTTAGTATAAGTAAATCATATAAAAATCAATTATATATATATCATCATAATCCTATATAAATTTTGATAGTATTTTATAGCTAAAATGCCTAAATATCATCATAATCCTTTATAAATTTGCTTGTATTTTATAGCTAAAATGCCTAAATACTTAAAATGTATGCAATGCTAAAATAATAAAATAAAAAAAATGAAATACAATAAGGAAAAGGAAAACAGATATTCGTTTTGGAAATCATAAAAAGCAAAAAAGACTGCATTTTTGCAAACAAGCGGCTTGCAAAAATGCAGTCTCATCTTCAAAAAAATAGATATCAGAGCTGAGGAACGGATATCCGATCCAAAGAGGTAAGATTTCATGCATTTTTTTGGTTTGTTTTGTATTTTCAAGCAATTTTTTTGGTTTTTATGCTAAGTGGGTATGTTTTATAATTTAATTAGGTAAAATGGATGCACAAAATGAAAACCCAAACCCTCCACCAACAAACCCTCCCCCTCCAACAGTAGAAGAGAATATTCAAAGAAATATTGATCATATAAGTAGGATCATAGAAATGTATCGCCACCACCCTCGATTGTCTATAATGACATCAAATTTAGAGGGAATCATTAATCATATTCAAACCTTGTCCACCGAACACGAATCATTTCGGTAATGGTGAGAAGCCAAGAAGGCCGAATATGCTGACGGTTTGTCATATGAGGAAGTCAAAGATTTAGAGATTACAAAAACTATGTTGGCCCAACACTTTGTCAATCCTAAAACCGGATTGCATGTTGATGTCCATAAGCTGAAATTTTCAATCAAATGGTGTATTCATGAGGGCATTAGTCAAAACTTTTGGGATCGTTGGTGGATGGTTTTTGATAAACCACCCAACAACAATTTAGATGTGCCTTTGTATTTCCTCCGTAAACTCTATGCAGAGTTCATCATGGGTCAACATGTTAACTATTTTGATTTTAGAGAGTTTCAAGGAGTGGGCAGAGGAATGCCTCAAGATAGACCTGGGGCAATTAGACAAGTACAAGGTCCCTATATTCCCCCTCCTACTATCCCTTCTCCACCCCCAATGCAGCACCCAGACGTTGTTGCAAGTGCAACACAACAGGGCCTTAGTGCTATACACTCTTTGACCGAGCATTTGATTATTCAGACATCTCAGTTTGCACAAGCACATGATGAAGGTGATGATATTAGATCACCTGGTACCACTAGACCGTCATCGTCTAGACATATATGTGTGCCCCATCATTGCATTTCTTGCAATCATTTATGCTTGGGTCCTATTATGGAGAGTAGTGAGCCACCGTTGAACACATTAGACTATGATCTCCATTCACTAGATGAGGCAATGGGGTCCAGAACTCAAGCTGAGGGGTCAGGGACAAGAGTAGAAGCTACCGGATCAGTAAACATTAGAGAAGGAGAAATGCATGAGCAATCTTTTGTGCAGGTAAAATTTAAAGTTAAATTTCATGGTCTATTCCATTTGAATATATAAACAACTTTATTAGTACTAATGTATCTAAGTGGGATAACAGTTGATGACAGAGGAGGAGTTGACAGAAGTTCATCATGCAACTTTGTCTGCCATCCAATTTGGCTTGGACTTGCCGGTATAATTTGTTGTACACATTAACTTTTTTTTTATGCATTTATTTCTGTGAGTAATTATATATTAATTTATATCTTGATGTTAATATTATTTTATAGCCAATCTAAAATGTGAATGATGTGGCATCTTTTCCAATAGTCTTTTCTCGAACCCCTGATCGACCCAAGGGACTATCATTTGCAGAACGGCTTTCTCAACGCCAACAAAGGGTGGAGGTAATTTGATTGAATTGTACTTTAATTGATAATTTAGAAAACCTAAATATTTGATTATAGTCATTTAGAGTCTTACATTCTTGTCCTTTTTAATTGATGCAGGAGGCCTCGATGGTGGTATGTGCTTGTTTTCTAGTGGATAAGTTTTTGTGTAGTGTATTTCCTATTTTAAATGTATGCATTTCCTATTTTGTTTAATAATTATATATTAATTTATTTCAATGTTACTTTGCTTTTATGTAGTCTGTTGAGAATGTGAGTGATGTGCCACCTTTGCCATCATGCTTCACTAGGACACCTGATCGTCTTAAGAGAAAATCATTTGCAGAATGATTGTCCGAACAACAACATAGAGTCGAGGTAATTGAATTGAATTTTTCTAAATAATTGATAGTTTATCTAGCGGTCTTATAGTTGATTGTAGTGATTTAGATGTATGTTAATAAATGAAAGTTCTTACTTGTAGTAGATAAGAATCTATTTACTAACTTTAACTTGTGTTTTGACTTGTTAATGCAGGAAACTTCACCTCCATCAATTACTAGACATTTTGGTACAAAGAGGACACTTTTTCAGGATCCATCACAGATTGTGGATCCATCACAGATTGAGGATCCATCATAGATTGTGGATCCATCACAGATTGAGGATCCATCACAGATTGTGGATCCATCACAGATTAAGGGTCAAGTGGACTTGTAGTATTTGATGTAGCTATTTGGCATGTAGATTGTATATAGATTTTGAGACATGGCATATGCCACATTTTGTAAAAAATATTTTGAGTTGGCATATTTGCCAAATTTTTGTATATGTCTACCATTATGGACTAGATTTTAATGTATATACACCTTGATATACAATATAATTTAAATTCCTTATGTGCAAGTCATGATACTTCCCATGATGCCATACATTATGATGATAGTTCTTTAGTCTATTGATGATATGTTTAGCATTGAGAATGGTTTTAGATCAAGAGAATGGTTTTAGATCAATAGAATCAATATGAAAAAATTCCTTATATATGCCCTAATCAAATAAGGTCATGATAAACCATTTCATCATGTATTTAGTCTTCATCTTGTCAAATTTTGTAAATATGCCAAAGTTGTCATATGAAAAATGTAAAAAAAATGCAAAAGTATGGAAGATGAATAGTCAAGTACTCAAGAGTCAGTTGGAGACTATTGGTTTCCCTCAAATCATGTATAAATATGCATAAACCTTCATGGAAAAGGCATTGGAGATGTATTGAAAACATTTTGAAGATGAATTGAAGACATGTTTGAATGAAATTAATGTCAAGAAACTCTATGTCAAGGACACTGGGGGCACATTACAAACATAAAAAACTTACATCTTGGGGGGAGGTGCCAATAAGGCCAATAAGGATACTATTTCAGTTGGGTGTGTGTGTGTGTGTATACAAATCCCATTTATGGCTAAGAAGCTCTCTATTTACTATTATTTACACATCAGAGTATGACTATCCTAAAACAACATCATGTATATGCTCATAAAAGCCATCAAACTTTGAGAATAAACTCGTCATTAGATAAGGAGTGGAAGGCTAAAGTCACATTACCAAAAGCCTCTTAAAATCACATGTCTCCTCTTATGAAAACTAGGGTCTTTGCCGATACATTGTTCTGTAAGAGCAAAGTCACTTAAGATCCTAAGAGCAAAAACATTGCCAGTGCCATATTTTTTGTTCTGCTCATCGTGGGGTCGAATGGACTGCGCCAATGCATCGGGGTGGGGGGTTAAATGCTAGGGGAGGTCTTGTTTCGTGCACCAAGCATCCCAGTCATTCTGGGCAAGAGGCTACCGGCAAAGTCCCTTAAGATCCCTGAGACCAAAAAACTGCCAAACTTTGACAGGGCAGTTCTCAGAATTTGTTAAAGTTGGGAATGCTCTGTTTGGACCTACAGGTGCCCGTGGCATCCTTCCACAATAACCTCTCTCATTTTTGGTCAACTCCATTCTGTTTGACCATGCCAAAATCAAACGCATTGGCGCAAAATCCTTCAATTTGATGCAGTGGAAAGGTGCTAGGTGCGACATTTTTCATTCCATAGCTCGTGCGGTCGAACAGACTACCCCAACGCATCGGGGTGGGGGGGTAAATGCTAGGGGAGGTCTTGTTTCGTGCGCCAAGCGTCCCAATCATTTTGGGCAAGAGGCTACCTGCAAAGTCCCTTAAGATCCCTGAGACCAAAAAATGCCAAACTTTGACAGGGTAGTTCTCAGAATTCGTGAAAGTTGGGAATGCTTTGTTTGGACCTACAGGTGCATGTGGCATCCTTCCACAATAACCTCTCTCATTTTTGGTCAACTCCATTCTGTTTGACCGTGCCGAAATCAAACGCATTGGCGCAAAATGCTTCAATTTGATGCAGTGGAAAGGTGCTAGGTGTGACATTTTTCATTCCATAGCTTGTGCGGTCGAACGGACTATGCCAACGCGTCGAGGTGGGGGGGTAAATGCTAGGGGAGGTCTCGTTTCGTGCGCCAAGCGTCCCAGTCATTCCGGGCAAGAGGCTACCGGCAAAGTCCCTTAAGATCCCTGAGACCAAAAAATGCCAAACTTTGACACGTGAAAGTTGGGAATGCTCTGTTTGGACCTACAGGTGCACGTGGCATCCTTCCACAATAACCTCTCTCATTTTTGGTCAACTCCATTACGTTTGACCGTGCCGAAATCAAACGCATTGGCGCAAAATGCTTCAATTTGATGTAGTGGAAAGGTGCTAGGTGCGACATTTTTCATTCCATAGCTCGTGCGGTCGAATGGACTATGCCAACACGTCGGGGTGGGGGGGTAAATGCTAGGGGAGGTTTTGTTTCGTGCGCCAAGCGTCCCAGTTATTCCAGGCAAGAGGCTACTGGCAAAGTCCCTTAAGATTCCTGAGACCAAAAAATGCCAAACTTTGACAGGGCAGTTCTCAGAATTCATGAAATTTGGGAATGCTCTGTTTGGACCTACAGGTGCATGTGGCATCCTTCCACAATAATCTCTCTCATTTTTGGTCAACTCCATTCCATTTGACCGTGCCAAAATCAAACGCATTGGCGCAAAATGCTTCAATTTGATGCAGTGGAAAGGTGCTAGGTGCGACATTTTTCATTCCATAGCTCGTGCGGTCGAACGGATTGCACCAACGCGTCGGGGTGGGCAGTTAAATGCTAGGGGAGGTCTTGTTTCATGCGCCAAACATCCCAGTCATTCCGGGCAAGAGGCTACCGGCAAAGTCCCTTAAGATCCCTGAGACCAAAAAACTGCCAAACGTTGACCGGGCAGTTCTTAGAATTCGTGAAAGTTGGGAATGTTCTGTTTGGACCTACAGGTGCACGTGGCATCCTTCCACAATAACCTCTCTCATTTTTGGTCAACTCCATTCTATTTGACCGTGCCGAAATCAAACGCATTGGCGCAAAATGCTTCAATTTGATGCAGTGGAAAGGTGCTAGGTGTGACATTTTTTATTCCATAGCTTGTGCGGTCGAACGGACTGTGCCAACGTGTTGGGGTGGGCAGGTAAATGCTAGTGGAGGTCTCGTTTCGTGCGCCAAGCGTCCCAGTCATTCCGAGCTGTAAGCTACCGGCAAAGTCAAAAGTTGCTAGGATTGAAATTTTGCATTCCACAGGTCCTGGGGCCGAACGGTTTGCGCCAACATGTCGGGGTGGGCAAGTAAATGCTAGGGGAGGTCTCGTTTTGTGTGCAAAGCATCCCAGTCATTCTGAGTTGTAAGCTACTGGCAAAGTCAAAAGTTGCTAGGATTGAAATTTTGCATTCCACAGGTCCTGGGGCCGAACGGTTTGTGCCAACGCATCGGGGTGGGTGGGTAAATGCTAGTGGAGGTCTTGTTTCATGTGCCAAGTGTCCCAGTCGTTCCGAGCTATAAGCTACCGGCAAAGTCAAAAGTTGTTAGGATTGAAATTTTGCATTCCACAGGTCCTAGGGCCGAACGGTTTGCGCCAACACGTCGGGGTGGGCGAGTAAATGCTAGGGGAGGTCTCATTTTGTGTGCAAAGCATCCCAGTCCTTCCGAGTTGTAAGCTACCGGCAAAGTGGCTATCAAATAATCTATGGCTCTTGCTAGGCCATGAAGATGGTGAACCAGTCAATGACTCATCTTCCATCACTCATCGACTAGACCTCCTCGATAGAGATTTTTGAATTTCCACCTATTAATACAATCAAACAACATGCACATTAATATAGAATTTAATATTCAAAATATATAACATGACATAAGTAATCAATCACTTACCACCAATTGGTGATCCCTTTTGATCATTTGTTGTCTCTCTTCTTCTATAGAGCTAGATGGGTAGGGGAGGTGACGTCCTGTGAGAAGCATGAACAAGCAGATTTAAAAGTAAACATGAATATCATAAATATGTACATTAAATGCTGTGCTTATTATAGGACTGTTCTAGTACTATTTTAGGACTGTTGTAGTTAAAACTATCCTAGTAGACATGTATAGGACTATTATAGGACTGTCATCTCATGGAATACAATGATGGCAAGATTACTATCAAGATTAGTATGAAGATTAATTATGACTGTTATAGGACTTTTATAAGAATGCAAAGTAAGGAAGCATAGGCAAGGCACATGAACTGTTTGGTGGAATACCTCAAAGAAATGAGAATTTTGTCAAATGTTGTAGTTGCAATTGCCATGTGACACATGTATGTAATATGTGAAAGCATAGACAAGGCACATGAACTATTTGGCAAAAGACTCAAATACATGTCACCTCATGGAATGCCTTATGTAGAAAAAGGTACAAATGTGCAGTATTAAGAAATACAAATGAGAATTAAAAATCATACCTCGAGTATAGTCAAAATAACCTACGATGCCATACAAAATAATTTACGATGCCATGCAAAATAATCTACGATGCCATCTAAAATAACTTTATTCGCTATCCTGTATAGTCAAAAGCATGCATTATAGTTATTAAAGTAACAAGATTTTTAATAAAACAATTCTAAAAAATAGAAAAAATAAGAATAAGTTAAGATAAAAAATGTCATACCTGTCCATCTGGAAGTTTAAATGCTAGTCAAGTGTACCTAAGGGGTCATCTCTTACCTTCAAAGTATCCAATAGTGCTTCATGATCAGCATTACTAATTGTCCATAGTTCTTTTGATTTTGGTCTTCCACGATGCTTTAGTAACTTGACATTTGTTGCTACAACTAGGTGAGAATACATCAATATGGTTTTATGCTTCTCAAAGTCTTCAAAGGACGGGATGCCATTCTTTTTAACCATATATGTTCGTAACCAAGTCCCAGCAATAACAACTGATCCTGTAGGATATGTGAACCCATCATCATCTGTCATAGGTTGTGTTAGCTTTTGTTTTCCCTATACACATCGTGCCAACCAATAGTCTGACCTCTCTTCATTTCTATGCGGTGCAACAACTGCATAAACATTACCTGGCTGTACAAGGTCTGAAAGATGTTCATAGTCAAATGAGCTCTCCATGTCATTGACGGAAGATGATTGACCTACATATAAAGGGACTAAATATTGTGGAATCCATGCATCTACCCACTCACTTGACTCACAATTGTTCCAATTACATTTAATACAACTCTGACAAAAACAAGCTAATTCTCGTGTCCAAATAGTCCATGTACTTGCATTTGAGCTTTGAAATGAATGCATCTTTGATGATTCACTGATTCTCTGACATTCCAATTTCTCTATCGCTATCCCATCATCAACCAACCAAAAGAACCTGCGCACTTCAGAATCAAGAGCCACTCCTCATGAGAATGCATAGTTACACCACTTAACAATGGAATCTGCATCACTGAATGTAGCACCACCTCTAATCTTTAGTTGTTCTTTAAAAAGAGCTCTCTTCACGCATGCACCTGCTCCATCGTGTTCACCTTTTCCGTTCCCGGCTTCAAAAAAATTCCAAATATGAGGTATACCCTTCTCTACATGCATTTTGCTCAACCAATAGAAATTACGAGCATTCTTGAATTGACCAGTGCAATTATCTGACCAAATGAGATGTTGATCTATTTTAATATCTTTTTCTTGCAAGAACCCATAAAATTGTTCAAAACAATATTGCACAAACTCTGTTAAATGAGATCGATCATCACTCATGTAAAAATGGTATTCTCTGACAATCTTCCTGTTCTCTTCTGTACTCTCGGGGGCATGTCTGTATGTGATGTGAACAAAAATAGCAATCTGAATAGAATTGTAGTACTGGGATTGAACTTCATTTTGGGGTTGCAATGTATAGTTTTCTGCAAAATCAACTACAGAGACAATAGTTCCAATCGGGAAAGAGTCTTTACACATCCTGAACTGTTGATCTAACCATCGAGACCTGTGGCTATGTCTGACATACTTGTAGAAAAGATTTTTCTTAAAATCATCAATAAAATCAGCAATACTTACCTCTCTTACAATCAACTCACATCTAAAACCTTCACCTCCACTTTTCAAATTGTATTTCACTGTCTCATATCTCTTTTTCTCAACCATTCTCTTTCGAAAATCATGCTCGTTGCCCTCATGAAAACATGATACAAAATTTGATAACCCACCACATTGTAAACACTTTTCATTTAAACAATCATTCTTGTAGAACATGCAACCATCATCTCTAATACATAGAAATAAATCCAATAAGTCCCTAGATGACTTTGGTAGTTGAATTGCACCACACTCCTATAACATTTCGTTAGTGTGTAAAGTAGAACGAATATTGCATAATAATTCATGGTACATAGAAAATTCTACATGGTATTTGCAACAACATGTATTACGAACTTTAAGAGGAACACAATAAAATGGCTTAAGAGATTCCAATGCTCTTTGTGAGATTGTCATACCTGGGTGAGTTTCACAATATTGTTTGTACAATGTTGTTTGGCTACATTCCAAGTAATGTTTAGGATGTGGTGTGCGGTCTTTATCACCAATTCTTAACTTTACAACATCTTTTGCATTCGGTGATACCCTAGAGTTAGTGTGCCAAAATCGTTCAATTTCTTCCTTTGTGCTATCAATTAGCTTCTTGTCAACTCGTGGAAGCCTACCACTGAAAGCCCAAGTATCATTGGCAACAGGACTATCTAGCCTTGATCTTAATGCTAGTGCTTTTGACAATGTTTTACGATTCAATCTTAAGTCAACACAAGTTTGCCTCATTAATCGAGCATTTCTTAATTGTTTGCTTACTATTGAGGTTGTTATTACTCTATGGGCAGCTCTTTTATCTTTCTCCTTGCTAGTCTTTCCAATAGAATTGAGTACATTGAAAAGGCTTCTTACAATAATTTTATTCTGATCAGACACTTTGTTTAACCGAATCTTTAATTTCTTTAGTAAAGGTCTCATTTTGTACATCTTTAATAATTGCACAAAAAGTTGGCATTGTTCGGTTAATGTTTTCTTCTCAAAGTATTCATTGAAGAGTTTTGTAGCCCACAACCGAACCGTTCGTGATGACCTCTTGCCTTCAAGTTTTTCCATTATGTTCTCATCAATTTCAAGTAACCATTTTGGGGTTTTTGGGTGTTTTCCAATTTCATCACGGTTATTCTCTTCTTGACAAATGTCCTCTCTTCTTATGAAATTTGGAGATACATTGATTGTTCTTGTTTCATCCATGTTTTCAACCTCATCAATTTTATCAACAAATGGATTATGGAGTGCAATTTCAATATCATGATGTTCATATCCACTTTCTTCAAGTGCACGTCTTCATTTTTCTTCTTCTTCTTTGTCCATGGTATTGCTATTATGAATAGGTGTTTCATAACATTTTTCAATATTTTCATGGTGAATTTCATTCTTATCTAACATTTCATTATAATCAAAATTAACATCTTCAATTTTCATGTCATTAGATGGTAAAGAAGAAGATTCACCTTGATGAGCATCCGCCAAACCCACCCTTCCAATCCTTTTCCTTTCCCTATCTTTTTTCCTAATTGCTTCAATTTCCTCTAATGTAACTTTCCTCCTCCTTTTTGCTTTACGACGACTGTTGCTCCCCATTAGGGGAACAAAAATATCACCCTTATGATTGTAACAAGAAAATTGTGTCTCCAAAAGTGCATAAAAATATTCCTTTCACTGTCATAGCCAGAAATCACGAGTATTTCGACAGCAGAGGGTCTCTGGTTGCAGAAGTCGGGCCCAAAAATATTCCTTTTGTCTTTTTTTTGCTTTTCCAAAATGGATATCCGTTTTGAAAACGGATATCCGTTTTGGAAAACCCAATTCTTTGCAACGGACACTTGCAACTTCCATATGCCTACTACAAAATAGATATCTAGTTTATTATGTACATTTGGATTCTATACTAGGGATTCATTGTTTTATTCAATAAACTTGTGAATTACCATCTAATTTCAATGTTTACACACTAATCCACCTAGGTATCAACTTAATAAAGCTCTGGATATAAGCCATTATTTGATTTTAGGCTATCATCAAATGAGGAGCTTCTAAAGGCAAAAATGTTGTCCCAAAAGAGGACTCAATGTTATTCGTAAAGACATTAGATTGTTAAAATACAAATTCGAGGTTAGATATTCCTTGGGCTATTTTAGTATAGAGAAGCAAAATTGCAATATATGACTATCCTAGGAATTAGAATGGTTGATCATAGGATATTCATGGAATTTTGATATTAATGGATGGATTGATGGATGTTTAGGGAGTTTAAGTTTAAATGTAATGTATGAGAATTCTTATCTATGAAGGATCTAATATGTCTTATGTCTTATTTGCAGGCCATTCAAGAAAGAAATGAAAAGATACCAAGGACTATCATAACACCTATTATAATTAGGTGCATCAAAGGATTGTCATCTAGGACCTTACCAATATGGGAAGTTATCAAAACCATGTCATGTTTAAAATTAAAGGCTTTATCACCTCTTTGTCCCTATAGGCCTATTAGAACAATAGGTCACATTTTATTCATATACCGGGGTTGAGAATAAACACTAAGCATTTGTAGTTATGGCAAGTGTAAATGGAAATAGATCACAACTTTAGACAATCTATCCTCTCCTAGATTGCACTGACTGAGTGGAAATTACAAATTCCCTATTAATGTCCTTTATATACTGAAGGTATGGGTGAGAAAGGTAAACTTTGTATGTTGTAGACAAGTGATGCAGAGCAACATAGCAAAAGCTTACAAACAAGGTGTAAAATACCCATTAACCCACCAATTGCTCAAATAGCTTTTAAAATATCCTTCCCAAGGTCCAAACGAGACCGAAATACACTCTTTCTTTACTATCGGCAAGACATTTCTAATGTCTCATCGAACTATGCTTCATATGTTCTTCCTTTCTCTATTGTCGGCCAGACTTATCATTATCGGTAACCTTCAAATTTGTTAACCTGATGTGGGACCTCTCGCCGATGTGTAGAATCCATCGCTCAGGCTTATGCTATCGGTGTGACTCCTCCATTGTTCTCTGATATGTATAAGAGGACGGATCAAAGTAATTAGCATGCTCCCTTCAAAATAAAGACATGAGAATAGAGCACTTGTGAGATGGTTATTGTAAAGGGACAAATCAATTAGAGACATGCAGTTTCCTAGAGAATTTGGAATGCTTCTGCTCAGGCGATTTTAGGACAAACAAAGATGTTCTAACTTCCCCAGACCACCAAATTCTGCAAGTATACTCCCCTTCAAGTTGTTGTGTGAAATTCTTTTCCAATGAAGTTGTGAGTAATTGGCAAGAGATTTGGGAATAGAACCCTCTAGTCCATTTCTTCTTAAGTCAAGTATCTTCAACGCTTTCAACTGCTCAAACCAAGGTGGAATCCTTCCCTTGAAAGAACTAAAAGAGAGATTTAAAGTGCATAACAAGGAGAGACCTCCTTCGGATGGAAAAAGGGTACCTTTTAATTCCAATTGAGGGAAAATTATGGCCACCACTCTATTGGTATGTTTCTTGTACCAAACACTGGTCCAGAAGCACACATTTTCTGAATTGGTAGAAGTCTAGTTGGAGAAATGTGGTCTCCTTGACTACTATTATTGTAGGATATGCATAAACGGGTTTCTTGAAAAGGCTTTAGAAATTTTCAAGCAAATGCAATTGGCAAGTGTAAAGCTAGATTCTGCAACCTTTGTCAGCATCCTCTCTACCTCTACCAAAATGGGAGCTTTGGAATAGGGTAGGGACATTCATCAAAGCATAATGGAAGTGGGATTTTTGTAGATATTCTAGTTGGAAATGCTCTGGTAGACATGTACGGAAAGTGTGGAAGCATAGACAAGACACATGAACTGTTTGAAAAAATGCCTCAAAGAAATGTGGTCTCATGGAATAAGATGATTGTAGGATATATACACACTTACTCCGATGTGAGATTCACCACCCTTGTCTATTAGTAAGACCAATACCCTCAGTGAGACTTTTTACTTGCATTCCAACGTTATAACTCTCCCTGATGTGTTTACTGTCCATTAGTCATCGGTAAGACTTCTACATCGGTCAGACATTCTCTTCGATTTCTGATATCGTATCTCACACCGAAGGAATAAACACTGAACTACACCATCGGCCAGACTGCCTCTATCGGTGACACTTTTCTTCTCGCCTCTGAGAGTCCATCTCTTTCTGATGTTCCTTCTGTCGGTGTGACTCCCTCTCATTGGTGTAGTTCTCAACTATTCTTCCGATGTGCCGATAAATAACCCATCGGTGACACTTAATGATTGTCACCCCGATATGACTTGATCTGTGAGATCAATGTTGTCGGCTCAATGGAACTTTGTCTCTCCGATAACTATTGTTAGTCTGATGTCTTCGATTTAGCCTATACATAACATGACTTGTTTTCACCGGTCAACTAACATATCTTTTCCCAATTTCCCCAATATGGCTGGTCAACCTTTGTATCCTTTGACATGTACATTCACCATTTACAACCACGATAAATGATAGCAAGATATACACGAAATGTCCATGCATACATAAACGATATACCCATGGATTGTATCTTCGGTGAAACAATACCAATGGTACAAAATATGTTGCTTCTCAAAACCAATGGCACAAAATTTTTCATAGATCAACAAAATGGATATCCGTTCTGAAAACGGATATCTGTTTTCAGAATGGATATCCGTTTTCAGAACGGATATCCATTTCTAGTTGCTTTTACCGAAGAAAAATGGATATCCGTCTTGCTTTGGTACAAAGCAAGACGGATATCCATTTTGATTGTTGACTTTTTATGGATTGTAACGTGTTTTAATGTTTCAGTCTCTTCTTGGAACTTCACCCTTCGTGCTGACGACTTTTTTTTTATGCAAAATTGATAAAACAAAAAGGGTTTATAGAAAAAATTGTTAGCTTTCTAAAAATATAAGATTTATTTGGTTATCATTTTATTAAATAATTATTAATAATTTTCAATATACCGTGTCTCTGAAATCCTGATGGACACACTGATTGAAAAACATCCATAACTTTCAAACCATTTCACCTTTTTGAGATCCGAAACCTACGTCACACTCTATGCTTTTCTGGTTATAGGTTAAAAAAAAATTTGAATTTTGATTTTTTTTATCGAGTTAGGTTGGCTGGAAAATTACTTTTTATTTTTAAAAAAAAGTCACAGTAAAAAAATCATAACTAATTATTTTATTAGAAAAAAATTTCAAATAAATATGCATCACATCCGGACATGAGTCCTCTACTTATTTTAAAAGTTTCAAAAAAAAATATATATATTTTTACTCATAGTTAGGTTGGCTGGACAGACACCCACTTTTTATTTTTTCTGAAAAATTTAATAGCTGTTCATTGAAATATTCAATTTTCACTAAGTAAATTTAGTTTTTTTTTTAAAAAATAGTAGCCTATAAACTAGATTCAATTCTCTACAAATTTCATTCTTACATCTTTTTCAAATTATATAGATAATCCATTCAAAATTTCACATGAACTTGATAAAGTCTGATTTTTTGTATTTTCATTGCCACTTAGAGGTATAGTTTGGCCCATCATGATCCTACACATACCCACTTCTTCCTCCAAAACTACCTCTACCTCTGAAATTCCTTCCATCTCTACTTCTAAAGTTCCTTCCACCTCTACCTCTATTATTCTGCTCACTCTTTCTCTTTATCTTCTCTTCAACCCTTAAGGCCATTTGGAAACACTTGTTCACTGTTTCTGGTGCTAAGATGCTGATCTCATCTTGGATGTTCATCCTTAGGCCATTCAAATACCTGGCCACCTTCTCTAACTCTTCTTCTTGTCTCTTTGATCTAAGATTGAGTTTATAAAACTCATGTGTGTATGCATTCACATCAATGTCTCTCTGTCTGAGGTTCTGCAATTTCTTATACATCTGCACATTATAGTCCAGAGGTAATAATTGTGCCTTGAATTTGGTCTTCATCCTCTCCCAGGAGGTTATCATATTCTTCCCCTCCTTGACTCTCTCCTTGCTCATAATTCCACTAGGCAAGAGTAGATCTCTTCAATCTTACCTTTGCCAACTTAACCCTCTTATCATCAGGGACTTCTTTGTATTCGAAATGATTGTTCAATGCCTCAATCCAATCAATCATCTCTTCAGCTTCCATACTTCCACTATACATAGGTAACCCATCTATGGTGTCCCTATTGACTGACTTTAATGCATTTAAAAATGCCCTCTAGTCTATTGGTATCTCCTTTGTCTTTTTACTAGTTTCAACAATTTTCATATCGCCTTCATCGCTGTCACTTTCATCTTCCCTATCTTTGCTTTTGGACTGCTTGAATTCTCCCAACTTGGATTCAAGCATCTCCTTGATCAGCTTCTTAATAGCATCCTGCAACATACTTTTGGGAGGCATCCTCTCTGCCTTTGTCTTGCTTTCTCTGTCTGACATAAACATTCACAGATAGCACCCAAACGCCAACACTCCTGCAAATCCTCAATTCAACTTGCCACCCAAATCTTTTCAGGCTCTGATACTAATATGATGGGGAGTGCATAGCAGAAACCGTAAAATGGGCCCTAATTACCTCTCAATTGGCAAGACTTCACATATGAGCTGCCAATGACTCCACTTCGCTCTACCTTCGGTGAGACCCACCTTGTCAATGAGCACTTATAGGCCCTGGCTGATGCGCCGATGAAACAACATCCTCAGTGAGACTTTCACTATCGGTCAGGCTTTCTCCAGAGTTGCCGATAAAATTGATCACTTGCTCGTCGGTGTGATAATTGCTATCGACCACCTTAGGGTTTGCTATGCTGATTCACCAATATGCCGTCGCACAGTCTACCTTCTCTAAACCCTAGCACATGGAGATGCTAGGTCAACCTACTATGCGAAATGCACTGTCTGGATCCTCTGCACTGCCGAACAATGGAACAAAACAGAAAACAAAAGAAAATATTTATACAATGAAGCCATTCCACTGATTTCAATAGAAATCTCACCAGTGGAATGCTTCATGACGACATACAACAACAAAATGGAAAGCTCAGAGAGAACAAAAACTACAGCTATACAAATTGCAATACAGGAAACATAAATTGAATTAACAAAACATAATGATTCTATTTCTCCTTAGCACAATCACAATTACATTCGATCGTACTCTTTCTTTGATCTGATTACAATGATCATTTGGTTCATTCCTCTGGGTATTTATTAACTCACCCTGAAGAGTACCAAACTGACTCCAAGCGGTCGGGAGACTGCGGCTAGGAGACAACCATCTAAAATAACCTCCAACTGCCCTACTGCCCTATTTTGGCATTATGCGGTTACAATTTGACAAAAGTGTCCTAAGTCACTTGGGACTTACAAAATGAACCTAGATACAAATTGAAATGAAAATGCATTGGACAAATAGACCTTATTACAAAAGAAAACATGATTTTTCTAGGTGCTCCTGCACCAGTATTCTAATAAGAATATAGTGACAATCATTAGAAAATTGATTGATACCAATCAGTACACTTGGCATAAGAAGTTATATTATTTTCTATGTGAAACCAAGATTACTTCTAAGGGAACCATTGGCACATCACCAATTATCATTATGTATGGTATAGATAAATCTTATGATTACTTTGGAGATATTAGAATTACATCTAGCTACAATAGTTGAAGACAATGAATTTAATGATCCTAATGAAAAAGGATGGGTATATGCACAAATATGGGGGCCAAAAAAAGGTCAAAAAATATTTTTCAATAAAAAATAATCAATAATGTAATCACAATATAAAACCATAATGTAGTCATGTTATAACATGATCATGTTATGGCTTGGTAGTATCAAGCCCAAGGATTGATCACTTCCAAGCCTAAACACAAGTGTGTTATAAAAGATAAGATAATAAATGTAGCCCATTTCTACTCATTTTCTCAAGAATGTGATCGTGTTATTATGTGAACATATTTTGGGTAATTTAGAGTAGATTCATTGAAGAAATCATGCCACCACGATGTGCAAGAGGTAAGTTCGTTCAATTTTTTAGAAATTTTAGTTAAAATGAATCAATTTTGATTCACACTTGTGTTGATTTGTTAATTTTTAATTTTTAGCAGATTCAAATCTCTCAACACCTCCAAACCCTCATCCTTCCAATGAAATGTTTGATGAAAATCCTATTGAAGAGCATGAGTAGAATAATACCCTCAAAGTTCCCCTTCATTAATTCTGAGGCATCCTCATAATACCCAAGAGAATATTTTAGTGAAAATCAAACATAATAAAAAGGAGCTTCAAACCTTAGTAGACACCCTAAAAAATCTAAATGTGGCAAACACACATCAACAAACTCTTGTAACATTGTTGGAGTCAATAATATCTCCCATATATTTAATCAGTGGGTAAATAAATACATGGATAAATTATAGAGAAAATACTTTCCAATATTATGCAACAAAACTATCTTATAAACAAGTGAAAGACCAAAAAAATAATGAAAACTAATTTATGTGCATTAAATGTAGACCTAAGAACTAATCAACCTATGCATACAATTTGTAAATGATTTCATATTCATTGGTGTCAACACCAAGGAATAAAGGATAACTTCTGAGATAGGTGGTGGATGGTTTCTTACCATCCCCCATACAACAACAATAAAGTGCCTCAATATTTCTGGAGGAAACTCTATTGCGAGTTTATTCTCAATGAAATTCTAAATTATTTTGATATGCACAATTTTCAAGGTAGAAATAAAGGCTCTACACATGATAGACAATAGGCACATCATGCTTAGGGCTAGTTATCAAGATCCATTGTTCACCCATCTATTTAGCATATCATAACCCCTTCCATTGTGAAGGAAAGTATCAGGTGTAGACCTTGTAGTCCATTAGTTCACTCAAATAGACCTTGCTACAATATAGTTGAAATATTTCCTAGGGTGATGAGAATGAACCTTTGAGACATCAACTATCACCACACATGATAGTAGATGAAGAGAAGAAAATGATGATTGAGGATGATCATCAGTTTGTGAGAAGTGATTATTTATTTATGTCATTTTATGTTTCATGTTTTTTTGTACTAAAGTGCATATTATTTAATTGTATTAATAGGTGGAGCTAAAATAGTCTTTAGACTAGGAGGTCTAATTTGTGGATGAGAGTTATCACTTATGATATTGGTTCTCCATCTTCCTGGAAAAGTAAGAGTCATCAATTGTTCAACAACACTCCATATTTTTTATGTTTGAACATTTTTGTTGTATGAATTCACATCCTATAGGTGTATATTTGTATTTTTCCAATGTATATCA
The DNA here is from genome assembly GCA_027924645.1 of Cunninghamia lanceolata. NCBI lineage: Eukaryota > Viridiplantae > Streptophyta > Pinopsida > Cupressales > Cupressaceae > Cunninghamia > Cunninghamia lanceolata. The sequence continues at coordinate 10,338,912 of BSBN01000472.1, read as the reverse complement.
TTACATCTATATGGATTTGTATGTATCATTTGTAATTCACCAACATATATCATTGTATACCTATATGACTTTGTTTAGACATTCATCATATGCCTATATGGCATTGTAGTCCTTATGACACCATATGACATTTTCATAAGATTATGTATACCTTCATGGCCTTATTGACATCAATATATATAAATAGAGAGAGATCCTTAAATGTACAGATGCTAGCAAAGAATCATATTTTGATCACTATCAACAATGAAACTAATCTTAAGTTTGAAGTGAGAATTAAAACAATTTAAAACATTTATGATCACTCCTAACAATAAGTAATCTCAAGCTTTATTATTCAAACCACTCAAATGATTTAAACCATTTAATCCATGAATACATACAAAATATTTATATATATTTATCTCAATAAGGCCATGAAGGTATACATAATCTTATGAAAATGTCATATAGTTTCATATATATATATATATATATATATATATATATATATATAATCTAATTTACTCATGTAAGACCTTGTAAGGTCTATGTTTTGGGATTTGCACCTATTTGTGTGAAGCTTCAAGAGTGATGAGAAATATGTAAAAGAGGTTGGAATGTGTCTAAACAATGAGTTTCCATCTTATAGCTAATAAAAGTCTATGTTTGGTGAGTTTAGAGCTTGAATAATGCTTGTATATGCATGTACAATGATAAGGGAGCCTATAGAAATCCAAAATATCATTTTCACACTTTTCTGGTCTTCAGGCTCTTGAGACTTTGTTGATATAATGTAGCTCAGAAGGATTGGAATTCTTAGGCAACAAAAAGACACCTCTAGCAGAATAATCTGCCCACCTAGATGTGTTGGCATTGTCGATTTAGTGCCATGAGGATTGAAATGTGAAATATCACTCATAACACCCTTTCACTTAAAAAAATTGAAGCATTTTGCAACATTGTGTTTGTCACCACCAAGAGAAAATGAATTCAAGTTGAAAAAATAGAGATAGGTATTTATAGTGGGACCCAATGTCCATCTATATGTTCAAACAAGACATTCCTAAGTGCTAGTATATGAGAGAATAGTCATGCCAAATTTTGGTCTTAGAGCTCTTAAGAGACTTTGTCAATTTGATGTGGCCCAAAAGGATTAGGACACTTAGGTAATGAAAATACATCTCTAGTAGTAGTAACCCACCACCTAGACATGTTGGAATTGTTAGTTTGGTGCCATAAGGTGTGGAATACAAAATATCACTCCTAACATTCTTTCACTAAAAAAACTAAAGCATTTTGTAACATTTCATTCATTGCCACCATGAGAAAACAAAATTGAGTTGATAATACTGAGATACATATTTGTAGTTGGACTTGATGTCCACCTATAGGTTCAAATGAAGCATTCTTAGGTATCACAATTTGAGAGAATAGTAGTGTCAAAAAATCTAGCACTTTTTTAGTCTTAGATCTCTTAAAAAACTTTGTCAGTCCAACATAGTCTAGAAGGAGAATAATGCTTGGGTAGTGAAAAGACACCTCCAATAGTAGTAACCTTCCCACCTAGATGTGTTGGTGTTATTGATTCAATGCCATGAGGTGTGGAATACAAAATACCACTCTTAGCACCCTTTCATTGAACAAAACTAAAACATTTTGTAACATTGCATTCATTGCTAACATGTGAAAACAAATTTAAATTGAAAAAAATGGAGATAGGTATTTGTAGTTGGATTCAATGTCCACCTATTGGATTAAATGAGACATTCCTAGGTGTCAAGTTTGAGAGATCAATTGTGCCAAAGTTTGTTAGAAGTTTGTGATCATGCAAAGGCATAACTTAGTTTTTAAATATTGTTTAGCTCAACAAGTTTACATTTAGTTTCACTATTCATGGCTTGTGGTGACTTTTTAGAGTTTGTAATAGAAAATGAACACATTTCAAGATACATTAGATACAAGAGTGCTTATGATGTGAACCACACGAAGATTCATCAACCCTTCATCACCACATTCAATTTGAGAGATCCCACTACACATTTGGCCAACTACACATTTCATGAGGCATTGATCTTTATGCCACCTTATGGCTAATTGTGATCACTTCTTAGGTTTAAGACTACTATATAAAGATTGTTAATAGTTATTTGAAAATAGGGAAGTTAAAAAATATAGTAGAGAGTGAGAAAGAGAGAGAGAGTTGAGAGATTGAAATATCATTGGAATTCTTTAATTTGTATGCTCTTTAATCAAATGGTTGACGCTTAGCATGCTGGAAGCCCATTTGTAGCATATTGTATTTCATTTGTGATTGTGAATTAATAAAGATTATAATATTGTTGTACTATTTCATTAAGTTTCCACTATTAAATTATGTTTTTCTATTTTGTTGCATGGCTAGATAGTCCTTCATTTGACCCTTTGCCCATAATTGCATCACACCTCTAATAGTAGTAACCCATCTACCCAAACATGTTGACATTATTGATTTGATGCCACGAAATGTAGAATATAAAATATCACTTCTAACATTGTTTCACTAAACAAAACTAAAGCATTTTGTAACTTTTCTTCTCTATAATTATAAAATATCAAATCTAATTATAAACTAAGGGTAAAAGCTCAATATCTTAAAATAAAACCAAAGTAAACATAAAACTATAAGTTTAAAGAAATACACTTTTCTCCTTTATAATTACAAAATATCAGATTTAATTACAAATTAAACATAGAAGATCAAAGTTATTTATAAACTAAATAAGAGAATACAAAGCTCCTCACCTTCCTCAACCCCTTCCCTACCCTCATGAACCTCAAATATTTTATTCGTAAAGTTATACAAAATTTGAAGTAAAGTTGGCAATATCCCAATCTATATGCCAAGTTAATGAGCCTCATTGGGAATGAATTATAAAATGGCCTTCAGCAATACCATTTCTCTTTAATATAAAGCCTAATTAATAAAATTTGAATGTTTATAAATAGTTTTTTATTGCATACTCCAAAATTTATTTAGATGCATGAAGCCATTGGGACAACTACAAACTATCATGAGCTTGGTGGCTAGTTAATGTTGCTGAAACTCACTTTCATTTGGTTTAAGAATTGATAGCTTTGACGACTTGCACGATAAAGTTTAGGCTTAGTGTTTTATTGAGAAAAAGCACATTTTTTTAGATCTAACATCATTAGCAAGGCTACTGAATCCTTTGCACTTTTCTTGTCACTTCGTATCTCACCATCAACTACCAATTCTCCTCTTTCAAGAATGTGCACTACAAGTTTGAATGAAAATCTGCAAAAATCACAAGAGGGCATTATATTAGATGGTTACTTCAATGAGCTTGTGAGGAGAGCACCATGAATGAAGAAGATGAAAATTTGCAAAAATCCCAAGTGGGCATTAAATAGAAGATTGAAACTCATTTTAAGAGGTCTAGTGTGTGGTCTTTAGAAGACATTTACAAGTGCAAAAAGTTGTAGGACAACCATTGAAACTCTAGTTCAACTCATTGAGGAGTACAGACCTATGAAGTCAAAAGAGTTGATATTGTATATGGTTTTGTTGTAGAATGTCTCCAAGTCATTAATGTATCTAGGAAGATTTCTCAGTCACAGTTGGGTATTCTCCTTTTCCATGTTTGATGGCATGAATGTAATACTAGGTTAGATGAATGCGACTGCATTTTAAAAATATTGCAAGCTTTGTAATAATCTCTCTCATGTTATAGATGGGTATATCCATTTATGTTCTCAATTACTAAGCATGTTTTGTTTCAAGATCTCATATTCTATGGTGTACACAAATACATAGATCATTATTATTTTGGTTTTAGTTTGTTTTTTTCTTAATGAACCGTGACTCTGTTGCCCATAGAGTAGGCACCAGTTTGGAGCCATTCCTGTCAGTTTCACATCATTTAAACAAACAAAAACATTAACTAGTGGTTTAGGGGAAGAACCATCAATTTTGTGCATCCTTGACTGTCAATATAAACATGGAATTATCTCAAGTGAATATAAAATGAATCTATTTCATGTGGCTTATACATGCACAATTATATCACCTATGATGAGGAGGGAGATGTGGTGGACTTGACAAGTTTTACAACTAAGTAGTTTTCTTGTTTATCGATAGATAGGTGTGTATATGGAAAAATGGATTAAATCTAAACTAATAAAACCAAAGAACCCAATAACATAAAGGAAACGAATCTAAGTAAAAGCCATAAATCACCAATCAAAGATAAATGAAAGCTCTTACCAAAACCTGTATTGTTCCCTTTTGGAGATATGTGGATTGCTCAATGTAGTTGCAAAGCCATGGCTGCAACAAGCAAGTATGTGCTCAAGAGATCAATGTCAAAAGATCGTTATAGTGCTCAATCGACGCGTTGTGTATGCTCAAAGCTCTGTTAAGTATGCCTAAGAATACGATCGAAGAGAGAGGGGCTCAATGAAGGAGATGAGGGGGGTTTATATAGATTTCAAGGAAAATCGATCAACGGTCCAGATAATTCAGAAGAATCAACGGAAGAGAATAGTTGAGGAACGTGCAACGAATGAGAAGAAGACATGTGTCTTGCTTGCTTTTGCATGAGAGGAGTTATCAAGAATAGAAGAATGAGTTAACTGAAGAGATAAATCAATTAAAAGAATAAAGCAATCAGTTAAGTGATTTAAAACAAGAAGAAGAGATTTGCATGAGAAAAGAAGATATTTTGCTTTATTAAATATAGAAATATTTAATTGATGAGCAAAAAAGCTTGAGTTATATTAGAGATAACTCAAATTAGAAGAAAAAGCAATTTAAATAAATAATTGATTTATTTAAATTTAGAGAAGATATTTTTGGAAGAAGTAATTAAATAATTAGGATTATTTAATTTAGAAGATTTAAAAACAAATTAAATAAATAAATTTATTTAATTGTTGTGCATGATTTTGGAAGAATAATTTTTTATTTAATTAAATAATTTAAGAATTATTTAATTTTAGATAAGAGGGAATTTGTTGAATTAATTAAATAATTGGATATATTTAATTAATGTAGATGTGAATTTTGGAAGGTGACAATGATTTAATTAAATAATTAAAATTATTTAATTGTGGCAGAATAATAGAGGAATTTAATTTAATTAATTAAATAAAGAGAATTTATTTAATTAATGTCGAAAGTATGTGATTTAGAAGAATTTGATGAAATTAATTAAATAATTAGATTATTTAATTAACATTTGCAATGCAGGTGATTAGACAGATTATGACGAAATGCAAGTGATGCGACGACTTGGTCATTTTAGGGTGTCTACATTTTGCCCCTCTTTGATGCAATGCAGCATGTAGCGTTGCGTCAAAGAAATTAATTGTTGAAGAGGTGATACAATTTTTATGCCCCAGTGTAGCTAGTTGCCCCAGCGTATGCCCCCTCGAGCGGGAAGACAGGGAAGCGACAGAGGAAAGGTGTTGACGCTCGACTAGAAGATTGTGCTACCAGGTGGGAAGAAAAGCAGAAAATGGGGTGGGAAAGAAAAACCAAGGGTGGGTACCCTATAAATAAGTCCCATGGGGACCTCAATCCTCATTTGCACCCATTGAGATTCTAAATTTTAGAGAGAAGAGCTTCTAAGCTTAGTTGAGAGAGAGGTGAGCAGACAGCGCGGAGAGATGCCGATTCCAGTGCATAGACATCGGGCGGAGCTGGTGCGGACCTATGGGAGGCCAGCAGGAGCGCCGGCAGTGGTAAGTGATCAAAAACCTCCTTTGAATTTGTCGATTAGGGGTAGATTAGGGCTAGATTTAGGCAGGGTGTAGCATTTTAGCCAAAAGCGCTTTAGGTTGCTGCTGCGCGTCGGGTAGTCGTCTAGCGCGCTTTTGGCGCGACACAGTGCGGGTGGTAGTCACACGCAGCGCATTTGGTAAAACTGCGTCACTTTTGGCATTCGGTGTCTGCACCGCAGCGCAGTTGGGAAATCCCGCAGCGCTCTTGGCTAGGCAATGTAGCGCGCTTGGTTAGGCAGTGCAGCGCAAGTGGGGGAAGGAGGAAGAAAATGCGTCGCTTCTGGTATGGCAGAGTGGAGCAGTTGGTATGGTAGAATGGCGCAGTTGGAAAAATAAGGCGCATTTGGTTCAAAAATCAAAGCGCGACTGTTTGAACAGGAAGGCGCGGTTGGGGGAGAGGGACAGCGCGTTTGTAGAAAACTAAGCGCTGTTGGTTTGAATAGAGGAAAAATTAGGGTGCAAGCCAAAGAGTGAGGCTACCAAAGAGGAAAGGGCAAGCTGGGGGTTTAGGGACTGATGAGGATTTGGTTATGGAAGAATTGACATGTGATTTGTTATGGATGCAGAGGATTTTGCCACCGTTGATGTCGCGGGAGCGATACCACGCGATTGCGCACGAGGTTGTTCAGTTGACCTGGGAGGAGGATGCATTCTTGGCATGTGGCGCACTTGACACACATTAGGGTGAATCTCGCCCTAGTGACAGCAGTCGTGGAGAGATACCACAGTGAGACTTCGTCATTCCATTTTCCGACGGGGGAGGCTACAGTGACACTAGAGGATGTATATCGCATCTTGCGGATCCGGATAGACGGGGAGATTGTTGACTTTGACCCGGCACGAGGCCAGGTAGGCTTGGAGGAGGTCTTCTACACAGATGACCTATGGATAGACGATGGGGAGATCAGATGGGCAGACGTCCTGAGACTCTGCGATAGGATCAGATGGATCATGGCATCGTTGATTGGTGGCTTCCTGTGTCCAGACAGGAGATCGAGAGGCCTATCAGTTGGTTGGGGGACAGTGTTATCAGGGATGTTCACCCATGGTAGATAGTATGCGTGGGGGCCTTGCGTGTTAGGCCAGTTATACCATGATATGCATTACTGTGTATACAGGAGAGGTAGGAGCCTCTCAGCAGGGGTGACCTTGTTACAGGTGTGGGCGTGGGAGCACATTCTAGTTATCCGACCCATGGCGCAGCACCACCGAGACAGAGGGGAGTCGTATGCGTTTCTATATGATGGGGTGATGACACACAGGAGGATGGGATCTGTCAGCTACTGGCGGTGACAAATTGACGAGATGGACATATTCATCTGGAGGCCGTGGTTATTGTGCGAGGAGTGACCAGATGAGCACGAGCAGCTCATGTACTATAGACAGGCTCGCTATCTATTCGGTAGATAGACAGATATGATAGAGAGATATCTTTCGGAGCAGGTACTGAGATAGTTTGGCCTACCACAGGGGCTACCAGTGGGGGAGGCCACACATGCCAGGACGCGGCGAGAGACTGGAGACTGGGACGCAGTGATCCTAGTGGCGACAGCATTAGCAGAGGTGCGGGGACTTATCCCCGTGAGATGGGATTGGGACACAGGGCTAGCAGACCCAGGGACACTGCCAGACTATGATCAGTACTGGCAGACTCACAGGCCGATGAGATTGACTACACCAGGTGTAGTAGGGGCAGTGGGAGAGGTGTTAGTACTTGGCGGAGAGGCCAGGATGAGGCGGCGGGCCAGGGCAGCCGGACAGCAGGCAGGTGGCCAGCAAGAGGATGCTGAGATGGTAGAGACATTGGTCCCAGTCGTAGAGACTGATCTGCAGAGGGCCGAGCGACTGCTGCAGGAGGAGATAGCCTGGAGGACTCGACTAGAGCTCCAGATGGTTAGACTGAGGAGAGACAGGGATACAGCGTGGGCAGAGGCGAGACAGACAGAGGCCATAGCCCAGGCACAAACACAGGCAGCCACAGCCGCACAGACAGCCCTAGCACAGGTGCAGGCGCAGCTACAGGCACAGGTGCAGGCATACAGGTAGTTACAGGCCCAGGTACATGCACAGGCACAGGGACAGATGCAGCCGCCGGCCACACTAGCAGCAGACACCGAGGCAGTAGCACAGGCCAGGTGAGAGAGAGATGCAGAGGTACAGCTATGGTTGACAGCAGAGGCTACACTCTTTAGAGTGAGGCGGGAGAGAGAGGAGGCACGCCGTGCACTGGGTGCAAACCAGAGGACCCTATACAGTGAGCTCGTCTGAGTGTAGGGTGAGCTGGTATCAGCTGGCCGGGAGGCAGAGTATTACAGGGGGCTGTATGTGGGTGCAATGCCGACAGCTCAGCAGGCACCGAGCTATAGAGACAGGAGCAGGTCAGGGGCATCAGGATCCCGGAGGACAGGGCAGTCAGCATCCTCAGTCAGAGGGCCACTTTTGCCGCAAGGGGGAGGAGGAGGACCATCAGGGGGACCGCCACCGAGCACAGGGGGAGGCCAGGGGCCACAGCAGGAGGGCAGCTCCACCCACTAGGGCCTAGTCATGTATATTGTATCATATTGTATTATTTTGGACAGATGCCTGCGTGCATTCTGATGTATATTTTGAGGGCTCTTGATAGCCTTGATGTACTATATTGGTGTATATTTAGATGTATACACATTTTGTATTATTGAGGTAGACACAGACACTTTGTATTATGATGACCATTACATGATATATATATGATGATCTATTCGACTCAGTGCTGTTCATGCTTTTTGTGTATGCATTCTTTGATGTTATGGATGTGATGATATGTATGTAAGATTATGGATTCATGTGATGACATATATTGTTTATATGATGCTTATAGATGTATGATGATAGAGATGTATGCTGATATAGATGTGATGACTAGTGATATTGGACATGTGGGTTTTGCAGATATGCATCAGAGAGGAGAACAGGAGGAGATGGAGACTGTTGATCGATTACTGCAATGAAAGCGATATAAAGGATGTGGAAATGGATGAATGAGCTTGTTGCAATGGCTTTGCATTTGTATATAAAGAGCAATCCTTAGTTTGATATAGCACGTGGATAGTTCGCCACCAGGGTACAAAAGACCAAGGTACAGTAATATCCGAGTGCGTGGACGTTGACTCTGCAAGAAAACGGTTTGAACCTAGATCCCTTAGACATAATATAACCTTGTTGGAACATGTGAATAAGCCATAGTCTTGAACATAAAATAAACTTCAATACATGTAAATGCAAGAAGAAATATTAATATGTAAGATGCTAGGACGTAACACACACAAGATAAATAGAATGCTAGAAAAGATGCTAGAGATCATTCCTCAAACACGGCACACAGAAAGCAATGACTAGGCCCCCAATCCGTACTGCATCGCAACATACCAAGATTATGGATAAATCAAGGTAGTCTTGAATAGGTATTGGAAAAGGAACCAAAGATAAACCATAACACAAATTGACTGACTTACAAAGTAAACATACAGCCAACATATTCTCTTGCCAAAGAGGTTGCTCAGGATAGATTGGGTAGGAAAGATAACAGCCTTATCGTAGGAACTCTGTGTCCGTTAAAGGGGGCTATCTACCTAAAAAGACAATATCTGGCTACAGGAAATGCCACATGTCGCAGGAGACGCGTGTGTTGGTCTCGATAATGGAACACTTCGCAGAAGACAAGCTTGTGGATCTAGGGCTTGGTTAAGCGGTACTTAGCTGATGTTGGCAATCGGTATGCAGGACAGTAGATGACTCTGGAAGAAAGCCTCTTTGCTTCAAGTTTGTTAAGGACTTTTGCTTTGAAAGGATGCGCTAGCTTGCTGCTTGACTTAGTCAAGTCGAGGCGAATGGATTTTGACAAACGGAAGACTAGAAGGGTGACAGTGCTAATGGATTGAAATGGGTGGAGAATGGTGGATCGTGTGTGCCTGAGTACTGGATACATCCTTCATATTCCAGACTGCCTACATAACCTGTATCCACGGGATCAAGGCACACTTACGATGGAAGATGAATGTGATAAATATGTAGTTCTGGATAGAGTGATGAATGGGTCAAGGTGGAAGGGGGAGATCTTATGTACCTGAGTACTGGAAACGTCCTTCGGATTCTAGACTGCCTACATACCCATATCCATGGGATCAAGGTACATTAAGATTGAGAAGAGATGATATGTAGTTCTGGTTATTGTGATAATGTAGAAGAAGAGCGGAGAAGAGGTGATCTTATGTACCTGAGTACTGGAAACGTCCTTCGTATTCTAGACTGCCTACATACCCATATCCATGGGATCAAGGTACCTTAAGACTGAGAGAGATAATATGTAGTTCTGGTGGAGGTGATGATGTAGAACAAATGTTGAGAAGATAACAGCCTTATCGTAGGAGCAATGTGTCTGTTAAAGGGTGTTACCTGTGGAAATGAGACAAGATTGAAGTATGCGCTGCGAACCACGAATAAGGAACCAATCCTAGACCGAAGCTAAGGAAAGAGTTGCCCCCATTCTGGTAGAGGAAACTGTAGGGGTGACTGCCGAAGAAGACACAGAATGACTTGACCTAGGACAAGACAGTGTTAACTGTAGACACCGATCAAGACGTGGGATGATGATGAGGGACACTGACAAATTTCCAAGCTATACTAGGTAGGGAGATGGAAATGCAAACCAAGTCAATGGTTGTATTATGGATGGATGGATGAAGCAGGTTGCGAACTGGACAAGGAGTGGACAGGACTCAATAGACGATGGATGCTGACTCTACGCATAGCGCCTGTTTGCCAGGTTTTCACTATGGTACTTATCCAAGGCGCCTGTTTGCTAGGTTTTCACCAGAGGATGATTGTTTTTGTATTTTTGTATTTTTGTATTTTTTTTTATTTTTTTTTATTTTTTTGATTTTTTTGACTTTTTTGATTTTTTTGATTTTTTGTGGGAATACTCTGAGGATCAGGCATAGAACTTCTTGAGATGGACACTGTTAAGTGGCTCATCTAGAGGAATGCCGTCAGGTGTAGCTAAAGTATAAGCTCCCGATCCATATGCTGCTGTGACAATGAAGGGACCTAACCAGTTAGGCTCAAACTTGCCCTTCTTCTCTCGATCTGCTTGATTTCTCTGATTCTCCTTAAGTACAAAATCACCAACTTGAAACCGTCTTTCTTTGATCTTTTTGTTGTAATTACGCCAGAGGCGGTTTTGATAGACATGGAGATGATTAAGTACGGCAAGACGCCTCTCATCTAGTAGTTCAAGCTCAGCTAATCTAGAAGTACGATACTCATCTCCACCGATCAGGTCCTGCATGGATACTCTGAGGGATGGGATCTCGACCTCTATAGGTAGGATGGCTTCAGAGCCAAAGACCAAGGCATAGGGTGTGGCACCAGTTGGTGTTCTGATACTAGTGCGGTAGGCCCATAGAGCGGGATTGAGTTGCAAGTGTCAATCACGACCAGCTTCATTGACCGTTTTCTTTAGGATCTTGAGAATGGTTTTATTGGAAGCCTCAGCTTGGCCGTTACTCTACGGATAGTAGGGAGTTGAAAAGCGATGTTGGATATTGTACTGTATGCATAAGGCACGGACATCTTGGTTCTTGAATGGTCTCCCGTTATCAGTGACAATGGCTTGGGGAATACCATACCGGCATATGAGGTAGTTTAGGATAAACTTGGCTATTTGCTTACCGGTGATGTAGGTCATAGGAAGGGCTTCCACCCACTTCGTGAAATACTCAGTGGCGGTAATGATAAACTTGTGGCCATTGGAGGAGGAAGGGTGGATTTGTCCTACGAGGTCGAGACCCCATTGAGAAAAGGGCCATGGAGTTGTCACAGGTTGTAACTCATGCGTTGGTGCGTGAATCAAATCTCCATGCTGCTGACATTGTAGACACTTCTTAGCAAACTGTGCAGCATCTTGCTCTATTGTAGGCCAGTAATAACATGTTCTGAGTATCTTCTTGGCAAGATTAGGACCGGTAGAATGCGCGCCACAGACACCTTTGTGTATGTCTTGTAAGGTAGTTTCAGCTTCTTCTGCGTTAAGACATCGTAAGAGGATACCATCGAGACTCCGGTGATATAGTGTATCACCCAGAATGATGTAACGAGAGGATCGACAGATAAAGGTTTTGCGTTGGGTGGATGATAGGTCAGGGGGAAAGGTATTGTTCTTGAGGTATTCATAGATATCTTCGTACCATGGGGCATTGGGACCAACAAGTTCGCAGATGATTTCTGTAACAGGGACATCGACGGCTGGTATCAACAATTGCTCGATCAAGAATTCACACTTCTGTGTATTTGTAGGCATGTCGATCAATGACCCTACAGAAGCCATAGAATCTGCAGCTTTGTTATGCTCTCTTGGAATTTGCTCAAATGTGATGCGAGAAAAGTGTGGTTTGTAGGCATCCACTAGTTGCTTGTAGGGGACCAACTTTTCATCCTTTGTTTGGTATTCATCTGTAACTTGGTGAATGACTAGCTGTGAGTCTCCATATACTTGTAATTCTGTGATATCCCATTGAACTGCTGTATTTAGACCTATAAGGAGTGCTTCATACTCGGCTATGTTGTTGGTGCAAGGGAATGCAAGCCGATATGACTTTGGAATGTAGTCATTCTGAGGTGTAACAAATAAGATGCCCACTCCTGATCCATGCTGTGTGTAAGAACCGTCAAAGTACAACTTCCACATTATGGAGGTAGCAAGAGTGAAGAGATTTTCATCAGGAAAGTCTGCTACCATAGGATGTGTATCTTGCATAGGTGCTTCTGCTAGTTGATCCGCGAGGGCTTGTCCTTTAATTTCCTTACGATCTGTGTACTCAATGTCGAACTCACTAAGGATCATGACCCATTTAGCTAGTCTGCCTGTGAGAGCTGCTGTTGCTAGTAGATACTTCAAGGGATCAATCTTGGCTATCAGATTTGTGTGTTGGTTTAGCATGTAATGCCGCAATTTTTGGGAGGCGAACACTACTGCTAAACAAGCCCTTTCCATTGGTGAATAATTGAGCTCATATCCCACCAAGGTTCTACTGATGTAATAAATTGCATGCTCCTTTCCTGTGTCATCATTCTGTGCTAGCAGAGCCCCTAGGGCTGAGTTTGTAGTGAAGATGTACAATATCAAGGGTTTGTCCGCAACTGGTGGAACTAATATAGGAGGTGTAGCTAGATACTCCTTAAGTTGATCAAACACTGCTTGACACTTGTTGTCCCATCGAAACGAGACATCCTTTCGGAGCAAGTGTTGAAAGGGTTGACATTTATCTGCTAGCTGTGAGATGAAACACCTGATGGACTGCAACCTTCCTTGTAGGCTCCTTAATGCTTTTAGGTTCTTCGGTGGAGGCATCTCCACTATAGCCTTTACTTTCGCTGGATCTACTTCGATGCCTCTGCGAGATACAATGTATCCCAATAGCTTCCCTGATGTGACATCGAATACACACTTCTTTGGATTGAGTCTTACTTGGTATTTTTCAAGCCTGTCAAAAATTTGTCCTAGGACCTGTATGTGATCCACTCTAGAAGATTTAGCCAATATATCATCCACATAGTCTTCCATAATGTGATGAAAGAGGTCATGAAATATCACTGTCATTGCTTGCTGATAGGTTGCTCCTGCATTCTTGAGACCAAACGGCATGACGCACCAACAATAATTGCCCCAAGGACAAGTAAAGGTTGTTTTATGTTGGTCTTCTTCAGCTATCCTTATCTGATTATAACCCGAGAATCCGTCCATGAGAGAAAGCATCTCGTGACCTGCTGTCAAGTCCACTATAATGTCAATGTTTGGTAGTGGAAAGTCATCTTTAGGACATGCCTTATTGAGATCTCTGAAATCATTACACATGCGGATGCGCCCATTTAGCTTAGACACAGGCACAATGTTTGAGACCCAATCTGAATAGTCGATAGGTCATATGAACTTTGCGTCTAATAGCTTTTGGACTTCCACCTTCACCAAGAGAGCTATCTGTGGGTGCATTTTTCTCAATTTTTGCTTGACTGGTTTCACCTTGGGATCAACTGTGAGATAATGAACTACCAGCTTAGGGTCTAGCCCTGGCATATCTGCGTAGGTCCATGCAAAGTTGATGGTTCGTTGCAAGAAGAAGTTGTTAAGATCTCTGTGCTCTGTGTCAGATAAGGATGCCGCTAGGAATGTTGTCTTTGGATTCTGTTTTGTACCCAGGTTGATCTCTATAGAATCTTCCACTAGGAGAGCTGATTTTTCTTGGTACTTAGATGGTAAGGGAAGGTCAAATCCTCCATCCTCAGGTGCCACAGTTGGGTTTTCACCTTTGGATACGTCCTTTATTTTTACTATTTTATGATCGGGAGGTGCCACAGTGTGGTTTTCACCTAGAGATCTTTCTTTATTTGCACTTTTGCGACTAGAGGATTTGGTATTCTCACCAAAATAAGCCGTGGGCTCAAGTTCCATTACAAAACCTGCCTTGTGATCACCAAGAGGGATACCTTCCCGAAGTCCCATGAACTCAGCTAGAGCTTCGTCATTCTGGAATACATCTATAACGGGGGTCCCTTGTTGGTCCCAATCAATAAGTTCAGGGTAGACAAGCGTGACATTCTAGGTGCTGGTGGTGGAAGTTAAGGATACGGAGGATAGTGTAAAAATGGAGGATTCTGCGAATAGATTGGTGATGTGGAGGGAAAAGTCATCGATGATATCCTCTGTAGATGTCGAATCGGCGGGAAAAGTGTCAGCTACCTCGTCGAGGATATACTCGATGTCCAAGGCGCGTGGTACCTTCTTACCAAATCCTAATCCTTTCCTGTCTAGCTTCTTTGTTACCACAATGGGCTCCATAGTGCCTTGATTCTGTTTCCCAAGGCCACCTTTGCCTTTATAGCCCATGTTTTTCACTATCATTAAGCCATTGCCATATTGCTTGACTGGTATCGTGACTGGTTCTTTCTCCTTGTAGAGCCAAGAAGAGATGTCCTCAATAGTTTCCTCTTCCAATAACCGTCCATGTTGGAATTGGGTTAGGAATGTTGGGGGAGGAATAGCTGCTTTTTTGGTAACTTTGGCAATGGGTGGTTTGCCGTAAGATTTTGGAGATAAAGGCATCCGCCCTACACAACAAGATTCGGAGATATCATAAGTGCCAAAGCCTATATCTCGGACGCGTGCTGTGATTTTGGGGAGGGGTGTAGGCTCACTGGTAGAGGCTTGTGTGAGATGTTCAGGATCAACATAGAGAGGGGATTCAAGGGCTTTGTCATTTTTAGGCACTTGGTTGCAATTCTTATAGCTTCCTTGCAAGACACGGCAAAATTCAAAAGGATTAGGATCTCCTAGGATGGTGATCTCCATACCATTGTATGGGAACTTTAGAGACTGATGGTACGTGGAGGGAACAACTTTCATTGCATGGATCCATGGGCGGCCTAGAATAATGTTGTAAGGTAGCTCAATATCAAGGACTTGACACCTGGTTTCAAGCATAACGGGGCCCAACTTTATAGGCAAGTGTATAACACCTTCTGAACGGCGTTCTGCATCATCATATCCCTTGATTGTAATACTATGATCAGTGTTGATGTGATCCTCAGAGTATCCCAATTGCTTTAGTAACTTTAAAGAACAGATGTTGAGACCAGCACCACCATCTATGAGTATGCGTTTGATTTTGCGCTTATGGATGAGAACTTCAATATGCAGGGCATCATTGCGATAAGGATCGTGAGAGGGGAGGTCCTTCTCAGAGAAGACCACATTGTAAGGTGAAGCAATATTACCCACTATAGCTTGGAAATCTGTGACTGCTATGTTGTTAGGAACGGAGGACTCTTGGAGGGCTTTTTCTAACACCACTCTATGTGCCGGTGATGACCGTAGAAGGTCCAAAATAGAGATCTGTGCTGGCGTTCTCCCTAGATGTTCGACAAGATTATAATCAGACTGAACCGGAAGTCTAGGTGTAGGTGCACGAATGGTGACATGACCTCGACGAGTAGTAACAGCACAATCCGTAGATTTGCCTTTGATGGTGAGGGTAGACACTCGACTCTCTTCAAAACGACCTACAATGGAATCGAAAGACGTGGAAGCATGATTGATACCTTTACCTCTATCCTGAGGAGGAGGTGGACCGTGATGAGGGAATGGTTCCTTGTACATATCGAGATCCTTGTTCCTGTGTTGCAGTGGTGATTCATTCTCAAAAGTGATTTGATTACCGTCGATGAGGTTTTGGATGAGGTGCTTAAGCTTCATGCAAGATGCAGTTCGATGACCTTTGCTCCTATGGAACTCACAATACTCATTGTCTCTGTAACGTGCAGTTTTGTAGACAGGTTCTCCATATGGGGGAGCATCAGGTAAGGTGATGAGCCCTTTCAGCAAAGCTTGCTGTAAGACCGATTCGATGGGCACTCCCAAAGGAGTGAATTGATGTCGCGGAGGGTAATCTTGTTGGGGCCGCTCTTGTTGTCTTTGCTGTTGATTTTGATAAGGCTGCCTTTGTTGCTGCTGTTGTTGAGGTGGAGCTTGACTTGGTTTGGAGAGTTGCAGCGGTGTTTGTAACGTTTGGACATGCTTAGTATCGACCACCCCATCATTGACCACGTTTTTGTTCTTGTTCCAATATTTGGGTTTATCGTTCGACTGTTGATGCGAATTGCTATCTTTTGTCTCCTTAAAGATTTTGACCACACCCTTAGCAATGAGGGCCTTCTCTATGTTGATACCCTTGTATGTGATTTCATCGAAGGTTGTAGCACTAAGGATTTGCAAATGGAAACCTAACTCTTGGTTGAGGTTCTGTACAAATATGCTAACAAGCTGTTTCTCTGGAATCTTGAAAGGGAATTTACTAGCCATTTGTCTCCATCGTTGAAGGAAAGAAATGAAAGTTTCACCATTTTTCTATTTATTGTTGCATAGGTCCGTCATGGAAATCTCATGCTCTGCGTTGTAAGAAAAATGGGTGGCAAACTTCTCTGCTAGCTCGTTGAAAGACTTGATACCCGTAGGTAAGTGTGAGAACCATTCTATTGCTTGACCTCCAAGACTGCGAGGAAAGAGACGCATAAGATATGTGTCGTTGTGAGAGACCTCGAAGCAAGCAAGATAGAATTCCCTAAGATGGTCCTTTGGGTCACCTTTTCCTTTGTACTTATCAAACTTTGGAATAGTGAAATTTTGAGGAAAAGGGATCATTGGTAATGACCGATCAAAAGGATAAGGGCACACTTCCTCTAAGGAGAAGGTCTTTTTGGTGTGGCCAAACGTAAGATCAGATAGTTGTTGTTGCACCTCTGCAATCTTTAGTTCCATAGTCGTGGGAGGGGTTGGTAACGTCTCCTGTTGTCCAAAAAGCAGTTGGTGTTGCCCATATGGAAGATTATAATGTGAGCCATGCGCAGTGGTATTGTAAGGGTCGTAAGATTGATTGGGATTGTATGGATTGTATGATTGGCTCAGATTGGGTTGGAATTGGAGGCTTTGATTAGGCAGAGGTGGAGGTGGCGCTAGGTAAGAATGTTGGCTTTGCGATGGTTGAAGAAACGTATTGGGGGGAGGAAGGCTAAAGTGCGTTTGATTAGGTTGTGATGGTGGCACATAGTTTTGGGAAACCTGATGTTGGGAATGTTGAGAGTGGCTAGGCAATGTATGAAAGAAGTTGAGCGTGGATGAACGTTGTGGAGGAGAACATAGGTAGAAGTGATTTGCGACGGTGGGGGTTGATTGAAGATGAGAGTAGAAGAATGTTGTGGTGGAGGAACATAAGTAGGAGTGATTTGCGATGGTTGGGGTTGCTTGAGGATGAGAGTCGAAGAATGTTGTGGTTGGGGCTGCGTGACTCCAATTGGTTGAGAGACATGCAGGTGTGATGATATAGGAGGTGGCATATGTTGAGACCCTTATTGCATGGCTACATACGTGTTCCCCGGATTGTAATTAGGTGGGAAACCTACGCGTGATGGGGTAACCAAGATTCCACTTGTGCTTGGGGTGGACACTTTAGGAGGTGGTTGCACATTGGATCAAGCTAAGGTGGCTTGCTTAGCTAACTCTGCTTGACGTTGGAGAGTTTCTTGTTGGTTTTGATAGATCTCCATAGGAGTCAACAGTGGTGATACGGGCCTCTCCTCTGTTGGATTTTGAAAGAGGGGATTCCTATACTGTGAGCTTGGAGTAGGTAAGGGTGTAGTGACCGTGGACATGGTTTGTACCGCTTGTATGGTTTCTTGGGTGTTGTTGCTCTCCTTGAGAGTGGACACATCAAAATCGTGAGGTAACTTGGCACCTTGCTTTGCAAGCAAGCGAAAGAAATGATCCTGGTTCTCACTAAGGATTTTATCAAAGGCAGCTATAGCTCTAGGATCTTGTATAAATTCATCAAGATCTTGCCCATCTTCTTGAGAGGATTGACCTATTTCAAAGTGTCGCTCTTCTTGAGATGGGGGTTGATCTATGACATAACCTTGTGGGACAAAATCCGGAGGCAAGCCTGTGGTATACTGCGGTGCATTAAGCAAAGGGGTTCTATCCTCATGAGGATTGCTTGGTTCCTCTATGTGTGGCATGTTTGGAGAGCTGATTGGTTTTGCCGTGGGTGTACTAGGAGTCACTTTGGGAGTAATGTTGAGACGACCTGATTGTGGTGTGCGAGGGGGTGACTTGTGCTTCTTAGGGACAACTTGCCTAGACTTCATAGTTTGCTGTAGCCTAGTGGTGACCATGGGATATGCCTAGGACACAATGTAATGCTGGGAATCTGTTAGATGCTTTGAAGAAATGGACAAACTCTGATGCACAAAGTACTGGACCAAAGGCGCTATACTGTTTGACCAGAGGCGCAGGACTGTGCTACCAAAAGCATGCTACTGTGGGCCAGAGGCGATGGACTGAGCTACCAATAGCGAGTTACTGCTATGTCAAAGGCGAGCTATAGTGACCAAAAGCGAGCTACTGTTGTACCAAGGGCACTGAAGTAGAGTTTTGCCAGAGGCAGGTTACTGTTGACCAAAGGCGATCTACTGTTTTACCAAAGGCGAGCTGCTGTGATACTAGGGGCGCTGAAGTAGTGTCTGATGTTTTTCAAAGGCAAAATTTTTCTGTTTCTAATCGGATTGGTTTGGCAAGAGAAAACACAGCAAACAAGTGGTCAAAAAAGGCACAAGGACTGACACAACAGATAGTGTATGTTCAAGGCTCCAAACAAGCCCAATGTTTCCACAGGTCTAATACAGTTGCAATCAATAACAAGCACTTTTTATCCCTAGAGACAAGGTTTCATTGCAGTAGATCAGCTCACAGCTTAATACTCCATCGATAAAAATATCATTCCATAAAGGTGTCAGATATTTAGTATCTTTGCGAGAGACGATAGGTAGGGATATCTCACCCTCCCCTTGGAAAGCTCAAGTAGGTCACAAGAGCTTTATGTCCGAGGGAATACTATCTCTTCTCAAGGGAGCCAATGGTGAGTGTCTTAAGGGTTTAAATCGATTTCCCTTGCACTGATGATTACCACAATGTTCGGAGGTAGGTCGGGTAGTCTCTATCTAAATTGGTTCTTAGTGACTTTGAGGGACCAACGCCTTATGAGCAATGCGACAAGCTACTAAAAGCTTTAACCAATCCTACTAAGAGTTTCAAACACTTCGCTCAATGTGAAAATCGTTTCCACAAAGAGCTAGTACACCTCTTTTCAGTTTGGCACCACAAGGTAAGGCTGATGTCGGTTAGGACTTGGCTTTCGCCTTATCCCTCTTATATAGCGGTTCAAAGGAAAACTCCGCTTAGGGTCGTCCCTTTTGGATGAATCGCAATCCAAAAGCAGGCCCTTCTAAAGGAAGTACAAAAAAAAGTAAAAGCAAGCACGTCACACAAAGGTTCAATTGTCCCGTTATAAGAAAAATAAGGTGCAACTAAGCTATGCACACACACGATTGTAGTTGTAAATTGTCCCTTATGAAATGAAGTGTTTGGCATTCATGTCCATTGTCCTTTAGAAAATTGAGGTGTTTGTTCATACATGTCCATTGTCCCTTAAGAAAACGCAGTATATTCCTAAGACTTTAGATTGCAAGAAAAGATTTGTTCAATTACTCCTTTTAAGCATGCAATGTGTTTCTAAGACTTAGTGAGATAAAACAAAAGGGTCTTCAACGCTCGTCCTACATGAACATATTAAGAAAAACACCTATTGGCTCTGTGTAAGTAATAAGAAGCTGCAACAACTGAGTTAGTTCCAACAAAATTTCACAAGTTAGCAAAATAAAATCAACTTTGACCAAAAGCGTATTACTGTCTTACCAGAAGCAATTCACTGTAAACCAAGAGCGCTGTAATGCAGACCGGAAGCGCAACAGAATATTACCAGAGGTGTAGCAGAATAACCAGAAGCGCTTCACTGTGTTTTCGAAGGCGCTGCGATAAATACCAAAAGCATGCAATGATAATACCAAAAGCGCTGAAGAATAGCTGAAAACGTGACACTGTGTTACCAAAGGCGTGAGATAATATGACCAGAAGCGTCACGCTGTCTCAGATCATAAAAAGGGGAACTTTTTCAAAATAATCAGATCTAAAGAAAAATTCCATGATTAATTGACCGGTCTGAGGAAGGGTAGCTGAGAGATCTGTGTTCTGTAATCGTTTAAAAGAACTCAAAAAGCTGTAACAACACCACAAAAGTCGAAGGTATTCCTAAATAAATTAGCTTAGGATATCCAACACGAAAAACAGGTTTGTCTGACAAATACAACAGCTTGTCATACAAAGCAGTAAGATGGATGGTGTAAAAATCCTGTAAAATAGTGAACAAGGTCAGGACCCTAATCTAGCCAAAAGCGCTGTATAATATTTGCGAAAGCGCCGTTCTGTCAAGCTGAAAGCGCTTCTCTATGCTGCCAAAAGCACTGCAAGACCTCCAAAAGCGCCGGACTGTGTCTGTAGAAGCGCGCAATTATTCTGCCAGAAGCGCTGTGGAGTGTCGTGTGCGCTGTTCTGTACTGTGACTTCAAAAAAACAAATTTCTCAAAGAAACAAAGGGATTAGTGGGTCCCACCGGGCGTGCCAGAATGTGTATATGGAAAAATGGATTAAATCTAAACTAATAAAACCAAAAAACCCAATAACATAAAGGAAACGAATCTAAGTAAAAGCCATAAATCACCAATCAAAGATAAATGAAAGCTCTTACCAAAACCTGTATTGTTCCCTTTTGGAGATATGTGGATTGCTCAATGTAGTTGCAAAGCCATGGCTGCAACAAGCAAGTATGTGCTCAAGAGATCAATGTCAAAAGATCGTTATAGTGCTCAATCGACGCGTTGTGTATGCTCAAAGCTCTGTTAAGTATGCCTGAGAATACGATCGAAGAGAGAGGGGCTCAATGAAGGAGATGAGGGGGGTTTATATAGATTTCAAGGAAAATCGATCAATGGTCCAGATAATTCAGAAGAATCAACGGAAGAGAATAGTTGAGGAACGTGCAACGAATGAGAAGAAGACATGTGTCTTGCTTGCTTTTGCATGAGAGGAGTTATCAAGAATAGAAGAATGAGTTAACTGAAGAGATAAATCAATTAAAAGAATAAAGCAATCAGTTAAGTGATTTAAAACAAGAAGAAGAGATTTGCATGAGAAAAGAAGATATTTTGCTTTATTAAATATAGAAATATTTAATTGATGAGCAAAAAGACTTGAGTTATATTAGAGATAACTCAAATTAGAAGAAAAAGCAATTTAAATAAATAATTGATTTATTTAAATTTAGAGAAGATATTTTTGGAAGAAGTAATTAAATAATTAGGATTATTTAATTTAGAAGATTTAAAAACAAATTAAATAAATAAATTTATTTAATTGTTGTGCATGATTTTGGAAGAATAATTTTTGATTTAATTAAATAATTTAAGAATTATTTAATTTTAGATAAGAGGGAATTTGTTGAATTAATTAAATAATTGGATATATTTAATTAATGTAGATGTGAATTTTGGAAGGTGACAATGATTTAATTAAATAATTAAAATTATTTAATTGTGGCAGAATAATAGAGGAATTTAATTTAATTAATTAAATAAAGAGAATTTATTTAATTAATGTCGAAAGTATGTGATTTAGAAAAATTTGATGAAATTAATTAAATAATTAGATTATTTAATTAACGTTTGCAATGCAGGTGATTAGACAGATTATGACGAAATGCAAGTGATGCGACGACTTGGTCATTTTAAGGTGTCTACAATAGGTATTAGGGAGAGCGGCATGTAATTTGCCCTCTCCTTAGACTATATATATATATGTTTTAAGATAATTTTCACAAGTACAGACTTAAGGGCTTTGCCGTGTTTTGGTTTATACAACAATATCAATATATATATATATATATATATATATATATATATATATATATATATATATATATATATATATATATATATATATATATATATATTACTCATGTAAGACCTTGTAAGGTCTATGTTTTGGGATTTACACATATTTATGTGAAGCTCCAAGTGTTAGATCTAGGGCACACAACTAAGAGGGGGGGTGAATCAGTTGTGCAAAGACTTGCTCTCAATTCAAACACTTAATTCTTCTTTGTTAGTTAATAGCATATCAATTAACCATTCATGGAAGCATAAAGCATAAATACTGGAGCAAATCAACACATTAGACACCAAGATTTTGACGTGGAAAACCCAGCTAAGGGAAAAACCACGGGGTGATTAACCCAAGAATTATTCTCTGTTAGAAGAATAAGGAAAATGGATGGCACATGCTAATCAGGGCTCACTGCCTGAGCACACTACTCACAAGGAGGCACACTGCCTACAAAGAGACACACTATCTACAAAGTGATAAGAATCACAAACTTGAACTGGAGATTGACATCTTCACCATGTCTGGATTAGTTCCATTGAAGCCCGAGACACACCTATTATGCCTTTCGCTCTCTCGCTATCCCACACTCATCCGCTTCACACCACACCTCAAAATGAATTCACAAACCTTTATTTATACAAGGCATTGACTTAGGAAGAATCATCTAAGTTGGCAATCAACCATAATAACATTCGCAAGTCAGCAATCATCCACAAGAACATTTGCAAGATGAATAACTCATTCGGTCGGCCAGTCTGAACAAGAACATCTTCATCCGGAAGAATAACTCCAATTCTAGGCTCTAACACTAATGCGGACCAACAACACAACCTCAACATGATCCAAGAACCTTCACAGGCTTGCCTGAATGACCAAGTACATCCGCACTTCCTTTACTTATCAGGATCTCTTCTCTTCTTCATCTGAAACCTCAAGAACATAGTCTACCGCCACTGTCATAATGCAAAAGGTGCTTCCGGACCTCCAAACTATGAACAAATTGAGATGACACATCAAAAGGACATCCCAAACACGCCTTCCAATCTGCAGGATAGGATAATGCACTTCCGGATCTCACCGGACCTTTTTGTAACACTCTGTCACTCAGGAGCATCTCTCGGAACCGGTTCTACTTGATCGATCACAACTTCTTCATATCTTCATGCGGACCTTTGAAATATTAACTGGAGCACCTCAAGACTCATATCTACAAACCCTTTAATCCACATCCTCTAATCCTCAACCTATTGAGTACTTTTGCCTTCTTCTCATCACTGTTCTTCCCTGTTCCTGATTGAGACTGATTTCCTCAATAACCTCAGCACACAACTCATCCAATCCTTCTTACCAATGCAATATGAATATGTTGACATCAATGACAACACTGGTTAACCTCATACTTGCAACAATCTCCTCCTTTGTCATTGATGGCAACATATGATGTGAAAAACCATCAAGACAAGAACTTTTCTTTTCTGTCACAGCTCCCCCTATCAGCAACAACTCTTTACATGTCTTCTCTTCCTTTACTGTTCCCCCTTTGATCATCAACCAATTGTTTTTCACATGTCTTCTCTCCCCCTTTGACATCAATGGCAAAGGGCTCATACTTGCACTTCTAACTCATTAGAATCATACCAGCTACTCCCCCTTAGTAATAGCTCCCCATCATCAATCCAGATCACAAGATATGATTGTGATATCCACCGGACTGATGCACATCAGTGCATCCTAGTTCATCACCAGAGGGGCCATGACCCCTAACTTCTCCCTGAGATACTCAAAAGAGTCCTTGGGAAGAGGTTTAGTAAAGATATCTGCAATCTGATCCTTAGAGGGTACATACTCCAATCTGACTTCATCCTTGTTCACTTGTTCTCTCAGAAAGTGAAACTTGATAGATATGTGCTTGGTCTTAGAATGCAACACCGGATTCTTAGAAATATTTATTGCACTTGAATTATCACAGAAAATTGTGATAGGCTCCTCATATTCTACATTAATGTCTCTTAACATCTACTTCATCCATAAGATTTGAGTGCAACTACCTACTACTGCAATGTATTCTGCTTCAGTTGTAGACAGTGATATCACTTCTTGTTTCTTGCTTAGCCAAGAAACCAATCTTTTTCCCAAAAAGAAGGCTCCACCACTGGTGCTCTTTCGGTCATCCACATCTCTTGCCCAATCTGCATATGTATATGCATGAAGAGAAAAGTCATGATCTCTAGGATACCATAGGCCATACTCAACCGTTCCTTTCAAGTACCTAAAAATTCTTTTGATTGCCATGACATGAGATTCTCTAGGATCAGCCTGGAATCTTGCCACAAGACCAACAACCTGTATTATATCTGGTCTAGTCTGAGTGAGATACAATAATCCACCAATCATTGATCTGTATTTTGTTTGATCTGTCTTAAGAGAGTCATCATCTTTGCTCAACTTACATCCGGTAGCCATAGGAGTGTTCATAGGCTTTGAGTCTTCCATTCCAAATTTCCTCAAAAGTTCTTTCACATATTTAGTTTGAGAGATAAAGATGCCTTTCTTTGTCTGAGTGATTTGCAGACCCAAAAAGAAATTCATTTCACCAAGCATTGAGATTTCAAACTCACTTTTCATTTTATTTGCAAAGGTTTTACACAAACTGTCTCTTCCTCCAAAGATGATATCATCCACAAATACTTCAACAATCAAGATGTTTTCATTATCTATTTGGAAATATAGATTACTATCAGCAGTACCTTTGTTGAGACCAATCTTCAAAAGATGTTTGTCCAGCGTCTCATACCATGCTCTTGGGGCTTGCTTTAGACCATACAGTGCCTTCTTTAATTTGCAGACCATATCACCATGCTCTGATAACTGAAATCCATCCAGTTATCCAATGTACACCTCTTCTTCTAGGTCACCATTCAGGAAGGTAGATTTGACATCCATCTGATACACTTTGACATCCTTGAAGGCAGCAAATGCAAGAGATAGTCTGACTGCTTCAATTCTTGCCACCAGAGCAAAGGTTTCCTCAAAATCAATCCCTTCTATTTGAGAGTAGCCTTTGTAGACTAATCTGGCTTTATTTCTAATTACTTCACCAACTTCATTTAGTTTGTTCCGGAAGACCCATTTGGTTCCAATCACATTCTTGTCTCTAGGTCTAGGAACATGATCCCAAGTGTGATTTTTCTCAATTTGCATCAACTCTTCCTCCATTGCTTTAGACCAATTTTCATCATTGCAAGCTTCACTTGTTGTCTTAGGTTTAATTTTTGAGATCAAACAGCATTCATCTGAATTTTGAGCAATTTTTCTCCTTGTTTGTACACCTTTGCTTTTGTCACCTATGATTTGATCTTCAGAATGGTTCAATCTTACATACCTTAGAACTTTGAGAATTTCTTGTACTTCTGCTTCTTGATCAGGCTCATTCAGACCTATCTCTTATTCCTGATTTATCAGATTAGTCTGAATCTAATTTTCCAGAGAGGATTGAGCTCCTTGATCCTGAACTCCATCTTGATCATCTTCATCATACTCATAAAATCTTGAGGGCTTCTCAATTCCTTCATCAACTTTCACATTAGTACTTTCTATCATCTTTCTTAGTCTCTTGTTGTAACACTAGTATGCTTTACTTTGAGTAGATTAACCCAAGAAAATTCCTTCATCACTTCTAGCATCAAACTTTCCTAAATCTTCATCTCTTTTGATGTAACATTTGCTACCAAATACTCTGAAATATTTCATAGTAGGAGTGACACCAAACCAAAGTTCATAAGGAGTCTTACCGGTATTGTTTCTGATTTGAACTCGATTGAGAGTGTAGACTGCAGTGCTGACAACTTCTCTCCAAAACATCTGAGGAACATTTGCTTCCATCATCATTGTCCTGGCAGCTTCCTAGATGGTTTGGTTCTTTCTCTCAACTACTCCATTCTGCTGTGGAGTCCTAGGAGTAGACAACTATCTTTTTATACCATGCTTCTCACAAAAGTCTATGAATTCACCGGATGTGAATTCACCACCTCTATCAGACCTTAGACATTTCAGTTTCAATCTGGTTTGATTCTCTACCATAACTTTGAAGATTTTGAACTTCTCAAGGGCTTCTGATTTCTCCTTTAGAAAGGTAACCCACATCATCCAGGAATGGTCATCAATCAGTAACATGAAATACTTGTCACCTTGCATACTCTTGATTCTTGTCAGACCACATAGATCAGTATGAACTAATTCCAACAATCCGGTAGAGGATTGATCCTTGCTTTTGAAAGAGACTCTGCTCTGTTTGCCTAGTTGACATTCTTTGCACAAACTATTTGTAGGTTTCACCAATTTTGGAAGATCTCTTATAGCCTGAGTATTGCTTATCTTGATGATATTATCAAAATTTACATGACACATCCTTCTATGCCATAACCAACTCTGATCAACTTGAACAAACAAACAACTTTTATTAGAACCAACTAGATGGAAGATATTACCTTTTGTTTGAGTACCAGATGCAATCTCAGTTCCAGAACTTTCAAAGATCTTGTATCTTCCATTTTTGAATCAGAGATCATAGCCTTTGTCTACCAACTGTCCAACACTAAGAAGATTGTGCTTCAATCCTTCAACATATAGTACATTACCAGTTTTGCTCTTTCCATCAAAAGAAATAGTTCCCCTACCTTTGATCCTACCAGCAGAATTATCACCAAACTTTACCATTCCTCCTTCATACCTTTCCAAATCTAAGAACTTGTTCTTGTCACCTGTCATATGATGAGAGCATCCACTGTCAATAACCCAATCATCCTTTTCTTCAACTTGGGCAGCTAGAGCTCTTTCTACAATCTTATGATTGACAGATTCAAAGGGTATTGGAACTTCTTCCTTGATGGCAATAAAAACCCATTCATTTCTGGATTTGTCTCTTGTCTCTAATTCATCATCTGTTACTCCTTCATTATTAGCTTCTTCATGAACATAATAACAATTCTTTTGGAACCTTTGTCTGTTAGAACTTGACCTTGTAGATCTTTCTGGACATCTTGAAGCAAAATGACCAATTTTATTGCAGTTGAAGCACTTAAAGGGTAATTTTCCTTGATACTTACTGGATCCTCTTAGCAGTCTCTTAGCAATGAGAGCTTCAAGATGAGCTATTTCTGCTTCTTCCTCTTCCACGTCTTTCCTTGCTTGATCATACCATGACAGCTTCCTTGAAGAGTTTTCTCCCAGATCAAATCTTTGTTTGCCTTTCACATAGGCACTGGCTTTGAATGTAGATTCAGTCTTGGGGGGATCATCTCCAAACTCAGTCATTTCAAATGTAGCTAGTTTGCTAGCCAATTGTTCTCTTGTGATAGTTGTATGGGCTCTGAATTCATCAATGGCAGCAACCTTGATTTTGTAGGCAGCAAGAAGGGATCTGAGAATTTTGCAAACAATCTCATTTTCATCCAGAGTTCCACCAGCATTCCTAATTCCACATACTAGCTCATTTACTCTTGGCATAAAGGTAGTGATGTTTTCATCATCTCTCATCTTCAATCTTTCAAATTTCCCTTTGAGACTTTGCAGCCTTGCACTTTTGACAAACTCATCTCCTTCATGCAGAAGTTCCAGTTTAGTCCAGATCTCATAGGCAGTTGGCAGGTCAATAACATTTGAGAGTTCTGAGTCATTCAGTGCGCTTAGAAGAGCTTCTTTGGTCCGCAGATTGTTTTCAACATCTGTGATTTCATTTAGAGTTGCCGGACCACCTTGTGGAGGTACATATGGTTTTGTGACCATGGACAGGTATGCTTTTCCCATACACTCCAAGTGACATTTCATGCGACCTTTCTAGAGAGTGAAATTGGTTCCATCAAACTTTGGACTGTCCTTATACGATGACATCCTGGATATCCTCAAGCGGTTAAGCTCCTTTTAGAGGAACTTGGCTCTAATACCAATTGTTAGATCTAGGGCACACAACTGAGAGGGGGGGTGAATCAGTTGTGCAAAGACTTGCTCTCAATTCAAACACTTAATTCTTCTTTGTTAGTTAACAACATATCAATTAACCATTCATGGAAGCATAAAGCATAAAGCATAAATATCAGAGCAAATCAACACATTATACACCAAGATTTTGACGTGGAAAACCCGGTTAAGGGAAAAACCATGGGGTGATTAACCCAAGAATTATTCTCTGTTAGAAGAATAAGAAAAATGGATGGCACATGCCAATCAGGGCTCACTGACCGAGCACACTGCTCACAAGGAGGCACACTGCCTACAAAGAGACACACTGTCTACAAAGTGATAAGAATCACAAACTTAAACTAGAGATTAACATCTTCACCATGTCTGGATCAGTTCCATTGAAGCCCGAGACACACCTGTTCTACCTTTCGCTCTCTCGCTATCCCACACTCATCCGCTTCACACGACATCTCAAAATGAATTCACAAACCTTTATTTATACAAGGCATCAACTTAGGAAGAATCATCTAAGTCAGCAATCAACCATAATAACATTCGTAAGTTAGCAATCATCCACAAGAACATTCGCAAGATGAATAACTCATCCGGTCGACCAGTCTAAACAAGAACATCTTCATCCGGAAGAATAACTCCAATTCCAAGCTCTAACACTAATGCAGACTGACAACACAACCTCAACATGATACAAGAACCTTCACAAGCTTGCCTGAATGACTAGGTACATCCGCACTTCCTCTACTTATCAGGATCTCTTCTCTTCTTCATCCAGAACTTCAAGAACATAGTCTACCGCCACTGTCATAATGCAAAAGGTGCTTCCAGACCTCCAAACTATGAACAAATTGAGATGACACATCACAAGGACATCCCAAACACTCCTTCCAATCCGCAGGAGAGGATAATGCACTTCCAGATCTCACCGGACCTTTTTGTAACACTCTGTCACTCTGGAGCATCTCCCAGAACCGGTTCTACTTGATCGATCACAACTTCTTCATATCTTCATGTGGACCTCTAAAATCTTAACTAGAGCACCTCAAGACTCATATCTACAAACCCTTTAATCTGTATCCTCTGATCCTCAACCTATTGAGTACTTTTGCCTTCTTCTCATCACTGTTCTTCATTGTTCTTGATTGAGACTAATTTCCTCAATAACCTCAGCACACAACTCATCCAATCCTTCTTACCAATGCAATATGAGTATGTTGACATCAATGACAACACTGGTTAACCTCATTAGAAAAGATACAGATATGTTCATCTGTTACAATGCTCGCTATAACATTACCAACTTATATCTGACTTACAAGCTTTTACAACACTTTAATGCCGGACTGGCAGACTCATAAAATTCAGGCTTAAAACTTAAATGCCGGACTGGCGATATTACAGAAAGACATTCTAAAAACTCAAAACTAGACTCAGAGTTCTTCTCTCTCAGACACTTAGATTGCATCCGAATTGCTTGTGAAATGCAGGCGGCCCTGGGCCCTTATATAGGGAAGCGAGGGCTGATCTTTTAACCCCGATCACATAATTTGGTGGAATCCATCAATGAGAGGGAGACACGCAAAAAGGCAAAACCTTATCCGGAGGGCATCCCATGTGAGGAAAGATTCCCCTGGTGGGACCCAAATACCCGTGAACAAGATAAGGTCGGCGACCGACACAGAACGGGACAAAACCTTTTACAAACGAGAGGAATTACTCGTACACGCATTGAGGCAGCGTGTTAACCCCTTTAGAACATGGTAGGGTCCATGTCTTCCCTTTAATCACGAGGAGGAAGATACCCTCGATGAGTGACAAGCCCACTCATTAGCCAGCTAAGAACCCGTGCTGTTGGTGGAGGTACTTGATTCCCTTGGAAAGTATCCAAGGCATCCTTCACAAAGTTCACCATCGGGATGATTGCAATCTGGAGCCCTATAGTAGCCTCGAGAGTCGTAAGAGGGAACCCGCTAGATCCTCGAGCCATTTGGACTATTCCTTGAGTAGGAGGTTTGGCCTCCTCATACAACCCTGTTAGAGGATTGTATATTTTTGGCTCTTCAGTGACCACAACCTTAGGTTGCAGACTAGGTCCTTCATACTAAGCTTTTAGATATCCTTTTGAATTAGTTGGGAAATTCTTTATTTTTACCACTTGCTTAGCTGCTAAGGCTGAAGATTGAATCACAACTGACTCATTCCTTACAACAGTTTGAATATCTGTTGATTCAGATCTTATTGTATCTTTTATCTCCACTTGAGTTTGACTCAAGGTTTGACACATATCTTGCATCTCATTGATGCGTTGCCCATTATGTTTTACATGGAGATCAGCTCCATTTATCTGGGATCCTAGCACATCCATCTCTAATTTAAGTTCATTGCGAACTTTGATCAGATGATCACGCTGTCTTTCAAATGCAGCGTCATGCTCTAGTTTCCATATTTTAGACTTGTGTTTGAAGGCTTCATAACTCTCTGAGTTCTATCAGGTCCTTTTTGACAGTAGCAGCCCATTCATCAGTTAGCCTTTTCTCTAATTTTTCTAATGTCTGAATTACAGTATGGAAATTTTCTTGATGACTGAGATGTGCTTTCTGACTTTTAACTGCTTCAATTTCTTGCCATCTTCTTTTGTCTTCAGCTAAGAGTAAGGACTTCCTAAGACATAGGTTGGTCCAATTCAACAGGTTACTTTGGCTAGGAGCATTATCACCTAGTGGGAAGACATGTAGTGGCCAGCAGTTAACTTTATATTTTCCAGAGGTATCTATCAACATAAAATCATGAAAGGGAGGAATCCTACCAGGAATTGTACAGGCACCTCCTGGTGTTCCTACAATTTTTAGATTTTCTTCTTTGATGTCTTGTTCGGGCATAGCTACTGAAATAGCAGACATCATTCTAACTTTTCCAGATTTTGGTGGGAAGACAAAAGAACAATCTTCACACTTAAACAAACCATTCTCTAATTCAGAATATCTCTAGTGATTGCAGGTTGACAGAGTCTTATCTGGAAAGCTGGTATTCCTATTAACGGAAGGAACTTTGAATAAACTTTCAAAACCTTTACTAGGTTGAATTCTAACCGACTGAGATCTGGGTATAGTCGGTGCTATAGGGGAACTAGGCTGGTTATAGTTAAAGGAAGCTTCTCTACTAAGAGAGGGCGAAAATGAAGACGAACCCCGACTGGAAGGACGGCTTTCGATCTGTGAGCTTCCTGCAAATTTTATCACAGCCTGATCATCTAGTTCCTCAATTGAGATTCCTCTCAATCGACTTGTATTGGCCTCAGCAGATGCTTCTAGATTTTCTGAATCCCAGAGCTCAACAGCCCATTCCTCTGGCATTTTAATATCCTTATGACAAACAATCTTAGGGGCGGTGAGTTGAGTGCTATCACTGGACGATGTCCAGATAGTGGACAATCCTTCTAAACCTTGGGCTCTCTTGGGATTTATCATCAATGGCATGACTTTATTATACAACCGGTAATGGACGAGGAAGACCAGAGAATGATCTACAGAGTCCTTTTTCATGAAAAGATTCATGGTTTTAAACTTATACTCCAAGACATCTCTGAGGTTTTCATCTTTCAAACTGACCGGAAAGTCTAGCAGACAATCTACAAAGATTGGACCTTTAGCCATTGAGTCACAACCTGCTCCTAGCAGAGAATGAGACAACTTTAAAAATCTAGCATCTTTAAGCATCATAAGAACAATTATTGGTAAACCCTTTCGGTAATGACCACATATACCTATCCTGACATAAGACAGGTGCATAAACTGGGGATTGTTCTTACTAGCATAAGCGGCCTTTCTAAACTTCTTAATTAACTCATCAGAAAAAATATTCAATTTTCCCTGATTTCCACCTTTAACATGTTGCAATTTGGCTACATGACAGTTCTGAGATGACTTATAACCAAACCAGTCTTTTAAACCAATACTTTTATTATTTAACATATCAACTAAACCCTTAGGCACATCCCTATATATTTCATGTGCTGGAATCCAAGGAACCTTAAAAGGTTTCTCTGGTTCAACACCAACGACAGATAATTCATCTAAAGCATTACTAGATGTTTCTCCTGAACAAAAAGCACTTTCATTATTAGCAAAGAAGTTGGTAAACTTGTCCTCTTCCCTTTCCTAGAAGGGATCTTCATAACCATTTAATGGCAGCAGATTTTTTATATGATAGGTTCCAAATGTTAGTTGCCAAGCAACAATTAACAACTCCTGGTTTATGGACAGAACGACCATTCTTCCAATTTTTAGCAGAAGCAGAACCAATTGATCCTAAGGTGGGTCATGTTCTTCAAAATTGGTGTGGGGACTTTGTCCTCCCAGTTCGTTTCCTGAACCCTGTAATAGGAAATCCAACCCAGTGGTTAAGAAGCGAAAATGGAGAAAACTTGATAAGGAGCATGTTTTCCGGACCATATCCTCAGGCAGATGAATTACAGTTCAACGGCACCACTGCCTACATAGGTTGCATTTTTAAGCCCAGTTTGGCTCCAATGAGGAGAATGCCATTAGCAGGCATCTGTGTCAGATGTATGGTCCAGCTGGCGTGGCCTCTGTTTTCGGTCACTGGACAATAGGAAACAGACTACGTCACTTCTTTACTCATCAGACACCAATTTGGATCCATGTTAAGACTTTCAGAGTGAATCGCGAGACAGCCTATTCTCATGAATTAAGATATTTGGGTCCTCATAAGGTAAAGGTAATGAGTATTATCTGGAAGGAAGAAGACAGGGTGCCCGGATGTGTTCCCCACTCATCCTCTCAAACATGTGCTAACTGTTATGATTATTCTTAGGATGATAGGCGGGTTCCCTCTTACAACTCTCGAGGCTACTATAGGGCTCCAGATTGCAATCATCCCGATGGTGAACTTTGTGAAGGATGCCTTGGATACTTTCCAAGGGAATCAAGTACCTCCACCAACAGCATGGGTTCTTAGCTGGCTAATGAGTGGGCTTGTCACTCATCGAGGGTATCTTCCTCCTCGTGATTAAAGGGAAGACATGGACCCTACCATGTTCTGAATTAGAGAATGGTTTGTTTAAGTGTGAAGATTGTTCTTTTGTCTTCCCACCAAAATCTGGAAAAGTTAGAATGATGTCTGCTATTTCAGTAGCTATGCCCGAACAAGACATCAAAGAAGAAAATCTGAAAATTGTAGGAACACCAGGAGGTGCCTGTACAATCCCTGGTAGGATTCCTCCCTTTCATGATTTTATGTTGATAGATACCTCTGGAAAATATAAAGTTAACTGCTGGCCACTACATGTCTTCCCACTAGGTGATAATGCTCCTAGCCAAAGTAACCTGTTGAATTGGACCAACCTATGTCTTAGGAAGTCCTTACTCTTAGCTGAAGACAAAAGAAGATGGCAAGAAATTGAAGCAGTTAAAAGTCAGAAAGCACATCTCAGTCATTAAGAAAATTTCCATACTGTAATTCAGACATTAGAAAAATTAGAGAAAAGGCTAACTGATGAATGGGCTGCTACCGTCAAAAAGGACCTGATAGAACTCAAAGAGAGTTATGAAGCCTTCAAACACAAGTCTGAAATATGGAAACTAGAGCATGACGCTGCATTTGAAAGACAGCGTGATCATCTGATCAAAGTTCACAATGAACTTAAATTAGAGATGGATGTGCTAGGATCCCAAATAAATGGAGCTGATCTCCATGTAAAACATAATGGGCAACGCATCAATGAGATGCAAGATATGTGTCAAACCTTGAGTCAAACTCAAGTGGAGATAAAAGATACAATAAGATCTGAATCAACAGATATTCAAACTGTTGTAAGGAATGAGTTAGTTGTGATTCAGTCTTCAGCCTTAGCAGCTAAGCAAGTGGTAAAAATAAAGAATTTCCCAACTAATTCAAAAGGATATCTAAAAGCTCAGTATGAAGGACCTAGTCTACAACCTAAGGTTGTGGTCACTGAAGAGCCAAAAATATACAATCCTCTAACAGGGTTGTATGAGGAGGCCAAACCTCCTACTCAAGGAATAGTCCAAATGGCTCGAGGATCTAGAAACAGTCCAGTGAATAATGATCCTTTCAAGAATATCTAGACCTACAAAGCAGACACTCCCCCACTTGTAAATTTTGACAAACTCGAAGTATTGGAAAATACTCGAGGAATAGATGCTATGAGGTCATGGATCACTAATTACATGGCTACCAATGCAGATGCAGATGAAAAGGAAGTGATCAAGCAAGCTCTTAATGCAATGACCGGTACAGCCAAGCATGTGTGGGATCGTCTGGAGGATGATTATAAGGAATAGCTTTTAGATCGTGGAACAGATCAGGTATGTGCCCAACTACTCAGAATGTTTGTTGGTAAAAGAGATGTGATGGAGAAATTAGAATATCATAAATTCATAAAAGGGAAATGTAAGGATCTCCGTAATTTCAAATCCTTTTGCAAAGAGCAGTATGGTCATTTTTATCTTTCGGGTCATGAGCAAAATCATGATCTAATGTATACAACTTTCTTAAAAAGTTTTGGTCCTACAATAGGAGAATTCTATCACAAGAAAGTTCTAGAAAATATGATTGCTGAAGGAATAGAAATGAAAGAAGTTACATTTCCTCAATTAGTTCAGTTTCTAGAACAGATTAATACTGACATCTGTGATGAAGCTAAAGCTAAAAAGGAAATAAAAAGGGTTCAGCCAATCTTGTCCACCACTATTTGCTCCAGACTTAATGATGAAGAAAAGGATTCTTGTGAAGGTTGCTTTAGAGATAAATCTCGGAAAAAGTTCAAGAAAAGGGATTCCAACCGAGATTATAAAGATAAAGGATCAAAGAAAAAGAAGAAAGGGTTCTTTCGCAAGAAAGACAAGAAAAAGAAAGGCACTAAGTGGAAACCAACATGTTATATCTGTAAAGGAGACCACTATGCAAATAAGTGCCCCGACAGGAAAAAGAAAAAAGGAAAAGGGAAGATGCGGGCAGCAAAAGCTCATGGAGTAACTGAAGATTATATCTATATAAATGGTTACCCCTCAGATTCAGAAGATATAGTTCTATCTTCCAGTTCAGAGCTCTCCGAATCTGAATCAGATTCAGATTCTTATCATTCTGCTCCTGAAGAAGTATCAGCTAAAATGAATCAGATGAAGCAAACAAAGTCTGATTCCTCAGATGAAGGTTCCGGCAGTGAAGTCTCTTTTTACTGTCGCATGTTCCGAGATAGCACCCGAAATGAACTAGACCGGGTGGTAGACCAAATTGTTCAGATAGAGGCCCAGCTGCATGAGATGAATATGGGCCCTGAAACATGGAAAAAGCTGACAGCTAAGCTAGAACAGCTTAAAGCAAGAAAATTATTTTTACTCCAGAAAAGAGATTCAGTTCCCAATCGGCCGTTCTCAAGAGCTCAGTCCTCTCAAGGAAGATTGCATGAATCACATGGATATAAGCCATCTCCATGGTATCCCCGAGGTGTCACTCCAACCGACTCCTCTGTTATTTCTTCCCAAAGAACCTTTGCATCGACAGTACCTCTCCCAGAGCGAGGAATTCTTGAAGCCCCTGCACCAGGAAGCATGGCTTGATGCCTCTGGAGACGACAAAGGAGAGATTTTCTTCTTAAGGTAATATCTCAAGCTCAAGCTGAAGTTTTAGAACTTGAAGAAGAAGAAAATGCTTGTCTAAATGAAGAAGTAGAGTCTTCCCCTGAATTAGATAGGTTTATCAATCGCTTTAATTCAGCAGGCTCTGTTAAATTATCAACCCAGACTCTTCCTAGAGAAGAACAACTTTTCTGTGAAGAAAAACCTTATAGTCCTCTAGTCTCCAGAACTCTAGAAGAATTGCCTTCTCCAAGCCCTCTTGAGCTTCATAGAACCCAGGCTCTTAATCGCCCAAAAGAGGAAACATTGGATGAAAGTGATCCCCTGAGATATCTTAGTGATGAAGCCTTTGAAGGATCACCTGTTAGAGAAATCGGCTCTAGTAGTCGGATGAGTCATATGAAAGTCTACTGTCGATCTTCCAAGATAACTTCTATTTGTCCTGCTGTTGTCCTAACCATACATTTTAGAGGTATTCAAGCTTATCCTCTAGCTTTTCTAATTGACACTGGCGCAGACTTAAATCTTGCAAGGAAAAATGCTTTCCCCATGCATGCCTGGCGGGAAGGTAAGACCAATATTACTTTTGCCAATCATGAAACTGAAGGTAGTTCCTCATTCTGCATAGCACCTGTCCAAATAGGTTTTGAAGACAATCCTACAAACATTCTCTTTGTTGAATATGAAGTAGAAGACTATGATGGAGTTCTAGGAAGCAATGCTATTCGGGAATGGGAACCTTTTATTATTGATAGGGATTTCTTACTTTTCAAGGGATTATTCCAATTGCCCAGAGTTTACCAATCCCTCTCCTTTTCCACAATTACTCAAAAGGGTAAATCCAAACGTCAAAAACCTGTCAACCAAGCCTGGCTAGCTAAGCAGTTTCAAGATCAGCAAGATACCATTGCTAAGCTCAAAGCTCAGTTCAATGATTCTGTTATGACAAAGGATCTGTCAAAGCATCAACGCAGTCTCACCTGTGACTTGCCGTTGAAAAGAGACGCGAATGGTAATGAACTCCTTCCAAAAGCTAAAGCTAATTATTTTCTGATGTCTGCTGCTGAAACTGTTGTTTGTCAAAAGGAAATAGAAACTCTTTTAGAACAAGGCCTAATTCAGGTCTCTGATTCTCCATTTTCCTACCATGCTATGTACGTCCCTAAGGTTGATGAGAATGGTCTTGAATTGCCTGAAAAACATTTGGTTGTAAATTATAAGCCTCTGAATGAATGTCTTGTGGATAATAGACATCCTCTTCCAAGCAAAGATCATATCTGGCAATCGATTCAAGGGAGTCATGTCTATTCTAAATTTGATTTGACTAAGGGATATTGGCAAGTAAGTCTGAAACCCAAGGATTATTTTAAGACAGCTTTTTCTGTTCCTCAGGGGTTGTATGAATGGAAAGTTTTACCTTTTGGGATTAAAATAGCACCCTCCATTTTCCAGCAGAAAATGGACATAATCTTCCGTCCCTACTCCAAATTCATTCAACCTTACATTGATGATATCCTTGTGTTTAGTCAAGAAATGTCTGCTCATGAAAACCACCTTCGCCAGTTTCTTTCCATCTGTCAACATCATGGCCTAGCCCTAAATCCTTCTAAGTCTGTTTTTGCTCAACCTGAGATTACCTTCATTGGTATCAAGCTTCTTCCGGGGGGGAGAATGGAGGCACAACCTCATATTCTTCGCAAAATTGCCCACTGACCAGTTACCAATGTGAAAGAGCTACAAAGATTCTTAGGATTGGTCAATTATATATCGGGGTTTTATCATAAGTTAGCCGAAGACAGGTTGCACCTGAACAAGCTATTGAGTAAGAAACCTCCTCCATGGACTGATTTCCATGATAAGCTGATCCTAAATATCAGGCAGAAGTGCTCTCAACTTCCGCCTCTTAAGTTACCTGGACCAGGTTATAAAATTGTAGAAATGGATGCCAGTGAATTTGCATGGTCTGGTATCCTACGAGAACAAAAGACGCCTGAATACAATCCCAAGGATAAAGGAGAAATTGTCAGGACTGTATCAGGGAGTTTCCATAACTCTGAGTTAAATTACCATAGTACTCATAAAGAAATTCTTGCTGTGGTAAATACTTTTCAAGCTTTCCAGATGTTTATTGCTGATAAAAGGTTTCTCTTGAAAAGTGATCTCCAAAATCTCAGAGGTTTCTTTCGCAAGGAATCAAAGAATAAGGTAACTCGAGGCCGCCTTCTCAGATGGGCACAACTCCTCAACACATATGAATTTGATTTTGTACATCTGCCAGGTGTTGAGAATATCTTTGCAGATTTTGAATCTAGGGAAGGTTTTAAGATCAAGCTGGATACCAATTCAGTGCAACAGCCCTCAGATGGTCAGAATCGACAAATGTCAGGAAAAGTAAGGGTTGTTCGAGTTAGAGAACAAAGATGGACTGAGCCGTGTAGAGAATCATGGAGTTGTAATCCCTTTCCTAGAAGGGATCTTCATAACCATTTAATGGCAGCAGATTTTTTATATGAGAGGTTCCAAATGTTAGTTGCCAAGCAACAATTAACAACTCCTGGTTTATGGAAAGAAACGACCATTCTTCCAATTTTCAGCAGAAGCGAAACCAATTGATCCTGAGGTGGGTCATGTTCTTCAAAATTGGTGTGGGGACTTTGTCCTCCCAGTTCATTTCCTGAACCCTGTAATAGGAAATCCAACCCAGTGGTTAAGAAGCGAAAATGGAGAAAACTTGATAAGGAGCATGTTTTCCGGACCATATCCTCAGGCAGATGAATTACAGTTCAACGGCACCACTGCCTACAAAGGTTGCATTTTTAAGCTCCAGTTTGGCTCCAATGAGGAGAATGCCATTAGCAGGCATCTGTGTCAGATGTATGGTCCAGCTGGCGTGGCCTCTGTTTTCGGTCACTGGACAATAGGAAACAGACTACGTCACTTCTTTACTCATCAGACACCAATTTGGATCCATGTTAAGACTTTCAGAGTGAATCACGAGACAGCCTATTCTCGTGAATTAAGATATTTGGGTCCTCATAAGGTAAAAGTAATGAGTATTATCTGGAAGGAAGAAGATAGGGTGCCCGGATGTGTTCCCCACTCATCCTCTCAAACATGTGCTAACTGTTATGATTATTCTTAGGATGACAGGCGGGTTCCCTCTTACGACTCTCGAGGCTACTATAGGGCTCCAGATTGCAATCATCCCGATGGTGAACTTTGTGAAGGATGCCTTGGATACTTTCCAAGGGAATCAAGTACCTCCACCAACAGCACGGGTTCTTAGCTGGCTAATGAGTGGGCTTGTCACTCATCGAGGGTATCTTCCTCCTCGTGATTAAAGGGAAGACATGGACCCTACCATGTTCTAAAGGGGTTAACACGCTGCCTTAAAGCGTGTACGAGTTATTCCTCTTGTTTGTAAAAGGTTTTGTCCCGTTCTGTGTCGGTCGCCGACCTTATCTTGTTCACGGGTATTTGGGTCCCACCAGGGGAATCTTTCCTCACATGGGATGCCCTCCGGATAAGGTTTTGCCTTTTTACGTGTCTCCCTCTCATTGATGGATTCCACCGAATTATGTGATCAGGGTTAAAAGATCACCCCTCGCTTCCCTATATAAGGGCCCAGGGCCACCTGCATTTCACAAGCAATTCGGATGCAATCTAAGTGTTTGAGAGAGAAGAACTCTGAGTCTAGTTTTGAGTTTTTAGAATGTCTTTCTGTAATATCGCCAGTCCGGCATTTAAGTTTTAAGCTTGAATTTTATGAGTCTGCCAGTCCGGCATTAAAGTGTTGTAAAAGCTTGTAAGTCAGATATAAGTTGGTAATGTTATAGCGAGCATTGTAACAGATGAACATATCTGTATCTTTTCTAAGTGTTATTAATGAACAAGGTCACACTGTACATTTGCGTGTAAGATACATGGTTGAAAGTTTTGTTTGTCTATTGCAGCTTAGATTTGGTATCAGAGCCAATGGAGACGATCTTATTGTTGTCTGTTATCGTTGTTGCCTTACAATAACTCCCCAATAATCTCTTTCTTTTCTCATCTGTAAAGCTCTCTGTATACGCTCTTTGTATTGTCTCAGGCCGTCATCATATGTTGTAAGTCCCGATAAGTAAGTCCCGTGCAAAGCTGTGTGTGAGGCGTTAAGGGCAGTCAGGGCAGTAATCTGGTCTTTCCGAGCGCAGATTCGAGCGCAGATGGATTCTTCAAATTCTTCTCAAGTTGGAGGTAGCATCGATCTGACAGCGGATTGAAACCAAGAGGTCAAGTTTACCAACTTCTTTGCTAATAATGAAAGTGCTTTTTGTTCAGGAGAAACATCTAGTAATGCTTTAGATGAATTATCTGTCGTTGGTGTTGAACCGGAGAAGCCTTTTAAGGTTCCTCGGATTCCAGCACATGAAATATATAGGGATGTGCCTAAGGGTTTAGTTGATATGTTAAATAATAAAAGTATTGGTTTAAAAGACTGGTTTGGTTATAAGTCATCTCAAAACTGTCATGTAGCTGAATTGCAACATGTTGTTAAAGGTGGAAATCAGGGAAAACTGAATATTTTTTCTGATGAGTTAATTAAGAAGTTTAGAAAGGCCGCTTATGCTAGTAAGAACAATCCCCAGTTTATGCACCTGTCTTATGTCAGGATAGGTATATGTGGTCATTACCGAAAGGGTTTACCAATAATTGTTCTATTCTAAATTTGATTTGACTAAGGGATATTGGCAAGTAAGTCTGAAACCCAAGGATTATTTTAAGACAGCTTTTTCTATTCCTCAAGGGTTGTATGAATGGAAAGTTTTACCTTTTGGGATTAAAATAGCACCCTCCATTTTCTAGCAGAAAATGGACATAATCTTCCGTCCCTACTCCAAATTCATTCAACCTTACATTGATGATATCCTTGTGTTTAGTCAAGAAATGTCTGCTCATGAAAACCACCTTCGCCAGTTTCTTTCCATCTATCAACATCATGGCCTAGCCCTAAATCCTTCTAAGTCTATTTTTTCTCAACCTGAGATTACCTTCATTGGTATCAAGCTTCTTCCGGGGGGGAGAATGGAGGCACAACCTCATATTCTTCGCAAAATTGCTCATTTACTAGTTACCAATGTGAAAGAGCTACAAAGATTCTTAGGATTGGTCAATTATATATCGGGGTTTTATCATAAGTTAGCTGAAGACAGGTTGCACCTGAACAAGCGGGTTCCCTCTTACGACTCTCGAGGCTACTATAGGGCTCCAGATTGCAATCATCCCGATGGTGAACTTTGTGAAGGATGCCTTGGATACTTTCCAAGGGAATCAAGTACCTCCACCAACAGCACGAGTTCTTAGCTGGCTAATGAGTGGGCTTGTCACTCATCGAGGGTATCTTCCTCCTCGTGATTAAAGGGAAGACATGGACCCTACCATGTTCTAAAGGGGTTAACACGCTGCCTCAATGCGTGTACGAGTTATTCCTCTCATTTGCAAAAGGTTTTGTCCCGTTCTGTGTCAGTCGCCAACCTTATCTTGTTCACAGGTATTTGGGTCCCACCAGGGGAATCTTTCCTTACATGGGATGCCCTCCGGATAAGGTTTTGCCTTTTTGCGTGTCTCCCTCTCATTGATGGATTCCACCGAATTATGTGATCGGGGTTAAAAGATCAGCCCTCGCTTCCCTATATAAGGGCCCAGGGCCGCCTGCATTTCACAAGCAATTTAGATGCAATCTAAGTGTCTGAGAGAGAAGAACTCAGAGTCTAGTTTTGAGTTTTTAGAATGTCTTTCTGTAATATCGCCAGTCCAACATTTAAGTTTTAAGCCTGAATTTTATGAGTCTGCCAGTCAGGGCAGTAATCTGGTCTTTCCGAGCGCAGATTCGAGCGCAGATGGATTCTTCAAATTCTTCTCAAGTTGGAGGCAGCATCGATCTGACAGCGGATTGAAACCAAGAGGTCAAGTTTACCAACTTCTTTGCTAATAATGAAAGTGCTTTTTGTTCAGGAGAAACATCTAGTAATGCTTTAGATGAATTATCTGTCGTTGGTGTTGAACCGGAGAAACCTTTTAAGGTTCCTCGGATTCCAGCACATGAAATATATAGGGATGTGCCTAAGGGTTTAGTTGATATGTTAAATAATAAAAGTATTGGTTTAAAAGACTGGTTTGGTTATAAGTCATCTCAGAACTGTCATGTAGCCGAATTGCAACATGTTAAAGGTGGAAATC
Source organism: Cunninghamia lanceolata (assembly GCA_027924645.1). Lineage (NCBI taxonomy): Eukaryota > Viridiplantae > Streptophyta > Pinopsida > Cupressales > Cupressaceae > Cunninghamia > Cunninghamia lanceolata. The sequence continues at coordinate 10,296,924 of BSBN01000472.1, read as the reverse complement.
AAGGAAAACTGAATATTTTTTCTGATGAGTTAATTAAGAAGTTTAGAAAGGCCGCTTATGCTAGTAAGAACAATCCCCAGTTTATGCACCTGTCTTATGTCAGGATAGGTATATGTGGTCATTACCGAAAGGGTTTACCAATAATTGTTCTTATGATGCTTAAAGATGCTAGATTTTTAAAGTTGTCTCATTCTCTGCTAGGAGCAGGTTGTGACTCAATGGCTAAAGGTCCAATCTTTGTAGATTGTCTGCTAGACTTTCCGGTCAGTTTGAAAGATGAAAACCTCAGAGATGTCTTGGAGTATAAGTTTAAAACCATGAATCTTTTCATGAAAAAGGACTCTGTAGATCATTCTCTGGTCTTCCTCGTCCATTACCGGTTGTATAATAAAGTCATGCCATTGATGATAAATCCCAAGAGAGCCCAAGGTTTAGAAGGATTGTCCACTATCTGGACATCGTCCAGTGATAGCACTCAACTCACCACCCCTAAGATTGTTTGTCATAAGGATATTAAAATGCCAGAGGAATGGGCTGTTGAGCTCTGGGATTTGGAAAATCTAGAAGCATCAGCTGAGGCCAATACAAGTCGATTGAGAGGAATCTCAATTGAGGAACTAGATGATCAGGCTGTGATAAAATTTGCAGGAAGCTCACAGATCGAAAGCCGTCCTTCCAGTCGGGGTTCGTCTTCATTTTCGCCCTCTCTTAGTAGAGAAGCTTCCTTTAACTATAACCAGCCTAGTTCCCCTATAGCACCGACTATACCCAGATCTCAGTCGGTTAGAATTCAACCTAGTAAAGGTTTTGAAAGTTTATTCAAAGTTCCTTCCGTTAATAGGAATACCAGCTTTCCAGATAAGACTCTGTCAACCTGCAATCACCAGAGATATTCTGAATTAGAGAATGGTTTGTTTAAGTGTGAAGATTGTTCTTTTGTCTTCCCACCAAAATCTGGAAAAGTTAGAATGATGTCTGCTATTTCAGTAGCTATGCCCGAACAAGACATCAAAGAAGAAAATCTAAAAATTGTAGGAACAACAGGAGGTGCCTGTACAATCCCTGGTAGGATTCCTCCCTTTCATGATTTTATGTTGATAGATACCTTTGGAAAATATAAAGTTAACTACTGGCCACTACATGTCTTCCCACTAGGTGATAATGCTCCTAGCCAAAGTAACCTATTGAATTGGACCAACCTATGTCTTAGGAAGTCCTTACTCTTAGCTGAAGACAAAAGAAGATGGCAAGAAATTGAAGCAATTAAAAGTCAGAAAGCACATCTCAGTCATCAAGAAAATTTCCATACTGTAATTCAGACATTAGAAAAATTAGAGAAAAGGCTAACTGATGAATGGGCTGCTACCGTCAAAAAGGACCTGATAGAACGCAAAGAGAGTTATGAAGCCTTCAAACACAAGTCTGAAATATGGAAACTAGAGCATGACGCTGCATTTGAAAGACAGCGTGATCATCTGATCAAAGTTCGCAATGAACTTAAATTAGAGATGGATGTGCTAGGATCCCAGATAAATGGAGCTGATCTCCATGTAAAACATAATGGGCAACGCATCAATGAGATGCAAGATATGTGTCAAACCTTGAGTCAAACTCAAGTGGAGATAAAAGATACAATAAGATCTGAATCAACAGATATTCAAACTGTTGTAAGGAATGAGTCAGTTGTGATTCAATCTTCAGCCTTAGCAGCTAAGCAAGTGGTAAAAATAAAGAGTTGGAACACCAAGAGTGATGAGAAATATATAAAAGAGGTTGGAAGTTGTCTAAACCATGAGTTTCCATCTTATAGCTAATAAAAGTCTGTACATGTTTGGTGCATTTAGAGCTTGAATAATGCTTGTATATGTATGGACAACAATAAGAGAGACTATGTGAGGTTAGAAATCCAAAATATCATACTAACATTTTTTTGGTCTTTGGACCCTCAAGAGACTTTGTTGGTCCAATGTAGCTCGTAAGGATTGGGATGCTTGGGCAATAAGAAGACACCTTCAATAGCAATAATCCACCCACCTAGATGTGTTGGCTTTATTGATTTAGTGCCATCAAGATTGAAATGCAAAATATCACTCATAGCATCCTTTCACTTAACAAAATTGGAGCATTTTGCAACATTGAGTTCATCACTACCATGAGCAAATGAATTTTAGTTAACAAAAATGGAGATAGGTATTTGTAGCGGGACCCAATGTCCACCTATAGGTTCAAAGGAGACTTTCCTAGGTGCTAGTGTATGAGAGAACAATCATGCCAAATTTTACACTTTTTTGGTCCTAAAGATCTTAAGAGACTTTGTTAGTTTGATGTAGCCCAGAAGGATCAAAACACTTAGGTAATTATGAAAAGACAACTCTAGTAGTAGTAACCCACCACCCAGACATGTTGGAATTGTTAATTTGGTGCCATGAGGTGCATAATACAAAATATCACTCCTAACATCCTTTCACTAAACAAAACTAAAGCATTTTGTAACATTGTGTCCATTGCCACAACGAGAAAACTAATTCAAGTTGATAATATTGAGATCGATACTTGTAGTTGGACTTGATGTCCACTTATAGGTTCAAATGAGGCATTCTTAGGTGTCAGAATTTGAGAGAATAGTAGTGCAAATAAATTTGGCACTTTTTTGGTCTTAGAGATCTTAAGAGACTTTGTCAGTTCGACATAGTCTAGAAGGATCTAAATGCTTGGGTAGTGAAAAGACACCTCCAAGAGTAGTAATCTTCCCACCTAGATGTGTTGGTGTTGTCAATTCAATGACATGAGGCATGGAATACAAAATAGCACACTTAACACCCTTTCATTGAACAAAACTAAAACATTTTGTAAAATTGCATTCATCACCAACATGGGCAAACAAATTTAAATTTAAAAAAAATGGATATAGGTATTTGTAGTTGGATTTGACATCCATCTATTGGTTCAAATGAGACATTCCTAGATGCTAGGGTTTGAGAGATCAATTGTCCCAAAGTTGGGCACTTTTTTTGGTCTTAGAGCTCTTAAGAGACTTTGTTGGCCCAGTGTAGCCTGGAAGGATTGAGACACTTGCGCAAAAAAGGATGCCTTGATGCAAAAGATGATGGAAATAGGTTGTCATTGATGTCAAAAAGGTTAATCAAGAATGTGCTTGATCAAGATGTCTTGATATTGTTTGCAAGATGATGTCATGGTGCAGTATGTTCTCAAGATGCTTATGTTATGTTTTTGTGTTCACAAGATAGGTCCTTATGCTATATTAAGCTTGGTTGAGAATTGGGTTTGAATTGTTGTTAAGATATGAGTTTTGATTTGATTATCATACTACTCACTTTGGTGCTTTGTTCATAGTGATTATCAGGACTTGGAATTAGAGGATCAGATCAAAGATCATACAATTTGTTATGAATTGTATTGAAGCTTAGTGTGTTCTTGATGATCATGTTTTCATATGTGAAAGTTACACTCATTTGGTTGATGATGTCAGTTAATCTTGGTCAAGATGATGACAAGTCATCACAAGCATTGCTTATCTCATGTTGCTTCATGGTGTTGAGATACTCAACAGTTGAATTGAATTAGTTGTTGCATTTTTTCATGAATATAGAGGTGAATGGTTATTCCATTATTCTTGCATAGATTGGAAGCTCTATCTTGTAGAAAAATTTAGAGATCGCTTCATGTCATGATATTTTCTTGTAAATGTTGGTACAAGACATTGGCTCTTTTGGAGTGTATAGAGTCATAAATTATTCACATCATGCTTTAAGCCCTATTTATAAAATCCTAAATATCTTCTAAAAATCCTACACTTAGCCCATCATTTGAAAAAATTACTTTTTATTATAAAAAGGCAAGTGACTTGTTATCATAGGTTATACACTTATCTTGACCTATTGAAAGGGTACTTAATTCATATTCTAACCGGCCCCTTTACCTATAATCAATGCTCATCTCATATAAAAAGAGATTAGTCAAAAAGGTATCATATAAATTAGTTTCATATAAATTTGAAAGTCATAAAAGACTTCGAATATGAGTGGGGTTCGAATTTGTATGGGCATCGAATATATTTGAATAGGTTTCATAAAGATTCAAAGTTTTTTTTGAAGAGGCACCACATATGCCATAATGTGGTTTTAAACATTAGAAACTTTATTTCATCGGCCTCTACATGTCTTTATGACATTAAGAAAAAAGGTAAATTTTATTTATGCATTGAGCAAAAGGTGGGCACGAATTTGGTAAGTGGATTTTATAAGATTTTGAGGAGTTTTTTTAAGAGATTTATTTCTTATTTTAAATCCATCTCGTGCTTTCAGGAGAAAAAGGAGGAAGTTAATTGTTTTTCTAAAATGGGAAGAGTAATGATTGAGTGAAGTTTAAATTTTTTTTTTCTCATGGAGATTGTGAGAGACTATGATGAAAGATTTATTTATTTTTAGTGCAAAATGTTTTGAAGATATTGTTGTTGTAGATCTCAAGGCACAAAAAAGACAAAAGAGAAGTTTGTTTATTGGGGAAAAGATTTGTAGAGATTTAATTGGCATTTGTGAATGAAGGTTTCTTAATATTTTTATATACAGAGAAAAGTAAGAAATGAAAATTGTGATTTTCATTGAAGAAAAAAATTTGCAGATTGAAAGTTATTGAAGAATTTTTTTGAAAAGGAATATGAAAGTTCTTGCAGATGAAGATTAACAAATTTGGTGAAGAGTGTTTTCACAAATTGAAGTTGAAAAAGGCTTTTGAAGTACACAGAATATGAAGAGTTAGAAGAAAATTTATTGGAATTTTGTTGAAGATTTTTGCAGAACATAATGAATATGAATATGCATATGAAGGGTTATTCTTATGAGGGCAAAATTGAAACACTGTAGATTTTATTATCTGAAATTTTGGAAAAGAATTTACAGGTGCTTCTAACAAGATTAAGGAAGATGAAATAATGTGATTTTTATTTTAGGTGCAAGGACAAATTATCTTTCTGTAGGTGAATGAAAATTTGAAGATGATGAAAATGCAAACAAGCTAGAAGATCAAAGGTCTTTTGAAATATTATATATATGTAGGTGGATTGATGGAGTGTGAGAGCATGAGATCAATATGCAATATTAAAGAAAATTTTATGAAGATTCAATTCAAAAGAAAATACAAATAAATAAATGAGTAAACCAATTTGCAATGAAAAATATATGTTTTCTTGATCAGGTGAATCAGATGATTTCAAGAATGAAGTGTCAGAGAAGTGGAATGATGGAATATATGTTGCAAATGATTTGATTTGAATGGTACAAATCAGATTGAAGGGCAATCAAGTTTTGCATATTATGTTTTATATGTTGATCATGGTGATTGTATTTTGTCAGTGAGGCAATATTAAGTCAATGAGACATATTATGCCAGTGAGGCATTGATGTAAGTCAGTGAGACTTTTTTGTATGCCAGTGAGGCAATCACAAGTCAGTGAGACTTTGTAAAGTTGAAGATTTTATACTTAAGCCAGTGAGGCAGTTTGAGTGGTTTTTCTACCCCAGGAGGGTTTTCCACTCATTAATTCTTCTTGTGTTGATGTCTTGTATAATTTCTTGTTGTGTTGATGTCTTGTATAATTTCTTGTTGTGTTGATGTCTTGTATAATTTCTTGTGTTGACGATTTGCATAATTTCATGTGTCCTATATAATTGAAGATTTGATGAATGTGCTTTTGATAATTGATTTAATTTAGACAAATCTTATTGACGATTTTAGAGAGGAGATAAAAATTAGTTTTTGTGTATCAACATTGATTCACCCCCCCTCTCAGTGTTGATTGTACTCCTACAAAAGCATCCCAAGATATAAGAGCAATCTCGCATCACCCAAAAATATTTGCTTTATTTGTTTTGTTTGCAAGTTTTCATTACATTCTAGTTAGTAGTCAACCACTGCAAACCCACTACATTTCACTACAAATTGTGAATCTCACCTTGCAGTTGGAAGGATATGTTCTATAATGAGCCTTGAATGTCATATTCATTTTTTAAAAGTTTGTGATCATTGCAAAGACATAACTTAGTTTAGAACCTTTCTGGGTTGATAAGTTTACATTCAATTTCACTATTCTTTTCTTGAAGCAGCTTCTTAGAGTTTGTAATAGCAAATGAACAAATTACAAGATACATTAGACATACGGGTGCTTACAGTGCCAACTACATGAAGATTCATAAAACCCTTCATCACCACATTCAATTTGAGAGATCCCACTACACGTTTGGCTTATTACACGTTTCATGAGGCATTTCTTTATGCCACCTTATGGCTAATTGTAATCACTTATTAGGTTCAAGACTGTTATATAAACATTGTTAATAATTATTAGAAAACAGGGAAGTTCAACAAGAGAGTAGAGAGTGAGAAAGAGAGAAAGAGTCCAGGGATTGAAATATCATTGGAATTTTTTAATTTGTATGCTCTATAATCAAACAATTGAGGCCTAGCATGCTAGAAGCCCATTTGCAAGTATTTCATTTATGACTATGAATTAATAAAGATCATATTACTGTTGAACTATTTCATTAAGTTTCCACTATGAAATTATGTTGTTCTATTCTACTGCATGGCTAGGTAATCCTTCATTTGGGCCCTTTGCCCATGACTGCATCACACTTCCAATAGTAGTAACCCATCCACCTAGACATATTGACATTGATGGTTCGATACCATGATGTGCATAATATAAAATATCACTTCTAGTACCCTTTTACTAAACAAAACTAGACCATTTTTCAACTTTTTTCCTCTATAATTATAATATATCAAATCTAATTATAAACTAAGGATAAAAGCTCCAAAAATTATAAGATTAAAAAAAAATACACTTTTTTCCTCTATAATTACAAAATATCAAATTTAATTACAAATTCTCAAGGTTATTTCTAAACTAAATGAAAGAATACAAAGCCTCTCGCCTTCCTCAACCCCTTCCCTACCCTCATGAACCTCAAATATTTTATCAGTAAAGTAATACAAAATTTGAAGGAAAGTTGGCATGTCCCAATCTATACGCCAAGTTAATGAGCCTCATTAGGAATGAATTATAAAATGACCTTCCACAATGCCATTTATCTTTATAAAGCCTAATTATAAAAACTTGAATGTTTATAAACTAGTATATTTATATTTAAAAAATATATCTAAAGTATGTTGAGAGATATCTTCTCCAAGCACCTATTTTTTTAATCAATTTACTGCACTCACTTTGATATGTTTGTTCTACATGTGGAAAAAAATTGAGGCAATATAAATAGATTGAATGTGCGTCTTTTCATATGTCATTCTGTAACATTTCTTTCTTTCATCTTAGTGCATAGTGATGGCTTCTTTGAAACTAACATCCACCTTTCTTTACATCGAGCATGTATTTTCTTTTTTTCTTTTTTTATTCCTTTCACCTTTTTTTTTGGTTTTCTTAATTTGTGGAGTGACTATTTGGTTTTTTAATAAAGATTCTAGATTGGATTCTTATAAGTTTACATAGAAATTCCATAATCTTTCAGCTCCCATCCATGCTCTAAACATAGGAATGCCTCTTGGCGTAAATAGTTTATTTATTGCATACTCTAAAATTTATTTATTTAGATACATGGAGTCGTTCGGGATAACTACAAACTATCATGAGCTTGGTGGCTAGTTAAGGTTGTTGAAACTCACTTTCATTTAGTTTAAGAATTGATAGCTTTGATGACTTGCACGATAAAAGTTAGGCTTAGCGTTTTATCGAGCAGAAGCCCCTTTTTTTAGCTCCAACATCATTAGCAAGGCTACTGAATCCATTGCACTTTTCTTGTCACTTCGTATCTCACCATCACCTGCCAATTGTCCTTTTTCAGGAATGTGCACAACAACTCTGAATGAAAATCTGCAAAAAGCACAAGTGGACATTATATTAGATGGTTACTTCAACGAGCTATTGGAACAGTAATCTACAACCACCGTAATAATTCCTTCTTTGTTCATCCTCCAGCCTTGTTGACAGGGAATGACTTCTTATTAAATTCTAACCTTTGCAAAGGGACAACTTGTCATCTCCTTTCTACTCTCCCATACCTCTTAATTTTTGCCTTCTCTTAGCCTTTGTCTTGTCTTCCTTAATTTACTGCATGGATGATGTTGGAGGAGCATGGCCTTCTCCATCGTATGAGAAAAAAGGTAGATTTTTTAATCCAAAATTAATGTTTTTGCTGCAGCCATGTATATACGTATCTTGCTATCTTTATTGTTGGATGTGCAGAAAGTAAAAAACAAGGAAAGTTTGCTATGTTTTGTTTTTGCTCTATTTTCATCTGATGCTCTATTTTTTTCTAGTTTTAGAGTAGCAACTCTCTTTCAGGAAAAATTTTACTCAGTTTTATGTGTGTAAAAGCATTGTCAAGTGCAGACTTATAAATAAATATTGCTTTGTTTCTTTCTTCATATATATATGGAGTTTTATTAGTAGTAGCTCTATTTTAGTTTTTGTTCTCTATTTTTTTCTTTCAATATGGTATCAGATCTATGGTCATGAGCTAAAGGTTCTCTAGCAAGGGCATTTCAACAAAGGTTTTTCAAGGCAAAGGTATACACAATCAACAATGGCAAGCACAAGCACAAGTTTAACAAATCCTCAAATCCCACAGTTCAATGGGAAAAATTATGATTACTGTTCCATAACAATGAAGGCACTCTTTTGTTCTCAAGACATATGGGATCTTATAGAGAATGGCTTCCCAGAACCAGTAGATGCAGCAACATACAATGCATTAACTCAAGCAGAGAAAGATCTATTGAGGGATAATAGGAAGAAGGACTCAAAAGCTCTCTTTTACATATTTCAAGCAGTGCATGAGAGCATTTTTCTAAGGATTGTAGCAGCAACAAAGTCCAAACATGCATGGGATATTCCTCAAATAGCATATCAAGGCATGGCAAAGGTTAAGACAGCTAAGTTGCAAATGTTGAGAAGATATTTTGAAATAATTTTCATGAAGGATTTGGATTCAATAGACTCTTTCTTCACACAAGTGATGGGTTTAGTTAATCAAATTAGATCTCATGGTGAAACACTTGAAGATAGAAGGATTGTTGAAAAGATATTAAGGAGTTTAACCACAAGGTTTGAATCCATAGTTGTGACCACAGAGGAAACAAATAACTTCTCACAGTTTTCAGTTGATGAGCTTCATGCATCTCTCATTTCACATGAACATAGGCTAAGCAAGTCAACAAACACCTCATTGGAGCATGCATTCAAGTCACAAGTTTCAATCAGCCATGGTAGAGGCAGAGGAAGATTTAATTTCAGAGGTAGAGGAAGGAATTCATATAGAGGTGGAAGAAGCAACCCATCAAGCTCAAGTGGAAGAGGTAGCAGCCAAAACTCAAGCCCAAACCCATCTCAAAATCAACCACAAGGTCAAAGGTATGACAAGTCTCAAATTCAATGTCATTATTGTAAGAAATATGGGCATTATTCAAATGAGTGTAGGAAAAAGCAATTTGATTTCAGCAGACAAAATGCAAACTTTACAAGAGAAAACCAAAATCAGGGCAATATGTTCATAGCATGTAATGTAGTACAAGAGAATCAAAAAGATGTATGGTTCTTAGACTCAGGTTGCAACAATCACATGACAGGGAACTTAGAAATGTTCTCAAGTTTAGATGAAAGTGTAAAATTAGATGTCACATTGGGTAATGACAACAAAGTTTCAGTTATGGGCAAAGGAAATATCAACATTCTAACTAAACAGGGGGAGAAAAAGTATATTTTAGATGTGTATTTTGTGCCTGGTCTAAAAAATAACCTAATGAGCATTGGGCATCTTGTTCAAAAGGGGTATAGAGTCTTCTTCAAAAACAAAGAATGCACTATTCTAGATAAATTTCCAAGTAATCAGCTTATTGCTAAAGTGCAAATGACAAACAATAGAATGTTTTGCCTAAAGATAAAGCCAGATTTGAATGTGGAATATGCTTAAGCACAACCCACAATGAACCCATGAGAGGATAAAGAAGAACTTGCAGCAGTCACACAAACAATCTTTCAAGCAGAAATCAAAGATGAAAATTGGTTATGGCATCTAAGATTTGGGCATCTCAACTTTGGAGGTTTAAATCTACTTAATAGGAAGAGTATGGTAAAGGGTTTGCCATTAATAGAGAAACTAGAAAGAGTATGTGAAGGATGCATCTTGGGAAAGCAACATAGAGAGACATTTCCAACCGGCAAGTTAATTAGAGCAAAGGCACCTTTGGAGATTGTGTATTCAGATTTATGTGGGCCAATGCAAACACCTTCAATTTGTGGAATATAAACTTTTTGACATTCATTGATGACTATTCAAGGAAAATATGGGTCTACATTCTAAGGAAAAAGAATGAAGTGTTTGATTACTTCCATCAATTCAAGGCACTTGTTGAGAAGAAAAATGGGTACTACATCAAAGCATTGAAAACAGATAGAGGTGGTGAATACATCTTAAATGAATTTATAAATTTTTGCAAAGACCATGGAATTCACAAGCAATTCACAACCAGGTACACACCTCAAAAAAATGGAGTAGATAAAAGGAAAAATAGAACAATCATGGAAATGGCAAGAAGCATGTTGAAAGCAAAACATTTGTCAAATGAATATTGGGCTGAAGCAGTAGCTTGTGTAACATACATTATGAATAGATGTCCAACCAAGAGTGTGAAGAATATGATTCCTGAAGAAGCATGGACTAGAAGAAAACATAGTGTTGCTCACATGAGAGTATTTGGATGTGTGGCATATGCACATGTGCTAGATGAGTTGAGAAGAAGAAAGTGTATATTTGTTGGTTATAGTGATGAATCAAAGGCATACAAACTATTCAATCCAATAACCAAGAAAGATATAATCAGCAGAGATGTACAATTCATAGAAGATGAAGCATGGGATGGAAGTTTGGAGAAAACAATCAATATTGCAGCCAACTTACCACAAGAAGATAGAGAAGTTTTTATGCCAGTAGATACTCCATCAAATGTGACTCCTTCCACACCCATTTGAGCTCAACAAAGTGGTCATCAAATGACACCATCATCAAGTGTAAGGACAGTCCCATGCACTCAAGCATCCACTCCTTTAAATGTACAACAAACACCATCTACAAGTGGCAATCAGGGTGCAGGACCATCAAGTCCACATTCCACAAGTCCAAGTTCAAGTGATATGTCAAATACTACATTAGCAAGCCTGAGGAGGCAAAATTAGAAGTTTGAGACATTTATGATCAAAATGAAGGTGAGAACAATGCTGGTCTGATTTCTCTTTTTGCATTTTATTCACAAGTAGAAGATCCAATTCATTATGAAGATGCAATTAAGGATGAAAAATGGGTAAATGCAATGGATGATGAAATTGATGCAATTGAAAAGAATCAAACATGGGAGTTAGTGAGTCTTCCAAAAGACAAAGATGTCATAAGAGTGAAGTGGGTTTACAAAACCAAATTAGAAACAAATGTTGATGTGCAAAAACATAAAGCAAGACTAGTGGCAAAAGGATATTCACAACAGCCTGGGGTTGATTACAATGAGACATTTGCTCCAGTAGCTCGATTAGACACCATGAGAACTATACTTGCAATAACAGCTCAAAATAAGTGGGCAGCTTACCAAATGGATGTAAAACCAACCTTGAAGAAGAAGTCTATGTGGAGCAGCCACTTGGGTATGAGATTTTGGGTCAAGAAGATAAAGTCTACAAATTGAGAAAGGCACTCTATGGACTCAAGCAAGCCCCAAGAGCTTGGTATAGTAGAATTGACTCTTATCTTTTGCAAAATGGCTTCAATAGGTGCAGCAGTGAGCCTATATTATACACCAAGATGAATGAGCAAGGTCAGATCATAATTGTTTGCTTGTGTGTTGATGATTTGATATTCATGGGTGATTTGGCAATTGATTTGTTCAAAGGAGCTTTGAAAAAGGAGTTTGAAATGACTGATTTGGGACTCATGAAGTATTTTCTTGGCATTGAAGTTAATCAAAATGATAATGGTATATTCATCTCCCAATCTAAGTATGTAAATGACATTTTGAAAAGGTTTAACATGATAACTTGCAAATCAGCTTCAACACCAATTGTCATAGGACTGAAACTAAGCAAGGATGACAAAGGAGCCAACATTGATCCAACATTGTATAAAAGACTTGTTGGTAGCATCATGTATTTAACAGCCACAACGCTGGACATTATGTATGCAATTAGTCTCATTTCAAGATTCATGGAGTCTCCAAAAGTTTCTCATTGGCAAGCAGGAAAAAGGATTCTCAGATATGTGAGTGGAACAAGGAACTATGGCATTTAGTACTCAACATCAAATGAGTTCAAGCTAATATGATATACAGATAGTGATTGTGTAGGAAGCATTGATGATAGGAAGAGCACTTCTGGTTATGTTTTTCATTTTGGAATAGGTGTAGTCTCATGGGCTTCAAAGAAAAAACTAATTGTTACTCTTTCATCAGCTGAAGCAGAGTATGTAGCAGCCATAGGTGCATCATGTCAAGCAGTTTGGATGAGAAGAGTGTTGAAAGAACTCAGGCAAGAACAAGAAGAGGCAACAAAAATCTTTTGTGACAATAACTCAACTATAGCATTGTCAAAGAATCTAGTTTTTCACAAGAGAAGCAAACAAATAGACACAAGATATCACTTCATTAGCGAACTAATCAACAATGGAGAAATCTTTTTGGAATTTTGTAGGTCCAAAGATTAGTATGCAGATATCTTCACCAAGCCATTAGGAAAAGAAAGCATTGAGTATCTAAGAGATTGATTGGGAGTTCTAGATGGTGGTAGTTGTGATTAAGGGGGAGTGCTAGAATAGTAATCTACAACCACCATAATAATTCCTTCTTTGTTCATCCTCCAACCTTGCTGACAGGGATTGACTTCTCATTAAATTATGACCTTTGCAAAGGGACAACATGTCATCTCCTTTCTGCTCTCCCATATCTCTTAATTTCTACCTTCCCTCATCGTCTGTCTTGTCTTTCTTAATTTACTACAGGGATGATGTTGGAGGAGCATGGTCTTCTCCATCGTATGAGAAAAAAAGGCAGATTTTTTAATCCAAAATTAATGTTTCTGTTGCAGCCATGTATATATGTACCCTACTATCTTTATTGTTGGATGTGCAAAAAGTTAAAAAAAAGGAAAGTTTTCTATGTTATGTTTTTGCACTGTTTTCATCTGATGCTCTATTTTTTCTAGTTTTAGAGTAGTAGCTCTATTTTAGGCAAAAATTTTCTCAGTTTTATGTGTGTAAAAGCATTGTCAAGTGCAGACTTATAAATAAATATTGCTTTGTTTCTTTCTTCATATATATATTGGAGTTTTATCAGTAGTAGCTTTGTTTTAGTTTTTGTTCTCCTCTATTTTTTTCTTTCAATATGAGCTTGTGAGGAGAGCACCATGAATGAAGAAGATGAAAAGACCTTGTTACGTGAGGCATGCCACCATTGAAATATTAGTTATATGGCCACATTCAATTTGGTGTCCAACTATCTCTTTTCATAGAATTGCTAATCCTATTAGTTATGTGGCAAATGAGTGTATGCATGTCATTTGGGGAAGAAAATCTACAATTTTTACTACAAATGCAAGCCAGATGTTGGTATTTATAGCTACAGATCTACTAAGGCATCTAGATGAAACCATCCAGAAGTTGATTAGTGGTTCAAAGTAATTCAATTGGAAAAGTATCGAACTTGAAAATTCCTTCAAAATATTTCACTTAGTAGATCATTTTTCCTCAACATAGTGAACCTAGCCTGCGTACGTTAACTAAGGGTTGAAATAGATTTACGAGCACTAAGATATAAACCAAATACAATACTAGAAAACTTGGATCTGTACATGGTATTCCAACCTCTCAATCTCAATAAAAAGATTATCAAAAGGCTATTGTTATGAAATAAATACTTCAATGGCAGCAGGGTTTTTTTAATAAGAGAAAATAGTGTATTTATATTTGGAAATAATTACAAGGTGAGGGTGATGGTGTCTGTAGACAATATCAACCAACTTTAAGAAGTCAAAGATCAGCATTTACTAGATGATTAACAGAGAAATACTACTGAAAATCATAAAGAAGTAAGCATCTATGATAATAACCAACCATAAGAAGCAAAAAGGCTACTGAATAGATACATATTTAGTAAACATATCATAAAGAAAACATTTAAACATTGAACTATGATTAATCAGAGAGTACATACACAAGTGTTTCCAGTGTCAAGATTTTGAAAGCACTTTTTTTTTCTTGAAGGAATGAACCATGAGGGTGTTGTGGGTGACTTTCTCTCCTCTTGCAAGGTATGGATCTGACATGGGTCGATAGACATTTATGCTTGAATAGAGACCTGCTACCACTTGGCTCTGCACAATTATGGACTAGTGGAACTTTCTCCTCTTTTAGGGAATGCTCTTCTTGGTCTTGTAAAATTTTCATATTTCTTTGACATGTATTCTCCAATAGAAGCAAGGAGTTGATCGCCTACAGAGTATGTTTGTGATTTTCTATGATTGCATTCAGCTTGTCTATGTAATTATTCATGGTCTAAATGCCCTCTTGTTGTTTTCCATTATATGAAGATGTTGGGAAAGATGTATACCTCACATAATAATATTGTAATATTAGTATATATATTTATTTTGTAATTGTTACATGTAACATTGGAAATGTAAATAATTTGGAGGTCGTATGTAGACTAGCAAACAAAACAAATTCACAAAAGGTGAAAGCTCACTTTAGGTGCTTGGATTGGATAAGACAAAGAGAGAGCACATGAGGAAGCTTTGGAATGTGGAAAGACTTTTGGGGAATATGAAGAGTTACATGGGATGTTTGGTGGACTCATGTCTCTTGGGTTCATGGTTTCATATAAAACCACTTGATGGTTTTCTGCAACACATAACATTGTAATAGATGCAATAGCAACATGTTTGAGTGCTTGATTTAGCTTGTTCTATTAGAGAAAGAATAGCAAAGAAATTCTCATTGTGTTATGCTTATACAATGAGTGGTGCTAGTATTGATAGAAGACTAGTATGAGAGAAATTATCTTTGTATTATAAAGGTTCAGTTAATCCATTAAAGGGTTCTTTTCTTGCTAGGTTTTTCCCTAAAAGGGTCTCCTAGGGTATATTTGGAGTTTCTATATGTGTATGCTTTGAATTGTCATTTTATTGCACTAGTTTTCAATTTTGTAACTTATTCAACACAGTTCTTCTCTTAAGATTATCACTAATATCCCAACATTTGGTATTAGAGCCATGGTCGTTATGGGCTTGAGGAGGGTACTTTTGCTTGTGATAATTATTGTTTGAGAGAGAGCTCTGCATAGGTGAATCCAGGTTTTAAAGAGAAGAATGTATTGATGGCAAAGCTTGATAGCTTGGAAGGTGTTGATGATTCCATAAAGAAGTTGGTGAAGAATTTTCTCAGTGCAAGAAAGTTAATTGTTTATGTTTGTTCTTGATTGACTCCTATTATGCAATACATACAAGTGATAAAATATTGACCTAAAGGTGTTGTACACCTTGCATAATGACATTGCAATGTTATTGTAAGTTGTGGTCCACCTAGGGTTGGACACCACACTTAGTGTTAGGGCATCTCCTCATAATGTAATTGTTGTATGTATCATTAAAATGTAAATAATTTCCATGTCAAATGTAGACAAGAAATGAAGACAATTGCAGAAGGTCAAATGTCACCTTGGGTGTATTTGCTTGGATTGGATAGGACATGGGAAGGGCACATAAGCAAATCTTGGAATGTGAAAAGACTCTTTTGGAACGTGAAGAGTCACACGGGGTGTTTAGATGCACTCATGTCTCTTGGGTTCATGGTTTCATATAATACCACTTGGTGGTTTTGCGCAACACATAATATTGCAATAGATGCGATAGTAGCACGTTTGACAACTTAGTTTAGCTTGTTTTGTCAAAGGAAGAATAGCAAAGGAATTTCCATTGTATTGTCCATATAGAGTGAGTGGTGTTATTCTTAATAGGAGGTGCATGTTATTGGAGAAAGTCTACCACATGAGAAATTCTCATTGTATTGCAATTGGTTTAATTAATACATTGAGTATGCTTTTATTGCTAGTTTTCCCAAAAGATCTTTTAAGATATATTTAGTGTTTCTATGTTTTGGTTTGTCATTCTATAACTTTAGTTTTAAATTTTGTAGCCTATTCAACACAATTCCTCTCTTAAGATTATTGGTAATTTCTTAATAAAAGAAACCATGGGAGATTTGTTTCCATGAATGGATTGTGGATTTGGGCATCTATTAGATGCTTGCTTTGGGCCTTAATGGCTTTGGAGATCTCTTGAAAAATAGAAAGAAAATTTAATCTACATTCTAATAATATCAAGAGTTATGGTTTCCATGTTCAAGAGGGTGACCATTGTTGTACCCATATGAAACTCAAATTTTGTACTCTCTTTTGTCTAGTTGTCATCAATTGATCATCATTTGTGTGGTAAACCAAGTCGATTGTGGTCTTCTGAGTCAATTTTATGGTCTTTGTTCTTCAACTAATGACTTCTACAGGGCAATGATAATCGCCACAAGCCCAATTAGAAGTAAAAAATGATGAAATATCAAGGGCAACAAAAGAGCAAGGAATGATACTATTGTACGCACAAAAATTTTTGTATGTCACCAAATTCACTAAATTAACCTTATTTGTTTCTTTGACTTGCTCCTAGAAACATTGTATCCTTTGTTGTTGTTGTTGATTCTCAGGAGCGAAGGTATTCAAACCATTCAAGGCATACTTGGGGATGAAAAAGATGAAGTCTTAGTGTAAAAGCACACCTGAGAGGTTTTGAGGGCACCTAGACAAGAAAAGAGAGTTATACCAAAAGTGCACCTAAAGAAGAAAATGTGCACCTGATTAAGGAAAAGTGCTCTTGGGAAAGATGTCATGCACTCAAAGGAACAAAAGCATGCTAGTTTGAGCTCTTACGTGCCTAATAGAGTAAAGGCACACCTGATAGAGGAGAAGAGCATTTGGTGGAGACAAGGCACACCTAAAAACACAAGATAAATGTGTATGAAGGAGTTTTCATATGCCTATACATTCACAAGTGCACCCTCAGTAAAATTAATGCACTTGATCAAAGGAATTTTTTAAGACCAAAAGCACGTTTGAATAGAGGTGAAAGTGCCTTAGCAAAGAAATTATGTTTTTAATACAAAAGCACATCATCTCTAGTTCTCAAGCACCTGGGTAGAGCAAAAGTGTGCCAAATTGGGAGATGTGCGCTTGAAAGAAGAGGCAAAGCGCACCCTGAGGAAATATAGCACACCTGATCAAAGAGAATCTACAAGACAAAAAGTGTGTCCACAGATGAAGGAGCGTGCCTAATAGAGGAAAGGCACATTCAGAAGAGCAAAAGCATGCCTGAGTAAGGGAAATGATCCTATGGAGTAGAAGCATGCCTAGAGAAGTTGTGATGCTCACAGAGACCATGATTTTCTTCAAGGAAGTGTGATTTTGATCAAGGAAAACACTCTTGATAGTAAGGAGGTGTGTCTAACATTATAGTAAATGCAACAGGATCAAGATGAAAAAATTAGAAATCCACCTAGATATGTTTTGCATTTGTCAAGAGTAAAGGCAAAGCTATTAGAGTGAAGGCGTGCCTGGTCAAGCAAAAGTGTATCTAATGGTGTGGAGACATGCCTCGATAAAGAGGAATTCAAAGTCAAAACACGCCAGAAGGAGATCAAACATGCCTTCAGAACAAAAATTCAAGAGTTTGATCTTTTAAAGGTGTGACTTCTTTGATTCATAAACACCTAGTTGAGGAGAGGCACACTTAGAAGAACAAGAGAGACCTTCATCATAGAACAATTTGAAGAGTTTTTCTTTAAAAAATGCTCCTTCTTAAGGTTTCATGCACCTGATCTAATGAAGAAGCACGTCTAAAGTTTATAAGTGTGCTTGCAAGCATGCAGACATCCCTAAACAAGGGAGGCACACTCAAAAGAGGAAAGGCATGCCAATGAAGGAAACCAAATTTAGAAAAATAAAGGCACGCTTGTTTAAAGTCTCACACTCCTACCAGGAGTAAAAGCAAACTTGATGATCTTAAGGTGCACCTCAACATGAGGAAAAGTGTGCCTCCTTGAAGATAGACACACCAACACAAGGGGTGGATGAAGTATTAGAGTAAAAGCACACTCAACCTTAGGTAGATGCTCCAAAACAAGTAAAATCCTCCTGCAAAGCAAAAGCACACCAATCCAAGTCAAAAAGTGAACCTCCTTGGAGTTGGATGTGCCTGAACAACGAAAAGTAGTTATGGAGCAAAAACATATCTAGGTGAAGGAAAGTGCACCTAGAACTAAGAAGGCATGCCTGAAGCCTACAGAAATAGAGTAAAAGTGTGCCTGAAGATTGTAGAAATAGAGTAAAAGTGTGCCTCAAGCTTACAGAACCAGAGTAAAAGTGCCTAAAGCTTATGTAATTAGATCCTCTACCCAAGTCATAAATGGCATGTGTTGGTGAAAATTCTGTCCAGATTTAATTTTAGCATTTTTTTTGAGTGGCCAAACCATAAGTGATTTCTACCTATAGTGAGAGGGGGGGTGAATTAGTTGTATATTAAAACTTTAAGCCCTCAAACCAATTCCAAACATAAACCTCTTATTATGCATTAACAAAATGTAAACGTATGAAACTTTAATGCAAACACATCCAAACACATAAGAACACCAGATTTATGTGGAAAACCCAAGAAGGGAAAAACCATAGTGAGGATTAGCTCACATATATATGAATAGCAACACCAAAAACAAATAGGCTCACTACCCAAAAGGACTCACTGTTTAGAAGAGCAGAATAGTAGAAAAATGTCACAGAGAGATTCACTATCTCAAAGCAACAGGAGAGATCCACCACTACAACTTCTTGCTATCCACAAGCTTTGGCTCACTACCTCTAGCAACTTCAAGCACACTAAAATGTAGACACCTTCTGCTCACTGCATTTTAGAGTCATAAGCATTAAAGCTCACACACAACTCACTTCCCCTGATTCACATTCACAACATCTTCTCTACCTTGCTCCACTCAACTTCATCTTACATTTATACCATTTACAACCAAAACCTATTTCAATTAGGTTGGTCCTAATGAAGCATGTGCACCTCAATCATGCAACACCAATTAGGTCGGCACTAAACACTTCCGTGGTGGAAAGAAGTGAAAGTGGACCATGCCAAGGGTTAACTAGGACTCAAATCTGTATCACCAAATTGCTTATCACATCCTCAATTCACCAGGTACCTCCACAAATGGCGTTAATAAGCCAGGTTGGCCAAACCTGAGCTAATGACCACATCCATGCTTCTCTAAGTTCAAAAACATCATGCAGACCATAGAGAGACACTCCACAGCATCCACACACCTTTCCACAACATTCAACACCATTAGAAACCTCTGCAATACTGCTGCAACCACCTAAAACAAAGAATGTCTTCATTGTGCACATCAAGATGCCCTACCACTGAACACCAACACAAGAATTGAACTTGTGGAGCAACCCATCACTAAAAACTTCAAGGAAAGGTAGATATAGACTATATAAGCACATCCTCAAACCCCTAGGACAAGAAATATCAATGAAGAGAAATGTGGAGCAATCTCATTTCTCCCAGACAGTCTTCTACACAAGCAAACACCCTATCAAACACATCTTCCACTACCGCACGATCCAGAACCTCAAATTCTGGATGTAGCACCTCTTAATACCTTTGATCAACACTTCCAAACCACACAAGCATATCTTCAACTAGGAAGAAATGCGGAGCACAACACTGAGCATATCTCTGTCACACTGTACACCTTTTTATTCAAATTTTCTCAAAAGTACTTGGAAACCAAGTGAACTACTTGCTAGAGGTTGACATCAATGACAACACCAACAAGTTTCTAACAATCTCCCCCTTTGTCATTGATGGAAACACTAACTTTCTGAAAAACCATCAAGACCTAAAGCAATCAATTAGCATCTCAGTAGTACACCCTTTGACTTGAACAACTCTTACTCTTCACACACTTTACTCCCCCTGACTGGAACATCTCTTATTCTTCACACACCTTCCTACACAATGGTTTTTCAACCACCTTAATTCTCTCCCCCTTTGACATCAATGGAAAAGGGCCATACTTGCAACACTAGCAAGCACTTGCTTTCTCCCCACTACTTTCACTTTTCTACACTCTCCCCCTTAGGGTCATAGGATATGCTCCATCTGACTGCACCAAACCAACAATAATATCACTACCTACTATTGAGAGGTAGCCTCCAATATCAGTCCAAAACTTAAGAATATATTTTAAATGCTTCTCAGACAGATGCACACACTTATGCATCTAATTAAAGGAAGGAAGGGCAACAACCCCTAACTTTTGTTAGAGATACTCAAAAGTATCTTTAGGAAGAGCCTTTGTAAAGATATCTGCAATTTGGTCCTTAGTGGGCACATACTCCAAATACACCTCATTCTCTACAACCTTGTCTCTTAAGAAGTGATACCAGATTGAAATATGCTTTGTCCTTGAATGTATTACCAGATTCTTTGAAATGTTGATAGCACTTGTATTATCACATAATATTGGAATAGGTTCATCATATGACACTTTGGTATACTTCAATGTTTGCTTCATCCACAACACCTATGTGTAGCAAGATGCTACTACAATGTACTCTGCCTCTATAGTAGATAATGACACTAAATTTTGCTTCTTACTTAACCATGAGACAAGTATGCTTCCCAAAAAGAAAGCACCACCACTTGTACTTCTTCTGTCATTTGTACATCGTGCCCAATCTGCATCTATATATGCACTCAAAGAGAAATCAGTATCCTTAGGATACCATAGGACAAACTTTAGAGTGCCTTTTAGGTATTTGAATATCCTCTTTACTGCTGAAACATGTGACTCTCTGGGATTAGCTTGAAATCTGGCCACAAGATAAACTACATGCATGATATCCAGTCTAGTAGCAGTCAGGTATAACAATCCATCAATCATTGATCTGTACTTGCTCTGATCAGCCTTAGGAGATTCATCATCTCTGCTTAACTTACAACCAGTAGTCATGGGAGTACATACCAGTTTAGCGTCTTCCATTCCAAACTTCTTCAACATTTCCTTAGCATAATTTGATTGAGAAATGAAAATACCTTTTTTTGATTGACTGATTTGTAACCCAAGGAAGAAGTTCATTTCCCCACACATTGACATTTCAAACTCTCTCTGCATCTCTTCTGCAAATCTCTTGCACATACATTCATTTCCTCTAAAGATTATATCATCAAAATATACCTCCATAATTAGGATATGATTTTCTTCAACTTTAAAGTACAGATTGCTATTTGTAGTGCCTTTTTTGAATCCTTACTGCAGTAGGTACAAATCCAACCTTGTATACCAAGCTTTAGGAGCCTATTTGAGTCCATACAATGCCTTCTTCAATCTGCAGACCATATTTGGATCTTTTGATAACTGAAACCCTTCTGGTTGCTCAATGTGTACTTCCTCTTCCAACTTTCCACTCAAGAATGCAAATTTCACATCCGTCTAATAGACTTTGAAGTCCTTATGAGTTGCAAAGGCCAAGAACATTCTAATGGCCTCCAATCTTGCCACTGGATCAAATGTTTCTTCATAATATATTCCTTATACTTGTGAGTAGCCTTTACACGCAAGCCTAGCCTTATTTTTGACTACTCCATTCTCATTCAATTTGTTTCGAAAGGCCCATTTAGTTCCTATCACAATTTTGTCTGTTGGTCTTGGGACAACTTCCCAAGTCTGATTCTTCTCAATCTGCATCAATTCTTCTTCCATAGCCTTGATCCAATTCTCATCTTTGCATGCTTCAGTCATTGTTTTGGGTTCTATTGTAAACAACAAACACAAATTTACCTATTCATCTGCCATAGCAATTTTCCTTCTTGTTAACACACCTTTGTTCTTATCTCTAATGATCTAATCTTCAAAATGATTCTTCTTCACATACTTGGGAGTCTTAGGAACTCTTTTCGAAGCATCTTCTTCATTAATTTGTATCTCCTTTTCCTTTTATTATTCACTTTCTTATTTTTTGCAAGGGGAATCATCATATTCATATTCTTCTATTAGTATTGAGCTTTGATGTGGTTCCTCATCCACTTTGACATTTGCACTTCCAACCAGCTTCTTTAGCTTGTTGTTGTAACACATGTAAGTCTTGCTCTTTCTGGAATATCCAAGGAAGATTCCTTCATCTGATCTTGTATAAAACTTTCCCAAGTTTTCTTCATCTCTCCTAATGTAGAACTTACTTCCAAACACTCTAAAGTATTTGACAGTATGAATTCTTCCATACCACATTTCATATAAAATCTTTGAACTGTTGACCCTTGCTTGCACTATGTTTTGTATGTAGACTGCAGTGTGAATAACTTCTCTCCAATAGATATCTGGTAGATTTGCTTCTTTCAACATTGTCCTTGCTACTTCCTGAACTGTCTTGTTCTTTCTTTCCACAACTCCTTTCTTCTAAGGAGTCCTAGGGGCTGACAAATGCATCTTTATTCCATGATCTTCACAAAGGAAATTAAACTCATTGGGGGTGAACTCACCACCTTGAGGTTTGATTTTTAAATCAATTTCATTTTCAACCATAATAGATTGTATGTTTTAAACTTATCTAGAGCTCCTAATTTTTCTTTGAGAAAAGTTACCCAAGTCATTCTAGAATAATCATCAATCAACAACATAAAATACCTATCACCTTGAAAGCTTCCAACTCTTGTAGGTCCGCACAGATCTATATGCACCAACTCTAGAGGTCCGGTGGTAGAATACTCCTTGATCTTGAAATTCTTCCTTGTTTGCTTCCCAATCTGACATTCCTTGCATGTTGCATTGATAGGCTTTGTAATTCTTGGTAGATCCCTCACAACTTGAGTAGAGTTGATCCTTACCAAGCTATCAAAATTGATGTGACACATTCTTCTATGCCATAGCCAACTTTCATTAACTTGATTCATGAAACACATACCATTAGCACATTTGAGATGATATATATTTACTTTTGTCCTTGTTCTTGTAGCAATCAGAGTTCCAGAGCTTTCTTTTTTGATTTCACAACCACCATCATAAAACACAAGGTTATATCCTCTGCTACACATTTGTCCTACACTTAGAAAATTATATCAGAGACCTTTGACATAAAGAACATCATCTGTATTATGCTTGCCATCAAAACTAATCGAACCTCTTCCACATATTTTAGCAGATGCATCATCTCCAAACTTAACATATCCTCCATCAAACTTCTCAAGCTTAACAAACTTATTCTTATCACCTCTCATATGATTTGAACACCTACTATCAATTAAACAATCATTCTCCTCTTCTCTTGCATCAAAGTAGTTACCAAAGCTCCTTTGATGTTGTGCCTTATTTCTAGAGCAATTTCCTTTATGCATCTTTCAAAGTTAGTAGAATTAGTTCCAACATTCAATGCCATGAACAAGCATTCATCACTTTCATCATTTAGATAGTTAGACTCATCATCATGTATGTTGTCATTTTCTTTAACATAATAACTCCACTTAAATGATTTACCTTTGTTGTCCTTGTTTTTGTCATTTGAAATTTTGATTGGACATTTTTATACATAATGACCTATCTTTCCACAACTGAAACATTTAAAGGGTAACTTATCTTTGTATTTTCCAGAGCCCTTTTTCAATTTGTTCACAAAATTTGCTTCCACTTCATCAAAGTCATCAGGATCTGATTCAACATTCTTTTCTATCTTGGTAGCCTTAAAAGCAATTTCTTTTCTTAAATCATCTTGACCAAATTCTCCTATCTTAAAAGTAGAGTACCAAACATTTGATCCCTAGAATACTAATCCAAATTTTGAGTCTCTTCAATAGTAGAAACTTTAGCACTATAAGATTTTGGAAGAGTTCTCAGTACCTTCTTTACCACTTCACTTTCCTCCAGCTTCCCAACAAGACCATTCATGGAATTGACAAGTTCATCCACTCTCTGCATGTAGCCTGTAATATTTTCATCATCTGACATCCTTAAGGTTTCAAACTTGGCCTTCAACATCTACATCTTTGCTTGCTTGACCTTGTCATCTCCTTCATAGGTCCTTTCCATCTTCTTCTAGATCTCATGAGGAGTCTTGTAGCTCATTACCTTCACTAATTCAGAATCAAAGAGACTATTCAAAAGAGCACTCCTTTCCTTGTCATTGCTCTCATAGTCTTTGATCTCATCTTCATCCTTTAGACCATTGGTAGCTATAGTATATTTCTTCTCAACTAACTTCCACATGCCATATCCTAATAAAATAATAAATATTTCCATCCTAGTCTTCCAAAAAGCATAATTTGTTCCATCAAACACTGGAACCTCAATACCTTTCCTATGTGCCATCTGGATCTACCCCAAGCAGTTAAGCTTCTTCAAGGGAAATGGATCTAATACCAATTGTTAGTATGCATAGGACAACTGAGAGGGGGGGTGAATCAGTTGTACATTAAAAATTTAAACCCTCAAAGCAATTCCAAACATCAACCTCTTATTATGCATTAACAAAATGTAAACATATGAAACTTTAATGCAAACACATCCAAACACATCAGGACAAGTCTCACTGTCAATTGGCAATTCTCCTCTTTCAAGAATGTGCACTACAAGTCTGAATGAAAATTCTCAAAAAAATCACAAGTGGGCATTATATTAGATGGTTACTTCAACAAGCTTGTGAGGAGAGCACCAAGAATGAAGAAGAAGAAAAAACTTTGTTATGTGAGGCATGCCACCTTTGACCAATTAAAATTTAGGTCCACACCACTTAAATTTTTTGCAAACATCGTACAATTTGTTGCATGGACCTCCCATTTGCATAAATAGATTAACACACACTGTAGGGACAAAAACCATCAAAAAATGGTATAACACTATGCCATGTTTATTTACTGGAAAATTTTCTATTAAGAATTCTTTTAATATTTCATTTGAGATAAGTTTCTATGAAAAGAAAAAAGTTTCACTTCCAGAAAGTGCAAGGCATTAGAATAATCATAAAATTTCACTTACTCTGGTAATAAAACCAATAGAGACTTTGATTGAATAGAATGAGCTCAAGTGGTAAAAATATTGGGGACTTAAAATTGAAGCCTAAGATTGAAATAGGGTACAAAGACCAATAAAATGCGAAACTAGATAAAATATTGATAGCCTAATGAACAAGGTATGGGGCAAGATGAATTTTACGGAACATTACTCTGCATAGGAAATTTACCAATTATGTACAAGGCTAACTATCAATTTGGTGGCCAACTATCACTTTTCACATAATTGATAATCCTATTAGTTGAATGGCAGATGAGTGTATGCATGAATTTTATGAAATAGAGACCTACTACGCACTTGGCTCTATGCAAGTATGGATTGCTGGAACTTACTCCTCTTTTAGGGAATGCTCTTCTTGGTCTTGGATGATTTTTATATTTCTATGACATGTATTCTCCAAAAGAAGCAACGAATTGATCGCCTGTAGAGTATGTTTGTGATTTTCTATGGCCGCATTCAACTTGTCTATGCAATTATTCATGGTCTAGATGCCCTCTTGTTGTTTTCCTTTATATGAAGATGTTGGGAAAGATGTATGCTTTGCACAATAATATTGTAATGTTAGTATATTTTTAGTCCCTGCCTTAGTAGGAGACTATTGTTTTCCCCAAACTAAAATTCTATTTCTTTTCTTCCCAAATCGCATTAAGATGAGATATTAAACATGTAACAAAGGTTTGGATTTTTTTAAAATTTTCTTTACCCTTTTTTCCTTCTCTGATTGGAAGCATATTTAACCCCATATATTTTATTCCCAGAAGTAGGCTAGGATTTTCCTATCCAATAGGAAATGAGTTTCATCTGGTTTCTAAGGTTCACCAAAATATTTTATGGGTTTGTTTTAGGGGACACGTGGAGTTGTAGATGGTTGGGTGGCATTCCATAGAGCAGTTCATATGCCTTGTCTATGCTTCCACATTTTAAATACATGTGTATTAGGGCCACCTCACAAAAAATGCCCATAGAAGTATAGTTTCCTCTTTCTTTTATTTGATTGATTCATTTGATAAATAGATGTGGGGACAAGAAGAGGCTCAATTGATGTGGGAAGTTGGTATAGTCGGTTGACATACTTATAGGTGAACGGTGTTAGAGGAACACTATGTGAAGGTGAATTTGGGATTATGGATGCTATGGTAGACATGGTTTGAATAGAAGTAAGGTGTGATCTTCCCATAGTAGAAATAGCATCATTGATGGGGTCTTTCTCTTTGAGTGTGGATGTGTCAAAATTGCTAGGCAACTTAGCTCCTTGCTTAGAAAGCAAAAGAAAGATTCTATTAGGACCGGAAGCTAAGAGCCTATCTATGGTGTCTAAGATCTCAGGATTTTGAAATTATTTAGTTCGGTCTTGTGACACTTCTTAGGATGTTTGTCCATATTGGTGAGATGAAGGACCTACAGTGTATCCTTTTGGAAGAAAGTCATGAGGGTTCAAACCTGTGGTAAATTTTGTTACATCTATCAATGTAGTATTGACATCTTGAGGGTTGGTTTGAGGATTGTTTTAGCTAGCTTCTATGGCTAATCAGTTTTGATTTATAGTCAAAGGCATAAGATATTTTAGATTGATGATGGATGGAGTGATGTTTGGACTCTTGTGACAAAGTTGAGACTATTAGGATGATTGTGTTGATTGGTTGTTTTGGGATGATTGATAAAATCTAGGTCAATTACTGACGTGATTAGGATTATCCTCCAAGCGATAAACTAATGAACTCAAGAAAAGATAGATATGGAAAGTAAGTTTGACCAACTCAAGA
Organism: Cunninghamia lanceolata; assembly: GCA_027924645.1. Taxonomy (NCBI): domain Eukaryota; kingdom Viridiplantae; phylum Streptophyta; class Pinopsida; order Cupressales; family Cupressaceae; genus Cunninghamia; species Cunninghamia lanceolata. The sequence continues at coordinate 10,269,926 of BSBN01000472.1, read as the reverse complement.
GAATCCACTCTCCTAAGCTAGCTATGTCACTAAAAGATGCTAATTTATCTATGGATCTAAGAGATGGAACTTCTTAAATCAAAGACAAACTAGAAGATGTGATCTAGATTCTGGGATGAAAACAAAATTAAAGCTAATATCTAGATAATGTCTAGGCTATTTGATATATGATGATGTTAATCCAATAGTCTCAAGAGGATAAAAGGTTCTAAAAGTCCAAATTTTGATATGAGGATGGGTGAATATGATCTGATGATTGAAATATTGAGGATGGATGGTCTGTAGGATATTAGGTCTGATGGAAAATTTGACTAAAAGTGGATTTTTTCTAGTTCTGGGTGAAAATATGACCGATGACTGTATTTAACCAAAAGTGCAAGACTTTATGCCAAAAATAGTACTAGGATAGCTCAAAAGAAGTAGCAGGATAACCCAGAGGTATAGTTTTGTGGACCAGAAGCACAGGACTATTGACCAAAGGCATAGGACTATATGCTAGAGGTGAATTAGGATAGTCAAAGGCACAATTTTGTGTTAACTGGTGGGAAAAGTAACAAGACCAAAGGCATAGTTATGTATTCTAAAGGCATAGTCTTGTCAACAGAGGCACAATTCTATCAACCAACGAGCTTCTATGTGCCAGAGGCACAAGTCTGTCTACCAAAAGTGTAGTAAAAGTGTGCAAAAGCACAATTTTGTATCTCAAAAGTAGGATTTTGTGACTTTTTTTTTGTTTGGAAGATAGTTTGTAGTTCTTTGGCAAGAAAAATCAAACATAGAAGACACAATGGTTATCAATTGACTCCTTGAAATTGGGTGCATGAGGCTATTAATCTCCATAGTTAAAAATGGTGAATACTGGTAGATAACAAGAACAAGAATACACGCCAAACACTTGTGCATCTATCCTAAAATTATTCAAGTAGGAGTGTCATATCCCGCGGACTAACTTAGGTCCAACTTCAATCTCCACTATTAGATAATTGTGATTTCCACCCCCTATATAACATCTTATCATTTCTAGGATAGGTAGATAATGCAAGATTATGGACCACCTTACACCCCTTACTCTTGGAGACAATTAAGTCTTTCCCAAACGTGTGTTCTATCTCTAACAATGAAGGTACAAGCATGATCTCTTCTCCTCCATATGGTTGCGATGCACTGAATGGGGGTGTCCCAACTTCCAACCTTGTGTAAACAAAATCAAGTCTTGGCGGACCAAGGATCTTGAGGCCTTTTCTTAGCAAGAAGGGTCCTTCTATTGAAATGAGTCTTTCCATTATCGTAACATTTATATCCCATGCTAGAACATGCATTTGAGGTCATCCCTAGAGGTGATGAAATCTGCTAGTAGGCCCCCTAGAGAGGATATCAAATACTTTTGAATCTCGAGATCATTTTACAACGTGAGAGAAAAGCATACGTGTGACTCTCAAGTCCCCAAGAAAAAAGAAAATAAAATAATAAGTGAATGATCTAATATTTTTGATCTCCATGATCACCTTTTGGTGTAAGGAGAGAGCATATGTACGTAGATATTCAAGACAAAGTATACAATCATATATTCCCTTAAGAAAATTGAAGTGTTTCTAACATTTAGTGATAAAAATAGATCCTTTGTTGCACCAAATGCATTAGTAATTTCACTTTACTTCTTTGTCGAGCAATAAGAGGCTGTGCAAATGTTATTAGTTCCAAGAAAGCCACTTGTTAGAGAAAAGCAATAATTAGAACCAAAAGCGCAGAGATAGTAACTCGACAGTCAATTTTTGTTAATTGAAAGTGAAGTGATTTTGAGCAAAAGTGAACTTTTGTTAACCAAAGGCATAGAAAGATATACCAGAGGCGAGCTATTGTTGACCAAAAGCATAGGTCTATTTGTTGAAAGTACAATTTTGTATGCCAAAAGAGAACTTCTATGAGATGAAATTGCAATTCTTCCTGAATCTTGTGAAATTAAAGAAAAAAGTCAAATGTGTTGTCTAAAGATAAACAAGTGGACTTCTAATGGGCTAGGGGGTTGGATGGATAGATGAATCTGTTATCCTAAACAAAAATTAAACAACAAACAAGAGGTAAGTTATCAATTAGGTAAAAAAGAAAAAAATAATGTCCACAAATAAATCAGCGTGTGAACAAATAATATGGATGCCTACAAATACAACAACTTGCATGCAAAAATTAGATAACTCATATATTAAAAAACTTTGCAAGATCAGAAAAAACTTAGAAAATAATAGGAACCAAAAGCACAATTCTACAGACTAAAGGCACAGTTCTATGTGCCAAAACCAAGCTTCTATCAACCAAAAGTGTGGGTTTATCGACTGTAAGTATAGTGTTTCTTGCCAGAAGCGTAGATCCATACCTGTAGCTTGAAAATGACTTTTTCTCAAAAAAATAATATTAGAATTTTTGATTTTTTGTATGTTTCTATTTTTTTATTTTATTTTTATATTTTTCTAGCGATACTCTAAGGAACAAGTATATAGCTTCTAAAGATGAACACTATTGATGGGTTCATCTAGAGGAATGCCTTTAGGTGTTGACAAAGTATAATCTCCTAATCCATAAACTACTATGATAACAAAAGGTCCCGACCAATCAGACTCAAACTTGCCCTTCTTGTCTCGATCTTGTTGGTTTCTCTTATTTTCCTTAAGAACAAGATCCCTACTTTGAACCGTCTTCCTTTGATCTTCTTGTTATAGTTATGATGAAGGTCATTTTGATAGACTTGAATATGATTAAGTGTTGTGAGGTACCTCTCATCCAGTAACTCTAGCTCATTCAATCTGGAAATTTCATACTCTTCTCCATCAATAAGATGCTGCATGGAAACTCTAAGAGATGGGATCTCATCCTTGATAGGTAAAATGGATTCCATGCCATGGACTAAAGCATGTGGAGTAGCACCAATTGGGGTTCTAATACTAGTGTGGTATGCCCATAAGGCAGGTTGAGCTGCAAATTCCAATCACAACCAGCTTCATTGACTATTTTCTTTAGGATTTTCAATATGGTTTTGTTTGAAGCCTCAGCTTGGGCATTACTCTGTGGATAGTATGGGGTGGAGAAGTGATGTTGAATATGGTATTGGGTGCACAAGGCATGGATGTATTGGTTTTTAAAAGGTATGCTATTATCAGTTACTATCGCAAGGGGAATGCCATATTGGCAAATGATATAGTTCAAATAAACTTTGATATTTGTACATCTCTGCATGTCCTAGTATAAATGGCCTCACCAATAGGCACTGGTTGCCGTAACTCAAACTATCTCAGTACCCTCTTGGGAAGGTGTTGTGCAATCAAATATATGCTGCAACCAAATAAATACTGATGAAACAAACATATGAGATAAATTGAGAAGACATGAAGGAATGTGCACACAAAAAGTGTCCATCATCCTCCCACACCTCACAGTCCCTCTAGGGATGCCAGATAAATGTATCATGCTCATCAAAATGTCACTGCCAGTAATGTTAGCTCTCCAAGCCATCTTTGAGTCACAACTCCATCATACAAATGCACAAATGGTTGTACAATCGACTGCCATAAAGAAGATATCAGTCTGGTCACAACAATATTCTCCCAAGCCAATACATGAAGGAAGGTCACACCTACAACAAGGCTAGCACCAAATCTATAGGCCATATGGTGTAAATCATTATATAGCTCACCTAGTAAATAAAGCCTCCTTACATACCTCGTACCATAAGTAAAAATCTCGTCTAGAATGGGGCCCCATCTAATAGAAAATCCTTCTGAGCATCTATCTACAACCAAGAACCCGCCAATTAATGAAGCAACCACTAGCTAAATTTGAGCACAAAGTCACTGCATCTGCCTCATGTTGATCTCGTGATCCTCAATCCCAAGATCTAGTATCATAAACAATCTCCTCAAGGCAACCTCACCCAAGTTAGTATTATAATCCACTTTAGCTCCATGGATTGGAAACCTCAAAATCCACCAAACATCCTCCAATGTAATGGTGGCCTCTCTCGTGTTTAGGTGACATGATCTATGCTCACTATGCCATCTCTCAGCAAATGCAGTTATTATAGCTAAATGTGCATGCAATGGAGTCATGTGTGCTATGTACCATAGTCCCATGATCTCCAAGAATAGCTCCTCATCATCATCTAAGTATGCAACCAGATCCAAGGCTAGTGGATGTCACTCCATCGACATCAGCAGCGAGAGAACAACCTGCATCCAAAGAGTTAATTTGTCAAACTTTGTGAAAATCCTACCTGTTTGCAGTCTAAGCCAAAAGTGACCTACAAAGCCACAAGCGTGATTCTGCTAGCCATAATTGCATCACTATTAGCCATAAGTGCATTTTTGTTGGACATAGGTCTTTTTCTATGGACCAAAAGTGATTAGTTTTACAAGCCCTATTTTCCTAGCCAAAAGCGCATGGTTTTCACACTAAGTGCAACACTATTACACATATACGTAGCTCTTCCTACCAAAGGTGCCACACTATTCACCAAAAGTGAGTCATTTTACCAAGAGTAATGCCAAACCCTAAAATCCTATTTTTCTGCCAAAAGTGAGCCTTTTCCACCAAAGGCGTAGTTGTGCACACTATAGGTGAGCTATTTTTCCATAAGCACAACAATTTTTACCATAGGCGCAACTTTATTCCTAAACCACTTTTAAGTACATCTAAGACCTACCTCCATAAATGAGCATAATAAATGCACTTAATGACTAATTTAGGGGTACATACCACTCCTGGAGCTCTTGCCGATCATCCATACGTCCTGACTCGCTCTCTGTAGTGGTTGTGTCATGGAGTCCCAACCATATCTGCTCTCAAAGACTACTCTAAGCTCTGCAAACTCTCTAGCACTAGAAGACAAGGACTTTGAAACTCTGATGATGCAAAATGAGTTGAAAGTTACCCCTTAGGCCCTACTTATAGGTTCCCAACCCTAATTCTTCCCTCCTGCTATTTAGTTTTTCTTCGTGTTAACCTTTTTTCTCCATCATGTCAACTTCCACCTTCCAATCTGGTCATCCTCAACATTTTCTGTTACGTCGTCAACCTATTCTTCTAGTCACGAGTCAACCTAGTCCTTCTGTCCTTTCCCTAGTTTTCCTTTCAAAGGGGCATCCTACACCAATTACATTGGGGAACATTTGTTAAATCTCACCATCATCAATATTTTCTTTGAAACAACACTATGAAATACATTGTCTTAAAGAGTAGAAAAATGTAAACACATAAAAATGACCATTGCATTATTCATCTTGCATACATCACTAACGCACCTTCATCTAACATTAATTAAATAACATAATTATTTAATTAATTTTGTTAAAATCACCACCTTTATTCTTCTATTTTCACATTGTTGGTAAACAAATTTGTCACTATAGATTTTGAAGTGACTCGCCCAATAGGCATTGACAAATGTCCCAATAGTTAGATAAGTTTTTACTAGACTAACAACTTTCCTCTACTTTTGAGAGGGGTAGCTCCCTCGTATGATGGGGTATTTGTAGTTTTGGTTTACTTTTAACCTGAAAGTGGGTAAGTGTAAAAAGATGGGGGGCCAAAAAGTGGCCAAATAGTTTTTAAAAAAAATAATACATAACCCAAGCGCGTTATGAATTACTATAAATAAAAAAAGGGCTGTCATTTCATTTCATTTCTATTTTTCTCCTCTATCCCCGTGGCTCGCAAACCCTAGGAAGCGCGCTCACATTTTGGAAAAGCCAATTCAACACCAAAATCTCGCTGATTCGTTGCCAAAATGCCACCACGACGTCGAGCACGCCAAAGGATTGAGTTTTATTTGTTTTTTTCTTTGAATTTGCTTCTAAATAGGTAGGTTTGAGTTGTTTTTTGATGTATATTTTGTTAATTGTCAGGAAATGTTAATGCACCTCCTCCTTCTCCTCCTCCTCAAAATCCACAAAATCCTGAGGAGGAAATACCTGCAGAACAACAACCTCCTCCATCCATTCCTCGACATGCCCCTGGAACACAAGAAAATATAATGGGGCAAATTGAAAACAACAAAAAAGAAATTGAAAATATAATTGGAAGGTTGAAAGATCCTTCCACTTCAACCTTGCATAGGTCCATGCTTGCTGAATCTCTTGAATCTATGTTATCAAATGTAGATTCAATTAGCAAGCAAATAACTAATTGGACGGATAAGAGGAGAGAGTTTAGAGACTATTATGCAGACAAGCTGTCATACCAAGATGTGAAAAAATTGCAAATTACAAAATTAGACTTGTGTTCAATTTTCACAAACCCACAAACAAATCAACCTCCACCCATTACATGCAAGAGGTTCCCTATCCATTGGTGCAACAACCAAGTGATAAGGGACAATTTTGGGCAGAGGTGGTGGATGGTTTTTGACCATCCTCCATGCAATAATAATGAGGTCCCGCAATACTTTTTGAGAAAACTCTACTGTGAGTTTGTCGTCAATAAAGTGCCAAACTATTTTGATATGCGGGACTTCTAGGGTAGAGGTGGGGGGTCAACACAAGATAGACTAGGGGCACGTGTTGACCCACAACGGCCAGTGAGACGAGTAATCAGCAGACCAGCCCACGAGCATGTTTCTATCCCTTCCATTGTGAAGGAGACTGTTGAGGTTGATACACTTCAATCCATTAGTGCCTTGACCCAGAGCATCATAGCGCATGCTAGTCCTGCAGTACAGAGTGGGTTGGGAGATAGTGTGAGGAGTAGGGTCCCACCCCATACTTGTCAGACTTGTGGGTCAACCTATGGTTATGACCCCATGGATAGTCAGGATGCAAGTGCATAGGCTACATCTACAATTGAGTAGATGGTGATGACAGATACCCTCCTAAGTGAGACTTTCAGCCTTGATACTCAGGTAAATATTAGCAAGTTTATTGAATTTAATTTATTAAATTTCATTTTTGAAATGCAAGATTAACTAATTTAAATTGATGATTTTAATGAAATTTTAGGGTCATAGTGTCGATGCAGTTTTTAGTGGTTCACCACCTGCATTTTACACTAGATCATCTACTGGCGAGGTATGTAACTAGTAAATAATTATAAATATTACATGTGAATAGCATCATTATATGAATGGTATTCTAATATCTTATTTTGGATGTTGAATAGGTTAATATTGTAGATTTCATGACAACACTTACCAGCGGTGGCGGCCTTCAAAGTTTTACGGAGGTAATAAAATAAATAGTTTAATGAATGAATTGTACTTACTAGATTTTTGTATGTGACTTGTGTGCTTTATTGTGTGCACTTCCATGTTTAGATGAATGTGTGTGTATGTTAGGACACATGATTTGCATCACAATTATATTTTTTGTAATTGACTAATGTTGTTTTATTTGTAGATGATGTAGGCTGCGGAGACACCTCCCCATGTTCAGAGGGCAATGGAGCATGGTGTGGCCTTTGCAATTCATAGCTCCATGGCATTGATAGGGGTATGAGGCAGATTAGTAAATTTTAATTTACATTCATTGTTATAGTTGTCTATTTTTGAAAAATTAAAAGATTATTGATTTGAAGTTTAATTTCTATTTGGATGGTTTCTATAGGACTTGACATCACCAGGGCCTATTCCTGCTACTGAGGCAAGCGACGAGACAGATTATATGTTAGCGGTAAGTGATTATTTTGTTAAATGTTTCATTTTTTATAATATGTAATTTCTATATATTAATGTCTATACTTTTTATTGTAATAGCTAAAGATGCAGGAAGAACTAAATAGGAGGAGTAGCCCTCGGGTTCGTAGTAGACCACCCACATGTGCGTCTCCATCCCCTAGAAGATCAAAGGTTGCCCATGATTTATTCTCTTCACCAGCTAGAGGGGAATGACTTTTTATTGTGTTCCTTTGTTGTATGCCTATATGGCATTTGTGGACATGTATTTTGTATTGTACATAGTTGACATTGTATGCCTATATGGCATTCTTGTAAGCCTATATGGCTATTTTGTATATATGTTATACTTATATCGACAGATATTGATGTATGCCTATATGGATATTTGGTTAATACAAATCTTTTTTATTAATGGCGTCCATACTTGCATTATAAATCCATGTTTGAATGGATATTTGTAGATGGCTACTTCAAATATTTAAAGTCCAATTGTATTACATAGGATGTTTGTTGATCCAAAAAGCTAGCTATTGTTATTCAAGTATCACCTAAACCTCATTTTAGAACTAAAAGATAAAAGCTGTATTTAAAAAAAAAATGAATCATCATGTTGAACAGAAAATATTAATATTCTTTATGAGTAGCATAGAATGTCAACTATATGCAATACAAAAAAATGAATCATCATGTTATTCTTTATGTTTGAGATCCTGAAAATGACTAAGTCTGGTAGCCTGATATCCTAAAACACTAGGATGAATATCCAAGTCATTAGGATGATTGCGCCTTGAGAAAAAGTCATTAAGATGAGCGCCTAAAGGAGACTTTCTTAAACATTCAAACATTGAGCAACAAGCATGAAGGGTTAAGGTGCAATTTGCAACTCATAAAGCCTCAAAAGGGTGCCCAACTTAGAGAGAGCATTCATTTAAGACAAGGTGCCCATTGACACCTGTTCCACCATAAAAGTACGCCTAAGGTGGAAGGAGAACAAGCCTTTAGTAAGTGAAGCGCACCTATTGTCTAAACCACTTCATTATGGCACCCTAGCATGAGGAGGAGTATATAAGTCAATAGGAAATGGCACCTAGTATGCAAATGAAGGACTAAGTAGCATTTTCAATAAGCATCAATTCACCTTGAGCTTTCAATAAATACATCAAATTGAGCCCCATAAGCCTAGGCACCCTTTGCCTTCAAAAGAACCTTGTATCGACGTCAAGAGTTGGATTGTTGATGACTTCCCAAGCTAGAGATAATAGTGAAAACAATCCTTCCACCATCAGGATATTGAAAAATAATCATAATGTAATGTTATATGGGATAATTGATATACCCCTTGTGAAAATTGATGATAATAACAAGAATGGTCACCTCAACTTAATGCCCAATAATTTTAATACTATCAAGCATCCACATAATAGTAGATAATCTTATCAAAAGCCACAGAGAAATTTCTAAGCACCATAGTGTTATCCCTATGGCTTGACACATACTGCTTGTTTCATAAAGCAAAGGGACATGATATAAATATTGTTGTTATATGGAGCCTAATCAAACTCGGAGGTTAAATTTACCCAACTTTTATCAGCGTGGTTTCCCCCCAAATATTTTCCTACTAGTTTTGGCGCCTTGAAGTCTAATTGCATGAAAATCATGAGGATGAGCACTTAGGGATAAGATAGTCTTCATAAGAGTTTAAATAAGAACATCATCAAAATGTGCCTTGGTAGAGAGACTTGAGACCATCATCAAATAAGCCAAAATATCTATCTCTAATGACTTGACACAAATCCCAAATCCACCTATTGGACCAATAGGATCCTAGGCACTCACTTCATGCATTATGATTTCTAGGTGCCAGTTTGATGCTCCATCACAAGAAAAGTGTGCCCACACTTGCAAGTGTTTTTCTTTAGGATCTAGGCACCAGTTGAAGGTTGTAGTTGCCAAGAAGAGCACCTAGCAAGAGGAAGTCTTTTGGAGTCTCCAAAACACATCAAACACTTGACTAACAACAAGATAACTTTTTCGCAAGTTAGGCACTTCAAGAGGGAAGTTAAAACATGAATAAGCGTGAACTTGTCTAGGTACAAACTCAAGTTTGTTGAGGATACACATGGCACCCAACATTCCTTGGTGATTTCACAAACTTCAAATGCTCAAAACTGTTCAAGGAATGCCCAATGCCCCTTCTTGATGATAGGCCACCAAAGTGAGGGTGGAATTGAGCCTTGATGGCATCAGGTGCTATCTAGAGTATGCTACTCCATGGAAATGCACCTTCTTGCTTAGAGTCATAATGAAAAGTCCTAGAGGTTAAGATGCACCTTGTCTTAATGAGGTGCAACTCTTGGGTAAGAAAGCTTGTAAAGTGCACCTAACTTAGTGAAGAGGTTGATAACTTCTAAACCCTCCCTGGAACTTAGATTGCTTCAACTGAAGATCATCTTGCACCAATACATCACCAAACTTTCAATCACAAGATCAATTCAAACTCAGGCGCTCATTAAGAGTCTTTCTAATGTTGGCGCATCTAAGAAGTTAAACTGGAAAGAGATGGTGCCTAGCTTCCTAGACCTTGATTCAATATGTTTGAGTTTGAAAGTTGACTCAATGGTATCAAGATGGCGCCATAGAGTCTTTAGACTAGTTCTTTAGAGTTTCAAAAACATTATGGCTCCTTGAAAATTCCTCCTACATGCTTGGGCGTCATTTCAAGGTCCTTGAATCATGATGTAGCGCCTTATTGCTCTAAGCGCCCATTCATGATTGTGCAACTTGAGATTGGCGCCTAAAGTGAATAGGCTTTCATCCTGACTTAATTCACTAAGGCAACCTCATCTTGAAGGCCAAACAACTTTTCCTGCCAAAGTGCCTTGATTGAAGACTCCACATCCTTGGGCGCTCATTTGGACAATTTGATGTGAAATTGGTGCCTAGACTCCAAGAGTCAACTTTTTGCTTTCCAGACTTAGCCAAATTTTGAGTTTCTAATTTTGTTCCTGTAAAACAATGAGATTGAGTTAGTCAACAACCAATTCATTCCCTCATCATTCTGAATTAGCCTCCGAGAATGAGCAATAGGCTAATCCATTCTTCACTTGATGATCAAGCCAGAAATGGGGACATGACAAGGTAAGTTGTATCTAATGACATCACCTAATTGAGCACCTAGGAGGTATAAAGCTTAATGTTGACATGAGGACAAGCGCTTAGTAAAGGAGAGTTTCTCAAACATTTAAACATGTGAATGAAGTCATAGAAATACACTAAGTCATCTAGGTGCCATTTTTCCCTTGTGTACCCTTACATTTGTGCCTAAGAAGTTGCAACTTTACACTACCTCCTTCTGATAGATTTTGGGGCAGCAGAAAACCTTTCACCATGAGCAAATGTCTTAGAGATATAAAAAATGAGAGAGGTTATTGTAGAGGCACTCTACATGATCACATTTCCTCAGACGATATATTTCTAAGTGACACAATTTTTGAGTAACATCTCGTCAAAGATTGCTGCCTTTTTGCACTTTGGACTCTTCAGGGATATCGTCGGTACAATGTAGCTTAGACTGTTTTGACATGTTTGGGTGAAAAAAAGGACCATGCCTAGCGTAAATATACCCATCTGAACGCGTTGGAACAATCAGTTTGGTCACATCACGAGCAGGATGAAAATTACACCCATTTGCAACTTTACACTGCCTTCTTCTGATGATTTTTGGGGCAGCAGAAAACCTTTCACCACGGGCAAATACCTTAGAGATATAAAAAACTGAGAGAGGTTATTGTAGAGGCACTCTACATGATCACTTTTCCTTAGATGGAATGTTTCTAAGTGACATAGTTTTTGAGTAACATCTCGTCAAAGATTGCTGCCTTTTTGCACTTTGGACTCTTCAAGGATATCGTCGGTACAATGTAGCTCAGACTGTTTCGACATGTTTGGGTGAAAAATAGGACCATGCCTAGTGTAAATGTACCCATACAAACACGTTAGAATAGTCAGTTTGGTCACATCACGAGTAGGACGAAAGTTGCACCCCTTTGCAACTTTACACTGCCTCCTTCTGACGATTTTTGGGGCAGCAGAAAACCTTTCACCATGGGCAAATGCCTCAGTGATATTAAAAACTGAGAGAGTTTATTGTAGAGGCACTCTATGTGATCACGGTGCCTTAGATGGAATGTTTCTAAGTGACACGGTTTTTAAGTAACATCTAGTCAAAGATTGCTGCCTTTTTGCACTTTGGACACTTCAAGGATATCGTCGGTACAATGTAGCTCAGACTGTTTTGACAAGTTTGGGTGAAAAATAGAACCATTCCTAGCATAAATGTACCCATCCAGATGCATTGGAAGAGTTAGTTTGGTCACATCATGAGCAAGACAAAAGTTACACCCCTTTACAACTTTACACTGCCTCCTGACAATTTTTGGGGCAGTAGAAAACCTTTCACCACGGGAAAATGCCTTAGAGATATAAAAAACTGAGAGCGGTTAATGTAGAGGCACTCTACATGATCGCAATGCCTTAGACAGAATGTTTCTAAGTGACACAATTTCTAAGTAACATCTCGTCAAAGATTACTACCTTTTTGCACTTTGGACTCTTCAGGGATATCGTCGGTACAATGTAGCTCGGACTGTTTCGACATGTTTGGGTGAAAAACAGGACCATGCCTAGCGTAAATGTACCCATCCGAATGTGTTGGAACATTCAGTTTGGTCACATCACGAGTAGGATGAAAGTTACACCCCTTTGCAACTTTACACTGCCTCCTTCTGATGATTTTTGGGGCAGTAGAAAACCTTTCACCATGGGCAAATGCCTCAGAGATATAAAAAGTTGAGAGAGGTTATTGTAGAGGCACTCTACATGATCATGTTGCCTTAGATAGAATGTTTCTAAGTGACATGGTTTTCAAGTAACATCTCGTCAAAGATTGCTGCCTTTTTGCACTTTAGACTCTTCAGGAATATCGTCGGTACAATGTAGCTCGGACTATTTCGACATGTTTGGGTGAAAAATAGGACCATGCCTAGCATAAATGTACCCATACAAACGTGTTGGAATAGTCAGTTTGGTCACATCACAAGCAGGATGAAAGTTACACCCCTTTGCAACTTTACACTACCTCCTTCTGACAATTTTTGGGGCAGTAGAAAACCTTTCACCACGGGCAAATGCCTCAAAAATATAAAAAACCAAAACAGGTTATTGTAGAGGAACTCTACATGATCGTGTTACTTTAGATAGAATGTTTCTAAGTGACATGATTTTTGAGTAACATCTCGTCAAAGATTGCTTCCTTTTTGCACATTGGACTCTTCGGGGATATCGTCGGTACAATGTAGCTCGAATTGTTTCGACAAGTTTGGGTAAAAAAAGGACCATGCCTAGCGTAAATACACCCATCTAGATGCATTGGAACAGTCAGTTTGGTCACATCATGAGCAGGATGAAAGTTACACCCCTTTGCAACTTTACACTGCCTCCTTTTGACAATTTTTGGGGTAGTAGAAAACCTTTCACCATGGGCAAATGCCTCAGAGATATAAAAAACTGAGAGAGGTTATTATAGAGGCACTCTATGTGATCATGTTGCCTTAGACATAATGTTTCTAAGTGACATAGTTTTTGAGTAACATCTCGTCAAAGATTGCTACCTTTTTGCACTTTGGACTCTTCAGGGATATCATCGGTATAATGTAGCTCGGACTGTTTCGACATGTTTGGGTGAAAAAAAGGACCATGCCTAGCATAAATGTACCCATCCAGACGTGTTGGAATAGTCAGTTTGGTCACATCATGAGCAGGATGAAAGTTACACCGCTTTGCAACTTTACACTGCCTCCTGACGATTTTTAGGGCAGCAGAAAACCTTTCACCATGGGCAAATGCCTCAGAGATATAAAAAACTGAGAGAGGTTATTGTAGAGGCACTCTATGTGATTGTGTTGCCTTAGATGGAATGTTTTTAAGTGACACGGTTATCGAGTAACATCTCATCAAAGATTGCTGCCTTTTTGCACTTTGGACTCTTCAGGGATATCATTAGTACAATGTAGCTCGGACTGTTTCAACATGTTTGGGTGAAAAATAGGACCATGCCTAGCATAAATGTACCCATTCAAACACTTTGGAATAGTCAGTTTGGTCACATCACAAGCAGGACACCAAAAATGCATAACATGATGATGTAAAAATGTGTATGTGTAAAAATGCAGTAGAAAATTAAAAAAAGACAAACCTTACAAATTAATGTGCATACTTACAACTCAATGTAACATAACTTTACAAAATTAATGTGAATACTTACAAATTAATCCGATGAACCATCCGAGTCTACTCTACTCTTTATTGTGTCAAGTATTGCTTCATGGTCAGACTCACACTTTCCACAAGATTTTGTTCAAAGGTCTACCCTGATACTTTATCAAATGAACATTGGATGCCACAACAAGGTACAAGCAATGAAGAATCTTCCAATGCGTGTCAAAGTCCTAAAATAGCCAAACATTAACACTCTTATGTGGGTACCTTCTAAGCCATGTTCCAGTAATAACCACTGATCCTGTAGGGTATTTGATGTTTTCTCCATCTGTAACAGGGGCTTCCAATTTCTTTTTGGCCTCAACACAATGACATAAGTAATAATCTATTCCCTCTTCATTATCTTCATCTGTAATAACTGCATATACGTGCCCTGCATTGATATGTGTAGCAAATTAGATGAAATTAGTCAACATTACAAAAACACTACAAAGTAAGATGACATTACTTGGTTGAACTAGATGAAATTAGATGCATATACGTGCCCTATATTACTTGGTTGAACTAAATCTGATATGTGGTCAAAGTCAACTGATGATTCCATCTGTGTTAGTTCTAGTGCCATTAGGGGTTGATACGTGTCAAGTGGGGCTAAGATAACTTAACTGCCATTCGTCAACCCACTCCTTTGACTCGCACTTATCCTAGACTTGAATTGTATAGGAAGAACAAAAGCATGACATCTTTTGCGTATGGATACTCCATGAACCTACAATTGAGCTTCTAAAAGAGTGCATCTCATTTGATCCTGTCAGTGTGCAACAGTCCTCATATGGTGCAATGTTAGTATCATCTATCAACCAAAAAAATCTACGAACTGAAGACTTACCTTAATTACTTGGACCCATGGAAGCATTACACCACTCGACAATTGATTTTGCATCTGTCAACTTTGCATTGTCTTTATACTTTAACTCTTCTCATGCTATGGCTCTTTTGATACATGCTCCTGCACCATCATGCTCCCCCTTTCCATGCCTGGCCTCACAAAAGTTCCACATATGTTGAATACCTATAAAATTATGCCTCCTATTCAGCTAATAGAAATTCTACGAGTTCTTGAATTGTGACGCATAGTTATCCGACCATATGATATGCTAACTGAATGATATGCCCCTTCTAGCCAAATCATTGTAGAACACCTGAAAGCAACCTTGTACGAACTCTGTAGAATGTGTACGATCATCACTAATATAGAAATTATACCCCCTTATGATCTTTCTGTCATCCTCTGTACTATCATTCACATGAATGAATGCGATGTGCACAAATATAGAAACCTATGTGGAGTTGTAATATTGTGATTACACCTCATGCTGTGGCTGTAGATTGTAGTTCTTTGCAAAGTTGACAACTGAAACAATGCTACCAACTGGAAATGTGTCCTTGCATAACTTGAATTGCAAGTCCAACCATTGAGCTCTATGGGCATGTCTTGCATACTCATACACTATGTTGTAATGAAATATAGGCATAAACTGATACACTAGAATCTTTTCAATAACCAATTCATACCTCTTTGCTTCTTTACCATCTTTTGTATTGTATGCCATTGTTTTATACTTTCCAAACTCTACTAGTTTGTTTCCAACCGCATGTGTTCTTTCCATATGTTCACGTATTGGCAAATGTTGCAAGCCACCGCAATGATGACATGTGCCATCCAAGCATAATTACTTGTAGAATATTTGACCCTCCTCTCTTTCACATAAAATTCTTGATATGAAGTCTCTTGAAGATGTTGGTGGGGCACGTATGGAACAACCCTCCAAAACATTGTTAGTATGCATATCTAAACATATAGACCTATAAGCATCAAAATGGTTAGAAAATTCAATATATAATCTACAACAACAAGTAGTGTGTGTGTGATTTATCTTGACATAGAAAGGTTTTAGAATTTCAAAATATCTTTGACAAATTTTAATTTGAGGATACTTCTCTAGAAATTTACCATAAAACTGTGTTTGAGTCTCATCCAAAAAATGCTTTGGATGTGGCTCATGGTTCTGACTACCGATTCTCCTTCTTACCACATCCCTTTGATTCAGAGATACCCTTGTGTAATTCTTCCAAAAGTTTTCAATTAGTGATCTCAATGCTTCAACAATTAGTTTATCTTTTCATGGTCATCTCCTCGAGAACGCCCATAATTCATTGGCATTAGTGTCCTTAATTCTTTGGTGTCTTCCAACAGCTCTTGATAAAGTTTTCCTATTAATTCTCAATTCTTGACTCATCTTTCTAATGAGATGATCTTTCCTCGTTTGACTACTTACTATAGTTGATGTAATCACACACCATGTTGCATTACTATCTTTTGTACGTGAGGTGTTACCCACACTCTCATATGCACTCATTAGATTCTTAACAATAGATTTTTCACTTGAAGCCTCTGATGTTCTCAACCCAAGAATCTTTATGATGGACCTATACTTTATACTTCGCATCATTTCAATGAATAGTTGACATCTTGCAGTCTCATCTAACTTTTCAAAGAACAATCTCTAAATCTTATGAGCATATCTTCTACAAGTGCATTTTAGAATCTTACCTTCCATTGGCTGCAAAATATTCTCATCAATTTCAATCAAATACTTTGGCTTTCTGTGCAAAATTCTAGGTGGTGTTAAGTTAGGTAATTTCATCAATATTTAAATGAGATGGGCTAGATGGCATACCTTCGATTGAAGATGGAATAGATGACATACCTTGAGGTTGAGGTGGAAACGATGGCGTACCTCCTTCATCACATGTGAGTGATGATGTAATCTCAACTTGAGATGTGGTGGATGGTGTCCCTACATGTTGACTTGCAGTAGAGGACGTGTCTCCAACTATGGTATTCAAATCTCTCATAGCACAAAGTTTTTGCATTCGTTCTCTTTGTAATGGTTGTGGTTCCTCTTCAATTGGTATGTCTTCATTTATTGTGTCTAATTTCCTTTTCTCATGAAGTTCCCTCATAGCCACTACTTTCTTTGCATTCTTAGCTTCTATCTCTTCCTGTGTTGGTTTAATTCTTGATCGTTTCCTCGGCATGACAGAGAATTTGTCTGTAGCATGATAAAGATGCCAATATTACTTCCTAAGAAATGAATACAAGATATTAGTGGGATTGTATTTTTATTATGTTGTAAGGATTTATTCTTGCATAGTTTGACATCATGGTATGTTAAGGTCTGTTTATTACACATAATTATTAAAGAGCCCAAGTGTAGAAAATATACATGGTATCATGTGAGATTGTAGGCTACTTTCTTGATTGGGAATGTGTCTATTTTAAACATGTATGATAAAGCACGATAAAGTAATTCAATCCGAATTAAGGAAAATGTAAAGAACATGCATGTAAAGACTTGACATACCTAAAAAATGAAGATTCAAATTGAGAGAGTAGCCATTTATGTAGTGTTTTTTTCTTCTTGCATCAAACTCCTCAACAATTTGAGTTTTTCACTACTTGCTTCCTTTTCAATGTTAAATTGAATAACACTCAAATATAATTACTAACAACAATACTATTAACCAATCTATAATGTTAAATTCCTAAAATTGAATCACAATTAACATTGCAACACTACAAAAATTAAAACTTGAATAGATATATATCAAATTTGGTGTGAAAACTATGTTATTTCCTCCTCCTCAAGTTGGCAAAGCAGAAAAGGTGGTGGAAAGATCATGCAAATGTGGTACAATGTGTCATATGTGCATGTGAACTTCCCAAGAGCATGAAAGCACTTCTTTTTTGTCGGAGCACGCGTAGAATCAGTATCAAAATAGAGCATGTGGGCTTGGATCACGGGGGTCAACACTTTTTTATCGTTTCTATAGCAAGACAAAATGTGAGTACGTTATAACGCGCTCGCATTTTGTCCTGCTATAGATTGATCACATCTTGTGCATTTCTCTTTCCAAACCTTTCCCTTAAGACTTGAATCACCACAAGGTTTTTGAGGGAAAACTTTTCCTATTTCCTGCAAGAGCTTGCCAGAAGTTTTAGTTTGTTGCAAATCCTTATCTAAGCATAAATAGTAGGGGTTCTATCAAGTGATTGCCAATCCACTTCCACAAAGTCTCCTGAAGACTTCCTGATTGATTCCAAAACATCCACACCCCAAAACTAGAGAGGCAATCAATATAATCAAACCCATAAATCTACATTTGATGACTCATCCCTCAACTCTAATCCCTCATCCCTAAACCCTCAACTGAATCGATACTATACCTTAAACCCTAATCCCTTATCCCTAAACCCTCCATCCCTATCCCTAATCCTTACACCCTTCACACTCTACTTTAACCCTAATCCCTCGACCCTCAACCCTATCCCTAAACCATTGACCCTTAAACCTCAACCCTCAACCCTCAACCCTTAACATCAAACCCTAATCTCTCAACACTTAACTCTTATCCCTTGACCCTCAACCCTATCCCTAAACCCTAAACCCTCAACCCTCAACGTCAAATCCTAATCCCTCAACCCTTCACTCTAATCCCTCAACCCTAAACCCTATCCCTAAACCCTCAACACTATACCTTAAACCCTAATGCCTCAACCCTCAACATTAAACCTTATCCCTAAACACTAATCCCTCAACCCTCAAACCTAATCCTTCATCCCTCAACTCTAATCCCTCATCCCTAAACCTTAAATGCTATCCCTATTCCTAAACCCTCAACCAACTCTATACTATACCTTAAACCCTAATCCCTTATCCCTAAACCCTCCAACCCTGTCCCTAATCCTTATACCCTCCACACTCTACTTTAACTCTAATCCCTTGACCCTCAACCCTATCCCTAAACCCTTGACCCTTGAACCTCAACCCTCAACCCTCAAAGTTAAACCCTAATCCCTCAACCCTTAACTCTTATCCCTCGACCCTCAACCCTATACCTAAACCCTAAACCCTAAACCCTCAACCCTCAACCCTCAACCCTCAACGTCAAATCCTAATCCCTCAACCCTTCACTCTAATCCCTCAACCCTAAACCCTATCCCTAAACCCTCAACACTATACCTTAAACCCTAATCCCTCAACCCTCAACCCTAATCCGTCATCCCTCAACTCTAATCCCTCATCTCTAAACCCTAAATGCTATCCTTATTCCTAAACCCTCAACTGACTTGATACTATACCTTAAACCCTAATCCCTTATCCCTAATCCTTATACCCTCCACACTCTACTTTAACCCTAATCCCTCGACCCTCAACCCTATCCCTAAACCCTTGAACCTCAAACCTCAACCCTCAACCCTCAACATCAAACCCTAATCCCTCAACCCTTAACTCTTATCCCTTGACACTCAACCCTATCCCTAAACCCTAAACCCTCAACCCTCAACCCTCAACATCAAATTCTAATCCCTCAACCCTTCACTCTAATCCCTCAATGCTAAACCTTATCCCTAAACCCTCAACACTATACCTTAAACCCTAATCCCTCAACCCTCAACCCTAAACCTTATCCCTAAACCCTTGAACCTGAAACCTCAACCCTCAACCCTCAACCCTCAACGTCAAACCCTAATACCTCAACCCTTAACTCTTATCCCTTGACCCTTAACCCTATCCCTAAACCCTAAACCCTAAACCCTCAACCCTCAACACTCAACGTCAAATCCTAATCCCTCAACCCTTCACTCTAATCCCTTAATGCTAAACCCTATCCCTAAACCCTCAACATTATACCTTAAACCCTAATCCCTCAACCCTCAACCCTAATCCATCATCCCTCATCCCTAAACCCTAAATGCTATCCCTATTCCTAAACCCTCAATCGACTCGATACTATACCTTAAACCCTAATCCCTTATCCCTAAACCCTCCAACCCTATCCCTAATCCTTATACCCTCCACACTCTACTTTAACCCTAATCCCTCGACCCTCAAACCTATCCCTAAACCCTTGAACCTTGAACCTCAACCCTCAACCCTCAACGTAAAACCCTAATCCCTCAACCCTTAACTCTTATCCCTTGACCCTCAACCCTATCCCTAAACCCTAAACCCTCAACCCTCAATGTCAAATCCTAATCCCTCAACCCTTCACTCTAATCCCTCAACGCTAAACCCTATCCCTAAACCCTCAACACTATACCTTAAACCCTAATCCCTCAACCCTCAACCCTAAACCTTATCCCTAAACCCTATCCCTAAACCCTTGAACCTCGAACCTCAACCCTCAACCCTCAACGTCAAACCCTAATCCCTCAACCCTTAACTCTTATCCCTTGACCCTCAACCCTATCCCTAAACCCTAAACCCTAAACCCTCAACCCTCAACCCTCAATGTCAAATCCTAATCCCTTAACCCTTCACTCTAATCCCTCAATGCTAAACCCTATCCCTAAACCCTAAACCCTAAACCCTTAACCCTCAACCCTCAACATCAAATCCTAATCCTTCAACCCTTCACTCTAATCCCTCAACGCTAAACCCTATCCCTAAACCCTCAACACTATACCTTAAACCCTAATCCCTCAACCCTCAACCCTAAGCCTTATCCCTAAACCCTATCCCTAAACCCTTGAACCTTGAACCTCAACCCTCAACCCTCAACGTCAAACCGTAATCCCTCAACCCTTAACTCTTATCCCTCGACCCTCAACCCTAAACCCTAAACCCTCAACCCTCAACACTCAACATCAAATCGTAATCCCTCAACCCTTCACTCTAATCCCTCAACCCTAAACCCTAATCCATCATCCCTCATCCCTAAAGCCTAAATGCTATACCTATTCCTAAACCCTCAATCAACTCGATACTATACCTTAAACCCTAATCCCTTATCCCTAAACCCTCCAACCCTATCCCTAATCCTTATACCCTCCACACTCTACTTTAACCCTAATCCCTCGACCCTCAACCCTATCCCTAAACCCTTGAACCTCGAACCTCAACCCTCAATGTCAAACCCTAATCCCTCAACCCTTAACTCTTATCCCTTGACCCTCAACCCTATCCCTAAACCCTCAACCCTCAACCCTCAACGTTAAATCCTAATCCCTCAAGCCTTCACTCTAATCCCTCAATGCTAAACCCTATCCCTAAACCCTTAACATTATACCTTAAACCCTAATCCCTCAACCCTCAACCCTAAACCTTATCCCTAAACCCTAATCCCTCAACCCTCAACCCTAATCCGTCATACCTCATCCCTAAACCCTAAATGCTATCCCTATTCCTAAACCCTCAACTGACTCGATACTATACCTTAAACCCTAATCCCTTATCCCTAAACCCTCCAACCTTGTCCCTAATCCTTATACCCTCCACACTCTACTTTAACCCTAATCCCTCGGCCCTCAACCCTATCCCTAAACCCTTGACCCTTGAACCTCAACCCTCAACCCTCAATGTCAAACTGTAATCCCTCAACCCTTAACTCTTATCCCTTGACCCTCAACCCTATCCCTAAACCCTAAACCCTAAACCCCCAACCCTTAACCCTCAACGTCAAATCCTAATCCCTCAACCCTTCACTCTAAACCCTCAACCCTAAACCCTATCGCTAAACCCTATCCCTAAACCCTCAACACTATACATTAAACCCTAATCCCTCAACCCTCAACCCTAAACCTTATCCCTAAACCCTAATCCCTCAACCCTCAACCCTAATCCGTCATCCCTCAACTCTAATCCCTCATCCCTAAACCCTAAATGCTATCCCTATTCCTAAACCCTCAATCGACTCGATACTATACCTTAAACCCTAATCCCTTATCCCTAAACCCTCCAACCCTGTCCCTAATCCTTATACCCTCCACACTCTACTTTAACCCTAATCCCTAGACCCTCAACCCTATCCCTAAACCCTTGACTCTCAAACCTCAACCCTCAACCCTCAATGTCAAACCCTAATCCCTCACCCTTAACTCTTATGCCTCGACCCTCAACCCTATCCCTAAACCCTAAACCCTAAACCCTAAACCCTCAATGCTCAACCCTCAACGTCAAATCCTAATCCCTCAACCCTTCATTCTAATCCCTCAACCCTGAACCCTATCCCTAAACCCTCAACACTATACCTTAAACCCTAATCCCTCAACCCTCAACCCTAAACCTTATCCCTAAACCCTAATCCCTCAACCCTCAACCCTAATCCGTCATCCCTCAACCCTAATCCGTCATCCCTAAACCCTAAATGCTATCCCTATTCCTAAACCCTCAACCAACTCAATACTATACCTTAAACCCTAATCCCTTATCCCTAAACCCTCCAACCCTGTCCCTAATCCTTATACCCTCCACACTCTACTTTAACCCTAATCCCTCGACCCTCAACCCTATCCCTAAACCCTTGACCCTCAAACCTCAAGCCTCAACCCTCAACGTCAAACCCTAATCCCTCAACCCTTAACTCTTATCCCTCGACCCTCAACCCTATCCCTAAACCCTCAACCCTGAACGTCAAATCCTAATCCCTCAACCCTTCACTCTAATCCCTCAACCCTAAACCCTATCCCTAAACCCTCAACACTATACCTTAAACCCTAATCCCTCAACCCTCAACCCTAAACCTTATCCCTAAACCCTAATCCCTCAACCCTCAACCCTAATATGTCATCCCTCAACTCTAATCCCTCATCCCTGAATCCTAAATGCTATTCCTATTCCTAAACCCTCAACCGACTCAATACTATTGTTGCAAGTATGAGGATAACCAGTGTTGTCATTGATGTCAACATACTCATATTGTGTTAATGAAAAGGATTGGATGAGCTGTGTGCTGAGGATATTGAGAAAATTAGCCTCAATCAGGAACAGTGAAGAACAGTGACGACATTAAGGTAAAAGTCTAAGATAAGATGAAGATTAGAGGATGCGGTTTAAAGGGTTTTCAGATATGAGTCTTGAGATGCTCCAGGCAAGATTTCAGAGGTCCGCATGAAGATATGAAGAAGTTATGCTCGCTCTAGTTGAACCAGTTCCGGTAGATGCTCAGTGGTGACAAAGTGTCACAGATTGGTCCAGTGAGCTCCGGAATTGCATTATCTCATTCTACAGATTGGAGGGAGTGTTGAAGAAGTCGGTGTGAAGTGACAACTAGATTTGTTCATGGTTTGGAGGTCTGAAAGAACCTTTTTCATTGTGACAGTGGCGACAGACTATGTTCTTGAAGTTACGGATGAAGAAGAGAAGAATTTCGGTAAGCTGATAAAGTGCGGATGTTCTTGGTGACTCAGGAAAGGTTTTGGTGATCCTTGGATCATGCACAATTCTTATTGGTGGTCCGCATTGAAGTTAGAGTTTGGATTTGATGTAAAGACCTCCAGTTGTTGGTGTTCTTCCTAAGACTGGCCGACCGGATGTATTACACGTCTTGCGGATGATCTTGTAGGTGTTTGCCGATTTAGATGATTGTTCCTAAGTCGATGCCTTGTATAAATAAGGGATTGTGAATTCATTTTGAAGTGTGTCTTGGGGTGATGAGTGTGTGGTAGCAAAGAGGAGTGCGAAAGGTAGAGCAAAAGTTTTGGGCTTAAATGGAACTGATCCAGGCATGGTAAAGATGTCAATCTCCAGTTCAAGTTTGTGATACTTGTTACTTTGTAGACAGTGTGTCTCCTATAGGCAGTGTGCCTCTTGTGAGCAGTGTGCTCAGGCAGTGAGCCCTAATTGGCATGTGCCATCTATTTTTCTTATTCTTCTAACAGAGAATAATCCTTGGGTTAAGCACCCTGTGGTTTTTCCCTTGACCAGGTTTTCCACATCAAAATCTTGGTGTCTCATGTGTTGATGTGTATCTGCTCTAGTGTTTATGCTTTATGCTTTCATGAATGATTAATTGCTATGCTATTAAATAACAAAGTGGATTTAAGTGTTTGAATTGGAAGCAAGATTAGGATAACTGATTCACCCCCCCTCTCAGTTATCAACAATTGGTATCAGAGCTAAGTTCCTCTAAAAAGAGCTTAACCGCTTGAGGAGATCCAGGATGTCATCATACAAGAAGGATAGTCTAAAGTTTGATGGAACCAACTTCTCTCTTTGGAAAGGTCACATGAAATGTACTTGCAGTGTATGGGAATAGCTTACTGGTCCATGGTTACAAAAGCATATGTTCCTCCACAAGGTGGTCTGACAACCCTAAATGAACTCACAGATGCTGAAAACAATCTACGGACCAAAGAGGCTCTTCTAAGTGCATTATCTAACTTAGAGCTCTCAAATGTTATTGACCTACCAACTGCCTATGAGATCTGGATTAAACTGGAACTTCTGCATGAAGGAGATGAGTATGTTAAGTGTGCAATGTTGCAGAGTCTAAAAGGGAAATTTGAAAGACTGAAGATGAGAGATGATGAAAATATTACTACCTTTATGCCTAGAGTAAATGAGCTGGTGTGTGGAATTAGGAATGTTGGTGGAGTCTTAGATGAAAATGAGATTGTTGGCAAAGTTCTCAGATCCCTTCCTGCTGCCTACAAAATCAAGGTTGCTGCCATTGATGAATTCAGAGCCCATACAACTGTCACAAGAGACCAATTGGCTGGCAAATTGGCTGCATTTGAAATGACCAAGTTTGGAGATGATCCCCCCAAGATTGAATCTGCATTCAAAGCCAGTGCCTTTGTGAAAGGTAAACAAAGATTTGATCTGGGAGAAAACTCTTTAAGGAAGCTGTCATGGTATGATCAAGCAAGAAGAGACATGGAAGTGGAAGAAGCAGAAACAACTCAACTTGAAGCCCTCATTGCAAAGAGACTGCCAAGAGGATCCAGTAAGTATGAAGGAAAATTACCCTTTAAGTGTTTCAACTGCAATAAGATTGGTTATTTTGCCTCAAGATGTCTGGAAAGATCTACAACGTCAAATTCCAACAGACAAAGGTTCCAAAAGAATTGTTATTATGTTCATGAAGAAGATGATAATGAAGGTGTAACCGATGATGAATCAGAGTTAGGAAACAAATCTGGAAATGAATGGGTGTTTATTGCCATCAAGGAAGAAGATCCAATATCCTCTGAATCTGTCAATCATAAGGTTGTAGAAAGAGCTTTGGTTACCCAAGTTGAAGAAAAGGATGACTGGGTTATTGACAGTGGATGCTCTCACCATATGACAGGTGACAAGAACAAGTTCTTAGATTTGGAAAGGTATGAAGGAAGAATGGTAAAGTTTGGTAATAATTCTACTAGTAGAATTAGAGGTAGGGGAACTATTTCTTTTGATGGAAAGAACAAAACTGGTAATGTACTGTATGTTGAAGGATTGAAGCACAATCTTCTTAGTGTTGGACAGTTGGTGGACAAAGGTTATGATCTTCAGTTCAAGAATGGAAGATGTAGGATCTTTGAATGCTCCAGAACTGAGATTGCATCTGGTACTCAAACAAAAGGTAATATCTTCCATCTAGTTGGTACTAATAAAAGTTGTGTCATGTAAATTTTGATAACATCATCAAGATAAGCAATACTCAGGCTGTAAGAGATCTTCCAAAATTGGTAAAACCTACAAATAGTTTGTGCAAAGAATGTCAGCTAGGTAAACAGAGCAGAGTCTCATTCAAAAGCAAGGATCAGTCCTCTATCGGATTATTGGAATTAGTTCATACTGATCTATATGGTCCGACAAGAGTCAAGAGTATGCAAGGTGATAGATACTTCATATTACTAATTGATGATCATTCCCGGATGATGTGGGTTACCTTTCTGAAAGAGAAATCTGAAGCTTTTGAGAAGTTCAAAATCTTCAAGGCTATGGTAGAGAATCAAACCGGATTAAAATTGAAATGTCTGAGGTATGATAGAGGTGGTGAATTCACATCCGGTGAATTCATAGATTTTTGTGAGAAGCATGGTATAAAGAGATAGTTGTCTGCTCCTAGGACTCCATAGTAGAATGGAGTAGTAGAGAGAAAGAACCGCACCATCCAGGAAGCTTCTAGGACAATGATGATGGAAGCAAATGTTCCCCGGATGTTTTGGAGAGAAGCTTTCAGCACTGTAATCTATACTCTCAATCGAGTTTAAATCAGAAGCAATACCGGTAAGACTCCTTATGAACTTTGGTTTGGCATCACTCCTACTGTGAGATATTTTAGAGTATTTGGTAGCAAATGTTACATTAAAAGAGATGAAGATCTAGGAAAGTTTGATGCTAGAAGTGATGAAGGAATTTTCTTGGGTTACTCCACTCAAAGCAAAGCATACCGGTGTTACAATAAGAGGCTGAGAAAGATGATAGAAAGTACAAATGTGAAGGTTGAAGAAGAAATTCAAAGACCCTCAAGAATTCATGAGTATGATGAAGATGATCAGAATGGTGTTCAGATTCAAAGTATCCAAGCCTCTTCTGAGAAACAAAGTCAAGTTGATCCAGTAAGACAGGAAGAAGAGATAAGTGTCAATGCGATTGATCAAGAGTTAGAGGTGCAAGAAACTCCCAATGTTCCAAGGTATGTAACTCTAAACCACTCTAAAGATCAAATCATAGGTGACAAAAGCAATGGAGTGCAAACAAGGAGGAGAATTGCTCAAAATTTAGATGAGTATTGTCTAATTTCTAAGATTGAACCTAAGACAGTAAATGAAGCCTGCAATGATGAAAACTGGACCAAAACAATGGAGGAAGAGTTGATGCAAATTGAGAAAAATCACACTTAGGATCTTGTTCCTAGACCTAGAAACAAGAATGTGATTGGAACCAAATGGGTCTTTCGGAACAAATTAAATGAAGTTGGTGAAGTAATCAGAAACAAAGCCAGATTGGTCTGTAAGGGCTATTCTCAAATAGGAGTTGATTTTGAAGAAATGTTTGCTCCGGTGGCAAGAATTGAAGCAGTCAGATTATTTCTTGCATTTGTTGCCTTCAAAGACTTCAAGGTATATTAGATGGATGTCAAGTTTGCCTTCCTAAATGGTGATTTGGAAGAAGTATACATTGAGCAACCGGATGGATTTCAATTGTCTAATCATGGTGATATGGTCTGCAAGTTGAAGAAAGCATTGTATGGATTGAAGCAAGCCCCAAGAGCTTGGTATGAAAGGTTGGATAAGCATCTTGTGTAGATTGGTTTCAACAAAGGTACTGCTGACAGTAACTTATATTTTAAAATTGATCATGAAAATATCTTGATTATTGAAGTATTTGTTGATGATATCATCTTTGGAGGAAAAGATAGCATGTGTAAAACTTTTGCAAATCAAATGAAAAGTGAGTTTGAGATGTCTATGCTTGGTGAAATGAATTTCTTCTTGGGTCTGCAAATTACTCAAACAAAGAAAGGGATCTTCATTTCTCAGACCAAATATGTGAAAGAATTATTGAGGAAATTTGGGATGGAAGATTCAAAGCCAATAAATACTCCCATGGCAACTAGATGCAAGTTGAGCAAAGAAGATGACTCTCCTAAGGTAGACTAGACAAAGTACAGATCAATGATTGGTGGATTGTTGTATCTCACTCAAACTAGACCGGATATTATGCAAGCTATTGGTCTTGTTGCTAGATTCCAGGCTGATCCCAGAGAATCTCATGTCATGGCAATTAAGAGAATTTTTAGATATCTAAAAGGGATAGTGGAGTATGGTTTGTGGTATCCTAGAGATCATGATTTCTCTCTTCATGCATACACAGGCAGATTGGGCAGGAGATGTGGATGACCGGAAGAGTACAAGTGGTGGAGCATTCTTTTTAGGCAAGAGATTGGTTTCTTGGCTAAGCAAGAAATAAGATGCAATATCTTGTCTACAACTGAAGCAAAATACATTGCAGCAGTAGGTAGTTGCACTCAAGTTTTATGGATGAAGCAGATACTAAGAGATATTAAAATAGAGTATGAGGAGCCTCTCACAATTTTCTGTGATAATTCAAGTGCAATAAATATTTCTAAGAATCTGGTGTTGCACTCTAAGACTAAGCATATATCTATTAAGTTTCACTTTCTGAGAGAGCAAGTGAACAAAGGTGAAGTTAGACTAGAGTTTGTGCCCTCTAAGGATCAGATTGCAGATATCTTTACTAAACCTCTTCCCAAGGACTCTTTTGAGTTTCTCAGGGAGAAGTTAGGGGTTATTGCCCCTCCGGTGATGAAATAGGATGCACTAATGTGCATCAGTCTGGTGGATATCACAGTCATATCTTGTGATCCGGATTGGTGATGGGGAGCTGCTACTTAGGGGGAGCAGCCGGTATGATTCTAATGTGTTAAAATTGCAAGTATGATCCCTTTGCCATTGATGTCAAAGGGGGAGAGAAGACATGTGAAAAAAAAGTGGTTGTTGATCAAAGGGGGAGCATTAAATAAAGAGAAGACATGTGAAGAGTTGTTGCTGATAGGGGGAGCTATGACAGAAAGGAGAAGTTCTTGTCTTGATGTTTTTTCACATCATATTTTGCCATCAATGACAAAGGGGGAGATTGTTGCAAGTATGAGGATAACCAGTGTTGTGATTGATGTCAACATACTCATATTGCGTTAATGAGAAAGATTGGATGAGCTGTGTGCTGAGGATATTGAGAAAATTAGCCTCAATCAAGAACAGTGAAGAACGGTGATGACATTAAGGTAAAAGTCCAAGATAAGATGAAGATCAGAGGATGCAGTTTAAAGGTTTTCAGATATGAGTCTTGAGATGCTCCAGTCAAGATTTCAAAGGTCCACATGAAGATATGAAGAAGTTATGGTCACTCTAGTTGAACTAGTTCCGGCAGATGCTTAGTGGTGACAGAGTGTCACAGATTGGTCCGGTGAGCTCCTGAATTGCATTATCTCATTCTGCGGATTGGAAGGAGTGTTGAAGAAGTTAGTGTGAAGTGAAAACTAGATTTGTTCATGGTTTGGAGGTCCAGAAGAACCTTTTTCATTGTCACAGTGGCGACAGACTGTGTTCTTGAAGTTTTGGATGAAGAAGAGAAGAATTCTAGTAAGCTGATAAAGTGCAGATGTTCTTGGTGACTCAGGAAAGGTTTTGGTGATCCTTGGATCATGCACAACTCTTATTGGCGGTCTGCATTGAAGTTAGAGTTTGGATTTGATGTAAAGACCACTGGTTGTTGGTGTTCTTCCTGAGACTGGTTGATCAGATGTATTACACGTCTTGTGGATGATCTTGTAGGTGTTTACCGACTTAGATGATTGTTCCTAAGTCGATGCCTTGTATAAATAAGGGATTATGAATTCATTTTGAAGTGTGTCTTGGGGTGATGATTGTGTGGTAGCAAAGAGGAGCGCAAAAGGTAGAGCAGAAGTTTTAGGCTTAAATGGAATTGATCCAGGCATGGTAAAGATGTCAATCTCTAGTTCAAGTTTGTGATACTTGTTACTTTGTAGACAATATGTCTCCTGTAGGCAGTGTGCCTCTTGTGAGTAGTGTGCTCAGGCAGTGAGCCCTAATTGGCATGTGCCATCTATTTTTCTTATTCTTCTAATAGAGAATAATCCTTAGGTTAATCACCCCGTGGTTTTTCCCTTGACCGGGTTTTCCACGTCAAAATCTTGGTGTCTCATGTGTTGATGTGTATCTGCTCTGGTGTTTATGCTTTATGCTTTCATGAATGATTAATTTCTATGCTATTAAATAACAAAGTGGATTTAAGTGTTTGAATTGGAAGCAAGATTAGGATAACTAATTCACCCCCCCTCTCAGTTATTAACAACTATACCTTAACCCTAATCCCTTATCCCTAAACCCTCCAACCCTATCCCTTAACCCTAATCCCTCGACCCTCAACCCTATCCTAAAACCCTTAACCCTCAAACCTCAATGTACTCAACCCTCAACGTCAAACCCTAATCCCTCAACCCTTAACTCTGATCCCTCGACCCTTAACCCTTAAAACTTGAACCCTAAAACCTATCCCTACACGCTCGACACTTGACACTATTTCTTAAACCCTAATCCCTTAACTCTCATCCCTAAAGCCTCAACCCTAAATCATTAAACCTTCAACCCTAAACCCTATCTCCAATCCCTCTACCCTCGACACTCTTATTTAACCCTAATCCCTTGACCATTAACCCTATCCCTCAACCTCAACCCTCAACCCTCAACTCTCAATGTTAAACCCTAATTCATCAACCCTAAACCCTAATCCCTAAAACCTAAACCCTATCCCTAAACCATCAACCCTCAATACTATACCTTAAACCCTAATCCCTATCCCTCAACCCTTAACCCTTAAAACTTAAACCCTATCCCTACACCCTCAACACTTGACACTATATCTTAAGCCTTAAACCCTCATCCCTAAAGCCTCAACCCTCAATCCTTAAACCTTCAACCCTAAACCCCATACCTAATCCCTCTACCCTCGACACTCTAACCCTAACCTCGACATTAAATGCTAATCTGTCAACCCTAAACCCTAATCCATCAACCCTAAACCCTATCCCTCAACCCTCAACACTATACCTTAAACCCTAATCCATCAGCCCTAAAACCTAATCCCTCAACCCTAAACACTATGAATAAATCCTCAACCCTCAACACTATACCTTAAACCCTATGAGAAAAGCTTTGTGTATGGTACATCCATAGTGAGTAATTAACAGTTGAAATCAGAAGGATGATCATTATGAGAAAATATTTCATTGGGGTACATCTATGTTTCTTGCTATCCACCCCGCACTTAGGGAAGGTATATTATTATGAAACAGGCAAATAATATCCCATTGTTTACTGGCTCTATCCACAAGAACTTCTAAACTATACCTTAAACCCTAATCCATCAACCCTAAACTTTCAACCCTAAACCCTATCCCTAATCCCTCTACCCTCAACACTCTACCTTAAACCTAATACCTCAACCCTTAACTCTAAATGCTATCCCTAAAGCCTCAACCCTAAACCTAATCCCTCAAGGTCCTAAACTCTAATCGCTTATCCCTAAACTCTAAATCCTATCCCTAAATGCTCAACCCTCAACCTTAAATGTTAATCAATCAATCCTTATCCACCCCTCTCCTCCCCTATCTGGCTCACTCCCATCTCTACCCTCTTCTGCCCTCAACACTATACATACATAAATATAGGCATACATAGATACATAGATACATACATACATACATACATACATATAGGCATACATAGATACATACATACATACATACATATAGGCATGTACATACATACATACATGAATAACAGACTTCAAGAGAAAAAATTTAACGGGAACATAACGCGAGTGTGTTATAACCTGCTCGCGTTATGTCAAACATGACAAACAACAGACTTGCGGAAAGGGAAAAATGCAAAGCAGAACATAACGCGAGTGCATTATATCTTGCTTTGAGAATCCCAAGCCTTGGGCTTGGGATTTGCTTTGGATTTCCAACCCAAAGGATTGGAGTGCCTTATGAATAGTCACAGACGTGTTTTTCCATATTCTTCAAGATTTCACATAATTTCGTTTGTGCTAACCCTCAGATTTGCACGTGTTTCAAGGTCAAACAAATCGAACACCTGGGTAATGTTAGGATTTCTCTTAGTTATTTGACGATGTAATTTTTTTCACATTTTAACAATGTTAAGCCTTTCATCTTTAATTTCTTTTGTTTGTGTGTCTATTTTTGGGCAAAAACCACTGTTTGGTCTTTTTTCATTGTAAATTAACTATTCATTGAAATTTCAAAAAAATTACATATTTAGAAACTAGACTCCATTCTACAAATATTAAAAAAAGAAAAAAATGATTCTTAATTAGTTTTCAAAATTTATAGGGGTAGCATGGCCAAAATTCTATTTTTTAGGATGTGTCCACTTTGAAAATTAGTAAAAAATTAAATATTCATCAAAAAATTATTAAAAAAATTGGGCATAAACTACATGCTATGAGCTAATTTCTCACTAAAGTGATTTTAAAAATACCAAAAAAAAGTTGACCTTTTGAGGGAGCCACAAAACATGCTATGTTATATTTTTTTGACAGAAACAACACCAATTTCTGTGGCTCCCTCTTTTGAACCCCTTAATCTATTCCATTTTCAAAAAAAAATAGTAGTTTAGAAAGTAGACTCAGAGCACTATGAACATTGTTTTGGTTGCATCTCCAAATTTTGAGTGTAACTATGCTCAATTTCTCATCCAAGGCTAGTATTTCCTGATTTCAGAAAAAAAGTGGCCACTTAAGACCTCTTTTTGGCCCCCCATCTTCTTGCACTTACCCAAGTACAAAAAGGAGGAAAAGGAAAAAGAAATATAGAAACCCTAGTGGTAGACACATGAATACCAACTGGGATTTCACAAACAAATAAGAAAGATTGGTTTACAGAAACCCTAATAGTAGACACATACATAACTTTCGACCCGGTTAATTGTGCAGGTGCGAGAAATGGTGAAAAATACATAACTTTCAACTGGACTACTAGATTGTCATGAAACTTTGAAAATTATCTGTAATGATGATACAAGGCCACATGTCAGAGGATTCCTCTCAAACTTCAAGAAAACTACCTATTTAATTGTTTGCACAAACCTCGTGTGGGAAAATTGAACCTTTTAAATTTTGCAAACTATGAGGCATATAGTTTTGAAACCTTTCCACATGTGGTGAAATGAAGTTATTGACACCTCTGTAAAACGGTTTGTTCCCAATTGCTACACATCTTCAAATTTAATTATTTTTTGCAAAATACCATGAACTAGATAAGTGCACCTTGGAACTTGAGTGAAACATTGATTGCTCTTCCTTCAGGATGACACCACCATTCAAAGTTTAATGTTAGGAGACAATATGAGCAAGGCAGAATATGACATCTGAAAAATGAGTGATCACCATGACTAATGCAAGATGTGTGTGATACTAATGACTTGCAACCGAAAAGGTGACTTGACAAAAGGCTTCAACAAATGATTAGACTTATTATTTTGATACAAAAGTGTAAATTTTGAAGTGTCGAAACTAGGTAAACAAATAGCTCTAACTGGGGACAAGGACTACAAAGGATGTAGAAAGGAAACCTAGATCTCTAGTTTGAAATAAGTGATTTAACCATTACGTAGATAGGGTCAAGAGATAACATGGAAAGAATTGATAGCTTGGAGAGACTAGCACAACATAGAGATGAGACAAACAACAAAAACAATAGAAAGTGAAACAAGAAAGACACAACCAAAATACCTAGTTAACCTATGTACATGGTAGGTGACTCCTACCTCAAAAATCACTCCAATATGGTCACATAAAACCATTAACAGGTTGAGAAAAATAAGCACCTGTATGAAAAAGAGATGTGCATGGATGAGGTGCATGCAAACTCAGTAGCCATTTCAAAATGATGAGAAAATTAAAATATAGGAAATATGAGGACTCCTTGAATTGTACACCAAAAAACCATTTCTAATCATAAAATTTTGAGTCCTTTTGAATTACATTGGTATTGCCCTATGTAGTGTTGATCATATCTTCTGGTGTCCTATCGAGCATACCAACCTTCTATATCTAAAGATCCTTTTGATTGCATGAATCAAAGAAAATTAAATCACAAACTGGACACCCTTCATGTGAACAAATAAGTGAGGAAACCTCTATGTTAAGTGATTGGTCATTCTTATGAACAATATCCTCCTTTATCATTGAATTATCTTTTGTAAAATAAAATTCCTCCTTATTTACCATTACTAACTCATGATGTTCTTTATCAAAGGATGACACACGAGGAAGAGAAACTAACAATTGCATCATGTACTTTATCATCATGAAAAGCCCCTTTTATGGTTGATGAAGAAGGAATAATATTTTCCTCCCTTGGAAGTAGTGAAGGAGAAAGTAAAACATATATGTCTTCATGAATCTTTTGAATATTGACAATTTCATGCATATTCTCATGAACATTAGAACTTTGTCCTCCTCTATCACTACTATAAACATTACTCAAACTACCTTCTTCAACATTATTATTAGTAGATAAAGAACTCAGGCATACAATGAAATCATTTAAATAGGGATGTTCTAGAACCAATTCATTTCTAACCTCTCTTTGTGTAGATTCACACCCATTATCCTTATGATCTTATTACAAATTTGGAGTCGGAGTACTCAACGCTTCATCTTGAGTAGTACCTTTAGTTTCAATAGTTGAGTATTCTTCTTCAACAGATGATAAAGGAGAAAGGACAACATCTTATTCACAAAGAAAATCATCATTAGGAGTCTTGAGACACCAATCTATGATGGAAACCTCATGACAGAGATCTTATACTATTTCATCATCATTCTCCTCTTGCTCAAATTACATGCATGTTAGAAAAACATTTTGTGACTTGTCTTCATGCTTTTTGTTCACTCTTTGGTCCAAAATTCCTTCTATACTTGAACATTAACCATGCACAGAAATCTGTCTCAATAGTTATAGTTGTGGAACCAAAGCAATTTGTTGCAAGAGGAGTGACATTCTCCAAATAAACTAAGAACGTGTCATCATCTAGAAAGACTTCTTCATTATTGCATGCTTTCATACAATCATCTTTTCCATCTCCATCACTTCTTCTTGTCATCCTTCTTTAAGTGGGCATGTATGTTCCGATAAGTCTCTTTCAGACCTTTGACTAGAAGACGTTTCAATCAATACAGGTTCATTTGTAGGAAGAAATGTTTCCTCTTCATTGTTGTCCTCATTGTCCAAATGATATATCTCAAAATAATCTCTTTTATCTTCTAGTGCATGAATCTCCTCTAATAGGGAATTATGATCACGAGCAAGAAAATGAGTCTCCTTCCCATATTTTTGTTCAATCTTTTATAACGTTTGAAGCAAAGAAGGATGAACATGGTTAGAAGCAAGTTACATGCCACTATAGAAACTCTTTAGGAACTCCACTTGCTTGGGTTCATCAAGAATCTGGTTTTCCTAAGCTGAGTGCATAGAAAAAGAGTAATCTTCCTCATCACTATCACTATTGGATACCAATTCAAACAACTACAAATTACACCTCTAGGTTCTTTGATACTAAACCACTTTTTTTAGGTTTCTTCTTTCAAATAGAGTCACCAACCTCCATTCTAGGGGAGGTACCTATAGATTTATAACGAACAAAGGCACCAACACTTCAATATCCCTAGTGGAGTCACCAAAAATCTATTGGTAAATAGATTTGTCATCATAGATTTTGAAGTGACTCACCCAATGGGCAATGACAAATGTCCCAACAGTTGGATAAGTTGTTACTAGACTAACAACTTTCCTCTGTGTTTGAGAGGGGCATCTCCCTCGTATGATGGGGGTATTTGTAGTTTTGATGTACTTTTAACCTGAAAGTACAAAAAGGAAAAAGAAATATTGAAACCCTAGTGGTAGACACACGAATACCAACTGGGATTTCACAAACAAATAGGAAAGATTGGTTTATAGAAACCCTAAATGTAGACACATGAATACTGGTTTGGATTTCACAAACACATGACAAATTATGAGGGGATTTCACCACAGTAGTTAGAAACTATGTTCCTAAACCTATATGGTGAATTACACAACAAGTTTTAATATGCAATGATGATGAAAGGAATATGATAAATCTCAATATACAAAGAGATGGGTTTCTTCAGCACATTCAAATTAAGATACCAAGATATGATTAGATTTCATTACATCAATTGCATGGTTTATATTAATGCTTCAACAGATGACCAATGATTTACACAAAGACATAAAGGATTACCAATTTAACATATGAGAAACTAGTAATGATAACTCAAAAGCACAATTGGAGCATATGAACCAAATACACTCTTTATTAGCTTTCATGAAATTATACAACTTCATAAATTCCTTTGTACAAGTTGTGAACTCAAAAGTCTTTAAAAAGCTCTGTGAAATTGCCCTCCATAAGAGTCCCTTAAAATGTCCCTTTTACATTTGAAATAGCCTTGTATTTATAGGCTTTCTCCTAGTAACTACCATGTAACTACCTAGTAACTATCTTTTTGAAAAACAATAAAATAATAAACCTTATTTTTTGTTATATTTTACATCACTTTCCTAAAATAAGATTTATTTTCTAACTTTTAATTACAATAAGTGACAAAAGTTAATTTCACAAAAAGGTAACTACAAACT
Source organism: Cunninghamia lanceolata (assembly GCA_027924645.1). Lineage (NCBI taxonomy): Eukaryota > Viridiplantae > Streptophyta > Pinopsida > Cupressales > Cupressaceae > Cunninghamia > Cunninghamia lanceolata. The sequence continues at coordinate 10,233,925 of BSBN01000472.1, read as the reverse complement.
TGCAACTTTTGAGTTGTGTGCTTCATGAAGTTACTTTTTATCTTCATCTGTTCGACTTAAAATCGTAAACCAGATTACATCACCATAATTCAGAACTTCATTAGGTAAGATGTGGAAGTTTAACTTGATCTCCACCATGGAAAAGCATAATGAGAATACCCTACAATCCTCAAATATAATCTTCAACCAATTAGCCCTCTTTTATGGAAACCTAGAACATATTAGGAATTCATCTTCATGTATCAACAAATTTCCCTTGAGACTAGATGAGCCCAACATAAACTTATCCAAACTTAATCATAGTTCACCTCCCACATGCCACACAATTGCTTCCAACTAAATGGGACACTCTCTCCAAAGGAACATAAAGCATCTCAATGATTTCATTTGGTGCATTTCATGTCTATAAGAGAATTTCCAACCATGATATCTAACTATACTTTGATGGGCGACCATACCCTACTCAAAGAGTTCATGCACCTAGAGTTACTCTTTTATGTTTCTCACATATCTCTAGTACATTATAGTCCATCTACATAGAAGATGCATCATCCCTGGTTCTATCATACATGTTTTTCTCTTGTTGCATGACATTAGAGAAAGCATAGGTCCTCATAAAAGTATTATAAATCTTGAGGATATAAGATTTTTGGGGGTCTTCTTTGTATAATGAAGTAGCCTTTTTATTCAAAAGTTTTGAGAAACCATCAAGGTCCAGAATCAACTTCTATCCTCCATACACTAGCTAACATTTATAATGTTATCATAATCATCAATGCAATCTATACACCAAAAAATCCCTAATGTGGAGAAAGTGTTAATAAGCACACCATTTGGTAATTATTGACACAACCATTGAATATGCAGCATAGGCAGAGTCAAAAGATTCAAAATTTATTGACACAAAGCCCTCTTCTCATTATTTTTTATGTATGGACCCATAGTTATTCTAAAGATCTCCATGTATGCATGAATAAGGAAAGAACTGGTGAAATTTATGGTCTTCGAGCTTAAACTTGATCAATGAATTTGCTTTGAACATTTTTAATGCCCTTTTCAACAAACCCATTTAATACAAATCCTTCGATGATAACTGAGGAATGCATAATTCCAAAGGTGATTCATCAGAGGTTTTATCAATTGTTTTCTCATTTCTTTCAGTTGAAGCCAATCCCAAACTGTAGTTAGATTCATTATACGGTCTAGTCTATGCTGATTTCCCTGAGGTGGTGTCTGTTTCGGTCTCTGCAACATATTTCTTCTTGTTTGAATGTTGGGATAAGGTGGCATTAACCTTGTAAATCCCAATATTGTATTTATTTTATTTTATTATCTATAATTTGTAATTACCTATAAGGGAATGAGGTAGTTTCACCAATAGTGGTAATTTTGGAGTCACCAGAGGTAATTATGGAGTGACATTTATAGTTTACAATTGTAAAAATCATGAGTCAATAAGTGTAGGCACCACCTTAGGAGAATCTGTTATTTTTAGCATGTATGACAATTGTCATAAGGTTTGTGAGATATTGTAGTAGAATCTATGACAATTATAAGTTGTCATAAGATTCTATGGTGATATGACAACTTATGATAGATATTTATTAGTTGCCAGTTGCTATGTTTAGCCCAAGGTGCCCATCTTGGGAAGATTCTCTTTGGTAGAATCTATGATGGTTATGATGTGTCATAATATGATGTAAGAGGCCAAATTTAGTTTTGGGCACCTAACCTTGCATGGTTGAATTTGGACAAGTGGCAATAGCTTGTAAGGAGACATTTAATAATTGCATGTTGGATATTCTCAGGAGAGAGAAATTCGACACCTAGATTGGTGTGAGAACACTTCTATAAGTATTTTTCCATGTATTTGTTGTAATATATAGATTTACAGGTACTCATGTGCTATAGGAATGTTGTTGGATTGAAAACTGGTAGAGAGAGTTATGTAATTGATGTATTGTACAATCTTTTGCAGATTAGTGCAAACTTGTGCCTCTTTCATAGTGTAGTTTTTTACCCAAAAGGGTTTTCTCAATGTAAACACTATGTCATTGTGTTCAATTCTTCATGCTTGATATTTTCTCTATAGTGGGTTTTCTATTTTGATGCAATCTCCATTCTCTAATACATTGTTAAAGATCATTTAAACTTATTCGAATCAGATTTCCATTAAGTAGTTGTATCTTCATTTCTAACATTTGGTATTAGAGCCTAGCCAACTTTGACTCTTGTGTGGTAGTGTGAAGGCTGTGTAGCTACAGTGGGAGTTTTGATTGTATTTGTTTTACAAATCTTGAGTTGATATTATGGTTGCATCCACCATTGCATCAACCTCTCGTTTGGACATTGAGAAGTTAAACAGAATGGGGTATGAGTTGTGGAAGTTGAAAATGGAGGATTTGTTGGAAGAAGGAAACTAGTGGTTGGCTATTCTAAAAGAAAAGAAACCTGATGATGTCTCTCAATATGAGTAGGATAGACTGGATAAGAAGGCATGAGGTACAATCAGATTGTATTTTGTAGATTCTATCCTATTTACTGTCACAAGGGAAGAGACTACACATAGCTTGTGGAAGTATTTTGGTGAGATCTACCAAGCCAAGAGTATGGTAAACAAACTTTACTTGAAGTATAAATTGTTTCCTATGAAAATGAAAGAGGGTGAATTGGTTGCAGAGCATTTAAATTCTTTTAATTTTTTCTTGAGTTAGCTTACATATATATATGTTGAAGTTAATGAGGAAGATAAATGTATCTTACTTCTTTGTTCTTTATCTGAATCTTGGGAGAATGTTATCCTTACTATCATTGCTAACCTTGTGGATCTGAAGATGGATGCTTTTGTTGTAGTTGTGCTAGCACAAGAATTGAGGAAGAAGAGTTTAGATAGTTCAAGGGATGCTCTTAGTGTCAGGGGAAGGTCTAAGGAAAGAGGACCAAAAGGAGATCATAAGGGGTTCAAAGACAAGTCTAAGGTCCATTCTAAGACTCATGGGAAGAAGAACAAAGTTAAGTGTTGGAACTGGGGTAAAAGGGGACATGTGAAGAAGGAGTGCAGAAACCCAAAGAAATAATGGGAGAGTGCTTCTGATAAGTCCTTGAATGCAAATGAAGATGTTTTACTTTTTGCATGTAATGTTGTTTTTAATGATCATTGGTTGGCTGACACATGATGCTCATTTCATATGACCCCGCATAAGGAATAGTTTTCCACATATGAAGAGTATGATGGAGGTAAAGTGTACCTTGGGGACAACTCTACATATCTGATAGTTGGGAAAGGCAAAGTATTGTTGTGTTTCAATGATGAGAGGATTAAAACCCTCCCTGGTGTTTTACATGTTGCTTGATTAGATAAAAATCTTATTTTAGTTTCAAAGTTGAATGATTTGGGAATACATGTAACATTTGATAAGCATGGTTGCAAATTGGTGAGAGGAAACTTGGTGGTAGTGAAGGGGAAGAGATTGGGAACCTTTTTTAGGCTAGATGCCACTGTAGTTTGTGATTCCTCTTATGTTTTTGAGGCTTCTAAAAACACTCGTATGTTGTGGTACCATAGATTGGGCCACACAAGCAATAATGTTTTAAAAACAATCAAGAATAAAAATTTGTTGGATGGTTTCTCCTTTTCTGATGAGCAATTTGCTTTCTTTGAGAATTGTGTGTTTGGTAAACAAAATAGAAAATCATTTCCTTTAGGAAGTAGTAGAGTAAAAGAGAAGTTAGAGATTATTCATACTATTGGTTAACAGATTTGACACTTTAGATTTATACTCTCTTGCTCACACAAATGACAATCCAGCCAACAATTGAGTCACTTGCAATGATAGTTGCAAGTGCTCTCTACTTATTTTATAAGGCGCAACTACCTTCATATGTTTTGCAATGAATGAAGACTAGGTATGCTTTTAACTGGAAAGCAGAAAATGTAAACTAACACCCACCCATAGCCATGAAAGTGAATGTGAAAGATTAATTCATAATGAAGTGAATGTAAATAAATGATGCAAAGTCCATCTACCCAATACCCACGAATAAGAAACAAGAAAAGAATGGACAGTAAATTTTCCCTCTCAACAGATGACTTAGTCTGAATTCAAAGTCCCAAAAATAAGCACATACACAATTTGGTATAACAGACAAACATTGAAGTGTGATTACAAAGAAACACAGTTCTCCTGCAATCAAAAGAAAACATTGATAAATACACAGATTCAGAATATTTCTTTTATTTCTCCAATGCTCACATGAGTTTAAAGCCTCCTGGCTGCACAACAAAACTGTGTGAAAAGAAAATAAAACTGCCCTTGCTTCTCCCTGGATAATTGAAAAGAGATCCCCTTTCTTCTTAATGAATTACCTATTTATAAAGTTTCCTTCAAGAGACTTTCTGTCTCCCTAACTTCCTCTTGAAAATCAGATAAAATCTCTTTATTTCTCGCCATAACTGATTCTTGAAAAGCTTTCTCGATTATAACTGAAAGACGAAAGTCTTTTAGTCTCTCGTGCACATAGTTGTTTCTTGAAAAGTAGCACTCCACTTTTCCTTATAAATCCACCTCTATTTTTAAAGTGGGCTTTAAGACTCTAGCCAATCTAATGGTTTTTATCAAAAACATATTAGTTTTCTGCCAGCTATGCTTATTACAACTTAATGCTTATATTGAATCCGGAATCTTTCCATTGAAACACTCATGCCTTCCACCCTTCCTACTAATAATTAACAGTGCACTACAGAGTATAAACTAAGAGCATTGTTGAATACAAAGCTGTTATTTTCTAGCTTCAGATGCATTTGCGATTTGATATATTTTAGTCTTCCCACCATCACATGTCATTGTAAATGAACTGCCACTGTCCATTTCCTGGCAATTAATAGTTCTATCGTTACAATCCCACCTGCTTGTTGGCACACAATCTAAATAATAGCATCAGCTGCAATGCTTGTTTGCATTCACTCCATGAAAGAGCATTACCAAGCCAACAGTATACCCAATAATAAGTAGAAGAAGAGCCAACAACCCCAAGGTGTATTGGTATGGCTTGTGCTTAGATTTGGCAATTGAGCTTGTTTGCTAACTAGGGGGAACATCCCAGAGGTTTACCCATCTAAACTAAGGCCAAACCAGAAACACAAATCCAAGAAGAACTCTAGATAAAAACCCTCCAAGATGGGAAAAGTTATCTACATGAGGTAGTAACCCAAAAGCTAAGTTGACAGCAGTGATGAGAATTAGCGTAACAAGTGTTGCAAACTCATTGGCATAGATTATCCAGTTTGTAATAAGCTCTAAAAGCATAGCTCCTAACAACCCAAATAAAGCTGCAGATGCTCCAACTGATACTCCATTCTGGATTTTAAAAAAAATTGACATCACACTACCACCAAAAGCAGAGAGAAGATAAACTATTTCAATCCTCACTTGTGTTGGATATTTATTTGAGGGACACCCTTACAATCTTCCCCCATTAGACATCTACTAGCATTTAAAATGATTTGAGATCAACAATGCCTTCTTCTTCCCACTTTGAGAAGTCATCCTGAGTACATTAGTATGACTTGTGCTCATCTTGCAATCATAGTATTCCCAGAGACTATACTTTTATGAAGCATTATCTCAAACAGTTCACGTTCCCTGCATATGCCACACAAGGAGGATGCTGGCCAAGTTGTGGAGTCAGATTTTATATCTGCACCCAATTACAACTGCCAGAAGATTTCTAAAGCCTTTTCAACAAACTCATTTCGTGTCTCCTGTAATCGTGGCATTCATAAGATCATGTAGCTTCTGAGATTTTGATGTCAAACAGTTTATGTGCTTTGTCTTCCGCAATTTGTATCTACCAGAGCATTTCAAGACATAATATCTGATTATAATTGACCAAATACTTTCATTGTGGCGTGGGCTCGGTGGATGTTCGTAGGTGATCCAAAGTCCTCTGTTGACATGGAAGAATGTTGGCAGACATTGAGGAGTCTGGTTTTATATTCGCCAGTTGCATTTGCTTAAAAGTCTCTAAGGCCTTTTCAACGAATTCATTTTGTGTGAGAAGAACGACCTTCACCATTCGATCCTTTCATAAATACCTGCCAGAGCTTTTCAAACCTCTGTCAGCGTTCATTTTATTATCCTTTCAATGTGAGACTGAATATTGCTGGTCCCTTCTCAAACTCATATTCATATTCTCCTGCACTTGGCGGCGTAGCCAGAAAACCATACTACCTCTTCTGATCCATGATGAAAACTCCAGCTATGTTTTTCAGATAAAGAAAACACTGACTAAATCTCGGCCTAAATGCAACTCGACTCCTTCAGGGCGCTTTAAACATATAACATCTAACAAAAATCCTTTATCCTTCATGTTGCGATGGACGCCTATATGCTGGTCACCGTTATAGAGTATGGTTTTACACTTACCAGTTGCTTTTGTTTAAAAGTTTCTGAGGCCTTTTGAACAAATTCCATTATGTGCGGTTTCTGCAATTGTGATAGTCCATAAGACCACATCTCTTTGAGGCATTTGTTGAACGGTTCAGTAGCTCCATCTATGTCTTCACATTTTGCATACATACTACCAGAGCATTTCGTACTGCGAAGACCCTAGTTGGCAGAGAAGAGTGTTGACCAAAGTGTCGCGAGGTCACACATATTGGGAACTTTAGAACCTTTAAATCAAGAGTTTGGGAGTCATGAAAACTCCCGACTCGGCGACTTCATTGAACTTCTTTTAAGTATAGCCCGAAAACATAAGTTCTAAGACCAACTTAACCTCAGATAACAAAAGGAGTTCCTTATTAAGTTTATAAAGTCACCAAAATAAACTCATTTACCTTTTATGCCGTATGACTTCATAATTTCATATTTGAAATAGGTGAATAAGGTTATCCCTATAACCGTACTTTAACTCACATGCCTTTGACTTAGGAGAAATATATTGTGCTATGTGATGTCAGGATAAAATTTTATTCCGTGGATAATTCAGGGGCTTTTTGAAAATATGCCTTATACCAAAAATGGAAAACTTCATAACTTTCTCATAATAGCTCTTGTCTTCATAAAAATTGGACAGCAAGAGGATTGGGCACCGAGGAGAAGAACCCAGAAACCATTTAACTTCTAGCAACTAAAAAGTCAAATTTTAACTTAATTTGCAAATCGCACGGGGGAAAAAGTGAAGTTCAAAATATTACAGAAGGTAAGGCATCTTGACACGAAAATAGGTCAAATTAGGCAAGAGTGATATTATGAACAGACCTATGCAAGGATTCCATACCATCTCTAAAAGATTTTCAAATTTATTTGCTTTTGTCATCTTGTAGGTTCAGGGGTATACAGGTGGAATCCACTAAAATTTGAAAATTTTCAAGTTTAAATTTTGGAGTAACACATACAGATGTGTTTGGACCTGTGGATAACGATTCTATCAGAAAATCTCATTATTTTGTTACCTTCATTGATGATGTATCCATATTTACATGGATTTATTTTATGAAACACAAATATGAAGTTTTCACTAAGTTTAAGGATTTTAAAGTCTTAGTTGAAAACCAGTCGGGATTTAAGATAGAAATATAAAGCTCTGACAATGGAGGGGAATATTTCTCTAAGGAATTTGATGAGTGTTGTTGAAAGGATGAACAAAACAATCATGGAAAAAGCCATAAGTATGCTGAGTGATTTACAATTGGATAAATGCTTTTGGTCAGAGGCTATGTGTACTGCTTGCTACTTGATTAACAAATCCTTTTGTAAAGCTCCTGATTTGACACCTTATAAAGTGTGGACAGGTAAGAAACCTTATGTTTCACATTTAAGGGTTTTTGGCTATGAAGCTTTTATTTATGTACCTAAGGAAAAGTGATCTAAGTTGGATCCAAAAGCTAAAAAGTGTACTTTCATTGGATATGGTGATAATATAAAAGGTTATAATCTTTGGAATCCACTAACCCAAAAGATTATCTATTCTAGAGATGTTATTTTTAGGGAACTTAGAGCTATTTATGAACCTGAGCAGCCAAAAGAGAAAGAAAAGGTGAAGAGAATGCACTTTGATTTAGAGCAGGAAGATGCACCTTAGGAAGAACATAATGATGGATAGGAGGGTGAAGAAGAAGAAGAAGATTCTAGTTCTGATGAAGAAGAATCTGTTGTTATAGAGGAAGTTGTTGTAGATGATCATGCAAAAGAACAAGTTGAGTCTCTTACTCCACCCTTGAGGAGATCCATGAGACAATGGAAACCAATTGACAGGTATAGCCCACCAAATTTCTATTGTGTATTTTATTAATTGAGTACTGACAATGAGCCTAGATCCTACAGGGAAGCTATTCATGCAGATGATAGTGAGTCTTGGCAGTTGGCCATGTAGGAGGAGATGATGGATTTAGACTTTTGTAACACTTGGGTTCTTGTTCATTTGCCCAAAGGAAGAAAGGCCATAGGTTGCAAGTGGGTCTTCAAGAAGAAGTTTGGAGTAGATGGTTCATTGGAGAAGTACAAGGCTAGACTTCTAGCCAAGGGCTACTCCTAGAGAGAGGGAGTTGATTTTGGTGAAATTTTTTTTTATTGCTAAATTGAATTTTATTAGATTTCTTTTATCCATTGTTGTAGCTTATGATTGGGAGATTGAGCGAATCAACATTAAGACTATGTTCTTACATGGAAATCTTGAGGAATAAATTTATATAGAACATGCTACAAGTTTTGAGGTAAAAGGGAAAGAGCATTTGGTTTGTAGGTTAAAGAGATCACTCTATGGTTTAAAACAGTCTCCCAGAATGTGGTATCAAAAGTTTGACTCATTTGTATTGAAATTAGGTTTTGTTAGAAGTGAGGAGGATCATTGTGTGTACTTTCATTGTATTGATGATTTTATACTATCATTGCATTGTATGTTGATGACATGTTATTTTTTAACAATACTAAGGTTATGATCAATAAGCTAAAAGCCCAACTTTTAGGTGCATTTGATATGAAGGATCTTGGAATTGCTAAGTATATTCTGGGTATGGAGATCAACAAGGATAGAACTAACATAAATCTTCAGTTGTCACAGAGTAAGTATGTGAATACCATTTTGCAGAGATTTAGTATGCATGACTATAACCCAATTAGAGCTCCTTTACCCATTGGTACTAAGCTTTCATTAGATATGTGTCCAAAGAATGAGGATGATTTTGAGGATATGTCTAATGTGCCATATGTTAGTGTTGTAGGGAGTTTGTGTTGCTATATGGAGCCTAATTAGATTCAGAGGTTAAATTTTCTTTACTTTTTTATCGGCACAGTTCCCCCCCTCCCAAGAAAAAAAATATTTAACAGGGGTTTGGGGGTAGCGCCCCTAAGACAAGGTCAAGAGGAAGTGCCCCTTGCAGGGTTAAGGTTATTTTTCTATTGGCCAACATAAAAAAACTATATTTTGTAAGTGACATAAGTCTTGATAAAAATGACTAAGGGTTAGGGTTTCCGTGGATATTGTATTGTAGTATTTGTAGCGGTATTGAGTTGCAAGGATTGCTGGTTGTAATCAGTTTGATTTATTGCATAATAATATTGGACTCTCTATTGGTGGATCTAGCCCGAGTTTGGGTGAACCACGTTAAAAATTGTCTCTCGATGTTATTATTTCTGTGTATTTTCATCTCTCTATTAAATCTTTATTTGCATTTAATTGATATCTTCTTGTGTACAATTCCTAATAGTTTGATGTATAAAATGGTTTGCACTAGGCTAGATATTGCCCAAGCAGTGGGAGTTTTGAGCATATTAATGTCTAACCCTAGTAGACAACATTAGAATTATGTGAAGAGGGTGTTTAAATATCTTGCGTCTACTCCTGATTATTATTTGGTTTATTCTAGTACTAATAGTGTTGATAAAACTTTGGACATACATGAATTTGTTGATGCAAATTGGGCAGGTGACTTGGATAGTCAAAGGTCCACTAGTGGTTATGTTTACTTTGTTTGGTGGAGTAGTAAGTTGGATGAGTAAGAGGCAGCCCACAGTTGCTTTGTCCACCATTGAAGCAGAGTATATAGTTGCTACTCATGTCTCTAAGGAGGCAGTTTGGTTGAGGAGACTGTGTATAGGTATTGGTTTTGATTGCAGGGTCATTTAGATTGGTTGTGATAGCTAGAGTGCTATCTGTTTGGCCAAGAATCCTATGTATTATGCTCGAACTAAGCATGTTGATGTTCAATATCACTTCATTTGAGAATTGGTTGCAAGTGGAAAGATTGAGCAAGAAAAAATAGACACTTAGGAAAATGTTGTAGATTCATTCACCAAACCTATGCGCATAGAGAAGTTTGTGTGATACAGAGAGGCCATGGGCCTTGTTTCTAGTGCCTAATTATTTTTTCATTTGATTTCCTGTGGGTTGATTTACATTGTATAATTTCAAGTGGGAGAATGTTGGGATAAGGTGCCATTAACCTTGTAAATCCTAATATTGTATTTATTCTATTTTATTAATTGTAATTTGGAATTACCCATAAGGGAATGAGGTAGTTTTACCAGTAGTGGTAATTTCAAAGTCACCAAAGGTAATTATGGAGTGACATTTACGGTTGGGAATTGTAAAAATCACAAGTAAATGAGTGTAGGTGTCACCTTAGGAGAATCTACTATTTTGAGCATGTATGACATGTTGTCATAAGGTTGGTGAGATATTGTAAGAGAATCTGTGACAGCTATAAGTTCTCATAAGATTCTATGATGGTATGACAGCTTATGATAGATATTTATTAGTTGTAAGTTGCTATGTTTATCCCAAGGCGACCATCTTGGGAAGATACTCTTTGGTAGAATCTATAATGGTTATAACATGTCATAAGATGTTGTAAGAGATCAGATTTAGTCTTGGGCACCCAACCTTGCATGGCTAACTTTGGACAAGTGGCAGGAGCTTGAAAGGAGGCATTTAATATTTGCATGTTGGAGATTCTCAGGAGAGAGAAAGTGGATGCCTGGATTGGTGTGAGAACACTTCTATAAGTATTTTACCATGTATTTGTTGTAATATACAGATTTATAGGTACTCAGGTGTTGCAGGAATGTTGTCGAATTGAAGACTAGTGGAGGGAGTTGTGTAGTTGATGTATTATACAATATTTTGTAGATTAATACAAACTTGTGCCTCTTTCCTAGTGGGTTTTTTACCTGAAAGGGTTTTCCCCATGTAAACACTATGTCATTATGTTCATTTCTTTATGCTTGATATTTTCTTTGTAGTGGGTTTTCTATTTTGATGCAATCTCCATTCTCTAATACACTGTTAAAGATCATTTGAACTTATTTGAATCAAATTTCCATTGAGTAGTTGTGTCTTCATTTCTAACAAATTCTATTACCATTCACATTATTTCATTTATTGATAACTTATAAGAGGAATTATTGGGTAGCTTCTAGGAAGTTTCACTGCTTGTTTCATAGCCAGTAGAAGGTTTCAATATATCCACTTCTATTTTCATCCAATATTTCAAGAGTTTTGATTTTTGTGCATGGCTGAATGAGAGAATTCAGTAAGTTTGAAATTACTCCTATCATTTATATGTTCTTGAAATTTTGCAAAGTGTTTTCAACATGTCCATTTTGTGCATATCCCTCACCCAAAACTCTAATTTTGAAGCAATACCATAAAGATGCTGCCAAAGGTTGTAGGATGACTCTAGACTTAGATGATTGCATTTACTTCAAAGATTCTAAAGTCTTTTGAACAAATCCATTTCATGCAAATTCTGAAATGATTATTTTCTATGCAACAACAATCATTTTGAGCCATTCTGTCAAGTTGTTCATGTGTGTTGGCTTTGCTTCCACATTTTGCATCGATGTCTACCAGGGCACTTTGAACTATAATATCTAACAAAATCCCACTTCCATTATGTTTTGATGGAGATCCATAACCTATTTCAAATGGTGGCTCTACTCATTCTATGAGACCATGTCCTTTGGAGCGTTGTGCCAAACAGTTCATGTGCTTTGTCTTTCTCATCAGGTCGAGAGGAAGATTGAAATGATAGTGGAATTTGGCTCTACACCTCCATTGCATCTACTAGAAAGTTTCTAAAACTTCTTAAACAATTCCATTTGTGTGCAGATTTTAGTTATCTAAGTAGTTATAGTAACTACTTGCTTTAATCATCCTCTTATTAAGTCTTCATCGACAACTTAAGGTGCTTTCAAAACTTCATGGAAGGTAAGTGATACTTTCAAAACTAATCAATTCCCCCGATAATAAAAGTGTGAGTTTGCTATTCGCAACTAGTAAGTAACTTTTGAATTTTTACTTGTGCCTTTAATGATTTTTTATTGGCTCCTAAAACTTTATAAGTGTTGATAGTGGTTTTGAAACTAAACTTTCACACTTGATATATATTAAAAGTTTAACTTTTCTAACTTCCTAGTGTATCTTGGCACTTTGGGTAGTTATGGAAACCAATCTATCCACTACCCATGAGGTTGTTCAAACTATTTCTTTATTTCCTTGATAATCTTTGGTCATCAATTTTTTATGTGGTTATAGAAACTTGTCAAATCCTCGATGGTAGTTTCAAAACCTTCCCTTTTCTCTGATATGAGAGGTCGATCTCATTTATCAACATTAACCATTACTTAGAAAACTTATTTAAACTACCAATGACAAACCAAATTTCCTCCATCAGTATTTTGGAAACTTTACAAAAGGTCTTTGGGAGCGATAAGAGTTTTAGAAACAATACTAACACCTAATGAATGAAGAAATTAGATTCCATGCATGTAGGATAATTTGGTGGTGGTGGAAGATAGTGGAGTTCACTTTGCCAAAAGTGAAAGTAGAGTTCCTTTTAAAATTTTCAAGAAGTAATTGAAAATCTTGTCTTGAACTAGTTCGCCAAAAGTGAAAGTAGCCACCTTCTTTCACTTTTTCCTAAGTAGATTTTATGTGTAATCAAGTTTGCCAAAACTGAAAGTAGCCACCTAATTTCACTTTTCCTAAGTAGATAACAACTTTGTTTTAAAGCAAAGTCTCTACTTAGGCAAATTCAAAAGTGATTTCTTCTTCATAATTAATCAACTTAGCCAATTTCAAAAGTGATTACCTTCTCATATTTAGTTAGCCAACTTCACAAGTTTTAAAATTAGCTTGTACATATTCTCTATTATTTTTTGAATAGTACTAACTTGTGAATACTTCTAAGTTACTTAGACTTGGCTAGGTGTATTTGCAACTCGAAATAATTTATTTTCTTTTATAACTTTTGTGAACTTATGAAAATTTGCAACTAGAAAACTTGGATTTGTACATACAAAATTGATCTTTATTTTGACTTGAAAGTATCAAAATAACTCCACATAGACAAGTGAAACATTTCAGCTCCTTTCGTAAACTCCACTATGAATACGTCGACCCAGTTAACCATGTAGGTGCGAGAAATGGCAAAAATTGCATAACTTTCGATCGGAGTGCCAGATTGTCATGAAATTTTGAAAAATTGTCTGTAATGATGATACAAGGCCGCATGTAAGAGGATTCCTCTCAAACTTCAAGAAAACTACCTGTTTAATTATTTACGTAAACTTCACTCGAGAAAATTGAACCTTTTAAATTTTGCAAACTGTGAGGTGTATGGTTCTAAAACCTTGCCACATTTGGAAAAATGGAGTTATTGACACATTTGTAAAAGGGTTTTTTCATATTTTCTACACATCTTCAAATTTAATTATTTTTACAAAATGTCACGAACTAGATAAGTGCACCTTCGAACTTGAGTGAAACATTGATTATTTTTACTTCAGGATGACACCACCATACAAAGTTCAATATAAGGAGACAATATGAACAAGGTAGAATATGACACCTCAACAATGAGTCATCACCATGACTGATGCAAGAAGTGTGTGATACTGACAACTTGCAACCGAAAAGGTCACTTGACAAAAGAGTTCAATGCATGATCAAACTTATTATTTCAATACAAAAGTTTAAATTTTGAAGTTTCGAAACCATGTAAACACACATTAATTAAACAAACCAATTATTTAATTAATCCATATCTTAATTCCTCTTATCCACAACAATTAAATAATTTAAATTATCTAATTGGCTAATTATTCTTCTAAAAAATAAATAAATTCAATATTTTATTTATTTATTTATTCCTCCATCATGCACAACAAATTAAATAATTTGTTATTTAATTTTATTCATAGCATGTCAAAAAGCAAAACAAAATTTGAGTTAATTGGTTTTAAATCATTGTTTTTATCAATCAACTCATAAAATAGTTCATAAAACATTCTATTTTTATGAAAGTCAATCCTATCTTTAGCCAAGAAAAAAATTAACTCAATAAAACATCTTTTTGCATGGACACTTGTCATGTGCACATTCATTCATGTCTTCTTAATTTATCTCATCCATCTATTTCATTGAATTTCCTCCACCATTGATCGATCTTCCTTCAGAGCTATATATATGCCCTTTCATCTCTTCACAAACCCTCCATGATTGTTAAGCATTGGGAATTCTTAGAGTGCTTTGAGCTTTCATATTATTGAGCACATTACATCCTTTGAGCACACATCATCCATTCACGCTTGTTACAACCATGGTTATGCAAAGTACAAGAGCAATCCACATTTAACCAAGGAATACATACAATCTTAGGTGGTAATGTTCTTTGTTTGATTTGCATTGAATTGTGGTTATTATCCTTTGATCTATTTCTTGAAGGAGTTAGGATTAGGTTTGATTTATTTATGCTTGATCTTGTTAATCCAATTTTCCCAATACATAGTTGTGGTTTATTGTTGTATGTCAATGGAGTTTTGTGAATGAGCAATTGAATAAATTTTTGTTGTAATTGTTTGCAAAATTCTTGGTCATGCATGTGATTAGGCTTTGGGTGTAAAATGGGAGTGGATCTCACATGAGGGTTGAGAGCCTCCCTCATGTGAGGTTGAGAATGTTGGAAAGAGACACTACTCTGATGAATGTTGAATATTGTCATTGATGGCAACAAGGTTTGGTAAAGGTCTGGAAGACTAACTTAGTCAAAATGGCTAAGTATGGGCAAGCTACAAAGTATCAGAGATTAGGTCAGTATGCCTCTGCAGTAGAATATATTTACATGCAGTTTAGATATGTTAATCATAGCTACTAAGTGATAATATATTCTAGTGTTCAAGTCCTAACTTCTTCTGAAAGTCATATGATAAAGTGTAAGTATGGGTGAACAGAGTTAAGACAGGAACAATGCACAGTACTAGAGTAAAAGGGTTCACATTCCTTTGTTGTGGCATATTTTGGACTATAGTTCTGAAGGTATGCTAAGAGGTCAATGATGAATGTTGGATATGATTTTTAGAGTCTCATATGGTCCATAGTAGAAGTTATGATGTGACAGTTGAATTGGTCAAGTGTGTTCTTAAGGGACAAGTCGACAGGCATGTTAGATCCATATGCAGATAAGATATATTGTTTGAATAATTAATCTAAGTGGTTGAATGATTGGTACCGACCTATATGAAGATTATTGTATATTTGTTTGGGTCCACATTGTTGTTTGTGCACAAGATCAAGCTGACTAGGTATAACAGTTGTATACATGTTTCATGTTTGGCTTGCTAACCTACTTTTGAGTTAAATCTTATTGCGGATATATATATATATACTGGATGGATTTCGGTGTTCAATTAATGTGGGTGCATGGAAGTAGAGTGAATGCAATGTGCAAATAGTTTTAAGTAGTTTGTAGAGTAGAAAAAGATAATAAGGGAAGAAAATAGAGTATATGTAGGAGAGTGGAAAAGCAGGGCAGAACTAATAAAGACCATTGAATCTGTGTATTGAGCCTTCAATGGAACTATGATCCAGCATTTGGTAGATGTATTTGCAACAATTCATCATTGGCAATGAGCCAATTTATTTCTATCTTCTATCTTTCTCTCTCAGTGGATAGTGAGTCCACCTACAGTGAGCATTTCTTTGGGTAGTGAGCCTTATGTAATCTAGTATTGTTATCATAATATATTGTGAGTTAACACTCACTATGGTTTTTCCCTCTTTGAGTTTTCCTCATAAAAAAGTCTTGGTGTTTATGTGTTATGTCTCTATGGTTGTTGTTCTCATGTTTATTCTGCTTTCATGTTATTAATTTTGGTAATTGGATTAATAAAGTATTGAAGAAGTGGTTTTGTGGAATACTGATTCACCCCCCCTCTCAGTATTCCTTATATTCAACAATTAGTATCAAAGCCAAGTTCCTTGGAAGAAGCCTAATAGCTTGAGAAAGATCTCAGATAGTATACTCATGGCAGCAAAAAGATTTGAAAAATGCTCATATGAGAGCAATGTTGAACTGGAAGTAGCTCTTATTGATCTTGAAAAATTTGAAGAAAAAATTAGGGATCTGAAGGCAAATGTTCAAGAAGCTGATGAATGCATCCTAAGGCTAAGGGAGCAAGTGAAGAAGTTTAAAGAGAAAAGCAAGGAGCTTAGTGTTCAATTGAATGTAGCACATGAAACCCTAAACAATTTAACATTGGAAATTGAAGAAAAATAGGAGATTGAAAGGCATATGAATCAAGTTATAAAGGATAAGTCTAAAGAATGTTAAAAATTGGCTAAAGATGTGTTACTTTTGAAATATGATCTGGAAGCAGCTAATAGTTACAAAGAAAAATTCAAAATAAGCTCTGCCAAGCTTAAGGAGTTGATTGAAAGTTAGAAGAGTTCATATGACAAGAAAGGATTGGGATTTAAAAAAGGAGAAAGTTCTAAATTAGGTCAAGAAAACAAATGCAACTAGTTTTGGAATCAAAGAAGAAGACCATGAGGACCTCCGGTTAGGCAGCTAAACGCTTAAAGGTACCTATCTTTCAATGGCTATTGTTTTAATTGCAATAAGTTTGGTCATAAGGCTACTCAATGTAGAAGTAGAATGAATCAAAATGCTCCATCATTTTATGGTCAATGTTTCAATTGCAATAAAATTGGTCATAGATCAAATGAGTGTAGAAGTCGTGTAAGGAATGGTTTTAACTATGCAAGGAATACTCAATCCTTCAATGGGAAGTGTTTTTCATGCCATAGATTTGGGCATATGGATAACCAATGCAGAATAAGAATGAATCCAATCAACAGAAAGAGTCATGGATAGAGGAATGTGGTATGCTACAATTGCAACAAGTTCAGACATGTTGCAAGATTTTGCAAATATAAGAATGAGAAAAGAGACTATTCTATACAGAAGAGGAAAATAGAGCAGAGAGAAGAAAAAGGAAAGAACAAGATTGATCTAGTAGAAATCAAGAAGGTAATTAGCAAGGTTTGGATTAAGAAAGATGTTAATGAGGTTAGGGATGGATCCGCACTAGCCTCTGGTGTAGATACTTCCCTCGAGAAGTAAATTCAGAGCTCTGGCTTAGGGGGAGCTGTATTAAAAAATCCAAATCCCCTAGCCAAATAATTAGTGCTAGGATTCAACATGAAGTTATGATGAAAAGCTTCATATGACAGATCCTTTGAAAGTATTTCTGGAAGAAAAGGATCAAATGCGGAATAGTGTGGAGCAATCAAGATCAACTAAGTTTAACAGAGAAGGGTTTGACAACTTTTTGAAACATAGCATTTATGGCGATTAGGTCAAGACAAATAAAGGATTAAAAAGGAGTCCATTTGATGGACAATTCATTTTTCACTTATGCTCTCAAGTATCTAAGGCCAATTGAAGTGAAATTCCAAGTAACTACAACAATTTCCCAAGTGATTCCAAGCAAGTCAAATTGATCTCAAGGAAACCCTAATTCGGCAAAAGAGGTATTTACAACATGAAAACCCTACTATGAAGTTTGAATTATTCTGGAAAAATGTTTGCTCCTCAAGTAATCGAGATAACAGAAAAGCCTCACCCCGAGTTTAAGAAACATTTCTTTAAATCACTAGAAAATGATCCTATAGGGGCATTCTCAATTACTCCACATGGAGTTATGCATATGGAAGATGTTAGAGTATACATTCATATCAATCTAGAGGAATATGATCACATGAATCTAGGAAAACTGTACTTGGACAAACTAACTATTGTGGATATTGTGTTGAAAGATGAATATAAAGTTCTAGGAGAAAAGAAATTAGACACCTAGTTGGATTTTCTTGTGATCCTAAATGATGCATGGGTTAAGCTTATTCTAAGCAGGATTCATGATGAGTTTCTATGGCTTGATGAACCTTATATGATAACTAAAAAATCTATCAAAGTTGTAACTTGTATGACCTCCTCGAGGAGGGTTCCAGGTGTAAAGAAAATGAAGAACAATGTGGTAATGTAGCTAACATAAGCCAAATTTGATAAGAATGCCCTTACGGTAAATGATATTAAGGATTCGACTATCAAATTTGCATCAATGATTATTGGATACAAAATATACTTTTCCAACAGGGAAAATTATGTCTCTGCACTGGCCATATACACAACATATGACATGATAAAAAATAATATGGATTATGACTATGTGAATTGCTTTGAAATGAACTAATGGAGAACTTGAGAAGAACAAAAGAGAAAAATCATCCTTTCAAATATGGAACACTGATCACTTGTCTACTCTTCTATTTCCTAAAAGAGCTACCCAGCCTTGGAAACACTATCTGGCTATGTCATACACTAGTAGCCACTCAAATAAGAAATCACTTGCAAAGTTTGGGAAATGCAGATAGGAAGAATGAAATCTTATGGGGATACTTCAAGAAATTTCAAAAGAAAATGTTATGTAGAGTCTGGATACTTGAAAATGTAGTGATGAAGTATGAAAAGGACATTGTATTCATGGTAGACAAAGACAAATGCTTCATGGAAGCTGTGGAACCAAGAATTGTATGGGTCCATGCATTAGGGCATGAAGTTGCAGAAAATGTTTTGATTGAATTAGATGATGTACTACTAAGAAAACTGAAAGATCTCAAAGAAGATAGATTTGGAACATTCATAGAATTATCCTCTAGAATATCTATGGAACAAGAGAAATCAAAGAAAACATCAGATGAACAAATAAGTAAGAAAAAAACCAAAGCAGGAGGATTAAAGTCCATAAGTGCTCTGGTAGAATGGACATCAAACACTCTAGCAAGGAAAAATGAGAGATTTGAAATGGAAAAACCAACATCTAGTCCCAGAAAAGAACAAGGACCTCATCCATTGTAGGAGCCACAACTAAAGTAGAGAAATAAAAGGTAGCTAAAGAGAAGAAAAGAAAGAAAGTTACACTTAGTGAAGAATAAGTGGCAAGAGACACTACTACAAAAATTTTAAAAAAGAAACAAAGAGCACAGATCCTAGATTTACCAATAAATTTGGATTCTATGTCTCTGGTACATAAATTCAAATTGGTATCAACTGTGCAAGCTAAGGCTCTGGAAGAAATGATGAAAATACATATACAGGATAATGAAATCATTGATGAAGCATCCGATATTCTGGAAAAGTTGATACCTTCATACCCAAAAGATACATCAGTGTCATCATCTGATCAGCTCAATGGTCTAATAAATTCTATAAGTACTTATTTTGAATCCTTTGAAAAATCTACTAACATTAAGGTTAGAAAGGAATTTGAAGATAAAAGACTAGTAGAGTTAAAAACCAAGTTAGACAGTGACAAAATTTTGTTAGAAAATAGTATTAAGAATATGGAGAATGCAATCAAGGAAGCCTGTGATATATACAAATTTTGTTTGTCATGGCTTGAGACCACTAATGAAATAAACAAGAAGGTCAAAAGCATGGAGCTTCAACTTGCAAATATTTCTAAGACCTTTGATCCAATAGTTGACTCAACCAGTAGCATAGAAATACGAGTTGTAAATATTCAAAACAACAAAAGTAGTCTGCTTAGTAGACAGGAAGAAATTAAAAAAAAATGTTCCTACTGAGAAGGACAATAAGCTCTAAAATTGAGTTTGTGACAAGTCTAGCTATAGAAGCCTTAAATGTTCAAGAAATAACTGACATGCCTATCAACGTGAAGAAGGCAAAAAATCTGGTATTCCAAGTTGTAAATTAGAACATCCAAATTTTGAACAGTGTTAAGAATAAGTGGGTTGGAGAGTTAAAACAATTAAAGATTGTTTACAATGATATAGCAGAGTACAATAGTTTTTGTAGTTTTGACACAATTTTGACTCTTGTACATACACCTTTGCCATTGATGTCAAAGGGGAGAAGAAAACTAGTGAAAATGTGCAAACACCTAAGGAGGAGAAGAAAAACAAGTGTATAGAGTAAGGGGGAGAAGATAAGCAAGCATTTTTCACTAAGTGTTGCCATCAATGCCAAAGGGGGAGATTGTTGGCAAGAGACACTTCTCTAATAAATGTTAAATGTTGTCATTGATGGCAACAAGGTTTGGTAAAGGTTTGAAAGACTAACTTAGTCAAAATGGCTAAGTATGGGCAACCTACAGAGTATCAAATATTGAGTCAGTATGCCTCCATAGTAGAATATAATTACATGTGGTTCAGATATGTTAATCATAGCTACTAAGTGATAATATATTCTAGTGTTCAAGTCATGACTTCTTTCGAAAGTCATATGATAAATTGTCTAAGTTCTAGTGAACAAAGTTAAGACAAGAACAATGCACAGTACCAAAGTAAAAGGGTCCGCATTCCTCCGCTATGGCATATTTTCTCTTGTGGTTCTGAAGGCATGCTAAGAGGTCAATGATGAATGTTGGATATGATTTTTAGAGTCTCATATGATCTGCAGTAGAAGTTATGATGTGACAGTTGAATTGCTCAAGTGTGTTCTTAAGGGACAAGTCAACAGGCAAGTTAGATCCATATGCAGAGAAGATATATTGTTTGACTAATTAATCTAAGTGGTTGAATGATTGGTGCCAACCTATATGAATATTATTGTATATTTGTTTGGGTCCACATTGTTGTTTGTGCACAAGATCAAGCAACTAGGTATAATAGTTGTATACACGTTTCATGTTTGGCTTGCCGACCTACGTTTGAGCTAAATTTTATTTTAGATATATATACTGGATGGATTTTGGTGTTCAAGTAATGTGGGCACATAGAAGTAGTGAGAATTCGATGTGAAAATCATTTTAAGCAGTTTGTAGAGCAGAAAAAGGATAATAAGGGCAAAAAAAAAGTATATGTAGGAGAGTGGAAAAGCAGGGAAGAACTAATGAAGACCTTTGAATATGTGTATTGAGCCTTCAATGGAACTATTATCCATCATGTGGTAGATGCATTTCTAATAGTTCATCACTGGAAGTGAGCCGATTTCCTTTCATCTTCTATCTTTCTCTCTCAGTGGACAGTGAGTCCACCTACAGTGAGCATTTCTTTGGGCAGTGAGCCTTATGTAATTTGGTATTGTTATCATAATACATTGTGAGCTAAGACTCATTGTGGTTTTTCCCTCTTTGGGTTTTCCACGTAAAAAAAGCTTGGTGTTTATGTGTTATGTCTCTATGGTTGTTGTTCTCATGTTTATTCTACTTTCATGTTATTAATTTTGGTAATTGGATTAATAAAGTATTGAAGAAGTGGTTTTGTGGAATGCTGATTCACCCCCCTCTTAGTATTCCTTATATTCAATAGAGAAAGGTGTGGAGCCTCTCTTGGGGAAGTTTGTGGCATTTTTGCATTATGGAGGATCTAGGGGTTTTGGTGATTTGGAGGGTTGTAGTGTGGAGGTGTGTGTTGTGGCTTGGATGGAAGGATTGTGTTGTTGTGGAGATGGCTATGATTTGATGGGTGGAATGGTGTTGTGGGTTGTTATCGAGCGAGGGTTTGAAGGGTTATCGAGTTGCTTTTGTAATGGCATTATTTGTGAAAAGGAGAAATTATTGTTTCTGTGATTAAATCCCCAAGCGAGAAGGGAATCACCTTTCTCCCCCTTTACAAGAATTTGGAAAGGATTCTTTGTGTGTGAGTCACCCTTTGTAAAAATTGGTTTCAAATCTAGTTTTTATTGTGTTTTTTTTGTTGAATTTCATATTGGGCATTTGAGTTTTATCTCCAACTTGAGGTGGGCTTGGAAACCAAGCCCTATGGTTGGGAGGAGAGTGGAGTAGGTCTTTCAATGTGCATGTAGGTATGATTGAAGCCAGCTAGGAGTTGTATTAAATTTGCTTTGTTAAAACTGGATGTATAGATCCATCTTGATAGTTGCAATTTGGAATTCAATGTATTGATTTTATTGTTCCCTATGAAAAGGAAGAAGATTTTTTGTATAAAAATTTCAATTCTAATTTTATCCTTGTTGTTTGTTTGGAAATGATATTGTATTTGTAAAACCCTATTTGGGATACCACTCAGATTTGAGTTGTTATATAAATAGAATACCAATAAAATGATTCAATTGGAGAATTTGTTTTCGACTGTTATCATACTTGAATCTTGTTAATTGTTCAAATTTTAGCACTGTTTTGTACAACATAACATTTTGTATGATACAGACAAAAATAGAATATATGAATTATATTGTGTTTGGCTACCATACTAGGAAACCATGGCCACCATGGCAGCCACGACCATAAAGGCGACGATGCCATGGGGAACACGACCCCCATAGGCCCAATGCTGGTCAGGCCATGGCAAGGCTTCAACCTACCATCAGCCAAGATATCGCCTTCCTTATGGCCTCATTATCTTCTACCCCTTACCTTTGCTCCATTGTTCAATTTTATCATTCAATTCATTTAAAATTACTTTATATATATATATATATATTGTAGACACCTAAAAGTGTCCTCGGATCACCAAACCCTAATCACTTCCGCATTCTCCTGATTTTCCCTAATTTGCCTCCATGGTTAAATAATTGATTAATTACCTAATCATTCATTTCCCTAAAGTTCCCTTCATTTGATTTATTCAAGAAAATAAATCAAATCCCATCACCTAATTATCCCCTTTCATATGCATCCCTTCAACATAAATTAAATAAATTGGGCAAATTTATTTAATTTAAACCTCATTTCCCACCTCGCCATTTACTTCAATTTAAAATTCTATTTTTTCCTCTTGTGGTGAGGAAACCCTAATCAACCTCCACCCTTGATTTGGCCTCCAAGTCAACTTTAAATCTGAGCCATTCAATCAAAATCCCTCTTCTATAAAACACCTCTTACACTCTCATTTTTCTCCCTTAAGCTCTCTTATGTTCTTAGAATTCTCTCTCAACTATAAACCCTCCAAAATCTTTCTTAACACACTCATGAGCTTCTCAAGATGTTGCACGAACTTGTAAATCTGAGAACACCATGCAAAGATGGAGGAGGACAATAGAAGTTAGTCAATGGTAGCTTAGATCTTAGTTGTTTTGCATGCTTGTTTGATATATTTTTAGGCTTGCTTGCATTCTATTGTAGTTAGGGTTTGATAGTTTGTTGTTTTTTACTGTAAACCTGATTTTACCCTAGCACAAATGGTGAACCTGACATGAACAAATTAGTTTTTATCAACTTTTGAAAGGAAAAATTTGTAGATGACCTCCGAAGCTCAAATGGACCTCACCGTTGAGTTCGGGAAGCCCTTTCTGTGAAAAATAACATAAAATTTGATAGGGTTTGGTCTCTGTAAATTTTATTTTTTTTTTAAATTTTAGTATGATAGACCGTACTGTACAGATCCGTACAGTATGGACACACAATACCTTTTTGCATAGTGTTTTCTAGTCTCTAGTTGTAGGATATTTTCTTGTTTGAATCGTGGGTCTTGGCATCATTTTGGGTTTTTGGTTGCAGTTTTAGCATTTTGAGTAAATAACATTTGTTACAAGTTAAAATCTTATGGTTGCAGGTTTTTTTTATCATTCATGGCATTTTAAATTTTGTTGCAAGCCCTGCGGACCACTATTTCAAACCGTTTGCCTCTTGCATTTCTCCTGTCACAGCCTCTTGAGACACGGTCGCCACCACTAGCATACAAAATGGAGGGCATGAAATTGTTGCCCTCCGACTGTGGTTTGCTAACCACTACCTACCACTGTGACCACTGTGTAAACCTAAACTTCCACCAGTAAGCACATAAAGTGACCTCCTGCCGACCTCTGTTCTATTGGTTCTATTCAGCCCAGTCAACACCTTCAATATATAGTCGCCACTATCTCATACTAACGTCTTTGCCCTAAGCCTTCACTGGTCACTCAAATTGAACCTACATCCACCTGGTCAAAACCCTTACACACTGTCACTGCAGAGCTATTGGGTTCTTAGTAGGAAGTCAATTTATTTTGTTTGCTGGTCAAATTCTTTTTTGTTTACAAGTATTCAGGTTCGATGTTGCAAGTTTCATTTGGCTTCATTGTAGATTTAAAGCCTTTTGTTTTTATTGGTTGAATCGCTGTGGCACTAGTCGTTGCTGCCCAAGATCCCTCTCAGTCGGTCGACACCAGAAAAACCCTGATTTTGCCTCTGGAAATCTCCAACGCCACCAATCTTTCCTCCGCTGACCTCATAAGACCCACAATCACCACTTTGGAAGTCTTGAGCACCGCTTATAATCTACAGTCGCCACCATATAACAGTGGTTGTCACTACCCGAAACCCTCTCCACCATTTGTCACTACCCTTGATCACTTACCATACAGTCGTTGCCAGTTTCAAAACCAGTCGCCACCACTAGAAAACCCATGGTCACCTCTCTGTAAATTGTTGTCACCGCCACTTGTCAAAAAACCCTACCACCTTACACCTCCATAAACCCTGGGCATTTAATATATTCCCCATTGGATCAAGCTATGCTTTCGAACCAAGTTTTATTCATCACCATTTTTTCTGGGTGCATTGACCGTAGGTGTAGACTTTTTGTTTAATGTTCCTTTGGCACTTTAAGTGTGAGTGAGGATTTGTTCTCCCATTGTCTACATCTCTCACTTTATAACCAATAGTCTTTAAATTCTTTGGAGGCTCCAGTTTGTCTGTAGGTTTAGATTTCATAAATCACCACACAACAGGAAAATGCATGAACTAGCAAGCCAAGACTAGTAGAAATAGGTGATGATGCTAACTTTTTGCTGCTTAAACCCTGACAAACAAATCGCTGCCAAAACCACCAAACACTGACCTCTGCTAACTAGGTTGACACCACCCATCTTTAGCCTGGCTACCGCCTCTAGAGACTGAGATTCACCTCTTATCCACTGAATATTCAAATTCAGCTATTAATAGTTTGAAAACCCCAACCACCAAATAGTCGATCCTTCGACCTGAAGCCCCGACTATCGCAAATCATTTTGAACCACCTCCACTAAAGCCTTGTTAGTGCCAGTCGATTCTACATCTGCCTGCTTCAAAATATTCCTATTGCTCCCTCCAAACCCTAACACCAATCCCTGAACACTGTTTACACCTAGCATTTCATGGTTTTGGCTCACGGTTAATGGTGACAATCTGGGCTCTAGGCCCCTCGGCAAATGATGAAGGGTTGGCCATATCTATGACTGTAGGTAGGGGGGAATAGGTCCCTCGTGCCTTTTTTTTATTTTTATTTTAGTAGGCCTTTGGCTTGGGTCCACATATCTCGACTATTAACTGCTACCACCACTAGATGTAAACTATACCATTGTGTTAGCTGTGGTCACATGGGTAAACTGGAAGGTTCTTTTTATTTTGCCTCCCCTTGGCCCCTGGTCATATGGGCAACCAGGGGCCCTGCTAGCCTAAACTGCCAGAACTAACCTACAGACGTTTAACCATGCATGTGATCATGTGATTTTTAACCACGATCATTTCTTGTTAACTATCTGCCATGACCCCTTTTTGTCTCAACATGCTGAAATAGGTAATTTTTTTCAAATTTTCTTAACTTTGCAAAATAGGTTAGAATTTCATGAAACGAGTTGCGTTGTAGAGAAGACTCAGCCAAGTTTGTAATGGTAAGGTCAATTTCAGGTAATGGCATCATTTTATCAGTCATTTTCTTGGTCAAAGTCAAACTTAGTTTCAAACTTTAATTGTTCATAACTTGTGTAAATCTACTCCATTTTTTGCAGTTTATTTTTTTAAATTGCTTAGAATTTTCTAAATAATCTGATTTTGCAATTTATTTGCTATCACTAATCAAACTTTTTAGATTTTTGGCAGAGTCCATTTTTTTACCTCTTTGACTTGTGGATCACAAAACGAAGAATATATTCGATGTTCATGTTTTTTCTACATTATCATGGGGATTTTCTATTACTAATGTCTGATTTTCAGCATGTGGCATTCATTGGTCAAAGAAATTCAAATTGAAACTACTAACATATTTGATGTAGGGATTCAATTTCTTTCATGTGCATGTGTTTTGATATCACAGGCACATTTGGTTTTGGTGCACTAAAATGATCATAGGCAAATTTTGTAGATTTTTAGTAGATTCCTTTTTTGACCATTTTGACCTTGTGGCTCGCAAAATGATGCATCTATTCATTATGTCATGTTTTTTTGCATTGTCATGGGGATTTTTATGCTACTAACGTCTGATTTGCAGCATGTGGTATTCGTGGGTCAAAGACATTCAAACTAAAACTACTAACACATTTGATGTAGGGATTCAATTTCTTTCATATGCATGTGTGTTGGTTATCATAGGCACATTTGGATTTGGGCAATAAAATGAACATAATCTTTCTATTTTCACACATATTTTGGGGCTTAAAATGAACCAATGCCTTCTTTGTTTGGTGATGTGTTTGTGTTTTGAGATGTGTATGCTCTTCCCTCGCACGTCATGTGATCTTGGGAATCAAAAGCATCTCTCAACACTTTCACTATCACACCACACATCTATTTTCTAAGGTCAATGAACGTGTGTGAGTGTAAGCAAGTTCACATGTGTATGCTCTCCCCTTGCAACTTAGTGCGAGCCCAGGGATCAAAAACATGTTAACTTGTCTTGCTTTTGTTTGAGCCTTAGATTGGGCCTGCTCTTGAGACACATCCAAAAGGAGAACTCATTTGTGACCCCAAGAGGGACTTTTGTCCAGCCCGCTATATAAATTAAGGATAAGACAAAATCCAAGTCTAACCAGTATTAGCGCTCACTATATAGTGCTAGCTCAAAAGGAGGTGTACCTTTGTGTACATTAAACTCCTAGTAAGCTTAGTTAGAGCCTTAAGTGGCTTACTGGATGCTCATGAGGTACCGGTCCCCCGGATATTCACTACAAACCATTGTCTAGTGGCCAAAATCCCTATACTCGCTAATACAGGAGAGTCAGAAGATAGACCTCTGATAGTTGTCCTACATTTTCACGGCTTGTGGCAAAGATAGTAAGGTACCTTAGGATCTATGCATCCTAGGACCTGAAACTTGGTGTGCCTGAGAAGTGAGTGCACTCTAAGAGGGAGCCCGTGCCCTAAGTTCCTGGAGCTATACACCATAAGTAGGTACGGATGGGTAAAACCAAGTGGGAACTTAGTGATTATAGTCCTTGCCTTGCCCTAGGGTTGTGCTTGATTTCTAAGTGCTTACAAAACTCATAAAAAATACCAAGTGTCTTCTATAATTGATGTGTGTGCTTGCCTAGTCATCATCCCAAAAATTCTTGAGCACACATTCATTCCAAGCCATCATATCCTCATCATGCTAACTCATCCTATCCTAATCACATTCCTACCCATATCTTCCATCATTCAACCTTCACATCCTAATCACCATCCTTAGCCACTTCACATCCTAGTCACATCCAAGTCATCATAACCCTATCCTAATCACATTCTTATCATACCCTCACCATTCAACCCTCATATCCTAATCATTCTTCCTAACCACATCCTTTTCATCATCTAATCACCCTTATCATTCATATGATCCACATCATCCTTGTTCTATCCTAATCACATCCCAATTACATTATCATCCTTCCATATTATCCTCTTTCTAATCCAACCAACACCATTCCAAGTCCAACCCACGTCTAATCATCCAATCTCATCATTCCACTTCACAATAATCATATCCTAATCATTATCCTTGTCACCCCGCATATCCTTATCACTATCCTAATCATTATCTTAATCCATCCAAATCACCTAACAACATCATTACACTTAGCTTTCCTCATTCCAAGTCACTTCCATTTCATCTTAATTCATCTAGGTCATTATCCTTGCCCTTCCTCAAACATCCTAATCATCCCATTCCTCATCATTCAACCACATCCCTAATTCCATTATCCTTACACATCATCCTATCATATCCAAACAACATTGATCATAATCATTCCCAATCACATTCATGTCATATCTTCTTCATGTCACCTCATCATAATTATACCCTAATAATTCATAATAATTACATCCATTCCACATCATACCATAATCATCATTCCAACTCATCATATCCTAATCACATTCCTACCCATATCTTCATCATTCAACCTTCGTGTCCTTAGCCACATCATATCATATCCTAATAAAATTCTTATCATTTTCTAATCATTCCATCTCACCTCAATCTATCATATTCCTCATTCCTAATCATTCCACCTCTTCATAATCATATCCCCTTTTGTCCTTCCTAATCAATCCACATTATCCCAATCATGTCCTATTCATCATACCTAATCATTACACCATATCCTAATTATATTCTAGTCATCATTCCAAATCATTCCACCTCATCTCAATTATATCCTAAGCATCATAATCATATCCACTCCATCATGCATAACCATTACACCTCGTCATCCTAATGTTGATAACTGAGAGGGGGGTGAATCAGTTATCCTAATCTTGCTTCCAATTCAAACACTTAGATCCACTTTATTATTTAATAGCATAGCAATTAACCATTCATGAAAGCATAAAGCATAAACACCAGAGCAGATACACATCAACACATGAGACACCAAGATTTTGATGTGGAAAACCTGGTCAAGGGAAAAACCACGAGGTGATTAACCCAAGGATTATTCTCTATTAGAAGAATAAGAAAAATAGATGGCACATGCCAATTAGGGCTCACTGCCCAAGTACACTACTCACAAGAGGCTGACTGCCTACAAGAGACACACTGTCTACAAAGTAACAAGTATCACAAACTTGAACTAGAGATTGACATCTTTACCATGTCTGGATAAGTTCCATTTAAGCCCAAAACTTCTGCTCTGCCTTTTGCGCTCCTCTTCGCTACCACACTTTTATCACACCAAGACACACTTCAAAATGAATTCACAATCCCTTATTTATACAAGGCATTGACTTAGGAACAATCATCTAAGTTGGCAAACACCTACAAGATCATCCGCAAGACATGTAATACATCCGGTCGGCCAGTCTCAGGAAGAACACCAACAACTGGTGGTCTTTACATCAAATCCAAACTCTAACTTCAATGCGGACCATTACTAAGAATTGTGCATGATCCAAGGATCACCAAAACCTTTCCTGAGTCACCAAGAACATCTGCACTTTATCAGCTTACTGGAATTCTTCTCTTCTTCATCTGGAACTTCAAGAACACAGTTTGTCACCACTGTCATAATGAAAAAGGTGCTTCCGGACCTCCAAACCATGAATAAATCTAGTTATCACTTCACACTGACTTCTTCAACACTCTCTCCAATCCACAGAATGAGATAATGTAATTTCAGAGCTCACCAAACCAATCAGTGACACTCTGTCACCACTGAACATCTGTCGGAACCAGTTCTACAAGTGCGACCATAACTTCTTCAGATCTTCATGCAAACCTCTAAAATATTAACTGGAGCATCTCAAGACTCATATTTGAAAACCCTTTAAACCGCATCCTCTGATCTGCATCTTATCTTGGACTTTTACCTTAATGTCATCACTGTTCTTCACTATTCCTGATTGAGGCTAATTTTCTCAATATCCTCAGTACACAGCTCATCCAATCCTTCTCATTAATGTAATATGAGTATGTTGACATCAATGACAACACTAGTTATCCTCATACTTGCAACAATCTCCCCCTTTGTCATTGATGGCAACATATGATGTGAAAAACCATCAAGACAAGAACTTCTCCTTTCTGTCACAGCTCCCCCTATCAACAACAACTCTTCACATGTCTTCTCTTTCTTTACTGCTCCCCCTTTGATCAACAACCACTTATTTTTCACATGTCTTCTCTCCCCCTTTGACATCAATGGCAAAGGGCTCATACTTGCAATTTTAACACATCAGAATCATACCAGCTACTCCCCTTGAGTAGCAGCTCCCCATCACCAATCTGGATCACAAGATATGACTGTGATATCCACTGGACTAATGCACATCAGTGCATCCTAGTTCATCACCGGAGGGGCAATA
Source organism: Cunninghamia lanceolata (assembly GCA_027924645.1). Classification (NCBI taxonomy): domain Eukaryota; kingdom Viridiplantae; phylum Streptophyta; class Pinopsida; order Cupressales; family Cupressaceae; genus Cunninghamia; species Cunninghamia lanceolata. Next base: position 10,203,644 of record BSBN01000472.1, on the reverse strand, counting down.
ACCCCTAACTTCTCCCTGAGAAACTCAAAAGAGTCCTTGGGAAGAGGTTTAGTAAAGATATCTGCAATCTGATCCTTAGAGGGTACAAACTCCAGTCTAACTTCACCTTTGTTCACTTGCTCTCTCAGAAAGTGAAACTTAATAGATATATGCTTAGTCTTAGAGTGCAACACCAGATTCTTAGAAATATTTATTGTACTTGAATTATCATAGAAAATTGTGATAGGCTCCTCATACTCTACTTTAATATCTCTTAGCATCTACTTCATCCATAAAACTTGAGTGCAACTACCTACTGCTGCAATGTATTATGCTTCAGTTGTAGACAGAGATATTGCATCTTGTTTCTTGCTTAGCCAAGAAACCAATCTCTTTCCCAAAAAGAATGCTCCACCACTGGTACTCTTCTAGTCATCCACATCTCCTACCCAATCTGAATCTATGTAAGCATGAAGAGAGAAATCATGATCTATAGGATACCACAAACCATACTCCACTGTCCCTTTTAGATATCTAAAAATTCTCTTGATTGCCATGACATAAGATTCTCTAGGATTAGCCTGGAATCTAGCAACAAGACCAACAACTTGCATAATATCTGGTCTAGTTTGAGTGAGATACAACAATCCACCAATCATTGATCTATACTTTGTCTGGTCTGCCTTAGGAGAGTCATCTTCTTTGCTCAACTTGCATTCGGTTGCCATGGGAGTATTCATTGGCTTTGAATCTTCCATCCCAAATTTCCTCAACAATTTTTTCACATATTTGGTTTGAGAAATGAAGATCCCTTTTTTTGTTTGAGTAATTTGCAGACCCAAGAAGAAATTCATTTCACCAAGCATAGACATCTCAAACTCACTTTTCATCTGATTTGTAAAAGTTTTACACATACTATCTCTTCCTCCAAAAATGATATCATCCACAAACACTTCAACAATCAAAATGTTTTAATGATTAATTTTGAAATACAAATTACTGTCAGCAGTACCTTTGTTGAAACCAATATTCAAAAGATGTTTATCCAGTCTTTCATACCAAGCTTTTGGGGCTTGCTTCAATCCATGCAGTGCCTTCTTCAACTTGCAGACCATATCACCATGATCAGACAATTGAAATCCATCCGGTTGCTCAATGTATACTTCTTCTTCCAAATCACCTTTTAGGAAGGCAGACTTAACATCCATCTGATATACCTTGAAGTCTTTGAAGGCAGCAAATGCAAGAAATAATTTGACTACTTCAATTCTTGCCTCCAGAGCAAAAGTTTCTTCAAAATCAACTCCTTCTATTTGAGAATAGCCCTTGCAAACCAATCTGGCTTTGTTTCTGATTACTTCACCAACTTCATTTAGTTTGTTCTGGAAGACCCATTTGGTTCCAATCACATTCTTGTTTCTAGGTTTGGGAACAAGATCCCAAGTGTGATTTTTCTCAATTTGTATCAACTCTTCCTCCATTGCTTTGGTCCAGTTTTCATCATTGCAGGCTTCATTTATTGTCTTAGGTTCAGTCTTTGAAATCAGACAATATTCATCTAAGTTTTGAGCAATTGTCCTAATTTGCACACCTTTGCTTTTGTCACCTATGATCTGATCTTCAGAGTGGTTCAGTCTTACATACCTTGGAACTTTGGGGGTTTCTTGCACTTATGTTTCTTGATCAGGCTCATTCAGACCTATCTCTTCTTCCTGATTTACCAGATCAGTCTAATTTTGAATACCAAAAGGAGTTTGGGCTCCTTGAATTAGAACATCATTCTGATCATCTTCATCATATTCATAAAACCTTGAGGGTTTCTCAATTCCTTCATCAACCTTCACATTTGTACGTTCTATCATCTTTCTTAGTCTCTTATTGTAACACTGGTATGCTTTGCTTTGAGTGGAGTAACCCAAGAAAATTCCTTCATCACTTCTAGCATCAAACTTTCCTAGATCTTCATCTCTTTTAATGTAACATTTGCTACCAAATACTCTGAAATATCTCATAGTAGGAGTGATGCCAAACCAAAGTTCATAAGGAGTCTTACCAGTATTGCTTCTAATTTGAACTCGATTGAGAGTATAGACTACAGTGCTGACAGCTTCTCTCCAAAACATCTGGGGAACATTTACTTTCATCATCATTGTCCTGGATGCTTCTTGAATGGTCCGGTTCTTTCTCTTTACTACTCCATTCTGTTGTGGAGTCCTAGGAGAAGACAACTGTCTCTTTATACCATGCTTCTCACAAAAGTCTATGAATTCACCGGATGTGAATTCACCACCTCTATCAGACCTTAGACATTTCAGTTTTAATCTAGTTTGATTCTCTACCATAGCCTTGAAGATTTTGAACTTCTCAAAAGCTTCTGATTTCTCTTTCAGAAAGGTAACCCACATCATCCAGGAATGATCATCAATTAGTAACATGAAGTATCTATCACCTTGCATACTCTTGACTCTTGTCAGACCACATAGATCAATATGAACTAATTCCAATCCGATAGAGGACTGATCCTTGCTTTTGAATGAGACTCTGCTCTGTTTACCTAGCTGACATTCTTTGCACAAACTATTTGTAGGTTTTACCAATTTTGGAAGATCTCTTACAACCTGAGTATTGCTTATCTTGATGATGTTATCAAAATTTACATGACACATCCTTCTATGCCATAACCAACTCTGATCAATTTGAACAAATAGACAACTTTTATTAGTACCAACTAGATGGAAGATATTACCTTTTGTTTGAGTACCGGATGCAATCTCAGATCCGGAGCTTTCAAAGATCCTGCATCTTCCATTCTTGAACTGGAGATCATAACCTTTGTCCACCAACTGTCCAACACTGAGAAGATTGTGCTTCAATCCTTCAACATACAGTACATTACCGGTTTTGTTCTTTCCATCAAAAGAAATAGTTCCCCTACCTCTGATTCTACCAGCAGAATTATCACCAAACTTTACCATTCCTCCTTCATACCTTTCCAAATCTAAGAACTTGTTCTTGTCACCTGTCATATGGTGAGAGCATCCACTGTCAATAACCCAGTCATCCTTTTCTTCAACTTGGGCAGCCAAAGCTCTTTCTATAACCTTATGATTGACAGATTCAGAGGATATTGGATCTTCTTCCTTGATGGTAATAAACACCCATTCATTTCTAGATTTGTTTCCTATCTCTGATTCATCATCGGTTACTCCTTCATAATCATCTTCTCCATGAACATAATAATAATTCTTTTGGAACCTCTGTCTATTGGAATTTGACCTTGTAGATCTTTCCAGACATCTTGAGGCAAAATGACCAATCTTATTGCAGTTGAAGCACTTAAAGGGTAATTTTCCTTCATACTTACTGGATCCTCTTGGCAATCTCTTTGCAATGAGGGATTCAAGTTGAGTTGTTTCTGCTTCTTCTACTTCCATGTCTCTTCTTGCTTGATCATACCATGATAGCTTCCTTGAAGAGTTTTCTCTTGGATCAAATCTTTGTTTACCTTTCACAGAGGCACTGGCCTTGAATGTAGATTCAGTCTTGGGGGGATCATCTCTGAACTCAATCATTTCAAATGCAGCCAGTTTGCCAGCCAATTGGTCTCTTGTGACAGTTGTGTGGGCTCTGAATTCATCAAGGGTAGCAACCTTGATTTTGTATGCAGCAGGAAGGGATCTAAGAACTTTGCCAACAATCTAATTTTCATCCAAGACTCCACCAGCATTCCTAATTCCACACACCAGCTCATTTACTCTAGGCATAAAGGTAGTAATATTTTCATCATCTCTCATTTTTAGTCTTTCAAATTTCCCTTTTAGACTCTGCAACCTTGCACACTTAACATACTCATCTCCTTCATGCAGAAGTTCCAGTTTAGTCCATATCTCATAGGTAGTTGGTAGGTCAATAACATTTGAGACTTCTGAGTTAGTTAAAGCGCTTAGAAGAGCCTCTTTGGTCCGCAGATTATTTTCAGCATCTGTGAGTTCATTTAGGGTTGTCGGACCACCTTGTGGAGGAACATATGCTTTTGTAACCATGGATAAGTATGCCTTTCCCATACACTCTAAGTGACATTTCATGCGACCTTTCCAAAGAGAGAAGTTGGTTCCATCAAACTTCAGACTATCCTTCTTGTATGATGACATCCTGGATCTCCTCAAGCGGTTAAGCTCCTTGTAGAGGAACTTGGCTCTGATACCAATTGTTGATAACTGAGAGGGGGGGTGAATCAGTTATCCTAATATTGCTTCCAATTCAAACACTTAGATCCACTTTGTTATTTAATAGCATAGCAATTAACCATTCATGAAAGCATAAAGCATAAACACCAGAGCAGATACACATCAACACATGAGACACCAAGATTTTGACGTGGAAAACCTGGTTAAGGGAAAAACCACGGGGTGATTAACCCAAGGATTATTCTCTGTTAGAAGAATAAGAAAAATAGATGGCACATGCCAATTAGGGCTCACTGCCTGAGCACACTGTTCACAAGAGGCTGACTGCCTACAAGAGACACACTGTCTATAAAGTAACAAGTATCACAAACTTGAACTAGAGATTGACATCTTTACCATGTTTGGATCAGTTCCATTTAAGCCCAAAACTTCTGCTCTACCTTTCGCTCTCCTCTTCACTACCACACTTTTATCACACCAAGACACACTTCAAAATGAATTCACAATCCCTTATTTATACAAGTCATTGACTTAGGAACAATCATCTAAGTTGGCAAACACCTACAAGATCATCCGCAAGACGTGTAATACATCCGGTCGGCCAGTCTCAGGAAGAACACCAACAACTGGTGGTCTTTACATCAAATCCAAACTCTAACTTCAATGCGGACCATCAAAAAGAATTGTGAACAATCCAAGGATCACCAAAACCTTTCCTGAGTCACCAAGAACATCCGCACTTTATCAGCTTACTGGAATTCTTCTCTTCTTCATCTGAAACTTCAAGAACACAGTCTGTTACCACTGTCACAATGAAAAAGGTGCTTTTGGACCTCCAAACCATGAACAAAACTAGTTATCACTTCACACTGACTTCTTCAACACTCTCTCCAATCCGTAGAATGAGATAATGCAATTCCAGAGCTCACTAGACCAATCTGTGACAATCTGTCATCACTAAACATCTGCCAAGACCGGTTCTACTAGAGCAACCATAACTTCTTCAGATCTTCATGTGGACCTCTGAAATCTTGATTGGAGCATCTCAAGACTCATATCTGAAAACCCTTTAAACCGCATCCTCTGATCTGCATCTTATCTTGGACTTTTACCTTAATGTCATCACTGTTCTTCACTGTTCTTGATTGAGGCTAATTTTCTCAATATCCTCAGCACACAGCTCATCCAATCCTTCTCATTAATGCAATATGAGTATGTTGACATCAATGACAACACTAGTTATCCTCATACTTGCAACACCTAATCCAATCCATTTCACCCCAATCATTCTTCTAGTCATCATCTTAGTCATCCTAGTCAAACCCTAATCACCTCTTTCATCTAATCCACATCATATTAATCATCCTAGTCAAAACCCTAATCATTACACTTCTTCCTAAACCATCCAAATCATCTTCCTCATAAACCAATCAACTTCATCCCAATCCATCCAAATCATTGAACCTCATCATTACACATCATCATCTTCATCCTCATCCAATTAATCACACACTAGTCATATCCAAACCATTCATTCCAATCCAATTGATTTCATCCTAATCATTCACCATAACCATAGGGAAACCTTTGAGCATCTACTCTCCCTATAGAATCTAATTGCATCTGTGTCAAAATGTTATAGACCTCACCCACTACATATTCAATTTCATCCCACTACATATTTGACCTCATTTCACTACACATCCAATTTCATTCCTTTAGGATCAAATGTCATCACAACATTTCATCTTCATTTGGCCTTTGACCCAAAACATTAGTCTTCCTAAGGTTGAAACATAGGGAGAAACTATCGAAGCTTGACTATATCACAAGTACAAATCCATGGACCAAGAGACCTTGACATCTTATTCACATCAATCACAACTTGGGCTTAATACTCCACAGCTAGTTTAAGTCCACCTTTCCAAGTGAATTCTGAAACTCATGGGTTCACTTTAGTCAATCATTTCTTACACACCTCAAGGTCTTGATAAATCCAACTTATACTTTGACAAGGTCATTAGTAGACGAGAGTACCCTCTTGGATCTAGACTTTTCGAAGACTAAATCATTAACCTCTATCATTGGGCTTCATCACCTTGCATTGACATCCACATAGCATCTCACAAATCACAAGTCTCATTCCATAAAGACACGGTTGCAAAAAGAAGAGAAAGGGGAGTAGATCCTCCTAGTTATCCCTCATTCTCACCAACATATTCTGCATCATCCTGGTCATCCAATCAACATCATTATCATATCCCAATCAATTTTCATCCTAATCATTATTCTTATCATTCGACATCATCATAATCACATCCTATTCATACCTTCATCATTCAAATCCTAATCACCCTTTCTAATCACATCGTTCAATAAAATTCACCCTAACCATCTCACCCATAATCTAATCATATCCCAACCACCTCCAAGTTATCCTAATCACAACCCTAACCATACCCTAATCATCCCTAATCACCCATCTAATCATCCAATAATTCCACACTCTATCACATTCCTAATCATTCCATCTCATCATTCATCCTAAGCAAGCACTTACCAACATGGTCCTAATCCCACAAGAAGACATAAAATGATATGAATACATGCATCATCCCATGAAAATCCTAGAGAATAGGGTTCTAGCACCCCAAGCCTATTCACAAGCTTATCCAAGTCCACCTTGGCAGTAAGACAAAGTGCCTTCAGATTCTAATGTTATCTTTGACAAGGGGAACATAAGTCTACCTCATCCATCATGAGTACATTCTATCACAACACTTCTAATCCTAATCATGAGTCTACATCATCTACCCTCATTGTCCATCCACTATATTGTCCTTCCACTCATACCCTACAAAGGATGTGATCCAAGGGCTACTAGCTAGGAACAACCTATCTCCATGTCATCCAACACATATGCTTGAGCCTACCAAAGAGTCCTCAAATTCCATGTCCAATTCTTCTACCCTATCATGCAGTCCACAACCTATCTCCATGATCAAGAAGACCACAATGATCCACTTAGCCCACTTTACGCATTCCATGGTCAAGAGCTTGCCACCTCACCCATCCATGATGTAACCACATCCACTTGTCATGATGAGACTTATGTCTCCCAAGAACACATAAACATAGAAGATCAAACAAATAACTTGGATCTACATGAACATAAGAAAGATCCTCATGATCCTTCCACATCCACCATCGATCCAATTTCAAATTCACCATCATATCCACTTGGTCTATCTGCTTTCATCCATGAGTGTTCCTCCTTGGGACAACAACAACCATTATCTGCCACATCACCTTCTCCATCAAATAATGAGCTCATGTCTAGTGTCCAAACCACACATAGTCCCATTGCCCATCGCATGCTCTGAAACATAAATTATCAAGGTAAAGGTTTAGGCCTTCACAAACAAGGTAGTATGGAGCCGATACATGTCAAAGTCCCCCCTCACTCATACGGCCTTGGGTACACACCCCAAGGACAACAATCTAATGATGTTGGTATTTTCTCCATGCCTCCTAAGTCCACTTCCCATCGCACATCCTATCACATTCATAAAACATATATCACCATTTCGCCTCCCTCATTCTACAAATGTCAAAAGCATGTGACCATACACTTTCCACCATCTACTTTACCTCTGTTACTTCCATCACCTAACATTCCTATTGTCCATACATACCCTACATTTCCTAATCATGAGCAACAAATGCTCACATCTTGTGAACATAAAGCTTCCACTCATTCCAATCACCACATGGGATTCAAAAATAAACATTTGGATGCCTCCTTTCATAAAGTAAAAAAAATCTTAAGGGTCTCAATGCCTTAGGAAATCAATCCAAAAATTCAAAGCAAGGTACATTCAAAAATCCATCCAAACCCATACCTCCAAAAGCAAAGTCAAAAAATATGCCCAACGGGTTTGGGTCTAGTGGTGGGGAGCGAGGATTTTCACACCATAGACCCAAAGTTCAAATCCCACCGGGCGGGGACTCCCTTGTAGTGGTCATGGGGATACCTGGAGGTAGGGGTTGCACTTATGGCAATGCATGGACCAATACCCACCCCCATGTTTCGCCATGGGGGCACCTTGAGGTAAGGTCGAGTGTAACCATATTAAGGAACCAAGCCCACCCCCATGTCCTCTATGAGATGCCCCCCACCAGCTCAGGTTGGTGTAAAATTTCCTGAGGCCCCCAGGATCTTGTATCCTGACTTACCCGTGACTGTGGAGTGGGGCATTTGCATGTCGCCCAGGGGGTACATCCCTGGTCTTAATTTAGCCCGCACGGATAGCAGAGTTGGCTTGAGTCTTGGGTATGCTCCCCAAGGTCTTGGGTTTGACTTCGAGGCCTGGACTTAACCGATGCATGTGGTTTACGAGCTATTGCATGCATCCCCAGGGACTAGTCTCGCTCCTCTCTCACTCGCCTGTAGGTGATGCTAGGAGGGAGGGGATCGCGAGGACCACCCTGGGTTAACAAAAAACAAAAAAGCAAAGTCAAAAAATAAAAAGGTTTGGGTTCCTAAACAAAAAACAATCAAGTCAAATGAGGCATCCACCTCTAAAAAAATCCTAACCATCCTCTTCCATCCATTCCATTCAAAAATATCAAATCCCTTCATCCCACATGATAAACAAAAATCATAAAAATACTAAGTCTATGTGGGCCCCAAATGCTTACATCATCCATCCTCTAAGCAAACATCTCCATTGCTTCCTACACCTTCCAATCAAATGTTTCAATGTTTATCATGGTGTGTACAACCATTGGTCATGATTCCTTTTCACACCTCCATCACCCCATCATTCAACCATTACCCTACATATATACCTTATCACCTCTATATGGTCCATGCTTTTGCATAAACCTTTCATCCAGCCTTACATAAATCCCACATAATCACCATCAAAATCCACTTTCATTTCCTACATAATCCACATCATAATCCACTTCTGTTCCCCACATAATCCACATCATAATCCACTTCCATTCCCCACATAATCCACATCATAATCCACTTTCGTTCCCTACATAATCCACTATCGTTCCCTCCATAATTAACTATCTACCTTATCCATCTCACTTTCATGCCATCACTTACCAACATCGATGAGCATAACGACATTTGACATGGTCAATGCGACATACCTTTGGGACTATCACCTTCACGGCACTAGACACCTAAGTCCTTCTTGTCCATATTCCCCTATCTAATTCAAAAAATTAAAAAAAAAGCTGATCTTCTATGCCACTTACACTTGGGGGCACATTGTCTTATTCTCCTATCATTTTCCACCTTACCATCCTTATTCATACACCTGCATGCCTATTATATCGTATCCATTCATCCTCCCTTCCTCTTTTGATCTTGATAAAGATTGGGGGTAAAATGTTGACAAATGTTTTGGATATGCCTTGATATACCTCATCCTATCCAAATGATCCTATCATTATCCTATCGTCATAAGCTTTGCCATGTCAAATCCTTACATTACACCTACAATGGGGTCTGTTATTCCTATGCAACGTAGTCCTTGGAGATCACATCATTGCCCTGCATTCCTTCCATCCATTATCGCCCCATCCAATCCCATTCATTTATCCTTACACCTAGACTTGGTTTCCCTTGTCATTGGTATCTAGCATAAAGGCTATAAAAATTACGATCCAATGCCATTCCCCAAAATAGTCCAAAAATACAAAAAAAATCAAATATTCCCAAAAATCCAAAAAAAAATCAAAACATCCAAAAATACAAAAAATCACATGTCAAAAATCCCAAAAAAATCACATATTCTCAAAAACACCAAAAAAATTAAATATTCTCCAAAAATCCAAAAAAATCAAAACATGTCAAAAACCAAAAAAATCAAATATTCTCCAAAAATCCAAAAAAATCAAAACATGTCAAAATCCAAAAAAATACAACATTTCAAAAACACAAAAAAATTAAATATTCCTCAAAAAATCTAAAAACATCCAAATATTTTAAAAAACAACCAAAAAAAAACAAATATCTTACAAAAATCCAAGCAATAAAATCACTCAATTCTTTAATCCACCACATTATTCCAACCAAATCAATTCTTCAAATCATTCAATCCCTCAACCAAATCACTCAATCAACTTTCTCAATCAATCCATTCCAACATCCTACTCAATCAACGTCATCATCCCATTCAAATCAGTTCTTCCAATCATCCATAGTCTGCATAGTCGAACTACATCACCTCTAAGCTTTCATGTAGGCAAGGCCATATTTGATGCACCCCTAATGCATTAGGTCAACCCTTAGGGCTTGTCCTATCAACCATCATAATAAGTCATCCTTTCGTGAAATGGACACTTTGATCAGACAATCAATCTTTCAAAAATGTGTACTTCAAACCAATCCCAAAATCAACAAGACAAGATATCTAATTAGTCAAATTAATCAATCACCTCATGATAATCATATGTCACTATCCTTATCAATCATCACATATCTCTACATAGAATGGGGCATCGTGGAAACCATGATTCTATTCCTTATATGACATGCGTCATTTATCAAACATCATCAATCAAACCCTGGTGATGCTCGTATGACCAACAACACTAGTGTCAATCAATCAATCACTTGCCTTAGACAGGTAGGGGCATTGTCGAAACCAGACTAGGCATCTTATACGACATGCTTCTTTCCTAAAACCATGCCCTATTCATCTATTCATCACAAACAATCAAACACATATCACTTGGCAAGTGATCCAAATGGTTGTTGGTCTAGTTTGTCTTATCTTTTACTAGATTGTTTTGTAGTCTCGTTCTTATGCTTCTCAAGGTAGTCCCTAAGTGATGAAGAGAAGTGAGGATAGAGCAAGAGCTTTTTATTTGATTGTTGTTTGTGGTTTGTCTTGGCAAATGACTGGGGCAACTTGGTGCCTTGCATGTGATCGGGATTCCATTGGGTGTGAAACAAAGACATCCTATGCATTGGAAAAACTAAATGCTTCCTTGCATTAGGACTTGGACACCTCACAATTATCTCATCACATGTTCCAACAAGGTATCACAGTTACCTAGTCTGAGTCAGGCATTCCTTGTCTATCATGTGCCTATTTCATAAGGGACTACACTTTCCACCTTGGCCTTTGACATGCCATGGTGATTGTCATCCTTTGACATAATAAGTTCTATAATGAAAAGCAGAAAAAATTACAAGTGAGAAGCTCAAAATTCTATCAAAGCAAGATCTCATTCCCATTCTTCCAGCCAATCTCTCATTCCTCCACCTGCATTAGAGCTTGACATATCCTTCAATTGTTCTATCCATTCCTCTATCTTTCTTCCTTCATCAATCCCTTTCATTTCAAGAGCCTACCCGTGTTTGTCCAACCCACCTATCCTCTCAAGGGGCATCATCGTACTATCTTTCCATCACCATCCTTTTCCTCTATCCATTTCCTTGGATTCTTTGAAATGATGTTACTTGGTCGCAACATCATCTCAAAGAGGGGCAAAATGTAGACACCTAAAAGTGTCCTTGGATCACCAAACCCTAATCACTTCCACATTCTCCTGATTTTCCCTAATTTGCCTCCATGGTTAAATAATTGATTAATTACGTAATCATTCATTTTCCTAAAGTTCCTTTCATTTGATTTATTCAAGCAAATAAATCAAATCCCATCACCTAATTATCCCCTTTCATATGCATCCCTTCCACATCAATTAAATAAATTAGGTAAATTTATTTAATTTAAATCCCATTTCCCACCTCACCATTTACCTCAATTTAAAATTTTGTTTTGTCCTCTTGTAGTGAGGAAACCCTAATCAACCTTCACCCTTGATTTGGCCTCCAAGTCAACTTTAAATTTGATCCATTCAATCAAAATCCCTCTTCTATAAAACACCTCTTTCAGCTTCATTTTTACCTCTTACACTCATTTTTCTCCCTTAAGCTCTCTTATGTTCTTAGAATTCTCTCTTAGCTGCAAACCCTCCAAAATCTTGCTTAATACACTCATGAGCTTCTCAAGATGTTGCATAAACCTGCAAATCTGAGAACAAAGAATGCATGATAGAGGAGGACAATGGAGATTAGACAATAGATAGCTTAGATTTTTAGTTGTTTTCATGTTTATTTGACTATTTTTTGAGTTAGATTGCACTCCATTGAGAGCTAGGGTTAGTTGTAGTTTGTTTTTTGCAGATTAGTTAGCTTTTCCCTGTCTTCATATATATATATATAACATCAGAAATTGTCCTCCTGTATGGAATGGTACAATTTCCCTTGGTTTAGCTCCTCACTCTTGGTGACCTCTCAACCTTTTCTTTTTCAGCCTTCCAGAAACCCTGATTAACTAAGTCTAGGAGTAGTTTATTCACTTTTTGAGGTAACTTGTTGATAGAACCCAGAAAGAGATTTGAGATTTGGGTCCCTAAGACCCCCAAAAATGTAGATCTGAGCTGAAATTGGGGGCTAGGACTTGGGCACCCACACCCTAGTCCTCCCATGTTTCATGAGATTTTGAATTTTGGCAGGGTGTCAGTTCCCGCTGAGTACCTTGGGATTCCATTTTTAATTTCTCAATTTTCACACAATATCGAGACGTTATTTCAAAATTTGAATTTCCTAAAGCTAGATATAAAAAGACATTTGTAAATCATTTTATCACACACAATTCTTATGCAAGCTTGATGCCAAAACTCTGCTACAATTGCCATTGAAGATCAGTGACTTGTTGGAGCTCTTGGAAGTATCCTTTATTTGCTATCTTGGAGACAATGGATGGAGATTAGGAATCAAGGTCTTGAGTCTATCTTTCTCTTCCTAGGGTTTGTACACCCTTTACATGATCGGGAGAAGGGCTGAAGACTCCAACAACAAGCTTGGAGATCCTTCACGGACATTGCTGATTCACCTTCTTATTCATGCAAGTCTTCATTTATCTCATCTTCTTGAGATGAAGTTGTATGTGTTTATTGATGCAAAGCAAGTTGTTGATCTTCCCTTGATTGAGACATCTAGGGTTTGATTTTTATGCATACACACATTGTTAGGTTTGCACACACTTCTACAAATCTTTATCTCTGGCTATTGTTGAGGTAGAAATACCAAAGATGGGGCTTGACTGAGGCAAGCTCCTATATAGCCACAACAATTTCCTTCTTTTGTAGGTACAGATCATGTTTTGCAGGTTCCGATAGAAAGAAGCTATAGAAAGAAGGATATTGTGGAACGGTCGCAACAAACTTTTGAATTTTTAGATTCTAACACTTGCGGGACATTGGCGGGCACCCTAGTCCAACCAGGGGTTTATTCTGGGATCTAGAAGCCTTTTAGCAGTCTTAGACACCCTGTGCAAAAGATTTTCCAGTGCAGGAACTTTCAGTACACTGGAGCAAGCACCCTAGTCGATGCAGCCCTCAAAATCTAGGTACACTATCTCTAAAACTCTATCTTTGCACTTTTGTGATCAGTTTTGCTAGTTGCTTCATCAGTTTCTGTATATTTTTTATTTAAGGCATAATTAGGGTTTTACTTGGTTGAAAGGAAAACACTTGATAAAATCTTGATTAGGGCCTCAGGTTTCATAACCACATGAGTGTAAGGGATAGACAAAGTAATTAGAAGCTTGTTCACAAGCTTGGTCTTTGTCCTCCCAATGCTTAGCTGTGAGATTGTGGTACTTAACTTAGAGTAAACAAGGTATCCAATTTCACACTAAACATTTTGGTGAACCCGACCTTTAAAGAATTTGCATCCTTTTAAACTTTAGATTTGAAATAATTTGTTGTTCTAGAGCATAATTGGATTGAAAAACCTCTTTAGTGAAATTGCATATGTTAAATTGTGGATTACATTCTTTATCTTTTCACTAAAAGAGTTGGAAATTAGCATTCAATATTGAAAATTATCTTTCATTTGCAAAGGCCATCATTGTGCATTTAAATCTTGGTTTAAATAGAGCATGTTAAAATGTCAGATTATTTTTTGCAAGATTTTCAAGCTTATGATGAGTTGTTTAGTCATTATGACTTCAATATGTTAGATGAAGCCCTTGAGGACTTTATCTCAATTGAACATCCCACTACGACCTCTAAGCCGTCATTATTTCAAATATTTGTAAATGTGATTTATGTGCCTAAACCTAAAGAAGAGATTGAAAAACCAAAAATTGTGGTTACTCTATGTGCAAATGTGGTTCAACCATCCTCTAAACATGTGCTTATTGTTAAACGTCTTTCATCTCCTTCTAAATCTCCTGATCACATTTATGATTATGCAAAACAAATAGCAAATCAAAACTCACAACAAACCAATCATAATGTGGTGGTTCATGCATAAAATACTTGGAATAATAAACAAAGTACACAACAAACAAGTGTTCTGATATCTTTACCAGCTTCCCAACCTATCCTTCTTCAAGAACCTCATTTAACATATAAAGGTGGTAAAGACAATGATCTTGTAGAGCAACTCCGTGCTACCCTTGCACAAAAATCTCTTTGGGAACTTATACAAACTTCACCTACTTACCATGGAATGCTACAAGAAGCTTTATAAGAGGTGATTATTCCTCCCATTGTTAAACCAAATGATGTTGCCGCTTTACTAGATTGTATGCATGCAACAAAAATAGATATTTTGTTTGAACAACATGAGTTAGCATCTCTCGAGGTTCAAAATCAGTATGATCCTTTGGTTATCTTTATTACGATCAACAAAATATTAGTTAAAAGAGTTATGATTGATAATGGATCGGCCCTTAATGTGTGTGGTATTGATTTATTGCATATGGTTAAAGTTGATATATCTACTGTCAAACCGGAATCATTAAGTATTCATGGATTTGATAATGTTGGACGACAATCTATGGGCACTATAACTTTGCCTATACAAGTTGGACCTGTGATGGTGCCTACCTTGATTCATGTAATGCCTTGTTCTTTATCTTATAACATGATTCTGGGTAGACGCTAGATACATGCATTAGGAGCAATTCCTTCTACCTTACACTGTTTGATTAAGTTTATATTTAAAGGTAAACTGCATACTATCCATTCGGACCTTGAACTTGATAATTGTCTGCAAATGGAAGTACATAAGCATGTTATTTTTCCTAAAAGTTTGAACAATCTGAAAGCTGAGTTGTCAGCTCCTCTTGCCTCTAAAAATGTTATGCAAGAGTCCAAACAATCGAATGCATTTGTTGGTGACAATTGGGGTTTGTTAGACTTTATAGCTTCCTCCACAGGAGAATATAAACTTAAAAAACCTATCCCTGAAACATCCAATATTGCATCATCACATCACATGCTTCAAATGATAAACATAAGACTTCTTTGGTGACAAATAAAGATAATACTCTGAGTTATACTACTAATTATGAGACTTATGAAGCTCTGCCTTCGTCTAAAGAAATGGTCTCTCTATGGCAGAGGATTCTGAATCCTTTACAAAAATTGTGACTATGTAGGTAATGGTTGTGGAATAAATCAACAAGAAATCAAAGTCCCCATCGAATCTGCTTCACAACATTACTCAAGTGGCATTGGATATAATCCTTTTAAGGAATCCAAAGCTCGCAAATGCCCTACTCTAAATGTGAATACAATATCAACAGTTAGCTTGATATTCCCTGAGATGATTGACATCAATTGTCCTCCAAGGTCACTTCCATTAGATATGTTTATGGCAAATGAAGTGATAATGGACTGCTTAGGTACTTATGATGGTATTCCTTGTTATCACCATAAACGTGGCCTACCTTATTGTTTAAACAATGATGCATATTTTGGAAAGACTACTAGCACAATAACTGCTACAGTAGAGAAAAATGAAGAACTTGAAGAACAATTACAATCCTACAATCCCCCAAACTATAGTACTCTCTGTAATGGAAGGACTATTGATGTCGTTATGGATAAGGATAACCCTAAAAAAGTTATCCCTATTGGTGATTGTTTAGATGCAGAAGAGAAAGAAGAAATGACTAAACTATTGAATGAGTTCTCAGAATTATTTACTTGAAATTATTCATACATGCCTGGTATAGATCCTCAGATTGTAATGCATAATATTGTGTTGAAACCAGATGTTAAACCTTTCAAACAAAAGATTCGTAAGATGAATCCTAAGATTGCTTTACTTGTTAAAACTGAAATAGAAAAACTCTTACAAGATGGTTTTATTCGACCTATTGATTACTCTTCGTGGATCTTGAATATTGTTGCCATTGCTAAACCCAATGGTCATATAAGAATGCGCACACATTTTTGAGATTTAAATTTGGCATCTTTAAAAGATGATTTTCAGCTTCCTAATATCGATATGATTGTTGATTCCATAGCTGGACATGAGTTGCTATCTTTCATGGATGGATTTTCAAGATATAATCAAATCCTTATAAATCCTCTTGATTAGTATAAAATAGCCTTTATAACACCTTGGGGTACATTTTGTTGGGTAGTCATGCCGTTTGGTCTTAAGAATGCAAGAGCTACTTACCAACATGCAATGACTTATATTTCATGACTATATGCACAATATTTTAGAAGATTATGTTGACGACATCCTAGCAAAGTCCATCCATCATCAGGATCATGTGAAAAATCTTTGACAAATATTTGAGTGCATACAAAAATATAATATGTGATTGAATCCCTGTAAGTGTGTTTTTGGCATGGATAGTGGCAAGTTACTTGGATTTATTGTTTCAAATCGAGGTATAGAAGTTGATACGAAAAAGATAGATGCGATTGTTAATATGCCAATACCTAAGAACATATCTCAACTTCGTAGTTTGTAGGGAAAGATATAGGCCATTTGTCGATTTGTTTCACAACTCACGGATAGGACACGCCCCTTTATGCAACTACTAAAGAAAGATTCTCACTTCCAATGGAATTTTGAATGTCAAAAAGCTTTTGATGATTTAAAGGATTATTTAGCTAATCCACCTGTTTTGCAACCTGTTGTTTCTGATAAACTATTTCTGTTATACATTTCAGCATCTAACAATGCCCTAGCAGCTTTGTTAGCATAGCATAATGTTGAAGGTAAATAATGTGTTGTCTATTACATTAGTCGTACTTTACTCGATTATAAGGTGTGATACACATCTATAGAGAATCATTGTTTGGCTTTAGTGTTTGCCACTCAAAAGCTTCGACATTATCTCTTAAATGCTGATGTGCATGTAATGGTAAAATTTGACCCTTTGAACATCTCTTCGCAAGAACAGATTTATCAGGTCGTCTTGCTAAATGGGTTATGTTGTTAACAGAATTTGATCTCAAATTTATTTCACAGAAAGCGATTAAAGGACAAGTGATGGCTAATTAGTTAGCTGATACTCCCTCACCTTTTTATATTCAAAATGTCGATGCTTTTCCTGATGAACAAATTTTAACAATCTCTGCGAATGAAAAATGGGAGTTATACTTTGACGGATCAAAATGTCAAACTAGCTCTAGGGCTGGTGTTATATTAATACCTCCAATTGGTAAGCCAATTCCCTTATCTTACCACTTAGATTTCTTATGCACAAATAACATAGCTGAATATGAAGCTCTTATCACTGGTCTTCGTGCAGCCTTGGCTCTTAATATCAAGAATATTACAATATACGGTGATTCTTAGTTAACTGTTAAACAGATAACAGGATCATATCAAACTAAGCATGATAAGTTATCTCAATATCATGAGTTTGCATTATCTCTCTTAAAATGATTCAAATCATATTTAATTAATACCATTCCCAGGAAAAATAACTGGCATGCAGATGCAATGGCAAGCACAGCTTCCCTTATATCCCCTGATGGTTCTCCTAAGGAATTTACCTTCATTGTTCATAATCTTAAGACACTGGTAATTTAAAGCCCTATATTTGCAAATTTGGAACTCTATGGTAACACATACATGGATGAATAGTTCTCCTACATATTCAATTATTTACGCGATGGAACCATTCCTGAATCTACATCTAAGAATGCCTGACTCTGTTTACGCAAACTAGTAGCACGATACATTATATTATCAAATGTCTGGTATCGATGAAGTTATAATGATGTTTTACTCAGATGTTTAAGAAATTCAGATATTTTGATAGCTTTAGAAGAAGCTCACTCTGGTGCCTGTGGAGGATATTTTAGTGGAAAATCGTTGGTGCAAAAATTGTTATGTATGGGGTACTATTGGTAGCATATGGAACAAGATTCCTTTTCTTACGTCAAGAGATGCCCGCAATGCCAACAACATAAACACCTAATCCATGCTCTCACTCAAGAGCATCATCCCCAGGTGTCAGCATGGCCATTCTCTATCTCAGGTTTGGATCTAATTGGTAAAAATTTTCCACCCTCCTCTTAAGGACATACGTTTATAATCACTTCTACTCATTATTTTACAAAATGGGTCGAAGCGGTCCCTTTGCAATCCACAACCACCGATGTAATCTATTGATTCATACAAGATAACATAATTTCTTGATTGGAATACCTTCCTCCCTTGTTTTGGACAATGGTACACCATTTAAGAATAAGGATGTGAAAAAGTTCCTTGAAAAATATCATATACAATATCACTTCTCTATGCCTTATTACCCTTAATCAAATGGCCAAGCAGAAGCTTCAAACAAGGTTATTAGACATATTTTATGGAAAATTGTTAATAAACATCAAAAATATTGGCATACGTAATTATCCTATGCATTATGGGCCTACAGAACAAGTATTTGAACAGCTACTGGTAACACACCATATAATCTTGTTTATGGCGCAGATGCAATAATGCCCTTGGAGTTAGAAATTCCTTCATTGCAAATTTACCTAAGAGATATCATGGATGATAACATAGAATGAGAGAAAAGATTATAAGAACTTGAGATGCTTGATGAAAGACGTATTAACGCTTTTGAACATCTCCAGGCTTATCAAAAAGGAATACAACGAGCCTATAATACGCAAGTCATACAACGTTCATTTAATGTTGGGGACTTGGTTCTTTATGAAAATCAATGCAACATAAATGCACCGCCTAGTGAAAAAGGTAAGTTCAGTTCTAATTGGCTTCAACCATATATAATCACTAAAACCTTTGGATCTAGAGCATATAAATTAGCTGATGAACAAGGTACATCGCTTAAAGAACCTATAAATGTAGTGCACCTCAAAAGATTATATGCTTAGAGATCTAATGTTAAATGTGTTGCAAGTATGGGCCTAGCCGGTGTTGTCATTGATGTCAACATACTCATGTTGCATTAATGATAAGGATTGGATGAATTGTGTGCTGAGGATATTGAAAAAATTAGTCATATCAAGAATAGTGAAGACAATAAGGTAAAGATCCAAGATAAGATAAGTATCAGAGGATGCGGTTCAAAGGGTTTGTAGATATGTGTCTTAAGGTGATCCAGTAAAGATTTTAGAGGTTCGCATGAAGATCTGAAGAAGTTGTGGCCGCTTAAGTAAAATTGGTTCCGACAGGTGTTCAGAGCTGACAGAGTGATACAGATAGGTCCAATGAGATCCAGAAATGAAATATCCTATTCTGTGGATTTGGTGGAGTGTTCAGGAAGTCCTTGTGAAGTGTCAACTTGATTGGTTCGTAGTCTGGAGGTTTGCAAGCATCTATTCCTTTGAAACAGTGATGACAGACTGTGTTCTTGAGGTTCCGGATGAAGGAGAGAAGGATTTCAGTAAGCAGATGAAGTGTGGATGTTCTTGATGATTCAGGCAAGCTTGTGGAGGTCTTTGGATCATTTCTAGTTCATGTTGGTGGTCCGCATTAGAGTTTGAGCTCGCAATTGAAGAATTACTTCTAGATGATGGTGTTCTTCCTAAGATTGGCCAACTGGATGAGTTACACATCATACAGATGTTCTTGTAGATGTTTGCCGACTTAGATGATTATTCCTAAGTCGATGTCTTGTATAAATAAGGGATTGTAAAGTCATTTCAAATGTATCATGCGGTGATGAGAGTGTGGCAGCAAGGAGGAGAGCAAAAGGTAGAGCAGAAGTATTGGGCTTAAATGGAACTTATTCAAGCATGGTGAAGATGCTATTCTCTAGTTCATGTATGTGATACTCATTATTTTGTAGACAGTGTGTCTCTTGTAGGCAGTGGGCCTCTTGTGAGCAGTGTGCTCGGGTAGTGAGCCCTAATTGGCATGTGCCATTCTTTTCTTTCTATTCTTCTAACAGAGAATACAATCTTGGTTTAATCACCCTGTGGTTTTTTCCTTAACCAGGTTTTCCACGTCAAAATCTTGGTGTCCTGTGTGTTAATGTGTTTCTACTCTTGATTTAATGCATTATGTTTCCATGATTGATTTATTATTATGCTGCTGAATTACAAAGTGGATTTAAGTGTTTAATTGGAAGAAAGTTTTGTACAACTGATTCACCCCCCCTCTCAGTTGTCTACCCTAAATCTAACAATTGGTATCAGAGGTAAGTTCCTCTAAAATAGCTTAACGCTTGAGGAGATCCAAGATGTCGTCCTACAAGAAGGATAGTCTAAATTTTGATGGAACCAATTTTAATCTTTGGAAAAGTCACATGAAATGTCACTTGCAATGTATGGGAATGCAGTACTAGACCATGGATTCAACGAAGTATACTCCTCCATAGGGTGGCCCGAAATCCCCAAATGAAATCACAGATGCTGAGAACAATCTACAGACTATAGAAGCTCTTCTAAGTGTATTGTCTGATTTAGAGCTGACAAATGTTGTTGACCTACAAACTACTTTTGAGATTTGGGAAAAACTGGAAACTCTACATGAAGAAGACAAGTATGTTAAATGTGCAAGGCTACAAAGTCTAAAAGTAAAATTCAAAAATTTGAAGATGAGAGAAGATGAAAATATCACTACTTTTATGCCAAGAGTAATTGAACTTATTTGTGGGATTAGATGTGCTGGTGGAGTCTTGGATGAAGATGAGATTGTTGGAAAAGTTCTCAAATCCCTTCCTGCTTCTTATAAAATCAAGGTTGCTGCCATTGAAGAATTTAGAGCCCATTCTGCTGTCACAAGAGATCAATTGGTTGGTAAATTGGCTGCATTTGAAATGACTGAGTTTGGAGATGCCCCCCCAAGACTGAATCAACATTCAAAGCTAGTGCCTTTGTAAAAGTTAAACAAAGGTTTTATCTAGGAGAGAACTCTTCAAAGAAACTATCATGGTATGAAAAAGCAAGAAAAGACCTGGAAGAAGAAGAAGCTGAAACTGCTCAACTTGAAGCCCTTATTGCAAAAAGACTGCCAAGAGGATCTGGTAAGTATGAAGGAAAATTGCCTTTTAAGTGTTTTAACTGCAATAAGATTGGCCATCCTGCCTCAAGATGTCTGGAAAGATTTTCAAGACCAAATCCTAACAGATCAAGGTTCCAAAAGAATTGTTACTATGTTCATGAAGAAGATGATAATGAAGGAGAAACAGATGATGAATCAGAGACAGGAAACAAATCCGGAAGTGATTGGGTGTTTATCTCCATCAAGGAAGAAGATCCAATGCCCTCTGAATCTATCAATCATAAAGTTGTAGAAAGAGCTCTAGCTGCCCAAGTTGAAGAAAAGGATGGTTGGCTCATTGATAGTGGATGCTCTCACCATATGACAGGTGACAAAAGTAAGTTCATAGATTTGGAAAGGTATGAAGGAGGAGTGGTAAAGTTTGGTGATAATTCTACTGGCAGAATCAGAGGAAGAGGAACTATTTCTTTTGATGGAAAGAACAAAACTGATAATGTACTGTATGTTGAAGGATTGAAGCACAATCTTCTCAGTGTTGGACAGTTGGTGGACAAAGGCTATGATCTCTGATTCAAGAATGGAAAATATAAGATCTTTGAAAGTTTCGGAATAGAGATTGCATCCGGTACTCAAACTAAAGGTAATATCTTCCACTTGGTTGGTACTGGTAAAAGTTGCTTAGTTGTTCAAGTTGATCAAAGTTGGTTGTGGCATAGGAGAATGTGTCATGTGAATTTTGATAATATCATCAAGATAAGCAATACTCAGGCTGTAAGAGATCTTCCAAAACTAGTGAAACCTACAAATAGTTTGTGCAAAGAATGTTAGTTGGGAAAACAAAGCAGAGTCTCATTTAAAAGTAAGGAACAATCTTCTATCGGATTATTGGACTTATTTCATACTGATCTTTGTAGTCTGACAAGAATCAGGAGTCTACAAGGTGATAGATACTTCATGTTACTAATTGATGATTATTCCCGGATGATGTGGGTAACTTTTCTGAAAGAGAAATCTGAAGCTCTTGAGAAATTCAAAATATTCAAGGCTATGGTAGAGAATGAAACCGGAATAAACATGAAATGTCTAAGGTCTGATAGAGGTGGAGAATTCACATCTGGTGAGTTCATAGAATTCTATGAGAAACATGGTATAAAAAGACAGTTGTCTGCTCCTAGGACTCCATAGCAGAATGGAGTAGTGGAGAGAAAGAACCGAACCATCTAGGAAGCATCTAGAACAATGATGATGGAAGCAAATGTTCCTCAGATCTATTGGAGAGAAGCTGTCAGCACTGCACTCTATACTCTCAATTGAGTACAAATTAGAAGCAATATTGGTAAGACTCCTTATGAAATTTTGTTTGGCATCACTCCTACTATGAGGTATTTCAGAGTCTTTGGTAGCAAATGTTACATTAAAAGAGATGAAGATCTAGGCATGTTTGATGCTAGAGGTGATGAAGGAATATTCTTGGGTTACTCTACTCAAAGAAAAGCATACCGGTGTTATAACAAGAGACTAAGAAAGATTATAGAAAGTACAAATGTGAAGGTTGATGAAGGAATTGAAAAACCCTCAAGGTTTTATGAATATGATGAAGATGATCAAAATGGTGTTCTGATTCAAGGAGCCCAAGCCCCTTCTGAAATTTAGATTCAAACTAATCCGGCAAGTCAGGAAGAATGGATGAGTATTAATGAGCCTGATCAAGAATCAGATGTGCAAGAAACTCCCAAAGTTCCCAGGTATGTAAGACTGAATCACTCTAAAGATCAGATCATAGGTGATAAAAGCAAAGGTGTACAAACAAGAAGAAGGATTGCTCAAGATTCAGAAGAGTATTATTTGATTTCAAAGATTGAACCTAAAACAATGAATGAAGCTTGCAATGATGAAAAATGGACTAAAGCAATGGAGGAAGAGCTGATGCAAATTGAGAAAAATCACACTTGGGATCTTGTTCCCAGACCTAGAAACAAGAATGTGATTGGAACCAAATGGGTCTTCCAGAACAAACTGAATGAAGTTGGTGAAGTAATCAGAAATAAAGCCAAATTGGTTTGCAAGGGTTATTCTCAAATAGAAGGAGTTGATTTTGAAGAAACTTTTTCTCTGGTGGCAAGAATTGAAGTAGTCAGACTATTTCTTGTTTTTGCTGCTTTCAAGGATTTCAAGGTATATCAGATGGATGTCAAGTCTGCCTTCCTGAATGGTGACTTGGAAGAAGTATACATTGAGCAACCAGATGGATTTCAATTGTCTGATCATGGTGATATGGCCTGCAAGTTGAAGAAAGCACTATATGGACTGAAGCAAGCCCCAAGAGCCTGGTATGAAAGATTGGATAAACATCTTTTGAAGATTGGTTTCAACAAATGTACTGCTAATAGTAATTTGTATTTCAAAATTGATCATGAAAACATCTTGATTGTTGAAGTGTTTGTTGATGATATCATTTTTGGAGGAAGAGATAGTATGTGTAAAACTTTTGCAAATCAAATGAAAAGTGAATTTGAGATGTCCATGCTTGGGGAAATGAATTTCTTCTTGGGTCTACAAATCATTCAAAAAAAGAAAGGAATCTTCATTTCTCAGACCAAATATGTGAAAGAATTGTTGAAGAAATTTGGGATGGAAGACTCAAAACCAATGAATACTCCCATGGCAACTGGATGTAAATTGAGCAAAGATGATGACTCTCCTAAGGCTGATCAGAAAAAGTATACGTCAATAATTGGAGGATTGTTGTATCTCACTCAAACTAGACCTGACATTATGAATGTTGTTGGTCTTGTTGCTAGATTTCAAGCTGATCCTAGAGAATCTCATGTCATGGCAATCAAGAGGATTTTTAGATATCTAAAAGGGATAGTTGAGTATGGATTGTGGTATCCCAGAGATCATGATTTCTCTCTTCATGCATATACAGATGCGGATTGGGCAGGAGATGTGGATAACTAGAAGAGTACCAGTGGTGGAGCATTCTTTTTGGGGAAGAGATTGGTTTCTTGGCTGAGCAAGAAATAAGAGGCAATATCTCTGTCCACTGCAGAAGCAAAATATATTGCAGCAGCAGGTAGTTGCACTCAAGTTTTGTGGATGAAGCAAATGTTAAGAGACATAAGAGTGGAGTATGAGGAGCCTATCACAATTTTCTGTGACAATTCAAGTGCAATAAATATATCTAAGAATCCGGTGTTGCATTCAAAGACTAAACATATATCCATCAAGTTTCACTTTTTGAGAGAACAAGTGAACAAGAATGAAGTCAGATTGGAGTTTGTACCTTCCAAGGATCATATTGCAAACATCTTTACTAAACCTCTACCTAAGGACTCTTTTGAGTACCTCAGGGAGAAGTTAGGGGTTATTGCCCCTCCATTGATGAACTAAGGTCCACTAATGTGCATCAGTCCAGTGGATATCACAATCATATCTTGTGGTCTGGATTGATGATAGAGAGCTGTTACTCAAGGGGAGCAGCTGATATGATTCTGAAGTGTTGGAGTTGCAAGTATGTGCCCTTTGCCATTGATGTCAAAGGGGGAGAGAAGACATGTGAAAAACAAGTGGTTTCTGATCAAAGGAGGAGAAGTAAAGGAAGAGAAGACATGTGAATGGTTGTTGATGACAGGGGGAGTTGTGTCAGTAAAGAAAAGTTCTTGTCTTGATGGTCAAAACATTTTTTCACATCATATGTTGCCATCAATGACAAAGGGGGAGATTGTTGCAAGTATGGGCCTAGCCGGTGTTGTCATTGATGTCAACATACTCCTGTTACATTAATGATAAGGATTGGATGAACTGTGTGCTGAGGATATTGAGAAAACTAGTCATATCAGGAATAGTGAAGACAGTAAGGTAAAGATCTAAGATAAGATGAGTATCAGAGGATGTGGTTCAAAGGGTTTGTAGATATGTGTCTTAAGGTGATCTAGTAAAGATTTCAGAGGTCCGCATGAAGATCTGAAGAAGTGCTGGCCGCTCAAGTAAAACTAGTTTCGACAGGTATTCTGACAGAGTGATACAGATAGGTCCAGTGAGATCTGGAAATGAAATATCCTATTTTGTGGATTTGGTGGACTGTTCAGGAAGTCCTTGTGAAGTGTCAACTCAATTGGTTCGTGGTCTGGAGGTCCGCAAGCATCTATTCCTTTGTGACAGTGATGACAGACTATGTTCTTGAGGTTCCAGATGAAGGAGAGAAGGATTTCAGTAAGTAGATGAAGTGTGGATGTTATTGATGATTCAAGCAAGCTTGTGGAGGTCTTTGGATCGTTTCCAGTTCATGTTGGTGGTCTGCATTAGAGTTTGAGCTCACAATTGAAGAATTACTTTTGGATGATAGTGTTCTTCCTAAGACTGGCCGACCGGATGAGTTACACATCCTGCGGATGTTCTTGTAGATGTTTGTAGACTTAGATGATTATTCCTAAGTCAATGTCTTGTATAAATAAGGGATTTTAAAGTCATTTCAAATGTATCATGTGGTGATGAGAGTGTGGTAGCGAGGAGGAGAGCGAAAGGCAGAGTAGAAGTATTGGGCTTAAATGGAACTGATTCAAGCATGGTGAAGATGTTATTCTCTAGTTCATGTATGTGATACTCATTATTTTGTAGACAGTGTGTCTCTTGTAGGCAGTGGGCCTCTTGTGAGCAGTGTGCTCGGGCAGTGAGCCCTAATTGGCATGTGCCATTTTGTTCTTTCTATTCTTCTAACAGAGAATACAATCTTGGGTTAATCACCCCGTCGTTTTTCCCTTAACCGGGTTTTCCATGTCAAAATCTTGGTGTCTTGTATGTTAATGTGTTTTTGCTCTTGATTTAATGCATTATGTTTCCATGATTGATTTATCATTATGCTGCTGAATTACAAAGTGGATTTAAGTGTTTAATTGGAAGAAAGTTTTGCACAATTGATTCACCCCCCCCTTCTAAGTTGTCTGCCCTAAATCTAACAAAATGTTCCTAAGCTAATTTAGTACATAGATTAGCTTCAATTTCGACAAGCTATTACTATTTTTTCTTTATTCATTTGGCATTATATCTTTGTTTAGTTGATCATTGTTGTATCCTATTTAAGTAGTAATTGCTTAGATCACTTTTGTAGTAATTGAATATAGCATGGAAATTAAAGTTATGTGTAAAATAATTAATCATTGCGCTTGTTACTACATGTTTTTTTAGAATTGTTAGTATATCACAATAGTATTAATAATAGCATTTAGACATCATCACTAGTTGCATTTTACAAAAATCACATGCGATAGATCAAAAACCATTACACATAGATCAAAAGAAATATATATATCTTAGTTTCATGTATACATCCGAGTCGACTATCCCTCAAAACAAAATAGGATGTCATAGTGCCTAAAATCTATACATCACATAGTTGAGCCTCGATCGCCAATACACTCAGGCCCTCATGGTGTGCGAGTGACAGAAGCCTGACCATGTGTGGCTATGGATTGTGAATGACTCCTAGAGACGCTTCACGATCATAACCCCCTAATCTCACCTCTCATCTCTATCATCTACTCATGTGCCTCCTGGTACATCCTTTGGTACCAATCTCTCTCACCCTAATCCCTGTCTCTATCAGCTCTAGTCTGCTAGACCTTCCGCAGTAAGAACTCACTAATAGCTAGCCCTCCCCCTGATGTAGGAACCACTACCGTCAGCTCTCGCTGTACCCTGAGCTCAGCCTTGGCATGCTCAGCTCTCTGTCGAAACCCCTCTCTCTCTCTCGTGCAGATTGCTCTAGTATGGCCTCTATAGCAATCTTGTATCTAACAATAGGCATAAATAACTCAGCATGCCACCCAGCGAATGATCGTGGCGAATAACCTACCCGCACTATAAAATAGAGGATGAGATAAATGTTAGACTCCCATATAAATATCACAAATAATAAACTATACAAAACATAAACTAATAAATCAAACCTAATCTAGATCTCCATCTCGCTAGGATGGATCTCAGATCACCGATGGTGTGATGAGCTCTGCAGTCTGATCTATAGCTGGGGGCATAGACCTACTACTCTCCCCCACTCTATCTAGCTAGGCCTCCTATTGTTTGTAGGAATAGGACCACAAGCCTTAGATAGCAGTCTCAACTCAGTCTCAGAGTCAGTGTCTTCCTCCTACTGACTCTATCATGATCTCTCTTTGAAGATGTACTGTGATGGGACCTCCTCAGAATCATCCTCATCCTCCTTTGCATCTTCCTCAAGATCGTAGTATCCCACAAAATCATTGACGTCATCCTCCACCCCTGTGTCACTTGCGTGACTGGCCCAAGGTCGGGCATCTCCTATGGGATGCCCGAGTGGAAAGATAGTTACAGGCCGTGTTGTGTGTCACCAAGTCTGATATACTCAAGTACACCTGACATCATCTGTGCCTGACACTGGCTCTGCATCCTCAGGACCCTCATCGTCACTAAGTGGTACGTCTGCTATACTCAGCCATTAGACAGTATCGGTTCTGATTGCACTTTGAGCTACATGTGCATAGCTCGGATGAACTGTAGGAACATCATGTATCTGTCTGAACTGTTATGCCACCCTGTCAAAGTAGAACCAAGATACAATATGATCAAAGCAACCGGCCATCAGCTGATTCCTCTGCATCTAAGCTCACCAGGCCATCTAATGTAGCCGTGATATGGTCTCTAGATGATGTCACTAGGCTATAATCTATCAAATACTACTTGCCAGTATAACAGATTACTATTCCTCCAACACCAGACAAGTGGATAGGCATAGACGCGTGGATGGGTGAACACTGGCTCTATAGGAAAACCCACCGATCGTGTGCACTTGATGTGCTCAAAGGCCCAGGCCTATAGTAATGTGAAAACCATTAGACTCTGCATCTTGTAGTGGACATATCATCCTAAGTTGCAATATAGGTGCGCAAGCATACTGCGCCCCCATGCGTAGACAGTCTGATGCTCCTCCATTTCTTTAATGGTGTGAATGAGACCCCTGTGTAGGTGAGTGCCTCATCCATCTGGTGTGATAGCCAGTGTGACTGTGACAATGATGATCCTTCGTAGTAAGGGAATATATTTGCATCCATCTCTAGTAAATGGAGTTGAATGTGTCCTCGCTCTGCCTGTGAAATAGTGCAACCCAAGCAGTATAGCTGACTCTCATGAGTATACCTCTCTGAGTGATGTCCAACAACCCTCACTATCTCTCCTCAGATTGGCAGTCGAAGGATCCTGAATACATCCTCTAGTGTGATGGTAATCTCGCCAGTCGGTAAATGGAATGTGGATGTGTTTGCATCCCATCTCTCCATCAGTGCCATGAGCATCGCGTAATGGAATCTGATTGTGGGCATCTCAAACACCCACCATAGGCCCACCATTTGTAAATACTCTCTCTCTCTATGGCAGTCAAAGTGCTAGCATGCTCTCATAGAAGTACCATCAGATGACTGCTTGTGTGCTCACACATCTCAGGGACATCCTACATATTAGAAAGAAAGAAAGAATATCAAAATCTCCTCTAGAAACCAAAATAAGCTATCAAGATCTGAACAAAATGCCTATGCCAAGGGCCTGTGTCCTCTATGGACCAGGGTGCCCCAGGAAGACTGGGGCACCCCAGAGGGACACTGGTGCCCCTGTGGGACTAGGGTGCCCCAAAGAGACTCTAGCTCCCTAGGTGGACCCAAGCACCCATGTCTGGGAACCCTGTCCACCTTCCCCTCTTGGCATAGACATCGATAAATGTGAAAGAAAAGGTACAATGAAAGATGACAGAAGTGTGGAATCAGGACCCTACCTCAGCCTCGAAGCATCTCTCCGCCACCTGGGCTCAGAGCATCTCCAGTCGTGGTGGATGATATGGACATCAACTCGTCATGGTCATTCTCCTATTCTCCCTTATCTCTCTCTACAAAGACAAGAAACAAGAATGAGTTAGTGATAAGTGACAACTCCCTTTTACATAAAGTGAGTGAGAATTCCTATCCCTAACTAGGTGCAAAAGTGTGCTCTTTCACTTTTGACCCCTTTTCTTGAGCTATCAAACTCTGATTTCAGTGTAGTTTGTTGCATTGGAAACTGGGTTTCACTCTCTCTCTTCCCCAATGTGCTATGTTGAGCATTGTTTCTTTAAATGACCCTCATAATACATTTCCCTTAAATTTGATGCGTGTGGATATCTCCTTGTTTCTACTCTTAGACTAAGCAAGCAGAAACAAGGGGGGGGCATATATCTCCCTCGATTTCCTCCTTACCTCATCACTCAACCCCCTTAGCATTTTTTGATACTGACTCACTAGTGGTGGTTGCGGGTTGGTTTGATTTGTGATTTTTTTGACAAATGTTCCTTTGTAGGTTGCGCGTCCTAACTTTGTGGTCTTGCAGGATTACAAACTTGGGGGCTCCTTCCTTTTCAGTGACAACACTTCGGCTTCCTCTACAGTATCCTTTTGGGTATCCTTTTCATGATTGATGTATTTACTTTCATTTAGTTGCATATGCACGTAGTGTCATATGGCCACTAAAGTGGGGGCTAAATGTAACATTGAAAATTGTCCTCCTGTATGGAATGGTACAATTTCCCTTGGTTTAGCTCCTCACTCTTGGTGACCTCTCAACCTTTTTTTTTCAGCCTTCCCAAAACCTTGATTGACTAAGTCTAGGAGTAGTTTATTCACTTTTTGAGGTAACTTGTTGATAGAACCCAGAAAGAGATTTGAGATTTGGGTCCCTAGGACCCCCAAAAATGTAGATCTGAACTAAAATTGGGGGCTAGGACTTGGGTGCCCACACCCTAGTCCTCCCCTGTTTCATAGGATTTTGAATTTTGGTAGGGTGTCGGTTCCCGCTGAGTGCCTCAGGATTCCATTTTCAAATTCTTAGTTTTCGCACGATATCGAGACGTTATTTCAAAATTTGAATTTCCTAAAGCTAGATATAAAAAGACATTTGCATATCATTTTATCACACACAATTCTTATGCAAGCTTGATGCCAAAACTCTGCTACAATTGTCATTGAAGATCAGTGACTTGTTGAAGCTCTTGGAAGTATCCTTTATTTTCTATCTTGGAGACAATGGATGGAGATTAGGAATCAAGGTCTTGAGTCTATCTTGCTCTTCCTAGGGTTTGTACACCCTTTGCATGACCAAGAGAAGGGCTGAAGCCTCCAACAGCAAGCTTGTAGATCCTCCATGGACATTACTGAGTCACCTTCTTGTTCATGCAAGTCTTCATTTATCTCATCTCCTTGAGATGAAGTTGTATGTGTTTATTGATGCAAAGCAAGTTGTTGATCTTCCCTTGATTGAAACATCTAGGGTTTGATTTTATGCATACACACATTGTTAGGTTTGCACACACTTCTACAAATCTTTATCTCTGGCTATTGTTGAGGTAGAAATACCAAAGACGAGGCTTGACTGAGGTAAGCTCCTATATAGCCACAAAAATTTCCTTCTTTTGTAGGTACAGATCATGTTTTGCAAGTTTCGACAGAAAGAAGCTACAGAAAGAAGGATATTGTGGGTACAGTCATGACAGACTTTCAGATTTTCAAATTTTGAGACTTGCGAGACATTGGAGCAGACAACCTAGTCCAACTAGGGGTTTATTCCAAGATCTGGAAGCCTTTTAAGAGTCTTAGACACTCTGTGCAAAAGATTTTCCAGTGCGGGAACTTTCAGGACACTGGAGTAGGCACCCTAGTCCATGCAGCCCTCAAAATTTGGGTACACTATCTCTGAAACTCTATCTCTACACTTCTGTGATCAGTTTTGCCAAATGCTTCATCAGTTTTTGTATATTTTTGATTTAAGGCATAATTAGGGTTTTACTTGGTTGAAAGGAAAACACTTGATAAAATCTTGATTAGGGCCTTAGGTTTCATAACCACACGAGCATAAGGGATAGACAAAGTAATTAGAAGCTTGTTCACAAGATTTGTCTTTGTCCTCCCAATGCTTAGCTGTGAGATTGTGGTACTTAACCTAGAGTAAACAAGGTATCCAATTTCACACTATATATATGTACATGTATATATATATATATGTACATATATATACATATATATATATATATGTATATATATGTACATATATATATATATATGTACATATATATATATAGATATATATATATATACATATATATATATATATGTATGTATACATACATACATACATACATACATATATATACATATACGGATCTATATGAATTGTATTTATGTTTGTCTCAGCATTTAATGTAAAATGATCATTGTGTTTATACTATGGCATAATGTGGAGAGCTATTATACTTAATAGATTCAGTTTCATATATATTTTGGTAGATAATTATATATATGTAAATATATATATTTACATATATATAATTATCTACCAAAATATATATGTAAAATGATCATTGTGTTTATACTATGGCATAATGTGGAGAGCTATTATACTTAATAGATTCAGTTTCATATATATTTTGGTAGATAATTATATATATGTAAATATATATATTTACATATATATAATTATCTACCAATATATATATGAAACTGAATCTATTAAGTATAATAGCTCTCCACATTATGCCATAGTATAAACACAATGATCATTTTACATTAAATGCTGAGACAAACATAAATACAATTCATATAGATCCGTATCTACATGTTTAGGAATTCATTTTAAACCTAGATGGATAATGCAAACTTGTGATATTGAGCTAAGGGATTTCAAAACATTCATCATGTTGAAGAGTAAAATTGTGTTGTTATTGTGTTTGTTTGTTGCAAATTTGGCTTCATCAATCCATCTCCTCATGGTGTGGAAGATCTCCATTTTTCCATGAGGGCTTCACCTCCAAGGTGCCATCTATTTGTGTTTCAATCAATCTATCATATAATTTGATTTTTCCTCTATCCACCAAGGACACTCACTCTATCTAACTATTACCCATGTTGTTTGTCATTGATGTCAAACGAGTTGTAGTAATGATGGATGAGCATTGCTAATGACATTAGCATTAAGGAGATTTGACAGGTAATGCTGAAATTCTAAGTGATGTGTTGTTATGTTTGAGGTCATACTTCATGGATGCTTGGGTGGTTCCATCACATCTATAATGACATCAGTTGATATGTTTGGTGCATGATTGATCTGGACCCAATTCAAAAAGTTTCTTCTTCTTTTGTTTCAAGATTAAAGGAATTTCTTTGTCATATCAACATTATGAATTTGTAGAGTTTGGTTGTAAAAGAGAGGGATATTTGACTTTATATCCTTATGTTGTTTTTATCTCTTTTCTACTTATCTTTAAGTCCTCTACACAAGAATTATCTCTACAACACATGGACTTTGTTGAGCAAAATGTCATGTATTTACTTCATGTGTCTTGTGTTGCTTGTTTCAAGATTCCTATATCTTAGAAACACAATGATGTCATCTAGATTACTCTCTGCAATAAGAGATTGCTTGCAATGGTTAAAGTTAACAACACCAGTCAAGGATCTGTGGTGGTACACTAGGGTTGCTTCTACAAACATAAGGGTTATCTTGAAATCATTCTTTGCATGAGTATGGTTTCTTGTTTGAAGAGCAAAGTTTTGTATTGCTTTAATACCAAAGGAGTTTATATGTTATATCTCATTGGTTTATCCTCTGTGATAGAGGTTGTTTTCAGATGAGAAGGATCATTTTTTTATGGCATACTAGGGATTGTTGTTGAATACCTAAAACCCTAAGGGTCTCCTAAACCCTAAGGACTTCAAAGCAAAGGCTTATTTTATGACGTGTTTCTTTTTGTTATGTTTTAAAGGTGACTTATAATCATTGATTGCCTATGACTTAAGTAATAACTTAAGTCATCGTTCCCGTGGAATGAATGGCCCCTTACCCTAGTGGTGACCGGTGCCTCCCATCCCGATGAAGGTTCTTTTGAAAACAAAGGTGTTAAAGTTGCAATCGATGGTGCACATTTAAGTTCTCAAGTGTGTGAAGATCTTCATCAATGACAAGCATTCAAATTGTAATGGCTATTCCCTGGTGCATGATATTTGATGGCATATAACTATATGGTCTATTTGAGAGCAGTTGAGATGGTTTTGTTAAATGTTTTTCATTCAATGGTTAGGAAGTTTTGAAACCTAATTTTTTTTTGTGTCTCATGGATTTGAAAGGTGATTTGTAATGATAAATAGAGAACATCTCTATTGTGTAGAGTTGTTGAAGAACCCTCTACAGAAACATTAATAAAAGGTGATAGTAAATGCTCGAAGACATATTCATATGTTCACATGAATTGAGGGTTTGAAATTGACAGAGCAATGAATGCAAAAGTGTGTGAGGGTTGAATACAAAAGTGTGTGTTGCAGGTGTTTCATGTTTGATCTATGATGAGATTGATGGAGTTTTGAAGAAATATTCTTTGCATAATTGAAGAAGAAGAGGGTTTTTGATGTGAATGTGTCTTGGGTTTAGTGACTGTATGTTGAAGGTGATGTATCTATATAAATCAATTATATTTGTCTATATATTTTGGATCTATGATTTCATTGTAAATAGCGTAGTGCATTTCTGTGTTGGGTGGATGATGGATTTTTGAAGAATCATTCTTTGAACAATTGGTAAAGGAAGAGTGTGTTATTTATTTTGAATATCTTCTCATAGAGGTGATTGAATGAAAGAGTTACAAAAGCCATCTGTAACCTATGATGTCAATGTAAAGAGAGTAGTTCTTTGTATATTCATTCTATTTGCATTGGAGTTAGTGCTCCCAAACTTGCAAGGGGTTGGTGCTCCTAGGGTTGGTGCCCTTGAATTGTAATCAATGAGATTTGGTCAGTGAGACCTAATGGTGATCTTTTTGTGAGGTTGAATTGGTCAAATAAACCCAATCAACTCTTCACATAGTGGTTTTTCCCTTTTTATGGTTTTCCACATACATCCTTGTGTTATGGTGTGTTTTGTGTGGTTCTTTGGTTTTCTAAGTGCTTTGATTTTCTAATATAATTGTGTTTACAAGAATTTAAAGAATTAGTAAAGTTAATTTTATTAGATCACTAATTCACCCCCTCTCAGTAATTCATTGTATTCCAACACTAACAACAGTGTTAGAAGGCTTGAATACCATTCCAGGGATTGATTGAGGGAAGCTCCTACACAACTCAACCCCCAAACCCCTCTCTTGTGATTACAGGTTACAAGTGCAGGATCATGCGAAGTGGAGTTGCAAAGAAGTTGAGCAAAGGATAGAGATTCAAGATTTGAGAAGAAATTTTAGAAAACCTAGCCTATTGGACTAGGACCCCGTAGTCCTCCTAACTGTCATCTCTAAAAACTCTGAAGTAGGTTTTAGTCCTAATCACCTCATTGTTCTAGGTCTATAGAAAAATTGGCATGTTGGACTTGGGCACCTACCCTAGTGTCCCAGAAGTTTCCACTTTTGGAAATTTGAATCCTGGTATGTTTCTAATCTACATTTATAGCCTTCCTATGTGATCATTTGTTGTATCTTGTTCGTTTGTATCCAAAATCATATAATTAGGGTTTAAGGCTTACTTGAACTAGAGTTTGACATATCTATCAATTCAATCTATCTTTCCATATCATTCCTAAGTGATATCAACCTGTAGCTAAGTCCTCTCCATCTATAGTGACTCAACTTGATTATTGTCCTTGAATGTTATTGTGAAAGGAGGGTTTGATTGAATCTACCTTAACCACACTTCAACCTCATCCCCCCTTTTATATATAAAAATATACATACATACATACATATATATACATATACATACATACATACATACATGTATGTGTGTGTATTCCCCCAAACCCCTATTAAATAATTTGGGAGGAAATCGCACCGATAAAAGTGGGGAAAATTTAACCTTCAAGTCTAATTAGGCTCCATATAACAACAATTTATTACTCATAGTCCTATTAGTAGTATTCATTATTTCTTGTAAAGTAGAGTTTGTTTCCATTCCCATAGTTTGTTTTTATGCACAACTTATAGTTTACAATTCAAAAATCCTTGATTGTACACATAGTACAGAAACCATCCAAGAAGAATATGATTCCCTATTTTGACAATTTAAATGTAACACATTATAGCCATTAGATTGGTTGATATATAGGATCTGTTGGTCTATTGAGTTGTGTGTATGCCCTTTCTGCATCAATGTATTGGTTAATAATGGAGTTCGACACCAATCACAACAAGAGACTAGGCTCCTAATGGTGCATATGTATTTATGAAACAATTTGAGAGCTTTAATACTCGAGGTTTCAACCAACAAAAGGCTACATAAATACTAATAGGTGAACACCAAAGACTATGGTTGTTAAAGGATAATCTAGTCCTAAAGTCATATACGTACCATTTTAGAAAGGGTTTCATAGCCTCAAAATCCTTCCTAATACACAAAGCAACAAAAAAGCCTTGAATATTGACTAGAACACTAATGCAAAAATGAGGAATGAAATCCAATGTCCTACTAACACTTATTATTGTAGGGAGAACCAAATTTAATGTAATGTTTTAAATGAATATTCAAAGTCTTTGAGCCCTCAATGGTGTGTATACCCCACTTAGCATAAAGTGTAAGGATTTGTGTATGAACATTGGCAATTCCTATGCCTCCCTTGTCTTGAGGAAGACAA
Organism: Cunninghamia lanceolata; assembly: GCA_027924645.1. NCBI lineage: Eukaryota > Viridiplantae > Streptophyta > Pinopsida > Cupressales > Cupressaceae > Cunninghamia > Cunninghamia lanceolata. Next base: position 10,167,545 of record BSBN01000472.1, on the reverse strand, counting down.
CAATATCCCAAGAAACCCTATGAAAGCCACATATTTATGTAGCATTGGTCCACATAATATATCATAGGAGTTTAGTGAGCTTATCATAAGTGGATTTGATCTAGGCCTAGTAGGAAGAGAGAAAACATGGATGGCCACCAAGACTTTTATACAAATCTAAAACTTTCTAGCAAGGGAAAATTGCCAAGTAATGCAAAATGAAATATTTTTCTCATCCTATTCCAAGACATATTGCTAAAGGGTGACAGTCATGTTTTCAAAAGGGATAAGGATGCCAAGATATTTGGACATCTCTTCCTTGTCCAACCATTTCTGATTGTAATCTTGAAGCCAATTTAGTAGTGGAAAAGGGCTTTTCTAGTAACATTGAGCCTTGATCCATTGCAAATTCAAGTTGAAAGCTTTATAGAAAATGCTTAAGCAAGCCATGGCCTCTTTGAAAGACTTCTAGTTGTCCATAAATATAAGAAAGGAATAATCAACAAATTTCCCATTAACGAGTTGTTGGAAGAAGAGGAAAGGAAATCCTCTTAACCAAACCCTATGAATTCTTATAAGTTAGAAGATAGACAAAGGCTTTAACAACAAGAATATATAAATGCAGGGCAACCAAGCATCCCTAGTGGATGGATCTGAATAACTCAAAAATATTAGACACTTTACCATTAATCAAAAGGCAGGCAAGGGATTATAAGAAGAGGGTTGTTGTGCCCATAATTTATTTTTAATTGTGTCAAGTTTCAAGGGTAAAACTTCATCTTTTCATCATTCAAGTAGTCATGTTCCAAAAAATCAGCTTGTCTATTCATGTCTTTGTTTCTTATTTGAATCAAGTGACAACTATATTTTCACTAAGACCTACACAACCAAAGAGGGAAGTGTTTATGGAGAGGGTAGAGCACATCGCTATGAAGGAATGCTAGGCCAAACTTACAAGTTTAAAGTCTTTAGTATTCAAGTTCACACCCTATAATACAAGTAGATTTCAAAATCCAAATTTCATATTGATGGGTGCATGTTTGAGATGTTGGGAACTAAGGTGTCTCAAACTTACAAGTTCCTAGCATTTATTTATTTATTTATCGTATTTTAAATGAACTCGTATTGGAAATGAGGTATCTCACTTGCCATGTGTTAGATAAGATGTAATTAAATAGAAAAACTTATGGAGATATGGAATTCCCTATTTTGGTGGGATCCTATGAAAAGTTAAGTGGAGTTACAAATGGAAACTTATGATAGATTATGTTGCATGTCATGAACATCTCTTTATTATAGGAAAATACCAAAAATGAGTTCTCAACTTGTGGAGGTTACTATGACAAGTGTAAGAACAGTTTCTAAAAATAACAAGAAGATTCCTCCAAATGTGGGCATTGGATTTTGTGCTAATTTGGGCACCACATTTGTGGGTGGTTTTTACCCATGGTTATGAGCTTCCATTTAGTGGTTTCTTGTTTTGTATCATCTATAAATTGGTTCTTTGAGTGTAGTTTTAAATATCATTGTGAAGTTGTGATCTACAAGCCAGAATGTTAATGCAATTTCTCTAGAATTATATGCTAGTGAAACTCTTGTAAGATCAATATCCTAGATATTGCATTATAACTATGGTTGTTATTGAAAAATACAATTAGTATTTTTAGAGAGGGTTTTTTGTCGAAATGATTTCTCCACGTAAATCATTATGTAATCGTTTGCATTGTTTATATTTTTGTATATATGTTTTTTGCATTTTCTATAATTGTTTAGATTAGATTTTAAATTTCTTGTACATCACTCCTCACAAGGTTTAGTGTAGGAAGCTAATTCTACTACCTTTGCTTGGCAACCAAGCATCCCTAGTGGATGGATCTGAATAACTCAAAAATATTAGACACTTTACCATTAATCAAAAGGCAGGCATAGGATTATAAGAAGAGGGTTATTGTGCCCATAATTTATTTTTAATTATGTCAAGTTTCAAGGCTAAAACTTCATCTTTTCATCATTCAAGTAGTCGTGTTCTAAAAAATCAGCTTGTCTATTCATGTCTTTGTTTCTTATTTGAATCAAGTGACAACTATATTTCACTAAGACCTACACAACCAAAGAGGGAATTGTTTATGGAGAGGGTAGAGCACACCGCTATGAAGGAATACTAGGCTAAACTTAGAAGTTTAAAGTATTTAGTATTCAAGTGCACACCCTATAATACAAGTAGATTTCAAAATCCAAATTTCATATTGATGGGTGCATGTTTGAGATGTTGAGAATTAAGGTGTCTCAAACTTACAAGTTCCTAGCATTTATTTATTTATTTATCGTATTTTAAATGAACTCGTATTGGAAATGAGGTATCTCACTTGCCATGTGTTAGATAAGATGTAATTAAATAGAAAAACTTATGGAGATATGGAATTCCCTATTTTGGTGGGATCCTATGAAAAGCTAAGTGGAGTTACAATTGGAAACTTATGATAGATTATGTTGCATGTCATGAACATCTCTTTATTATAGGAAAATACCAAAAATGAGTTCTCAACTTGTAGAGGTTACTATGACAAGTGTAAGAACAATCTCTAAAAATAACAAGAAGATTCCTCTAAAGGTGGGCATTGGATTTTGTGCTAATTTGGGCACCACATTTGTGGGTGGTTTTTTCCCATGGTTATGAGCTTGCATTTAGTGGTTTCTTGTTTTGTATCATCTATAAATTGGTTCTTTGAGTGTAGTTTTAAATATCATTGTGAAGGTGTGATCTACAAGCCAGAATGTTAATGCAATTTCTCTAGAATTATATGCTAGTGAAACTATTGTAAGATCAATATCCTAGATATTGCATTATAACTATGGTTGTTACTGAATAATACAATTAGTATTGTTTTTAGAGAGGGTTTTTTGTCGAAATGATTTCTCCACATAAATCATTATGTAATGGTTTGCATTGTTTATATTTTTGTATATATGTTTGTTACATTTTTTATAATTGTTTAGACTAGATTTTAAATTTCTTGTACATCACTCCTCTCAAGGTTTAGTGTAGGAAGCTGATTCTACTACCTTTGCTTCCCTACAAGTGGTATTAGAGCCTGAACACCTTTGGTTCTAGTTATTGGGTTATTGTGGGGTTTTTAAAGATAATCTAGATTTGAATAGGAGTTAGTGTAGAAGAGAACTTTGTGATCTTATTGTAGGAAATAAAGATAAAAAGCACATTAGGGAAAATTGAGGTAGAGAAATTTTCCAGCATAAATTTTGGGATGTGGAAGATGAAGATGGAAGATTTACTAGTAGGCTAAGATTTTTGGGGTGCAGTAGATGAAAAAGTTTCTAGATCTTCTGATGCAACCACAACTATAGAATATGATACACTAAATTGCAAGACTAAAGTCCCTATCAAATTATGCCTAGTAGATGATGTTCTGATAAATGTCCAAGAGGAGCCCACTGCTAAGAAATTATAGCAAAAATTGGGTGAAATTTATCAAGTAAAGTACCTGGCTAATAAGTTTTTTTCTATGAAGGAAGCTCTATTATTTGAGAATGGAGGAAGGTGGACACATTACAAACCATCTGAATACATTTAATATGTTGGTGGTACAGTTGCACTCAATGGGTGTTAAAATGAATGAAGAGGATCAATGTCAAACTTCGTTGTGTTTGTTGTTTGGTTCATGGGATCAAATGGTAATAGCCATTAGGATTAATTCTATAAATTTAAAGGCTAATGATGTTGTTGGATCCTTATTTTCAAAGGAAATGAGGAGGAAAGCTTCCATGAGTGCCAAGGAGGCCTTGCATGTTCATAGTAGATCAAAGGAAAGAGGCAAGAAGGACGAGAAATAGAAAGAAAAGTCTAGATCCAAATCTAAGGGAAGATCTAAGTGATCCTAGAAAGTCCAAAGAAAGATGTTGGAATTGTGGGAATAGACACTTCTGAAAAAATTGTAAAGAAGAGAAAAGAAGAAGAAGAAGCATGATTTTTATTCTAAATCTAAAAAGAAAGATGGAGATGTTTTTATTGCATCTTTGGCAACATGTGCAAGTGATAATACATGGTTGATATTTAATTAGGTGCTTCTTTCCATATAACTTCTAATAGAGATTGGTTTACAAACTATGAGGAATTTGATGGAGGTAAGGTGTACTTCGGTGATGATTCTTATTTGAAAATTGTTGGTCATGGTAGAGTCTAGTTTAAATTTCATGATGGTAAAGTTAAGGTAATTATTGGTGTTTTACATATCCCTGTGTAGCATGAAACCTTTTATTAGTAAGAAAATTAATTAATGTGGGTGTGCAAGTTGTCTTTTCTTATGCATGATGTAAGATGGTTATAGTCTCTATGGTTATTTCAAGGGATGTTAGATTGGGAACATTATTTTAGCTTGATTCATCCATGGTATAGTGCAATAGTACTTTTGTACAACCAAGTCTTCATATATTCCATTGGAAAAAGGAGTTGTAGCTTCTTTAGCGAATGGTCATGCTTTCTGGGTGCCTAAGGGCACTCTTTCTATAGAGACAAAATTACCAGATGAAAAGACAATGTTATGGCACCAAAGATTAGGCCACATAGGAGAGAAGGGTCTACAAACCTTAAAGAATAAAAACATTGTTGAAGGTTTATTTGATTGTAACCTTGAATTTGGTTTTCATGAACATTGCATGTATGGGAAGAAAAACTGCATTCAATTTGATTCCAAATCTCACAAGTATTCTAGGTTTTTGGATCTTATCTATTCAAATGTTTTTGGTCTAATTGATGTTCCTTAAATTTCTAAATCTATTTATTATGTTACATTTAGTGATGACTATAGTAGAAGGAAATGGGTTTATTTTATCAAAAGTAAATATGAATTTTTCAATCATTTCAAAGAGTTTAAGGCTTTAATAAAGATGCAAATTGGTAGGAAAATTAAGATTTTGAGAATTGAAAATGGTTGTGAGTATCACTCTATAGATTTTGATAACTTTTGTAAAGATTGCGATATTTAGAGACACAAGAAAAATCTATATTCTCCTTATCAGAATGCAATTTGAGAGTGTATGAATATGACATTGATGGAGAAGGCTAGGAGTATGTTAAGTGGAGTTATCTTAGAATTGATGTGTTGGGTCAAGGTTGTAACCACTATTTTCTACCTAATTAATAGGTCTCTTACATTAGCACTAGTTGACAAAACACCTATGGAGGTGTGGATAGGAAAAAAACCTTCATTAAGGTATCTTTGTGTTTTTGGTTGTGGGGAATATGCACATGTGCTAAGGGAGAAGCATACAAAAATGGAGAACAATGAAATGAAATATTTCTTCATCGATTAAAGTCATGGTGTGAAAGGATACAAGCTTTGAGATCCTATTGTACAATATTTTTTATATAGTAAAAGGGTTATTTTCAAATAAATTAAGCCTTCTTCTATTGTATTCAACTAGAAAAAATTAAAAGAAAGATGTGGTTCAATTTCCTCTTATGCCAGAGAAGGTTGAACTAGAAGCCCAAATTAGACTTGAAGTTGAGGAGAGCTCTTCAAGATTGGATTCTTCAGAAGAGGAGGTAGAACCTCTACCTCAGCTTGTATGAAGGTTAATTCAATAAAGAAAACCACTGAAAAGGTATTATATACTAGTTATTAGAGTTGTACTTTTATTGTAAATACTAACATTAGTGAACCAAGAACTATGCAAGTGGCTTTAGGTATGCATGATATAGAGTAGTGATAACTTTAAGGAACACCCCCCAAAAAAATAACATATAAAATTCTTGTAGATGTGATGTTTCCACAGTCCATGATATGAGAGTGTAGAGCTTCTAGATAAAACTGTGTTTTGCTTTTTCAGATAAAATCCTGGCGAATCCTAGCCATAGGTAGTAATTTTTGAGGTGAATGTATGCTTATTTTTGGAAAAAAAAAAATCATTGGCAATTTTGTTCAAATATTTCCTCATTTGTGATTTTAATTGGTGAATTATAGATAGATATGGAAAAAAATGATTGGTGAATTATAGTTGTATTTAGAAAAATAAAATAAGTTAGGTGGCAAATTATATAGATATTCAAAAATATAAAATTAATTATATGGCGAATGTGCAGGCGAGTTTTTGAAAAGTCATAATATGGTTGGTGAAAATATCAAATGTTAAATGTTAAATGATAATAATGATAATCCAGAAGAACTCACATAATAGTTAAGTTACTTGGAGAATTTATATCTTTAAAAACACTTACATTTACATCATCGGATGATCACATATCAATGACGTAAGTTTTATTCCAGGCTGAAGTTCTAACACGCCCAAATTGTTTTAGAATAGAGATAAGTGTCAATAAGTAAATGATTCATAATTCAAACAATGAAAAATAATAGATAATAAAATAGAAAGTTATAAGGAATACTACAATTATGATTTACATCAATCTACTTCTAATATTATAATAAATTTCAATCCTTAGATGATCATAGATCAACAACTTATTGATGCACCCAATTTTGTACATAAAGTCTTTGGAATAGAGACAAGTGTCAACACCTCAACGAGTGAATGATTCAAATTAATGAGAAATATATAATAAAACAAAAAATTAAAAGGAAGACTACAACTAAAATTTATGTCGATGTACTTAGAATATTATAATGAATTTTGATTGTGAGATGATAACAGATCTGTCTTATGTTTAATTTTGGGCTGAAGCCTTGATGCACCTAATTTTTTACATAAAGTCTTTAGAATAGAGACAAGTGTCAATCAATCAATGAGTGAATGATTCATATTAATGAGAAATAATATATAATAAAACAAAAAACTAAAAGGAAGGCTGCAATTAAACTTTACATCGATGTACTTAGAATATTATAATAAATTTAAATCGTGAGATGATCACAGACCTACAACTTATGTTCAATTCTAGGCTAGAGTCTTGACACACCCAATTTTGTACATAAAGTCTCTGAAATAGAGACAAGTGTCAAGAAGTTAATGATTTAGATTAACCTTATTTTTTACATATATTCTGGATTATGATATGTTAGAACACGTTGATATACTAAGGGTGGGTGAATCAGTATATGCCACTTTTAAAACAATTCTACTACACTAAACAAATTATGAAGGGAACTACACAATTCAAAACTCAATCACACAACCATCAGAAACCATAACACAATATTTATGTTGAAAACCCAAGAAGAGAAAAACCACAGTGAGTAAGCTTCTTGGATCTACTATCCAAATCCAAGCTCACAAATAAAAATAGATTTACAATGAACTTTATGAGCACCAGCCCAAAGGAAGCACAAACTCCCTAATACAAAGTTTTATGGGCTCCAACTTAAAGGAAGCAACAATTGAATGCCCACATTTCCCATGCAGTCACAACATGCATCACACGTGTCATGTCCACATTTGTCATGTGGTCATGATACGAAATATAAAAAAAAATTCCACGCTTCCCTAGAAACCCCCTCGCATGTGTAAGCGTGCTCGATGGTGTTACGCTTAAGGTGTAAACATGACAGATGAATGTGGGCTAATGCATTCACGTGTGCATACCATTCGTAACAAAGGCCAACTAGGGGGTCTAAGTGATGCAGTTAACGTCGCCAATAGGGTTAGGATCAACGATCAAAACCCTAATTTAATCTATGTGAATGAAGGGATTTTGACATAAGTCAAAATCATTAGCCAAAATCAAGTGAATGAGACAATATGATATAATACAAAAATCAAAAGACGATACTTGGCAAAAAATAATATTATATTCCCAAACAAGGTTAAACTTCACTAACCTAGCTAAACCCTAAATTCTAGAAAAATCTGGCAGCATAACGCCTTACGAGCGTGAGTAGGGTTTATTGTACTAAAAGTAATTTTGATCAAAAGGTTTACTAATTTGGTTTAATTTACTTATGTCTCACTAGTTGAATAGGTAGATCAGATGAATAAGTATATTGAACATTTTTCAATAAAGTCTGATCAATTTGTTCTCTTCACGATTTATATAATTTAAAATATTTTTCAACAAAGCTCGATCAATCTAATCTCCTTCACATTTTCGATCAATCAAAGTTATCTCTGCATCATTTACATTATTCCTAATTTCTTGGTAGATCAGATCTCGTAAATAGGTTTTACTAACTTCGTTTAAATAGTTTACTAGATTTCTGAGTCAGGTTTAAAACAACGTTTAAATTAATTTCATTAATTAAATTGCCCCATCATGATTTTTTTAAAAAAAGGGGTAAAAACTTTGTTGAAATTCAGAAAAGAGCATTACAAAACATCAAAGGGCCAAGGCCCCAAGAATTCATAAGAAACAATCATATAAAGCATGAAACAACATCATCCTTCACTAATACCATTCCCATCCTTAGCAAGAATCCTCTCCAAGTCATGTCAGAGCTCATGAGGAACCTGCTCCCACTCATCAATCTTCTAGCCATCTAAATTCTCAAAGGCCCACTTAGCTAAACAATCTGCTGCCCTATTCCACTCCCTTGGGATATGGACAAAAGACACCATCTCCATCAAAGAACTTATCTGCAAAATCTATTGCACCATCATAGCCAACTGCCAACTAACATCAGATACCTTCTATTTATTCAGTAAATTAATCAAAACCTGTGAATCAGACTCACAAATAACCTTGCACCATCCCAAAGCATAAGCCCTCTCCAAAGCATAGAGGATTGCCAAACCTTCCATAAGGTTGATAGTTTGCACTCCTTCATGAACAGAAAAGAAAAAAACCACCGATCCCAAAAAATCCCTACCAGCCCCACCAATCCCAGCAGGTCTAGGATTGCCCCTTGAAGAACCATCAGTATTGAGCTTTAGAATGCCAGCCAGAGGGGGTAGCCAACTCCCCACCCTTTGGACTTTCTTATTCACCTGCCTTCCTCTCCTGACACAAGCAAAAGCTAGAGACAACCCCTGAATACCCAATCTATCCACTAACTTAGCATCCCCTTTCTCCAAAGGGAACACCACATCACACTTAGCTTCCACCGTCTCCCAAATCATACCCATAATTTTGTGCCAAACTTGTTGAATCAATAGCTTCTCAACTTGAAATATTCTTCAATTCCGTTCCAACCAAATCTGCCAGAGTATGAAGGAAGGCCCAATATACCACACATCTTGCAAGAAAGAGGCCATAGAAAGAGGTCTACCCAGACTACTCCAAAAATCTACCAGGGAGGATGCATGAACACAAGGTCTTTTTCAAACATCCCACCAACAATGCCAAAGCTGTAAAGTCAAGGGACAATGAAAAAACAAGTGAGAGGAGTCCTCCTCTCCACATCCACACAAAACACACATAGAAGGACCCTGAAAGCCCAGCTTCCAAATATTATCCCATGTCAAGCACCTATTCCAAACCAAAGTCCAAATAAAGTAGTTACACTTCGGCCAAGAAAGCTTATTCCACACTTTCTTCCACTAGTGAACCTCCACCCCATCCAGCTGATGAGATAACAACACCTGATATCCAGAAGCAACAGTATAGACACCATTAGGATTAGGAGACCAAGAAAGAACATCCCCTTCCTGGAGGGAGCTACAGCATCTACGAGAAAGGATACTATGAAGCTCAACACACTCCTCCTCCATACCAACAATAGGCCACTCATCAGGATTCTTCCATCTCACCACCACCAACTGCCCATGAGTAGAAAAGGACTTGAAGTCACTCACTCTTGACCATCCTGCCTCACAGCACCTCTAGCACAGAGTCAGCAAATTAGGAAACTGAGAAACAATGGGAGGAAAACCATCCTAAGAATCAGACCAAAAATGAGCTTTTGTCCCTCTTTTACAAATCCAAAATAAGCCATCCTTGATCAGAGTAGCCCCTTTCTTGAGTGTACTCCAAATCATCGAGCCTTTCCCCACCAGGGGGTAATGAGGAATATCAATTTGAGGGATCCCCGGGAAGTATTTCTATGTTAATATCCTGGCCCAGATCCCATCTTGCTCCACACACCACTGCCAATACAATTTAGCAGCCAACGCCATCCCTGACAATGACGACTGCCTTAACCCAAGGCCGCCAAGCTGCTTCGGGCTACAAATAATGTCTCATTTGACAAGGCTCCATTTAGAGGACAATAAGCTACTAGCCCATAAAAACTATCTTGCTAAGGAATCCAATTCCCTAACAAAACCCAAAGGGGCCACCTGAATCATACATCTATAAATGGGGAGGGCCTGCACCATAGACTTGAGCAACTAAACACGACCTGCAAAGGACAACCAATGATGGGTCCAATGATTAACTTTCACATGAAATTTATCCATAATATTCTACCAAGACTCCCAGGGAAGTCTTCCAACAGAGATGGGAATACCAAGATAGGTCAAAGGGAGAACCCCAGTCTAAAATATCAAGATATGAGCAATTCACCTTTGAATGGAACCTGGAGCATTGAAGAAAAAGATGGAAGACTTATCTTCATTAATCAATTGGCCCGAAGCTACAAGATAAACATCCAACACCTTGCACAAATTTGAAGCTTCCCTAATTGTAGCCATACCCATCAAAGCAGTGTCATCAACAAACTGCAAGTGAGACTATGGAGGTAAACCACCTCCCCACCCCCACCCTTGAATGAAACCTAACTCCACATTCCTTCTTATCAAGCGTCCCAAACCCTCACCAAGAAGAAGAAACAAGTAAGGAGAGAGGGGGTCACCCTGCCGCAAACCCTGAGAGGCACCAAAAAGCTTAGAGTGCTCACCATTTATTAACATAGAGAAGGAGACTGAAGTAACAAAACTCATAACCCAATAAATCCACTCATCCCCAAAACCAAAAGCACCAAGAACCTTCCAAAGGAAGGACCATCGAACGTGATCATAAGGCTTAGCCATATCAAGCTTGATGAACATTGCCTTATCTTTAGAACTGGCCATAGAGTGAATGGTTTTAGTTGCGATAACAACCCCATCCAGAATCTAACGTCCCGCCACAAAACCACTCTGTTCCTCAGAAATCAGCACTTTAAGCCACTTTTTTAACCTATCAACAATCAATTTAGAGATAATTTTATAAATCACATTGCAAAGAGAGATAGGACAAAATTGACTTAACCTATCTACCCCATCACACTTTGGGATGAGAGCAAGGAAGGTAGAATTCAAAGTCTATTTATTCTTATGAGACTCCTGAACAACCGCCAACAAGTCCAACTTGATAATCTTCTAGAATTCTTGAAAGAACTCAATCGAGAAACCATCAGGGCCAAGAGCTTTCCCCCTCTTCATTTGAAACACAATCCCCTCTAGCTCCTCAATTGAAATATCACTCATAAGATGCTCATTCATCTCCCTAGAAACCAAAGAAGGGATACAAGAAAGGACCTGATCTTCCTCATCAAAACCCCCTTGCAAGTCCTCCCTGAATAATGAATCAAAATATTGAATAGCTTCATGTGTGATTTCATGAAAAGAAGAAAGAGTTTCACCCCTGTCATTCACCAGAGCAGGAATAGAATTGCCATGTCTCCTGGCTTTCACCGAGTTGAAGAAAAAAGTAGTATTTTTATCCCCTTCCTGAAGCCACTCAATCCGAGCCTTTTGTTTCCAAAAAACTTCCTCTCGTAGCTCACACTCTTCTAGTGCTTTCAAAGCCCTAGTCTCTTCCCGCAGTAGGTCCTTAGTCACTCCATCCTCCCTGATCAACCTTGTAATACCATCCAACTCAGCCTGGATAGTAGTCTTAGCATGGAAAATATTTCCAAAGCACCGTCAATTCCAACGTTTAAGATGATACTTGACAAATTGAAGTAACTTAGCAAAAGTATACATTGATGTACCATAAGCAGGCCTACCATACCTCCACCACTCAGCAATATAGTCATGGAGAGAGGAGTCATGCAACCACATAAGCTAGAACTTGAAAGAAGGAGATCGAGGCACACGAGCTGAAGAAATAGCCAGCTTGATAGGCCAATGATCTAAGCCCCTCCAATCCAAAATTTTAGAGATAGAAAACCACAACCCACCAACCCAGTAGCAAGAAACCAGAAAGCGGTCAAGTCATTTCACAATGTAGTTATTCCCAATCCAATTGTTCCAAGTAAACTTGCCATTAATGGGCTTGATATCGCCAAGATTTAAAGCTGAGATGTTATCCTAAAGAAGCAATGTAGAAGACTCAAGCCTTGCAATACCACCCCACTTCTCAGCCAACTCAGAAATAGCATTGAAGTCTCCAGCCATAATCCACAGATGGAAAGGAACCATGCTTCGAACAAACTGGATATGGGACCACAAAAGTTGTTTACCTTGAAGTTCAGTAGGTGCATAGATATTAGAGAAGAGAACAGACTCCCTCATTTCAAAACAAGATGCAATCATAGAGATAGAAGACTGAAAGGACAACCACCAACGAGGGTGGATCTTCTGAGGATTCCATAAACAAGCCACTCCCCCAACAGACCCTTGAGCACCAATACACTGGCACTCTCCACTCCCCCACAACTTAGGTACTAAACCAAACATACACTCCACTGATAGCTTAGTCTCCTGCAGGAAAAGAACACCAGGAGATTGAATTCTAACCAAATCACGAACAACTTTTTGTCGAGGGCCACTATTCAAGCCCCTTACATTCTAGGATAGAACAATCATTTCAAGGGGCTTGAAAAATGAGAATCCAGAGTCTTAATAGACCTTGACTCTACCAAAGTTTCCCCTGTTAATTTAATCTTTTCCAAATCCTTCTTTCTACCAAGCTTGGAAGACTTCTCCCTAGCCCCTTTTTTTGGATCCTTTTGATGAAGACCCAATTGAGAAGAAGAAGACTTAATAATCTTCACCCCCTCAGTACCTGCATTTGAAACAGGAGGAGATCCATCCTCACCACCCTTCTTCCCTACTATAATAGGAACCGATTCCACCTAGACTTCCATTTGAACATCTGTGTCCATTTGCAAAGCCCTATTACCCTGCAAAACCTGAGAAGCTTCAGAAAGAAGGCCCTCTTGTCCTATACCCAAAGCACCCTTATCCAGATTCACCAAGCTTGGATTCACTTCTTGTTGGCTAAGATCATCTAAAACTTCAAATCTGTTGAAAGAATCTTCATCCTGCCTTTCCTTCAAAGTCCTCTTTTGACCTCAATTCCTGTTTCGAGCCTTGACAGGAATGAAACCATCAACCCCATCCACATCACCAGGAATGGGTTCCTTCCCCCTTTCAACCCTAGGGGAATTGTGAGGAGGCTGAGAAGGCTGGGAATCCACAGGCCTAGCCTTTGGGCATCTCCTCTATAAATGTCCATATTCGTGACAGAGACGACATCGAAAAGGAAGAGTCTCATAGCCCAACTGCTGCACCTAAGAGTAAGGACCCGCAAACATATCCACCAAATCTAGTAAAGGTTTACTTAAATCAATCTCAACATAGATATGAGCAAAAGTCATCACCTTTTTAACTTGAGTTTGCTGTGAATCACCAACTAGTTTTCCTAACATCGAAGCCAACAAGTGTAAAACATCATCCCGCCAACATTCCATAGGAAACCTTGGAAGCTGAACCCACACCAGAACCTAGTTCAGAAGCTCTTCAGCAAGATTAAAGCCCACATGCCAAGGTTAAATAAATAACCCAATCTGATTATGAAAATAGGGGCCTCCTTCAAAGGCCTTATTGCGATCCGCCAAGCAATTGAATGAAACCATGAAAAAGTTATTTGCTAAAAGCATAACCTCCATTTCTCCCTCTGGCATCCAAGTCTGTTGGGCCCACGATTCAAGAAATTGTAATGAAACCTGCATCCCCATAAACTTGCACAGCAATGCATGCTTCGAATAATAGTCAATATCTTCCGCAATCATCTCCAGTGGGATAACCAATTTTGGCCTCTCCTCACAACGTTCAAGACATCCATTGATCTTCGTAATCTGAGTACCACCAGACAAACCCGAACCAACCAACCCTGGATTTGGTGAGAACAAATTATTATTATAACCTTCGATGCATGCAAAGGAGAATTTGCACCAACCGCTACAGAGCGAAAATCCATCTTGGGACTAGCCCTTGAAGACTCCCCGATCGACATTGAAATTAAACAAGACCAAAGGTGGGCAAGTAGGCCCTCGAGAAAAAAGAACCACCACTAGGGTTTAACTGACCCACCACCCAACACTTCCTTCGAACTGCAAACCCAAACCAACTAGGCACAAAAGCCCCACCCACGGTCTTCAACCAGGCACAAAACCCCCGCACGCTTAGGGAGAAAGAAACACCGATGTAGATGAAAAAAAAACTTTGCACTGATAAAAAAACACAAACCCAGACCTCCCCAAAATGCATGCACTCCCCACACTTCGCACGGCTAGGAAAAAACTAGAGGATCGGACTAGGGCACGAACGCCCTAGCTCGACATGCAGAGCAAAAAATCAACATCCCTCAATTACCCCATCATGATTAAAAAGAATATTAAATTTAAATTAATAATGATGTAGGTTTAAATCGTCATCATCAAATTAGGTTTTATAATCTAAGATTTAACCTGATTGTTTAAAATAGATACATCTCATTATTTAAATTGTGTAAAATTTAGTTGAATCAATTAAATCCTTTTCTTCAAAATTTAAATTAAAATCATTAAAATATAAGTTCTTCTATTCTTGATCAAATCTATTTATTAACATCCACTAACAAATAAAAATAATATTCCAAAGGAATAAAGTTTTACCCATTTAGTTAAATCGCAATATCCCATCCAAAAATAAATGTTAAAACAAAAAGGAGGAAAATAGAGAGAATGGGAAAAGAATATAAGGGCAATATTAAAATGCAAGCCCTAAAATTCCTCTCAATTAAAAAATAAATTTCCTTATGGGTAAAAACCCTAACCCTATTCTTCTCATTTCTCATTTTCTCCTCTTTGTTTTCTTTTCTCCTTTCTTTCTCTTTCTCTCTCATTTTTGCCTGTGTTTCTTTTGTTTGTGTTGCAGGTTGTGTTGGAGGCCATATATGAAATGCATATGATGGCATATATATATATTGATTGATTGTATATATGATATATACTCTGGATTTTAAAATATATATTTTATTTTTATATTGAAAAACCCTAAGGGTTTTTTTTTGTTTGTTTTGTTTTTGACAGTGGAAGGGTTGTTTGGAGACCAGCGGTCGTGAACTGGCGGAGGGCAGCATTGTGGAGAGGAGAGATTGTAGTGTGGTGGCTACAGAGTGGTGGCCATAGTGTATGGCGGTGGAGATCCAGTAGAGGTGCTGAGAGGGGGGCCGCGAAGGAGGAGCCACGACGGGAGGGGCAGAGACCGCAAAGTAGCGGAGTCTGGCGACGGTGGTAGTTCGTAGGGAGTCTGCGAGTGTAAGGGTTAAGGGGGAGTGTGGGGAGGGGGATGGAGCCCCCGCCCACATCCCATATGATGGGGTGTGGGTGGGGGCTCCGCCCCCCTCCCCACACCCATAAACATTGAAGGCACAACAGTGAGGGGTTCGAACCCCCCCACCATTTCATTATTTATTCGCTGTAAAAAAAAATGCGACTGCTAAAAATAATACAGTCCTTCAAATTTTCTCAGCATTTTATTATATTAATATTTTCTTTTATTTAAGTTTTATTCAATATAAATAAATAAATATATATATATATATATATACACAGCAGCCAAAATATTTAATGTAAATTCACAGTTTGTGATAATTTTAAAATATATACATAATATATAT
Source organism: Cunninghamia lanceolata (assembly GCA_027924645.1). NCBI lineage: Eukaryota > Viridiplantae > Streptophyta > Pinopsida > Cupressales > Cupressaceae > Cunninghamia > Cunninghamia lanceolata. The sequence goes on along the minus strand of BSBN01000472.1, from coordinate 10,151,851 downwards.
ATATATATATATATATATATATATATAATGTACTCTTTTTCTCTTTGGCAGAATAAATAAAATCAATTTATTTTTAAACACATAAAAAAAATACAATCATTTAAATTACACAAAATCTATATATATATATATATATAGTATTTTCAACTATTAATTTTCCTTCTAAACACTTGCAAGTTTTTTCTTTTAAACAAATACACAAAGATATATATCTATTTTTTTTTAATCAAATCTTCTACAAGACAAGGAACTCATTTTAAAATATATTCATTGTATGATTAATATTTACATTTTTAAAGAAAGAACAAATGCAAATAATTAAATACCTCTAATACATAACAACCACTAATTTTCTTTCTTCAAGAGTACAATATACAAATTTCATATTTTATCCCAATAATAAATCCACAACTTTCCTAGTTGGTAATTTTAAAATAAGCATGCAAATGAAATAGCATTGAAACCAAATCTTTTTCCCTTCAACATTTTTTTTTGAATGGTAAGCAACAAAATCAACAAATTTTAAATCTCAATTTCAAATGTAAATAACTTACACATAGGATAAAAAAAATATTTTTACAACAAGAGAGAGAACAAAGCTCTTCTCTTTGACAACTAACAAAAGATGCAAGTTCCTAAATAGGCCAAGCTCTCTCTCAAGAGCAAAAAGGAAATAGAACATCAACTCTAAGAACAAGGTGTTTTCTCCAACTTCACAACTTAGCTCCAATGAGCCTACATTAACATAACAAGGGGAAAGAAGCCACACATCTTACTCTCCTCCCTACCATAGACCCGCAAGAGGGTCACCCCTGAGCTAGGAAGGTCATCCACACACTTGGGAACTCATTCCACATCACAGCAAGACATTCTACAACCAAACACAATTTTACACCCATGGATAACACAACACAAGAACTCAACCAGGATGAGTTCAAAGGGGTAGGGGAGTGGACAACACTCAACTCAAGAGTGCCACTCCTACAAATATCCCAATACAAATTACTTCTCAAGGCCTCAAGCTAACACTTTTAAACACAATTTTCACAAGTTTCCATTTCGGCGCTCAAGCCATTTCACATATTGCTGAAAATCTCACATTGCCCTCAAGGCTACAACACCACAAACTCAAGGAAATGACCCCAAGGAGGTTCACTCCTCCCCCACCCCACACTTGTTGAGCATCTTCTCCCAAGTGGGAGAGGCTCTTACAACACCCTTAAAAATTTCCCCACAACAACAAATAAAAAATTAAGAATAGATCTCACACAAGCAAATAAAAATACATAAGGGAAGGCCTTAGCCTTGAAACCAACCTTAAAAAGCCCTGTTATCTCCCAGATTTGTACCCTTATTACAGTTGTGAAACTTTAGCAATCTGGAGATATAATGGGAATGATCTTGAAGTGTGGGACCTTGTGAGTTGAGATCAGACCTCCAGAGAATGCTGGTTCCTCTCTCTAAGCCTATTACTTAGAGCAATGCATCTAAACCTAGCTCTAATATTTGCAGGGGAAAGAGTTAGAAGGAAACTGAAATGGAAAGGAGTGATGCACTAGATTTAGTGAGTGATGGTGATTTTGGTGTAGGCACAACAATGATTTCAATGATGGAGAAGATTCACATAGACTTATCATTGATTGAGGCTTCGGTATGAAGGTTCAACCTACAGAGGAGCTGTTTTTCTCACAGAACAGATAGTAACTTCAATTAAAACATAGAAATCAAGACACAAGAGAGGCAAGAAGTCATGCATATATTAATCATGAAGGCCAAAGACCATTACAATACAAAATGTTTAGTAGCAGAAGAGATCTCACTACAAAAAATTTGGTAGCATAACAGCCCCAATACCACCATCCCCCTTTTTAAAAGAGTTTTCACTACATTTTATAGGTCAGACTCTTGCCAGAAAAGCATGGAGTCGCTGCTCCATGGATCTGAGGTCATTAATGCCAGAATAAGGAAGCATGGGCAGAGGCGTGGTGAAGGGACAGGGACCATGCTACTGCCAGGACCAAAACCACAAAAAATGGCTGCCAGAAAGCAAGACAGGATAGGGCATTGAAGAAGAAACCCCCAAAGTCACCGCCCAACACGTGAAGATCAGCCTCGCAAGACATAGAGCCCATGCACATTGATGAGTGGAGCCATACGCTATGAATGCACCTGCAAGAACCACCAACCGGAGCTACTGAGAACAGCCTCAAAACATGCCAGAATGACCACTGAGACATCTTATCAGCTGAGCATGCAAAGCCAGATCCAAACTTGAAAGTGAAAAAATCCCCCTCAAAACCCTGCCAAATGAAAGAGGTGAAAACAAGCATCTTTGCCTTTTGCAGCATGAGGAAATTTGCTAAAACAGAGGAGATACGAGTGGTCAAAGTTGCAATCAAATGTGTGTATATATCCCTTTGCATCTGTGCTTGTATCGGCCTTGAAACCTCCTCTGAAACTGCCTTTGCATATGCAAAGTGCTTTGTATATTCTCTTGCATATCGGCTTTGTATATCTGATTGTATGTTTAAACATACAATTGCAAATATACAAACACATGTATATACAATGTGCGGACCCCAACACTGAATTTGGCGAATTTGACTTTACAGTCAGGTCCGCCTTGTATATTTCTTTCTTGTACATTTCATTTCTATATTGCAAGATACAATGCACTCAATATATAAGCCACAGACCTGAAACATTTGATCAACTAGATTGGAGAAATTTGAAATCTGAGCCTTATATTTTAAGAATGCATATTTGATTATATGTGCAAACATACAATCACAAATATACAAGTGGTGGGCCCCAGCTTTGAATCACTTTCCCTCGCATGTTGACTTTGCACATTTCCCCTTGTATATTTCTTTGCATCTGTTGCTTGTATGTAGGTCTTGTATGTCCTTCCTTTGTACTACATATACAAACTGATTTGTATATGACCTTGTATATCACCAACATACAAGGGTTTTTTGTATGCATTCTTTGTATGTGCCCGATGCATGTTTTGCTTGTATGTCCAAACATACAATCGCAAATGTACATTTGGTGGACCCCACCCTTTGCATCACTTCTTTGTATGTTTGACCCCTTGTATATTGGATTTGTATATGCAAACATACAAAGCGAAATATACAAGCCACTGTTACAGCTACCTTACTATATTGCACATGCATATCTCCTTGTACCTTTGGTGAAAGCTCTTTATATATTCTGTCGATGTACATTGCAAATGTACATTGGCCCCTGTATCTTTGCCCTTGCATGTGACCCTTTGCATATCACAAATGTATGTGCATATACAAACAATTGTAGCCGATGCATCTTGTTGGCCCCTCCTCTTGTATGTCTGCATTGTATATTCAAACATTCCAACTCAATATACATTCATCTTTGCATATGCGATAGTGATCTGATGTATATTGACTTGCATTTTTTCCATTGCACATTGACTAATGTACATTCTGCTTTGTATGTCGGCCTTGTATGTCCAACATACAATGATCTTTGTATATGCATCAGCCATTGGGGAGATTTTAAACTTGGCTGCCGATGAGGCTAGTCTGGCCAATGACCCTTTCACTGTAGCGAATGTATGTCGGCCTCTTGTGTATTTTTCATTGTATATACCTGTTGTATGTGCAAACATACAAACCCGATATACATTCTATCCTGACATACAAGCGTAGAATATTTTGGGAATCTGTGACAGATTCCCCAAATGCACATACAAACCCGATGTGCATACAAAGATGCATACAATCATTTTTACTTTCTTGAAGGTCGATTTAACTCTTTTTGGCCCGCCAATGTACATCAGCACTTGTATGTCAACCTTGCATGTTTGTCGATTACATCTAGGACCTTTGCATAACACAAATGTATGTTCCAACATACATTGGTGAATGTATATGCGAATATACATAAAAAATTCACCTATCTTTTCGTTGTATGAAACTGAGAAACCCTGCGATGGGAAGCACTTGAGGACAAAAGGTTTCTGGGTTTTTGTCAAAGATTCTCCAAATGGGATTTTGAGAAATTTGGCAAGGCAAAGCATGAGTAATTGAAGAATTTGAGCTTTCTCTCCTTCCATTTAGGCTTTCTTTGATCAGATTTCTTTAATAGAAGGAGGGAAACAGGAATATTTTGGGGCTAGGCAAAATATGACAACATTGGTGACCTCTCAGGGGTGTTTTCTTGCTAAACAAATGATCAGTGGCCTTACATCCATTGGGCATGGAGTCAAAAGACTGAAAATACTTTTGACAAACATCTTGACCTTAGTAACCCAGTATGACAGCAAGGAAGAACACAGGAAGACCAAAACCAAAGTAAAAGCTGAAAGCAACCCACAAATTGTGCTAGGCAGCACTTAGGGAAAATAAAGAAGCATCTAAACTATTGTGCAGCAGCACTTATTAAAAGAAAGAAACCTAATCTACTAATCTTCAAGGTAGCTCACACCTCAAAACACCTCTTTAGGTGCATCCCATTGACTGGGATAGGCAAGTTTTCTCCATCCATGTTCAATAACTGAAATGCATTGTGCTCCTTGCATTCAGTAATGATAAATGGGCCACTCCACATGCTATCAAACTTGGAGTGCCTCCCTAGCTTGCTTTTTAATTCATCCCATTTGAGCACCATATCACCTTCCCTGAAATTTTTGGGAGTGGCCTTCTTGTCAAAAACTCTCTTTTTCTAAAGTTGATGATACTCCATAGCCTTCTTAGCTTTGTCTTTGACCTTTTCAAGCTCGATGAGTTGAGCATATCTGACAGCCATGGGATCCTCCTCTTCAAACATCTCCAGCTGATTCATGATGTCAAGAGCTGGTAGCTCTACAGATAGAGGCAATCTTGCCTCCTTTCCATAAACTAGCATATATGGAGAGTTCCCAATAGACCTCTTGGGAGTTATTCTATATGCCCATAAAGAAGATTTCAAATTGGTATGCCAGGCTCTCTGGTTATCCTCCATTGTCCTTTTAATAATTCTTATGAGATTTTTATTTGTGGATTCAACCAAACCATTACCCTGTGGGTAATAATTTGATGAAGTGCCCAGATAGGTCCCATTCTTCATAGCCTAGTCAGTTATCTTTAATCCAACAAAGGCCAAGGCATTGTCTGAGATGATTGATTCAGGTACCCCAAATCTAGATACCAAATCACCATAAAAGTTCAAAACAACACTCTCATTGGATTCCTTCAGAGCCACTGCTTCAGTCCACCTTGTGAAATAGTCTATTGCTGTAAGCACCCACCTGTGGCCTGCACTAGATGGTGGATTAATGGGACCTATAAAATTGATGCCCCATCTCATGAAGGGCTTCTCTACTTGAATTGGCTACAGGGGTAGAGCTGGCAGCCTTTCTTTGCCTACAAAAATGGCATACTTCACATACTTTCTAGCCCATGTGTGAGCATCCTTGAATAAGTTGGGCCAGTAATATCCAACTCTCATTATTTTCCAAGCAGTAGTCCTTGGGGCAAAATGACCCCTTGTTGTTCCATCATGAAACTCACGCAGCACCTTGTCAGTCTGATCTTCATCAATGCATCTTAACAATACACCATTAAAATCTTTCCTAAAAAGGATGCCATTGATTAAAATGTATGGAATGGACTGCAATTAGAAATATCTCCTCTTGGCTCTATCTAGACCTGCTGGACATTCACCAGTTTGCAAAAAATGAGGCATTTCAATAACCCAATCTGTGCCCACTACTATTGTATCAGCTTGATGCTCATCTTCAAAGGCCAGAAGCACTTTCTTTTCCTTCTCTGCTTCATTTTCAGAACTAGCAGCAAGCTATTCGTTGAGTCCTCTACCTCTGACAAGCTTGGTTACTTTGATATCTACGTCATACTCCATGACTTTGGTAATCCAACCAACTCTCTTCTCATTTACATCCTTAATAGGAACTCCTTCACGCTAGGGTGAGCAACTATCAAATGTATCTTATTGTTAGAAACAAGATGCTGAAACTTCTTGAAGCTCCTTACCACCGCAAGGACATGTTTTTCAATGAAGCTATACCTCTGCTCATACTCCTCCAGCCCTTGACTAAAGAAAGTAATTAGCTATTCAAAGCTATCACTCTGCTGCTGTACTAGAATCACAGAGATTGTATCTAGACAGCCATAAGCATATAAAATAAATATTTGGAGAAGTCAGGATTTACCAGAGTTGGCACAGCTAACAATGCTTCTTTGATGGACTCAAAGCTGAGTTTGGCCTCTTTCGTCCAACTGAAAACTATATTTTTCTTTAGCATAGCGGTCAATAGCTTCAAAAGGTTTGCAATATTAGGTATGAATCTTCGCAGAAAATTAATTCTGCCAATAAAACTTTGAAGTCCCTTCTTGTGGCTGGGTAAGGGCAGCTCCAGAATAGCTCTTACCATTTCAGCATCAATGGTAATGCCTTCCTTTGACACAATGTGCCCTAACAGCTTGCCTTCATGCATAGCGAAAATGCATTTCTTGGGATTGAGAGATATCCCAAACTCTTTGCATCTCTCAAAAACTTGCCTCAAGTGGGATAAATGTTTAGACACATTCTTGGAAAAGACCGTTATGTCATCAAGGTACACCAGCACCAATTTATACAGCAAACCCTTAAAAGCCATGTCCATAGCTCTCTGAAAAGTTGAGCCATCATTTGACAGACCAAAGGGCATCCTTTTGTAGGCCATGGTGCCCCATTTGGTAGTAAAAGCAGTTTTAAACCGATCTTCCTCCTTGACTAACACTTGGTTATAATTGGAAAATCTGTCAAGTAAGGAGAATCTTTCTGAACCAGCCACTACTTGCAAAATTTGCTCCATTAAGGGCAGCGGGTAGTGGTCCTTCAGAGAGGCTCTATTTAGGTCTCTAAAGTCAACACACAGCCTAATGTCTCCATTATTTTTCCTCACAGGGACAAGGTTGGAGACCTAAGAAGTATGCTTGATCAGGAAAATGATCTTTCCCTCGATCAGCTTAGTTAAGTCTTTAATCATCAGGGGCTCTAGCTTTGGGTTTAGAGGTCTTTGCTTCTGCCTTACAGGTTTTGCACCTCGCTCTAACTCCATGGTATGTTGGGCAATATGAGGATCAAATCCCTTCAAAACTGAATAATCCCAAGCAAACACATCTTCAAATTCTTAACAAAGAGCAATAAAAGCTCTCCTATCCTTAGGTGAACAGATTTTACCTATTTTGAGAAGTTTACACTTGAAAATTTCCAACTCCTCATAATGCTCTTCCTTTATCTGCATGCCAGTTTTGCTCTTCTTCAGCTGGTCATCCATACCAAAAATAGATTCCAAGGTTACCAATCCCTTGGGTATCTTGTTTGTTCTCAACTAAACAATTTGATCATTGCCATACTACTGTTTGAGTTTATCCTGATTCATCACAGAAAACTCATCCTCTTCTAACAAGAACCGCAGGATCCGCTCATCACTCTCAAAAACCTGCCAATGAATGTCATTGTCAGGGATAGAAGGCCTATCAACTATTTTCACATGAGTTTGCACCTTCTCTCTTTGAATATCACTGGGGATGTCAAACTAGGCCCCAATTGCAGCTAACCTATCAGCATGAGAGTTCTAATTTCTTGGAATAGAGGTCAGATTGAAAGCATCAAACTCTTCAATCATATCCCACACCCTATGCTTGTAGCATTTCAAAGTATCATTCTTCATAACATGCAGTCCCCCTTACCTGATTTACATTGAGTTCACTATCCCCAAACACTTGTAAATAACCAATTTTCCTCTTTCTTGCCCACTGCAATCCTTGGATCAATCCCTCATATTCGGCAGTATTATTAGTGCATGAAAAGGCAAAACAGAAAGAAGAAGAATATCTTTCACCTTGTGGAGACACAAGCATTGTACCACCACTAGATCCATTCCTATTTCTAGAGCCATCAAAGTACATTTTCCATACTTCCTTTTGCTGCTCTATCTACTGTTCTGCATTCTTTACAAGGTTTGGAATTTCTGTTTCAGGTTCGTGCAGTATGTAAATTCCCATACCAGTTTCTTGAATGTGTCCCTCTGGATCATCTACAATATTTTCTAAGGCCCACTCCCTTAATAGCACTTCGGTATACTCTTAGCTTGCAGCTCTTGGGCAGCAATACGCTCAAGATCATCAGAAATAAAGCAATTTGCATAAACCGCACTTGGTGTGTAAGGTTCTATGTGATGTTTGGCAAGTAATTCAGACTTTAGGGTCACTTTGGTGCCATATTTGGTCTTGAAAAACATGTGTGACCAATTTGAGGATAAATATCCTCCTATCTTGGCTGTGAACTCCCTTGATAAACACATGGCAAAATGAGGAGGTAGATCTATGACGAACACCTCCTAAAAAATGGACACGTTTGGGCAAGTATGCAAAGTGAGACCTAGGTCTTTTATCACACCTACAGTGTTAACAGCTATGCCATCTAGCTAGAGTACACCCTTTGTTAGGGGTTGGTATTTTAATCCTAATTGGTTTGCAATCTATTTTGGCATTACATAACTAGTTGCACCACTATCCACCATGCAATTATGCACTAACTTGTCTCCTATTATTAATGACACATAAAATGGAAGAGGTTTAGCACTCTTGCTTGGCTATTTGCTATTGTCCTGGGATGAATTGGTAAGGACAGCCCTAGCTAGGTCAACAGTTGTATCATTTGATGCCTTTAAACCAGACAAAGTAGATTGTAACATGTCCTTTTGACTTGGGATCGCTAAGGAATCCTACATAGACATTGTCACGTTCATCTTCTTCATATTTTCAATGATATTGAAAGGTGTAGTAACACTTACCTTCTGATGCGGCTTTGCAACGGCAATATCAGCCTGCATATGAGGTTGTTCTTTGGCAGTTGCTTGAGCATTCCTTTGCAACACATGGGGAAACTAGGATGTAGAAGGATCAGCAGGTCCCTTTTCTTTGCTTGCTACTTGATGTATCTCATAACTCCTCCTTTTGGCTCTTGTGTTCACTGCAACTGAAGTGTCATCTCTGTTCATTCCACAAAACTCATTTTCCTACCAATTTAGGAAGGCAGTATTATTCTGAGGCTTCTCTATCTGTTGTACAGTCCCAGCATTACGTGTGCTTAGCTACAAAACTGCAACATTTTGCACCATCAGGGCCTGATTTATCGCTCCATTTGGGTAGGTTGCCTAACCGTGTGGCTGATTGCATAAAGAGCACCATTCATACTCAGCTACAAGGTTGTTCTGAACAGGGACGAGGTCACTGACAACACTGATGGGCTTAGGATTGTAAGGCTGGAAAGGCCTCTAGTTCACATTCTGCCTAGCCCCCTAGTAATTGTTCTGATAAGGTGGCCTATTAGCTTGGTATGGCTGGTTCTATCCCTGATAAACCAAGCCTTGCCCTTGGCTATGTGGCTGATAAGGTTGTCTGCTTTGGAACTACTACTTTTTGATATTCGTCAGCTCATTACCAAAAGATTACAACAATCCTTTGATCTCTTGTAACTTGAAAGACTGAGTTTGAGCAGTGCTTTCTGACCTATTGGGTTACGGATTAGTTGCTGGTAACGCTGGTGCAGTAGGTATAACAGTAATGGGAGGCACATACATTGGAAATGGATGTTGAATAGTGGGGAAAATTGGCAAAGGAGGCCTAGGGGCAATTTTACCAGCTTGAATGAGGTTGTTTTTAGCTCTTATGGCTATGGTATAAGCTTGTGGTAGGGAAATTCCTCCCATAGATTGAATCATGATAGAGATATCACTGTTTAAAGCTCTCAAATAATACAAGAAGGCATGATCACCTATAGGCCTTACCGTTGGTGGTATTCTATCCCACGTCTTTTGGAAATGGTGGTTGAAGGCTGACATAACTTCATGAGGGGCTCTTTTAATTGTAGACATCTGCTCCACCAGTGACAGATGGTCTAATTTGTCTTCAAAGAAGTTGCACAACTCTTCTCCCAAGCGATCCCATGAATCTATGGAATTCACCGACAGACTTCTTAACCACTGCAAAGCCTTCCCTTTGAGGGACACTGCTAACAGCCTAATTGTGACATTCTCTTCTGTCACATGATGGATATCACACAGGTTTGCAATGTCTTTGATATGCTCAGCTGGAGTAGTCTGATCTTCACCATTAAAAATGGTAAACTTTTCAAGGCAGTGACAGGGATATCATCATGCTGAGCTAGATTCAATGGGCTGCCTTGGTTGAATGCAACAAAAGGTTGATTTTTGATTGCAAGAATCATTGTGATTGAGATTCTTGGGACAGTGTGAGTTCCAACAGTTGGGGGAGTCGACTTGGCTCTCCTAGACTGGACACAAGTCTTCTTGGGCTTCTTAGCTGCTATCCCTCTTCTCCTAGGTGGGGATAATTGCAAGTATTCAAAAGGTGAAGAACTGCTTCTGGTATGTATTCTTCTCATAAGAAGAAATATATTGATTCTGCTAAACCAAAGCTTAGAGTCGCCAGATGTGCAGGTTTTATCCTCTTATAGGTCTGGAAATCACTGACTGCACATCAAAACCAGTAATAAGGTAGAATTTGAACTTGTTATTCTAATCCTAGGTCCCACCGAGCGTGCCATAAACTATTATCTCCCAGATTTACACCCTTGCTGCAGTTGTGAAACTTTAGCAATCTGGAGATACAATGGGAATGATCTCGAAGTGTGGGACCTTGTGAGTTGAGATCAGACCTCCAAAGAAGGCATGTTCCTCTCTCTGAGCCTATTACTTAGAGCAATGCATCTAAACCTAGCTCTAATATTTGTAGGGGAAAAGAGTTAGAAGGAAACTAAAATGGAAAGGAGTGATGCACTAGATTTAGTGAGTGATGGTGATTTTGGTGTAGGCACAACAATGATTTCAATGATGGAGAAGATTCACACAGACTTATGATTGATTGAGGCTTCGGTATGAAGGTTCAACCTACAAAGGAGCCATTTTGCTCATAGAACAGATAGTAACTTCAATTAAAACACATAAATCAAGACACAAGAGAGGCAAGAAGTCATGCATATATTAATCATGAAGGCCAAAGACCATTACAATACAAAATGTTCAGTAGAAAAAGAGATCTCACTACAGAAAATTTGGTAGCATAACAGCCCCAATACCACCATCCCCCTTTTCAAAAGAGTTTTCACTGCATTTTATAGGTCAGACTCCTGCCAGAAAAACATGGAGTTGCTGCTCCACAAATCTGAGGTCATTAATGCCAGAATAAGGGAGCATGGGCAGAGGCGTGGTGAAGGGACAGGGACCATGCTGCTGCCAGGACCAAAACCATAGAAAATGGTTGCCAGAAAGCAAGACAGGACAGGGCATTGAAGAAGAAACCCCCAAAGTCACCGCCCAACATGCAAAGATTGGCCCCGCAAGACATAGAGCCCATGTGCATTGATGAGTGGAGCCATACGCCATGAATGCACCTGCAAGAACACCAACCGGAGCTACTGAGAATAACCTCAAAACACACCAGAATGAATGCTGAGACATCTTATCGGTCGAGCATGCAAAGCCAGATCCAAACTTGAAAGTGAAAAAATCCCCCTCAAAATCCTGTCAAATGAAAGAGGAGGTGAAAACAAGCATCTTTGCCTTTTACAACATGAGGAAATTCACTAAAATGGAGGATATATAGGCAGTCAAAAATGCAATCAACTGTGTGTATATATCACTTTGCATCTGTACTTGTATCATCCTCTGAAACCTCCTCTGAAACTGCCTTTGCATATGCAAAGCGCTTTGTATATTCTCTTGCATATCGACTTTGTATATCTGATTGTATGTTTAAACATACAATTGCAAATATACAAACACATGTATATACAATGTGTGGACCCCAACACTGAATTTGGTGAATTTGACTTGACAGTCAGGTCCGCCTTGTACATTTCTTTCTTGTATATTTCATTTGTATATCACAAGATACAATGCACTCAATATACAAGCCACGGACCTGAAACATTTTATCAACTAGATTGGAGAAATTTGAAATCCGGGCCTTATATCTTAGGAATGCATATTTGATTGTATGTGCAAGCATATAATCACAAATATACAAGTGGTGGGCCCTAGCTTTGAATCACTTTCCCTCGCATGTTGGCTTTGCACATTTCCCCTTGTATATTTCTTTGCATCTGTTGCTTGTATGTAGGTCCTATATGTCCTTCCTTTGTACCGCATATACAAACTAATTTGTATATGACCTTGTATATCACCAACATACAAGGGTTTTTTGTATGCATTCTTTGTATGTGCCCGATGCATGTTTTGCTTTGTATATGAAAACATACAAAGCGAAATATACAAGCCACTGTTACAACTACGTTACTATATCACACATGCATATCTCCTTGTACCTTTGGCGAAAGTTCTTTGTATATTCTACCGATGTACATTGCAAATGTACATCAGCCCCTATATCTTTGCCCTTGCATGTGACCCTTTGCATATCACAAATGTATGTGCATATACAAACAACTATAGCCTATGCATCTTGTTGGGCCCCCCTCTTATATGTCTGCATTGTATATTCAAACATACCAACTCAATATACATTCATCTTTGCATATGCGATAGTGACCCGATGTATATTAACTTGCATTTTTTCCATTGCACATTGACTAATGTACATTCTGCTTTGTATGTCGGCCTTGTATGTCCAACATACAATGATCTTTGCATATGCATCAGCCATCGAGGAGACTTTAAACTTGCCTGCCGATGAGGCTGGTCTGGCCGATGACCCTTTCATTATAGCGAATGCATGTCAGGCTCTTGCGTATTTTTCATTGTATATACCCATTGTATGTGCAAACATACAAACCCGATATACATTCTATCCCGACATACAAGTGCAGAATATTTTAGGAATCTGCAACAGATTCCCCAAGTGCACATACAAACCCGATGTGCATACAAAGATGCATACAATCATTTTTCACTTTCTTGAAGGCCGATTTAACTCTTTTTGGCCCGCCAATGTACATCAACACTTGTATGTCAACCTTGCATGTTTTGCGATTGCATCTAGGCCATTTGCATAACGCGAATGTATGTTCCAACATACATTGGTGAATGTATATGCAAATATACATAAAAAAATGTACCTATCTTTTCCTTGTATGAAACTGAGAAACCCTACGATGGGAAGCACTTGAGGACAAAAGGTTTATGAGTTTTCTAGGTTTTTGTCAAAGATTCTCGAAATGGGATTTTTGGAAATTTGGCAAGGCAGAGCATGAGTAATTGAAGAATTTGAGCTTTCACTCCTTCCATTTAGGCTTTCTCTAATCGGATTTCTTCGATAGAAGGAGGGAACCATGAATATTTTGGGGCTAGGCAAAATATGACAACAAGCCCAATTTGGTAGATGGTTGATGTAGAGCTTCTCCAAATCCTCCTCCAACATAAGCCACAAAACTCTCTCTAACTTTTTTTTTCCTAAATTAAAATTCAAACAATAAAATTTACCAAAAATTCAACAACCCATAACCTTCTCCAAGTGGGATTAAAATAAGCTCTACCCATGAGCTTTGAGGAATGGGGAAGTGACACTTGTCACCTCCTCACTCTTCCTTCCCACTACAAGCAAGACCCATGGGATGGGTGATGACACATGTCACTTACCCATCCCCAAGTCTCTCTCTCCCTTCCACTTGTCCTCTCTTAAACATATGGGAGGGAAAAGTGGAGCTTAAGAGGGAATGGGTGACACATGTGTCCCATTCCTTTCCTCCCAAGAGGGACCACAACCGTCACCAATTGTGAGAGAGACTTGGAGTAAAGTCCTCCACAATTGGGGGGTCTTGGAGACATCCCCAACCTACGGAAGAGGAAAGGATGGGGTTAAGTGTTGGACCCACTCATCCTCTCCCTCTCATGGCTCCAATTTCCTCACTTTACTTCAGGGTGAAGTTAAAGTGACCAAATGGAGGTTTCACTAGGTTTACACAAGTCAAAAAGGTCCCTAGACCCAAGGGATACAACCCAGGGTCAAGTTTAGCTCATTTTGAGCACCAAGGGTTGAGTTAAAGCACATGAAAAGGGGTCTCAAAATTATAACTTAAAAAATGAAATTTAAAAGACAAAATTCTTAAAACACCAATCAGAATTCAAAATAAAAGAGGGGTAGACTTAACCTGACTAACAACATGCAATTAACATTATAGAATTTCATCATGCATAGAGTTGATCTTGGTTCCTTATGGAACTAGATCGGCTTCACAAGGGATAACAACATCATGTGCAGGATGATCTCCAATTTATGTGGCTTGTTAGAAATACCTGTGCACTCAAATGAAAAGTTAATTCCACATATATATAAAATAGCCAAAGCAAATTAAAGCATACACTCGTATAAAATATCACAAGTTCTCATAAGCATCAAGGAAGTCACATTACAATTTAGATTCTAAATTCTACATTTCAAACATCCATTCCCAAGATTGAATCACATAACAAATTTCTAACATCATCCAATTAGTTTTCCCATAACATCATAATATAAACCATCTATCTAACATCATCAGTAAAGCAATATCCAGGTCTAAACACATCGTAAACATACTAAGAATAACAATCCACATACAACATAAAGTCTAATAGTTTAGGAATTTGGGATCAAAAGTCCCACAAGTCTAAATGTATCATCAACAGTAAAATAAATAGTCAAGTATAAGGGAGTGAAAAGTAGGCCTCACATCCTCCCCCCTAAGATGGTACTTCCTCCTAGAAGTAGTCAAAGAGGTGAGGATAAAGGGCCCTCAATCTCGCTGCATCCTCCCATGTCGTTGTAACCTCATCATACATGTCCCATTGGACTCTAACCTAGTCCAGCACTCGACCTCGAAGGCCCAGCGTCTGACGAGCTAATATGCAAATTGGCTCCAAAGCCACCTAACCATTTGCCTCTACCTAAATAGCACTCCAATCCAATACATGATATAAATCAGAGATGTACCGTTGTAAAACTGAAACATGAAAAACATCATGGATACATGACAGGCTAGGTGGCAAGGCTTGACGATAGGCTATAGGTCCTATCTGCTCCAAGATCTCAAAAGGTCCTACAAACTGTGGTGCAAGATTAGAGCCCTTTCCATACGGATTGGACTCTTGTGTGGCCGCACTCTAAGGAATACCCTATCACCCACTGAGAAGCTCTGATCAATTCTCTTAGCATTGGCATACTTCTTCTATCTATCCTGTGCCTCTTGAAGTCTCTGCCTAATCAGTGTGACCTGCTGCTCCATATCCTGAACTAAGTCTAGACCAATGGCAACCCTATCCTCTATCTGTTCATCGGTCTCAAGATGATAGGTGGAACTAAAGTTGAACTATGTGCCCAATGCTTGCTACAAGGCTCTCCAAAAGGTTGAAGTGAATACTGAGTCCCTATCAAAAATGATATGGTGAGGTACCCCATGTAATCTAACAATCTGACCCAAGAATACTCTCGCCATAGATGGTACATTGTACATCATGCGTACAGATGAGAAATGTGCCACCTTGGTCAACTTGTCAACCGTCACCATGATGGCATCATGGCAGCATGATGACATAGGAAGACCAACAATAAAATCCATGGAAATGGTGTCCCATTTCCACTCAAGTATCTCGTAAGGGTATAAAAGACCTGTTGGATGCTGATGCTAGGCCTTGACCCTCTGGCACTCAAGACAATGAGCAATGTATTCTGCAATATCTCATCTCATACCTGCCCAATGGTATAACTATCACAAATTGACATGCATCTTCTTCACCCCTAGGTGTGTTGTATAAGGTGCTCTATGAGCCTCTGAAAGAACCACTGCATGAAGGTCACCCGTACGGGGTACATAGATGCACTATCGATGTCTCAACAAACCATCTAACTCAAGGGAATATCCTACGAATCTGCTCTTAAGGGCCCTCTATTTCTAGATCTCCTGCTGCACCTCAAGAAACTACTCGTCCTCAGGAAGATGTTGTATGATACACTCTCTCAAATCCACACTCAAGGTCAAGGTCAGGATCTCATGGTGTCTCCGACTCAAAGCGTTAGCAACCACATTCTCCTTCCCTTTGATGTAGTGGACATCAAAGTTGTACTCGCATAAAAACTCCATCCAACACCGCTGGCGGGTGTTCAAATTTGGCTATGTGAATATGTACTGCAAGCTATGATGATCCGAATGGAGCTCAAAGTGATGAGCCAAAAGAAAATGTCTCCAACAAACAAGAGCATGTACCACTACTGCAAGCTCTAAATCATGAGTAGGGTAGTTTAGTTCATGTGTCTTGAGCTTACGTGACTCATATACAATCACCCTACCACCCTGCATAAGCACGGCTCCCAAACCCTCTAGTGATGCATCTGTGCAAACAACAAAATCCTTTGCAAGATCTAGAACCGCTAAGATGGGAGCGCTGATAAGATGCTCCTT
The DNA here is from genome assembly GCA_027924645.1 of Cunninghamia lanceolata. NCBI lineage: Eukaryota > Viridiplantae > Streptophyta > Pinopsida > Cupressales > Cupressaceae > Cunninghamia > Cunninghamia lanceolata. The sequence continues at coordinate 10,135,405 of BSBN01000472.1, read as the reverse complement.
GGGGACCCCAAAGGCCCTCTCGCATTGCTCGGTCCAAGTGAAACTCTTCCCTTTCTGCTGAAGGGAAGTGATGGGGTGTGCTATGCTAGAAAAGCCCTCTACGAATCTATGGTAGTAACTGGCTAATCCCATGAAACTCCTGACCTCTGTCACACTAGTAGGTGCTGGCCAATCTTGAATAGCCCTGATCTTTGATGGATCTACGGAGATGCCATCACCTGATAGGATGTGCCCCAAATACTGCACCTTTGTCCTGAAGAAGGCACACTTCACTAGGTTGCCATAAAGCTGCTACTCTCACAAGCACTACAAAACTTGACATAAATGATCCACATGCTCCTCCTTGGTCTGCGAATAGATCAAAATATCATCGAGAAAGATGATCATGAACCAATCCAAGTAAGTGTGGAACACCCCGTTCATGAGACTCATGAACACTGTAGGGGCGTTTGTCAAACTGAAGGGTACCACTATGAATTCGTAATGGCCATATCTGGTTCAAAAAGCAGTCTTATAAATATCTACCTTTGTGATGTATAATTGGTGATACCCAGATTTTAGATCAATTTTTGAGAACACACTGGCTCCCTGCATCTGGTCAAAAAGGTCATCAATCCTAGGCAAAGGATAATGGTTCTTCACCGTCACCTTGTTTATCTACCTATAATCCATGCACAAGTGAAGAGACCCATCCTTCTTCACGAAGATAACCAGTGTGCCCCATGGTGATATGCTAGGTCAAATGTGCCCCTTCTCAAGTAACTCCTCTAACTGTAGTTTGAGCTCTGTGAGCTCATGTGTAGTCATCCTGTAGGGTGCACAAGACACTGGCTCTGCACTTGGCACTAGATTGATGTGGAAATCTACCTTTCTGTGTGGAGGCATACCTGGTAATTTCGGTGGAAACACATCGGCAAACTCTCTCAGGATAGGGTGATCATCCAATGAAGCCTTAGGCTCATCCTTTGATCTGTCACTAACGGTGATAGTGAACATCTGACATCCCTTCCACATGCAGCGCTTAAACTGCTGAGCGGATATCATACGAAAAATTGTGGGTTTCTGAATGCCCACTATCTCAACCAGTACACCATGATCATTTAAGCAGCTAATCATCCTTCGATGACAATCTAGCTTAGCTCTATGAGCCGCAAGTCAATCCATACCCAAAACCACACCGTAAGATCCTAATGGCATAACTCTAAGGTCACAAGATGTAGTGAAGGAACCCAAGGAAATCTCACAATCCCAAACCAAGGTATCTACTAACATCTTGGCCCCAGAGGCCAACTCAACCTCCCACCTAATGTCCTGCCTAGAAGCCACTAGCCTGCAACATTCCACTAACGATGTAGACAGAAAATAATCGGTAGCTCCATAGTCAAAAAGAATAGAGATGGAGGCATCCCCGATCGTACCTGATATCTCAATCATGAATGCCTAATAGTCAGCCTAGTAGTTATCAACTGCTACAAACATGCATTGGGACTTGCCCACATCTCCTACAGTCTACTCTGACCCTTTTGAATGGGGTTGTCCCCCTGCCATGAAACCCTGTGGACACTCTCTAGCCAAATGCCCTGTCCCACCACAAACATAACATGGGCCCCTAGCCTATATCTACCTTGACTGAGTCCTACCCAACTACTGTTGTCTGATCTATCCTATGGACCCCTGTGAACCTCTATACGACTGCTATGACCTCGCGGGTCCCGCAGATGATCCTTGCTGTCTTTGATCCCTACACGGGCCTTGCTACTGCCAACCACAATTCTGTCCTCCCTGAGCCCTTTGTTGGAGTCTAGACCTCTGCTGATGCTGTTGTTGCTACTGTGGAGGCATAGGAGGTAAAGATGGAGAACTAAATCCTCCTCTTTGTGGTGTTGGTGGTGGTCTACAAAAGTTCTGCTACTACTGATGATTACGGTCCTGAAAAAAGTTCTGCTGCTACTGATGATTACAGTCCTGAAATTGCAAGCATGAATTCTACCCTTGTCCTTGAATCTCCTCTGCAATATAAGCCTTCTTGGCAGCCTCACTCATAGTTTGGGGGTCTGCCATACACACTAGTCCTACTATTACCTGATTCAAACCTCTGATGAATTTATGCACTAGGATTTTCTCATCGTGGAGATACTCTGTGTAACGTGAAAGCTCAATAAATCAGCTCTCATACTATGCAACTATGAGCCCTCTCTGATGTAAGTCATGGAACTCATCTATCTGGTGCTGCCTATAATGATTTGACAAGTAATGCACATTAAAGCGCTCTATGAAAATGTCCCATGTGAGTGTGTCTAATGATAACCGGTGCTTGCACTCCTCAGTGCGCCACCAAGTAGTTGTTGCATCTCTCAAGAGGTGTATTGCCACGCGTGCTTTCATGTTGCTCCCATAAGGTCACAATGCAAAGCATCTGTCAACACTGATGAGCCAAGCCTCAGCCTCAGCTCCCTCTATAGCTCCTCCGAAGGTAGGTGGATTAAGCCTAAGTAGGTCTCTGATTGGATCTCCTCTGTCTCTATGTCCTATAACCGACTCATCCATACCATACTCATAAGGTCCATGATGTACCTACTCAACCCTCATAGTCTCATCTCGTCTCGCATGTTGTAGAGGACTCCTACTCTGTGCTCTGTAAGCTAACCCCACCTCCTCCATAGTAGTATCTGGTATCTCTACAAAAGGCTCCACACGTGGCACCTCTTGCGGATCGATGCAGGCCTCTACAAGTGGCTCATCTCGTGACTCAGTACGTGGCTCCTCATGTGGCTTCTCTCGTGGATCAACGCGAGGCTCGTCATGTGGCACTGGTATAGCTGGCGGTAGCCTCTCTAACATGGCCTATAATGTCTGTAAAATCTGAGGTCCTATATCAAGTACTGGTGGTGCCTGTAGTACTAGCTGATCTGCTAAAGCTATGGGTACCTGAACCTCTACTGATGAATCACTATGCACCTCCGCGGATGCAGTGTTACGTGATCACGCTCACTGAATACATCAAGGAGGCATCCTACAAAACAAGGTAGGCACTAATTAATCAAAGTTGCAGAACAAGTAACGTGCCCAACTAAGCCCAGTGTTTAAACTTGGGCTCTGATACCAAATGTCATGCCCACATTTCCCATGCGGTCATGACACGCATCACACATGTCATGTCCACATTTGTCATGTGGTCATGACATGAAATATCAAAAAAATTTCTACGCTTCCCTAGAAAACCCCTCGCACGCGTAAGCGTGTTCAGTGGCGTTACGCTTAAAGCGTAAACATGACAGATGAATGCGGGGTAATGCATTCATGTGCGCATACAATTTGCAATGAAGGCTAACTAGGGGGTCTAAGTGACGTGGTTAACGTCACCAATAGGGTTAAGATCAACGATCGAAAGCCTAAGTTAATCTATGTGAATGAAGGGATTTTGACGTAAGTCAAAATCATTAGCCAAAATCAAGTGCATGAGAGAATATGATATACTACAAAAATCAAAAGATGATACTCAGCAAAAAATAATAGTATATTCCCAAACAAGGTTAAACTTCACTAACCTAGCTAAACCCTAAATTCCAGAAAAATTCGGCAGCATAACGCCTCACAGGCGTGAGTAGGGTTTATTGTACTAAAACTAATTTTGATCAAAAGGTTTACTAATTTGGTTTAAATTACTTACGTCTCACTAGTTGAATAGGTAGATCAGATGAATAAGTTAATTGAACATTTTTCAACAAAGTCTGATCAATTTGTTCTCCTTCATGTTTTCTATAATTTAAAATGTTTTTCAACAAAGCTCAATCAATCTGTTCTCCTTCACATTTTCGATCAATCAGAGTTATCTCTACATCATTTACATTATTCCTAATTTCTTGGTAGATCAAATCTCGTAAACAGGTTTTGCTAACTTCGTTTAAATAGTTTACTAGATTTCCAAGTCGGGTTTAAAACAACGTTTAAATTAATTTCATTAATTAAATTGCCCCATCATGATTAAAAAGAATATTAAATTTAAATTAATAATGATGTAGGTTTAAATCGTCCTCGTCAAGTTAGGTTTTACAATCTAAGATTTAACCCGATTGTTTAAAATAAATACATCTCATTATTTAAATTATGTAAAATTTAGTTGAATCAATGAAATCCTTTTCTTCAAAATTTAAATTAAAAATCATTAAAATATAAGTTCTTCTATTCTTGATCAAATCTGTTTATTAACATCCACTAACAAATAAAAATAATATTCCAAAGAATAAAGTTTTACCCATTTAGTTAAATCCCAATATCCCATCCAAAAAATAAATGTTAAAACAAAAAGGAGGAAAATAGAGAGAATGGGAAAAGAATATAAGGGCAATATTAAAATGCAAGCCCTAGAATTTCTCTCAATTAAAAAATAAATTTCCTTATGGGTAAAAACCCTAACCCTATTCTTCTCATTTCTCATTTTCTCCTCTTTGTTTTCTTTTCTCCTTTCTTTCTCTTTCTCTCTCTCATTTTTGCCTTTGTTTCTTTTGTTTGTGTTGCAGGTTGTGTTGGAGGCCATATATGAAATGCATATGATGGCATGTGCATATATATATATATATATTGTATATATGATATATACTCTGAATTTTAAAATATGTATTTTATTTTTATACTGAAAAACCCTAAGGGTTTTTTTTGTTTGTTTTGTTTTTGACAGTGGAAGGGCTGTTTGGAGACTAGCGGTGGCGGACTGGCATAGGGTGGCACTATGGAGAGGAGAGACCGCAGTGTGGTGGCCGTAGAGTGGTGGCCACAGTGTATGGCGGTGGAGATCCGACGGAGGTGCTGAGAGGGGGGCCGTGGAGGAGGAGCCATGACGGGAGGGGCGGAGAGCGTAGGGCGGCGGAGTCTAGCGATGGCGGTAGTTCGCGGGGAGTCCGCGGGTGTAAGGGTTAAGGGGGAGTGTGGGGAGGGGGACAAATCCCCCGCCCACATCCCATACGATGGGGTGTGGGTGGGGGCTCCGCCCCCCTCCCCACACCCAAAAACATTGAAGGCATAGCGGTGGGGGGTTTGAACCCCTCCACCATTTCATTATTTATTCGCTGTTAAAAAAAACATGACTGTCAAAAACAATACAGTCCTTCAAATTTTCTCAGCATTTTGTTTTATTAATATTTTCTTTTATTTAAGTTTTATTCAATATAAATATATATATACACACACAGCAGCCAAAATTTTTAATTTAAATTCACAGTTTGATATAATTTTAAAATATATACAGAATATATATATATATATATATTTATTTATTTATTTATATATATATATAATGTAATCTTTTTCTCTTTGGCAGAACAAATAAAATCAGTTCATTTTTAAACACATATAAAAAAAAATACAATCATTTAAATTACACAAAATCTATATATATATAATTTATATTTTCAACTATTAATTTTCCTTCTAAACACTTGTAAGTTTTTTCTTTTAAAAAAATACACAAAGATATATATCTATTTTTTTTTAATCAAATATTCTACAAGACAAGGAACTCATTTTAAAATATATTCATTGTATGATTAATATTTACATTATTAAAGAAAGAACAAATGCAAATAATTAAATACCTCTAATACATAACAACCACTAATTTTCTTTCTTTAAGAGTACAATATACAAATTTCATATTTTATCCCAATAATAAATCCACAACTTTCCTAGTTGGTAATTTTAAAATAAGCATGCAAATGAAATAGCATTGAAACCAAATATTTTTCCCTTCAAAATTTTTTTTGAATGGTAAGCAACAAAATCAACAAATTTTAAATCTCTATTTCAAATGTAAATAACTTACAAGATAAAAAAATATATTTTTACAACAAGAGAGAGAACAAAGCTCTTCTCTTTGACAACTAACAAAAGATGCAAGCTCCTAAATAGGCCAAGCTCTCTCTCAAGAGCAAAAAGGAAATAGAACATCAACTCCAAGAACAAGGTGTTTTCTCCAACTTCACAACTTAGCTCCAATGAACTTGCATTAACACAACAAGGAGAAAGAAGCCACACATCTTGCTCTCCTCCCTACCATAGACCCGCAAGAGGGTCACTCCTGAGCTAGGGAGGTCATCCACACACTTGGGAACTCATTCCACATCACAACAAGACATTCTACAACCAAATACAATTTTACACCCATGGATAACACAACACAAGAACTCAACAAGGATGAGTTCAAAGGGGTAGGGGAGTGGACAACACTCAACTCAAGAGTGCCACTCCTACAAATATCTCAATACAAATTACTTCTCAAGGCCTCAAGCCAACACTTTTAAACACAATTTTCACAAGTTTCTATTTTGGCTCTCAAGCCATTTCACATATTGCTCAAAATCTCATATTGCCCTCAAGGCTACAACACCACAAACTCAAGGAAATGACCCCAAGGAGGTTCACTCCTCCCCCACCCCACACTTGTTGAGCATCTTCTCCCAAGTGGGAGAGGCTCTTACAACACCCTTACAAATTTCCCCACAACAACAAATAAAAACTCAAAAATAGATCTCACACAAAGCATCACACAAGCAAATAAAAATACATAAGGGAAGGCCTTAGCCTTGAAACCAACCTTAAAAGGCCCAATTTGGTAGATGGTTGATGTAGAGCTTCTCCAAATCCTCCTCCAACATAAGCTACAAAACTCTCTCTAACTTTTTTTTTCCCAAAGTAAAATTCAAACAATAAAATTTGCCAAAAATTCAACAACCCATAACCTTCTCCAAGTGGGATTAAACTAAGCTCTACCCATGAGCTTTGAGGAATGGGGAGGTGACACTTGCCACCTCCTCACTCTTCCTTCCCACTACAAGCAAGACCCATGGGATGGGTGTTGACACATGTCACTCACCCATCCCTAAATCTCTCTCTCCCTTCCACTTGTCCTCTCTCAAACATGTGGGAGAGAAAAGTGGAGCTTAAGAGGGAATGGGTGACACGTGTCCCATTTCTTTCCTCCCAAGCGGGACCACACAACTCTAAGGTACCCTCACCAATTGTGAGAGAGACTTGGAGTAAAGTCCTCCACAATTGGGGGGTCTTGGAAACATCCCCAACCTAGGAAAGAGGAAAGGATGGGGTTGAGTGTTGGACCCACTCATCCTCTCCCTCCCATGCCTCCAATTTCGTCACTTTACTTCAGGGTGAAGTTAAAGTGACCAAATAGATGTTTAACTAGGGTTACACAGGTCAAAAAGGTCCCTAGACCCAAGGGGTACAACCCAAGGTCAAGTTTAACTCATTTTGAGCACCAAGGGTTGAGTTAAAGTAGATGAAAATGGGTCTCAAAATTATAACTTAAAAAATGAAATTCAAAAGACAAAATTCTTACAACACCAATCAGAATTTAAAATAAAAGAGGAGTATACTTAACCCAACTAACAACATGCAATTAACATTACATAATTTCATCATGCACAGAGTTGATCTTGGTTCCTCATGGAACTAGATCGGCTTCACAAGGGATAACAACATCGTGTGCGGGATGATCTCCAATTTCTGTGGCTTGTTAGAAATACATGTGCACTCAAATGAAAAGTTAATTCCACATATATATAAAATAGTTGAAGCAAATTAAAGCATACACTCGCATAAAATATCACAAGTTTTCATAAGCATCAAGGAAGTCACATTACAATTTAGATTCTAAATTCTGCATTTCAAATATCCATTCCCAAGATTGAATCACATAACAAATTTCTATCTAACATCATCCAATTAGTTTTCCCATAATATCATAATATAAACCATCTATCTAACATCATCAGTAAAGCAATATCCAGGTCTAAACACATCGTAAACATACTAAGCATAACAATCCACATACAACATAAAGTCTAATAGTTCAGGAATTCAGGATCAACAGTCCCACAACTCTAAATGTATCATCAACAATAAAATAAATAGTCAAGTATAAGGGAGTGAAAAGTAAGCCTCACAACAACTCCCTGAACCAAAGTTTTATGGGCTCTAACCCAAAGGAAGCTACAACTCCCTGATACATTAAAATAAATGAGGCATCAACCTCTGCACTACTATCTTACTAACTTAATACCATAAACCAAATGAGGCACCAACCTCTATATAGCTGATTCAAATGATTCTTCTCAAATTTATACAACTTCTTCAACTTCAAGCTTCTATTGATCTCTAAAAACTCTATACTACTATCTTTTTGGCCATTTTGACTAATTTTGATGGCTCTATCACCTCTGTGCAATCACTATACCAACCTCTACAATATTAGAATTCCTTCATGTACCTTTGTGCTATCACAGTAACATCAAAACCTCTTCAACTACCTCTGCAACAACATCACTTTTGCATTGTCTTTAACTAAATTGATCTTTTCCACACTTCATCATCATGCTACTTCTGAAATGATCTTATTCACACACTATCATTCTTAACACATACTATGCACACTTAGTTACCTTTAAAAAATCTTGAACTTTTATTTATATGCTCCGCAAGCATTCATATCTTCATCTATGTTAGCCAAAATGTAATGTGTAACATGAAACGTGTAACTAACCTTGCTTATTGGCTCCCAAATCATCTTCGGTAATTTAGGAGAAAAATCCCATAATGTGGTTCATACCATGAGGTCTACTAGACCCATTTTACCTTCTCCCAACCTTTCCTATGGGCACACACTTCCATACACACAGTGTAATCACTTAGATATACCATGTCAACTCCACAAACACTTATCCTTCCATGTATTAGCTTCAGATCCAATGTAGTACCAGAGAGATGAAATATTATCGTGTAGATCAAGCTACAAACACTATCACTTGAAAAACCTTCTCATGCACTCCTCTTTCTACTCCATGCCTTATCTTACTAGCGCAAGCAATTAAACTTTGAAACTTGTTATTCCTACACTTGCCTGTCTCATAGTCTTACCTTGGAACATTATTAAACATACTTGTGGTACTTTTTACATTCCAAAATTTGGATATGTTATGCAAGACACCATTATTCACATATGGTTCAAACCACTAGGCTATATCTTCAAGTGTGGAAAAATGCAGAGAATTCTTTTGTATCTTTAAGATTGCAATAACATTGTAACACCATTGTCTTCACTCTGCTAGCTTTGGAATGATTTGCAGTACTTTGTATCCTTTGAAACTTGATTATATCATTATTGTACCTTTTCTTTACCTAATCTCCAAACTACCAAGTCATATATAGATGCGGTGAAATGTGGTAGCTTTGAGTTTCATATATAAACACCTTACACTGTGATAGGCTTGTTTCTAGTCAACTGACTTTGGATGTCCTTGTGGTAACTCTTATGCTCTGAAACTTGGATCATACATACCTCATAGCTATCTCTATCTATCTTCTAAACTATGAGGCCATATCTTCATCTACAGTAGAATGTGCTACAATCTCTTGTGCTCTAGCAGTGTAGTTCTCAATGCCTTTGACAATTTGATAACGTATACACTTTCCTTGATAACCCATTCAAAGATTTTCACCAAGAGACTACATGAAACAAACATCAATGTATGATATCAAACACTTTGACAGTATTCACCTATTCATAAACTTCAGTGATACTGATCCCTTATATCTTTCATCATCACTACTCTAATCATCACTCCTTTCACTACTCCTCTGATCATCATTTCTATGACAACATATGCAACAATCTCCAATAAGCCTTCCACATCACAACACCTCTAGTCATCACTCCTTTGACATCAATGACAACATATACAACATGATACTTCTAGAATTATCCAATGGCAATAATCATAAATATAAAATTTTTAAAATTATGTTATTAACAAAAATAATACATAATAAAACAAAAATTTAAAAAGATGATAACAATTACAATTTACATCAATAACCCATATTATAATATTATAATAAACAAAAGAGTTTACAACAACAATTTTTTAGGTGGCCCTAAGCCAAGGTGCCCTAATATGAACCTTGGATAAAGGCACTTGCAAAAAAAATTTCAAAAGATGCAAAGTTTTTTAAAACTCAAAACAAAGTTGTTAATGACCACCATGGATGTGTCTCCTAACAACTATCATTTGTGGAAGAAATGATGCATCATATACAACTGACCTTGCCCTTCTTAATAAATAGGCACATAAACCATTATGTATAATAAGGGCTCTATCAAAGCATTCCAATGAGCCTGTAACAAGTGCTGCAAGTATGGGCCTAATTGGTGTTGTCATTGATGTCAACATACTTCTATTGCATTGATGCCAAGGATTGGATGAGTTGTATGCTGAGGATATTGAGAAAATTAGTCCTATCAGGAACAAAGAAGAATAGTGAAGACAGTGAAGTGAAGATCCTAGCTAAGATGAAGATCAGAGGATGCACATGAAGGGTTTGTAGATATGTGTCTAAAGGTGATCCAGTAAAGATTTGAGAGGTCCACATGAAGATTTGAAGAAGTTATGGCAATATGAGTAAACTGGTTCTGGCAGATGTTCAGAGGTTATAGAGTGACACAAATAGGTCCGGTGAGATCTAGAAATGCAATATCTTGTTCTATAGATTTGGTGGAGTGTTTAGGAAGTCAATGAGAATTGACAACTCAATTGGTTCATGGTCTGGAGGTCCGCAAGCATCTATTCCAATATGCCAGTGATGACAAACTGTGTTCTTGAGGTTCCAGATGAAGGAGAGAATGATTTCAGTAAATAGAAGTAGTGTGGATGTTCTTGGTGATTTAGGCAAGCTTGTGGGGGTCTTTGGATTGTGTCTAGTTTGTGTTGGTGGTCCACATTGAAGATTGAGCTCGTAATTGAAGAATTACTTCCGGATGATGATGTTCTTCCTAAACTTGGCTGAACGGATGATTTACACATCTTGCGGATGATCTTGAAGATGTTCTGCGAAGCATGGCATGTTCCTCAAAGAAGGTTGAAGTCCCAGATCTGTGTGGTCGACAGTGTGGTGACTTGCATGAAGTCTTTTGTAATAATCAAGTTATATTTGTGTATTTTCTCAGTAAAGTATGCCGACTTTGATGATTATCCCAAAGTTAATGTCTTGTATAAATATGAGTTATGAAGTCATTTCACAAGTATCTTGGTGGAGATGAGAGTGTGTTAGAGAGGAGAAGAGCTAAAGGCAAAGCAGAAGTGTTGAGCTTAAATGGAACTGACTCAAGCATGGTGAAGATGCTATTCTTCAATTCAAGTATGTAATATCTATTATTTTGTAGACAATGTGTCTCCTCTAGGTAGTGGGCCTCTTATGAGTAGTGTGCTCGGGCAGTGAGCCCTAATTGGCATGTGCCATCTTATTCTTCTTATTCTTTTAATAGAGAATACAATCTTGGGTTAGTCACCCCATGGTTTTTCCCTTAACCTGGTTTTCCACGTTAAAATCTTGGTGTCATATGTGTTAATATGTTTCTGCTCTTGAATTGTTGTATTGCATTTTCATGATTGATTTATTATTATGCTGTTGAATTACAAGAAGGATTTAAGTGGTTAGTAAAAGGCAAGTTTTGGGACAACTGATTCACCCCCCCTCTCAGTTGTCTGTCTTGAAACTAATAATTGGTATCAGAGCTAAGTTCCTCTAAAAGAGCTTAACCACTTAAGGAGATCCAGGTTGTCTTCCTACAAGAAGGATAGTCCAAGGTTTGATGGAACCAATTACACTATTTGGAAAAACTACATGGAATGTCACTTGCAATGTATGGGAATGCAATATTGGATCATGGCTTCAAAGAAGTATGTTCCTCCAAATGATGGTCCGACAAGTATAGATGAAATAAAAGATGCTGAAGACAATCTTCAGGCTAAAGAAGCTTTACTAAGTGCCTTATCTGATTCAGAACTGACAAATGTCATAGATTTAAAAACTGCATATAAGATTTGGGAAAAACTAGAACTTCTGCATGAAGGAGACAAATATGTTAAATGTGCCAAGCTACAGAGTCTGAAAGGAAAATTTGAAAACCTGAAGATGAATGAAGATGAAAATATCACTACATTTATTCCAAAAGTAAATGAGCTTGTTTGTGGCATTAGATGTGCTGGTGGAATCTTGGATGAAGATGAGATTGTTGCCAAAGTTCTCAGATCCCTACCTCCTTCTTACAAATACAAGGTTGCTTCTATTGAAGAATTCAGATTTTTTTTAAATATCACAAGGGATCAATTGGTTGGAAAATTAGCTGCATTTGAATTGGCCAAGTTTGGAGATGCACCCCCCAAGACTGAATCTGCATTCAAAGCTAGTGCCCTTGTAAAAAGGCAAACAAAAGTTTGATCAGGGAGAGAACTCCTCAAAGAAACTATCATGGTATGAAAAAGCAAGAAAAGATCTAGAAGAAGATAAAGCAGAAGTTGCTCAACTTGAAGCCCTTATTACATAAAGACTGCTAAGAGGATCTGGTAAGTATGAAAGAAAATTGCCCTTCAAATGTTTCAATTACAATAAGATTGGTCATTTTGCCTCAAGGTGTTCAGAAAGATTTTCAAGGGCAAATCCAAACAGATCAAGATTCCAAAAGAAATGTTACTATGCTCATGAAGATGATGATAATGAAGGATTAACAAATGATGAATCAGAGATAGAAAACAAATCTGGAAGTGACTGGGTGTTTATTTCCATCAAGGAAGAAGATCCAATTCCCTCTGAATCTATCAATCACAAAATGATAGGAAGAGCTCTGGTTGTCCAAGTTGAAGAAAAGGATGACTGGGTTATTGATAGTGGATGCTCCCACCATATGGCAGGTGACAAAAATAAGTTCATAGATTTGGAAAGATATGGAGGAGTGGTAAAATTTGGTGATAATTCTGCTGGCAGAATCAGAGGTAGAGGAACTATTTCTTTTGATGGAAAGAACAAAACTAGTAATGTACTGTATGTTGAAGGTCTGAAGTACAATCTTCTCAGTGTTGGACAGTTGGTGGACAAAGGCTATGATCTTCGATTCAAAAATAGAAAATGTAAGATCTTTGAAAGTTTTGGAACATAGATTACATCCGGTACTCAAACAAAAGGTAACATCTTCCACTTGGTTGGTACTAGAAAAAGTTGTTTACTTGTTCAAATTGATCAAAGTTGGTTGTGGCATAGGAGAATGTGTCATGTGAATTTTGATAATATCATCAAGATAAGCAACACTCAGGTTGTAAGAGATCTTCCAAGACTGGTGAAACCTACTAATAGTTTGTGCAAAGAATGTCAGTTGGGTAAGTAGAGCAGAGTCACATTTAAAAGTAAGGAACAGTCTTCTACCAGATTGTTGGACTTAGTACATACTGATCTATGTGGACCAGCAAGAATCAGGAGTTTGCAAGTTGATAGATACTTCATGTTATTAATTGATGATCACTCCTGGATGATGTGGGTGACTTTTTTGAAAGAGAAATATGAGGCTCTTGAGAAATTCAAAATATTCAAAGCTATGGTAGAGAATGAAACTAGATTAAACATAAAATGTCTTAGGTATGACAGAGGTGGAGAATTCACATCCAGAGAGTTCATAGAATTCTATGAGAAACATGGGATAAAAAGATAGTTATCTGCTCCAAGGACTCCACAACAGAATGGAGTAGTGGAGAGAAAGAACCGGACCATCCAGGAAGCATCTAGAACCATGATGATGGAAGCAAATGTTCCTCAAATCTACTAGAGAGAAGCTATAAGCACTGCTGTCTATACTCTTAATCAAGTGCAAATCAGAAGCAATACTGCTAAGACCCCTTATGAACTCTAGTTTGGAATCACTCCCACTGTGAAGTATTTCAGAGTCTTTGGTACGCAATGTTACATTAAAAGAGACGAAGACCTTGGCAAATTTGATGCTAGAAGTGATGAAGGAATATTCTTGGGGTATTCTACTCAAATCAAAGCATACCGGTGTTATAACAAGAGATTGAGAAAGATTATAGAAAGTACAAATGTGAAGGTTGATGAAGGTATTGAAAAACCCTCAAGGTTTTATGAATATGAAGAAGTTGATCATAATGATGTTTTGGTCCAAGAAGTCCAAGCCCCTTTTGGAATTTAGATCTAGACTGATCCAGAGAATCAGGAAGAAGAGATAAGTTTGAATGAACTTGTTCAAGAAACAGAAGTGTAAGAAATTCCCAAAACTCCCAGGTATGTAAGACTGAATCACTCTGAAGATCAAATCATAGGTGATAAAAGAAAAGGTGTTCAAATAAGAAGAAAGATTGCTCAAGACTCAGAAAAGTATTGTTTGATTTCAAAGATTGAACCAAAAATAGTGAGTGAAGCATGCAATGATGAAAGCTGGACTAAAGCAATGAAGGAAGAGTTGATGCAGATTGAGAAAAATCACACTTGGGATCTTGTTCCCAGACCTAGAAATAAAATGTGATTGGAACCAAATGGGTCTTCCGGAATAAACTAAATGAAGATGGTGAAGTAGTTAGAAACAAAGCTAGATTGGTCTGCAAGGGTTATTCTCAAGTAGGAGTTGATTTTGATGAAATTTTTTCTTTGGTGGCAAGAATTGAAGCAGTTAGATTATTTCTTGCCTTTTCTACCTTCAAGGACTTCAAAGTATATCAGATGGATGTCAAGTCTGCCTTCCTGAATGGTGACTTGGAAGAAGAAGTATACATTTAGCAACCGGATGGATTTCAATTGTCTGAACATGGTGATATGGTCTGCAAGTTGAAGAAAGCACTGTATGGACTCAAACAAGCCCCAAGAGCCTGGTATGAAAGACTAGATAAACATCTTTTGAAGATTGGTTTCAACAAAGGTACTGCTGACAGTAACTTGTACTTCAAAATTGATCATGAAAATATCTTGATTGTTGAAGTATTTGTTAATGATATCATTTTTGGAGGAAGAGAGAGTATGTGCAAAACTTTTGCAAATCAAATGAAAAGTGAATTTGAGATGTACTTGTTTGGGGAAATGAATTTCTTCTTGGGTCTACAAATCATTCAAACAAAGAAAGGAATATTCATTTCATAGACCAAATATGTGAAAGAATTGTTGAAGAAATTTGGGATGGAAGACTCAAAACCAATGAATACTCCCATGGCAACTAGATGTAAATTGAGCAAAGATGATGACTCTCCTAAGGCTGATAAAAAAAGTACAGGTCAATGATTGGAGGACTATTGTATCTTACTCAAACTAGACCTGACATTATGAATGTTGTTGGTCTTGTTGCTAGATTCCAAGCTGATCCTAGAGAATCTCATGTCATGAAAATCAAGAGGATTCTCAGATATCTAAAAGGAATAGTTGAGTATGGTTTATGGTATCCTAGAGATCATGATTTCTCTCTTCATGCATATACAGATGCGGATTGGGCAGGAGATGTGGATGAACGGAAAAGTACTAGTGGTGGAGCATTCTTTTTAGGGAAAAGATTGGTTTCTTGGCTGAGCAAGAAACAAGAGGTAATATTCATGTCCACCATAGAAGCAGAATATATTGCAGCAGTAGGTAGTTGCACTCAAGTATTGTGGATGAAGCAAATGCTAAGAGACATCAGAGTGGAGTATGAGAAACCTATCACAATCTTCTGTGATAATTCAAGTGCAATAAATATATCAAAAAGTCTAGTGTTGCATTCAAAGACAAAACATATATCCATCAAGTTTCACTTTTTGAGAGAGCAAGTGAATAAGAATGTAGTCAAATTGGAGTTTGTGCCCTCCAAGGATCAGATTACAGACATTTTTACTAAACCTCTACCTAAGGACTCTTTTGAGTATCTCAGGGAGAAGTTAGGGGTTATTACCCCTCTGGTTCTGAATTAAGGTGCACTAATGTGCATCAGTTCGGTGGATCTCACAATCATATCTTGTGGTCTGGATTGATGATGGGAAGCTACTACTCAGGGGGAGCAGTCTATATGATTATGAGTGATGCAAGTATGTGCCCTTTTCCATTGATGTCAAAGGGGGAGAGAAGACATGTCAAAAAAAAAAAGTGGTTGTTGATCAAAGGGGGAGTAGTAAAGGAAGAGAAGACATGTGAATGGTTGTTGTTGATAGGGGGAGTTATAATAGTCAGTGAGGAGAAGTTCTTGTCTTGATGGTTAAAATAGTTTTTCACACCATATGTTGCCATCAATGACAAAGGGGGAGATTGTTGCAAGTATGGGCCTAACCGGTGTTGTCAGTGATGTCAACATACTCATACTACATTGATTTCAAGGATTGGATGAGTTGTATGTTGAGGATATTGAGAAAATTAGTCCTATTAGGAACAGATAAAAATAGTGAAGACAGTGCAGTGAAGATCCTAGCTAAGATGAAGATCAGAGGATGCACATCAAAGGGTTTGTAGATATGTGTCTAAAGGTGATCCAGTAAAGATTTGAGGGGTCCGCATGAAGATTTCAAGAAGTTATGGCCATATGAGTAAAACCGGTTTTGGCAGATGTTCAGAGGTGATAGAGTGACACAAATAGGTCCAATGAGATCTGGAAATGCAATATCTTGTTTTGCAAATTTGGTGGAGTGTTTACGAAGTCAATGAGAATTGACAACTCAATTGGTTCATGGTCTGGAGGTCTGCAAGCATCTATTCCAATATGACAGTGATGACAAACTGTGTTCTTGAGGTTCTAGATGAAGGAGAGAATGATTTCAGTAAGAAGAAGTAGTGTGGATGTTCTTGGTGATTCAGTCAAGCTTGTGGGGGTCTCTGGATTGTGTCTAGTTCGTGTTAATGGTCCGCATTGAAGATTGAGCTCGTAATTGAAGAATTACTTCCGGATGATAGTGTTCTTCCTAAACTTGGCTGACTGGATGATTTACACATCTTGTGAATGATCTTGAAGATGTTCTATGAAGCATGGCATGTTCCTCAAAGAAGGTGGAAGTCCCAGATCTATGTGGCCAACAGTGTGGTGATTTGCATGAAGTCTTTTGTAATAAATCAAGTTGTATTTGTGTATTTGCTCAGTAAAGTATGCTAACTTTGATGATTATCCCAAAGTCAATGTCTTATATAAATAAGAGTTGTGAAGTCATTTCAAAAGTATCTTGGCGGAGATGAGAGTGTGGTAGAGAGGCGAAGAGTGAAAGGAAAAGAAAAAGTGTTGAGCTTAAATGGAACTGACTCAAGCATGGTGAAGATGCTATTCTTTAAATCAAGTATGTAATATCTATTATTCTGTAGACAGTGTGTCTCCTGTAGGCAGTGGGCCTCTTGTGAGCAGTGTGCTCAGGTAGTGAGCCCTAATTGGCATGTGCCATCTTGTTCTTCTTATTCTTTTAACAGAGAATACAATCTTGGGTTAGTCACCCAATGGTTTTTCCCTTAACCTGGTTTTCCACGTTAAAATCTTGGTGTTATATGTGTTAATGTGTTTCTACTCTTGAATTGTTGTATTGTGTTTTCATGATTGATTTATTATTATGCTGCTGAATTACAAGAAGGATTTAAGTGGTTAATAAAAGGAAAGTATTGGGACAACTGATTCACCCCCCCTCTCAGTTGTCTGTCTTGAAACTAACAACAAGTGGTCTCCTTGCCTCTTGAAGAATGAATTTAGTTGCATTTGAGTGCTCTAACACATGTGAAGGGAATATTCTAACCTTATCCCATGGTCCCTCATCATTATCATAACCATTTAAAGCTAAATCAAGCTTATCCCCAGGGATAAGCGATTCATAAACCATTTCCTTCATGATCATCTTCACCAAACCTATGTCATTAAGCAGGTCCATTAAATTTGACAAAAAACATAGAGATGATGTCATTGAATATATTTTTTTGAGAGTATTCTAAAAGAATATCATGGCCATTAATTTCCTAAACAACATTGTCATCCACAAGGAATTCAATCAAAAACACCTTCCCTAGTTTTTGTTACTCAAATCTAGCAAAATCGACCATTTCCCACTTGCATGGCAAGAGAGAAACACAACGAGAGATCAACTAAATCATCTTAATCACTAGTAATAAAAAAAGAAACAACCAACATAGAAGGAAGTTGCCTACTACCTAGACCATTCACTATAGAAAATTGCTACTCTTTGCAAATGATGCTATATTTATTGTGTGTCTATGATAATGTACAACATGCACCTGACAAGATTTATTTCATTTGTAATGAAATAGAACATCAAACAATAGGTGAATCCTAATCTTGATTGGTATCAATTGGTAATATTGTCAAACTTTGGATAGGATAGATTAACAATTGACAAACCATCAATATTAGCCAACCCATTCAGTATCTTAATGATTACATTATAGGTGACAATGGAGTCAATTTAATGTAGTTACTTGTCAACAATCATTTTCTTTGTACTACGTGCACAAATATTTATTAGTATTTATTATTTCAACGTTGGGTGAACTAGTTGTACATGTGTATCACAAATATACATTTACTTGGCACTTCACTTGTCTCAAAAAAATAGAAAAATGACGAAGTTAGGTTAAAAGGCTAACTTGTTGAAGTGCAAATGAAATTTGATTATGACTAGTAACTTATATTATTGAGCATTAGATTGAGATAGTAGAAAAAAATGATAAAATGTAAAAGTTAAAAGTAATGGAATTCAATATGCTATCTATGTGAAGAAAGTAAGTTACCAAGTATTGTTTTTTGTGTTCATTCGTGCTTCTAGATTTTATTGTGTGATACTGATGATTTTTGGCATTATCTACTTTTTTCATTTTCTCTTTTCATTCTGAGCTTCAACTCTCTACCATTTTTGAATTAGGAATTTATATAAATAAAAAATAGAGTTCAAAGTTGTAGAATAATATGATAGATAATTTTATTTGTGTGTGGCTATGCAGGATGTTAGTGCTTTGCAATTCTTAGAACGAATCTAAAATACAATAATTCATCAAGTCAAATATATCATTTCAAGAATTGACACTTTTCACATTTGCAAATGACACATACTACTCTAGATGGTGGATTGAATTTCCTAGAGATAACTGTATGTATGAGAAACTAGAAATTTGAATGGATGCATGGAATCAATACTATAAAACAATTGATAGTGAATTGGAGAAAATTAATTTAATTCTCCTTTACCGGTCTTATTGTTACCCAGACCTAGGGGTATCTTGTACATATAGTCCAAGGTTCTATGGGAAATCATTTACTGACAGTGACATTGTGAATGACTACATAATTGATTTTGTAATGCAAACATTGCCTATTAATAGGATGGTTATGGACTATAGTGGAATATTCATTCAACATCATTTAAAATAAGGAGCCAAAAAGATTTTGGAGAAAAAAATCATGGTCAAAGGATAAAAGTTTTATATGTAACTAGATACTAGAGTATGATGTTAATTGAATGTCTTGGTCTCTTCTCTGTGTTCAATGTTGTTTGGAACTTTGGTTAGATGCTAATATGATTCCCCAAGATTTTTGATGGTGATGTTAATAAAAATATAGAAGTAATTACGGTTTGACATGAGTTCAATGGAAATGTATACAAATGGTTCAATAATAATCATCACATGAGGTTTGCATAGCGATGTATAAATAAGGAAAAAATAAATGAATGAGAAGACTATAAGTTGTCCTATAAAAGAAATGCTAAGAATCAATTTTCAGATAGGAATTATTCTATTATTACTATCTATTATCTCTTCTTGTATCAATATGGACCTAAAATAATACATCTGAGCTGGACCACTTGGCAATGTCACAAAAAACCATAATAGAAACCAAATTCTTCTTTTGGGATTATAATAAAATTGTCATCTAGGTTCTCATGAGGTGGGGAATCCAGATTCCATACCCAAATTAGCTCATGAACTTGTGTCTTTCATTTTTTTTGGAAGGTTACAAGTAGTAACTTATAAAAATGCATGCCACAAGACCATTTCTTTTGTAAACTTTTTATATAAATTTTGATCATTAGATGATCATAGATCAACGAATTATGTTCAGTTCCAGGTTGAAGTTATGATGTACCCAATTTTATACATTATAAAGTCTTCAGAATAGAGACAAGTGTCAATGACTCAATGAGTGAACAATTTAGATTAATGAGAAATAATATATAATAAAACAAAAAATTAAAAGGAAGACTACAATTAAAATTTACATCAATGTACTTAAAATATTATAATAAATTTCAATCGTGAGATGATTATAGATCTACAACTTATGTTCAATTCTAGGTTGAAGTCTTGAAACACCCAATTTTGTACATAAAGTCTCTAGAATATAAACAAGTGTCAATAACTCAACAAGTGAGCGATTTGAAGGAAGATAGCACTAACACACCTGGCAGTCATGCCATTGGTTGAATGGTATTGACTCATATGTGGTGGGCCCTTTATGAATCAAAATAAAAATAAATACATGAAGGTTTCCCCATGATAGGTGTAAACATGGTGCACCTCCAAAACATCAAAACACTGACACATTTTTGTTGTTGCGCCATTGGCCGAAAAGGTATGAGTCATCAGGATGACGGGGCCTACCTATTTTAAGCTCAATGAAGGAAAAGAATATTGTGGCATCTCATTTTGAGAGTGCTACATGTCACAACTATGCATGATTATAAAGCCACAGGTCTGACATCCTTTTCTTGATGCACTATTGGCTATATGAGTCATCAAAGTGGGCCTAGGTTCATATAAAGGGAGTCTTTGAAGCTGATGGAAGAAACATGTCAAAAGGATACATGTGGTGCTTCCACATGATGTTTCACCATTTGATGAATGTTCGATGGATGGCTATAGTTGAATTCTAGAATGAAATGTCTGAAGCACTAGACTTTCAAACTCAAACCTCTGAAATCAACCTAGAGCCATTAGATTTACAAATATCAATGGTTGAGATTTTATAATATGTTTTCAATGCCACCTCTCATCGTACGTGCTAAATTAATTGAAGCTACAAAATTCTAGGCCATCCTTAAATTTCATTTGAAGTGGGAGTACAAAATTGTAATGTATCATGTTTCACTCACTTTGCTATTACTTGGCACTTGTTTGAGAATAAGAAGAAAATTAAGAAGTTAAATCATAGCATTGCACACAGTCAATTAAAGTTACAACTACTAAGTGATATTATTTATATTCTAGAAGTGAGAGGGTCAGGGAGATTGTAGCACACTAGGGAGATTCTGGGATGCAATAGAGTCAATCTGTGCTTCAAATTTTAGGCATGTGAAATACAAAAATTCTATATTCCTTCAAATTAATTTATAAGTCTTTAGTTTAAAAATTTTCATTCTTGGAGTTTAGGGTTGAGGGTTTACAAGCATGTCTATGACCACTACCATACGATAAATTAGGAAATGCAAAGCAATACACAAAATAAACCACACTATACTGCTTAAAACCCCACATTTCACTGAAGAATACCATGATATTTATGATCCTATAATCTTTGATAAGCTTAACCTTGAACTTAGATTTCATGTGAGAATAAGGCTAGAATACAAATCCAAGATAACCCAGAAATACCATTAATAATTAATAGTATCATTGCACCATGGGTGGTTGGATTGGGACATCTATTGCTCCCTAAGGTTTTTCCTTGCTCAAAATTTATCATGGTCAGTGCCTAGAATTATGATGAAAATAGAAAAAGTAATTGTTAATAAAGACAGATAGAAAGAAATGATACAAAAATTAGCAGACTGTGGGGGTTTGTAGCCAGAGATTTTGGAAACATCTACATTGACCTAGAAAAGTTTTCTAGTGATTATGAAAAAGCCAGTCTAAATTCCAAAGTTTCTTTCTTAGAAAAATAATAGTGGGTGTGTTGATGGATGTTTTGGCACATTAGCTCTAAGTAGAATGAAAGACACTCTACTTCTCCTAAAAGGAAACATAATGATGTTATGATTACTCCAAGGTCCTTATTAAGTTGAGTCATAATAATGTTGAAGTAGCTGAGTGGATAATGTAGTTGTTTGTTCAAGGGGCATGTGCTGGTAGAATCAATCTGAATGCTTGGTAATCTCTGGTAGATATATGATTCTTTGGAGTGTAGGGTTCTAAAACCTATTGCTAACTATATGTGTATAAAAAAAGTGAAAAAGGAGATTAGGGTTTAGATAGAAAAGAAAATACAAATAAGATTTTGAATAGCCTCTATACCTGGATTTTCACTTCACATGAAAAGGTTAATGAGATCAAATTAAACAAGCAATGGAAGACCAATATTCCACACAATCATGTACATTGCAAGTGCAATATTCTAAGGAAAGAGAGCATAAGAACATGAATATGAAAACACCATATTACATGTGAAAAACTCAAACCCTATCCAACCACTAGATTAAAGATACAACAATTAAGTACAAGATCCATCAAAATAATCATGTGCAACGAAATGAAAAACATAAATACATTACCACAAATGGGCAGAAACATGGGAAGAGTCAATATGTCTCCTTATTAACTGGTAATACCATGGAAGATTACAAATGAGAAGGATTCCCACACCCTAAATGCATATCAAATGTACCCTTACATGCCATTAGAATTACAAAATTACTTGCACGAGCACAAGTACTCTATGTTCCACCCCTCCTTCCAAATGACCAAAAATCCTCTTTTTATATGAGGCTTCTGTCATTTAAATTTTACAATTAAGCCTAAGTTGTCCTGAATAGGGTTGTCACACATAAGTATGGTCATCCCTATCTTACAGCTTATTTAAAATACAATAGAAGAATAATCAATGAATGATAGTGAAAAACAACGATATTATACCCCTTCTAGAATTTTGCTTTGAAAATTTGTTATGGCCTCCTAGATGTCACTCATACTCATTCCATTGTGATATTTGATCTTGATTTGTTGCGAGTAGGTAGAATGTCTGAGCTTATCCTAAACACCAGCCAAATCAACCAACTATGCTTAGAACTCTGTAAATAAGGCCTTCAGCCTCATCAAGTTGTCTATACCCTGCTATGACAACTATTGCTAAAAGATAGTAGAGAACTCCTTTACAATCCTAGCTGTAGGGAGGACTAATGATGTATCATCTTTGAATTTGCATGAGATAGAGCTAATAAGAGCCTCTACCTTGCCTAAACCCTGACTAGCGGCATCAACCTTTGTTTGTATTTTGGCCTTACACTTCTACAATATCTTAACCCTAAGTTTTCCAGCCTTTATCCATTATGCAATTGATGCTAGGTTATATTTATCCAAGACTCCAGACTATAGAAGTGTATTTTGAGGTATGGCTTCCATCTTTTGCAAAATAGGGAGGTATTCCTCCCAAACCAATAACTCTTCCTCAAAGCAGCCCTTCATATTTTTAACCACCTCCAACTCCCTTTCAATGGAGTGATAAACCTTCAGGGCTTCTCTAATGGTTCCATTCCCAAAGGTTTCTAATGAGTTTTTCCAAGTAGTCACTATAGGGAGGATGCCTAATCTAAGATTTGGCTTTATTTGGTCATAGCCTCTAATAATGTTGGTGCAGGAACATTTGATTCAATGGGGCATACCAGTTGTGTAACATAAGAAAAAAATTGGGTTACCTACTTCTTAAGCTCTTCCTTGATCACCTCATCCTTCTTCATCCTATTCAAAATGGTCATGACCACATCAATTAATGCATGCTTATCTCCTTGGTACTAGAACTGAGGACAACCTGCTGAATGTTATAATCTTGGGAGGTCATGGATGCCTCCTCTTTGTCTACCAATGGACTAGCCACTTGAGTGATCCTTACTCCCTACTCATTGGTAGAGATGTAGGAAAGGTTCTGTCCCTTCTTCCTTTTGGAGGAGCCCCCAATACCTCTATAATTGTGGCTAGATCTTCTTCTTCCACATAAGTGCTTTTCCTCTTCTCCACAATTTTATTAAGCTAGACTGGAAGGCCTATCTCTTACGTTGTATCCTTTGTAGGAGAGGGTGTAGGTGTAGGAGATGGGCACCTTGTGGGTGAAGGAGTTAATACAATTATCTTCTAGACTCTTCAAACTCCCCACTCGACTCTTCTTGTAGGGTTGAGGCAACACCCTCGGCACCTCCCACCTATGGGGGTCCCTTATATTCCAAATTTTATTCATGTGTTTCCTCTTCCTGATGTTGATCCTTATTTATTTCTTCCTCATCTGGTGGAACATTATCACCCTTAGGTTGCTCCTCCCTTATTGGGCTCTATATAAGAGGGGCCTTAGTACTATGTACAGTAGGAGAAGGAGGAGTTGGTAGTGGTGGAGAGGATGGAGGTAGGCTAGGTGGAAGCTGTGAGGTTAGTGAATATGAAGATGGTGGAGGTGATGGGAAGGATGTTTGTTGAAAAGGTGATGATGGAAGGGAAATAGAAGGAAGCAACCTTTACTTCTATTGCTAAGGTAGCGGATATGAGGATAGGTGGAGGTGTGGACAATGGAATGGGGGTGATGGTTCGACTCAGTGTTGAGGCCACTATCACTTCTTCAAAGGCAAGAGTGGGGACCTTTCCTTGGAGTATTTGGGCCAAGGGTACAATGTCTTCTTCCTCTTCCTCAAATTCAACATTTACTAGCCCCACCTTATTTTTTCCTTTGATTGTAGTAGGGTCTTCTTTCTCCTTGACCTTATCCATTGGAGCTGCAAAGGGCACATCTTTTTCTATTTTCTTCTTCTTCTTGGTCCCCTTTGAATTTTTAGTATCCTTGCTAGGATAGGGATTGATCATGTGACAAGGTTTTCTCATCCATGCCTTGGTCCCTTTAATTACTTCCTTAGCCCTATTCTCAATGGAAGTATCTTTTTCTCGATCCCATCTAATAGGATCCAAGGGTTGGCTATGAATTTTCTTCTATTCATAGCAGGGATCCAATAGAGATTCATCTTCCTTTATCCCCTTTGGAACCTTGGGGAGTCCTTGGAGGTTCAGTCCCTTCACCAAAAGGAGGCTTAATTTGAATTAGTCCCTCTTCCTTACCTCATGGTCATCCAAGCAATTCTCCTAGTGGTCTTCCAGTGCATACTCATGGATGTACCAATTTCCTATCAAAGGGCTGACCTAGCCAATAGGGTTAAATCTACTCCTTATATTATCAAAAGGTCCCAAGGACAAGGAAGCTAACTCCACTTCTACACATCAAGCATGGATTATGTTTTGGTAGGAGTATTCCCCTACTTTGATGGGAAATTTAAAACTAGACTTGTGCTTGTTGGATATCAATTTGTACACTTCAACCACATGACTATAAATCTCCAAAAACATAATCATGTCACTTGGGTACCTGGGTAGCTTGTATGGTGCTTTGTCAAAGCACATTGCCCAAATGTAGGTGAAAATCTAGAACTATATGTACCAGCTACCCCAATAGGCCATCTCATCACAGCTTCCACCGACAACCTCTGCGAGTAACCCCCTTATTATTGCATATTCAAAAGCATCATTGACAATGCAAAAGTTTTTCATGCTTTCCCTCAGTTTCAACTAGGGGAAATGCTCATATACTAAGACTTGTCCTTACTAGAGGGAGGCCACTTGCTATAGTCTAGGGAAACTAGCTTGGTAAGCCAAGAGGTAAACCATGTAAGAACTATAAAATTCCTTTGTCTCCATGACCTCTAAAAACTGATCATTCAAATTGTCGCTAATGAAGGTACCCCAGTCTATCATCTTTCCATGTACAACCTTCATGTTGAATTGGCACATCTAGGGGTACCATTTGTCTGTTGATGGAAGCCCAAATACCCTACTGAGAAGAATTAGCAATCTTCTCACATCTTTCTTAAACTCACTACTTGGTTGTATGGGCACCATCTTCAAGGGATACTTCCTTTGAGTGATCAAGAGATGTTGATTCATCTAGCTAGTTGTAGCCCCTATCTAGGTACTATAGTAGGTTAGGGCAGTGTTCTCAGTGATTTTGTTATAATCTGCATATGTGGGTAGGCCAAAGACCTCCACCATGTTCGATGACAAGTCCACAACAACATGCCCCATTGGTCCAATTATCTTTTTGTTCCCAGCCTTTTACCTCTGAGCACATTCTAGGAGCAACTCTAGATCTTGTATTGAAATTAAAAAAGTAGTAGCCTAGAGCAACCCTGCATTCTCAATGCATTGAGTCTGAAATGATTTGTTGGCTTCTCCACGCAGTTGCTGCAAATAGCCCTAAGGGTCTAGATATTTGATGTTTGTATCCTCGATCTTTGAATAGGAGTTAGTCACCTTAGAAGAAGGTAGGTACCCATTGAAGTCTTGCTTAACATCTCCTGTTGGCGGAACCTCTGCCATCTTCCTACATATTCATTCAATTAGCAATGGTGTACTTCTTTATTAGATCAATCATAGTTAGATCATTTCAAAAGTTAGCTTGAGAGCATAATAATCAAAATCCATTATAAATATGTCAATAAATACCAAATATACACTTTCTTGGCAACCATTGGAGATTAGAGATCAAGCCTTACATTTTCCTTAAGTTGAGGAAAAGCAGAAAGGCCAAAGTGGAAGGCTCGATGGTGAAATCCCAATAATATGTGACTATCAGTTATCAAATTTAGGATGTGGGGAGTCTTAGGCATCTTTCTCAAAGAAATAGGTAATGTGAAAGACCTGACACCTAACCCCGATATAGGATAGCTAATCAAGAGTTGGAAGGCAGGGCTAATTCTTGCTAAACTCAAATGGGAAGAAGAAACTTAGGAATCCTGACACCCAAACTCTAGTATATATTACGTAATTAGGATTTAGAAGGTAGGCCTAACTCTTGTTAAGGTAAAACTAGAATAAAAATCCTAGGAATCCCAACACCCAACAACATTACTATAGAGGAAGCCAATAGGATCGAAGCTGACTCTCTAACCCCTTCAACATTGAAAAGAGAAAATCATATAACTCTAAATGTTGCAAATTTGGAAGGGCACAAGTAAGGTTAAGAAAGAAGGCGTGATTTGTGGGGATCTTCTAAGGCTTCAAAAATGGAAGATGGAAGACTAGAAGCCCGATCCTTGACATTCTATAAATTCAAGGATACCAAGGGAAACAAAAGTGAGTCGAAGACCAAAGAAAAGTCCTACCCAACACCTAAAAAGGGAATAAAGGCAAAACCCCACATCATTCAAATGACCTCAAAAGGTGGACCAAGCAATAAAATGGATTTGATGACACAACAAAGGGAAAAAAAGATGAAACCCTAGCCCCGAAAACAAAAACTCATACCAAAAGAAAAAATAAGAAATAAGCTCTAACCCAAACCCCAAAGGAACGACCAATCATTGATCTTTAATAGAAAACATTGAGCATACACACAAATTTAAAAGAAAAAACATTTGAAACCAACCTAGAATGGATAATCTAGGTATTATGGTGAAGAAGCTTGAAATCACAACATGCTCACACGCTAGCTACCACTATCATTGATCTGCTCAAGATTTGGTCAGTAGAAGCAAGGAGTGCATATGAAGATCAAATGAAATAAAATGGAGCATAGAGTAAAAATTGAAATCAAAAGAGGGAAAAATGAGAAACAAATGAGCTTGAAATCTCTATAAAAGGGTTACTTACACATGCCGGAGAACTGCCATTAATGCAGTGCTAAGGGTAGGTGGAGGGAAATCAAATTCCACACTGTGAGGGTCTGCCTCTCAAGCAAGATGAAGGGCCAACCACCAAAGTGACGAAGGTGACTTACCACCTCCTCATTAGTGTTCTTAGAGATGGGATGTCAAGGATTCTTTTACAGTCATGCTAGGATGACTAACCCTGATAAACTGGTAGACACACAGGTAAAGCAACAAAGCATAGAAGGGAAGGTCAGAGTTTGAGGATGTTTCTACTATCATGCTAGCACAACAAACCTTGAGACTCCAAAAAGAAACAAGCATCTCAACATTCAAATGCATAATCATGCCCAAAAACATGAACCCAATAGAATACAAAAGTAAGGTGCAGGGGGTTCAGGTCTCCCCATTTCAGCATGTGAAAATGACATGTTCTAAAAACTTGAAAAATATAAAATCACTAAAAGACTAAGGACCAAGCTAGCAATCAAACAAATTAAGCTCAAAACTTAGAGCACATGAAGGCATCAAATCATATAAGTGAAATCCAAACCAAGAAGACCAAATTGATTCACTTCCTAGGAATTATGAGGTCATCAAACTAATCTAATGCAACACAAATCCTAGAATACTTGAGGTAAGAAAAGAGAGGAAGTCCCTATTTTGAAGCAAAATGGGATGTGTTGTGTAGGGCACAAAAATATCAACCAAAACAAAAGAATGCTCTCAAGCATTTCAAGGTGGGAAAATCAACCAAAGACCTAGAACCCCAATTCTATCAATCACCACAGAAGTGTGAATACTAGGACAAAACAAGAGTGAGTATGACAAAGCACAAGAACAAATGCCTCCAAAATCCAAGTGTGTGCACGTGATCCATTATGCTTCTTTAAACATGCTTGAACTTGCCTCTCACAAACTAGAGATTAGGTTAGGTGAAGTGAATTTTTCTTTCACATGATCACCTGGACATAGCTCCGCTACCAGCTAGGCATCTATAGCCCCACTAGAGATATCACTAACCCCACCCAAGGCCTTTCTCTACTTCCAACAAAATGTCTATAGACCTAGTAGAGATTGCCCAGATCACCCATACAGTTGAGGTCTTCCTTTTGATTTTCTTTAAGCACTTCTTCTCTTTCATCATCATTTTTTTTGAAACTTATCTCACTTTTTTTCAACATAATCAACTTGCAAGAAATGAAGCTTGCTACTAGGTTGGGGGTTAAGGCTAACCTATAAGGAGAAAAACACTCCTAGGTTAAACCAATGGTGGTGATGTATAAAGACAAAGTCTTAAGGTTTTCACCCAATAACCAGCTATGATAACTCATTCTAGTAGGCATAATGAAGCATTAATGTGTATTTGTAGGCAAGATTTCAAGAGAACATCATCCCAAATAAATAAATCATGTTAACCCCTAGTTGGACTAATAAACCCACAAGTTGATATGAGTGATGAAACTGAAAATTCAAAGAAAATGACTAATTTCCTGATAGGAAGTGACTAAGAACTTTCCTCCAACAATGGATTTCTTGTTAGACCCACACAGACAAGCTTGTTGCCAACCAAAATGAGTACTTGATAAGTAGAGGAGGACCTATAGTGCAAAGGCATGTAGTAACAATCCTGAGACTCATTTCTAGAAATCAAACCAAAACAAATAGACTAAAAAACACTATGCAAATCAAACAATAAAAGGCAAACAGAAGATGCAAAGGAAAACAAAACGAAATTGACCAACATACTTAAAACAAGACCTCTAACCTAACTATGCACAAAAGAGACCAAAGGGTCACTTCATCAAACTCCCTTAATTTGAGAAGTAATGCTTGAGGTACCATCCATTGACTAGCAATGGGATGAGTTCCATAGAAAGAGAGTTGATGTGGAAAGTGTTTTCCCCAAGGATCATAGCAATCTAAAAGGGTTTGTTTTGTGGTATCACAACATGCCCCATTTTGTCTTAACAAAATAGGGACCCAACTTTTTCACTTGGCTTTGCTTGTGTGTTTTCCCTTTGGGCACTATGGTAAAATATCATGTCATGATCCATGGTCAAAAATCAAGTTCAGTATATTCTAAGATAAAGGTTATGAATGGATAGAGAATCAGGTTTTAAGCAACTTTGCCTTTTACATCATGTTGAAATTTGTTAAAATGAGCAAGTTATGTCTAGTCAAAGTTTTGGTCAACTGGATATCTTGGTCAAATGGAGATGGACATTATGCCCCAAATATCTAGTCCATTCTCAATATCCATATCCATGTCTATCATCATGTCCAATCATTGTATTAACTCTCAAGAAAACACACAGTGTATCCGGACCTGAAATAATTATTAAATTGCATTAAAGCAATGGCCACCCCGACTAGATGGATATAGTCTCTTTTTAATATATTCATATCCTTATCCCCTCAAAACCATCAATTTCATCATAGTGAATTGTGAAAACATCAACCAAATAGGACATTTGCAATGGATATAACAAATTCTAAATATCCACATCCATGTCGAATGTCCATACCCACTCCTGTGATGACTGTCAAATTTACTCCCATCAGTGAACTTCCAATGCATGGATATTTTGTACTGGATATTTTAAACTAGATTCTAAATTCCAAATATCCATGTCCAAAATATCCATATCCATATCTTGTGTTACTAAAGAATCAATGTCCCGCACACTCAAACCTTTGACTTTTCAAAGGGATATTTGCAATCGAATATTTAACACTTACTAAATATCCATATCCATCCAAATATCCATATCCATATATGGAGTAAGGATTTCACCCCACATGTCCCACCATTAACTTTTCAATGGGATCTTGCCTAAAGGACATTTTGCAATGGATATTTCATATATCGTGACTTTTAAATGCAAATAAGATCATGTCGCTTGCTTCTTTGGTCAACGAAGGTTTGACCAAGGCTTTTGCTGACGTCATCTAGACAATGTCTGACTAGATGTTCCTTCATATCTTGGTTAAAGACAAATGGACATTTTAGGATGGACATTTTGAACCAGATATTCAAATTACAAATATTCATGTCCATATCCCTTCCCACATTTAATGCCACACATAAGGTCATTAGCCTTTTAAATTCAAAAGCATGTTTTTGACAACTATTAATTTCTCCCACACCTAAATGGTGGAGATTTACCTAACCATAGAAAAGCAATTAATATGCCTTAATTGATGAATTTCGAAAGATAAAATCTAAACGCATTCCTTATTGTTAATTATCAAAACATTTGAAGCTAAAATTACAGAGAACTTAAAGTGGTTAAAGGTGGACTATAAGTGATTAAGGCAACTCTAAAATAGTTAAGAAATGGTGTTACAGAGAACATAAATGATGAGCGCAATTGAAATGGTATTCATATCCACATCTACACATTAAATATTGAGGTTGTAACCACCAGGTATGAATACGACAAGCCCCTCTATCATTTTCACAATTACAGTATAATTTTACATAGGTAGAAGGTAAATTTCCCATGATGAAGGTAAATCCTTAGGTGAATTCTTATTGCATACAATTTAAAATGGGTTTCAATTTACATGAAGGGATTAAAGGTAATCTACATGTTTAAATGCATAAACCCTAAAACTTACTATGGATACTGTTATGCTACATGACGAGTTGGCTCAATAGCGAATAGATCACCAAGATGAAGAGTTGCAGGATTTGTTCCCCATCCCCAGTGACATATGCACCAAGTTTGGTCATGCCTATGATACACACTATGGGGACATAGATCTAGATGCCTTTAGGACACGGATTCTGACATACGATGGTAACCCTATACTACAAAACATGCTATCCATAGGAATGTTCAATGTCGTTGGATTCCCACATGTGGTGGATTCCCTAGAGTTGGTCATTGAGTGTGCTAACAAATACAACCCAGCAAGCAGGCTAGTTGAGAGCCAGGGAAGGGTGTACGCTGACTTCTCTGTGAGGGGAATTACAGAGGCTCTCAAGCTACCCACAGTCTAGAACATGTCTGAGATTGACCTAGTTGTATTGAAGGCTAAATACACCAGCGACATCGTTGACTGTAGGAAGATAATATTTGCATCATGGAAGGACCCTGCTAACAAAGCTAAGGATGTGGCTAAGATGCCACAACACCTCTATAAGTATGACTTCTACGAAGAAGTTTAGTACATGATTGCCCTCCTCAACAGAATGACAGATAAGCAAAATGCTAGAGATTTTAAGCCCTACATGTTTGGGCTGATTTGGTTAGTTAAGGATAAGAACATCATATGCGATTGAGCTAAATTGATTAGCAACTCTCTACATGTAGTCATAGTGGCATGGTAGAACAAGAAGAGGATGCTCTATATGACATCCTACATAGTGTACGCATGTGCTTTCAAGGCATGACCTACTAGACTCAACACCTTTGGAAGGCTAGGCACTTAGCCTAGTGATCAAACAGTGTGGGAACATTACCCACAACTAGAGAGAAAGATGTTCATTCAACATTACAAGGTTGTAAATGATTGTTTCATCATGCATCTGGTAAGGTCAATGGAAGATGATCAAGCAAAGAAGATTTCAAAAGAAGCCCAGGAGCTCATTCAACCACATGGGGGAAGGTTAATCCAATTCCCAACATATACATATATCAAGATGGAAGGCTTTGAGGGAAAGCCATTCATGCTGCCACAGTATCCCACAAATAGGATGATGCTACTGGAAATAACAAAGTAGATCATTCCCTCTTATGAGGCATATGTGAAGAAGAATAAGAGAGGAAACATTAGGTTTCCAATGGAGATCAATTGGTATGTTTGTGGCACCATAGACAATGCCAAGAAATATGAATCTGAGTTGCATACGTTGCATTTGCAACTATTTCCATCAACCAAATAGTACGATCCATATCATAGGATGGAGAAGTCTGTAAACAAGAAGCTCCAACATGTCACCCATATGGAAGACTATTGGATCAACTGTGATGATGATGAGGATGTGAGGAAATAGAGCTACAATTGCTTAATGTTGAATCAAATTAGAATATTGGGTTGCCTTAAGGTTCCTCCTCAAGTAAAATTAGATGATGGGAAGGTACTTGATCCATAGTATGAGGAGAAGTAGATATACAAAGAACCTTTGTCCCTCCTGAATTGGACCTAGCCAGATGAAACATCAATAGAGGTACTTACGGTAAGGGTCTTGACCTCTACTAAGAGATGGGTAGAGAAGAAGCTGGTAGAGTTAAAGGCCAAAGAGATTGTAGTCATTTATGACAAGAAGGGGAAGAGAAAAGAAAGAGAAGATGAATTTCTCATCCATAAGAGAAGAGTCATGGAGGCCAAGCTCACTGAACTAGGATCCTCTGCTCTAGGAGAAGAATTTATATTAGATGGTATAACCATGGCTACTAGGCCATCACCTCCATGGGAGTAGCCTGTACCAGCCATCCCATCATTACAACAATAGAAGAACAGAGATTTCAACACAGTCAAATGAACTGGAGTTGAACGAAACTGAGAGAGGTTATTGTGGATGGACGTCACATGCACCTATAGGTCCAAATAGAATATTCCCATCTACCACAAATTCCAAGAACTGTCCCGTCAAAGTTTGGCAATTTTTTCATCTTAGGGAGCTTAAGGGACTTTGTCGGTAGCTTGCTGCCCTGAACGAATGAGACGCTTGGCACACGAAACAAAACTTCCCCTGGCATTCACCCACCGACCTCAATGCATTGGCAAAGTCCATTTGGCCCCACGAGCTATGGAATGCAAAATGTTACTCCTAGCACCTTACTAATGCATGAAACTGAAGCATTTTGCAAGAATGCGTTTGATTTTGACACAGTCAAACGGATAGGATTTGAATGAAACTAAGAGAGGTTATTGTAGATGGACCCCACGTGCACCTGTAGGTCCAAACAGAATGTTCCCAACTACCACAAATTCCAAGAACTATCTCATCAAAGTTTGGTAATTTTTTCGTCTTAGGGAGCTTAAGGGACTTTGCCAGTAGCCTGCTACCCTGAACGAATGCAACGCTTGGCACATGAAATGAGACCTCCCTTGGTAGTTACCCACCCACCCCAACATGTCAGTGAAGTCCGTTCGGCCCCACAAGCTATGGAATGCAAAATGTCACTCCTAGCACCTTTCCAAACATGAGGAAGAACCACAACCCAATCTAACTCCTGAAAGCATGAAGACACTGAGAACACTGAAGACATGGAGGACAAAGAACCATGAAGACATGAACAAAATCCTATCATGAGGAAGGACCACAACCCAATCTAACTCTTAAAAGCATGACATGTTATGATGAAGAAGCACAACCAAAATCCAATGATCCAATGGCATGAACCAATGACATAAGAAACTATGTCCTACTATTGTAACATGATAAACATGAATGTTATGAACGAACATCCAAACCCTTTGACATGAATCTTGATATGACATGAGTGAAACATGAGTGAACAGGATTAAGACCAATTAGGATCAACTTCATCCATTACTTAGATCTAACCTCATGAAACAAATTAAACAATATGCACATTACTATAACAAAATATATATCGATCACTTACCGCCATCTGATGATCACTCTCCATCATCTTTTCTTGAGCTTCTTTGTCCATAGTTGGACAAAGTGGAGTTGTGACCTCATGTGAGAAGCACCAAAAATCACAATTGACTAAACATAAATATATTGGAGGGAAGAAATTCATACTACTATTTATATACAAAATAAAGTACAAGTAACCATCTAGGAAAGTTTTATGCATACTTACAAATTAATCCAACAAACCATCTAGGTCTTCTCTACTCTTTGATGTGTCAAGTATGGCCTCATGGTCAGAGTCACACACTTTCCACAAGGTCTTGTTCAAAGGTCTACCTCGATATTGTATCAAATGAACATTGGTTGCCACGACAAGGTTGGAGTAATGAAGAATCTTCTGATGGGTGTCAAAGTCCTCAAACAGCCAAACATTAAGACTCTTATGTGGGTACCTTCTAAGCCATGTTCCTGTAACAACCACTGAGCCTGTAGGGTATTTGATGTTTTCTCCATCTGTAACTAGGGCCTCCAATTTCTTTTTGGCCTCAACACAATGACACAAGTAATAATATGTTCTCTCTTCATTATCTTCATCTGCAATAACTGCATAAACATGCCCTACAATGATATGTGCAACAAATTAGATGAAATTAATCAACATTACAAAAATACTACAAAGTTTAAGATAACATTAGGAATTTCAAATTTAACTATGCAAGTAGATATATTACTTGGTTGAACTAGATCTGATATGTGGTCAAAGTCAATTGATGATTACATCTCTGTCAATCCCAGTGCTGTCGAGGGTTGATACATGTCAAGTGGGCAAAAATAACTGAACTTCCATTCGTCAACCCACTCCCTTGACTTGCACTCATTCCAGGCTTGAATTGTACATGCAGAACAAAAGCACACCATCTTCCGCATATGTATACTCCATGAACCTGCAATTGAGTTTCTGATAGAGTGTAGCTCACTTGATCTTGTCAGTGTACAACAGTTCTCATATGGTGCAATGTTAGTATCATCTATCAACCAAAAAAATATATGAACTGAAGACTTACCTTAATTACCTGGACCCATCGAAGCATTACACCACTCGACGATTGATTTTGCATCTGTCAGCTTTGCATTGTCTTTATACTTTAACTATTCTAATGCTATGGCTCTTTTGATACACACTCCTACACCATCATGCTCCCCCTTTCCATACCCGGCCTCACAAAATTTCCACATATGTTGAACACTTGTAATATTATGCCTCCTACTCAGCCAATAGAAATTCTACGAGTTCTTGAATTGTGATGCACAGTTATCTGGCCATATGATATGATGACTGAATGATATGCCCCTTCTAGCCAGATCATTGTAGAACACCTGAAAATGACCTTGCATGAACTCTATGGAATGCGTATGATCATTACTTATATAAAAATGATACTCCCTTATGATCTTTCTGTCATCCTCTGTACTATCATTCACATGAATGAATGTGATGTGCACAAATATAGAAACCTGTGTCGAGTTATAATATTGGGATTACACCTCACACTGTGGCTGTAGACTATAGTTCTCTGCAAAGTCAACGACTGAAACAATGCTACCAATTGGAAATGTGTCCTTGCATAACTTGAATTGCAAGTCCAACCATCAAGCTCTATGGGCATGTCTTACATACTCATACACTATGTTGTCACAAAATATAGGCATAAACTGATACACTGGAATCTTCTGAATAACATATTCACACCTCTTTACTTCTTTACCATCTCTTGTATTGTGTGCCACTATTTTATATTTGCCGAACTCTACTAGTTTGTTTCCAACCACATGTGTTATTTCTATATGTTCACATATTGGCATATGTTGCAAGCCACCACAATGCTAACATGTGCCATCCAAGCATAATTTCCTATAGAATAATTGACCTTCCTCTGTATCACATAAAATCATTGATATGAAGTCTCTTGAGGTAGTTGGTGGGGCACATATGCCGCAATCCTACAAAACATTGTTAGTATGCAAATCTAAACATATAGACTGATAAACATCAAAATGGTTAGAAAATCAATTTGTAATTTACAACAACAAGTAGTGCATGTGTGATTTATTTTGACAAAGAAAGGTTTTAGCATTTGAAAATATCTCTAATAAATTTTAATTTGAGGATACTTCTCTAGAAATTTACCAAAAAACTCTATTTGAGTCATATCCAAAAAATGTTTTGGATGTGGCTCATGATTTCGACTACCAATTCTCCTTCTTACCACATCCCTTTGATTTAGAGATACCCTTGTGTAATTCTTCCAAAAGTCTTCAATTAGTGATATCAAAGCTTCGACGACAACTTTATCTTTTCGTGGGAGTCTCCCAGAGAATGCCCACAATTCATTAGTGCTTGGATCCTCAACTCTTTGACGTCTTCCAACGGCTCTTATTAGAGTTTTTCTATTTATTTTCAATGCTTGACTTGTCTTTCTAATGAGGTGAGCTTTTTTTGTTTGTTGTCTTACAATTGTCAATGTAATGACATGTCGTGTGACATTACTATCCTGGGTGCGTGAGGTGGAACCCACACTCTCATACGCACTCATTAGATTCTTGACAATTGATTTTTCACTTGATGTATTCAATGTTCTTAGGCCAAGAATCTTCATAGTGGGCCTAAATTTCAGATTTCTCATAAGTTCAACAAAGAGTTGACATCTTCTAATTTCATTTAAATTCTCAAAGAATAATTTCCATATCTTATTTGCATATCTTTGGCAAGTGCACATGGGAATCTTATCCTGCATGGGCTCCAATACATTCTCATCAATATCAATTAGAAACTTAGGCCTCCTATGAAAAATTCTAGGAGGCATTTTATTTGGTAAAGTAGACTGAACATTAGGAATTTCTTCAATATTTACTTGAGATGGGATAGATGACGTACCTTTGATTGGAGGTGAAAAGGCTGAAAATGACGTACCTTCAACTTGAGGTGTGAATGATGGCGTGTGACCAACTTGAGAAGAAAATGTAGATTTGCCTTCTACTTCACCTTTGAAAGATGGAGTGTCTCCAATTCGAGAAGATAATGATGGTGTTCCTTCAACTTGACCTGTGGACAACGGAGTGCCTCCAACTTGGAGATTCACTTTCCTCATTGCATGGAGGTTTTGCATTTGTTCCCTTTGTGCCACCAATTCCATATTTTTCTTAGCTTTGTTAGACATGTCATGTTCCTCTTCAATTGGCAATGGTGGAATATCTTCTTGTATGGTTGACAATTTCCTACTTTCCTGAATTCGCCTCATTCTTTCTCTTTTCCTCTCATTCTCAGCTTCACACTCTTTTGGTGTTAGATTCTTTGTTTGTTTCCTCAGCATGATGATGATTTCTACAAGAATGAAGAATAAGACAATGATCATCAGAAATTTTATAATGACAATGAATAGCACAGTCAGAATGAATAACAAGGTTTTACAAACTTCTGAATAAGACACCTCATATCAAGATAACTTGAACATACATAAGTCATAGAGTATGCATTTGAACACACATATACACTTGAATCTAGTTTGAATAGAAGAGAGGAGGACAAACTTGGAGGAAGAAATAAGAAGTTATACCCTAATTTTCTGTTGTAACTTGTTATACCCTGTTTTCATGCATTTTCCAAGTGGAAAAGGTGGCTAAATAGTGGTTCTTTGTGAATTTGAATGCCACCTAGCCAAGTAATTTTTACTATAGCATATGCAGGCCTATTTAAAGGTGAATTAAGTGTTAGTTTGTTCTGGGTTGGAGTGGATATGAGATTTTCATTAAAACCCCCTTATTTGTGAAGAAATGAAGGGTTTTCTAGTTTGCACCCTAGATGAGCATGGATATACTAACCAATGGTGGAATTTGAAGTTTTGTGACATATAGATATGTTTTTTTGTGGTTTGGAGTGGTTATTGAATGATCCTAGGGTACTTGCTTTGTTAACTAGACCAAATTAGGCCTATTTCTAGAGAGGGCCAATCATAGAACTCACATTTTTCCTGAAACAAGGGCATGAAAAATTTTGATATGTTGTTCTACTCCATAATGGGTGTATAAATACCTTTTGGTTTGTGGGTTGGCTGAGTTTACACAAAGTTATACACATTTTTCAAGTTTGGAAGGCTACTAGGCCTTAAGGTGTGATTTGTGGATCAGACATTGGTTCATGTTTCTAGGCACTAAAAGTGACAAAATTGGTTTGAATACATTATATTGACATGGTGTATGCTGGTGTATGTAAACAAAGGAAGAAAAGGATATCAATTATCGACAAAATCTCTCTTTCATGAACTTTTTCTATCTTCCCCCCCTTGGTCTTCCATTTTGCCTTATCAACAAATTTTCATTTCTATGAACTTGGCTTCCTTCTCCTCTTCATTTTCCCTATCAACCTTAGCCAATTTTCTCTTTATCTTTCACCTTATCAGTGAATCCTCAATTTCATGAACCACTTTTAGCCTTGATTTTGCCTTATTAGAAAAATCTTCTTTTGAGAACCATCTTCCTTTGCCGCTTATCTTCAGTTTTTCCTTATCAGCAAATCTCTTCATTCACAAACTGGGCTTATCTTCTTCCTTCTTGCCTTATCAACAAAATTCTCCTTTCACAAACCAATCATGCCTTTCGCTCTTTTCTACTTTATTGATTCCCTTTATCGGTCAATCACCCCGTCGGTGAACTTTAGAAATTACAAACTAGCTAGTGAGTTTCCCTTTTTATCATTTCACCGATTCCCTCTCTTTTTCCTTTGGTCAACCCTTATCTTCTTTTTCTTTCCTTCCATTGTCTTTGTCTTATCAACAATTTCTTATTTTGGTGAACTTTCTTGGATCTTACTTTGTCAATGCCTCCTTAGTCACTTTCACCTTATCGGTGAAATCTCCTTTTCACAAACCAACCTTGTCTTTGACCTAGCGACATCATTTGGTCATTAGCTTTCACCAGTGATTCACCTTATCAATGAACTAAAGAAAATTCAAACTAGTTAGCAGGTTTGACATTTTGTCAACTTCCCTTCATTTCTTTGTAGTCGACTTTCTTTTACTTTCCCTTATCTTAGCTACTTCTACCTACCTTTATTGCTTCGTCGGCAAACTTGTCGATCAGCGAACTTTTTGATTGTTGAACCTAAGGTTCATCGAACCAACACTTTGTCGAGAAAGTGTTCCTTTACTTCTATCCTTTTGCCTACTTTAGCTTAGACATTTTCCTTCTACCTTGCCCCTTGACTTGGCAAATTGGTGAATCAACGAACCAACCAACTGCCGAACCACCGAACCAAAGGTTTGCCAAACTAAATTTTTTCCAACAAATGCAAAATAAAAAGAAAAAACTTAGAATTTTTCTCTGATGGAAGGAGAGATTTTTTGGGCTATTTTGGCCTAGGAAAAATATGACAACATTTTGATGACTATGTAGGGGTTTTTTTCTGCTAAACACAAGGTTTTAGCTACCCTATCAGTCCATTAGGCACAAGGTCAAAAGAAATTGCAGCAACATGACCAAACAGAACCGAAACTGCCTCCAAAAATAGAACACACAACAAGGCAAACAATCTTCTAATGAGAATGTTGCCTATGCAAAAGCACTTAGAGGAAGGGAAACCTAAAACAAAAATAGACCTACTCTAAATATTTACAAGGACCCCAAAACTAAACTTAGAAGTATAGTTTGAGATGAATCCCATTCACTGGGATCAAAAGTGATTCACCAATCAACTTGGAGAATTGAAAAGTGTTCACTTGCTTGCAATTGGTGATGATGTAAAGGCCGCTCCATAAGGCATCAAATTTGAAATGTCTCCCAGCCTTAGCTTTGTCTTTATCCCATTTCAGCACCAAATCTCCTTCTTGGAAGACTTTGTCAACTAATTTTATATCAAAATTGCTCTTGATCTGACTTTGGTGGGCTTTAAGGGCCTTCATAGCGGCATCCTTTTTTCCTCAAGCTCTATCAACTCAGCATGCCTGACTATCATGGCATCATTTTCTAGCAACTCCAGCTATTGGGATAGTTCATGGGAAGGGAATTCAAGTGATAACAAAAGCCTTACTTCCTTTCCATATACCAACATGAAGGGTGAATCGCCAATGGCCCTCTTAGGGTCAATTCTATCAGCCTAGAGAGTTGTCTTCAACTTGGAATACCAGGCTCTTTGATTATCATCCACTATTAATTTGATGATCCTGATCAGGTTCTTATTGGTAGACTCATCCAAGTCATTCCCTTGAGGGTAGTAATTGGATGATGTCTTCAAGTAAATCCCATAATTAAGTGCCCATTCACTAATTTTTGTGCCTATGAATGCCTTAGTATTGTCATAGATAATTGTGAATGGAACATTGAACCTAGTAACTATCCCGTCAAGAAAGTTTAAAATTGAGGCCTTTGTGGCCTCCTTTAATGCAACTGCCTCTATCCACCTAGTGAAATAATAAGTGGCTACTAAAATCCACTTGTGGCTAGTACTAGAAGGTGGATTGATCACCCAATAAAGTCCAACCCCATTGGGAAAATGATTGATCAATTTGAATTGGGTGCAGAGGAAGAACAACCCACCTTTGTTTTCCTACAAATACTGCACATTCTTTGCAGCTTCTTACCCATCTATGGGCGTCTTTGAATAAATTGGGCCAATAATAACCAGCCCTCATGATCTTGATAGTAGTTGTTCTTGGAGAATAGTGGCCACCAGTAGAGCCATTATGAAATTATTCTAGCACCCTAGATGTCTGATCTTATGCAATGCATCTAAGAAGAACTCCATTTATGTCTTTTCTAAACAATACATCATCAATAAGAACATAGGGGATGGATTGAAGTTGGAAATACCTTCTTTTGGCCTAATCCAATCCATCTTGACATCTACCTAACTATAAAAATGTGACCATATCATGGTGCTAGTCAATTGGAGTGTGGGAATGAACTGACTATTTCTGCTCTTGGACACATACATCATCACCTCTGTCTTCAAGCTCCATAGCCATCTACTCACACATGCCTTTGCCACATACCAGCTCAGTGATGTTGATGTTCACATCATATTCCATTACTTTTGTAATCCACCCAACCCTTTTTTCATTGATATCTCTACTCAAAAGAAAATCTTTAACCCTAGGGTGGTTCACCATCAATTGTATCTTTCTGTTTGAAAGCATATGCCTAAAATTTTTGAGTTCTTTCACCATATCAAACACTTGTTTTTCAACAAAATCATCATTTAGCTCATATTCTTTGAGTGGTTGGCTGAAGAAGGCAATTGGCTATTCAAATTTCTCCTCATTCTATGTGTTAAAACTGCTGATATGCCCTCCTTACCTCCAAAGGCATAAAGGATAAAATATTTTTCATAGCTCAGGTTTATCAGAGTGTGAGCCTATGTTACGGCTTGATTGATGGCTTCAAAACTATCCCTACCTTCCTTTGACCATGTGAAGGCAGCATTCTTCTTAAGCATGGCGGTGAGGGGCTTTGATATTGATGCAAAATTAGGTATGAATCTCCTCACAAAATTAATCTTTCCCAGAAAACTTTGCATGTGACTAAGAAGGGGGAGAGGCAGAATGGCACTAGTTCTTTTCAAATAAATAGACAACCCTTTCTTTGAAACCACATGTCCCAACAATTTGTCTTCTGGGATAGCAAACACATATTTCTTTAGATTCAAAGATATGCCATATTCATTGCATCTTTCAGAGACTTTTCTCAAATGACCCAGGTGGTCAGCTGTATGCTTGGAATACACATTCAAATCATCAAGATATACTAAAATAATATCATTGTTAGGCCTTTAAAGGCCAAATCCATTTCTCTTTGGAAGGTTGCCCCAACATTAGTCAACCCAAATGGCATTTTTTGATAACCCAAAGTACCCCACTTGGTGGTAAAGGTTGTCCTGTATTGATCTGATTCTTTTACAAGAATTTGGTTATAGCCTGAGTAGCCATCTAGGAGTGAAAATATTTAAGCTCCTATCATTATTTTGAGGATTTGCTCCATGGAAGGGAGTGGATAGTGGTCTTGGAGGGAAGCCTTGTTTAGGTCTCTAAAGTCCACACACAATCTAATTTCCCCATTTTCTTCTTAACTGGAACTACGTTAGCCACCCAAGAGGAATGTTTATTGGATAAATGATTTTGGTCTTTATGAGTTTGGATAGCTATTTTCTCATTAATGGCTCCATTTTGGGGTTGATTGGCCTTTGTTTCTAGTAGACAGGTTTTGCATTGGGATCTAAATCAATGGTATGTTGGATTAAACTAGGGTCAAAGCATTTTAGATCCCTATAATCCCAAGCAATTAAATCATCAAATTCATTACCAAGTTAACAAAAATTTGGCTTTTAGCTTGATCCCATACCTTGCCATGTTTTAGAAATCTACCCCATGCAATCTCCACCTCTTCATAGTCTTCTTTATTGACTATCATGTTTGTTTTCTATCTTTTTAGTTGATCGTCTACACCAAATAAGTTCTCCAATGTAACAAATCCTATAGGCAGTTTATTGGTCTTCAACTGGATCACCTAGTCACCATATTGCTCTTGCAATATTGACTAATTCTTGGCAGCAAAATCTACCTCATCTTGCAAGAAATTTACAATTTGATGGTCATTCTCAAATACTTGCAATTTGGATATGTTATTTGGCACAACAGGCCTCACAACAATCTTCACATGCTGATCTAAGTTCTGCTTGACATTTTGAGGAATGTCGAACTAGGCACCAGCTGTAGCCATCCTATAGCATCCTTGTTTCTTTGTCTAGGTACTACTTGGATTTTGAAGGCACCAAAGTCTTCAATTAGGTCCTAGACTCTGTGTTTATATGACTTGATCAAGTCATTTTTTGAAGTGCTTTTTGATATGATTTGGTTGACAAGTTCACTGTCACCAAATGCTTGTAAAATTTGTATTCCCCTCTTCTATGACAATTGTATACCCTAAATTAAGGCTTCATACTCAACCACATTATTAGTACAACTGAACTATAATCTAAAAGTAGAGAAATAACTTTCTTTCTGGGGTGAAATTAATACAACCCCAACACCTAGTCCATTTTTGCTTCTGGAGCCATTGAAATACATCTGCCATACCCCATCCAGATCTGGTATTGCCTTTTCAAGATTAGGGATGATGACATCCTCCTCGTGGATACAATAAGTACCCATCCTTGTGTCTTCTATATGATTAGGAGTATCAAACTAAAAACATTTTACCCACTCATCAAGCAATATATCAAGAATTTCTTCCACTGGTGTTGCAACCTTATAACTATTGTCATCCTCCTCCAACTCATGGATTGTGCAGTTCATATTGATAGGGTTAGGACAAAAGGGCTCTATATGATCATTAATAATAGGGTCATCCTTAATGGTCACCTTAGTGCCATATCTTGATCCAAATAGCATGTGGGACCAATCAAAAGATAGGTACTCACCTATTTTGGTAGTGAAATCCCTAGATCTAGGCATATGCCAAAGTATGCAGGGAGGCCACTAACTGAGATGTCTTGTGAAATAGAGCAACTAGGGCATGCATACAAAGTGAGCTTTAAGTCCTTAGTCACACCTACCATCTTGATAGTAGTTCCATCTAATTGCACTACTCCCTTATTCACAGGTTCAAATTCTATGCCTAACTTATCAACTATATTTTTAGGCAAAATAGAAGTACCTACCCCAGAATCTATCATGAAATTATGCAACAATTTATCACCAATGATTAAGGAAACATAGAATGGAGGGGGCTTACTAATTTTTCTTGTGCTTGCCCCCTCTTTTGGTTGGCATAGGCTTGCTGGGATGGCAACCTTTTCTTTTGTTGCCTCTATGGCAAGCTGATTGAAGCTTGTCAAAGCTTCTTGCAACAAATCCCTTTGTGATGGGATCAATAGAGCATCCCACATAGTGACAGTGAGGTTGGTCTTCTTCCTTTGATTGACTATACTAAAGGGAATTTGATTGACCTTCTGGGAAGTTTTGGCAACAACAGAGTTGACATTGGAGCATTGACCCACCTTAAGCTACTATTGTGGCACTTAATTCACCC
This sequence comes from Cunninghamia lanceolata, assembly GCA_027924645.1. Classification (NCBI taxonomy): domain Eukaryota; kingdom Viridiplantae; phylum Streptophyta; class Pinopsida; order Cupressales; family Cupressaceae; genus Cunninghamia; species Cunninghamia lanceolata. Next base: position 10,091,329 of record BSBN01000472.1, on the reverse strand, counting down.
ACCCAACAGAACAATCTGCTTGGGCTAAAGGTGTCCCTAGTATTTTTTACTTCATTGTGTTTGCTAAGGTTTCATGAGATGTAGAAGTGTGAGGAGTGGAGGTGTGTAGCAACTATACGGATCGTTGCATCTTTTGTTGCCCTCCTTTTGGCTCTTGTGTTGAAAGCTATTATGCCTACACTCCAATTGTCATTGTAGAAATCATACTATGTCCAATTCATCAAAGTAGAATTATTTTTCATTTGTTCCTACCCTCCTACCATTTCTTGACTGGGATAGACTTGATGCTCTGAATTCATTGGCTAGCTTTGCACTGTCAAAGCCTAACTGAATTGTCTACTTTGACACAAATTCTGATCATGTGGTTGATTACATAGATAACACCAATCATTATCCTGAGCCAAATTGTTTTGTATGGGTACTAGAGGTCCAAACGTGCTTGCTACATTGGGATGGATAGCATTCAGTGGCCTAATATAACTAGGTTAATTTTGCCTCTGCACATTATTTTGATATGGTGGTCTATTTTGCTAATAATTTTGATTGAGTGGCTGATATGGTTTGTTAGGTTATACATTCTATATTTTTAGTGCCACCAAATCATTTCCAAATCTTTGCAGTAGAGTCTTATCCTCATGCAATTCATTTGAGGATGCCACCGAAGAGGTTGCAAGGGTGACTATCGTAGGAATTGGAGCTACAGTAGGATGAATAATAGGATCCTTTGGAAATAAAGGCATTGGTGGCCTTGGAGCAATCTTCCCATCCTGAATTAGATAGTTTTCTACCCCTATAGTTCTGTCATATGCATCTGGTAACATAGTCCCTCCCATAAATTGAATCATGACAGCAATGTCAGAATTTAGAGATCTCAAATACTATATGAACGTAGTGTTTGTAGAGGGTTACACTAATAATGGGATCCTATCCCATGTCTTTTGGAATCTGTAGTTGAATTCCACCATGTATTCATGGGGGTCTCTTTTGATTGTAGTGAGATTCTCCATTAGTGATAGGTGGTCACTCTTGTCTTCAAAGTGTTGGCACAATCTAGTTTCCAAATCATCCCAATTGTGGATGGAATTAGTTGGGAGACATCTATACCACTGAAGGGCCTTTACTTTAAAGGAAGAAGCTAGAAGTATCACAACCACATTGTTTGTAGTGACATTATAGACAGAACAAACACTAGCAATGTCATGGTTGTGCTCAGTAGGGGTGGTGGAATTTCACTAGTGAAGAGAGGAATTGCTTTTAGAGATGAGTCATTTGAACTCTCTCTCACTCTCTATATATATAAATATATATATACATATAAATATATATATATATACATATACACACACACACACACACACACATATATATATATATAAATTGAATAGGTAATTTCCATCTTGGTTAGTATGTTTTTTGATAAATTGGATGGGGAGATAAAAAATTGGAAAAACTGGTCCATGGTATTAGTGTCTCTAGCCACATATTTGATTTCCTTAAGCCGTTAGCTTAAGCAGAGTACAACTTTAGCCAATGAAACTTCAAATGTCTTTACAAGGTAATTCCTCAATCTTGGGTAATAGGTTAAGTGGGAAGGAGTTAAATCCCTTAATCATGTGAAGATTATAGGTTAGCCCCTCCAATTAATTAAGTATTTTTAGAGGTCACGAAGAACCATTCAACAGTTAATTGTGAATTGAATGGTATTCCCTTTAAGACATAAATGATATTTATAGTTGCAAGATTTGGGAATATGCTAAAAATATGTAACTTCAAATGGGTTTTTAAGAGTAAGTACTTTCCCAAACTTGTCAAGTACACCTCATATTAGAGCACACCTATTCTAATTAACTAATATTTTTAATAGTTCAAGTAATCTATTAACCATAACTTGGAAATAATCTTATTTATTTTGGTGACTTTTATTTTGGAAAAAATTAGTAGTTCTTTATGAATCGAATGATATTTCACTTTAAGACAATAAATGTTATCTATAGCATCAAGGTTTGGGGAATATGGTTTAATATGCACTTAATATAAGTAATTGGCCAATGATTTTGGTAAAATTTAAAGGGGGTCTTTTTACAAATGATGAGTAACTCACCAAGTCGAATAAGACAAAAGAATATTATAAGTTTTATCTAGTATCCATTTGCTTGTGGTAGTACATTTAGTTAATTTAACTAGGAAAGACTAACACATAGATGGGCTCAAATCTCATAGATAATACTGTAATAAGAAGTAACATTATTTCAAATTTTTTTTAAAAAAAATAGATCCATGTAAATCCCATAGAGTTCACTTCAGATAGATTAAGACTAGTATAAATATTATCTATTGTCCTTCTAGTGGTACTCATTGATTTCTTTTTCCTATTCTACATTCCATCATAAAGTCTTACAAGAATATCACCATGGTGTTTGGGATAGGAAGATGAGATTTGTTCAAGAACTGGCATTAGCTTGGGGTTCCATGATACAACCTTACCCCAAAAGGTATCTACTCATATATTTGATGTATTATATAAGTTTTGATTGATGTTTCTCGACAACTTGGTATCAATCATCAATTCTCTCAATTATGTTTTAGGGGTTATATTTTTTTTTTGCAAGGCCATCTCTTGTAACCACATTTCCTGAACTTGCATTTTGCAACATAAAGGATACTCCTTTCTCCTTGAAACCATTTACAAAATAATCTTGTTCTATTGATGTCCTAGTCTTGTGTTGGCTATTTTTAGTTGTTCTCTCTTTGTTGCATTGATTGAATCATTGTACGTGTTTCATTGTCTTAGACCCATATTGATCAACCTCTTCATGCTTGTGGTATCTCTCAAGTACTTCCCATTACCATCTACCTTTTATTTCAACTTGTAGAGGAAAACACCCCTCAAGTATACACCAAAATTTGAAAGAAAACACCCATCAATTATACGCCAACAAACTTTTAAAGAAGAAATCAAGAGCACTAAGCTAGGAATACAATTTAAAATTGTCAATATCCAAATGAGATGCATTAACATGGTATAACCAAATATTGCCAAACAAAATAGTGTAAGAAATTTTCCTTCTCATAATTTGAATAACATGGGAAAATCATTCATTTAACCCTTTAGTTAAGATTATATATCTATAAAGGATTTACATAGTAGCTAAAAAGAGAATTTTAAAGATAGAGATAGGTGAAAATATGTAGTTCCTTACTTTAGGAACAAGTTGCACTAAGTGGCTAATATTTGGCTTGTATGTTAAATCCAAAATAACTACCTAGAACTATCATAAAATGTTTGGTCAAAGACCAAAAATATGTTTAGGATAGTTGTAAGTTATTACAAACTAATTTAAAATTATATTTAAAATCTATCAAGGATTAGTTAATAGTTTATTTATTTTTTAATTGAGGTGTTAAAAATCCATATATATCTATAATGGACATCAAAATATAAAGTAAATTATGATCTAAAACTAAAATGAATATGTGTCATTTGCACCGGCCAATAACATTCAGCCCATGATAAACGCATGGGCAAATATAAAGCATCTCATATACATTTGCAAGGAAGTAAGAACAACTCAAATCAAGGGCTTTATGTAACCTACGTTAGCAACACTAACACAAATTTTACTTTTTCAACAACACTACTTTGCCAATCATCACTCACATTGTTTGGCTCAACACCTTGTGAAACATCTCCATAGCCCTTTACAATGTTCTTTTCATCAAGTTAAGCTCATTGTTGACATTCATAAACCCTTTCTCTAATCCTTATGACTATATCAATTTTTTCATGTACTTTGTTCCCAAGCATCATTTCTATAAAGTTTGAACACATCCCATAATTTAAAGTTAAGAGACAATTGTTTGTGAATGATGAAATAAAGGAGGTTGTACAAAAAAAATTGCCTTTAGTTTCATTATTATCATTGGAGATATTCCTTGAGAACATTTTTTTAAAATCTATAGTCTTCTTTCTACACACTTTGTAACAAAATGTAAAGCATGATAAAATTCATCAATACTTTCTTTGACATCATCTCCATTATTCAAAAAAGGGGGATCATCCTATTTTGCATCCTACACATTGTCCAATCCCTATCCAACTAAAATGTTCATGTTCTATGCAAAATGCTTGTCACTAGCAATTTATCCTTACACTATAATGTTAACAATATCCAACTCATCACCATAGTAGTCAAGCACATTTTTCTTTATAGTCCCCTCTAGTATTCTCCTTACTTTCAAAAAATCCCAATGTTTTGACACAAATTAATTATTTCAATCGAGTAAGGAATAGGGTCCATGCTTAGGAAGTTACCTATCTCTACAAGATAGTTGAATTTTTATCTCAATGAATTATCATTAGGAAAGCTTTTGAACTTAGATTCTAGTATTTCAATATGTAGAGCCACAGTTTGCATTGAACCGATCCACACAATGGCTTCATCAATGATGACAATATACACTCCTCTCTTCTAAACACTTAATTATTAATGATAGTATGATTTGTTATCTATTACTGGTAGGCTACAAGTTTGTCAAAAAGTGTTGTTCTCCTATAACATCTACTATGTTATTGCTTGGTTGTTTTGTAATTCCCCACATAGAGATATTGCACAATTTAGTGAGACTTTTTTTGGTGTAATGGGAAGAAAGATAAAAAAAACACAACCTACAGTTGTAATTATATTCCTCATCTATTTGGTGGAACATGAATTAAGAACTTAAATCTTTAGGGTATTGTATTGGCTGTTAGGTAGATCCTTAGGGCCATGTTGGGTGGAGAACCATGGAAGGTTTTGGTAAGAAACAACACTATCTCTAGAGTCCCTTAGAAAAAGAAGGATTGGAAGGGGATTCACCACTTTAACTTGCCCTTTGGGTCATTTCTAGTCAACTCAACATGTTCTACTATCTTTAGGAGTATTTGGAAAGCCTAGGATTTAGTGAGAAATCTCTTGTTTAAGAATGAAGCTTTCTTTAGGTGGGGCAACAATTGCTAGAGGTCTTTGGTAGAATTTATATTGTATTAATAAATTATTATGTCTTGCTAGAGGATGCTTTTCTACTACATGGTACTTCTCTAAAAATATTAAGTCCTTGGTAGATGTGTTTAGCCATGGGATTCTTCTTCCTGGGAGGAGCTCAAGAGAAAGTTCATGCTTCTAGATTCTCATATAACAGCTTATACCTCACTGTCTAAATCTCTTGAAAGACCTTTTCCACCTTTAAATCTCTACTTCAATATTGAGACTTTAGATAATGTGAAATGGGATGAGAGTTATCCTGTACTTGAAGTTTTTTACAGCACATTGTATGATAAATTGTCTCTTTCCTAGAAGCTATTTGATTATTTAAGTAATTTGTGGGGTCTTGAGGATTCCCCTAACCAATGAAAAATTAGATTACATTATATTTGGTCCTCTTGCATTGAACCAAAAGTATGCTTTAGATGGTTGTTTCTACATCAAAAAACTTGTTGTGGGTGTCACTTTGTCTACATATGGGTTTAGTAATACCTTATTCTGTGTATTGTGAATGAGAGTCGTTTTCATGTTTTCTTTGGTTGTTAGTTTGTTAAAGTTGTGTTAAGTTTGTTCTTGAGTGGGTAGGATTTGTGTGTTGATAACAATTGTATTTCTTGGTTTGATATTTTGTTTGGTTATGTCAGCTATGTTAAAAAGTTGATCATATTTTATAGAAAGTTGTGGCTTCTTGTGACTATCGAGATTTTTAGACAAAGGAAACATTTTTTAGGGACTTGAAGGTTGCTTATAGAGTTTTATTTCTATTGCTTTGTAAGTAACTATGATCTTGAAAGTGCCAAGAAGTTCACTAAATTCCTTTCCCGGGGCTCAATTGTGGGACACCTTGATTCCTTAAGGTTACTCCTATAGTGGTTTGGCCTGATATTAACCAACTAGTAGTTGGTGATCATCTTGATCCTATGGATTTGTTGGAAAAGTTTGGTGATAAAAATAATAAGGTGACCTAACACCCTTAGTTGCTTTGGATTTCATCTTAAATACTTCCCTTGTTTAGGTTGTTGGTGTTGATATAGCTCTTAAATATAGGGAAGAAAGGTTGTTTGATGGCTTTGTGGATCATGAGACAAAGATCACTTTAGTTGAGAGTAAATTTTTGGTTGATCACTCTTAGCTTGAGAAGTTATCTGACTATCATATTGAAGACATTGCCAAATTGTCTTAAATATGTGTTAAAAATTAGTATTAATTGTAAAGGTTTTGCTTTTCTTTTTAGTTCATTTTGATAGTTTGTATGTTATTCTGAAAGTATTACTTTGAACTATGCATTGGCTATATTCTGTTTGTAAATTGAAGATTTAATTCTTAGTCGAGAGCCTTGGGATTGAATATTTATTTTTGATGCAATCCTCTATATGGTAGATTTCCCTTAGATATATAGTTTGTAAATTTGATTAACTTTTATCAATAGAAAATGCACTCAATTATTCTTCAATTTTCAATAAAAATGTAATTTTTAAAGAAATAACTAGCCATAATTTTCTTACCAAATATAAGGCCTAACATCATCACAAGAGCGTAATATCCCAAACAAAATTTCAAACCATAAAATATTTTTTGAACATATAAAATTGGACTCTCAAAAGTATTTTCTAAACCAATTTGACACTTCTACAATAAAAAATTATATTTAATAATCTCATTAATATTATAAATATATAATATATACATATATAATCGACATGGAGTTGATGAAGGAAGATATGGTATTGGGAGGTGAAATGGAGGGCTTTTTGAAGTGATGAAGGGATCGAATGGCATGGGTTTCAAACCCCTCAGCTTAAAGACAAATGGAATGCAGAAGAATTCTCATCCCTCTACTTTTCCTGAATCTGCAACTCCTATTCTAGTGGTACCTCAAGCCGCAACGGCTCCTCAAATATTTTCTGAATGTAAGGACAACGTGAATCCCTTCCATGAATGTGGCGCCTTCTGTAGGGAGCATATTTTTTGGGTGGACCCTAATTTTTCTCCCAAAAAAGGTGTGAACTTTGTTAGAGGATAGTGCTCAGCCCCTAGAACTTGCTTGGACCTTGATTCTCCAAGTGACAATCATGCTTTTTCCCTAGGAAACTCTTAGGTGATGATGGTAGAGGACCCCATTGATTTTCACATCCCTAACGATTATGTTAATGGAGTATCAATGGATGTTCGGAATCACTCTACTTAAATATCATCCATTTCAATGGTCAAATAGCCAATAACAATTTTACACCTGATTCACAATAAAAAGTGGTAAATATTTGTCTTATTTTTATAGGCCAAAATTAACCTTTGACTTTTGAAGTGGATGATATTTAAGAATAGCCATTGGGAATTGATCTCTTATCCTCATATTTCTGAGGAAACATCCACCTTTTGAGCTTTTTGCAGAGTGGACAAATCAATGTGGAGCAACCTAGCCTCTCGTGAAATTAAAATTTTGGATTTTGGCTTCTTTCTTCTTCGCTTCCATTATGTAGACTGTGACTTTGTGATAGAACGCCCTTGGTTCTACGAACAATCAAGCCTATTCATTGCTTTGTGGTCCCCTTTTTTTGATCCAGCAACCACTAAAGTTACTACCATTCCTATTTGGATATGATTGTATGATCTCCCCTTGATCATGTGAGACATAGATCTCATTAGGAAGATGATTGATCAGGTGGGCTCCTTTATAAAGAAAGACTCTGACTCCATAGTTTCGTCAAACAGATTCACAAGGGTTTGTGCCTTGATAGACATTTATAAACCTATGCATCATCCCATCACAATCTACTCCTCTTTTGGAACTTGGATTCAATTCTTAAATTATGAAGGTTTACCATTCAAGTGCTTTTACTATAATAAGATTGGACATAAAATTGTTGGGTGCACAAAAAAAGACTGTTTGGATCAAAGGCGTTCAATCTCAAAAAGTGCAGTAAGAAGCCTGGTTCATTGGATGTTGATTTTATTTGGCATAATCATGGTAAGTTCAAGGAACCTCAGAAGGAGATAAGGTTTGATCCAACTATGATCATAGAAGTCTCAAATCAAGTGGATCCCATTCCAACTCATAACCCCCCAGAAATGAAAGTGTTTTAAATCAACTTTCAAAAAGGAAGGAAGACAATTCTGATGATGAGGGCACTTTTTCTTTTATGGATGACTTAGATGAAGAGATTCTTTATTTTTTTGATCATGATGAAATGTTGGTTCCTATCAAAAAGTGTACCATTGCTCAATCTATGAGTCACTCACAAAACCAAACATTAGCAAGCTAGGGAAGAAGAAATGATGAAAATATGAAGCAGAGAAACTTTGGCTTAAAGGAAGGGATGCTATTGAGGAGGGCACCTACTAGACCATGGATGCTCTTCTTACTACGAGTAGAAGGAAAGGTTTAGCCAAACAGGCCTGGTGGCCTATTCATGGATTTAGAAGGTGACTGGGTATGTTCAACTTGTGTCTCCTTGTACTTTTGAATAATCTCTTTCTCAGAATGCATTTTAAATTGATCTTAGTCTCGTGCTAATTTCTCTAGGTTCAACATTTGCCTTTAAGTAAACTTCTTGGTTCATTGTGCTCCCCTACTTTGGGTTTGAAGCTGTTCTTTTCATTTCCATTTTATTTTGAGTGTTGGGGAACTCCATCATTTGGTTTGCATGTATCTCATATACATTTATGTTTGCATGTGTCTTGTATACAATGTCTTTCTTGTACATTAGGTTTAATTCTTGCCTTCATGTTTGTATCTTAAGTTGTCAAAACAAAGATACAAGTCTAGACCCGATCACTTTTCATGATGTACTCGATAATGGTACAAATCCACATTTGTATTTGTATATTATAATGGTGTATTATATATACAAATACAAAATATGCATGAATGGACCCGAAAGGAAATTTCAATTGGTTTTAGAAAGCGGAAGTGAATGTATGCATCTTTGTATGTATAATCTCTTGTATCTAATATGTAGATACAAATCTGAAAATGACAGGAAAATTAGACTTGGTGAACTACAGGTGGGGTCCACATTTGTATACTAGGATGCATATGTTCGACAAGGTGATGCATGGCAGGCTTTGCACAGGCACACAGGGGGAATCATTTTAGAGGGAATATTCACTGCACAGTTGCAACAAGGTGGCATGTGGCCGAGGAGGAGAGAACAGATGAAAGGGGCCATGTGGAAGGTTTTTGGGGAGCCAAAGGAGAAAGGGGTCATTTTCTACCACCCGGCCCTGGAATTGCACCACATGTCCAGGATGGACAAAAGGCAAGATGTAGTCGTGGATGTGAATTTAGAATTAAAAAGTACAAAGTAAGGTGCATGTATATGAAATACAAAAAGGTGATACAAGCAGAACATATACAAACTAGATGCGGTCAAAAAGTTAAACAGAGTGGATTTTTTGGTGAGGTCTACATTTATATGTTCAACAATTGTATAAGGTGTGATACAAAAGCATCTACAAAACTGGATCTGATTTAATTCCAATCTGTTTCATAAACATGATGGAATCCATCTTTGTATGTTTGGTGAATGTATTTGATATACATTTGCATATGTAAAAGGATATACAAAAGGCATCATCAGCAACACTTTGGCATATCGATATGACTAGTCTTGGAGTCTCCCCAACAGCCCGATAAAGGTTCTTTGCTAATCTATTTTGCAGCACTATTGACCGATGTGGCTTGATGACATGGTAGCAGATGTTAGCATGGTGAGAAGGAATAGGGCAAATTTGGGGGTTTACTCAAACTCCTCCTTCTTTGAAACCATTTTGGATCCTCATGAATGTTTAGGCCGACATTGTCCATATCTCTACTGTTTCCAAGAAGAATCACTAGGCTGTTGTAACTGATTTGGCCACTACCTTGAGGGATGGCAAATTTTAAACTATTTTGTGAAGTCGTGATGAAATCCACCTGTGCTATAATGATCGAGATTTGCAGTATGATACCTAAGTGTGACAGGTGTATGCAGATGCTAGTTTCCTCTCGGGGTGTTCTATTATGTTGTGCCTCCATGATGTTGAAAGGCATATTCTTTTCTAATAGACTGTGGCTAGTGGCCTGATGTTGGTTTTCAAGGACTCTCATGTTCCTATAAATGAGTGGTCTTGGCCACTAATAAAGGGGTTCCAAAAATAGAGGTTCCATTCGAGTTTTCCATCTTCTCCAGGTCTCAAACTTGATGTAATTTCTATATAGGATTTTTGCCTAGGATTTAGGTTTTCTTTAAGTTTCAGGTTTCATGTTTTATAATCATCTACTCAGTTAATGGCAAGCATTTCAGTTTGTAGTTTAAATTGAATTATGTTGTGTAGTAATGTCTCCTTAAATGTATGTCTTATTTCTTAAATCTAAGTAATCAAAGATTATGATTGTTGTTGCACATTTGTTGCAATAAGTATTTGGTTAATAGCTCTTGTTCAAAGAATGAGTTAATGTTTCTTTCAATCAAATATTGGGGATAAGGTGTTTCATTTAGGATTATTAAGAATGTTTTTTGCATATGAGGCCTCATTACTGTAAGGCAGTACAATGGTTAGAATGTCACTGATTTATCATTCCATGTTGTTATCTGATCTTGGTTGTTTATATCTTGACTCTGCCCAATGGACAAGACACCAGCCTAGTATGTTTCTTCTGTAAAAACCCTAGAGGGAATCACCAGTCAACACTCAAGTCAATCTTTCCCATCTTTATGTTTAATATGTTCTCAGTGTTATTTTTGGGTATAAAGGGATCATATCTAAAGGATGAGAAGTGGCGTAAACTTCCCTTATTCATTTGTCTAAGAACTATCCACATTTAAAGGCTTGTAGAGAGTTGTCCAGTGCATGTTTTATCACACATCTAAGCCCCAAATAGGTATACCCACCTAAGTTTTGTGGAGCTCAAAGTGCAGAAGGCTATGTTTAGCCTTGTTAGTTGGCCTTTCTTGTCTTAAATCTGTTGATAGGGTGTATCCATTTGTCCTTGGGAGGGTGAAAATGTGGATTAATCAATTGAATAACAAAAACCTAAACATCAATAGAATGTGAAGGCAAAGGAGATTTAAAAACAACAAAGTGTGATACTTACAACCCTTTACCTTTCATCTTCCATTGCTCACCTTTTCTATCTTGATCTTGATGGAGATGAATGTTGGCCCTCAGGAAGCTCGCTTCCTTGCTTCAAAGTCCTCAAGATGACAAGATGAAGTTGGCTAGGATACTTTGTGTGATTGAAGATGAGCTTCAACATACTATTGATGAATGATATGAAATGCTATGGAAGTGGGGTGCCCAAGGCGCGCTTGTGTTTCTGCAACATAAGTTTACTCAAACGATGGATGATGAAATGAAGAAGAAGAGGGTTGTATTTATAGAGTTGGGTGAAGGAAGATCGATGGTTGAGAAAAAATGAAAAGATCAACAGAGGAGGATTGTTGAGGAACGTGCAACAAATGGAAGAAAAACATGTGTCATTCAAAAAGAAGTTATGTTGAGTTAACTGCTCTGTTGATGAGGATGAGTTTTGTTTTTCTTGAATTAGAATTTATTTTTCTAATTTAAGAGCAAAGTTTCTTTAAAACTGTTTTTGCTTTTGTAACTCAACTTTTCACTTTTGTATGACAAGAAGGATTTTACTTTTAGAAGATAAGAAAGATTTTTGAGAAGATAAGAAAGCATAATTGAATTTATTTAATTATTTGTGGATAAGTTGGATGAATAAATAAAATATTTAACATATTTTATTTTTGGAGACTTTAGAATTTATTTAAATAAAATTGCATTTTATTTAAATTTGGAAGAATAAAAGGTTTTAATTAAATAATTAAAATTATTTAATTATTTAGAAGAAAGTAGTTGATGTAGATGAATTTAATTAATTAAATAAATGTAATTTATTTAATAATATGAGAGAAGATGAATCAAATAAATAAATAAATTTATTTATTTATTGATAGAGGAATGTGAAGATGAAATAAATATTTAAAATATTTATTTAAGTAGAGTCATGTCAATTTTAGGTGTATACATTTTGCCCCTCTTTGATGCAATGTGTTTTATCACGTTGCTTCAAAGAAAAAGAATTTTTGACAATGATACATGCCCCAGTTTGCCCCTAGTACAAGTTTAACGACAGGATGCCCCCTCGGGAGATTGGACGAGAAGAAGGCAGAAGGCGTGAGATGGACAATCTCACGAAGAAGAAGGTGAAAAGCAGGTTAGGATGGAGAAAAATGGGATATGGTTCAGAGAAACAGACATGGGAAGTAGTCACAGTTGTCATATAGTCAGATATGGTTCACTTGCTATAAATAGCAGCCGAGTCCACAAGTTCTATTCATTTGTACACTTGTCCTTAGTTGATTGGTCTTTTGAGAGCTTAGGAGAGCATGGCAACTAGAGAGATGGATATTCCACACGAGGAGCACCGGTTTGAGTGGATCCGATGGTTTGATTAGCCAGTGGAGGCAGGACCCCTGGTATGTAGTTCGTCAAAACTCGCAAAAAGTCATTTATTAGGCTTATTAATGGCTAGGGAAAAATACTAGGATAGATGTGTCGAACTATTGTTCGGTGCATATACGCTTTGAAGTGGCGCATATGCTGCAAAATGGCACATTTGAGATATCCTTCGGTGCATTGATAGTTTGGCGCATATGAGTTGGGAATTGGCGCATATGAGTTGGGATTTGGCACATCTATTGCGAAGCGGTGCATGTGACACAAGAAGCGGCGCATATACCCTAATGGCGCATATACGTCAAGAAGTGGTACATTCATAGTGAAGAGGCACATATGTTATGGATCGGCGCATATGCACTAGGAAAAATTAGTTGACTTAGCGAAATTAACCCAATTGGCACCTTGATCAATGTGTCAATTGATAAGTGATCTTTAAGATTGCTGAGAATCTAGTCAAGAGATGATATGCTTGTTTTGATTAATTTGATATGTTAAGTCAATGATAGGATAGTTTGATTGTTTTGAGTAGGTTTACTTGGATATGGGTTTTCTTGACGCTATGCTTTGGTTGGTTGCAGGAGGATATCTGGGATGTCCTTATGTCACGAGAGCAGTTGTCATTGTTGCAGCGTTATATGTTGACTGAGATAGATCGTGAGGCTCTAGGTGTGATGGGTTTGTATTATGTTTGCTTCATGCCTGAGGTTCTCGTGAACCGGGCTATGTTGATGGCAGTGGTGGAGCAATTCCACAGCGAGGATGGTACATTCCATCTTCCGACAGGGGAGATGGCAGTCACTCTTGAGGACATGTACCAGATTCTACATCTCCCTATTCAGGGAGAGTTGGTCGAGTACGAATCACAGCGGGATGCTGGATTGGCTAAGTGCAGATGGGTATTCGATGACCCAGATCTAGTTGGATAGGTGATTTCATGGCAGGACATACATGACTGCTATGACTACTTCCCAGGCATAGTGGCAGGACTGATCGGTGGCACAGTATGCCCCGATAGGAGGTCACATGACTTTTTGATTGGCTGGGGGAGGGTGTTAGAGAGCATGATTACGGATGGGACCCAGTATGCATGGGGTGTGTGCGTGCTTGCACACCTATACAGAGATATGCACCAGGTGGTGTACCATAGAGGAGCTAGTTTGTCAGCAGGTGTGTCTCTCTTGCAGTTTTGGTTGTGGGAGCACATAGCTATCACACAACCAGACTGTCTATTTCACAGGCAGAGGGGTGAGCCCTATAGTTATGGTTATGTAGGTGTGATTTCCCAGCACAAGCTGGGGAAGCTGGAGTACTAGCGACATGCATTTGATAATGTAGATCTAGTTGTTTGGCGTCCATACTTAAACTGTGAGATATGGGATGATGAGGCAGACGAGCTTCCATATTGTTTCTAGACTCAGTGGCTCATTGGCAAGACTAGGTATATTCTGGAGTGATAGATTGTGAGCCAAGTTCAGAGACAATTTGGCCGAGTACAGGGCAGACCATAGGGACAGGCACATTTTCCTAGGACCCATGCAGAGAGATACAAGTGGGGTCCCGTGGCATCATATGAGGAGGCCTTGGCAAATTTTCAACAGATTCCTCATGCAGCTTGGTCCATGAGGAGGGACATAGTGGATGCTAGCATGATGCCAGACTACGAGGAGTAGTTTGCAGGGCATCCATTCCCTAGATACTTAGGGCCTAAAGAGTTAGCTCTTCGTATAGACAAGGATGATTCAGATGATGAGGGTGCAACCAGTAGGAGGAGAGGAGGACAACGGAGGGGGAGAGGAGCTCAGGGAGATGATGGAGGAGATGGAGGAGGAGGAGATGGAGGGGGAGGTGGCAGACCGAGACGGAGGAGGAGGTCTGGGGAGGGACCTTCAGGTCAACAGGCAGTTGCGTAGCCACTAGCTGCAGGATAGGCACAGGCAGCAACACAGTAGACACCATAGAGACAGTTGTCACCACCACAGCAAGTGGCTCAACTACAGGTACAAGGATAGGTGCCAGCATAGCAAGTGGCACTTGGATAGGGATAGGCAAGGCAGGCGTCGTAGCCTGACTTACAATAGCTGGCCATTGTGACATTACAGGGTCAAATTAGGCAGCTGAGGGCCCATTTGAGAGCAACGAAGTCTTGGAGAGATACAGATGTAGCATGGTTATCAGAGATATCCAGAGAGAGAGACACAACCCTGGCCAATGCGAGGGCGATGAGAGCAGAGAGGGATGTAGTAGTGGTAGGTATGGGCATAGATGGGACCTCCAATTTTTTGGTATCACAAGTGCAGCAGGCACGAACACAGTTAGTCTAGGTTTAGAGTGAGCTAGCTAGAGTGCAAGCTTAGGCTCAGTATTACAGAGGTCTGTATCACGAGGTAGTGTCAGTGGATCAGCATGCACCCAGTTTCAGGAGCCAGTCTATGGCATCCCAGAGGGTAGGTGGGTCTCAATCTGTGGGATTAGTGAGGGGTCCCCAGCAGTCAAGGGGAGACAGAGGAGAGAGCAGCGTAGGGAGCAGTGCTCCATGGCAGCAGGGTTAGAAAGACCTAGACATTTGGACCATTTTTGAGTCGATATACATTTTTGATGGCTGAGACGGCTTGTATATGTATTATTTTTGCCTCGAGACATGTATCATCATCTTTTTGTACTTTGTATACACTTTTTATGATATGACTAAGAGATTTGGACAAATATTTGATATATTGTACATTTGGACATGTTTTGATGATTATACGATGATGCAGTTTATTGACGTTCTATATGCACATGCTTTATTTATGTTGATATGCTATGGATGCAATCTATTTGATGATGTTTTGTATATGTGATGCATACTAGATGGGTGTTCATGATTTGATATACAATGCAGATGTGATATGTTATGGATATGATTATGCAGTTGCCTTTGTTTTTGATTTTTTTGATGTGATATATGGATGCAAATGTATATGAATGACCTAATGCACTGATTATGTATGTAAATGATTTAATCATGTGGGTGACTATCTTATGTGATATGATATGCAACCTATTCTATGTTTTTGATATGTCCAAATGTACGCAATCGACACAAGGATGATGAAGAAAAATAGACTTTCATTTGATGTGCTACAGGGTTTATTTATTGCATGGATGATATGGATTTTTGGATATGGGATGGATATAGATTGTCATCTTGATATTTGCAAGTCTTTTGCTTTCATCATTGGGCTCTTTTTGGTATTTTTTACTTTTTGAAATGTTGTAAGAAAATGCAAGCATCTAGGTATAATTAGACCGAGATGACCTGAGTATTCCTTACATGGATTTTGATATAGCAATTTGATACAAGCATCTAGTCAAACTTGAATCTAGATGACCTGAGTACTTCTTGAATTTTAACAAACAAGGATTACCCCTTTTCATGTTTAGACCTCGGAGTCCTCAATGATCTTTTGCTGATCATGTCGTTAGACAAAAGTCATTACACTACTAAAGTTTAATCCAAAGCAGTAGACAAAGAAAAATATTATGCCCCCATCATATCATCTCTAGCTTTTGGCATCCTTGAGTAGCATAGGAAGACATAATGACAAAAATTCAAGACCTTGTAAGTTAACCTGTTTAAAAAACATTCTTGCATTAGATGTGTCTTTTTGCCATAATTGATATAGAGTCAGTTTGAGTGTTTCGGTAGGGTGCTCTGCTTTGTACAGGTTGATGTTTTACATCAAGACTTTTGTTTGGGGAAGTTTGTTTTGCTGCGCTTGCTTGTCTAGTGAAATGTATCACGATCCTTTGTTGGTATCCTCTTAGAACATGCGGCATTCAAGAATCCAAATCCATAACTAGGTCGAGGAGTTGCCTCTAGTTTAGACAATTGAGCAACCCTAAACTCCAAACCTCTAAACCATAAACCCTAGAAGCAACTCTAAACCTTTATCTCCCTAGATCTCTCCCAATATCTATCGATCCCCTCACTCTCTCTCTCTCTAAATCCTAACCCCTAAACCCTAAACCTGAGAAACCCTAAATCCCTAACACCTAAACCCTAACCCTTAAACCATAAACCATAAACCTAAGCAACCATAAACCCCTAAACCCTAACCCAAAACCCTAAACCCTAAAATTGAGCAGCCCTAAACCCCTAAACCCTAAATGATTCCCGTAAACCCTAAACTTAAGCAACCCTAAACTCATAAACCTGACCTACCCTCTCTCTCTCTCCAAAACAAGAAAACTAGGACTCTCTATCTCTCTCTCTCTCTCTCCCTATCACCAGGTATCTCTCCCAGGTTTCTCTCCCCTCCATCTCCATCCTCTCTCGCTTTTCCTCCCTCTTTCTCTCCCTTGTCGACAAAGAACATGGAAATGTAAGAAAAATAGGACATGTAAAGATGGATGAGGATATAAATTGGGATTTAATGAAATGGAAACAAGATAATTTATGAAATTTCACTGGATGGGAAGAATGAGGAGGAGAGGTAGAGAAAGGAGGGAAGTAGAGAGTGAGAGAGAGGATAGGAGGTAGAGATAGGATGGAAGTAGAGAGTGGGAGAGGACCGTAGGAGGTAGACAAGGTAAGGAAGAAGAGAGAGAGGGTAGGAGGTAGACATGGGAGGGAAGCAGAGACTGAGAGAGAGGGTAGGAGGTAGACAGGGGAGGGAAGTAGAAAGTGAGAGAGAGGGTAAGAGGTAGAGAGGGAGGGGGAGAAGAGAGTGAGAGAGAAGGTAGGTGGTAGAGAGGCAATGGAAGCAAAGACTCGGAAAGAGGGTAGGAGGTATTTAGGAGAGGGAAGTAGAGAGTGAGAGAGACAGTAGAAGGTAGATAGGGGAGGGAAGAAGAGAGTGAGAGAGAAGGTGGGAGGTAGAGAGGGGAGGGAAGTAGAGACTCAGAGAAAGGGTAGGACGTAGAGAGGGGAGAGAAATAGAGAGAGATGATAGGAAGTGTAGCTACCCTTGTAGACATGTATGTAAAGTGTGGAAAGATGTAACACCTCAAAGAGATGTTCTATGATGGAATGCAATGATTGCAAGATATGCAAAAAATGGATTTGTTGAAAAGGCTTTAGAAACTTTCAAGCAAATGTAATTGGCATGTGTATTGCTAGTTATGCTCATCATAATGCAAGCGTGTTATAACGCGCTCGTGTTATGCTCAGCTTTGTTTGACGTGTTTTTATCAGTTTTTAGCAAAATCTAGAAACAATCTGGAGCATGCTCCCCATCAAGATGGCACTTTTTCCAATGAAAACTCAAAAAAATACCACCATAATATTAAGCTCTCTGTTATCTATCTAACCATATTTTTTTTTCACATTTTGAGTACGTTTAGTGTTTCATCTTGAATTTCTTTTGTTAGTGTGTCCATTTTTTGTCAAAAACCAGTCTCTAGTATTTTTGATTATTTTTTTAATCGTTCATCGAAAACTGAAATAAGTTATATTTTTAGAAATTAGACTCCATTCTACATGAATTCAAAAAAAAATGATTTTCGATTAGTTTTTAAACATTTTAGGGGGGAGCACACTCAAATTTTTGTTTTTTAGGATATGTCCACTTTAAAATTACTAAAAAATTAATTATTCATTAAAAAATTATCAGAAAAATCGGGGATAAACTACATGGTGTTACCTAATTTCTCACTAGAGAGATTATTGAAATACAAAAAAAAAGTTAACATTTTAGGGGGAGCACACCAAACACTATGTTATGTTCTTTTCAGAAAAACAAGACCAATTTGTGTGATCCCCCTTTTTGCACCCCTTAATCTCAACCATTTTTGGAAAAAATTAGTAGTTTGGAAACTAGATTTGGAGCACTACAACTCTTGTTTTTGTTCCATCTTCAAATTTTGAGTGTAAATATCTTCAATTTCTCATCCAACATCAATGTTTCTTGATTTTAAAAAAAAGTGGCAACTTAAGACCCCATTTTGGTCCCTCATCTTTGTGCACTTACCCCCTAGGGTTTGGCTATGCTTTGACTCATTTTTACCTTATGATGTGATCAAGGGTTTGATGGAATCATTTAATTGTGGTTACCTTGGGATGGTATCGAGGGTTTGCAAGTTTGTCTTTCTATGGTTTCTATATGTATGCAAAGCTAAATGATATGCAAATGTGTTTTTGTGCTTTTTTAGTATTTTGGAAATGAAAGTGCTCTTTAATCTATGAAAGGGAAATATGAATGCAAGCTAATATGACTTTTCCTAATGCAAGTTTAATCTATGTTTTTGGGTTTTCAATTGTTTTGAAGTAATCTAGTCTAAAAAGAGAAATTGCTTCTTCAAATAATCTAGATCTAGGAATATGAAAATAATTATTCTGATATGCAAAATCTAATTATTACGGAAAAAGCAAAGATTTACTATTCTCAAGAGAAAATTTGGTTTTCTAATTACTATGAATTGAATAAAGAAATGAAGGAACCTAAAAGAATGAAGATTTGTGTGACTCCACTACCCTCAGAAATCCTTGATATTGGCAACCTTGAGTCCTTTTGAAGCAACGAGAAGACCTCTTGATGACAAAATGACACAAAGAAGTAAAAAAGAATCTTGTTGAAGCTTGAAAGAGCTCAATGAGAGCTTTGGTTGAGCACAATGGCATTGAATGAAGTAGTGTAATGATGCTTGGTTGAACAATGAATAAAGCAAAAGGTACCTTCATTCTGTGAGAGCATTTGAATGCTAATTTGGAGAGAAAAAACTAGCAAGAGCTGTGTGTACAATGAATTTTCCTCCCTTTGTGCTTGAGGGAGGGGGTATTTATAGGTTTGAGGAATGGGATTGATTGAGAAGTTAACTCATTTGATTGATGAGTTAACAAGGATTGATTGAGGAGTTAACAAGGTTGATTACCCAGTGAACTCAACTAACTATGGAGTGATAAATCAATAATAGCATATCACTGAAGAGGAAGTGGAGTTGAGAGGATGCATGAGATTGATTGAGTTGTTAATTTTATATCAAATGGAGCTAATTATGCATGTGTGGGTGCATGAAATAGTCAACTCTATATTAGGCATCAAAAATCATGCGAACTGGAAGAAAAATGGGTGAAAACAGAGCTAAAACAAGTGAGAAACTCAAGTTTTTTCATGGCTAAAAATGTGACACGGTTGCCCCTTATGCTAGTAGGGTCACCCTAGGCGACCTTGGGTCGCCTAGGGGAGATTTGGGTTGGACAGGGTTTTCTGGAGAATTGCAAGGTGGGAAATGACAAAAGAGAAGAAAAGGAGAGGTTCTGTCTCTGGAAATAGGTCAATCATGTGCAAGAATCCAAATCTCCACTTGTACCTGCAAGATCTCTTGGGGGAGATCTGGAAATAATAAGGGGAGATTTGGATTGGTTGAGCAGAACTGAAAACCAAAAGTGGGAGATGGATAGGGGTGACCTCTAGAAGGCTTCTAGGGGGTACAGAGGATAAAAAACATAGGGGAAAGGTGAAAAATCACCTACAAGATGCTTACAAGGCTTAGGAACAAGGTCAAAAGCTCAGAAAACGTGAATCAACAAGTGTTGCAAAAAGTGTTGAAAAACATCGCAAATAGGGAGAGAGAGAAATTGACAAAGAGGAATCAACACAAGACAAGAAAGAAGACACGACATCAAGAGGTTTGCTAATTAGAGGACATTATTTCACACTTACATGTACATGACAAGGATTAAAATCATCATAGGGGTCCTCGTGGAGGATGTGCATGATTTTTGTGCTTACATATTTTCCCCCTCGAGGACGATGTTGGGGTTTTTTCTTGCTACCATGAATCCTAAGGAGAAGACACTATTCAAACCAGGGGATTAGAGGTTTTAGGACTGTATACACCTAAAATTGACATGACTCTACTTAAATAAATATTTTAAATATTTATTTCATCTTCACATTCCTCTATCAATAAATAAATAAATTTATTTATTTATTTGATTCATCTTCTCTCATATTAGTAAATAAATTACATTTATTTAATTAATTAAATTCATCTACATCAACTACTTTCTTCTAAATAATTAAATAATTTTAATTATTTAATTAAAACCTTTTATTCTTCCAAATTTAAATAAAATGCAATTTTATTTAAATAAATCTAAAATCTCCAAAAATAAAATATGTTAAATAATTTATTTATTCCTCCAACTTATCCACAAATAATTAAATAAATTCAATTATGCTTTCTTATCTTCTCAAAAATCTTTCTTATCTTCTAAAAGTAAAATCCTTCTTGTCATACAAAAGTGAAAAGTTGAGTTACAAAAGCAAAAACAGTTTTAAAGAAACTTTGCTCTTAAATTAGAAAAATAAATTCTAATTCAAGAAAAACAAAACTCATCCTCATCAACAGAGCAGTTAACTCAACATAACTTCTTTTTGAATGACACATGTTTTTCTTCCATTTGTTGCACGTTCCTCAACAATCCTCCTCTGTTGATCTTTTCATTTTTTCTCAACCATTGATCTTCCTTCACCCAACTCTATAAATACAACCCTCTTCTTCTTCATTTCATCATCCATCGTTTGAGTAAACTTATGTTACAGAAACACAAGCGCGCCTTGGGCACCCCACTTCCATAGTATTTCATATCATTCATCAATAGTATGTTGAAGCTCATCTTCAATCACACGAAGTATCCTAGCCAACTTCATCTTGTCATCTTGAGGACTTTGAAGCAAGGAAGCGAGCTTCTTGAGGGCCAACATTCATCTCCATCAAGATCAAGATAGAAAAGGTGAGCAATGGAAGATGAAAGGTAAAGGGTTGTAAGTATCACACTTTGTTGTTTTTAAATCTCCTTTGCCTTCACATTCTATTGATGTTTGGGTTTTTGTTATTCAATTGATTAATCCACATTTTCACCCTCACATTTTCACAGAAAAATATTTGCCTATCTCAAAGAGAATACTCTCCCACCTGATCTCACTAGTAACCAAAAATGAACCTTCATCTGTCAGGCATCTTGGTATACCGTTGTCGCTAATACCCTATATCGTAGAGGTATCAATGGTACTCTCCTTAGATGTCTCGATAGTGAGGAATATCAAACTGCCCTGAGCGAAGTACATGAGGGTATATGCGAGACTCACTCTAGTGGCCCTACCCTAGCCAAGAAACTCATACACATGGGATACTACTGGCCAACTATGGAATAAAACTCCTATCATTTTGTAAAGAAGTGCAAAAATTGCCAAATCCATGGGAACCTGATACATGCACCAACATAGGAGCTACAACCGTTAACGACTCCTTGGCCTTTCTGTCAGTGGGGACTCGACTTAGTGGGCAAGATTCACCCCTCTTCCTCCAGTGGCCATAAATTCATAATCACTGCCACTGAGTACTTCACGAAGTGGATTGAAGTCGTGCCTTTAGTCAATATCACAAGCAAGCAGATTGCCTCTTTTATCCTAAACTATATCATTTGTCATTATGGTGTCCCTTCGTCCCTTATCACTGATAATGGACGACCCTTCAAAAATTAAGATGTCAGAGAACTATGCGAGAAATTCCATATCCAGCACTGCTTTTCAACCCCCTATTACCCCCAAGGCAACGGCTAGGCAGAGGCATCAAATAAAACCATTCTGAAAATCTTAAAGAAGACTGTCAATGATGCCAGCCAAGATTGGCATGTCCAATTGAATCTCGTGTTGTGGGCCTACCACACAAGCATCCGTACACCCACAGGTGCAACACCATACTCCCTGGTCTACGGATCTGAAGCTATCTTGCCCATTGAAGTCAAGATCCCATCCTTGCGAGTTTTTTTAAAAGGCCTCATATTTGATGAAGAGTACAGAGTGGCCCAACTTCAAGAATTAGAACTGCTCGAAGAAAGAAGGCAACAGGCCTTTAACCACCTAAAAGCATATCAACAACGGATGTCTAGAAGCTATAACCACAAGGTAAAACACTGAGTATTCTGAGTTGGTGATCTAGTCCTCAGAGAAAATCCCAGAAATTAGCAAGATAAAGAAAAGAAAGGCAAATTCGAACCGAACTGGCTAGTTCCCTATGTTGTCATCGCAACTTATGGATCGGGGGCATATCAGCTGTCTACGTCTGAAGGTGAATTGTTTGTTGATCCTATCAACAGCATGCACCTTCGCAAGTTCTATACCTGAAAACCCCAATGTAAGGGAGTCCTAAAAAAATCCAAAAATTTTGAAAAAATGATAAAAAATAGAACAAAAAAATCAAAAAAATAGAAAAATAACAAAAAAATCATCCTCTGGTGAAAACCTGGTAAACAGATGCCCTAGATAGGTACCATGGTGAAAACTTGGAAAATAGGCGTCATGTGTACTTTTGGCTTCCGTGCAAATAAAAGCAAGTGGTGAAAACCTGGTAAACATGCGCTATTTGCGACAAACCACTTCCTCCATCTGTTGTGATTTCATTATCTCTTGTGTCGATCGTCACATTCATCTTGACCCAGTCCTTTGAACCATTGTTGAACTACGTCACCTCTGAGTTATCATGTAGGCAAGGCCATTCTCAATGCAGCCTCGAGGCTCCCCTTCACTCCACTCCATTATCCCGTCTGTCCCATATCTGGTCCTTCTATATATCTGCATCCACACCTCTTTCTATCACCTAGGTCTTAGGTCCATCAGGTTCACCCCAAACTACATTGCCTCTATGTCATCACGTAGGCAAGGCCATTTAGCAATGAGTCCTCGAGGCACTAGGTCAGTCCTTTAGGGTCCGTCTCTCCATATCTGTCTACCATGTCACCCATAATAAGTTGATCCTTGTCTAAACTAGAGGCAACTCCTCGACCTAGTTATGGATTTGGATTCTTGAATGCCGCATGTTCTAAGAGGATACCAACAAAGGATCGTGATACATTTCACTAGACAAGCAAGCGCAGCAAAACAAACTTCCCCAAACAAAAGTCTTGATGTAAAACATCAACCTGTACAAAGCAGAGCACCCTACCGAAACACTCAAACTGACTCTATATCAATTATGGCAAAAAGACACATCTAATGCAAGAATGTTTTTTAAACAGGTTAGCTTATGTAGGGATATAATAGACTAAAGTTCCTCATTAAAATCAATAAATACTACATTATTTGTAATTTTCTCTTATTGCACCATGAAAATGAAAAAGAGTCAAAATCCATCTTCACTTGGAATCTTGATCTTATTTGTTAATTTGTGCAAGTTAATGAGTCTAGTGTACAGGTAAATTTAACTATTGTTGAAGAATGTTAGGACATTGAATGAAAAATCTGAGTATCTTTTGCTTGGAAGACTAGAAACAAAGGGTTTTGTCAAATAAGTATTTCACCTACATGGTGTGTGATTCTCAAGTAATTTGTTGGCCACCATTAATAGATGATTTTATTTGGGTTTCAATTATGAGTAAATATTAAAATGTGTTTTTTATTATATAGATGAAAAGAAGAGAAATGAGCTTTTGCAAAAATGGGCATGTACAATTGGATGTACTTGACCTCATAGCCAATAGATGCAATTTACTTATAGTTTGAAGCTAAGGTGATACCTCCACATTATAATTTTTCTTTTTATGAAATTGGAAGATTTTGTTTATAGTTACATTTTATAGAGAATGCATTTTTTTAACATCTAGTATACCCACAAAATTCATCATTTTTCCTTGTCTTTCAACATATTTATAGTATATACACATTCAAGTTTAGTCAAGATATAGTTTTACTAATTTTTGGGGAAACTAAATGTTATAAATTATTTATAAAAGATGAGGTATTAGAATTTCGGGGAAAACATTTTCCAAATAGCTTGGATACCTATCCTTATTAGATAAGTCAACAAAATTACATTTTCTATGGTGTTTGATTTCTAACATGGACAACTAGACATGTCCATGGATCTAGTGAGATTGATGGACTATATATTTAATATAGTTCAAACACAATTTGACTTCTAGCAAGTCTTACTAAATACTTTTTGGGAACTAGGGCATTACAACTTCTAAATGAGAGTTTTTAGTGTTTTGAAGTGTAAAGGTGTGGAGATATTTTAAGATAACTAGGTCATGTCAGGGACTATTTGGATGTAGAGCATGGACATTCTGAGAAGTATATTTATGATTCCTTGGGGAATTGGATGGATCCCTACAAAATAGTTAGTTTGAATATTGTGATTCTAAATTATTCATTGGGCGTAGTTATATTTAGGATATTTTGCAACTTACTCCATTGTTGTCCTAACATTTAATCATTACATATCTTTACAATATCTTCATAATTGCACTAAACTGTCTTAGATTTTGGAACTTCTTGATATCTTTATTGAAGTGAGATTAAAACATATAAATGACCAGAGAAAGATTTTCTTGTTTTATTTCAAGTAGCTATGTATTTTTCCTTCTTGGGCATGTACACCAAATGGCTCCTATTTCCATATGTGTTGGGGACATTTTTCCACTCTATAAATTTTGAGTAAGTCACCATTTCTCCTTCAATTTTATATAATTTTTCAAGTGTATATGATGCCTATGTTACATTTTAACCTTGTGATAGAATGACTCTATCTATATCATAGTCCTTCAATTTTTTTACCCTTACATTATTTTTTAGGTCTTGGAGGGTAGTTATGCTCTCCATCTTTTTCATTATAGTTATATCTTGGAGTGTTTTATTTTTACAATTTTGGAGGTGCAAGAATGTAGCTCAAATTATTGTCCTATCTTTATCAATAAAAGTCAAATATGCATGTATGAATGCACAACCAATCATGTGTGACGTGGAAAGAAAAATACAACAATAAAGAATATTTCCACATAACCCCATGATAGATAAATATGCAAACAAATATTAACCATGATAACTAGAACCCACCATGCCAAGGAATAGACAAACAAACCACAAGCTGACACAAGATATACCCTGGGAAAACCCTCTAGAGGGAAAAACCCAGCCTCCAAAAGTATCCACACTCAGTGTAATATTAAGCAATAAAACATTACAATGTGCTTACAGAGTCTCATGAATACTTCTAAAATATCAAGCTCCTCCAATGAATCCTCCATTTGTCCAAGCATGTAACCACACATCCCATTCCATGCTTTACATATTCACCTACTAGAGAAACTCAATACAATGATAGCCCACTCAACCAACCAACCCAAACTACTAACCATGTGCTTGCTTTTATAGAATCAAGCCCACACAAATACAACTTGTGGTATTGGGAAAACCATGTGTCTTAAAACCATGAGAGCGCAAAACCATTGACCCCCTCATTTAATTTTTGATTCTAAGTATTCACTTTATGGTACTAAGTTTTCCAAACAATAATTAATTATTCTACATCTCCCTCACATAAAATAACTAACTAATGTTACATACAATTTTACAAGTGGACCTAAATAAATATTTATTGTGGCTAAACACATCTCCTAGATGCACCGCAAATAAATATTTATTTTACATAATTAAAATATTTTATTTTTATGCAAGGTGTATAATGCACCCTTTTCCTAACATTCTCCCACTTGTTGTATACATTGCATAAGGGTCAATCAATGAAATATATCATCAAAGCCATACATGAAACCACATGAATCTCCAACATGCTCTTGTGCTCCATCAAGATACGTGCAATAAAACTAAGGTGACCACCATCTCAAGCAAGAACTCCTCTCATCCTCCAACATGCCACCTATGGAAGAAAAGAAACAAGCCAAGGTGAAGATGCACCAATCCAAAGAGCATAAGCATCAAATACAAGTGATAATAAAGGCTCCAAGTTGTTGTTAAAGGTAAAAACCCACATGTTTGGAAATAGCACCCACAACAAATGCTAATACATCCAACCATCCATACATCTTAATATCCAACAACATTAGTAAACTCATGCCAAAATACATGTCCAACCCATAAACCACAATCACAAGCTCCCTGTATAAAACCTATCAATGAAGAACATACACATCTAGGAACTCCCACTACATGGGTAATGTCAAATCTTAAAAATAGATCAAAGCATACTAATTCTACCAATCAACACTCAAACCAAGGTGTGGATAATGAGAAAACCATGTAGTACAAAGAACAATCTCCATGATCTACACATACAACACAAATCACTATATACTTTCTCACAAAATGTCACCATAACTCTCCCAAATCTACCATACATGAACATGAACCTCTAGGAAGTAGCCATAGAACAAAGAGAGAAAACCTGTAAATCATATCATGTCCTTCTACAAACACATCAAAGTGCTAAGTTGTGTCAAGTATGATCTGTTGCAAGTATGGGCCTAATTGGTGTTGTCATTGATGTCAACATACTCCTATTGCATTGATGTCAAGGGTTGGATGAGTTGTGTACTGAGGATATTGAGAAAATTAGTCCTATCAGAAACAGAGAAGAATAGTGAAGACAATGAAGCTCTATGAAGTGAAGGTCCCAGCTAGATGAAGATCAGAGAATGCACATCAAAGGGTTTGTAGATATGTGTCGGAAGTTGATCCAATCAAGATTTGAGAGGTCCACATGAAAATGTGGAGGAGTTATGGTCATGAGAGTAAAACCGGTTCTGACAACTGTTCAGAGGTGACAGAGTGACACAAATAGGTCCAGTGAGATCCGGAAATACAATATCATGTTCTGCGGATCTGGTGGCATGTTTGGGAGGCTAATGTGAATTGACAACTCAATTGGTTTGTGGTTTGGAGGTCCACAAGCAATACTTCTATTGTGACAGTGATGGGCGACTGTGTTCTTAAGGTTCCAGATTAAGATGATGATTGCAATAAGCAAAAGTGGTGCAAATGTTCTTGGTGATTCAAGCAAGCTTGTGGGGGTCTCTAGATTGTGTCCAATTCGTGTTGGTGGTCCGCATTGAAGATTGAGCTTGTGATTGAAGATTTACCTTCGGGTGATGGTGTTCTTCCTAGTCTTGGCTGATCGGATGGTTTGCGCATGTTGTGGATGATCTTAAAGATGTTTTGCGAAGCATGGCATGTTCCTCAAAGAAGATTGAAGTCCCAGCAATGTGTGGCCAATAGTGTAGTGATGCACATGAAGTTTTTGTAATAAGTCAAGTTGTATTTTTGTAATTGCTCTATAATAAAATAAGTATATGTTGTGCCGACTTTGATGATCATTGCAAAGTTGATGTCATGTATAAATAAGAGTTGCAAAGTCATTCAAAGGTATCCTTGTGGTCATGATGAAAAGGTGGTAGTGAAGAGAAGTGAAAAGTAGAGTAGAGGTGTTGAGCTTAAATGGAACTGACTTAGGCATAGTGAAGATGCTAATCTCCAGTTCAAGTATGTCATACTCATATTCTTTTGTAGAAAGTGTGTCTCCTATAGGAAGTGGGCCTCTTGTGAGTAGTGTGCTCAAGCAGTGAACCCTAATTGGCAAGTGCCATTTTATTCTTCTTATTATTTTAATAGAGAATACAATCTTGGGTTAGTCACCCTGTGGTTTGTCCCTTAACCAGGCTTTCCACGTTAAAATCTTGGTGTTATATGTGTTGAATTTGTTTCTACTCTTGAATTATTGCATTATGCTTTCATGATTGTATCATTGATATGCTGTTGAAATATAAGAAGGTTTTAAAGTGAATAAGGAGCAGGATTTTGCTGACAACTGATTCACCCCCCCTCTCAGTTGTCTGTCCTAAATCCAACATGATCTGCTTTGCAACCCCAAATGAAAAAGCTTAACAACACCCAACCATTCAATCTCATAGATCAAATGAAACATATGTATCATGTAAAACAAACACAGATGTAAGCCTCTCTAACAAAGGAAGATCAAACTCAAATATCCATTCCTAGACCAAGAATAATCCCAATTTCTTGCTTTCTCACATGCACTTGATTGAATCTCCTTTTCTTCAATGTGATTGCATTTTTCTTAAGTTTCTTTGCTGTTGTCAAGAGAAAAGCTGCGGGTGAATGTGCATAAAATGGTTTTTCTTTTTCTTTAATTTTGGAGATGGTGGCAACTTTTTGGTCCCCCATCTCTTTGCATTTACCCTAGGTCAAAAGCCTAAGTCTAGTTAAGGTTGGTCTTCACAAATTTACCTCTATCTTGGCTCACGAATGTGCCTAGGAGTGAGAGGAGAGTTGGTGAGGGTTATCTGTGACGAGATTGAGGAAATCAATCCATGACAACAATAAGAGACATTTACTCTACCACAATAAGACCCATTTGTCCTCTTATTGATAGAAGAACAAACACAACTCCAAATACAACGAGAACTCATTCAATGCGTTGAAAAACAAGAGGACATAAACAAGAGAAATCACTTACCCACACAAAGGTGGAATAGATGAAACCCCAACAGGAGAAGAGAAACTAGTGACCCTTCGGGTCATAGGGTTATCTCAACAACAACTATCATCAAATGAAACATTCAACTTAGCACACAACAACAAAGGCCACAGAACTTGCTAACCCCTCTCTGCGAAGTCCATCTCTCCAACAAGCCACACCCTTGCTATGTCTCGCCTCCTCTCGACTGGCTACTTCCACGAGAGAGAGAGAGAGAGAGTGACGTGATGGATCTCCTCGTGGCAAGGAGGGAAGGGTCCGTGTGCATGTTGAAATTCAACCCAATAGTCCCAGGCAACCAGAGTCACGATTTTGAGCATAAAAATACCACTCATAATGAAATAAATTTCACAAAATGGAATATAATAGGAAATATGTAATAAATACTTAATAATAACTAAAAATAACAAGGCACTTCTAGGGGGAAAACCTCCAAATATCTCTAATGAGGACACAATTTGCAATATGATGATCACAAACTTACCACTAGCTCATATATATATATATATATATATATATATATATATATATCTAATTAGGCCTTGGATACCACCCAGGCTGACTTACATACTTAAATATATCCCCTAGGTTGACCTAGTAACCTATAATTGATTATAATAATGATTATATATAATAATTAAGAGTTAAGGTAGCCACAAGATGACTACTCATAACCCTATACACACTATAAGGGCGTAGCATAGGATGTCCCACAAGTAAGTTGTGGAGCACACTTACTAAGATGCAATGCACCAGAGGATCCAAGATACAACCTCAATAGCACAAGAAGTCACTCGCAACCACTAGATTGCCACAAAATATTAGGGATCAACTAGAGGTCACCACAACATAGGATTACACCTATAGGAACTTGTACAACCACCAAAACCCACGAGGGACTACCACACATTAGAAGATTCATCGTAAAGGGGATGATAGTGCTAAATAGTTAAATTATGCTCCCTTGCAGTGATAACAAATAGTTTAGGAGCATGTGTGGTACCAAAAGTAAGGAGGGGCAAGTAATAGAGAACTACAAAAGGGAAATGTGGGGCACCGCAAGACAAAAGGAAGCACTACAAACCATAGGGAAGCGTGTAAGGATATAAAATTAGTCTACCAAATGATATTGTAGATGAAGGAAAAACATTTATGAAATTGAGGGTGGTATAGAAATCAATGTAGAAGCATAAATAAGGCACATGACCTATTTGATAGAATACCTCAAAGAGATGTGTCCTCTTGGACTACAATGATTGCAAGATATGCAAAAAATAGGTTCATTCTTTGCAGAGGGAAATTTGTCCAAGCATGAAAGAGGGAGGCTAAGAGTTTACAACACTTCATGAAAAAATAGATAGGCATTTCGTTGCTAAATGTTAATTGACCAAATGGAAAAGCATTAGACATGACTTGAATCATTCTCAATCATAACCCAAGAAAATATAACAAACACACTAAAACATTGAGCATTGACTAAAAAACAAGAAAAATAAAAGAACTAAATACCAATACTAGTAATGTTAATTTTGAAAAAATAGAGGAACCCTTGGCATCCACAAGTCTTGGTCCCACTCCATTGTTATTGTTACTTTTGTTCGTTCATCCCATTGCTCAACTATGTTTTCAAGTTTTCCTTTTTCTATCTTTAGGCTTGCATACCTATCACTGCATAGGGATGACTTCTATCTATAGGTGGGAAGATTGTTAGTTGCTGGTGAAAGAAACACGTTAACACAACAAAGGAAGCATGTTTACTTTATGTTGGTATGTGAAGTTAGTCTATTATATTCTAGCATTGATAAAATAGTTGACGAAGAGTACCACGAACACATGTACAACATGAGGAAGTGCCGCTCGTGCTTCTATTTTTGGAAATCCTTCTTCAAAAAGGATTTGATTACTTGCATGTTTTTTCATGGTTATTTAAGTCAATTGAGTTTGAATGTGAATGCATGGTAAAATTCTCTAACAACAGATTTCTTCTAAGATTAATAAAATTATTGAGAGACCTTTGCCTGTGGTTTTTTTCCTAGTACATAACCAAGTTTTCCACATAAACGTTTGTGTTATTATCAGTTGTATGTTTTATTGCTTTTCACTGCATTATTTGTTTATTTATGCATTATCGATTTTCTCAACACTTTGATGCATGTAATACCTAATTCTAGTAGCCACACAACAACTAGGATCTACAATTCAAACAAAAATTTCCAACAATGTATCTTAGTTTCCAAATAGACCAACAAATTTAAATTTAACTAAATAAACTTTTAAATTTTAATGCTCCTCACAATAGCGAAAATGCCAAATAGTCAAGCCTTCTGTTACATTGCAATATGTGCCTGCCTAAATAAACTTTTAGATTCCTTCCTTACTCGGACCACATACTTTCCCTTAAGAAGTGGGAGTCCCCATCTACTCCTCCTCTCACATGCTTCTCCACTTCTCCCGTCCCCATCTGCTTTACAAAGTGGAAGTCCACATCTGCTTTACCTCTCACATGCTTTTACACCACTTCCGCAATCTACGCGTAAAGAAATTAGAGTAATAGACCAAAATTTGTGTGATGATCATTGATGATGGTGACAACTTGAAAAATATCCCATCCTTACTCAGACCACATAACAAAGTGGGAGCCCACATCTACTTCCACCTCTCACATGCTTTGCACTTCTTCCACCATCCACATCTGGTCAGAGTCGGTGATGCTTTTCCATTTAGTTCATGTGCTTTCCCATTCAAACACAGGCTGTCAGCCACCCGATCTGCGTGTTGGATCACTACTTTTCCACCTCTGTCAACCCCTGACCCTCTCCTCTTTTATATGCTTTGCACTTCACCTTCTCAACAAGCCTTCTTTCACTGCTATTTATCTTTTATTCCTTTTCTGTGTTCAGTTCAATCCAATTTCATGGCATCTACTTCTAACCCAGAGGTTGAAGAATTAGTCCCATCTACATCTACTTCTACTTCAATCCCTGCCTTTGTGAGATTCGAACCTCCCACAACTAAACTCGCCTTCCAAAGCGATAAGAAGTATCATGTGTTTCTCAGTTTTACGGGACCAGATGTGAGAAAGACTCTGGTTGATCATCTCTTTCAAGCTCTCTCCACAACAGGACTCAATGTCTTCTTAGACACTGACAAATTGGAAAAGGGGGAAGAGATTTGGCCGAGCTTAGAAAGAGCAATCGAGAGCAGTGCCATACGCATCCCTATATTTTCCAAAGGCTATGCAGACTCACCTTGGTGTCTGAAGGAGGCCGCTGCAATGTTGAGCACCCCTGGCTTGATCATTCCTCTCTTTTATTATGTGGATCCAACTCATGTTAGAAATCCTGAAAAGGATTCCAGTCCCTATAAGCAAGCATTTATCAAACATTATGGCTATCCGGATCGACACCCAAGAGAAGAGGTTGATGAGTGGAAGCGTGCCCTTCACCAGATCGGTTGTCGCTCAGGCTGGACCATGGATATGACTCTAGTAAGTAATCAGCCTCACTTTCTCTTTGCTTTTCCATATTTTTGATTTGTTCTTTTTTTCATGTGTGTCCCTGGATCACAGACGTTCAAATATTATTATTTAAATATGACTTATATTTTTATTTTGAATAAGGAAAATATGGAGCTGTAGTAAAATAA
Source organism: Cunninghamia lanceolata (assembly GCA_027924645.1). NCBI lineage: Eukaryota > Viridiplantae > Streptophyta > Pinopsida > Cupressales > Cupressaceae > Cunninghamia > Cunninghamia lanceolata. The sequence continues at coordinate 10,058,939 of BSBN01000472.1, read as the reverse complement.
ATTTGTTGCTAAACTAAAACTAGTATATTTATATGTTCAATAACGTGTTTTTATATATAATAGTGAAATTTATATAGCTATATATATTTTTAAATTTTTTATTATAAAATAATAACTTAAATTTTAAGATGAGGTAGGGTTAAAATTATATTATACTTTGTATATTTAGAAAAAAAATATTAATTTCTTATTTATTTTTGTGATGTAATTTGTATATTATTAAATTTTAATTTTGGAAAAGTCTCATTTATTTCTATATAATTTTTTATATTTTATATTTTTTATTTTTTACTATTGATATTTTTATTAAAAAATTAAAAAAATATATAAAATTACATAATGATTATTTTTTCTTAATATTTATTGATAAAGTTTTTTTAAAGAAATACATCCCAAGTAAATTGTAGTCAATTTTCTTTATGATACAATACATTAATTTTAAATTTTTATTTTTTTCTTTTCTTTATTTTTTATTGGATCGATTATTTAATTTTTAAATAATAAATAATTTTCATATATTTATTTAACTTCCTACTATTTTTTTTTTCAATTATATCTATTAGTTTAATTTTATAAAAAATATTTATGTTTGTTCTTCTATATTTTTTAAATTATTTTTTCAACTATAATTATTTATTTTTTTCTCAAATTAACAATTTTTTTTTTTAACTAGTAATTTTCTAAAATACTCATTGATTTATTTAAAAAAAATTAAAAATCTTTTTTTTTCCTCCTAAATATTTAGAAACTTAATATTTTTTAAAAATTTTAAATCCTATTATAAATATAAACTATATTAGTAACCTAGATTTATAAATAGTTTAAATTTCTAAATATTATTTATAACAAATTAAATTTTATTTTAAATAATTTAAACTCTTTACCTTACAAATAATTTTTATTTTCAAAATCTATTTAAAACTAGCATATTTATATTTAAAAAATATATCTAAAATATGCCGAGAGATATCCTTCTCGAGGGGCCTATTCCACCTATGTGTGGAAAATTGATTAAAAAATAGACGTCTCGAGAAGAATATGATATATTTTTTAAATATAGATATGCTAGTTTTTTAAAAATAAATATATTAAATTTATTATGCCTAAAAAAATAATTAAATTGATGTTACAGTAAAATCTATAAAATATAATGCACTTTCCATTGGAATAAAATTGTTGAATATACTTTACTCCTTTTTATTTCATGTGATAAAACCCTAATAAAATATAGTTTAATAAAATTTAATTTATTTATAAAAATATATAAAGTGTCCCTATATTTTATTAGGTTTCATTTTGTTTTTTACACAATCAATTAATATGTTATTTTATTGGGATTTTATCATATAAATAAAAAAAACAAATTATATTAAACAATGGGAGAAGTTATATTTTATAGATTTTATTATGAAGGGATCAATTAAATTTAATTTAATTTTCTACATAATAAAATTTAATTTATTTCTTTTTCACTCACATTATATTTTATTAGGGTTTCATTTTATTACATATAAAATAACATTCCACTTGTAATTTTATGTTATATATTTATGACTTCATAAATTTAATTCTAGAAAAATCTTGGTTAAAAGTGAGGATGCATGAATTTAAACTTATATAGTTGAGTGAATTCTAAACCTAATAAACTATAGTGTCATAAATTTAAATAATGTTTATTATTCTAACAGATTATATTTTTTTTATGCGATTCAGTAAATCATGAAATTCATAGTTGTGATTTTCATTGATTCTTAATTTTGCCGCTTCTTTGTTTTTATTTTGTGCTTCTGATTTTATTTTTGGTTGTTTTTTAAGACTTTCAAACATTTGTGTTTTATATATGTTTTAATTATTAATGTTACATTTGTTAGCTTTATTTTTTTACTATTTTTAAAGTTCGCCACCAAAGACATCGTCGTGCAAATTTGGAGGCTCCAGCATAGGAAGAAGGTAGGGTTTGTCTGATTTTGTTAGTTCTAGAACAATTTTTTAGTTTTACAATGTTTGATTTATGTTTATATTTCATTTACAATTATTGGAGAAGCAGAAAATCTAAATCTAGTTCAGGATTCCATCTTAGTGTAAATACTATCATTTGAGTGAGTGAAGCCTCAAGGTTGGAAAGCACTCACTGGGATGACTTCTCTATCAACCAAAGAGTGTACTTAATAAAGTGTCAATTCCCACGTTTCATCAAACATCCATCCTGTTTTGGTTGGATGCTAAAGTACCCATGCACACTATTGTGGGGAGGGAGTTGTGATCTCCAGCATCTAAGGCAAGATGCTAATCAGGATCTAGAGTTTCTCAATCGATCGAAAAGGTGGGTTCGCCATTCCCTTTTGACCTACTTTCTACCTTAATCCAATTCAATCCAACCAATGAAAGACACATCCTAGCTGATCCATCGCACATCCACCTCACATCAATCTGGGAGGTAGAAATGAGTAGCACATCCTAGCTGATCCAGAAGCCACACTCCAAACCCTCAAAACCCACCTTCACCTCCTTTTCATGTGAGAGATAATCAAGTACACTACGTAGGGATAATAGAAGAAAACAAGAAACATCTTGAAACTATTATTCAAACCCTAAACAATCCAAGTGGAACCACTGAGGAGGGCACTTGTAAAATCACTACAGGAGATTGTTTCCCACACAGATTTGGTGATGAAACAAATCACCGATTTCCAAGACTATAGGGAGAGGAGTTGGCAATATTATGCTGACAACTTGTCATATGAACAAGTGAAGAAGGAAAAATTACAAAATCTCAATTATCTGCACAATTTACTAATCCCAAAACCAGTCAAACATTAGAGGAAACTTGCAAACAATTTCCTATACATTGGTGTAGGAATGAAGAGATATCCCAAAACTTTTGGGATAGATGGTACATGGTCTTCGATGAGCGGCCATGCAACAATGATGAGGTACCGCAATATTTTTTGAGGAAACTCTATTGCGAGTTTGTCCTCAACAAGATTCCAAATTATTTTGATATTCGTGATTTACAGGGTAGAGGTGCTGGCTCTACCCAAGATAGACCCAAGGCTTAGCGAGATGAACAACATGTGCCTATACCCATAGGGAGGCCAGAGTGTAGATCACTCCCTTTGGCTTTGAAGGAGAGTGTTGAGCTGGAGACTTTACATTCACTGACTACTCTATCACAACATGCGGATGATTTTACCCATGGCGATGAGGGTGGGAGTAGTAGGCGTCATGTGTCCCCACATTTGTGTAGTACATGTGGGAACCTATGTGATTATGGGACGCAGGAGGCTTGACAAGACTCTACGACATAGGGGCAGCATGGTGTGACATAGGGGCAGGACATATTGGATGATATTATTCTCAGTGATGATATCTTACAACATACATTTGGTATTGACTCTCAGGTAATTTGTTACAAGTTTCATCTTGATTTAGTATATTATTATTTGAAATTTGTAATTAATTTTATATGATTATCTATATTATAAGTCAAAAATAATGTATGTAATTGTTTGCGCAATGAAATTCCAGGGTCAGAGTCTTCATCCTGCCTTTGTTAGCCCTCCATTGGTGGCTTATGAGCGGAGGTCAAGTCAGAAAGTATGTAATTTATCACATATTCATAATTATTGTAGATATGTTAATGGTAATATTATTTTGTGACTTGATTTGATGATTTCAATAGTCATTAGCACCTCCATGGTTTCCTTGGTCTCCTAGACACCAAACCACCACTTTTACTGAGGTAAATTTAACCATTTCTAATCATTATGCATTTTAAAAATAATGTTATGTATTTATTTTGTTTTAATAATCTTGAGCTTGATGTTTAGATGTTGAATACAGTGGAGACTCCTCCTCATCTTCATGAGTCAGCATAGATAGGCATTGATGCAACCATGATGTCTACAAATCCTTTGACTGAGGTATGAGCCAATAACATGAAAATGTCATAATTTTGTATTTCTTTTTTATCTCATGTCATTTGATGTACATAAATGATATTTATGTTTAGTCAATTTTGCTTCTTGATGCTTCTCATAGGAGGTCACAACTCCAATCCGTCCAACTACGGACGAAGAGAGAGTCAAGATGATGGAGAGCAATCATCAGTTGTCAGTAAGTGATCAATTATATATGTGATGTTATATATTTCAGACATTTTTTATACTAATGCACATATTGTTTGTTTATATTAAAAGGTGTAGTTGGATGAACTTTATTAGAAGAGGTCTACTCGATGGCAGAGAGAGGATGTGTCACTGACTGGTTCTCCATCTTCACAGTCAAAGAAGAGCCGCCAATTATTTCCTAAAAGTCCATAGGAAACTAGTTTTGGGCAACTTTTTTGTATGCCTAGATGGCTTTGTATACATACTTTTGTATGTTAATCCGATGTATACTTTTGTATATTTGCATATATGGCTTTGTTTGGACATGCCTATATGGCTTTTTATATAAACTAGATGTTATGTTCATGACATTATGTATATATGATAATTTATATTAAATATTTAATATGATAATCAATTATTGTTACAGGAATTTGGTTTTACAAGTGCAATTGCATTTGCTTGAGAGTTTATGAATCGTTTACAAATAATCCATTTTGTGCATATCTTGTAATCATTGAATTCTATTAGACTGTGTCATTCTTTGAGGCGTCATTTTAAATAGTTCATGTGCCTTGTCTATGCTTCCATACTTTCCATACATGTCTACAAGGGCAACTTTGAAAATAAAATACATGTGAGAAAATTCCTATATCATTTATGCTTTTATGGTTGTCCACACCATGTTCTCTAGATCCCATTATAGCATAGGCAAGGAGGAAGTTGGTTAAGGTTGTGCAATTTGGTTTTAGATGTACCAAAATTTGTGTAAATGGTTGAAATTTATTTTTGTGCATTTGCTTGAGAGTTTTTAAAGCCTTATAAAAAATCCATTTTGTGCATATCTTGCAATCATTGCATTCCATGAGACAACATTTATTTGAGGCATTGCGTCTAACAGTTCATGTTCATTATATATGCTTCCACACAAGTTGCATACATGTCTTGCAGGGTACTTCCAACTATGACATTTGACAAAATTCCTATATCCTTTATACTTTGATGGATGTCTATACCGTGCTCCAAACATACCATTTCTAAGGTTTTGGAATTTGGATTTACAGTTGGCAATTGTATTTTCTTGGAACGTTCTAAAGGCTTATCAATAAATCTATTTTGTTCATATCTTGCAATCATTGTATTCCATGAGGTGACATTTCTTTGAGGCATCATGCCAAATAGTTCATGTGCCTTGTCTATGCTTCCACACTTTGCATACATGTCTCTAAGGGCAGTTGCAACTACAACATCTAACAAAATTCCCATATGTTTTATCCTTTTGATGGATGTCCATTTTGGCATAGGCAAGGAGGATACTGGCTAAGGTTGTAGAATTTTGCTTTACACCTGCCAATCACATTTGCTTGAAAGTTGCTAATGCCTTATCAAAAAATCCATTTTGTTCATATCTTGCAATCATTGCATTCAATGAGGTGACATTTCTTTGGGGCATCATGCCAAACAGTTCACATGCCTTGACATCTATGCTTCCACACTTTGTATACATGTCTACAAGGGTGATGTAGTAGGTAAGGAGGACGACTCAACACCATGGAAACATATTTCATGGTGCAGGAGCACTTTAGCCATAACTAATCTTGGCTAAGATCATGTCATAACAAGGTCCTAGGACATCATAGGACAAGTTGATGATCTTGTGTCATCATTTTACATGTAATAAGGTCAAATGACCAATGTCATTTGTATTTGGAGTCATGTTTTATGTTGTTGTCAAACAAAAAGTCTAATAATGCAAGTAGTGGTAAGAAGTTGCTTTGTCAACTTAACAAATAATGTAATAAGGAGGTTACCCAATGATCAAACACATTGAAAGTCAGTTATGATCGACTGGAACTATTGTAAACATGTATAAAAACTTTCACACACACATCGAGGTCTCGTTTCGTGTGCCAAGTGATGCATTTATTCGAGGTAGCAGGCTACCGGCAAAGTCCCTTAAGCTCCCTAAGACAAAAAAATTGCCAAACTTTGATGGGACAGTTCTCAGAATTTGTGGCAGCTGGGAGTGTTATGTTTGGACCTACAGGTGCACGTGGAGTCTGTCCACAATAACCTCTCTTAGTTTTGTTCAACTCTAGTTCGTTTGACCGTGCTGAAATCAAATGCATTCTTTCAAAATGCTTCAGTTTCATGCAGTAGAGAGGTGCTAGGAGTGACATTTTGCATTCCATAGCTCGTGGGGCTGAACGGACTTTGGCAACGCATCGGGGTGGGTAGGTAAATACCAGGGGAGGTCTCATTTTGTGTGCCAAGCATTGCATTCATTCGGGGCAACAGGCTATCGACAAAGTCCCTTAAGATCCCTAAGATGAAAAAAACTGCCAAACTTTGATGGAGCAGTTCTCAGAATTCATGGTAGTTGGGAACATTCCATTTAGACCTATAGGTGCATGTGGGGTCCATCTACAATAACCTCTCTCAGTTTCATTCAACTCTTATTCATTTGATCGTACCAGAATCAAATGCATTCTTGCAAAATGCTTCAGTTTCATGTAGTGGAAAGGTGCTAGGAGTGACATTTTGCATTCCATAGCTTATGGGGCCAAACGGGATTTACCAACGTGTTGGCGTGGGTGGTTAAATTCTAGGGGAGGTCTCGTTTCATGTGCCAAGCATCGCATTCATTTGAGGCAGCAGGCTACCAGTAAAGTGCCTTAAGCACTCCCTAAAATGAAAAAATTACCAAAATTTGATGGGACAATTCTCTGAATTTGTGGCAACTAGGAACATTCTATTTGGACCTATAGGTGCACATGGGGTTCACCTACAATAAACTCTCTCGGTTTCATTCAACTCCTATCCGTTTGACCGTGCTAGAATCAAACGCATTCTTGCAAAATGCTTCAATTTCATGTAGTGGAAAGGTGCTAGGAGTGACATTTTGCATTCCATAGCTTGTAGGGCCGAATGGACTTTGCCAACGCATTGGGGTGGGTAGGTAAAGGCCAGGGGAGGTCTCGTTTTGTGTGCCTAGCATTGCATTCGTTCAGGGCACTAGGCTACCAGCAAAGTCCCTTAAGCTCCCTAAGACAAAAAAAATTGCCAAACTTTGATGGGATAGTTCTCAAAATTTGTGGCAGTTGGGAATGTTCTGTTTGGACCTACAGGTGCATGTGGAGTCCACCCACAATAACCTCTCTTGGTTTCATTCAACTCCAGTCTATTTGATTGTGCTGAAATCAAATGTATTCTTGCAAAATACTTCACTTTCATGTTGTGGAAAGGTGCTAGGAGTGACATTTTGCATTCCATAGCTCGTAGCGCCGAACGGACTTTGCTAATGTGTCAGGGTGGGTGGGTAAATTCCAAGGGAGGTCTCATTTCGTGTGCCAAGCGTCGCAGTCGTTCGAGGCAATAGGCTACCGGCAAAGTCCCTTAAGCTCCATAAGATGAAAAAACTGTCAAACTTTGACGGGACAATTCTCAGAATTCGTGGTAGCTGGGCTGAACAAAGGGTAGCAGGTCTTGGTCGATGAACAAGCATGGGTCGAATGTCAAATAGGGGAATATGGGGACAAATTGTTGTGTGATATAATTCCCATGGATGCATGCCATTTACTATTAGGTAGACCTTGGCAGTATGATGTACAAGCCCGGCATGATGGTAAATCCAATTCATTTGTTATCACTAAGAATGGTAGATATTATAAGATGGATCCTTTACCAGAAAAAGGTATAGAGAAGAATGTAGGCTCAAGTGTCCTGTTAGTGAGTGGGAAAGAGTTTCTCCATACTCTGAAAGAAGAGGGAACCCAGGGGTATGCTCTGATTTTGAAACCTAAAGACATTTCTAATTTGACTAAAAATAGCAAGGAGAAAGTCCCTAAGGAAGTACAAGAATTGTTAGATAGATATAAGGGTATCATGGTGGAAGACATGCCCAATGTACTACCCCTTGTGAGAGACATAAGTCATCAGATTGACTTCATCCCAGAATCCACATTGCCAAATAAACCAGCTTATAAAATGACACCTAATCATAATGCGGAGATTGCTAAACAAGTACAAGAACTGTTGGATAAAGGTCTGGTGAGGAAAAGTCTTAGTCCATGTGCTGTACCCACAGTTTTAGCTCCCAAGAAGGATGGAAAATGGAGGTCGTGTACTGATTCGAGGGCCATCAATAAGATCACAATCAGATATAGGTTTCCTATTCCCAAAATAGAGGACTTCATGGATTGTTTGGGAGGAGCTTGGTATTTTTCTAAAATTGATCTCAAGAGTGGATACCATCAGATCAGGATTAGACAAGGGGATGAATGGAAGACAACCTTTAAGACTAATGAAGGTTTTTATGAGTGGCTGGTGATGCCATTTGGTATGTCCAATGCTCCTAGTACTTTCATGCGTCTAATGAATGAGATATTGAAGGATTTTATTGGTAAATTTGTTGTTGTCTATCTTGACGATATTCTGGTTTTCAGCAAAACAAAGGAAGAACATTTGTAGCATTTGGAACAAGTGTTGAAGAAGTTGCATGAGGAGAAACTGATGATCAATATGGAGAAGAGTGTCTTCATGAAGGAAGAACTCACATACCTTAGATTTGTGATATCCCAGGGTAGTTTGAAAATGGATCCGGAAAAGGTAAGTGCTATTCTGTCTTGGCCAACACCTAAAATAGTAAGTGATGTAAGTAGTTTTCATGGATTAGCAACCTTTTATAGGAAATTCATAAGAGGATTCAGTCACATTTGTGCACCAATTCTAGATACCATAAAGGGAGGACATAAATGTAAGTTTGTTTGGAATAGCACAGCTAATGAGTCTTTTGAGATTCTTAAGCAGAAAATAGCAGAGAAACCCATTTTAGTTTTGCCGAATTTCAATAAGTTGTTTACTGTGGAATGTGATGCCAGTAACCTTTCCATTGGTGTTGTCTTGAGTTAGGAAGGCAGACCTGTTGCTTTCTTTAGTGAAAAGCTGAATGATGCTAAAATAAAGTATTCCACATATGATCTAGAATTGTATGCAAGCATTGAAAAAATGGAGACATTATCTCTTGCCCAAGGAATTCATTGTTTATACTAACAACCATGCTTTGAGTTTTTTGAATTTGCAGGAGAAGCTAAACCACAGGCATATGAAGTGGGTCAAACAACTCCAGGCATATACTTTTTCCATCAAACATAATAAGGGACAAGCCAACAAGGTGGCAGATGCTTTGAGCATAAGACTATGTACTACAGAGGAAATTCAGTTGCAAAGTGTGGGAGTGGATTCTCTTAAGAATATGTACTAGGATGATGAGGACTTCAAGGAGATATATGCAGTTTGTTCACAATTTTTAGATTCCTATCATTCTGATTTTTCTGAATTTTGGCTACAACAAGGGCTACTATTTAAAGGCAATCATTTGTGTGTGCCTAGGTGTTTCATGAGGGAGAACATCATAAAAGAGAAACATTGCGGTAGTCTTGGAGGTCATTTTGGACTGGACAAGACATTGGAGCAAGTGGGAAGGTTTTACTTCTGGCCTAAGATGCAAACAGATGTCAGAAAATTTGTAGATAGTTGTCACATTTGCCAGAGGGCCAAAGGGACTTCATCCAATGTAGGTCTCTATCAGCCACTTCCAATTCTTCAGAGACCGTGGGAGTGCATTAGTATGGATTTTGTTTTGGGTCTTCCAAGGACTCAAAGAGGATTTGACAGTGTGTTTGTGGTTGTTGACATGTTTAGTAAAATGGCTCATTTTGTGCCATGTAAATGTACTAATGATGCTTCACATATTGCTGGTCTTTTCTTTAAAGAAATAGTAAGAATTCATGGTTTACCATTGAACATAGTCACTGACAGAGATCCCAAGTTTGTGGGTCATTTTTGGAGGACACTATGGAAGAAATTGGGCACCCAATTATCTTTCACATCTACATATCACCCTCAGACAGATGGACAAACTGAGGTAGTGAATAGATCTTTGGGTAATCTTTTGAGATGTTTGACCAAATAGCATGGAGAAGCATGGGATATGATCATCCCATAGGCAGAATTTGCATATAATGATTCTATTAATAGGAGCACAGGAAAGAGCCCTTTTGAAGTTGTATATGGGATTCACCCCAGGGGAATTTTGGAGTTGAGAGATCTCCAGAATATGGAGAAAAAGAGTGCGCAAGGAGAAGATTTTGTAGTCAGCATGAAGGATATCCATGATGCTGTGACAACGAGTAAAAGAGACCTTGTTGAAGATTGATTGGATCACACCTCGTCTAAGTATCTGCCTAGCTTCTAATTTGTACAACTACCTTTATTCAAAGAATTGATTACTATTTGTGAATCACTTTCAACCACAAGATTATATGCACAATTAGATGAGGTTAACACTATATCAGCTGCTACATCCTCCCATTCAACCTTATTGTTTGTTTATGCCCTAAAAATAAGGAAGGAAACTGCCATCCACTATGACACCCATCAAAATTTGACATGATGAAACCTATTAGGTATATAGGATATTTATAGAGATTAATGGTGTTGTGGGATCTATCAAACTGTTGCATGCATGGTTAGATATTATTGTTATTGTTGTGGCTTGTTGTGTTGTGTAACCACAGTTGTATACTTGTATATAACGTAAGTCTTCTTTTGGGTCTTGTAAGTATTAAAACCTTTTGGGTCTTGCATGCATCAGTCAACAATCAAACAATATGGCTGAAGGCTTGGCGCTCCTAAAAGGTCTAAAGATAGCCCACGCCTTGGGTATTGAGAACCTGCAAGTGGAAGGGGATTCTAAGTTAGTTATTGATGCGGCCATGGGAAGGTCTAATAGTGGTTGGAGAATGAAGAGCTTAATCAAAGACATCATCAACTTACTATCCAGCTTCAATCAGATGGTTATTGGTCATGTTTATTAGGAGGGCAATAAAGTGACAGACGTGATGGCTAATTTGGGTCAAAGTCTGGACACATGGAGGTGCTAGAGAGTTGATAAGAATCTCTCGCGTCAGATTCAAACCCTCATTAAGGAGGAGTTAAGCCTAGCTCTTGGTTCCTCATGAGATCTTATCTTAAGCTTTGGGAGAGAATGAGGGGCCACCAGAGTTCTAGTATCTTTGGCCAGCTAGACTACGGGTACAGGTTATTGGAGGCCACGAAGGTTAAGTGCTAGCTAGATAATGCTTGGACTTGTCTTTTCAAAAGTGGTTGTGTTTCTAACATGATGAGATGGTGTCCTGAGGGAGCCTCTCACACTCCTAGCCATGTGAATTCCTAGCTTGACATCTCGAGAATGCTCAACATAAGATTTAATGATGATCTTATAAGGCTCCTGAATGATGATTTGAAAGGGATTAATTGTTCCCGCATGTAGATTAATAGCAAGTATGCCACCTTCGGCGTGGGAAAGGTTGGAAACATTATTACTATCAACCTAAAATCTAAAGTGTTATTAGTCATTAACAAGGAGATATCTAAGAATTACACTGTGTCTGCTCTTTGCTGCACTGAGTTTGTTTTGTTAACTAACTGCATTGTCTACCTGTTGTAGTATAGCATAATGGGTGGAGATAGGTCACGCACTGAACCTGAGACGTGTGAGGAATTTAAAAAGAATGAGACTCTATGGCACATCTACCATGAGGGTGGTGTCACCTCTTACCTGGGATGCCTACAAGGCTACAATGAGAATCTCTCAGCTCAGTTTCTGCAGTCTTATAATGGCAAAAAGGTTAAAGTTGGCAATGTGGGGTTTGAGATCTCTGAGGAGGTGATTGGGATGGCTATTGGGTTGCCTATGGGTGGGACAAAGCATCCTAGGAAGAGTAGGTGTCAGATCCTGAAGGCATGAAACTTTTTCTCAAGGGGAGGTTCTGAATAGCCTGCAAGGGGGTTTTGACTGCCAGCTCTTATCTCCACCATGGGACATGGTAGGTTTCATGATTATGAAGTATTTTACCCTTGAGGGGAGGTTTAGGAGGTTCTTTCATTACCATTTCTCTTTGCTTAACCACTTCAGGCATAGTAAGCATATCAGTTTTCCCTTCTATCTACTTTCTTCCTTGGAAACCTCCATTGTGGTAGCTAAAGAGCAGCATGCCCTTGACCCCAGTAAACCTGAGCTTCTGCTTCATCAAGGACTTATCATGAGACTGTATAAGTTCCACCTTGCTCTTTGTCCTCCAAAAGCCCCCACTCCCGTCAGGATTGAGCTGCATAATCCTCCCCTGGTGATGGAGGGCCTGGTCATCATAACTGAAGTTACTCCTGATTCCTATGCCAAGTCCTTAAAAATTGGCAAGAAAAAACCCTTGGTGTCCATTAGCCCCAAACCCACCACCGAAGATCTCACCCCCACTTCTCTGACTACTACCTGAGCCAAAAGAAAAATCCTTCGTGGAAGCCCTTCCCTATCTAGTAAGAAGAAATGGGGAACCCTGGAAGAAGGTTATGACACTGTTAGTGAGATTAGGACTGCTAAAGCTACCCCGGTGGTTAAGGAAGTTAGTACTGATGAAGATAATGGGGATTTAGATAGTGCTGAGGATGAGGTTTACACCCCAATAAAAGAAAGTCTCGTATCCCTATTACCAAGATGTCATCTAGGCTTGCCACTAAACCGGCCTCCATGCCCAAGGGGAAAGCTGCCGTGACTGAGAAGGATGAAGTTGAGGAGATGCATGAAGAGGACCAACTGAAGGAGAAGAATATTAAGGTTGTTGTGAATATGTAGGGAGAAGAAGACTCTGAGGATGATAACAGGAAGGGTTTTGCTGAGCTTCAAGGGTCGGGGTTTGGGGCCATTGCAAGATAGACACAGTGGTGGAGGAGACTGAACAAATGGGTGGTGATGTTTTAGTTAACAAAGGTAACAAGATTGAGGTGCTGGAAGCTGGTGAAGAAGGCCCTAGTAATTTCCTAGACTTCAATGTGCAGGAATCAGATACTGACAGCTCAAAGGAAAAGATAAAAGAGACTGGTAAGAAGAAGAAAGGTGCTAAAAACAAAAAGGGCAAGGCTAAAGATACACTGGAGGCTAGGATGACTCATCTGGAGCAGAAGTTTAATACCCTGGCCAAATTCTCAGCTAGAGTCATGCACAGGTCCGCCACAACTCTGTTGGCTCTCCAGAAGATGGTTCCCAAAGGTCAAGAGAAGACGGACAAAAAGATGGAGTATGAGGACATGCTCCAATTCCTAGTTGATGACTGGAACAAGATGTTCAAGTAGCCATTGGTGGTTGGGTGCTAGTCTACTGTCGGTCCATGGTCGATCTGCTGTTACTGTGGCGTTCAATATCTTAAGTCTTTTGTTTATTTACTGGTTCTATTGTCTTTTTGTTATGATGCATAAACATTAATGGTTTGTTCTAAACTGTTCGAGTTTTGGTGAGCCTCTGTTGGCTGTTTTGTTATGGGATTTGCACCCTTTTTTGCCACTTATCTAATAAAAAACATTGAGAATATAATTTCCTCAATCAAATCTTTTAAGTCTTTTCTTTAGCATGAGGAGCCATATTTATAATTATTACATGTTATCAAGGTAAGATAAGAGCTTATATATGTTAATCTTCTTCAAGTCATTATGAGATTAAGTCTTGAATATAATATAATATAATATAATATAAGTTTATGAGTTAATTTCATATCTCTCTACTTAGTATGCTTGTTGTTAATAAAAGATGTAGTTTTAACTTTAAGACATAGTTAAAAGATATGTAAATTTTCATAGCGATGAATTACTCTATGAAGCAAGAGCTCATATATGTTCTTAGATCCTTGATAATAATGTTTTAATACATTTATTCTAGTATGGTTTAGGGTTAGAATTTATCATGATAACTTTTGTAGGTGTTTTATTTGAAAAAGTTAACCTAGGATAAGGATAGATCTTGTTATTTTAGTAAAGACCTTATTGGATGATTTATCATTACTTACTGCATTAGCAAGGAAAATATTAAATATATCAAAATGCTTATGTTAAACTTAGAGTTATAAATATCTCATCTTTGAATGGAAATGTGTTCTTTATAGGCATGCCTATTATGGGAATTTTAGTAAACCCTTATTTGTATTATGAACTTATCTATTTATTAAATGTGGTTATTGGTGGAATAGGATAATTTGCCATTAACTATATGATGTTATTTCACATGTTCTCTGATATTGATATAATGAATTTATATGTTTATCTACATGATTTTATTTTAATATATAGATTAGAAGAGATACTTTGATAGTTAGAATACTTTTACTTGAATTTAATTAGTTATGTTTCTTTATTCTTTCTAATTACTCTTAATATCCTCTAGTCTATACTCACCTAATTCTATTTATGGTTCCTTTCAATTGGATTTAGCAATGTATTAGAAATTCAAAAAAAAGAAGAATGTAGAGAAACATAATAGATTACCGATAAGGGCGTGGTTCGGTGATTAAGTCACTCAGTTGTAGTGGTGGCCACCAGAGTTCAAACCCCTATTGGGCCAACGTGCTGACAGGCTTTATGCCTTTGTTGGGCCAACTAGCTCGTGGATTTGAAGTGTTCTTGCTAGGGGATGAGGTCCCCTGTGTTGTGGCCTCACCGGTTCATTGGTCCAGGAAAAAGCATTCGCGTGGAGCCAGAGGGCATGTCACACCAGCATCACTGGTCACATTAAAAAGTTTACCAGGTGCATTTTTTTTTTTAAAAAGAGATACATGATAGATTATTTGTCATAGAATAAAACTTGCTAAATTGATTATAGTTGGCTATTAAAATTATATATTCTTTTATGAATTAAAAATGAACGTGATTACTTGAAGAACCTTTATTTAAAAATGTTTGATGAGCTTGGAATAGATTAACGGATTAGACCATTCATGTTTTGTCCTTCCCTATTCTTTTATTATTAGTATTGTGATTAAGTATTGGAGTAAATATTTGATCAACCAAGTTATAATCTTAAGTTAGTAGTTAGTAATTATCATTGTTAGTTTTATCTTGTTACAAGCTTTAGTTGAGATAGTGTCAAATTGATGATTATGGTTGTAGAAGGTATGTCCCTACTTGTTAAGACAGATAGTTGATTGGTATATTTATTATGTTTTCAACTTAGCATGGTAATGATTGAGGTGAAAGACCTTAGTTTTAATTTAGAGTGGATTGTTAATTTAATGGTTTCTAGTTATGAAGTTTTCTAGTTTTGATTAAGGATTTTTGGTGACCCTTCACACTTTGTATGGCAAGGATATCTATTTATTTGGTTGTCTATTATCATTATTGTATGAAACCATTTTGTGGTTGCAAGCTTAGGTCCTCAAACTATGAAGTCTCTGCACTGTGCGTACATAGGCAAGGCCATCATGAGCCCCCAAGACATTAGGTCTTGCCGTTAGGGCCTGTAGTCTCATCATCTTGTGCAAATGATATCTATTTTTGTATATTTATTAACCTTATGAAACTAATGTTTACATTTAGTTGTGTAGTTTTAGGTCTATTAACCGTGCAGGGTTCTGGAGCTAAGAAAGTATTTTCCCACTCTGCAAATGGATGATTATAAAGCATTTATTGTAAATGTGTACAATTGTATAAGAAATGTTTATATCTTAAATTTCATTTACGATGAACGATACATAATAATTTATGTTTTAATAGTAATTTGTTTAAGTTGGATTAACTAAATTTTTCCTTGTCATCATTATTTCTTACTAATTTAATGTACTATTGTTATTTAATAATATTTTTCATGGGTGGGCATTACATAGGTATCAAAGCACTAGGTTGCAACACTTGGGAGCTTTGGGGTAAAAGTATTAGTAATGTAAACCTGTTGTTTTGGTCTCACCATGGTAAGTAGAGGTAAATTTTGATTGATTAACTATATGGAATGAATGTTTCGTAAATCATTTTTCAATATATATATGTTCATGGATATATTATTGTGATTGTACTTGTTTTTGTAATGTTAATTAATGAATTTTGTCAAGTATGTATATTTTTCACCTTATTCTATGATGATACTGACAAGCTTGTGTGTATGGTGATGGTGTTGTGGCTGGTTGTTTTGGGAGTTTTGGGGGTTTAAAGATTGTATGGGAGTTGGGTGGATGGTTGGTTGGTTGTGATTTGGGAGCTACGATTTGGGAGCTACATTATGATTTGGGAGCTACGTTGTGATTTGAGAGCTACATTTTGGGAGCTACGGTTCAGAAGCTACGTTGTGATTTGGGAGCTACAACTGTGAAAGGGAGCTATAGGGACCTATGCCCCTTTTGGGAATACTTATGGTGTTGGTGTTGGTGTTGTGGTTTATGTTGTTGGAGAAATGGAGGATGGGGGTTTGGTTGATGACATGGTGTTATGGGGGTTTGTGATATGGGAGCCACATTTGTGAAAAGGGAGTTTTCTAAATTGTGATATAATTATTCAATCAGTTGCAAATTTTATTGAAAAGTATAATGTTAGATATGCACATTATGATATGATAATCTATTATGGAGCTCCATGTGGTTTGAAACCACCACATTTCCCTCCTCCCCTTAGGTGGCTCATTTGAAGTCACGTGGTGAATTGTGATGTAAAGTCTTACATGAAAATTTTTGAAATCTTTATTTTGTTATTTTCTTCCTTGTTTTATTGAGCCAACAATTTTAAAAATTTCTTTAAGATATTTGGTTGATTGTAATTAAAAAATTGTCCTTTTGCCTTAAGGACTAGTTTATTAAGGTTTTTGGTTTTAATTTGAATTGTTATTTTGACTTCTGCAATTTAATTTATTTTTATATGAAGTTTTATTTATTGATTTTATTTGAAATTTTTATTCATTGGAAACTTCTTTATTTTGAGGCTTTTTTAGTGTTTATCGTTGTTGGCTTGTGTGGAGTAATGTGAATTGTGTAGATTGCCATACCCAAGAGAGGTCCTTGGCAGGTTGTATAGGGGAGTAGATGGCCTGGGGAATGTTTATTGTGAAATTGTGTAAGATCTATTTTGTGGCACTATATTTCTACTTGGCACTAATCATTCTCGTTTCATATGGTGTGTATGTGATGTGATTTATATGGAGTTGAAATTCTATGGTGTAGTAAGATGTTATGAGAAATTGTGGCTGCATTGAATTATGAATGGATTAGAAATATAACATTGGAATCTTGTTCAATAAATGATGAAGAAGAGAGTCCTATGAGTTCTAATGTGCATTATGTTTTATTTTGAAATAGCAAGGAAATCTTAGTATTCATGTTATTTATATTGAATAGATATGTTATGTCTAACCCTTATTTGATGTGGTGAAGCTAGGGAATGTTCTATCCTCTTGAGGACTTCCAGGAGGAAATCCATTTTTAGGGGGGCATAATGTAAGGCCTAATCGTTATCCAACAATTTCTTATGTATTTAATAGATTTAATTATGATGTTGTGATATAAGTTATACTAGGAATTAGAATTTAGTAATAAGGGAATTTATTTATTCATAAAAAATTTATATTTTAAAAGTTACTTTAACCCATTTTTAGCTATCAAGAAAATAGTTTACGAGAATGGCAGATAAAGAGTCACCCTCTTGGAAGACAAAGTTAAATGTTCAGTTTTAAAAGATCAAGAAAAGAGAGATCCCTGGTTCACACTCATGGCAATCTCTTCATTGCCACTGAAGCAATCCATGTTGATGTTATCATCGTCTTGATCTACAACTTACGAAGAAGAAAACCTATGCTGAAATGCAAGAAAAGGGAGATCCATGTTTAAAAAAAAGGTAATTTGGTTGAAAAAAGGGACAGAGAAAGGAAAGGGGCGTCTACAACCAAAGGAATGAAAGAGATGATTTCCAACATGGCAATGGAGAAGTATGCATTTTGTAATCAATATGAGATGAATTCTTTAGAGGTATTTTGTCAAGCTCAACACACACCTTCTACTTTTGGTGGATTCCAAATGCTAGCAAAGGTTATAGAATCATTTTCACTCTGGTTACTTACATCTCTTGTAATTTTGTTCACCTGTTCAACAAATCCTATTTTGCATAAACCTAATTAATGCATTTCATATAATCTCTGGTATTATTTTGCATAACCCTGATTAATGCATTTCATATAATCTCTAAGGTATTCATTCACCTATGCAAACCCCACATACATGCATTCCTTGAGAAGATAGCTTGAGAGGCTTCCATTGTGTTTCTGAGCACTAAATTTTACTAGTAGGGCCATAGACCAAGTAATAATATTTAAAAAGTAGTGAAATACTTGTTTCAGTTATGGCACAATTCTTTATTCTTACTCCAAATCTGGGCCGTTAGAGTTGATATGTTTAATCCTTCATCTCATTTTTTTATAAGGTTCATTTGTATACATGTTTGATAGGGCAATGACAACTTTACCATTTGACATCAATCCACCGTCTTTTATTATATGTCAGATACCCATACTGTACTTCATGTTTTTCCTTGGTGTATTGTGGAATGTAGACTCAATGTCCCTTAATCTTATCGGCCAGTACATTATATATATTTTAGCTTGGTGGAGTTAATTGAGACTTAAACTTACTTCATCATAGTCTTAAAGGCATTAATCTCTTGGTTATTAGATAGTCATTCATATCCAAATGGTTTTATTTCTCATGTTTGTGATTTATGTCTAAACTTTCTAAATTGGCTATATCAACCGCTTTTCAACTTAAGCAGCCTGAAACTCCATCCTATTTAATATATGTTTCTTCCTTTTAAATGGATCTTTCTTTTATTTTTATTGACCTCTATATTACTATTGTCATGATTAAACTCAATTTCTTAATTTCTTCTTCTTATCCATGAAGGATCTCTTGAATAAATCTTAGGCCTGTTATCATAGCCTGTTGGCCTTTACCTGCTAAATGGCGTATTAGGCTAGTGGCTCTTTCGTTACTTCTTAGGCATTAATTATTCAAACCCATTTGATTTGTTTGAATCATTCCCTTATAATGATATTATATCGAATCTTTAATCAATTGACTCTTTTCATAGCAATAAATCTAAACTTAGAAATTTAATCATAGTGGTAGCTTATCTCTGCACTCTCTCTTTCTCACTCTATTGGCTAAATATTTCTTGAGGAATTATGCCAAAACATTGGCGTGCTGTGAGTATGCTTCGATACTTTGTATACATGTCTGTCGCACTTGTTGCAACTATAAAGTCTTTATTTTTATTTTTATTAGTGTGTATTGCCATTAAGGGATTTTGATCATGCTTTAATTGGCAAGGAAATCAACATTTGAGTTTACACTTCTATGACAATGAGTAAAAGAGACCTTGTTGAACCTTGATCTAAAGGATCACACCTCGTGTAAGTATCTGCCTAGCTTCCAAATTGTACAACTACCTTTATTCAAAGAATTGGATACTATTTGTGAATCACTTTCAACCACAAGATTATGTGCTCAATTAGATGAGGTTAACATCATATCAGCTACCACATCCTCCCACTCAACCTTATTGTTTGTTTATGCCCTAAAAATAAGGAAATTGCCATCCACTATGAAGCCCATCAAAATTTGACATGATGAAACCCATTAGGTATATAGGATATTTTTAGAGATTAGTGGTGCCATGGGATCTATCAAACTGTTGCATGCATGGTTATATATTATTGTTATTGTTGTGGCTTGTTATATTGTGTAACCATAGTTGTATACTTGTATATAACGTAAGTCTTCTTTTGGGTCTTGTAAGTATTAAAACCTTTGGTGCCTTTAACATTGAGAATATAATTTCCTCAATCAAATCTTTTAAGTCTTTTCTTTAGCATGACGAGCCATATTTATAATTATTCCATGTTATCAAGGTAAGAGCTTATATATGTTAATCTTCTCAGAGTTGTTATGAGATTAAGTCTTAAATCTAATATAATATAGTATAATTTTTATGAGTTAATTTCATATCTCTCTATTTAGTATGCTTGTTGTTAATAAAAGATATAGTTTTAACTAAGACATAGTGAAAAGATATGTAAATTTTCATAGCAATGAATTACATATGTTCTTAGATCTTTGATAATAATGTTTTAATACATTTGTTCTAGTATGGTTTATGGTTAGATTTTATCGTGATAACTTTTGTAGGTG
This sequence comes from Cunninghamia lanceolata, assembly GCA_027924645.1. NCBI lineage: Eukaryota > Viridiplantae > Streptophyta > Pinopsida > Cupressales > Cupressaceae > Cunninghamia > Cunninghamia lanceolata. Next base: position 10,038,790 of record BSBN01000472.1, on the reverse strand, counting down.
TTTTATTTGAAAATAGTTAACCTAGGATAAGGATAGATCTTGTTATTTTAGTAAAGACCTTATTGGATGATTTATCATTACTTACAACATTAGCAAGGAAAATATTGAATATATCAAAATGCTTATGTTAAACTTAGAGTTATAAATATCTCATCTTTGAATGAAAAGGGTGTTCTTTATATGCTTGCATATTATGGGAATTTTAGTAAACCCTTATTTGTATTATGAACTTATCTCTATTAAATGTGGTTATTGGTGGAATAGGATAATTTGCCATTAACTATATGATGTTATTTCACATTTTCTCTGATATTGATATAATGAATTTTTATGTTTATCTACATGATTTTATTTTAATATTTAGATTAGAAGCGATACTTTGATAGTTAGAATACTTTTACTTGAATTTAATTAGTTATGTTTCTTTATGCTTTCTAATTACTCTTAATATGCTCTTAGACTAGTCTATACTCACCTGATTCTATTTATGGTTCCTTTCAATTGGATTTAGCAATGTATTAGAAATTCAAAAAAAAGAAGAATCTAGAGATACATGATAGATTATTTGTCATAGAATAAAACTTGCTAAATTGATTATAGTTGGCTATTAAAATTATATTATTCTTTTATGAGTTAAAAATGAATGTGATTACATGAAGAACCTTGATTTAAAAATGTTTGATGAGCTTGGAATAGATTAAAGGATTAGACCATTCATGTTTTGTCCTTCCCTATTCTTTTATTATTAGTATTGTGATTAAGTGTTGGAGTAAATATTTGATCAACCAAGTTATAATCTTCAGTTAGTAGTTAGTAATTATCACTAATAGTTTTATCTTGTTCCAAGCCTTAGTTGAGATAGTGTCAAATTGATGATTATGGTTGTAGAAGGTATCTCCCTACTTGTTAAGAAAGATAGTTGATTGGTATATTTTTTATGTTTTCAACTTAGCGTGGTAATGATTGAGGTGGAAGACCTTACTTTTAATTTAGATTTGATTGCTGATTTAATGGTTTCTAGTTATGAAGTTGTCTAGTTGTGGTTAAGGATGTTTGATGACCCTTCACACTTTGTATGGCAAGGATATCTGTTTATCTAGTTTTCTATTATCATTATTGTATGAAACCATTTTGTGGTTGCAAGCTCAAGTCCTCGAACTACGAAGTCTCTATGCTGCACCTATGTAGGCAAGGCCATCATGAGCCCCCGAGACATTGGGTCTAGCCCTCAGGGCCTATAGTCTTGTCATCTTGTACAAATGATATCTATTTTTGTATATTTATTGACCTTATGGAACAATGTTTACATTTATTTGTGCAATTTCAAGTTTGTTAACCGTGCAGGGTTCTAGAGCTAAGAAAGTCTTTTCCCACTCGGTGAATGGATGATTATAAGGCATTTATTATAAATGTGTACAATTGTATAAGAAATGTTTATATCTTAAATTTCATTTACAATGAATGATACATAATTTATGTTTTAATAGTAATTTGTTTAAGTTAGATTAAGTGAATTTTCTCCTGTCATCATTATTTCTTACTAATTTAATGTATTATTGTTATTTAATGATATTTTTCATGGATGGGCATTACACCAAGACCTATAACAAGTTAAACATATGGTATTGTATGTGAAAGTTATGCTCCCTAAAAAAATACTACCTCTTTAAGTGCATTGAAAATCAAACTAGGTGGTGACTAGGTTGCTCTATTGGTGGTTGGCCAGAGGCAGTGATGGATGGGTGATCTTTGGGTGACTAGTTGGTGGTGGGTGCTGGCAGTGCAACCCGCCTACCACCCGCAGGGTTCTAGCCCCATAGGTTGGGCATGACCACCTACTGGTTGATCACCTACCTAGGGGCTAAGCCTCAGGTGGCAATCCCTGGACACTGGATGCTAGTCACCTAGATGACCAAGGGCTACACCCCCAAAAAATTATTTTATTTTTAAAACCTTTTAAAAAATTTTGAATTAATTTTTTTAAAAATATTTTCTATAGACATTGTACTTGGGCTAATACAATATGCTAGGAATATTTTTGGCATATTCTTTGTTGACTAACATGCCATATGGTCATACATAATATTCCCTGCCAAGATTCAATCTAGGGAAAAAAATGGGCAAGATTTTTCTATCACCAAAATATAACAAGTTTTATATGAAAATATAGGTTTTTGGGCCTTTTGGACTCAATGGTGAGGTTTATTTTTCTCAAAAGGCCTCTAAAAAAATCTCACCTTCAAAACCCCCACAAAAAGAGCCATAATAGAAAACCCATCTACCAAAACTCCATCAAACTCTACATCTGCAACAACCCTGGAACTCTATAAATGTATACATGTGACCTTGAAAATGCATTTATTTTCATCTTGCAAGACCAAGGATTCACTATGCACAAGATTATAATCATTTCAAGGGTTATAATACCAAGGAGATCTCCTCCCACAACTTGACAACTAGGATCTGATATGACTTGAAAGGAAAAATACAATAATAAAGAGCATTTCTGCATAACCCCATGAGAGATAAATATGCAAACAACTATTAACCATGATAATGAGAATCCATCATGCCAAAGAATAGACAAACAAACCATAAGGTGACACAAGATATACCCTAGGGAAACCATCAAGAGGGAAAAACCGAGCTTGCAAAAGTATCCACACTCAATATATTAATCAATAATAAAACACTACAATGCACTTACAGAGTCTCATGAATACTTCTGAAACATCAAGATCCTCCACTACATCCTCCATGTGTCCAAGCATGTAACCACATATCCGATGCCATGCTTCACATATGCACTCACAAGAGAAACTCAATATAGTGACAAACCACTCAACCAACCAACCCAAACCACTAACCATGTGCTTGCTTTTATAGTCTCAAGCTCACATAAATACAACTTGTGGTATTGGGAAAACTATGTGTCTCAAAACCATGAGAGTACAAAACCATTGACCCCCTCATTTACTTTTTGATACTAAGTTTTCACTTTATGGTATTGAGATTTCCAAATAATAATTAAGTATTTTGTCTCCCATACATAAAATTACTAACAAATGTTACATACAACTTTATGAGTGGACCCAAATAAATATTTATTGTGGCTAAACACATCACCTAGATGCACCACAAATAAATATTTATTTTACATAATTAAAATATTTATTTTTATGCAAGGTGTACAACACACCCTTTTCCTAACATGAAGGATGTGTAAAGGCAATTTTTTCTCCTCTTCAATATGTTTTAATATTTGGTTTGTATGGAATAGATGGGATGCTAGTCAATCAAGAAATGTGGAACCAAGATCTAGATCCAATGTATTTGAGCAACATGCTTTAAGTTAGCTTACCCTTAGTGGATTGATTATATGACCAAATTGTTGCAAGTATGTGCCTAATCGATGTTGTCATTGGTGTCAACTGTGCTCTTACTTTGTTGAGGATATTGAGAAAATTAGCCCCTCTAGTGATAACAATGTGTTGCAGTAGAAACAGTGCATTACATGCAGAAGAACAATCCAGAAGAATGCTCTGCATTTCCTATAGAATAAATATCTTTACTTGTGGATTGGAAGTTATTTAGAAGCCTGTATGAAGATGTTATATTTCAAGTTTGAGCCTCCGATATGAAGAATTGAGTGAGCTATGTTCACCAGAGTGAAAATAGTTTTTTCTGTATGCTTGGTGGTGACAGGGAGAAAGTGTTTTGCTCTGCATTCCTCCGCATTGAAGCATTTTGGTCTGCAGTTCTAGAATTAAGTTAGTGGTAATGTTAAGTGCCTTCAAATGCAATGGTTCATGATTTGGTGGTCCGCAAGCTATATTTTACTCATGACAATGGCTAACAGTGTTGTTCCTGTACTCTAGATTGAAGAATCTTATTGATAGAGGGATTAGAGATCGTGCGGTTGTTTCTAGTGATTACAATGTGCTTGTGGACGTTTCTTGATCATGCTCCTACATTCAGATTGGTCTGCAAGGTGTAATTCAGATTGTACATGAAGCGTGTTCTTGAGAATACTTGTGTTAACATCAGTCTTGGCTGACCTGGTTGAATTCATCATCTATGGAGATGCATCAAAGATTGTGATAGTGTGTTGTAGCATGGAAGATTGTGTTTGAGTACCTGCTAAGGCACGGTGTGATCTGCATTCATTTATTTTCTTTGTAAATATGTTTAGGTCCAGACCTATATGATGTAACATATGTTTGCTTAACTTGGAGATTATTCCAATGGTTGATGATTGTAATGCCAACCTTGATGATCATTCCAAGATTGATGAAGTGTATAAATACTTGTAATTGAGTCGTGAAAATGTATCCAAGTGTGAAGATGCAAAAATAAAAGAGAAGTAAGGTAGTAGAGCAGAGAAGAAGTGTTTGTGCTTCAATGGAACTGAACCCTAGCATGGAGTAGATGTTGTTATCTCAATTCAACCTTTTGGCAGTGAGCCACCCCTAGGTAGTGAGCCTTTCTTTGCAGTGAGCAATTTGGGCAGTGATCCCTATAGGTAGTGAGCCTCTATGTTTTGGTATTGATATAACTTATATATTTCTGTGGGCTAACACCCATCGTGGTTTTTCCCTTTTAGGGTTTTCCACATAAAAATCTAGTGTCTCCTATGTTGATTATGCTTTTGTGTTGAGCTTCTCATTGTATGCTTTCATAGTTATATCTAAATATAAGTAATTGATGAGTTCATGATCATAATTGGTTAAAAGTTTTAGGACAACTAATTCACCCCCCCTCTCAGTTGTCTAGTGCAGTCCAACAATTGGTATCAGAGCTAGGTTCCTCTAAAAAAAGCCTAATAACTTGAGGAAGATCTAGGATGTCTTATAAGAAGGAAGCTCTGCATTTTGACGGGACAAATTATGCTCTTTGGAAGGTACAAATGAAAAGCCATCTTCTTTGTCTTGGTTATAAAGTATGGAAGGTTGTAGAAACAAAATACACCATGCCTCCAAATGATTTGACAACTGAAGATGAAATCAAAGAATATGAGTTGGATGTCAAAGCAAAGGATGCTCTGCTAAGTTCCTTAAATGACTCAGTGTTGACAAAAGTTATGGACCTTGAATCTGCAAATGAGGTATGGGAGAAGCTGAAAAATCTGTATGAAGGAGATGATTCTATAAAAGAAGCCAAGCTACAAAGCCTGAAAGTGAAATATGAGGGTTTGAATATGAATGAAGATGAAAACATAACAGCCTTTATGCAAAGAGTTGATGAACTTGTCACTAGAATAAAGTGTATGGGAGGAACTCTTGGCGATAAGGAAGTTGTGATGAAATTTCTCAGATCACTCCCAAAGTCATATAGCCACAAGGTAGCTGCAATTGAAGAATTCGTGACTATGAAAACTATTGATAGAGATTAGTTACTTGGAAATCTTACAGCCTTTGAGATGAGAGAATTTGGTGATGCCCTGCCTAACGTTGAATCAGCTTTTAAAGCCAGTACTTCAACAGAGATCTCCAGAGATGAGAAATAAAAGGTGGATGATGACTTTGATGAAATTGAAGCTAACTTTTTTGATAGGCTACAAAGAGGCTCTAGTAAGTTCAAAGGTAAATTACTTTTCAAATATTTCTCTTGTGGCAAAGTAGGTCATTATGCTTCCAGATGTCCTGAAATAATTGAAAGAAATAAGAAGAAACATGAGAGCAGGCCTAGAGTTCCAAAGAAATGCTACTATGTTAGAGATTTTGATGATGAAGGGGTGACTGATGATGAATCTGATGATGCTAGTACTAGTGCAAATGAATGCATGTTTATTTCTATTAAAGAAGATCCTGTGTTTACTAATTCTACTAGTTGTGTGAAGGATGAAAAACTAGTGGAAGAAAGTGCTTTGGCTGTTTAGGTTGAGAAAGATAAGGATGAATGGATTATTGATAGTGGATGCTCACATCACATGACCGGTGACAAAAGTAAGTTTGTAAATTTGGAAAAGTATGATGGATGACTGGTTAGGTTTGGAGATAATGCAATTGGTAAGATTTATGGAAAAGTATCTATTTCAATTGATGGAAAGCATAATACTGACAATGTTCTATATGTGAAGGGATTGAAGCATAATCTTTTGAGTGTTGGTCAGATGTGTGACAAAGGATATGATCTAAGATTCAAAGACAATGGGTGCAAGATCATGGAAAGCTCTGGAACTATGATTGCTACTCGTAAGAAGACAAAAGGAAACATCTATCAATTAAGAGGAGCTAATGATTATTGTTTATTGGCTCAGGTAGATGAAAGTTGGTTATGGCATAGAAGGATGTGTCATATAAACTTTGATAATCTGGTAAAGATAAGTTCAGGTTAGATTGTGAGAGATTTACCAAAACTTGTGAAACCATCCAACACAATCTGCAAGGAATGTTAGTTAGGGAAGCAAACAAGAACAAGCTTCAAGAACAAAGAGCAATTCTTTGTTGGTTTGTTGGATCTAGTGCATACATATCTCTGTGGTCCTACGAGGGTGAGAAGTCTACAAGGAGACAGGTACTTCATGTTGCTTATTGATGATTATTCTAGAATGACTTGGGTTACTTTTCTAAGAGATAAATCAGAAGCCCTAGAGAAGTTCAAATCTTTCAAGGCAATGGTTGAGAATGAAATAGAGTTGAAAATCAAATGCTTGAGGTCTAATAGAGGAGGTGAGTTCACATAAAATGAATTCAACATTTTCTGTGAAGAGCATGGGATAAAGAGACAACTGTCTGCACCTAGGACTCCTCAGTAGAATGGAGTTGTGGAAAGAAAAAATAGGATAGTTCAAGAGGCTGCTAGGACTATGATGAAGCAAGCAGATCTACTAGAAGTATTTTGGAAAGAGGCTATTCATACAATTGTTTACATCCAAAATAGAGTTCAAGTGAAAGGTAATGGTACTCAAACTCCTTATGAATTATGGTATGGAAAAATTCCTACAGTAAAATATTTCAAAGTCTTTGGAAGCAAATGCTATATCAGGAGAGATGAAGATGTAGGAAAGTTTGATGCAAGATGTGATGAAGGAATCTTCCTTGGATAGTCTACAAGAGTAAGGCTTACCAACGCTACAACAAAAGGCTCAAAAAGATTGTTGAGAGTGCAAATGTGAAGGTAGATGAAGGCAAGGAAAGAATATCAGACCTGAGTTGTTATGAACTAGATGAACCTATGACTATAGTAAATGAAGAGAAATATTAGAAAGAAGATAGTCAAGATGAAGAAGAGGCTCCGAAAAGTGTTGTCAAGACTCCCAGGTATGTAAGGATCAATCATTCTGAAGATCAGATTATAGGTGACAAGAACAAAGGTGTGCTAGCAAGAAGAAGAGCTGCAAAGGAACAAGTCAATTACTGTTTGCTTTCAAATATTGAACCAAAAACTGTGAATGAAGCATGCAATGATGAAAATTAGGTAAAGACAATGGAGAAAGAACTATTGCAGATAGAGAAGAATGAAACTTGGAATTAGTTCTTAGACCTGTTGACAAAAATGTTATTGGAACTAAATGGGTCTTTAGGAACAAGCTGAATGAAAATGGAGAAGTTGTAAGGAATAAAGCAAGACTTGTATGCAAAGGATATTCTCAAATTGAAGGGATAGATTTTGAAGAAACTTTTGCCCCAGTAGCTTGGATTGAAACAATCAGAATGTTTCTGGTGTTTGCAGCTCACAAAGATTTTAAGGTATATCAGATGGATGTGAAATCTGCCTTCCTGAATGGTGAGTTAGAAGAGGAAGTATACATTGAGCAACCACAGGGATTCCAAATGTCAAATCAAGGTGATATGGTATGCAGGTTGAAGAAAGCATTGTATGGACTCAAACAAACTCCTAGAGCCTAGTATGCAAGGTTAGATAGGTATTTATTGCAACTGAGATTTAGTAAAGGTACTGTAGATAGCAATCTATATTTCAAGATTAATGATGATCAGATCTTGATGGTTGAGGTCTTTGTTGATGACATTATCTTTGGAGGAAATGAAGGTGTGTACATAAGGTTTGCCGGTGAGATGAAAAGTGAGTTTGAAATGTCCATGTTTGGTGAAATGAATTTCTTTTTGGGTTTGCAAATTAATCAATCAAATAAAGGAATCTTCATATCTCAGTCTAAGTATGTGAAGGAGTTGTTGAAGAAGTTTGGGATGGAATACTCTAAACCAGTATGTACTCCCATTGTGACTAGTTGCAAGTTGAGAAAAACTAATGAATCACCTAAGCTTGATCAGAAAAAATACAGATCCATGATTAGAGGATTGATTTATCTAACTCAAACTAGACCTAATATTATGCATGCAGTTTGTCTTGTTGCAAGGTTTCAAGCTGATCCAAGAGAATCACATGTGATGGAAATTAAGAGAATCCTAAGGTATTTGAAAGGTACTCTAGATTATGGCTTATGGTATCCAAAGGACAATGATTTCACTCTTAGTGCTTATATAGATGCAGATTGGGCCAGAGATGTTGATGAAAGAAAAAGTACAAGTGGAGGTGCCTTATTTGTAATGTCCCCAATCTAATTATTATTATTATATCCAAATCTAAAAATGCATTTGATAAACTTAACAATAATTTGCATCAAAACACCCAAACTAGCTAACTAGTTTGCAGAGGTTGCACACCAAAAATGAACATAAACAACTCCAATGTTTTTATTATGATTTTCTGATATAAATGACATCAAATCAGGCCTCCAACACTAATTTACAATAGCAAAAACTTCTGCAACACTTCTCAGCAAAACCCACAACAAACTATTTCAATTGTGCTGAAATACACATTGTGCATCTCACCAAACATTGCCAAATTATTCTAAAAAGAATGAATAACACATGTAACCTCAGGATTTGAACCAAAACATGGGAAAACCAATAAGAACATCCAAAAAATAGTAGTAACACCTATAGAAATCTGAATTACAAAACTGAGAATGAATCTCTACACCAATACTCACTGAAATTGCAAATCCGCACAACACTGCTGACAACCAATGAAACCCCAAAATGCATAAAAGCACTCCAATAATAATTTATTGAATTTTCTGATGCAAAACACATGTATACAGGTCTAATACAATAAATTTCCACATCATCAAATTACTACATCAAATCTACAACTTTAGCTACACACAACAACAGAACAATGCTGAAATACACATGTAAAATTCACCCAACAACCTCCAAACCCCCAGAATGGCATCCACACTTGGAATGGCTAGAAAAGGGGGTTGTGGATGATGATGTATAGCAGCATGCATAGCAATCAAACCCTTACACAACAGAAAAATTGAATAACACCATAAACTACACCTAAAACACTCCAAAAATGCACTGAAATCCCCTGCAAACAGAAACAATATTAAATCTGCTACAATCCTTCAGCTCTGATGCAACCTTTGAAGTGAGATTGCTATCTGCAACCCAAGAACACCACCCTCAGACTGCTAGAAACTCATGTCCACCGGCCACAAGCTTCATCTCCAATGGTTTCCCTATCCACTGAAGAAATCACAAAGTATCAGCTCTGCAAGAGAAAATGTAAAATCTGCAATAGTCCCTCCGCCTACAAAATAAACAATACTTATAGGCTCCTTGGACATCTAGAAACTTTTACCACATTTGGAATCACGTCCAAATATTCTTCCCCAAATTTTGGCACTTACAAAAGTCATAAAATGCATTATAACATCTCTAAAATTAGCCTTTCATTTTCTACCACTTAAAAGGCATCTTTTGACAACTCAAAATGCATTTTTCAAAGCACCAACATGCAATTAAAGTCCCAAATAGAAAACTCGCGACCCAAAGGGAAATATTCTCTTGCATTAAGTGCATGTAACTCTTGATGCCATAATAGAACTCATAACTCCCACCTACTCGATTTGCCAACTCACAAGATATATGAATTTTTTATTCTTCAACCACTCAAGATTCCCTCCAAATCCAATACTCAAGGAGTTATTATGAGCATTCTATATAATTTATTTAATATTTATTTTCCCATGATATTTGAAATTTCTCTAGAACAAATAAAATATTAAATAATAATTATTTTCCCCAAAGTTGTCTGGTAGTCTCAACTTACTATTTCTGGATAGGTGGACTTACTAAAAGCATAAAGTAATATTATTGAAAAGGGGACATGACAAGTCCTCCCTCCTCAAGATTGCTTGTCTCAAGCAATGCAAATCAATATACTCTAGAATCATTGTGCCACTGTGATAAGCCTTGCTAAAATGTCTATAGAGCCTAGCTCCTGTACCTGTCAAGTGAGTTAACTCTTGCCATAGAATATTATGCAAATTTGGAAGCTCAAACTTCTATGTAACAATGTTATAAAATTGATAAACATATCCATGCAAAACTTTGTTACAAACAGTCCAATCCCAAATCTAAACCACATCTTCCAATTTTTTTTTGGTAAACTCACCAAATACCTTCCATGGTTTATAAGCACTAGCATGTGGCAAATCAAATCTGAGACTCCTGTAACCTCTCCAAATGATAGAAGTCTGATTTGTACTACTATTAGGACTACTATAACAATCAAGACATCCTTTGTAATAGCAAGTGCATCATTGAAAGAAAACGGCCACTTCTATCATCAAAACACTAAAAAATACATGGTTGAAATGCACAGTGGTAGACCCAAATTTTACCTCAGCTTGAGGGGTGTTACCTTCAACTTTATTGGCTGGTCCATAACAAGAAAATATCTATAGAGAGACAACAAGTATCATCGTGTAACAGTAGCATGTACACCAACATCTCCCAAAAAATGGATCTGCAAGTAATAGTGCATTCTGTCTCCATTGTATGTGTGTATGGGCACTAGGTAGCTTGTACCATAAGCATCTAAAAATTCTTACTATGTCACCAATATGATATTTGTAGCATCTAATAATTTTATAATAGTTAATGCATCCTTCACAATAGAAAATATGCAACTTCGAAATAGTTACCTCTTTTACCTTGGAATGGTGGAAATTTACCTTGTTAAAGACAATACCAATTGTTCCATACTCTGTCTCAATTTGAAGGTTGTTGAATGCTACTTCAAGGTCTTATCTAGAACAACTATTGTATAGCTAAGGAGTAGCAACAATCATCATATAATAGTAGCAAGTACTCCCTTGAACTCGAGATTTCAAATCTGTAAACAAGGACTCATGCTGATGGAAAACTATGCATTCTCTGAGTTCCTCCATTAGCCCATTCATCTTCTGCTACTCATCATTTAGATCATGTTGATCCAAGTGGGTGATGTCAACCTCTCATGAAACATCACATTCTATAGCAAATGGTTGTGAGAAATCTGAAATGAAAGATACAAGACATGAGTTGATTACCTTCTCATGCTTATCAAAAGCTACTTGTATTCTATCCATGTATGCAAGAGATCCTTTCTTTGTCACAATGGTTAAGGTTGCTGCTATATATGACAGTCCCTTAACAAACCTTCTATCATGGCTGCATAATCTAAAGAATCTTCTCAATAGAGTTAGTGTCATTGGGAATGCCCAAACTAGAAAAATGTGAATCCTCTTATGATCCACATGCATTCGTTGAACAATATATGCATGGACCAAGTATAAAGTCTTTGTGAAACCAAACTCACCCTTAGATTCTCTTACAAATGGAGCATGTTTCTCTAGGATCGCAATGCTCATCAAAATTTGGTGCTTCATATGAACCTCCCATGCTTTGCTACACATCAAAATATTATCAAAAAACATCAAAGCAAATTTTTCTAAATCATCACTAAATACCCGATTCACCCTGAATTGGAAGGTGGCTAGTGCATTAGTTAGACCACATAACATGATCATGAACTCAAAGCTCCTTAAGTGACTCATGAATGTCATCCTATGCATATCTACATTCCACACCTAAATGTAATGGTATCTTGTCCTCAAATTAATCTTTGAGGAATAAACTACCTTCCGCAATTCATCAACAAGTTCTTCACCCCTAGGAATCTTGTTCAAAGCTTCATGAATGGTACACACATTTTTTCTTAGGCTTCCAATAATGAGATCCTCCTCTTTTTCTAAGGTAGGGATTGCTAAGATACCCTCAACACTTTTATCCTTGCAACTCACAAATTTTTCTTCAAGTGCATATCCATACACCATGCTACTTTGAGAACTAATCATTGTCTCACCCTTTGGATATTTGGAGGCTGCTGCAGGTTCCTCCATCTTGAACTCTTTGCATCCAAAAAGTAAATCCTATTCTTCCCTAACTTGATCACCTTTTTGTTGATACATGCAATCATTAAAGGGCAAAAAAATACCTTCTATTACTAAAGTATGTTTACCTTCAATTTGTATGTTGGATTTGGATAAAACACCTAGATCCCACACCTTCATGTATGAGACATTTTGATGTTGAGATTAGGGATCTCCTTTCCACTTTGCACCCTTCATCTCTTCAATATTGTTAGAATACCTCTCTTTAAGATAGAAATATTGTAACGACATCTTATGAAAATAATGCAACAATTCCTTGCTTCTACTAACATCCTTATTTCTCAAGTTGTAAACAAAGAAGCAATCAAAATGTTTACCTTCATCAGTTGATTTGAAAATATTTGAGGTATTTTTAATATTAATATGCTTCTTATGATGAATATCTTCAATAGAATAAGTCTCAATTGAGGCATCCTTCTTGAAGTCATGCTCATCAATATAGTTGTCTCGTTGACTATTCTCATATGCAATTTGGTCCTTCATGCTTAAAGCATCAATAGGTATTTCTTGGATATCATTAGAGATCATTGATATATTTTCATCCATTACTAGTCCTCTATTTATGATAATCAAATCTGATCTCTCTTTAACTCTATCAAAATTAATATTTTCCCAACATGAGAGCTCACTAGAGATCATTAGAGTATCTTCATTAATGATGTATTTTTTATTTTCAACCATTGTAGCTTGTTGTACCTTTAGTTCAACTCTCTCTTCATCCTGTAATAAAATGTTTTCTTTAGCAATGTTTTGTGCTTATGCTGGTTCTACTATTGTAACTTCTGATTCTTCCTTATGCTCCACTTTGACCATTTCTTCCTTGTCCCTTTGTGGTTCTATGGCCTTCTTTTCTGGTTCCTCTCTCTTTTGCTTCTTACCATAAATTTCTAGAAGTCTCTCAAATGAAATAGCCGATTTGTAGGCTTCAGTTTACTTGGAATATTCTTCAAACCACTTTGATATCTCAGCATCTTCAGCCATGATTTGTTCTTATCCAAATTCAAAATCAATTGCTAATTTCCTTTACTCTCTTCTCAAAGCTCTAAGGTCTCCTTCACAAATAAGCATGAATCAAACAACCCTACAAGCTGGCAAGATCATGCTCTGATACCACTGTAATGTCCCCAATCTAATTATTATTATTATATCCAAATCTAAAAATGCATTTGACAAACTTAACAATAATTTGCATCAAAACACCCAAACTAGCTAACTAGTTTGTAGAGGTTGCACACCAAAAATGAACATAAACAACTCCAATATTTTTATTATAATTTTCTGATATAAATGACATCAAATCAGGCCTACAACACTAATTTACAACAGAAATAACTTTTGCAACACTTCTCAGCAAAACCCACAACAAACTATTTCAACTGTGGTGAAATACACATTGTGCATCTCACCAAACATTGCCAAATTACTCTAAAAAACATGAATAACACATGCAACTTTAGGATCTAAACCAAAACATGGGAAAACCAATAAGAACATCCACACAATAGTAGTAACACCTATAGCAATCTGAAATACCAAACTAAGAATGAATCTCTACACTAATACTCACTGAAACTGCAAATCTGCACAACACTGTCGACAACCAATGAAACCCCAAAATGCATAAAAGAACTCCAATAATAATTTATTGAATTTTCTGATGCAAACCACATGTATATAGGTTTGATATAATAAATTACCATAGCAGAAAATTACCACATGAAATCTACAACTTCAGTTACACACAACAACAAAATAATGCTGAAATGCACATGTAAAATTCACCCAACAACCTCCAAACCCCTAGAATAGAATCCACACTTGGAATGGCTGGAAAAATGGGTTGTGGATGATGATGTATAGCAACATGCATAGAAATCAAACCCTTACACAACAGAAAACTCGAATAGCACCATAAACTGCACCTGAAACACTCCAAAAATGCAATGAAATCCCCTGCAAACACAAACAATATTAAATCTGCTACAATCCTTTAACTCTGATGCAACCTCTGAAGGAGATTGCTATTTGCAACCCAAGAAAACTACCCTCAGACTGCTAGAAACTCATGTCCACCGGCCACAAGTTTCATCTCCAATGGTTTCCCTGTCCACTGAAGAGATCACAAAGCATCAGCTCTGCAAGAGAAAATGCAAAATCTGCAATAGTCCCTCCGCATACAAAATAAATAATACTTATAGGCTCCTTAGACATCTGGAAACTTGTACTACATTTGGAATCATGTCCAAATATTCTTCCCCAAATTTTGGCACTTATAAAAGTCATAAAATGCATTATAACATCTCTAAAATTAGCCTTTCATATTCTACCACCTAAAAGGCATCTTTTGACAACTCAAAATACATTTTTCAAGGCACCAACATGAAATTAAAGTGGCAAATAGAAAACTCATGACCCAAAGGGAAATATTCTCTTGCATTAAGTGCATTTAACTCTTGATGCCATAATAGAACTCATAACTCCCACCTACCCGATTTGCCAACTCACAAGATATACGAATCTTTTATTCTTCAACCACTCAAGATTCCCTCTAAATCCAACACCCAAGGAGTTATTATGAGCATTATATATAATTTATTTAATATTTATTTGATCTTGATATTTGAAATTTCTCCAGAACAAATAAAATATTAAATAATTATTATTTTCCCCAAAGCTGTCATGTAGTCTCAACTTACTATTTCTGGATAGGTGGACTTACTAAAAGTATAAAGTAATATTATTGAAAAGGGGACATGACATTCTTCTTGGGTAATAGATTGGTCTCATGGCTGAGCAAGAAACAAGATTCAATATCTTTGTCAATTGCAGAAACAGAGCATATTGCAGCAGCATGTTGTTGCACTCAAGTATTATAGATGAAGTAGACTTTGAAGGATATAAGAGTTGTGTATGAAGATCTAGTTGCAATCTTTTGTGACAATACAAGTGCTGTAAACATTTCAAAGAATCCAGTGATGCACTCAAGAACAAAGCACATATCAATAAGGTATCACTTTTTGAGAGAGAAGGTGACAGAGACTAAAGTAAAGTTGGAATATGTGTCCACAAAGGATCAAATTGTAGACATTTTCACTAAGCCTCTTCCTAAAGATACCTTTGAGTATCTCAGAGAAAAGTTAGGGGTCATTACCCCTCCTATCATAAACTAAGATGCATAGGAATGCATCAATCCAATGGATCTCAAAGTGTCATTCTTTGATCTGGATTGATGGTCTGAAGGCTACCTCTCAGGGGGAGTAGCTAAATGTTTATGATAAACTAAATGAATCAGAGTAGCAGCATGCAAGTATGCACCCTTTGCCATTGATGTCAAAGGGGGAGAGAAATCATGTGAAAAACTTAGGAGGAGAAAGAATGCAGATGTGTAAAGAGAAAAGGGGAGAATCTTGTCTTGGTGGTCTTTTAATTTTTTCACATCATATGTTGCCATCAATGACAAAGGGGGAGATTGTTGCAAGTATGTGCCTAATCGGTGTTGTCATTGATGTCAACATATTTGTGTTGTCATTGGTGTTTACTTTGTTGAGGATATTGAGAAAATTAGCCCCTCCAGTGATAACAATGTGTTGCAGTAGAAACACTGCATTACATGTAGAAGAACAGTCCAGAAGAATGCTCTGCATTTCCTGTAGAATAAATATCTTTACCTACAGATTGGAAGTTATTTAGAAGCCTGTCTAAAGATGTTATATTCTAATTTTGAATCTCTGGTATGAAGAAATGAGTGAACTATGTTCACCAGAGTGAAAACAGCTTTTTCTGTATGCTTGGTGGTGACAGAGAGAAAGTGTTTTGCTCTGCATTCCTCCGCATTGAAGTATTTTGGTCTGTGGTTCTGGAATTAAGTCGGTGGTAATGTTAAGTACCTTCAAATGCAATGGTTCATGATTTGGTGGTCCGCAAGCTATCTTTTACTCATGATAGTGGCTGACAATGTTGTTCATGTACTCCAGTTTGAAGAATCTTATTGATAGAGTGATTAGAGATCGTGCGGTTGTTTCTGGTGATTACAATGTGCTTGTGGATGTTTCCTAATCATGCTCCTACATTTGGATTGGTCCACAAGGTGTAATTTAGATCGTGCATGAAGCATGTTCTTGAGAATACTTGTGTTAACATTAGTCTTGGTCGACCTGGTTGAATTCATCATCTATGAAGATGCATCAAAGATTGTGATAGCATGTTGTAGCATGGAAGATTGTGTTTGAGTACCTACTAAGGCATGACATGATCCGCATTCATTTTTTTTCTATGTAAATCTATTTAGGTCTAGACTTATATGATTTAACGTATGTTTTCCAACCTTGGACATTGTTCTAATGGTTGATAATTATAATGCCGACCTTGATGATCATTCCAAGGTTGATGAAGTGTATAAATACTTGTAATTGAGTCATGAAAATGCATCCAAGTGTGAAGATGCAAAGATAAAAGAGAATTAAGGTAGTAGAGTAGAGCAGAAGTGTTTGTGCTTCAATAGAACTAAACCCTAGCATGGAGTAGATGATGTTATCTCAGTTCAACCTTTTGGCAGTGAGCCACCCCTAAGTAGTGACCCTTTCTTTACAGTGAGTAATTTGGGCAGTGAGCCTTTGTTTTTTAGTATTGATATAACTTATATATTTCTGTGTGCTAACACCCACCGTGGTTTTTCCCTTTTAGGGTTTTCCATGTAAAAATTTGGTGTCTCCTGTGTTGATTATGCTTTTGTGTTGAGATTCTCATTTTATGCTTTCATGGTTATATCTAAATATAAGTAATTGATAAGTTCATGATCATATTGGTTAAAATTTTTAGGACAACTAATTCACCCTCCCTCTCAGTTGTCTGGTGCTGTCCAACACAAATAATATGTCTCTAAATGAGCAGTGCACTACCTTAGAGAGACATGAATAGTGTGAAAACTTCTAAAGTTTAAGAAACAATATAACTATTATTACAAGAATTCTCTTCCTCCAATTACCATTTGAATTAGTATATGCTCACTTCAACCACATTATTCATTTACAGATTTGGAAGTAAGGAATGTTTGTCTCTTTGCCATATATCTTCTACTATCTACATATCAAACATGGATGTAACCCAATCCAAATTGTTCTATTCATTTTTTATCCCAAAATGTGATGCAGGAGCATCTAGAAGTCATTCAAGCATATTGAAACAATTAATGTTGAGTTGCAGAATGCCAAGAAGAGACATTGGAGATTACCTCATTTCATCACATTTACATATCAGAGCTTGTGGAGCTAGATTTAGTTTCTATGACTTGACATCTACATCATATCCAAAATTTAGGTCATTTAGATTCGTTTCCTAAGATATCACTATCAAGAGATTACCTATTTTCAGAAAGCAAAGCAGTCAGTGTTCAATTGAAGCCTAATGGGTTTGCAGATCAATTTCATGACTTATGGAGCCTAATGGAACATCTTTCAATATAGTTTGGGACCAGATAGACCTTTGTTGAGAATCACACCAAGATTCATCCATTTATGGAGCAATGCTGAGTGTTTAGGTCTGACCTATTTGTTTCTACTAGTTGTTACAATTAGGCTGACTTGATAATGATTTGAAGGCTTACAGAGGATATAAATGAAGAATAGAAGATTGTTACAAGATAACAAGGAGGTGTATGAAGAAAGTGTTTGAAAACAAACATCTAGAAGGTCCCAAGGTGTTTTAATTCTAGTAATTGATAGAGCAGAAGAAGGAGACAAAGCAAGGTATAGAGCAAGGAGTCGAGGAGAAGAATAATAAAGGATGTTGTGTTGTATGAATCGTTTGTAAGCTTGGGTTGTGGCCTAGCATCTAAAAAGCCCTAGAGGCATATGTAATGTGATTTGGGATTCTAATATAATGAGAAGTGATCTTTGAAGGCTGGGTTTTTTCCCTTTTAGGGTTTCCCAAAATAAATCTTGTGTCATGAGTTTATGAGCATTTCTTATCGTTCTTTGGTTATCTGTATATTGTTGTTACATCTCTATTAAGATCATGCTGTTAGTTGTTTAACACTGCAAGGAGTGACAATCCTTCATTGGACCCTCCTACCTTGACTGGATCAAGTGGTATCGGATTTGGTTTTGAATCTGTTGGGAAGGTTGTGGATCTGTTGGGAAGATAGAAAGTTTTGGGAGAAAGTGTGAAACCCTAGAGTGCAGTAAGTGCTATTGGAGGTAGAAGAATCACTGTAGAAGAAAGATCAATGCAAGAAAGATCTGGGTAAGCTTTTCATTTAAGTTGATTGCAAGATTTGTTTTAATTGGGAAGATTGGAAAGAGTATGAAGAAAGAAAATGAAAACATAATATACAAGAAGGATGTTCTGGAAGAAGAATTGTGTGAAATTAAAAGATGTAACTCTGAGTTGGTAGAGAGGATAAGAGAACTAGAAGAGGACAAGTATGATGCTCTTGAAGAAGAATTAGAAAATGTAAAAAGGAGGAATGAAGAGTTAGAAGAAGAGCTGAAGTTGTTTGAGTATATCAAAAGGAGATTTGAATAATTGGAAGAAGGATTCAAGTTGTTTGGGAAGGTGGAAAAGAGGAACAGAGATCTAGAGGAAAGTTTAGAGAAGTTGAAAAAGGAAAAATGTTTACAAGAGAGTGAAATATCTGGATTGAAAGAACAGGTTAATCAGTTGGAACTATCACTTGTAGCATGGAAGGAAGAAAATGAAAGTATGAGATCTAAGCCTAAACTTTGTGATGTTTCTTGTGATACTAATGATTTGTGTGATACTACAAAAACTTCTTTAGAAAATGAGATTAGCGATAACAATGTAACTGAACCTATAGTTGTTAGTGATGGCATTGGTTTCAAAATCATGCAAAGAATGGCACATGAAGGAAAAGGATTGAGAAAGTGTTAGAAATGAATTACAGAGCCTATTGAACCAGTGATGAGAACAAGAAATGAGGGCCTTGGATATATCAAAGGTAAAGAGGATCAGGATGTTGTCACAAGTTCAAACAAATCAACTCAGGGAAGAAAAGGTATGCAAATGTTGATCTTATTGTAATAGACATTGACATGAAAAGAAATTGTGTTGGGATCTATACCCTTGTTTTGGATTACAGAATCATTATGAAAAGATGTGTTTGCATAAAATGCGGAGGAGAAACCCTATGACAGGTTGTATACAAAAGGATTATGGATGGATTGATGGATCAGAATGGAAATATGCTACTTGTATGTTCAAAAGGTTGTATAGATTGAAGTATTCATGTGTTGGAGAGAAAAGAGGATATGGACCAAGATACAAAGAGAGAAGACCTTATGTAGAGAAAAATAATGACATTAATTCATACCATAGATGGAGAAATGACATGAGTCATAATTCTCATCACAATAAAGGATATCAGAGAGATGACAAAGGATCTGATAGGAGAGGAACTTGTTTTCAAGTTTGGAGGCAAAAAACATCAAGTGTTGAATGTTACCAAGAGACTAATGATGGAGAAACAATAAATAATGTAGAGGTAGTTTATGCGGAGGAAGAAGAGCCTACTGAATCTCCAAGTTCAATAGAGAAACCAGAGGAGGGAGAATCATTGATCTTAAGGAGAATTTTTCTATAGACTAATCATCTGAGGAACCAATGCAATAGAAAGTTTGTGAAAACATGTGTAGGGAAGTTCATATTGCAGAGAAGAAGGAATGAAAAGATATTCTATTGGAAAAGAAAGTTTGTGTACTGGAGTAAAGGAAACATGGATAAATAAACAAAGAAATGTATTGGAGCAGTGTATGTGGAGCATAAATTGAAAGATTTTGAAGGGTGCAGATGGACTTGCAGGGATTACGAAGTGTTGCAGATGAAATTCAAGAATGTATTGATTGAATCAAGGAAGCTAATGATTGTTCCGGAGGATGCATGTATGTATTGATTGAATCTTAATTGATTGAAGTTAGTATTAATTTGAGGTAGCCTACAAGTGTTTGACAACAGAGTGCCAAACTGAGAGGTAGTTGTAACATTGTAGCTAGACTGCTGACCCTAGACCACCACAAAATTAAGAATTTGAGGTAGCTTGCGGAGAAGACTTGCTTAGACCATCAATCATTGAGGCAATGCAAAGGCTTACAAGCATAACGCTAAACTTAGAAGTGATAAGAACTAGAGGCAGTTTGCATAGAGGACCTGTATAGATCACTGACCATGAGGCAATGCAGTGAATTATGAATAGATTTCTGAACTTGAGGTAGTTTGCATGGATGGCTTGAATAGACTGTCAACCTTAAGGCAGTTGTAAGTACTTGTGAACAGACCACCAAACATATCCTACAAGATAGCATTGATTCTAGTAATTCATATAGACCAAAGTGAAGAGGCTTACTTTTCAATTAACCCTGAGAGTCTGATGTAGGAGTATCCAGAAGTCATTCAAGAATATTGAAACAGTTAATGTTGAGTTACAAAGTGCCAAGAAGAGACATTGGAGATTACCCCATTTCATCGCATTTGGATATCAGATCTTGCGGAGCTGGATTTAGTTTCTATGACTTGACATCTACATCATATCCAAAATTCAAGTCATTTGGACTCGTTTCCTAAGAGATATCACTATCAGAAGATTTCCTATTTCCATAAAGCAGAGTAGTCAGTTCTCTTTTGAAGCCTAATGGGTTTGTGGAGAAATTCTGTGACTTGTAGAGATTAATGGAACATCATTCAATATAGTTTGGGACCAGATAGACCTTCATTGAGAACCACATCGAGATTCATCCATTTATGGAGTGGTGCTGAGTGTTTAGGTCTAACCTATTTGTTTCTACTAGCCATTACGATTAGGCTGACTTGATAATGATTTGAAGGCTTGCAGATGATAGGAAAGAAGAATAGAAGATTGTTACAAGATAGCAAGGAGGTGTATGAAGAAAGTGTTTGAAAAGAAAGATTCGAAAGGTCTTGAGGTGTTTTAATTCCAATAATTGACAAAGCAGAAGTAGGAGATAGAGAAAGGTACAGAGCAAGGAGTTGAGGGGAAGAATAAGAAAGGATGTTGTGTTGTATGAAACTTTTGTAAGCTTGGGCTATGGCCTAACATCTGAAAAGCCCTAGAGGCATATATAATGTGATTTGGAATTCTAATATAATGAGAAGTGATCTTTGAAGGTTGAGTTTTTTTCCCTTTTAGAGTTTCTTAGGATAAATCTTGTGTCATGAGTTTATGAGCATTTCTTATCATTCTTTGGTTATCTGTATGTTGTTGTTACATCTCTATTAAGATCATGTTGTTAGTTGTTTAAGGCTGCAAGGTTGGATAGTCCTTCATTGGAACCTCCCACCTTGACTGCATCAAGTGGTATCAGAGATGGTTTTGAATATGTTGGGAAGGTTGTGGATCTGTTTGGAAGATAGAAAGTGTCAGGAGAAAGTGTGAAACCCTAGAGTGCAGTAAGTGCTATTGGAGGTAGAAGAATCACTGCAGAAGAAAGATCAAGGCAAGAAAGATCTTGGTAAGCTTTTTATATTAATTTGTTTGCAAAATTTGTTTCAATGGGGAAGATTGGAAAGAGGATGAAGAAAGAAAATGAAAACCTAATATACAAGAAGGATGTTCTAGAAGAAGAATTGTGTGAAATTAAGATGTAACTCTGAGTTGGTAGAGAGGATAAGAGAACTAGGAGAGGACAAGTATGATGCTCTTGAAGAAGAATTAGAAAATGTAAAAAGGAGGAATGAGGAATTAGAAGAAAAGCTGAAGTTGTTTGAGTATATCAAAAGGAGCTTTGAAGAGTTGGAAGAAGGATTCAATTTGTTTGGGAAGGTGGAAAAGAGGAACAAAGATCTAGAGGAAAGTTTTGAGAAGTTGAAAAAGGAAAATAATTTACAAGAGAGTGAAATATTTGGATTGAAAGAATAGGTTAATCAGTTGGAACAATCACTTATAGCATGCAGGGAAGAAAATGAAAGTTTGAGATTTAAGCCTAAACTTTGTGATGTTTCTTGTGATACTAATGATTTGTGTGATACTACATGAGCGTCTTTAGAAAGTGAGATTGGAGATAACAATATAACTAAACCTGCAGTTGTAGGTAAAGGTATTGGTTTCAAAATCATGTAAAGAATGGGATATGAAGGAAAAGGATTGGGAAAGTGTCAGCAAGGAATTATAGAGCCTATTGAATTGATAATGAGATCAAGAAATAAGGGCCTTGGATATATCAGAGGTAAAGAGGATCAGGATGTTGTCACAAGTTCAAACAAATCAAGTCAGGGAAGAAAAGGTATGCAAATGTTGTTCTTATTATAATAGACATGGACAAGAAAATAAATTGTGTTGGGATCTATACCCTTGTAAGTTCTATGGATTAAGGAATCATTTTGAAAAGATGTGTTGGAATAAAATATGGAGGAGAAACGCTATGACAAGTTGTATACAGAAGGATTATGGATGGATTGATGGACCAGAATGGAAATATGCTACTTGTATGTTCAAAAGGTTGTATAGAAAAGAGGATATGGACCAAGATACAGAGAGAGAAGACTTATGCAGAGCAAAACAAGGACAATAATTCATACCACAGAGGGAGAAATGACAAGAGTCATAATTCTCATCAAAATAAAGGATACTGGAGAGATGACAGAGGATTTGATAGGAGAGGAACCTATTTTCAATTTTGGAGGCAAAAACATCAAGTGTTGAATGTCGCCAAGAGACTAATGATGGAGAATCAATAAATAATGCATAGGTAGTTTATGTAAAGGAAGAAAAACTTACTGAATCACTAAGTTCAATAGAGAAACCAAAGGAGGGAGAATCATTGATCTTAAGGAGAATTTTGTTGTAGACTAATCATCTGAGGAACCAGTGCAAGAGAAAGTTTTCGAAAATATGTGTAGGGAAGCTCATATTGCAGAGAAGAAGGAATGACAAGATATTCTACTGGAAGAGAAAGTTTGTGTACTGGAGTAAAGGAAACATGGATAAAGAAATAGAGAAATGTATTGAAGCAGTGTATGCAGAGCAAAAATTGGAAGATTTTGAAGGGTGTGGAAGGATTTGTAGGGATTAGGAAGTGTTATAGAGGAAATTCAAGAATGTATTGATTGAATCAAGGAAGCCAATGATAGTTCTGGAGGATGCATGTATGTATTGATTGACTCTTAATTGATTGAAGTTAGTATTAATTTATCCTACAAGTGTTTGACAATAGAGCACCGAACTGAGAGGTAGTTGTAACATTGTAGCTAGATTGTCGACCCTAGACCACCACAAAATGAAGAATTTGAGGCAGCTTGCAAAGAAGACTTGCTCAGACAGCCAATCATTGAGGCAGTGCAAAGGCTTGCAAGCAGAACAACAAACTTAGAAGTGAGAAGAAATAGAGGTAGTTTGCATAGAGGACCTATACAAATTGCTGATTATGAGGTAGTGCAGTGATTTGTGAATAGATCACCGAACTTGAGGTAGTTTGTATGGATGGCTTGAACAGACCACACACCTTGAGGCAGTTGCAAGTACCTGTGATCAGACCACAGAAAATATCCTACGAGATAGCATTGATTCTGATAGAATATAGACCAAAGTGAAGAGGCTCACTTTTCAATTAACCCTGAGAGTCTAATGCAGGAGCATCTGGAAGTCATTCAAGCATATTGAAATAATTAATGTTGAGTTACAGAGTGCCAGGAAGAGACATTGGAGATTAGGTACCACATTTCACCGCATTTGCACATCAAAGCTTGCAGAGATGGATTTAGTTTCTATGACTTGACATCTACATCATATCCAAAATTTAGGTCATTTGGACTCGTTTCCTAAGAGCTATCACTATCAGGAGATTTCTTGTTTTCATAGAGCAAAGCAGTCAATGTTCAATTGAAGCCTAATGGGTTTGCGGAGCAAATTCATTACTTACGGAGCCTAATGGAACATCGTTCAATATAGTTTGGGACCATATAGACCTTTGTTGAGAACCACACTGAGATTCATCCATTTGTGGAGTAGTGCTGAGTGTTTAGGTTTGCCCTATTTGTTTCTACTAGCCATTACAATTAGGCTGACTTGATAATGATTTGAAGGCTTGTGGAGGATATAAATGAAGAATAGAAGACTGTTACAAGACAGTAAGGAAGTGTATGAAGAAAGTGCTTGAAAAGAAAGATCTAGAAGGTCCAGAGGTGTTTTAATTCCAGTAATTGACAGAGCAGAAGCAAGAGATAGAGCAAGGAGTTGAGGAGAAGAATAAGAAAGGATGTTGTGTTGTATGAATATTTTCTAAGCTTGGGTTGCGACCTAGCATCTAAAAAGCCCTAGAGGCATATGTAATGTGATTTGAAATTCTAATATAATGAGAAGTGATCTTTGAAGGCTGGGTTTTTTCCCTTTTAGGATTTCCCAGGATAAATCTTGTGTCACGAGTTTATGAGCATCTCCTATCATTCTTTGGTTATTTATATGTTGTTGTTACATCTCTATTAAGATCATGCTATTAGTTGTTTAAGGCTATAAGGTTGGACAGTCCTTCATTGGACCCTCCTTCCTTGACCACATCAAAATGAACTATAGAACTAATGTTAAGCTTTGAATTTGAAGGATTTATTAATGTTTGAAAGCCATTTAAAACATATAGATAACTTGCTTCATTCTAGAGGCAACAAAGATTACAAATTTCCTTGAAACAAAGTTGTAATTATATTCATATGTGCAGGGCTAGTCTAAAAAATATTCTCTTTATGTTCTACATCCTATCTTGCCTTGCAATATTCGTAGACTACTCTATAATATTTGGTAGGAACTAGGTTGCTATGGAGCTCTTGTTAGGAATTATTGAAGGCAAGTTTATTATTGTTAAAATGTAAAATTAATGTTTGATTTTTTTTACTTGTCAATTATTGAAATTTATTAAAATTTAATTTATTAATTGTAGATTGGTTAATTTTTATATTTATGTATTTATAAAATTGTTATATTGTTCTTTAATTTTGAGGAAAAAATATTAGTTAGAATATAAAAATATTGTTTAACATGTTATAAAGGTATAATAAAGTTGCACTACTAATGGAACATCTATTTTGTCAAATATGTTGTAATTTTTTGTCTAGCATCTGCTTGTTGTTTGTTGTCTCTTCTCTATAGGTTCTACACCCCCTTGTTTTGTTGTTTTGATATGAATACATTGTAACTTCATTGAGCCCATGATCTAATAATGGTAATATCTTGTGCCTACTATTATTGTTCTAACGTAGTACCTAGTAACACAATAGTGAAGCCTAGTATTTCAGTTTAAGTTGTTTATCATTGTAATAAATCTCTCTACCTCTCTAATACATAAAATTTCAAATTCAACTTTGGTCAATTCTTGCCTACTTCACTAGTCATTGGAAGATGACTAAATAGACATTTGAATGTTTTATTGCTATGTTCTTGTATTTAAAGGCATTCAATTGTGTTCAAATCACACATCCTCACATCCACAAGAATCATTCAAATACTATTCACATTTAAGGAAGGAGTATCTTGGGAACATTTCAATTGGAGTGTCTATAAGAAATCTAAATTTACATAATCATTCTAGAGCACTTATACACATTGCTTGATGTCTTTAATCCTTAGCATGACTATAAGGCCAATATTTTCTTAGAGTTGACCTAGGAGAACTTGTCCTCTAGTGATCTGGCAGCACTCTAAAGGTATTCTTAAATACCACAAATTAAATTAGAGAAAAGAAAACATCAATAAATTTGGTGAACCAGATAGAAAAGACACACAAATTGTAGGATTAGATCAACATGTCAAAAGACATATTTGTAGGAATGATCTGCATGCATGGACTTGACCTTGATAGAGACACATATCTTGCATAGAATTTAAGGCATTACATAGATAGAAAGGTCCTACTTCCAGTCCTGAAATAATCTAAATTTGAAATTCACATCGGAGTCATCAATCTTCATGCCTAGGGATACAAACACATTTCCTCATTCACATTTACTTTCCTAAAATAGAACTTGTCATCAATTATCACTTCCATGGATCTCAACTAATTATTCTAGGTCAACATGTTCTTATTTGTATGCATCTTATTTAATTAGCCTAGATTAATCTTAAGGAAATGTTGTTTTCCTTTACATTTTAGTGAACTCATTTGCTCTTATATGACCTAGTTTTACCTTAGGGTTTTCAAATTTGTAAATTTATAATTTTTACATCTTAGCTCCAAATTTGAAAATCCTTTTATTTTTTTGATTTATATGCTATTCAATTGTTATATCAAGTTTCTTTTAGGTTTTTGAGCTTTGTCATGATATCTCTTTTACCTAGCCTACCCACCCTTGGATACCACATTAGGGCTTCATTTTAGATTTGATATACAATTGATATTTTTATTTTTAAATTTGATAGTGAATTATTGATCTTTAGCCTTCTATCTATTATTTATTCTATGAGCTTCTTGTGATCCTAATCTTCCATTGAGGAGTGCCCATATAAACCCTAACATGGCCACCCAATCCAATAAGACCAAGATCTATTCTAATGCTCTTGTTAAGAACAACTTAGAAGATAAACAATATTATACCCATTATGCTCATGTGGACAACCAAGATTTGGCTAACAAGTTTGCTAGTTTAGATAATTCTTGAAATCCTACACAACTACCTGCCATGATTCATAATATATTCGTCAACAAGTCATAGGGATTAGAGTCCTTGCAGACATGTAGTACCAAGATTTCTTCACCTATTGTGACTATTGAAAACACCTCCTTTCCCACTTCTACCATTGATCCATCCTCTACTATTACCTCTTCCACTACCACTTATCCTCATAGTACTACCACTACTAGTGTTCCACCACACAATGTTTATCCCTTTACCACTTCCCTCCTCAATATGGCCTTCCTACTAACTCTACCCCTCTAGAGATACTTCCCCTCTAGACATACTTACCTCTCACATGGTGTATTACATCTCCATGCCTATCTCATCCACCATTACCCAAACTATCACTACCCCTTTTAGTTATGCGATGTATATTACTCATTTTACATCTCCATCTTTGTCCATGCATACCCTCAATTATCTTTCCACTTTTACGCCTCTTCCCCACCTATCCCCTCTTCCATCCCACATACTTCCCATTTACACTCTTATACACACCATAGTGGCCCTCAACCCCTTTTCGATAGTGATTAAATAATGTTTTATTAGTAAATCACTATTCATGCACTATTCATCTGTACCATATCCTAACATTAATTGAATAAATTTAATCATTTATTCAATTAATAAATACTTTTCCATAGTCCAACATTAGATAAATATTTATATTTATCTAATATCCATTCCCCATCCCATGAATTAAATAAATAATTCTATTTATTTAATTCCCTATTTTGTGCATTTTTTATTAAGTTGATTAAAATCACTTAATCAACTAAATCACATGCTTGCACATTCCAAATCCTTCATTCACCCATTCAAAACCCTCACATCTTCCAACATGTACAAAAGACATGGGCTTTTGTATAAGACCACATGGGTCTCTTACAAAGGGATGGGCAAGTACCTTGCACATCCATCTAAAAAGGGTCCTTGTGATCCTTTTCAATATCATCCATCCCCTTCTTCCAAGGCCATCCTCCACCCTTGATATCTCCTTGATCCAAGGGCCATCTTTATCTTCCAATATTATCATGCCACTTTGTGGTCTCTCATCAATCTAATCCTCTCAACAATACTCAACCATTGATCTTTCAAATCAATCCTAGCCCTGCATCCACCATCCCAAAAATATATAAATCCAACCTATTGCAAGCTAGTTGCAAGTCTCCAAGAAGTGCAATGTTATGTTGTCAATTTGAGGAGCAATCACATACATCCAACATCAAGGAGCACATCCAAAGAACAAGGTTTGCACATTTGTTGTTTATATCTTAGCTTCATATGTTTGTATGCATTCCTTTTAGCTAAATCATGAGGTTGAATTAGTTTTAATGAGTAGAATAGGTTAATATTTCATTATCTTGTTCTTGATAGCTCATTTTCTATAGGTAAAAAATATGAATAACATCTGACATGCAATAAAGAAAGATTAAATAAAATAGTTAGTAATGTATTATAATGTTGCAACATTAATCAACAATTTATTACATTAAGCTAGGAAATGTGGTAAGAGAGGATCCACAACTAGGTTTGAGCATCCCCTAAAACATTATAGCCTACCATGGAGACATATGACCATGCAATAGTTCAGTCCAACTATAACTCATACAAGAAAATGTTTCCCTTATAGGTGCACATACATTGATTGATCCCCTAGAATAAACCCTTGGCAACTAAGATAGAGAATCAACTCTATGATGAGCCCGTAACACATCAAGAAACCATGCATATAAAACACTCAAAATCATCTCAATATCCATAAGAGATAAGGAGGAAAATTGAAATGTAGGCCCAATCAACGATAAGATGCCTAGAAGATCCACATGATAGAAGATCAACACCTCAAAAGAATGAAATCCACCTACGATCTCATGCAAAGTAAAGAGAACAAGTTCTATCGCACCATGGGACCAACTACAACTACCTCATCCTCAACAAACCCTCTTTCACACAATAAATGCAAGAACAAACCCAAACATAGAAGATGAGACCACACACTAATTGACTAACCAAGGTGCAAAGACAAAAGACCACCTCAAGCCCAACCACCAACAACTAGTTCCAAATGGGCATAAAGAAGAAATTCCATAAAGGCACAACCACTCACACCACCAACCTACAAATATTTCTTGCCATGAGTTTTATCATTTGAAATCACATGGGCATTTTGAAAAAATAAACATAAGGCTGACAAGCATTTCATACTGGCATGAACATATACACATGGAGACATGGGAATCAAGAGGGCACCATAGGAACAACTACCATCACCAAACAACTAATACATAGAATAGACCACCAAACATTTATGAGAAATGCATGCAGGTCTAGAGATATCCACTACATAAGTGATAGAGGTCACAAAAATACTACCCATAACCAAGAAAAAGTATAGGTGGCTACCATGGAAGAGATTGAGCATGGCACATAGAATAAAACCATCGTAGACCTAAAAAACTAGTTGCAAACAATGGGAATCCACTATGAGGTTGAACAGACTCACTACAAGAACAAACTAGGTTGTGACAACATATAAGGCTTGAGAAACCCACCACACAAGGAAGAAACTCATCACAACCACATAAATTTAGCATAGGATTCCCCACAAGCAAGTTGCAAAGAAATCTTCTAAGATGCAGTACACCAAATGATCTAAGATGCAACCTCAGTAGTACAAGAAGTCACACTTAGCCACTAGACTATTGCAAAATATTAGGGATCAAGCAGAGGGTACCACAACATAGGATTACACTTGTAGAAACTTGTGTTGCTACTGCAATCTACAAGGGACCACTACACATTAAAATATTCACCACAAAGGGGATGAAAACATTAAATAATTGAAGTATGATCCCTTGTAGTGAAAAAAATAGGTTAGGATCATGGCTATACCAAAATCAAGGACATGAAGGTGATAGGGAATCACAAAAGGGAAATGTGAGGCACTACAAGACAAAAAGGAATCATCATAAACCATATGGAAGAAAGTAAGGATAGTAGAACAGTCCACCAAATGATATTGCAAATGAAGGAAATACATCTACATGAGTTGTGGTGGGGAGAACACAAATGATGACCTACAGAAGACACTTGGCCACATAGGAAAGCATTGCATCAACATAAGCACCAAGTTTAAGCATGAAATTTGGGTGCAAGACAACACACCATATCATCCCATGATTTGCAAGTGAGACAAAGCATCACCTCTTTCTATAATAGTAGAACCTACCAACCTACTTCCTCCTCTCCCTCATATGTTTGTTAGGATTAAGGTGCCATCAACATTGTAAATCCTTTGTATTTAATTATTCCTATTACTGTTTGTAGATGCATTCATAAGGGATGGTGGATTAATTGAAAGTGCTAATTATTTTACCAGTATAGTAATTAATTATTTACTAGCAATGTTTATTATTTATCATTCAAGAGTATCTTTTACTTTGGGAATGTAAATGAGGTGATAAGGTCAAACTAGGTGCCCACATTAGAGTGGCTATTATTGGGGGTTATAACACACGTAATAAAGAATCTTTACATAGCTATTGATAGTCTATGACATCTTGTAAGAGCATCTCCAATTTTCAAGGGATTGTATGACAAACTATGTACCCAAAATGGAGAGATAATTTTAGCCAATTATGATAGGGCATAATAGGTTGTAATGAGTTGTAAGAGACTATGTTTAGCATGTTGACTAGATTCCCAAAATGAGGCATTGGAATTTTCCCAATTTTGGATGCCACATCTTGTGTATTCTCATGTAAGATGTAATTTCTATATAACACATGCTTGAGGAGGTAGAGGAGCAATGCATTGAGGTTGCATAGGTATACATATGTTGAAGGAGAGATGCAAGTGATCTTATCACACTCTTGTTTCAATATAATACATACTTTACCTTTCTTCTTGGTGGAGTTTTTTCTCAAAAGGATTTCTCCACATTAAATATTGTGTTATGTGTAAATTTCTTTCATTTGTTGATTTTCCTCATTTCTGATCTTACATGTTTTAATCTCTATTTGGCATTTTACTATTAAAAAATTAGATTTTAATTTTATATTTCTATATTAAAGTGGTTTGCCTTCATTTATAATGTTTGGTATCAAATTCTGGCCAACTTTGCTTCTTGCCCATGGAAGTGTGAAGGTTTTTTGTGTTGTAGTAGGAGTTATAGTTGAATTTTTGTTTTGTAGATTTATGTGTGGAAGTCATAGTTGCATCTACATCTTGGTTAGATATTAAGAAGTTCAATGGAACTAACTACAAGTTATGGAAACTGAAGATGGAGGATCTCCTTGAAAAGAGGGATCAATGGTTAACTCCAAAAAAGGAAAAGAAACGAGACAAAATAGATCAATATGAGTGGAATAAGATGGATAAGAACACATGGTGGCAATCTAGCTTTATCTTGTAGATTTAGTTCTATTAAATGTAGTTGAAGAGTCCATTGCATATGTCGTATGGAAATGTTTGGGTTAGATCTATCAAGCCAAGAGTCTAGTAAATAAATTATATTTGAAAAGAAAATTATTCTCTAAAAATGAAGGAAGGTGATTTAATTATTAAGCATTTAAATACTTTTAATTTGATTTTGAGTCAATTAGTCTCTATTGATGTTAATATTGAGGAAGAAGATAAATACATTATGCTTCTTTGTTCTTTTCTTGATTCATGGGAGAATTGTATTCTTTCTATTAGTGCTAATCTTGAAGATCTTAAGTTGGATGCTCTTGTTGCAACATTGTTGTCATAGGAAATGAGAAAGAAAACTATGGATAGCTCAACAAATACTCTTAATTTTAGTGAAAGGTCCAAAGAAAGAGGTGGATCTAAAAGAGAATAGAAGGGGCCTAAAGACAAGTCTAAGGGCTGATCTAAAACTCCTTGTAAAAAGAATAAAGTGTTGGAGTTGTAGAAAGACAGGATATGTAAAGAAGGAATACAAAAATAAAACTTGAAACAATGGGATTACACTACACAAAAATCCTTAGAATCAAGTGATGAAGCCTTATTTTCTTCATGTAATACTATTTCTAATGAACACTAGTTGGTTGGCTTAGGATGCTCATATCATATGACTCCTTAGAAGAAGTGGTTTTCCACATATGAAGAATATGATAGAGGTGAATTTTACCTTGGGGAAATATTCATATCTGATAGGTGGATGGGGTAAGGTATAGTTATGTTTTACTGATGAGAGAATAAAAACTCTCCCTAGTGTTTTACATAGTCCTAGATTAGCAAGAAATCTAATTTATGTGTCTAATTTGAATGATTCAGGAATGCATGTAATATTTGATAAGCATGGTTGCATATTGGTGAGAGGGAGCTTGGTGGTAGCAAGGGGGAAAAGATTGGGAGCTTTTTTTAGTCTGAATGCCACTATTTCATGTAAATCCACCAATGTGACTAAAAAAAATAAAATTACATGTATGTTGTGGCATGGTAGATTGAGCCACATAAGTGAAAGATGTTTAAAAACTAATATGAATGAAAATTTTCTTAATAGTTTTTCTTATTCTGATGAGTATTTTGATTTTCCTGAGCATTACATGTTTAGGAAACAAAATAGAGCATCATTTCCTTCAAGAAATAGTAAAAAAAGAGTAAATTAGAAATTATTCATACGAATGTCTTTGGTCCTATGGATATTTTTTCTATTGGAAAATATTGGTATTTTGTGTCCTTCATTGATAATGTTTCAATGTTTACCTGGATTTATTTTATGAGACATAAGTCTAAAGTTTTCACTAAGTTTAAAGAGTTTAAAATCTTAGTAGAGAACCAATTAGAACATAAGATAAAGGTTTTAAAATATGACAATAGAGGGAAATATTGTTCTAAGGAATTAGATGAATTTTACAAGCATGTAAGTATAATAAGAAAAAAGACTACTCCTTACACACCTCAATAGAATAGGGTTGCAGAAAAGATGAATCAAACTATAATGGAAAGAGCTAGAAGTATGTTAAGTGGTGCATAGTTGGATAGATGTTTTTGGGCATAAACATTGAGTATTGTTGTTTACTTGATTAATATATCTCCATGCAAGGCTCTTTATTTGATACCTTATGAAGTGTCGATAGGTAAGAAACTTTTTATTTCACATGTAAGGGTTTTGGGTTGTGAGGATTTTGTTCATGTGCCTAAAGACAAGTGTTCTAAGTTGGATAAAAAAGAACATAAATGCATCTTCATTGGATATGGTGAGAATGTTAAAGGTTGTAAGCTTTGGAATCCTCTAACTAAGAAAGTTTTCTATTCTAGAGATGTAATTTTTAGGGAACTTAGAGCTATTTCTAATCTTGATCAACCAAAAGATAAAGAAAGGAAAAAGATAGTGTATTTTGAAATTAAGCAAGAGGATCCACATTTAGAAGAAAAAAATATTTGATTTGAGTCCATGGAGAGGAAGAAGGTTCAAGTGGGAGTTTTGAGCAGGATGACTCTAAAGTTACTAAAGAGGTTGAGCATGCAAAAGAATAAGAGGAAGAATCCCTTACTCCACCCTTAAGAAGATCCACAAGACAACATAATCAAGTTGATAGGTATAGCCCACTAGATTTTTGTTGTGTATTTGCTTTGTTAAGTACTAATGATGAACCTAGATCCTATAAGGAATTTATTCTTACAAATGATAGTGAGTCTTAGTAACAAGCCATGCAGGAGAAGATGATGGATTTAGACTCTTGTGACACCTAGGATCTTGGTAGTTTGTCTAAAGGAAGAAAAACCATTGGATATAAGTGGTTCTACAAGAAGAAATTTGGAACAAGCAGTTCATTGGAGAAGTACAAGGCTAGATTAGTGTCCAAGGGGTACTCCTAGAGAGAGGGAGTTGATTTTGGTGAAATTTTCTCTCATGTTGCTAAATTATCCTCAATTAGATCTTTTTATCCATAGTTGTTGCTAATTATTTTGAAATTGAGCAAATAGATGTTAAGACTACATTTTTGTATGGAGATTCAAAAGGGAAAATTTATATGCAATAGCCAAAAGTATTTGAGGTAAAAGGGAAGGAACACTTGGTTTGCAAATTGAAAGATCTCTTTATGGTTTGAAACAATCACCCTAGACAAAAATTTGATTCTTTTATGTTGAAATTGAGGTTTGTAAGAAGTGAAGAGGATCACCATATTTACATTAGATGTATTGATGATCATATACTAATCTCTTCCTTTTATGTGGATGACATGTTATTTTTTAGCAACACGTATGATTAATGAGCTCAAAGCTCAAATTTTAGGTACATTTGAGATGAAGGATCAGGGAGCAGCAAGGTAAGTGCAAGAAAATGAGTTCACTTGTTGGCCAAAAAGTGGCAGTGTTTTTTCTATTTTTCAAATTTTGTCATAATTGGAGTGAAAATTTGAAGCACTTGCACATAAAATATTAATATGATGTAAAAATATGAAATGTAGAATTTTGTTTCTAGTTTTCAAATATGTAATTTTTTCTAATACCCAGATGAAGAAAGTTGGTTTTTATAGGATTTACAAAAAGTAGCTTTTTAAAAGTCCCATATTTTTTTGTCAAAGCATGCATGTGTACGACCAACATAATTTGACCTAAATGAAGGTATTTTTCTAATTCCTTTTGTGGAAAGATGCAAAAGATGTTGACTTTTGGTTATGATTTTTTTTGTAATTTTTTGATACATATTTTTTTATTAATTTTTTAATGGCTCTAATTAGTGTTTTTAAAACCCCTCATGCACGGCCAGCATAATTTGAGCTAAACTAATCAATTCACTAATTTTTTTTCATCATGCAGATAATGATGTCTAGATTGGTCAAACATAATTTTTTTCAAGAAACTTTCAAAATCAAAAGTTATTAAAAAATAGTAACGTAGGTTATTTCAAGTTTATGAATCTCTTTGTTTTAAAAATAATTAGTAAATAAGAAATTATGTATAATAGTATAAAAAATTACATATTTGAAAACTAGACTTCCATATCTACAATGGGTTTTAATCTTGTTAAATGATTCTGAAAAAAGTCATCAACAATAATGGTGAAACTAGTTTTTTCTCTTGTTTTCATGGTCTCCTAGTTGTAGGTCCAAAGCTAAGGCTTGGGTTTCCAAGCCTAAAACCAATGCAAATTTGTGGGTTTGCAATTTTAAAATTTTAGAAATGGGTACCTATTTATAAATGGGTTCCTGTTATAAAAATGTACCTGTTCTAAAAATAATAGGTACCCATTTCTAAAAAATAAAAAAAATTAGCCATAGACATGTTTCAAAAAATAAATACTTTTTAAAAACAAGTACCCATTTCATAACTGGTATACGTTTTGAAACATGTACTCATTTCAAACGGGTACCTGTTCCATAATGGGTACCCATTTTTCTTTGGGTGCCCGATCCTATACGAGAGCCCGTTAAGACCAATTTATGCTTGAGCTCTCGTTCCTAAACGGACACTTGTTATTTTCAAAATAGGTGCCTATTCTAATCAACATTTTCCTTGCATAAAAGATTTCCGTGAAATTTGTACTCATCTTCTTTCTTTCACCCAAAAAGGTAAATATTAGGAATGGAAATTAGGGGGGATTCTGAGAACAAAAACTTTGGTTGTCACAAAGTAAGTATGTGAATACTATTTTGTAAAGATTTAATATGTAGGACTATAGACCAATTTTATTTTCTTTACAACAGACACTAAACTTAAATTAGATATGTGTCCCAAGTGTGAAGATGATTTTGAAGATATGTCTAACGTTCCATATGCTTGTGTAGTAGGAAGTTTGATGTATGCAATGGTTTACACTAGGCTAGATATTGCCAAAGCAGTGAGAGTATTGAACAGGTTTATGTCTAACCCTAGTAGAGAGCATTGGAATTATGTGAAGAGGGTGTTAAGATATTTGTGTGGCACATCTAATTATTGTTTAGTTTATTGTGGTACTAAAAAAGAGGATAATACATTAGTTATACAGGGTTTTGTTGATGCAGATTGGGCAGGTGACTTAGATAGTTGAAGATCCATTAGTGGGTATGTATTTACATTTTTTAGAGTTACAATGAGTTGGACAAGTAAGAGGTAGCCCAAAAATTTTTAATCCACCATCGAAGCAAAGTGTATGGTTTCTAACCATGTCTCCAAGGAGGAAGTATGATTATAAAGATTGTGTAAGGTAATGGTTTTGATTGTAAGACAATTTATATTGGTTGTGATAGCTAGAATGCAAATTGTTTAGCTAAGAATCCTATGTATCATGCTTGGACTAAGCTGTTGGAAAGAGACACTGTGCGGCTTCATGAGTGTTGTCATTGATGGCAACAAAGTCCATTCCACTCATTTGCAACACATAGTATGTCTATACCGGAAGTCTGATTGAAGAGTGTTTTGGTCTGGTGAACAAAAATAGAGCATGCAGCAAGGTCTGACAATCAGGTCCGAATCTCTTAGAGGAAGTATCTTAGCAAAGTACAGACTTGGGCAAGTCAAGAGGAGTACCATGAATGCTACATTCCAGAGATTGAGCCTCCGATGATGAAAGAATGAAAAGATATGAGCATCTAAGTGTTGGGTTCTTAACAGGTAGTGCAGACTAAGGAAGAACTAACTGGTAGAGCATCAGACCTCAACCCAGATGAGAAACTAAAGGTGATCAAGCTAATTAAGGGATCATTCATGGTTGGCTGACATGAATGATGACTTCTATAACTATCTTTTTGATACGTATCACTTAGTAAGCATGGATTCAACCAACATACCAGAGTTTGGGAAAATCTTGAGTATTCCAGATGCTGACTAGAAAGGTGTTGAAATTCTTGGTGTAGATATATATACCAGATTGATTTCGATGTGAAGGTGTGCAGTGTGTGATATAGTGTGCGAGGAAAGGCAGAAAGTAGTGTGGAAGTAGCAATACAAGTCTGGTATGTGACAGAGCAGCAGCACAAAAGAAGAGAAAGAATGAAGTGCAGTAGATCAGTATATTGAGCCTAATTAGAATTGAACCTCAACATAGGTGGATGCTTCTCATCAGTTCAAATACCTGGTTACTTTCTGTAAACTATTGTAGGTAGTGAGCCTCTTGTGAGTAGTGTGCTCAGGCAATGAGCCCCAATTGGCAAGTGCCATTTTGTACTTATTCTTTTAATAGAGAATACAATCTTGGGTTAGTCACCCCGTAGTTTTTCCCTTAACAAGGTTTTCCACGTAAAAATCCTTGTTTTATGTGTGTTGATTTCATTTCTGCTCTCATGTTCTTTTATGCTTATATGTTTTGATACTGCACTATTGTTTAAGAAGAAAAGAAAGCTAAGAAATTTAAGATAACTGATTCACCCCCCTCTCAATTATCTGCCTTGTTTCCAACAATTGGTATTAGAGGTAAGTTCCTCCAAACAGAGCCTAACAGCTCGAGGAAGATCTAGGAATCTCAATGGACATGTATGGTATGAGGGAACAACTTCAGTCTACCCTAGATGATCTTGTGCAATCTCACTCTGAAGTCAACAACTTGAGGCAAAGACTCAAACAAGCTGATGATTTCATAAATGAACTAAAAGAAAAACTAAGTATCTTTATGAAAAAGAGAAAGGAACTACTTCAACAATTAGCAAGTCAAAGTGAAGCCAATGATACAAATGAAGATCTAAGTGAGAAAAACAAGTTATGTGAGAAGCTATCAAAACATGTCATTATGGTAAGACATGAAATGGAATCAGGGGTTATGAAATTCACCCAAGAAATTGAAGAGAAAAAAAAATTGAAGATAATCTAAAACAATCTCTCAAGGAGAAGTCAGAAGACTACCATAAAATGGATAGAATAATCAAGCATTTGGAATTTGATCTTGAATAAGCTAGAGACAATAAAGAACAACTTGAGAATCAGATAGACACTCTTAAAAGGGATCTTCAAACAGCAAATGAATACAAAGAGAAATTCAATATAAGCTCTGCTCAACTTGAAGTTCTTCTTGAAAGCCAAAAGAGGGTAGATGACAAGCATGGCTTGGGATATGAGAAAGGTGAAAGTTTCGGATCCGGTTAGAAGAACTTTGGATCAGGAAATCTAAGGAACAGGCCTAGAAGACCTCTGGTAAGGCAACCAAATGCTCAAAGATATCCATCCTTCAATGGATACTGCTACAATTGCAATAACTTCGGTCATAAAGCAAAATAGTGCAGAAGAAGAATGAATCAGACTAATTCATCCTTCTCTGGACAGTGCTTTAACTATAAAAGGTATGGCCACAAATCTCATGAATGTAGAAATATACAAATAAACAATTCATTCAATGGTAGATGCTTTGCATGCAATAGAATGGGACATATGGCTAATTAATGCAGATCAAGAGGATATCAGTCAAATTTGTAAAGAAATGTTGTTTGCTACAATTGTAATAGATCCGGTCATATTGCCAAATTCTGTAGAAGTAAGAATTAGGATAAAAGGGGTCCGGTGCATCATAATCAAAATCAAGACAAAGGAAAAGAAAAAGTGAATGTAGATGAAGTTCAAAGGGAAATGAACAAGATTTGGGTAAAGAGAAGTATAGAAAATGTTGGGGATGGATCCGCACTAGAATCTGGTGCTAATATTCCTTCCAAAAACTAAATAGATGAGCTTTAGCTCAGGGGGAGTCACAAAAGAAAACAATTTCCCCTAGCTAGTCAGTTGGTGCCTAAAATTGGCACATGGAGTGTTGTGGATTGAAGAGTTCTCAAAGAGGTATCTAAATAACCCTTGGTAAAAATATAAAAGATCCACAAGGAGTTTTGAATAGGTTAATCATTCAAGATTGATCCAGTTTAACAATCATCTGGTAAAAGTAGGATTTTCACAGTTAGATCTGATATGATTCAAAATTGAAATATCTTGATCTGTGAATAAATGGAATGATTGGAGAAAAGAAGATAGATTGTCAATCATCACCAATAATA